>CM062819.1:423024662-425469662 GCA_031772625.1 Pinus tabuliformis | reverse complement strand
CATAGTCACTTCTTGGGCAGTTGATTTTTTTGAGCTCCCTTCTTGGATTGGAAGTGTTGAAATCACTTTCTCACACATGCTAAATCTGTAACAAGTGCATGAGCGCATTATTTTACGCAAACTTGAACAAGCATAGAAATTTCATATCAAGACTGTGCATGTACGATGTCCAATCCATGTCAACAGTCAGTGCAGACTGACAACGACAATATCTCACATTCTAGATGTGTTTTTAATTCTGTTTTGGTGACTTCAAAAATTGTCGCTTCTGCGCACTTTTGCTTTCGTAGGTATTTTTTTCTTGTTTACAATTGTCACTTTCATTTGCTTTCACTTTATGTTACACGGTATTTTGTCACATTCCCAACCCTATACCTGAAGTGTCATCCTTTGTGCCACTATTGTCACAAATGTCGTAAAGTGACAAAAGAAGTGTAAACTCATTCACCATGAATTATATGCTCAGTACATCCCTAAAGACATGGAGAACTAATGCCTTGAAGCAATTTTGGAAAAACTTGTGAAAAACCCTATTTTGCAAGACCAACGCTATTTTTAGAAGGCAAATCCATGTTGGTAACCTTTTGTCTAACTAGTGACTAGCGTTGGCAGCGCGACATTTGATAGGAAAATCCAGACTAGTCCTCTTCAGGCAGTTTCTCGCAGAAGCTTCTCTTACTAGAAGCCTCGAGAATTGCGAGCTGGTAGTTGTTAGATGAAGATATGGTCGAGTACTCCCATTTAGAGCCCTTGATCCTACCTTTAGGGATCTTACCTTTGGGATAAGGACCTTCCTCCCCCTTTGGTATATCTCTAACTCCCTCTCCCTCACTATAAATCTGTTCTTCACTTTCGTCAATGGGTTAGTCATTGCCAGTTGGCATTCTTCTGCTCAAATGTGCTTAGATGTTGCCATTGTGGTGAGAGAGGAAAGGAGATCTTGTTAAGTTTGGCTTGGACTTGGAACCATCCTAAAGGAGGCCTTCAACATCAAGGCATCGGTTGTAAGCTTCCCTCTTTGATTTAATCATTAATACAAAGCACGTTTTACTTCCCATAAGGTTTTCTATGATGGTATGTTTAGTACAATACTCTTGATCTGTTTTATAACTTACATTGGAATGCATATGATATGATCTCTCTTGTTGTTGTCTTTTGATCTTTCTTGTAGGTATTCAAACGCAAAGAATAGCGAGGAGTGAGCCTGGGAGATAAGGGATCGAGATCATCATCAAAGGTCGAGTGCATATGAGAGAGATAAGCCATCTCCCTTTATCATTTGTCATTTTGATCTAGGTTAGGGAAGCTTGCTTGTTTTTTCATGGTTGTTACTATACCGACACATTGGGCTAGAGGGATCGCTTCTATCCGTAGAAGGGATTGGTTGGTTAACAAATTGGCGACTCCACTGGGGAAGGCTACACCCTTTTCATCCTCCTTTCATTTTTTTCCTTCTCGTTATGTTTGGCCAACCATCAAAATACCCTGTCTTTGAATTGATTTTCAGACTGTACTCTGAATTGTTGATGTGTTAGGGTATTAGGTCTAGAATTTCTTCCTAAGACTTTCTTGTTTTTCCTAAAATTTCCTCCCTCAACATGTGATTTATCAGTGGCAGTCACGTTGACATTGCCTGTTTTTCCCTGTACAGTCATGCTAAAAACCCTTTCTACCACTGTTTATCCGCGTTGAAGACCAACACGGGTTTTGCTATGAAAATTAGTGTTGCTAGCACGGGTTTTTCTATGAAAAGTAGTGTTGATGACCCTATCAGCATGGGTTTTTCTATATAAAGTAATGTTGCTCATTGAATGTGAGAATTTTTAGGGTCTAAACTAAAAACTCTAGTGTGTCCTGGTCACTTAGGTCTCTTATATGCTTTATCTGCATTAGTCTTTGTCTGTATGTTTCTGATTTCTTTGTGGAATGCAAAAGATTGTTTATTTCTTGAAGTGGTAAAAAATCGGTTTTTGGTTGAGTTTTTTTAAGTTTTGAGTCAATTGAGATCTTTGTTTACTACATGTGTGCTGGAGGCTATTTGATTGTTCTGTTAATTAAACAGTGATTTCTCTTTTTAATTGATTAAAGGAATTGATTTTGCATTGAAATAGTTTTCATTTCAAGGAATTTACTTTTCGTTAAAATTGCATTAGGTCACTTGCATGAAAAGTTTTTTTTTGATATTAATTATTGGAAATAGATCACATTTTTCAATAATTGAAAACTAAATGGTGCATTAGTTACATTAAATCAGTTAAAGCAAAAAGAAAAGCATAATTCAAGTAAGTGCATCTTAGGAAATGTGAAAATCATTTTTACTTTTTGGCATTGCATTTGGAAAGTGAAAGTGAAAGATCTAGTTAGGAAATCTTTATTTGTTGCATTATTCATTGTTGCATCAATGTTTGAATTACTAGATTAGCTTTCATTGAAATGGAAAGAATCCTTTTCTCATGATAGTTGCATCATAGGTGTTCAGGGGACATCGTTTTGAGCCTTAAAACCGAAACTTAATTGAAGATCAACTTAAAATTTACCTCAATTGACCTAAGGAGCATTTTTCATTAATGCAAACATTTAAAGGTCTACACTAAAGACATGTTCTGGCGTCGTTAAATGTAGGAGTTGTCATTATTTGTCGGTGTTGTATCCTAAGGGTGAAATCTCGTTCCACGTACGGAAGTGTATAGGACTGTTCACCAATACTTACGGATATATTGGAGACGCTCCACGCATGGTAAGCATATGGGAACGCTCTCATCAAACAGTTATGCATTAGACAACACTACTACAGACTGCACTCCCACATACTGTCACATATATTTTGGGAGTCCCTTAATAGGTTTTTATCCATCCATAGGTAACCGAGTTTTCTACCATGTATAATGTGATACACCAAACACAGCATTAAGGGAAATTGGTTGTATTACATTAAGTACTTGGTTCACCAAGGTGTATATTGCTATTCACAATTGCTTGGTAAACCTTTATGCCTAGTTAACCCTTTTTTGTTTATTTTTTGTTAATTTCTAAAATCAATTAATTGACCATAGAAAAAACATATTTCCTATGGAAATACTCCTTAGTAAATGATAGGTTGAGACTAATGGCAACAACTCCTGAGTCTACCAACCAAGGAAACCCCTTTAACAGGAATCCTAGTCCTTTTCCTTCCTTTGGAAATGTTGGTGCTCCCTATATGGCAACGTTGTCCCTTCCTGGATTTACCATTGGTTTGTCAGTTTGGTTATTTTCAACCCCTATAGTTCTGAATGTCCAAACTGCTCGTCAACTGGGCTCTCCTCCACTTGAACAATATCAATTGCCAGCTGATCTTAAAGTTTTCCCTTTTCCTTCTTCACTCGCTTGGTCTTCTTCCTCTTCTTCTTCTTCGTCTGGTGAAAACATGCAAGTTACTAACCAGGTGGATAAGAATAAGAAAAATAAGCAGGGGCAAACCAAGCAATCAATTCTACTGATGCAATTTGATGTTGAGAAACTTTCCAATCAACCTCTTAAAGTGAAATTCCCTTGCAAGCTTTGTAAGGGTGACCACCTTCTTCGATAATGCCCTGGTATTCCAAAGATATTAGAAGTGTGGTCTACAGGTTCATATCGACCTTTTTCATCAACCTATGGAGATCATGTTGGTGATAAACCTTCAACTAGCGCAGTAAAACCCATGGGAAAAGGGGAAAAGTCAAATTTCCATGTAAGTTATGTGAAGGGAATCATCATATTCACCTTTGTCATTGTTTGGATCAAGCCTCGAAAGTGTTGGATAATTTACCACTTCTCAACCTCGTCTTCCTACTGGTTATCGGAATCTTTCCCTTGATCCTCCACAAGTTGATCAAGTGATTGATCAAAACTCATCTCTAGTCAATCCCACTCTCTCTGAAAGTGAATCCCATGAGTCTGTTCCCAACCAACCATTGGTTGAGAAAATGGTTGACCCGATTCTGATCTCAGTTGATCGTATCTATCCTATAGAGAGTGAATTTTGTACTGCTCAAGTTCTTCTGGTTTCTTCAGATTCTAAAGAATTAGGGGGCAATCCTCATGTTCCCACAGTACAGGGGGCTATCATCCTATTCCCACGGTATAGAGGGGAATCCTCCTATTCTCATAACACAGAAGGGCAGTCCCCCCATTCCTATGACACTCTCTCCAACTAGTTTAGTCACTTTCTTTGATTGGAGTCGACTGGGAGGATATCGTCTTCCTTCCTATGTGCCCTTTCAGATCACAGTACATGCTTATAATATACTCGTACCTGGCACAATCATAGATGAAGGTGCATCTATTAGTATTTTTTCCTCAACTACTTGGCAAGCTTTAGGTTCTTCGCAGCTTGTGCCCGTTACCTAGAATTTGTTAGCTTTTAACAGAGGAACCAGTCAACCATTAGGGATCCTTCCGAAGTTGCCTATTACTTTGGAAGAAAAATTGTCTATCTTGACGTGATGGTTGTTCCGGACCCTTTGGATTTTAATTTACTCCTCGATCGTGACTATGTTTATGTCATGGGAGCTCTTGTCTCTTCCCTCTTTCGTGTCACGTGTTTCCCGCATGAAGGAAGAATTGTGGCCATTGATCAAATTTCGTTCATTGGTCCTAATTTGGCTCCCGATCAACCATATTCTCTAAATGGTCCTTGTATTCAAGTGGTATCACCCCTCCTCCCCTCCTGCACAGGTTAATTATGTGACCGCCTATTCCATGCCCACATCTACTGATGATCTAGTTAGTGATATAGTGCATCATGTACTGGGGACATTGGAACCTGATCTTTCCATTAGATCCCTTGATAGGTATCCCTTCCAGAATGTTGTTCTCCCATATGATGAGAACCTCTTGGAAGCCATGGTCTCTTATAGTTCATGATCAAGGTGTCATGAGGATAGTTATTTTACTATGTCAACCTCGTTAAAAAATGAAATAGGTGTCATAAGGGTAGTTCTTTTATTATGTCAACCTCGTTAAAAAATGAAATAGGTCCCCATGAGGATTGTTCTTTTACTATGTCAACATCGTTAAAAAATGAAATAGGCCCCATGAGAATAATTCTTTTACTATGTCAACCTCATTAAAAAATGAAATAGGTCCCCATGAGGATAGTTCTTCTACTTCTGTCAAGCTCGTTAAACAATGAAACAAGGTGTCAAGAGGATGGTTATTTCATGTGTCAAGCTCGTTAAAAAAACATGAAACAGAACCCCTTCCAATTTGAGTCGTTATTTAGCTCTTGTAAATTCCCAATCGAGTATTTCACTTGATCTCGTCAGTGAACCTTCATTCCATCCACCTTTTAGTAACCAGTAGTTTACTTAGGTGAATGAAATGAAGCTTGGGGGGCATGTACCTCGATTTGAGTCATTATGTTGGGGCATGCAAATCAATCTCAAGCATAGTTTCTACATGTTTCAAGCTTGTGTAAAAATGAAACCAATTTCAAGCAGAGTTTCCTATGTTTCAAGCTTGTGTAAAAATGAAACCATTTTCATCTTACCTCTCATGATTGTCATTTCTATCAGCCTGTTTTTGCCAGATGAGCCATGATTTTTTTCGTTCCATCGCCACCATCTCTTTGGCCAATCATACACTTTCAATTGTTTGTTTTAACCTTGCCTGAAGAACATCTGCGATGAGTGGTATTATTAGCCAGCCTCTTGACCTTTACATGTTTTGAGTAGTTCCATAATGACTGGAACCAGTTGCTATCCTTTTATATCACTCATTCCTCCAGGAGGAGTCATCTTTCAGCGTTTTTCAAACAACAAAAATATGAAAAGATTGTCGAGCACTTGTTTTTTAGAACTCGTAAAAGTAAATGAAAAGACGTCTACTTAGTATAAGTTTAACCCTTTTCCAGACTCAGATAGACTAATGTACAAAAAATGAATACCTTGGTCACACGTGGCTAAGCGGTTCCCTTGGATATTGTTTTCTACCTTTTCGAATTCGAGATACTATTTACAAAAAGGGACCCTTACGAGTTTTATTTTTCGCCTCTTTTTTCCAAATCTCTAAACATTGAAAAGATGTTGAGTTACCCCTCCGTCGAACTCATAAAACTTAAACAACGCAGGACTTGTCACCATGACGAGACTGAGTTACTCCTTCCTAGGGCTTGTTAAACTTACTAGGATGGATTCATCCAAAGGATGAACTTATACGACAAGCATATGGTATCCTCTTCAAGCTTGTGATTAAAAATAAAGAGGTACTCGCTAGTGATAGTGGGGAAAAATGGAAGTAAACATGTCTTGTATTTTGTGTAAAGGCAGCATGTCGCTCTTGAACATGACACTCATTTGCATCTCATGTCGGGTTTGGGATATCCTCTCTTCGTCACTTGCCTTCTTGGGTTTGGGAAATCCATTTGCCTTTGATTTGATCAACCTTGTTGTCATCATGACCTCCAATTCCATTTTGAGTCAAGTGTTTCCGAACTCCAGAGTCGTGTCGTCGATATGTTCAAGAGAAGTCCTATCTACAAAAGTCAAACCTCTTATACCTATGTGACCCTCTCTGCAACAATCCTGAATCACTCCTATCATTTTGAGATATCCTATGTTTCATGTCGATGATGTGGGAAACATTATGGCCCTCCTTCAATGGATCACTTATTGTTGACTTCAGCTCAATATCCAGGAAGTTGATTTAGAAATGCCATTTCAGTACCTTGGAGCTTGCATGCATCAATGGCAAGTTCTTCGGGTTCGATGACAGGCTTACATCACTCGCCTTCGATCGAATGATTTGGAAAGTGTTCAACTTCAGCTCACATATTCCCACTTGTAGATTGTATTAGTGTACCTTGAGATCCATTATCATTATTGGTGGTTTCTCTCACGCATGTTAACGATTTACATTATTCACTAGTAATCAGGGGGTTTCTACCATGTTCGACTTCATCACATCTATTCACATGGCTAGATTCGTACTTTGATCGAGATAGAGATGAAGACCCTGCATCTCATCTATTAAAATCTAGGTTACGAGGAGTTATTAAGTATTCATGATTGTATACCTGATCCTTTTCATATGGATAGTTGCGTCCATGTCGTGGATCCATAGACATGATCCTTTTCAGATGGATGGTTGCGTCCATGTTGTGGATTCATGTATTATATTTTGATGCCTATTCAAATGTATTATCAGGAATATGTATATATCAAAGATGTCATATATTGTATCATGTTTGATTTGTTGGTCTCATGACGATGGTCTTCCAAGCTCATTGCCTTAACTGATAAAGAACTTCAACCATATTTTCATGTTCTGCTTTCATGCTTTAAGGGGGATTTGTTACACAGTATTTTGTCACATTCCCAACTCTATGCCTGAAGTGTCGTCCTTTGTGCCACTATCGTCACAAATTTTGTCAAGCGACAAAATTTGTGTAAACTCATTCACCATGAATTATATGCTCAATACATCCTTGAAGAGATGGAGAACTAATGTCTTGAAGCAATTCTAAAAAAACTTATGAAAAACCCTAATTTGCAAGACCAGCGCTACTTTTAGTAGGCAAATCTTTGTTCGTAACCTTTTTCCTAACTAGTGACTAGCGCTGGCAGCACGACTTTTGATAGGAAAATCTACGCTAGTCCTCTTCAGGCAGTTTCTCGAAAAATGGAGCAAAAGCTTCTCTTACTAGAAGCCTCGAGAACAGCAAGTTAGTAGTTGTTGGATGAAGATATGGTTGAATACTCCCATGTAGATCCCTTGATCCTACCTTTAGGGATCTTACCTTTGGGATAAGGACCTTCTTCCCCCTTTGGTGGATCTCTAACTCCCTCTCCCTCACTATAAATTCGTTCTTCACTTTCCTCAATGGTTGGTCATTTTTGGTTGCCATTCTTCTGCTCAATTGTTCTTAGATGTTTCCATTCTGGTGAGAGAGGAAAGGGGAGCATGTTAAGTTTGGCTTGGACTTGGAACCATCTTGAAGGAGGCCTTCAACATCAAGGCACCGGTTGTATCCTTCCCTCTTTGATTTAATCATTAATATAAAGCATGTTCTACTTCCCATAAGCTTGTCTATGATGGTTTCCTTAGTACAATACTCCTTGATTTGTTGTATAACTTACATTGGAATGCATATGCTATGATATCTCTTGTTGTTGTCTTTTGATCTCTCTTGCGGGTATTCGAACACAATGAATAGCGAGGAGCGAACCTAGGAGCTAAGGGATCGGGATCATCATCAAAGGTCAAGTGCATAGGAGAGAGGTAGGCCATCTCCCTTTCTCATTTGTCATTTTGATCTAGGTTAGGGAAGTTTGCGTGTTTTGTCACCATTGTTACTAGACCCACACATTGGGCTAGAGGGATTGCTTCTATCCGTAGAAGGGCTTGCCTGGTTAACACAAGGAACCAAAGGTATGATAACAATGTAGCTAACACTCAATCAAATTACTTTATTCTTTCTAGTTCATCTCCTACATATTCTTGTGATAGTTGGTTGGTTGATAGGGGTGATTCAAGGAACTTTACTGGTTATAAAGTACTCTCTAATCTAGTTGAGAGGGAGACAAATTTGAATATCGTTCTTGCAAATAACTCTACATATCCCATAAAGGGATCTAGTTTTGTTTCTCTCCATCTAGATCAAGGTGAAAATTTGAGTCTTCAAGAAGTTTACATGTACATGGTTTAAAGAAGAGTTTTGTGTCCATATCAGTGTTAGAAGATAAAGGAATGAAACTTGATTTCATAAATGGTAAATTTCTCACTTGGCCATTGAGATCCAACATGAGAGATGCCCTCACTTTGGGATCTAGATGTGAAGGTCTATACAAAATCAATGGAAGACTTATTGACACACTAATCCATGACATCAATCATCAAAGTGAACTTTGGCACTGAAGGTTCGCTCACTTGCACTACCAAGCATTACCTCATGTGAGAAAGATGGTTTCTGAAATGCCGAAAATCAAATATGATCATGATGGTGTTTGTCAAGGATGTGTTGAAGAAAGTGTAACTAGGTTCGGTCTTCATAATGACATAATCTTTGTAAATGACATAATAAAGAGAATAAAGTATTTTTGTATATCTTTCTACATGGGTTTCATGAGCAAGAAGTGTCATTAGGTCAAAGACTTCTTCTTGATGTCTTTAGGCTTTTAATTTATATGTCAAAGAGTCATGGCATGTCTAAAGAAGCTCTTTAAGAGCCTATGTAAAATATATTCAAGTCAAAGCAACCCTCCAAGACCAAGAACAATCCTCCATTGGCATGCTCAAGAAGTCTGCAAGCAAATCGAAACAGAGATCATCATTGTCAGCTTCAAATATTGAATTAAATATGTTTAAATGACATGTCAGCTCACAAGTACACGTCGACTCAAATAGGAGCACAAACTACTATAAATACCCGCTTAGGGTCAACGCAAATCACACAAGAAGAACTCACAATTTATCTCTGAAATTTCGGGTGATTATGGGAGCAGAGATCTGCATCAAAGGTGGGACAAAATTCGCATTTCTCTCTGAGATTTCGCATGAAGTAAAGGAGCAGATCTGCATTGCATTAGGGCAAGTATCTAAGGGTCTAATTGCACCTCGGATGGGTATAAGGTGCAGGCAGACTAGTCTATGAGGATCTCGGATGGGTATGAAGAAGATTTTTGATGGATTGAAATGCAGAGAGAGGATCTCGCATTACAAGGAGCAGTCTTGGCATATAGATATGTATATCTCAGGTGGTATCCCTGTAGCAGCCTCAACATAATGAACAGCAGTGGTTAGGGTTACAAGAAATAGATCTACACTCTCAGCTTAACTATTATGATCACAGTTTTAAGATCATGATGATATACCTTCTCGGCATACCCTGAGTAATGACATTGTCATTCAAGATAGACGCAACACATGATGATATCTCAGTAGTATACTCGGTGATCACTGTATCGTTGATAAGGAAGGACCTCTGTGATATACACACTCTTGTTCCTAACATGGATAATTATGGGATCGTGACTTTGATATCTCAGTGACTTCATTGTTTCGATGGTACTGATGTGAATGTACATCAATGATGATCCCACACGAAAGGAACAGCCAGTGAAGATGTTGCAGTAGTGTGATGACAGTAGTATGGTAGCAAGAGATCTCAGTGACATGATGAAGAGGCAGTAATGGAGATCTCAATGATGCAGCAGTGATCTCAGTAATGTAGCAGTGATGGCTTCAATGGTGCAGCAATCATAATGATCTCAGCAATGTTCGAGCAAGAGGATTGATGTCTTGGTCTTGGAGTGGTAGAATGTGTCAAGGGTCATGGTCTTGGTATTCGTCAATTGGAATCTCTATAAGAAGAATTTTGTGTGGGTTTTCCTCTCCAAGAGGGAGAGGTTTTGGCCCTGGCAGAAAGCCAAATCCTTTGTGTTCTTGTCTCTTTTGTTTTGATAACAGTTTGATGAAGCTAACACGCACACTAATAATGAAAAGAAAATCAAGCTAAGACAAATTGTAAAAACACTTCACAAATTGTTATCATGATAAGAAGAATCCCTTTAGTTTTATTTTGCCCTACGTTCTTCAACAAGATGCGCAAGCGAAAGCCAAGTGAAGGGACCATTCCCTTTAAGAAAAAGTAGAACCATTCAAGTATTGCATCTTGTACATTCTGATTTATGTGGACCAATGCTTATAACTTTTCTTGGTGGTTACTTGTATTATATTATCTTTGTGCGTGATTTTTCTCACAAAACAACGATTTATTTTCTAAAAAATAAAAGTCAAGATTTTAACATGTTCAAAGATTACAAATATTTAATAGAAAAACAAATTGGAAAGTATATCAAAATTTTCAGATCTGACAATGGAGGAAAGTTAACTTCCAATGATTTCATTGACTTTTGCAAAGAAGCTAGAATCAACATAAAGAGACCACTAAACCATATAACCCAAAACAAAATGGTGTGGCCAAGAGAAAAAATAGAACTATCATGGAAGAAGTCAAAGCTATGTTTCATGATTAGAAACTGCCAATGTTTCTATGGGGAGAAGATGTGAACACGGTTGTCTATGTTCAAAATTGATCTCCTCGTCATGCCCTAAATAACAAGACTCCTAAAGAAGTCTTCACTGGCGAGAAGCCTAAAGTTGGGCACCTGAGGATCTTTGTTTGTCCTTCCTACTTTCATGTCCCAAAAGAGAAAAGGAACAAGTTGGAACCTTCAGGTAAGAAAGGTACATTTGTTGGTTATTGTGAGAATTCTAAAGCCTACAAAATATACGTATCTAGTCAAAGAAATATAGAATCTAGAATGGATGTAACATTTGATGAAGATGTAGCTCTTGGAAAAGCAAGAGACACTCATCTTCCTCCTGTTAATGTTGATATTCAAGATAATTTATTTGAAATACAAGAAGATCTTGAAGCTAAAATTAATCTTTTTGATAAACCCATCAAGCCCATGGATCCTTTGGATCCTCCTTCTAAAAGGAGACATTTATGGCTTTGTGACACTCTTCAAGATGTTGATAAACATGCTCCCCATAGAGGAACTTTCAAAGAATGCAAGAAACCTTGTTGATTCCAAGAATATGTTGTAGCCATGAGCAACATTATTCAATTTGAATAGTGCACTTTTGAAGAAGTTGTAAAGGCCCAAGTGTGGAAAGATGCAATGGCTAAAGAATATGAATCCATCATTCATAATGATGTATGGGAAGTGGTTCCAAGACCCCAAGGTCAATCTATTGTATCTTCTAAATGATTGTATAAAATTAAACATGGTGTTGATGGCAGTATTGAAATATATAAAACTAGATTTGTGGCTAGAGGTTTCTCTTAGAAAGAGAGAACAGACTATGAAGAAATTTTTGCACCTGTTTTCCATTACACCACGATTTGATCTTTTGTAACTCTAATTTCTAGCCAAGGATGGTCTCTTCACCAGATGGATGTGAACATTGTTTTTCTACATGGGTTCATTAAAGAAGAAGTATTTGTGGAGCAACCACAAGGCTTTGAAGTACATGATCCAAAAACTCATGTGTGTAGGCTAAACAAATCCCTCTATGGTTTGAAGCAAGCTCCAAGAGCTTGGTATGCTCGCATATATAGATTCTTGATGAAGCTTGGTTTTACCATAAGCAATGCAGTTCCAAATCTTTACTTTAATGCAGCCCAAGGTATGGCTTTGATTTTGGTATTGTATTTTGATGATTTATTCCTGACCAGCAGTGAACCTCTTATTCTCGAGTGTAAGAGGGAGTTAGCTTCTGAATTTGAAATGAAAGATATTGGTTTGATGCACTACTTTATGGGCCTAAAGGTATGGCATAAATCTGGTGAGATTTTCCTTTCTCAAGGAACATATGCTGTCAAACTACTAGAAAGTTTTGGCATGATTGAGCGTAAGTCCATTAATACTCCAATGGAAATGAATTTCAAGAAGTTTTGTGGTAAAGCTGCAGAACATGATTTGGCTAATCCTTTTAAGTACCATCAACTGATTGGGGCACTGATGTTCTTATTGAACACTAGACCAGATATATGCTTTGCAGTCAATACTCTGAGTCAATACATGATTAAGCTTGCTCATGCACATTAGGTTTCTACAAAGCATGTGTTGAGGTACTTGAATGGGACCATGAATCTTGGATTGGGATACTTTGTCGAAGATTTAAGGCTACATGGATACTCTAATGTTGATTGGGTTGATAACTCTATTGACAGAAAGAGCACATCAGGGTGTTGCTTCAGCTTAGGATCTGCCATGATATATTGGATGAGCAGAAATCAAAAGTTTGTTCTTACCACGACTAAAGCAGAATACATTGTTGCTAGCATGACTAGTTATGAGGCAGTATGGCTAAGGAAGCTCTTTGGAGAGTTATTTGAGCAAGTATTGAATACTATAGTAATTTATTGTGACAATAAGAGTGGGATTCGACTTGTTGAAAATCTTTTGTTCCATAACAAGTCCAAACACATTGAAATTAAATATCACTATATCAGGGATATGGTTCAAAGAGGAGCAGTAAGACTTCATCATGTAGCAACTAATGACCAGATCGTTGACATTCTTAACAAGCCTTTTTCCGAAAGTAAAGTTCTTGGTTTTCAGAGAGCAGCTTGGACTAACAGATGTGAGCCTTCCCAGAGAGGGTGGTCATCAATGATAAGCCTTGGATGTGCGAGATCATTGTCATGTGTTGACAAGTGGATCCCCTCAACAAGTTATGATTCTTAGATCTGCGAGATCATTGTCATGGGTTGACAAGTGGATCCCCCAAAGCAGTGATGAGCCTTGGATATGTGATATCCTTGTCATGTGTTGACAAATGGATCCCCCCAAGTGTGTATAGGGTGATGGATGTGTCTTCCCTATGATGATTCTTCTTCATTAGATTGTAACATCATTGTTCCAAAGCAGAGAGAGCAGAGATCCTTATATCAGAAAGAAATTCATCCATAGCTGAGAGGGAGTGTTGAAAATTGACAGTTATGTGATGAATTTCCTTGAATAGAATTTCATTTCTGACCCTTCTAAAGTGACTTTCTAAAACTAGAAAGTCATGTCTATCTTTGCAACCATGATTTTCCAAAATTAGTAAATCACCTTCCATCAATTTTTAATCATATATATGTGATGGAAATTCACTTAAATTGTCTTTAATAAATCTCAATTGTTTAATTTTTAACTTAATCATCAATATTATTATTATTACTATTATCCTCTTTATGATATTATCATATTGTTATTAAAAAGAAATTCAAGTCTCTCAATCATGACACTCAATAATGTCATATGTAACTCCCCTCAATTAAATGCATATGTTACTCTCTCTCTCTTAATGAGTTCATTTTTCTCTCTCTTTAATGCTATTATGCACGTCTTACACTCTCCTACACACTTTAATGACTCATCATAAAAATATTTCTCTTACCCCTCTTTAATGCGTATGTTACACTTCTCTCCTAAATGCATAAGTTTCACTCCTCTCATTTATGGCAAAAGTTACACTCCTATTTTGGCATATGTAACCCCTCCTCAAAGCATAGGAGTTACTCCATGAATTTGATCTCCTTTCCCTTCCTATATATTTGTGCCTTTCATCCTCACTTGACACACTTACTTGTGCTTGTGAGAGGAGAATTCAAACTTCGGAAAGAGAGAGTTGGAGAGTCTAGAGGAAGATTGAGAGGGAGAGATAGAGAAAGAGAGTCTTGAAGAGAAAGAGTAGATCTCGGAGAGCCAAAGTGATTTAGTGTTTGCATCAACTATTGCTATTAGATATCTTCTTTAGATTTGGGTGAACTTCTTCATTCTCTCATTGTACTTTGTATCTTTGTTGAACAATTGATTTCTAATAGAAGAAGAACCTAGTTGGGTTTTCCCCTTGTGGGTTTTTCCTTGGTCATTAATCTAACTTCTCTGTGTCTCATTGAGTTCTTGGTTGTCTTCCATGATGCATATGGTTTATATGGTTTATGTTCTATCTACAATTACTTAACTTATTTTGCAGCATAATAATTTTTGGATTTAATTGATTGTCACAGCATAGAACATCAAAATTTCAACACTTCCTACATGAGTATTTGAATTATACTTTCACTAACTTCTCGATGAGGATGCAATCAAGAAAATCAAATCATGAATATCAACGGGGTGCAGAATAGTGCAGAAAGAGTAAACTCCAATAGGAAGTTAGTGCAAGGATAATGAAGGAGCCACTCTCACATCTAGAAAAGAAAGAAAGACGTGTCTCATCACCAAGTATACTTTCATTATGTTTATTTACTTTGTTATTATTGCTCTTGCTCTTGTTCTAGGATCAACAGGAATATTTGATGAATGTGAGAACCAATTCCTTTGTATTAAGATTGAGGAAGATGTCGAGCCATCCAATGACTTGAGTGGACATGAAGTGGACAAGAGCTCAAGACTTATGCAAGGAAGCTGGATTCAAAAAATAGACCACAATATCATATAACCCAGAACAAAACGGTGTGGTTGAGAGAAAGAATAGAACTATCATGGAAGCAAACAAATCTATGTTGCATGATCGAAAACTACCAAAGTTTCTATAGGGAGAAGTTGCTAACACAATTGTCTATGTTCATATTAGATCTCGTCATCATGCCCTTAACAACAAGACTTTGGAATAAGTCTTCTCTGGTGAAAAACTCGAGGTTGGGCACTTGAGGATCTTTGGTTGCCCTATCTACTTTCATGTGCTAAAGCAAAAGAGTACCAAGCTAGAAGCATTAGGCAATAAAGGTATGACTGTTGGTTATTGTGAAAATTCCAAATCTTACAAAATATATGTACTTGGAAAAAGAAATATAGAGTTTAGTAGGGATGTAACATTTGATGAAGATGCGGCCCTTGGAAAGGTAAGAGACACTCCTCTGCCTACTGCTAATTTTGGTAATCAAGATGATGCATTTGAGATACAAGAAAATCTTAAGCCTGAAATTGATCATGTTGATGAACCCATGGATCCCATGGATCCTTTGGATCCTCCTCCATGTGATCCTCCTGCTAAAAACGGACATTTATGGCTTCGTGACACCCTTCACGATGTTAATAAAGATGTTGCTCCTAGAGGAACCTTCAAAGAAAGAAAGAAACCATGTCTGTCCCAAGGATATGTTGTAGTCATGAGCAACATTATTCAAACTGAACCATGCACTTTTGAAGAAGTTGTGAAGGCTCAAGTGTGGAAAGATGTAATGACTGAAGAATATGATTCCATTATTCATAATGATGTATGGGAAGTGGTTCCAAGACCCCAAAGTAAATTTGTTGTGTCTTCTAGATGGCTATATAAAATTAAACATGGTGTTGATGGGAGTATTGAAAAATAGAAAGCTAGATTTGTGGCAAGAGGATTCTCTCAGAAAGAGGAAATAGACTACGATGAAATCTTTGCACTTGTTGCTCGTTATACAACCATATGATTTATTGTGGCTCTAGCTGCTAGCCACAAATGGTCTCTTCACCAAATGGATGTGAAGATTTCTTTTTTGCATGGCTTCCTCAAGGAAGAAGTATTTGTGGAGAAACCACAAGGATTTGAAGTACATGGCCAGAAAACTCATGTGTGTAGACTAATGAAAGCCCTCTATGGTTTAAAGCAAGTTCCAAGAGCTTAGTATGCCCGCATTGATAGCTTCTTGATGAAGCTTGGTTTTACCAGAAGCAATGTTGATCCAAATCTCTACTTCAAAACGGTCCAAGATATGCCTTTTATTTTGGTATTATATATTGATGACTTATTCTTGACACGTGGAGAACCTCTTACCCTCCAATATAAGAGGGAGTTAGCTTCTGAATTTGAAATGAAAGATCTTCATTTGATGCACTTCTTTTTGGGTCTTAAAGTATGGCAGAAGCTTCGTAAGATTTTCCTTCTCAAAGAAAATATGTTGTCAAGCTGCTAGAAAGATTTGGTATGATAGAATGTAATTCCATAAATACTCCAATGGAAATTAACTTCAAGAAGTTGTGTCATGAAGCTATAGGTCATGATTTGGCAAATCCTTCTCAATATCAACAACTGATTGGAGCATTGATGTTCTTAGTGAACACTAGACTATACATACGTTTTGCGGTAAATACTCAGCCAATATATGATTAAACCATCTCATGCACATTGGATTGTTGCAAAGCATGTGCTGAGATATTTGCATGGATCCATCAATCTTAGATTGAAATATATTGTCGAAGATGTAAGACTACATGGGTACTCTTGTGTTAATTAGGCTAGTAATTTTGTTGATAGAAAAAAAAAACACATTTGGATGTTGCTTTAGCTTGGGATCTGCCATGATATCTTGGATGAGCATAAAACAAAATTTTGTAGCCCTTCTCATGGTTGAAGTCAAGTACATTACTGCTAGCATGGAAATTTGTGCGGAATTATGGCTAAGGAAGCTCTTTGGAGAGTTGTTCGAGCATGTGCTAGATACGAAAGTAATATATTGTGACAATAAGAGGGGATTAAACTTGCAAAAAATCTTGTGTTCCATGACAAGTCCAAGCACATTGAGATCAAATATCAATATATCTAAAAATATGGTGTAGAGAGGAGCAGTGAGGCTCCATCACATTGTGACTAATGATCAAATAGTTGACATACTTACCAAGCCTTTGCCAAAAGGGAAGTTCTTGGTTTTCAAATAGCAACATGGACTGACAGATGTAACCCTTCCTAGAGAGCGTGGTCATGGATGATGAGCCTTGGTTGTGCGAGATCCTTGTCACGTGTTGACAAGAGGATCCCCCCAAGCAAAGATAAGACTTGGTTGTGCAAGATCATTGTCATGTGTTGACAAGTGGATCCCCCCAAGAAGAGATAAGAATTGGTTGTGTGAGATCATTTTCAAGTGGGTTATCCCCCCCAAGTAGAGATGAGACTTGGTTGTGTGAGATCCTTTTCAAGTGGATTATCCATGTTGAGAAATATAGGGCATAGGAATTTAGGTGATTTCTCTTTAAATGATAACTAATTGTGAATACTTTTTTCTTCTTTAAGTTTTCTTCTTTGACTTGGATTATTATCATGTTCTTTTTCATCAAACAGCTACCAAACAATAATGAGACAAGAGACACAAGATGTAGGCGATCAACCAGGGCCAAAACCTCTCCAACTTGAGAGGAAAACCCAAACAATTTCTTTTTCTTATAGAATATTCAAGTGACGAATTCCAAGACAAATACCCTTGACCTATTAACCTCTCCAAGACCAAGTCACAAGCCCCTTCTTCACTGCTTCTTCTTCTTAACCAAGTCAACATTAGTCAAGTTGTTAATTTTAGATAACAATGGTATGTTCTATGATTTAGCAGAATTTACTTCAATGTTCCTTATTAGCCCAATGAAAATTTCCAATTATATCCAGTAGCAATCACATTAATTTAAACACATTCACAGAAAATGCAAATAGAACATAAAAACATGTGCAAAAGACAAGCCAAGGCAAGAGAACACAATATGTGGCAGATGCCAAGGAAAAACCCCAATGTCGGGAAACCCTTTGATCAAATCTTCTTATTATTCTTCAATAATTCAGCAAAGAGAGAGAGTACAAATATCAAATTAACTTTCCCAAAACAGTGCTGTCAAATCAGCAATCAAATGCAGCCATAACTAGAAAGTCAATAGTGGTAAAAGTAGCTCCAAAACGTACTCCAAGTAGCTCGGTCAATAGCAAATAAATTCAGCCTTCCAAAAGCGTCAAAGTCAAAACAGATTGGTCAAATAAGTCAAAGGAGAGAGAAAACCTTGTTGTAAATTATGAAATCAAATATGAAGTCAACATTGAAGTCAACTTGGTCAACCTACCCCAATCACCTCAAAAACTGTGCCAATAAATGCGACCTCCAAAATTGAACTTCTTGCCTCCAGAATGAATTCAACACTTGGTCAAACAGCCTTGGTCAATGCTGGTCAACGTTGTCATGTTTCCTGAAATTTTCGGCTGGAAAACTAACTCAAAAATTTGTCCTCCTTTCACACGTGCGAAGTAGAGAAGGTTTCCTCCAAGATATAAAAACCAATCAAGAGAGGAGAGAGAGATATGTGATGAGATGAGTGATGACCAAAGGAGGAGAGAGGTCACTCTTATTTATACATTTCGTTGAGGGTGAGGAGACACATCTATTGGGCTTATGAGCCTACATTTGACTAAGGCCGACCTTGACAATTTGTGCATGAGAGAGAAAAAATTCAAAATTCCATTTCTTCTTGTGAGAACGAGATGATATTTATATCAAAATTGGACCTCTCGAAAAGAGGAATCCAATGCAATAATCATCTCCATCATATGAGTTGTCCTAAGGTGGAATTTGGCCCTAATTTCCATTTTTAACACTCCCTCTCAACTAGGGAGAATTCCACCTACCAATACATTTGTCATCATCATGTAATCTTGTCATCTTGTCATCACTGCCCTGCTTTGTTGTGCATTTCTCTACTCTGATTTGTTGAACCATGAAGTAATAATAAAGAAGTGATCGAGAGTGAGTCATAAGATCATACCACTCTCCACTGACAAAAACCAGTCATTGATCCCACATCAAGTTGTTGAACACCATGCATCCTAGTCATAGGGAGTACAATAGTACACGATACGTTCATCGGTAGTGTTATGGTACCTAACCATCTTCTCCCAACTCATTGGCCAGATGAGAGGTACTTCCCATGAGTCTTGGACTCTATGGGTAGGATGTGTGTTGGGGCATCGACAGGAGAAGGTGAACCACTCATCCTGCTCAAATGCCATAGAAGAAGGTGAACCATTCATCCCATGCATATGTCAATCGTAGGGGAAAGTGAGCCACTCACCCTACATACATGTGAATGGGTAGGGGAAGATTAACCACTCACCCTACACACATGTCAACCATAATGGGATATCACATGGGAAGGTGAACCACCCACCCTGTATCTAGCGCACCACTAGGGGAAGGTGAACCACTCACCCTAAGGTCACTCATAGCTCCAAGAAGTACCCCAAGCCCCTAGGAGTTCCTAGAGCTCAGTGTCCAACTCATATGGGACCCTCATAAGAGGGTCGTTCCACAACTCCAAGTCTCTCTCGGAAGGTTAAGAATCTAACCTTCCCCAAAGGCTTTGTGAGAATGTATGTGACATGCTCATTCATCTTGATGTGTTGGAGCCTTATTTCTACCTGTTGTACCATATCGCGAATAAAGTGGTACCTGATATCAATGTGCTTGGATCATTCGTGGAACACGAGATTCTCTGATAAGTGAATCCTACTCTGGTTTTCATAGAAGATCACAGTGTTATCCATCACAAGCTCAAATATCTCACTGAAGAGCTTCCTCGACCAAACGGCTTCACAACAGGCCATACTCGCAGCAATGTATTCAGCCTCAGCAGTGCTTAGTGCAACTGATTTCTGTTTCCTACTCATCCAAGATATAGAAGCAGACCCCAAAGAGAAGCAGCACCCAGACTTGCTCTGAAAATCCACCACACTACCAACCCAGTCGGCATATGAATATCCATGTAATCTCAAAGTTCAGGCAGTGTATCTCAGCCCATAATGGATTGTGCCCCGGAGATATCTCAAGAGATTCTTGGCAGTAATCCAATGAATGTGATGAGGCTTGACCATAAATTAACTCAATGTGTTCACAACGAAGCATATGTCAGGACGGGAGTTGACCAAGAACATCAAGGCCCCCACAAGTTGAAGATACTCGAAAGGGTTCGCTAATCTGAGCCCACCAACACTTCCACATAGCTTCTTAGAGTTGAGTTCCATCGGAGTAGTCACGAACTTTCAATCCACCATTCCACATCTCTCAAGTAGCTTCACAATGTATTTTCCTTGAGAGAGGAAAATGTCACCTCGCTTTTGCCAGATCTCCAGCCCTAGGAAGTAATGCATCATTCCTAGTTCCTTCATCTCGAATTCGGAAGCCAACTCCCTCATGCATTGATGGTTAGAAATAGATCATCCACATAAAGGACCAGAATGCGAGGCTTGTCATTTTCAACCTTGAAGTATAGTTTTGGGTCAGCATCGCTCCATAAGATAACTATCAATCCTCTCATACCAAGCCCTAGGGGCTTGCGTCAACCCATAGATGGATTTCTTCAACATGCATACATGTGTCTTACAATATTGAACTTCGAACCCCTCGAGTTGTTCCACATAGACATCCTCTTTAAGTGAACCATGCAAGAAAGCAGTTTTGACATCCATCTAGTGTAAGCTCCATCCTTGCGAAGCGGCAAGGGCTATGATCGAACGGATGGTTGTATATCGGGAAAACAGTACAAATATCTCATTATAGTCTACTCCTTCCATTTGAGAGAAGCCTCAAACAACAAATCTGGCCTTGAAATTTTCAGCACTCCCATCAGCTCCATGTTTGATCTTGTAGATCCATTTTGAAGTGACCACTTGTTATCACTCAGGTTGTCCCTGAAGGTTAAGAAAGGGATACGGCCGAGGTAACCACAAACCAACTTTGGACTGCAGGTTCTAGCCAACCTGCAATCAGAGAGGGCTCTCTCTTTTAGATTTAGCTTTGTTTGAAAGGATTTTAGGCTAGGTCTTGGGTCCAGAGGGTTTTTTGTTTTGATTTTTGGTGGGAAAATTGATTTATTTTTTTCAGGTAGAGAAGCAGAACATAGTCTGAATGTTTCAAACCATTGGGCGTGGAGTCGAGGAGGGGAACTTCTGGGGTGTTTCCTTAATAATAGTGAGGGAACATGGAGCAAGATAACTGAGCTTGAAGCAATTTTCAGGTTCAAAGGATGGAATGAATGCTAAAGAAAGAGAGGCAATTAAGAATCTCTCCAACAGATTAGCAAAGAAGGCAATAGGGCGCTACCTAGGGGCAGTTAAGAATCCCTAGATAATTGGCCAACACAAGTGAATTGGGGTGAACATGAGCCAGAAGGAATTCAATATTCATAACCAATTCATTCAGAGGAAAAGATCAAGAAACAGCAGAAATTAAGCATAGAGAGTATTTAAACTAATTCTGGGCTATTCCTTTTTCCTGCTATTTAGATAATGATAAACACATAAACAGAGATTAGAGGCACTTATTGCTTCAGACTGCAGCGCAAGAATTCCATCTTCAATCTTCAAAACATTCACTAACAACAGATAGTTCGCTCTCCAAGCTTTCGGCAATCTTTGATTACAGAAAAATTCAGGTACACACAGCGAGTCTCTAGTGAAATTCTCAATTGACCAACCCTTAAAACTATACAGAGGGTGGTATATATAGGGAAAACTTTCTATCTACTGCTTTTATTACATCTTGACCTAATCAGGTCATTAAAACTAATTTATTGACCTACTCCTATCTGAAATAAATGCATGAAAATATCTCAGGCTGCGCTGGGGGCGGCCGTAAAAAAATGATTAAATGATGTAGTCCTGGGTGCCTTGGGGCAATGTCTTCTAAAATAAATATGCATGGGTTTCTGCTTCCTTGCTGTCCTGGTGCTTTGAATGCTTTAATGGTGATTTGAGGGCAAGGATGGGTTGTTGCTCATTGATTTGACTTTCTGGGGGCTTCATTAATGAACAGGTGCTTCGAGCCCCTAAACAGATCTTCGGCTGATACTCTTTGGCTGCTTTTTGTCCACTGATACTCTTTGGCAAGATCTGGACTGCTGGTCTGATGTGTTGCGGTGGCAGGGACACGCATCAGTGACGTGGCAGGAGGCCACGCAGGCAAGTGACGCGACATGTGACTGGGCAGGGGGGTGACTCAGCAGGTGACGTAGAGTGTGACGTGGGCATGTGACGTGGGCATGTGACGTCACTGGGCAGGGCGGTAAGCGGTATGTGGTGCACCGCTTTTCGAGGATGGCGGTTTCGGAGGGAGGGGCTCCGCCATAGCCCGGCGCTTGACGCGTGGCGGGAGTACGACGGTAATACCACCCATCTCCCGGACGCTAAGGTTCGGGCGGTTCGGGGATGGGGCGGCCCGCCCACCGTCGATCTGCGGGGCTGTGGATCGGACGGCTGGCGGCGGGGTTTAGTGCAGGGTATATGCGGAGTATATTCGTTTTTTAATATTTGCGCGGGTGGGTTAAAAACTTAGGGAAACGGGTTTATGTGGGTTTTACAGGCGCGGGCTTAATACTTATGCACAGAAACTTTGAGTTAGGGGCGGAATATGGGTTTTTTACAGCGTTAGGGTGAAATTTTACAAGGGGAAAGGTGAAAACATGGGTTTTTGGGGGGTTTTTAGGGTTAAGGGAGAGGTTACTAGCTGACCAGATGTCAAACTAGTTCCTTAATGACTCGGATGGGCTAAAAACAGCCCCAGATGGACTGTGATTTCCCGGACTTATAGAGAATATGGCTATATTTCCAGGGAGGGGTATTTACATAGGGGAGTTTATATACATGATTTTAATAGGGGAAGGGAAAACTGATAGGGAGTTATATAATAAAGTTAAAAGTTAATATGGAGATGAAAAGAGGGCGCTAAGGTGTGAGACCTTATGCTTTGTTGGGGAAGAGAGGGCTCACAGATGATGAGTGAGCAGTCCTTGAGTGAAGGAGATCCTCACCAAGGCAAATGTCATGGAAATGATGAAACTGAGAGGCTCAAGCAGATCTTGACCTCTTGGGGGATGTTAGTAAGTGACTTGGGGGAAAAGAGAAGAAGGGGATGTTAGTGAATTTCAGCTTGAGTACCTTCATGAAATTGCAAAACTGCCTGATAACTGTGATCTGAAAAGATAAGACATTGTGAGGTACAAAATTGATCACTAGTCATCACTCTGCCACTGAACAGCTACCTACCCAGCCTACTGTCCTAACATTTTTTCTTCTTTTTGTTTTGGGTGCACTTAGACTTGCAGACCCAGATTCACAATTTTTCTTTTGAATTTTCCTATCTAGATCTGCACTTATTTCTGCCGAGGCCCAGATTAAACAGTTGGGTCCCTTTGATTCTCTACCTATCTACAAATCTACCAAGATTAAACTGTTTGGACAGATGCATTCTCTATATTCTACAACAAGAAATTGAAACCTAGGGAGACCAAGATTAGACTGTTTGGACCTCCCTAAAATGAAGAACTCTTCAAAACTGGGAGAACTCCTCAAAATGGAATCACAGCAGTGACATTTGGACTGGCACACTCTCATGGTATCTTCTGAAAATATGGAACACTGCAGCTTGCCAAGTATGACATATTTGGCATGTAAAAATGTCAATCAAAAAAGATGATACCCTGTTGCAACAGGAGGCTAACACCACTGACTTATCCTTGGGTCTAGGAACCACATCCCAGATACCGTTATTCGTGATCGACTCATATTCCTCATTCATCGCATTCTTCCAAACTTGGTGTTTCACGGCTTCTTCGAATGTGCAAGGCTCAGATTGTACAATGGTATTCATGGAAGCTAATTACCCTTGGTACCTATTCGGTTTCTTGCTTTCACAAAATGTCCCCCTTGGTTTATGTTTCTCAGCATCTTCAAGAGTATCCTTGAGCCACAAAGGTCATTTTCTTGAAGTAGTGGGCTCACTAAGAGCTAGATCAATGGGATCCATCAGACCTTCAACATCGAGCATCGATACATCAAACGAAGGTTCATCCTTCTTTTTTACATCATCATAGTCCTTCCTAGGGATAGGAAGTTCTCGGACTTTCCTAAGAGTAGAATCTTCATCGAATGTGACATCATGACTTAATTCCACTTCCCTTTGCCAAGCACATAGATTATATATGCCTTTGAAGTTTCATTGTAGCCACAAACGTTCCTTTCTTCCTAGATGCATATAGATTGTTTCTTTTCTCTTTTGGCACATGAAAATATATGGGACAACCAAAAATTCTAAAATGAGAAACATCAAGTTTCTTACCGATGAATACTTCGTCAAGCGTCTTGAAGTCCAAATCTTGATGCGGGCATTTGTTTTGGACATACACAACAGTGTTGGCAGCTTCTCCCCATAAGAACTTTGGATGACCTTGATCATGAAACATAACATGGGTGGTTTCTATGACAGTACGATTCTTCATTTCGGAAACACCATTTTGTTCAGGAGTATATGTGATAGTGGCCTCCCTCTTAATGCCAGCTTCTCTACAATAGTCTTTGAATTCGCTTGACTCATATTTGGTCCCATTATCGGTCCTCAATATTTTGATCTTCTTCCCTATTTGATTCTTGACCAAGACTTTCAAAGAGCAAAACCATTTGAATACTTCATCCTTCTTCTTTAAGAAATAGATCCATGTTTTTCAAGAGAAGTCATCCACAAAAATAGCATAATACAAATATCCACCCTAATATGTCACGAACAACATACCTAATAGATCAGAATGGACCAATTGGAGAATATTGATAGTTTGAGTTTCACTTGAGAGGAATGGTCCCCTTGTATGTTTTCCAGCTTCACATCCCTAACAAAAACCTTCATGATCTAAGTTAAATTCGGGCACACCTATGACCATCTTCCTTGCATCAGGTAAGGCTTTGAAATGAAGGTGAGAAAATCTCCAGTGCCACAATTCGGATTGAAGAGAAGTATCACAAGTCATTGCGCCAAACGGACTTCCCCCAACCTGATAGAGACCTTCAACCCTGAATCCAAGAGTAAATGCATCTCTTGGGTTCCTTTTCCAAACACGAACTTTCTCATCAATGAATGTCATCTTGAAACCTTTGTCTTCCATCATAGAAATAGAGACCAAGTTCTTTTTCAGATCAGGTATATACAACACTTCTTGTAAGTGGAGGGTTTGACTTTGATTTAAGTGAAGAGTAACAGTCCCAATTCCTTTCATGGGATAAGTGGCATTATCCCCAAGTATAATCTCCATATTAGTCTTCTTTTAAATCAAGTTAGAGAGATCTTCTTTGTAACCAGTGAAGTGCCTTGAGGCACCGCTATCAATCAACCAATGATCCAATTTATCTGGAGGAGAGTGTTGGAAATACTGAGAGGGGAGGTGAATCAGTATTTCTTTTCATTTGTTATTTTTACCAGTTAAATCACTTATAATTAGAACACAAAATGAACAATAAGAATAAATATTTTTATTAATCTCAATAAATCAAGTACAATATCTGTGTAGGGCTCCAACCCTAGATGAAGACACCAATCTTCAATCTCCCAGGCTCCAACTTGTATTATGCCAAGCAACAACTTGGACTTCCCAAGGCTCCAACCTTGTTATTTTGAGGCACCAAACTCTAGGGCTCCAACCCTATCTCTGGTACAGGCTCCAATATGGTCCCTTGACGACTCTTATCCTCTAGGGCTCCAACCATATCTTCTAATTTGTCAAGATAAGTTTGATGATTGTTCACGACTCCCAATATCTTCTTCAATGAGCCTTGTCTATCTTCAGCAATGCCTCCTTCAAATCACTTCATCAATGACAACCTTGTATTCTTAGAAGGTGTCACCACTTCTCTTCATATTACCCACACAAGTTTCTTCAAGGTTACATCATGAGGGCCTTCAGTAGTGCATCATGGTGTTTTCAATCAGCTAAAGCTTCTCAACAAGATGTCTTTACTAGGCTACACTAAGCTTGCTCCAAAAATATCTTCAAGATCAACCTTCCTTCAAGAGTACTTCAAACTGGTTCAATCCCAAGGTCTTGCTCCACTACAGTTCCTCAACAAAGTACTTCAAATTACTTCTTCAACAAGTTCTGAGGCACTTGTGAACTAGTCTGTCCGAGCTCCTTATCCCTTCAAACAATACCTACAAGTTGGCCTTCAATCGATGTTGATGACGTGCTATATAATACAGGCCTCCAGGCTACAATGGATCTGTAATCTAAGCTCCACGGACCACACAAGTATGATCACTGAAGTGAGTTACCACAGTAGTCACCACAGATCTGAGGTTCCTCTTGTAGTTGTCCACAGGTCCTCAGTGTTGTAGCTATCTCCTCCTCCATTGTTCTAGCATAGATATATACATATATGTAATTATAGGACAGATTTGATCCCTCCACAAGTGACTGCTTCAAAGGTCTATTCACAGGTTTGTTCACAATGTCAAGGTATGTTCACAATGTTGAGGTGACTGCTTCAGGAGTGATTTCTTTAGAGGTTTGCAATATGCATGCTTCCAAGAAACTCACAAACACTTCAATGTTGGTGTAGTCTTCAGCTCCCTTCAAATGATGACATATGTAACCTTACTCTATCTCCAATGATGTATTTTTATCACAGATGAACACTTGTTGTCACAAGAGTATCTGAATCACACAATTCTGAAATATGGATCCAATTTCTAAAACTGTAATTCATTGTTCTGAAACCTTACTTCACTAACCTGAGGTCATACAGGTCTGAGAATTAATCTTTTAACAGTCTGAGGCTTGTTCCACTGCTTGGGAACCTGTCCAGCAACAAATACGAGCCACAACCCTTCACACTGGTTCGAAACTTTTTATGTTCTGAGGTATAGTCCTTGTCGTAGATTCTATGGTATAGCTCTTGTCACAGCTACAAGTCCGAGTGTATCAACTCCAGATTTTTCACCCAAAAAAATCTTCAAAAAGCTTCAATGGTGTCCCTAGTTCGCAAGGTGTGAACTCTGATATATCTTTGTATCTCCTTGACCGAAATCGATGAGGGAGAAATGAAGTTTGAACTCTTACTTATATGGATTCGATTTATAAATGAAGGGACGTGACTAAGGGAGGGAAGTCGAATTGACATGGATGGGTATCGAAAGCTTTAACATGACATAGTGTGCAAAACTTACGATATAGGAAATTTCTGACACAGTAGACGCGATATTATATTAAAACGTTATGATAAAGCCAAGCGGGTCTCCAACCATATTGCCAATTAGAGATTAGGTCTTATCAGAGGTGTCATTTCAAAAGTTCCGATAAAGTGGCGGATGTGATTTGATAATTAAATCGTTATTAAATCAAGTTGGGTTCGCATATCGGAAGTCAAAGCAAATCGAAAGTTATCGCATATCGAAGATTAGAGGTTTTGAGTGGTGACACACAATAAAAATGCCGATATGGTATTTCTCCAATAAGGTTTTATTATAGTGGTGTGTTCTATTATATGCGTTGGAACTTTGGTTATATGCATTGGAACTTATAATATATGTCATCGTATCATCTCTATGTCAAACAACGTAAACTTTGAAATGGGAACTGATACTGTTACCCATTTTGTAAAGATAGCAAAAAAGTGACCCGATTTTGAAAAATGGTGATGCAGAACACACGTTTTTTTTAGAGCATAGTTTTTGACACTATAAAAAATTTTATGTACATTGTGTTTCAGAATGGTAGTCATTTTGATGTTGATTTTAAAAAGTGGTAATTCTACACCATGCTCTTTTTTTAAAAGGGTTTTTTTTTACTTTTAATTTTATAATGTATGAAATGTAAATAATTATTTTGTAAATTTAATAACTTTGGAAGTGGTCTTCTTCTTCATATTTTCTTGTTTTTATTTTTATTTTTATTTTTTCTGTAGTGAGGTTTTTATTGTTTTGCATATTTTAAAAAAAAGGTCGATATTTTGCATTTTTTATATTCTACATATTTATACATCGTTAATTAAATTTTCAATCCACATGAAATAATTGTCTTTAAAAAACATATATAAAAAAAGACAAAAATAAAAAATAAAAAATGTTAAAAAAATTATCTCATAACCATAAAAGAATTTGAAAAATATATATGATGATGATGATGATGGTTAACGTCCGCTGAGACCAAATACTGATCTATCGGACCTAAAAAGACAAATTATTTATTTTGATTTAAGATTTTATTCCTATGCTCAAAAAGCTTGGAGAGAAGCCTCCCGAGTTCACTATAATTTTGGCATTGTAAAAGGCTAGGAAGGTCAGTATTGTAACAAAGGTTGTGAAATTGAGATCTAATGTGGTTGTATGCAGGGCACTCTAAGAGGAAGTGGTTTTCATCCTCGATGCTCCTATTCTCACAAATGTGGCAGAATATATATATATATATATAAGTAAAAAATAGAGAAAATTAAAAAAAAAAAAAAAAAAAAACATTAGCAAAAACTAGAAAAATAATAATAATAGTAAATTAATTAATTAATTAAAAATTAAAAACAAGCTAGTTTAAAGAAACAAACAAACAAAAAATATCAACGAAAAAAAAAATTAAAAAACTAGTAAAATTAATATTGAAAAAAAAACAAAAATTAACTCAAAAAAAAATAATAATAATAAGATGAAAATTATTTTAAAAAACCAAAAAAAAATATTAAAATAAAATAAATAAATAAATAAAATAAAATTTAACATTTAAATTTTTTTTAAACAATTTTTTTTATTAAAAAAAAATATTATTATTAACCTTTTTTTTAAACAATTTTTTTTTCTTACAAAAAAAAAAATCATTAAAAAAATTTTAAATTGTTTTAAACGAATTAAATTTTAAAAAAATAAAATAAAATAAATAAATATCATGGAACTTTTTAAAAACAATTTTTTTTTTTAAATAATTATTATATTAAAAAAAATTTAAACATTTTTTTTCTTATTTAAATAAATAAATAAATCATTAAAAAAAAAATTATACGTATAAAACTTTTAATTTAAAATTTTAAAATATATAATTATTATTTTAAAAAAATTATACGTATAAACATTTTTAATCTAAAATTTTAAAATTTATAATTAATATTTAATTATCTATCTATCTATATATATAGAGAGAGAGAGAGAGTTTTTCCCGCCCCCGCCCGCCCGTGGTGGCACAGCAGTGGGCAGAGGGTCCTACGCGCAGGCCGCGCCACCACGGATGGCCAGGGGGCGGGTGTCCGATTCAAATTTTAAATTAAAAAATTTTATACGTATAAATTGTTTTTAATGATTTTTTTTTAAATAAGAAAAAAAAATGTTTTAAAAAAAAATAATTTCATAATTATTTAGAAAAAATAAATAAATAAAAAATAAAAATAAAAATAAATCAATTGTTTTTAAAAAAACCCATTAAAAAAATAAAAATAAAAATAAAAAAATAATAATAATAATAAAAGTAAAAAAAAAAAATTAAATCATTTTTTAAATTTTATAATTAAAAATTAAATAAGAAAATAATAATAATAATAATAAGAAAAAAATTTGTTTAAAAGAAAAAAGTTTATAATAATCATTTTTTTAATTAATAATAATAATAATAATTAAAAAAAATTAATGTTAAAATTTTTTGGTTTTTTTATATTTTAATATTTTTTTGGTTTTTTTAAAATAGTTTTCATTTTTTTTGTTTTTTTTTTTTATAATTTGAGTTAATTTTTGTTTTTTTTAATACTAATTTTTTATTAGTTTTTTAATTTTTTTTCTCTAGTTTTTGCTAATGTTTTTTTTTTCAATTTCTCTATTTTTACTTAATTTATATCTATATTTTTTTTATTTTTTTTTTTATTTCCAAATTCTTTTGTGGTTTATGAGAATTTTTTTTTTACATTTTTTATTTTTGGATTTTTTATATATTTTTTATATTTGTTTTTTTAAGTAATCAACATTTTAATCTTAATTTTAGTAGTTTAAAAATAATAATAATAATACTTGTTAATTTTCTTTTTCTTTTTTAAATCTAGTTTGTTTTTAATTTTTATTTTTTCTTTTTTTATTTTTTCTTTTTTTTTTCTATTTTTACCTACTTAATTTTTAGTTTATTTTAAATGTTATTTTTTCTTTTCCATATTTTTGTTTTTTTTTCTTTTTGCCAATTTTTTTATGGTTTAGAAAAAAATAAATATATAAATAAATTCATTTTTTTTTATTCAATTTTTTTTTAGTATATATTTTAATTTACATTTCGTTATTTTTTCTTAACTGTTTTTTGTTTTGTGTTTTTTTTTTTTAACATTTCGAAATAATGGCGTAAAATATTTTATCATGACCCCCAAAAAAAAAAAAAAAGTTTCCCAACTTTAACACTTTCCGTTTTGAGGGTGTTTTTTAGACAATTTTTGCACAAAAATTTGGTTTTCACTGCCATTTTTAAAACATGTTAAAAATTTACTCAAGAAAAAAAATGTGTTATTCGAGCATCAGCACTTTTCGTTTTTAACACTGTTTTTGATGTTTTTTTGAGGTGTTTTGGCCAGAGTTCCCGTTTTGAGTTTATAGTTCTCGTTTCAAAGTTTACATTGTTGTCATCATATGGTCCTCCATCTCATCATATCGTCTCCAACCATGTCATCATATGTCATCAAGTCCTTCATCAAGGATATCATAATATACATGAGGTTATGGCATCTTCATAAGAACTTTCATCACTAGAGCATTATGATCAATGGGCACCTTAAGGAAACATCTCGGATCACAAGAATTTCCATCACAAACAATGCCATATTGACATCAATGACAAACTTGATCAGCAGTCTCCCCCTTTGTCATTGATGGCAATATTCTTGCCCTCTCAACATTCTCTCTCCCTTTGACATCAATGGCAAATGGGGTGCCCAAGTACTACCCTATCAAGTTGTTTTTCTTCATTGTATTTTCTTCATCAATGATAGTTCTTCATAGATATGTTCCCCCCCTTTCATGGTGCTCTTTTTTTTGCTCAAGATAAGAAAGATTGTTGCCTTGGAAGATATCTTGCACCCTTCATGATTTTCTTCAATGGAATTATTCCTGAGAGATGATCTATCAAGATTGTCCATGTGTGACTCATCAAGGGTTTCATAGGGCTCTTTCGTGGATAGCTTCTGCAGGAATGGTCAAGAATCACGAACTTCCCCTAACAATATGCATGGTCTCCTTTTTGGCAGAATTTCAACATCAAAACTTGCTAAAGATGTACTCATTAGATGAACAACATGAGTTGATGGCTTGAGTTTTCAAGAGGCCTTTTGATCCAATATTCTTTCTTCTCCAAACTCGTGTGACCTTGTTCTCTTGCTTGGTAGTCATGTTTTAGCTTGGTTAGGAACCCAAGTAAAGTTACAATCATTAGCCATATGTCCAATTTTATGGAAATTGAAGCATTCCATCTTATTCATGAATGAGGAAGCATTAGTTCTTCTTGTAAAGTTGCTTCTAGGAGACTAATGGGGATCATTATATTTTTCCTTGTGGTATGCCCTACAATCCTTTGCCATGTGCCCAAAATTTGTACAACAATGGCAATAACCAAAAAATATACTTTGGTACCTAGTGGATGGAGATTTCCTTGATGTACTTCTAAATTCATTTTGCCTTGGGATTCTTTGATCAAATCTATTGCTTCTTGCATTCTTGACATCATCTACATATCTTCTTGGAGTAGGGTTTCTTCCAATGTCATCTTGACTCTTCTCCTTTCCTTTGCTGGAACCAGGGCCATCAATATTTCCTCTAGGCTTCTTCGCATCATTGTTATTTGAAGCATTAGGGTTTGAATCATTCTTGTTTGAGAATTCACCTACATAACCAAGACCTAATTTATCAAGAGGATATATTTGATGACTTAGGATGTCATCTAGACTTTGGGAGCTCTTCATAATCTTATTCAGATGATCAACTTCCTTTTTTAATATCTCAATTTATTCTTTCATTTTCTTCCATTCGCCATCCTTCTTTGCTAGACTGATCTCCATTTCTTCCTTCAACCTAGTTGCTTCACATGTTGCAGCCTTGAGAGAGGTGATATCTTATTTTAATTTGAAGATTTCTTCATCCTTTTCTTCTAGTTGGCATGTCATGGTATTTCTTTCCTTTTCTGCTTCATCAACTTGTCCTTCTATAAGTGCCAAAGCTTCCATCACCTTCTCATCTCCTTGTGCTTGTTTCTTTGCTTCCTCTAGGTGAGATCTAAGGGAGAAGAGCTCTTCCTTGTATTGACCAAATTATGTTTCAAGTTTGTTCAAGATCTTGTGACTTTGTTCAAGGTGGCTTGACAAAGTGTCCTCCTTTTTCTTTGCTTTATCCAATTGATTAGTCATGGATATGACTTCTTCATGATGTTGTTTCTTGTTTTGATGAAAATCCTCCTCTAGCTTGGTGAGCTCCTTATCTCTTTCTTGAACCTGAAGCTTGAATAGGTCAACTTCCTGCCTTGGCTTGTCAAGGTTATGGTTACCATCGTGTAATTTCTTCTTAAGCTCCTAATTTTCCTTTTTCAAATTGTTAATCTCTTTTAGGGAAGCTACAGGCTTCGCCATGAGATCTTCTTCAAAGTATTCTTTATTTTCTTCATTTTATAGGTCTTCTTTGGCCTTGATATCTTCACTCTTGTTTTCAGCTTCCTTAATGGGTTCTAGATTTCCTTCTTGGTTTACATCATCTTCTTGACTAGCAGTCATGGTCAATGCTCCTTTTGAGTGAAGATATTAAAGTTTGTCCCGCATATCTTTTGTTGATGAACATTTTTCCACTTTGGCCTTTATAGGATCTGGCAACCCATTCAAGATTTCCTTCATCATTGTTGCATTATATTCCTTGGATTCTTCTTCCATCATGTTTTCAATAATCACTGATTCCCATGCTTCAATGCCTTGAGCCATTAAGAAATTTCTCATTCTCACCTTCCATATATCAAAGTTTCCATTGAACAATGGAACTTTCCCAATTTGATTGTCTTTAATTTTCATGGGTGAGGAAGAGGCATATATAGAAGGATTGGAGGCTTTCTTCCTTGGCTTTTCCATTTTTGTTCTAAGGATCAACCTTCACGTTATTAAGCTTTGAGTGAGGTATTGGCTCTGATCCCAATTTTTGGAAATAATGAGAGGGGGGTGAATCAGTATTTCTTTTCAATTGTTATTTTTACTAGTTAGATCACTTATAATTAGAACACAAAATGAACAATAAGAATAAATATTTTTATTAATCTCAATCAATCAAGTATAATATTTGTGTAGGGCTCCAACCCTAGATGAAGACACCAATCTTTAATCTTCCAAGCTCCAACCTGTATTATGACAAGCACCGACTTGGACTTCCCAAGGCTCCAACCTTGTCAGTTTGAGGCACCAACCTCTAGGGCTCCAACCCTATCTCTGGTATAGGCTCCAACCTGGTCTCTTGAGTACTCCTATCCTCTAGGGCTTTAACCCTATCTCTGGTACAGGCTCCAACCTGGTCTCTTGAGGACTCCTCTCCTCTAAGGCTCCAACCCTATCTTCCAATTTGTCAAGATTAGTTTGATGATTGTTCACAGCTCCCAATATCTTCTTCAAATAGACATGTCTATCTTCAAGAATTCCTCCTTCAAATCACTCCATCAATGATAACCTTGTCTTCTTAGAAGGTGTCACCACCGCTCTTCATATTACCCACACAAGTTTCTTCAAGGTTACATCATGAGGGCCTTCAGCAGTGCATCATGGTGTTTTCAATCAGCTAAAGCTTCTCAACAAGATGTCTTTACCAGGCCACACTAAGCCTGCTCCAAAAATATCTTCAAAATCAACCCTCCTTCAAGGGTACTTCAAACTGGTTCAATCCCAAGGCCTTGCTCCACTACAGTTCCTCAACAAAGTACTTCAAATTACTTCTTCAACAAGTTCTGAGGCACTTGTGAACTAGTTTATCTGAGCTCATCATCCCTTCAAACAATACCTACAAGTTAGCCCTCAATTGATGTTGATGACGTGCTATATAATACAGGTCTCTGGGCTACAATGGATCTGTAATCCGAGCTCAACATAACACACAAATCTGAACATTGAAGTGAGCTACCACAGTGGTCACCACAGATCAAAGGTTCATCTTGTAGTTGTCCACAGGTTCTCGGTGTTGTAGTTATCTCCTCCTTCACAGTTCTAGCACGGATATATACATATATGTATCTATAAGATAGATTTGATCCCTCCACAGGTGATTTCTTCAGAGATCTATTCATAGGTTTGTTCACAATGCCGAGGTATGTTCACAATGTCGAGGTGACTGCTTCAAGAGTGACTTCTTCAGAGGTTTGCAATATGCTTACTTCCAAGAAAAACTCAAACACTTCAATGTTGGACAAGGTTAATTTTAGGGGCGAATAATCGCCCAAAGGCGAAATTTAAGGCTTTTTATATTTTAATGGGGCGAATTTTTAATTAAAATAATATTTTTTTTTATATAAATAGCCCATATTTTATTTAAAAATTAATTTATTTTTTTATTTTAGCCCAGGGCGGATAAACTAACCGAATTGTATTTGATCAAAATAGCCCCATTTTGATATTTGCGGAATGGTATTTGATCAAAATCGCCCCCATTTTGATTTACAGTTTGGATTTTCTGGTTTGGGAGTGGTTTGTGAGGGTCGATTTGGTCCCGGGAGTGGTTTGTGAGGGTGGATTTGGTCATGGGATGTTAGATTTATTTTGAAATAGAGGGCGGAGCGAGGGCGGCTCCCTGTTTTGAGGGATTCAGCCCGCTGTTTTGGTGTATATGGCTCCCTGGGTTTTTGTATAAAAATGGTTTTGAAATAGGTTTTTTCATCCTAGTTCACAAATCTAGCAGCAGCAGTTTCGGTGGGATATTCTTGCATTTTCAGATTTCAATCCGCTTATTCTTCTCTGGTTTCGGTATCCATTGTTTCTTGGATTTGAATGGCTCATGCCACTGCAGCAGCAACAACAACAGTCGGTACAAAGTTATCAGTACTTACCCTAAATATTACAGCATTTGGATGTTTGCAGTCTTCCAGTATCCCAAGATGAATATTGCGATGGAGAAGGCAACTGCCTGCTTCTGATTCCCATGTATTGTTCGTGTTGGTTTAAATAATATTTCTGCACCATTTTTGCAGTAACTTTCTGGTCATTGTTGTTTTATCTGTTGCTTATATCACGCCTATTTCGTTAAATGTCCGTTTCTTTTTCCTTTGGTTTTCCCTTTCATTCTGTTAGCTTTCTTATAGCTGTAGATTGTGCTCATTTTTGTGCAATCCAGATGTGTTCTTGGGTGTTTTTGGTCAAAATACGCGGTCATTTTTATTTTCAGGGTTATTTTATCAGATGATAGGTTAATTTCAAATTTCAATTCGCTGAATATGTTGTGCTTCTTTGGCACAGTACGTCATATTGTTTATTGCGGTGATAAGGGCCAGAGCAGTTGGTGCCGGCAATGATTGTTGTATTGTTCATATTTTTCATTCAGGTTGATCTTGGTACAATTGTCTCAAATGTCTTTTATGGTGAGAGGGAGCGTTATAGTTGATAAACCTTCCCTTAGACTTGAGTTTTGTTTGGTTCTTGTTGGGTGATGATAAAAAATGTAATATTCATTTGTATTTGTTGATTTTATACTCATGGAAATTGTTTCTTATTGTACTCAATTCTTTTGATGCAAGAAAGAACAACAGACTAGTTTGAGCTTGAGGTACTTGAAGCGGCAGCAGCTCTCTTCTCAAGCGGTATGTGTTCTAGTTCTCAAGTGTAATATGAGTAAATTTAGAATGTACTGCCGTTTGACAATACTTGTAAGCACTTTGAAGCAAATGGGCCTGAATGCTGGAAGGAAGCAAATTATCTTGCCTAGTAAATAACTCGCTTCCTTGATCATAAACATGATTGGGACCAGGATATTTTCCACGATCAAAGGTTGTTGGAACCTTCAACATAGGAAATCGCAAACATATGCATCGAGTGGCCTTGTCACATAATTTTGGTGTATCATATTGTGAGCTCAAGTTAATATGCAATGATATTTCTGTCCCTAATAATATCTGATGGAAGAAATTCTACAGCGTACTATACTACTATTGTGGTTCTTGTGTTGATAAATCTCCTTTGCCCATTGAAATAACTACTTCAGCTAATTCTTGGTAACGATGGTCACACAATGCCCTATGAATAGTAGAATTTCCTTAAGAATCTGCAGTCCAATGAAAGAAAGTCCATCCATGTGCATATCGAAAGTTAATCCCAATACCATCATAGATTGCACACTCAATTTGTTCCCACTGCTCTTCGCTTGCTGCTTTCAAACACAAAATAATATCTTTGACTATAACATCTTCATACATACTATGATCAAAATTTGAACTTGGTTTTATTCCAGAGTGAAGCATGTGAGCAGATTGAGCATGCAACAAAATTTCCTCGTAGCCTTGCTTGGCATCCATAGACTCTAGAAGCGTTTCCATTCCCAATATTAGATTTCTCCTTATTATCCACAAAATTACCCTTACAGAATCAATTAAGACAATGTCATCTTTGTTGTTCGGGTCAGATTCACTAGAAGTATTTGAATATGGAAATTTTCCCATCTTTACAGAAGTATCTATATCCCACAATAATGCACAAGTCTCATCAAACCCTGAGGCATCAATGTTATCCAAGGAAAAATCCATAGCTTCTTTTATCTGATTTCTTTCCAGGGTGAAGGCTTTCAATGTGTCTTCAAATCTGCCTTTTTGTTTGTCAATTGAGGAGCGCTCTAGATCAACCCACCCACTCTTTCCAGCAGTATAAGTTGCACTACAACCTTTCTCCTTTTCTAGACTTCTCATGCCTTCCTGTTGGGATAAAAGTGGTGGTATCCATTGTCCACTTTCAGTTACCATGGTGAAAAGCCTTGTCTACGGTGTTTGAAGTAGTTTTTCTTGAGAAAATGAATAGGTCGGAAAAATGTAGTATGTATGCTCCTTTAATCTAAGGTCAACTAAGAAATTCATCAATTGAAGGTCACGTCCCCTTCCCATTATTTCTTGCTTATAAGCACAACTACAATCAACCACACACATTGCCATGGTGTCGATCATGTTCATTTGATGCTCATCGTCTTGGAAAGGAAGTGTAACCAATTCACCCTAGCTAAACTCTTGCATTTCATCCTCGGCTGCCTTACCATCTGCTTTGGTCATGAAAACAATGAAACTGATGTTCCATTGCCTTATTCGTTCTTCTTCCATTCTCGGCTGCCTCATTCTATTAATGGCATTAGGACTAGGCCAATCTAATGTCAGTGAAAGACAATTCTCATCCACCTGGCGCACTAGACTTTTTATATAAGGATTAGTTGTCTGAAGATCTTCATTATCAAGTATACTAATTGGCCTTCTACTTGAATTAATCTCATTGGCTAGTTCATCGAACCAACCTACCAGTTGTGAGACTACCTCAAAACTCAGATTTGCAAAATCCAGCTCTATGTCTGAAGATTCTTTTTGCACAATTGTTAACTTTGGATGTGAAATGACCAGGCTATGTTCCCTTGGAGTAGTATCTATAAGCACAGAATAGCTGGTGGAAATGAGTTCAACCATGGACTTGGAAGGACCTCCATTATCCCAAGGCAATTTTCTACTCCGACAACAACAGATAATTGTGGTATTTTCTCAAACAAATGTGTAGCCTACTTTTGCAGGAGTCTTTCAATTCTCTCTTGCCTCATTAAGAATACAACAATGTCACCAAAATCCTCCCTTATAAAATTATGGAAGACAGTTACCAATGTTGTGTTAATATAATCTGGTTCTACGTTGTCAATATGTAGAATTTATACAACATATCGTTGTTCATTAGCCATGAAGTTTGCCAAAACATTCAGTGCATCTTCATCTGGAGCTATAAGAAGTTATCCTTTTGTTCTATTCTCAAGTGACTGCTTGTTATTGGAAAGCTTAATCCCATGACAATGTTCTTTGAAAACCATATGTGTGAACATGGATTCAGAATCCACATATTGGTTTTGTTCTTCAGAAATGCATGTACCTGCAATAGACCTCAATTTAGCCTCTGCAACATTTTTGAGCATGACCATGGCAATTCCCACCTCGTTTATTGTTTTCTTATCATTTGGAAAATTGAAGGAAACTGTTTGAGAACCTTTGACATCCCCTGCATTATATATCAGTTGGATCCCACAAAAAGGAGCAGCAACCAAATTTACCATATTCCATTCCATATAAATACCCCCAGAATTTGTCAGAGCCTGAGGATGATTTTCCTAAATTTGAAGGTAGTTCTGGTAACAAGCAATTTCTTCGTCCACTTTCCCCATAAATTTTCAATGCATCACCCAGGTTATTCTATACCTCCAAAAAGATGGAGTCCAGGATGATAGAATATTTCTAGAGTGGTAATGCCAACTCTTGTTCATAAAAAGCGTTAGATAAATACCCGAAGGCAAATAGATAGTCAATACACAATTGGATTGTTGGTTGGTAGCGCAAAATTACATCTTGAAGCTCTCTCATAGCCTTTAATACATTTCCTTGGCTCAATTGAACATCCAAATATAGGCTTCAACCTGATTGCCCCCTTATAATAAACAAGGGCCTTCTGTAAACCCCCTGCTTCCATTAATAGCCCAGCCAAGCACAAATACTCCAGTCCAAATGATGATGATGCTACGGGTCCCTCAAAAAGTATAAAAACTTCATTCACTAGGCAACGCAATTATTGCATAGTTCTAACTGGGGAAAAGGAAGCAAATTATCTTGCCTAGTAAATAACTCGCTTCCTTGATCATAAACATGATTGGGACCAGGATATTTTCCACGATCAAAGGTTATTGGAACCTTCAACATAGGAAATCGCAAACATATGCATCGAGTGGCCTTGTCACATAATTTTGGTGTATCATATTGTGAGCTCAAGTTAATATGCAATGATATTTCTGTCCCTAATAATCTCTGATGGAAGAAATTCTACAGCGTACTATACTACTATTGTGGTTCTTTCAGAATTGTGGTTCTTTGTCATAGTAGTATAGTACGCTGTTCCTGAGATTACCTTTGGTTCTGTTCTGAGATCTGTAGAGAATTGTTGAGCAAGGGGGAGGATAGCTTCATCTTAAAGCATCCCTCTACCCAACGTTAAGCTTGATGGGAAGAATTATCCTATCTTCAAGTGAAGGGTGCTAAACATATAATTGAAGAATTGATTGTTAAGACTTGTGGAGGGTAAGAAGACAAATTGCACTGTTGCTAAAGAATTAGTAAAGCTATAAGACAAATTGCACTGTTATATAGAGTGTCTATACAACAGTCTAATATTACAACTAAGTACAATGAGTCTCTCTTTGTGGTTAATTGTACTATACCTTGGGTGCCAACATTCATAATTCTTGTTGTTGAACCAAGCTCTCCAGTTGCAGCAATAAGCTCGACACCTTTGTCTTATTGATTGCATTCTTTGAACAATGTTACTCAAGCCAATCCTTAAACCTTGGATTGATCAACCGATCTCTAAAGAACATTGCATCATGATGTTGTTCATCCCCTCTTCTACAATTTCTCTCTTATAGATGCATTCTTTGATTGTTCAAGGCCTCCTCCTTAATGACATTTGAGGGATAATTTTGCCTCCTTCCTTGTCTTAACATAAACTTGGTTTTGTTATCCATCTTTCACATGGCTGCTAGGATCCATGGTCACTTCTGAAAATTGCTTGCAAGGTTATCTTGGCTTCATTATGCATTGTTTTATCCTTTTGGAAACTCATCCTTCCTTGAGGATTGTCTAGCATCTACTACCTCAATTTGGATTTCTTGGATCAATTTAGTGCTCTCGTTCTCCTTTTGGACCAGTTGTCCATTCTCCTCACATGCAAAGCATGCATTCACATAAAATTCACCAATTTTAAAAATAAAAGGTTACCTGGCCTCTTCTGATGCCTCCAACATCAAATTTTGTCTTCCTTCCATGCTTTAGGAAGGTACTCCTTCTCTTTCTTCTATTCTTATGACAACTATGAATGATTGTCCCTCTTGAAAATCCTTATCATCTGCATCTATACACATAGCATCAGTATCATAATCACCAAGCTCTTTAGCCCCATATGGTATATATGTTACGAGCACTTCTAGCTAACCTCCCATGAGACTTTCATTTATTGTCTCATCGACATCCTCTTTGTGTAGCTCCCTCTACTGTTATGATGCTTTTTCCACCATATCTTCTATCAACAAATCCATATGTTGATTTGAACTCTTTATGCAGTCCATGAGACTCTCTGATAGTCTCTCTTCAACATCTTCCTCATCATCAAGGACTATTCCCTGCTCTGGTTCAAAATAGTGAACTAATTCAACTTTAGGCTCAACAAGTGCTTCATCTTCCTCCCTAGCTTTCTAGCTTTAGGGGTCTTCCTCTTAAAATCTTTTTTCTGACAAGTAATTTGGCCTTCTTCCTTAGGTCCCATCTCTACCTTTGGTATTCTCTTTCAAGCCTCATTTTGACTATGTTGAATCTCTCCTTCAACTCATAAATCTCCTTTTCAATTTCTTCTTTACTCATGCCATTTTCCTTGGCATGCTTCTCCCTTTTGTTATGGCATCCATGAGAACTGGTTAGTAGTGGGTAGTTCTTAACCAAAAGGTTCCCAAAAGGGCGACTTCGGGACTGATTACAGAGAAAGGAGAATCAGTACCTGGATGGCCCCTCTTACGTGGAGCCGATTCACTGACCAAGCTTCCTACTCCACAGTCTACATCAAAACAAACATCTGTAGTTGAATGGGCACTACAGTTGCCAAATAGGCTTACACAGGCAACTGGAGAGCTTCATTTGAAAGGACAGATTATGCAGAAGGTTTGCAACTATGAACATGAAGCTCGGTCTTCAAATGAGGTAGCACCAATTGAAGCATGCTCTAAAGAAGAAGGGTTTCCTTGCAGTCAGCAGAATGATTCTGATCGAGAAGAAAATTGTTTGGCAAGGAGATTAGAGTTCCTTTGTCAAAGTAAAACTTGCAGGCATTTTACATATCAGGAGTTGCAATCTGCTACTTCTGGTTTTTCAACAGGTTGCATTTGTAGTTTTCCTCATGGAGTTTTTCATTTCTGTGCTTCTGTTTTGAATGGGAAATTTCCCTTGAAATGTATATTAACCTTGTGAACTCAATTCAATTATGTAACATCCTTATTCTTGCAGGGAATTTTATAGGAAGAGGAGGCTGCAGTAAGGTGTACAGAGGATTTCTTCCTGATGGACAATTGGTGGCAGTGAAAATCTTGAATTCATCATCCAAAACAGAGCAAGAGCTTCTTTCTGAAGTTGATATTCTTACTCTATTGAAGCACAACCATGTCATTACACTTATCGGTTACTGTGCAGAAGGCCTTAACCGCCTTCTGGTGTATAATTTTGTATCCAGAGGAAACCTTGAAGAGAATCTCCATGGTATATACTCAATAGTATTGCATTTTAAGAATCATGAAATCGTGTAGAAATATTAAGCAGTAGTACGTTTTAAGCATCATAGTGTTATGTATTGTATGGCAGGGTCTTTCATTTTCTCTTTTCTGAGATTTGATTATAGTCCTAGCTATTGACTATGTATATATTTTTCAGGAGGAGAGGAAAAGCCAATACTTCCTTGGAAAGTGCGATTAAAAGTGGTTGTAGGAGTTGCTGAAGCATTAGATTACTTGCATAATGGCTTTTCTCAATCTGTCATTCATGGAGATGTAAAGTCTTCCAATATATTACTTTCTGAAGAGTTTGAACCACAGGTATAAATCTTTTTACTGCAAGAAGAATCAAGACTAAATTGCACAATTCAGTATTTGAAGAGATCTTAGTGATCTAGACTTGTAAACTGAAACTTGGAATTCTGCACTAATGAAAAATTTCAACAGAATTAATGTGTGTGTTATTATAATAGTTGTCAGATTTTGGGCTAGCAAGGTGGGCACCAACATCTTCATATATCACTTGCAGCGATGTTTTAGGAACATTTGGGTATGTAAGCATCTTCCCAGTTTCGATTGGCCATTTTCAGATTAAAGCTATCCAATTTGTAAATTCACTAATTGTGATTGTAGTTTGACAGGTATCTTGCTCCAGAATACTTTGTTTATGGAAAGGTTAATGAGAAGACGGATGTGTATGCATTTGGTGTGGTCCTTCTTGAGCTAATAACTGGAAGGAAGCCAATTGATACAGCAAGTCCCAAGGGTCAAGAAAGCCTGATTATGTGGGTAAGTCCTGGTTTTTACAGTTGACTCTCTTCTTCATGTTTATTTATATTGATTATCCTTATTAGGGGCTCATGTTTAACCTTCTGTAAATGTTGAAACCAGGCAAGACCACTCTTACAGGATGGGAATATGGAAAGTCTTGCTGACAAATGTTTGCAAAATGTTTATGATACAAATGAAATGCATAGAATGATGCTTGCTGCTACGCTTTGTCTAAGGGAAACATCTCATTACCGTCCTTGCATGAGCCGAGTAATTTATCTTCCTCTATTCATTTCTATATGCTTCAGGGGCTTGTTTTTACTACCTCGTGTGTTTTTTGAGGGTATTCTTTACCTGCAAAAATTACTTTAGGGTGCAATTTCTCTTACATTTTCTTTTAGCTATAAAACACTCTATGTTAACCACATATATTAATCTCTGCTTACTCTTTAATACCAAGATATGATTAATGGCAGATTTTAAAACTACTACAAGGAGAAGATGAGAGGACTGACTGGGCGTGGTGCCAGAATACAATGATCAAGGATATGGATACTTCAGATGAGGATGACATTGTAGAAAATCAGGGGGGGCATGATATACAAACCCATCTCACCCTTGCCATGCTTGGGGTGGATGATGATACGGTATCACTTAGTAGCACAGATCATAGTGTGGGCATTTTGCCAACAAACAATTCTTTGGAAGATTACGGACTGCGCCGATGTAGCAATTCATCAAGCTTTTAATTCAAGATTAAAAGAAGTGAGTTTTGTTGCCAGCAATACATTTGTTTATGGTTGCTTTATAAGTTTCCCATGGCCACAGTGGTTTCATATTCTTATATGGCCAGGAATGTGACGTATTATGCTAGACCTCAAAGAATAGCTAAGGATTGTATGAAAACTAGGGGATTGAACAATAACATTGACTTCGTTAAAGCATTCCTTGAAGTTAGAAGCAAGCTCATGGGCGGAAAGGAAGATCAAGATGTCAGTACTCCATTATCTTGGCTGCAGATCAGAGCAATGTTTGACTAGTTGGCATCTTTTGTTCGCATGCTGATTTTTTCAGTGTCGTGTCCACATTTCTACTTTTTACTGTCAATCTCATGTAAATAGTGAAAATGGATCTACGGTGTTCATTACACTGCTCTGGGTAGACAAGTACCAAGAAGAGTAACTTTTTGGTAATGCTACTATATTTTCAATTCAGAAGTGGTGGAGAGAACCGTAGAAAGAACTACCCACTACTAACCAGTTCTCATGGATGCCAGGTTGATTGATCAAATGGATCAAATGTGCTGAAGCTTGAGATCCTTCTTTGATGCACCATAAGGGCCATGCCTGATGCGTTTTGGTCTAACAAAAGGACCAAGGGTTCAAATAGTTAATGGTTAGCATTCACCAACTATTAAAACAGAGTAGCCATGTCTAATTTTCAAATTTCATTTATAACACTAGCAATTTTTATTGCATAATATCAGGAATGAACAGATGCAGGGTTTTCAAGATTCAGGTTGAATATCACAGAAGACAATGCAAAGGTGTACCGGTGAATACTATGGTATTAATGAGAATCAAAAGTTAAAAGCTACACAGTAGAATGCATTTATTCATCTTCAAGGATATCACAGCGCACACCACACTGCATTTTCACTTTTCATCCATAGAAATGTTTCCATCGATGGAAGGATTTATGGTTAACAATAGCAAGCAATAACTAAAGACCTTGTCACCATACTAATGTGCATATTCATCACTTATTGTAAAGGACTGAACCTAATTCCTTTTTATTTAATTACCAAGCCATAATCATGACAATATCCACAAAATTCAATAAGAATGGTTTAGGTTGTGTAAAATTCCACCACTATATGTTCGTGGGTCATATTCCTTCCATGGTACCATTTTGCTACATAATAACATGAAGAGACAGGTACCATTCTGCTGACTTAACAACATACTAATCTCATCACTAAAAGAATAATAATTGTAAGAATCTAACAGATTTTGCAAATATATGAGCTCAACTTATAATTATATAGTATTTATATTTTGGCAATTTTTTATTGCCATGAAACGCTGCTTCTCGAGTTCAGGTAATTGCAAAGCTGTTCTATAACATTACACCTTAAAAAATTCAGCCTTCAAATCCAAAACATTAAAACTATCCTACATCTCTAACTTCAAAATTTTTAATGCCTACACCTTTTGTAGGGAAAAAAGAAAAGGCAAGAAATACAATATGAAACCCAAAATTTGTTCAAGAAAATAAAGCTATAATCAATAAAAAAAAATAAAGCGTGTGGCATGGTCTGCTGAATCATCTGAGGTGCTCAATTATCCTCAGCAGCTTTGGAAGTCTCAGATGCCTGTAATTCACCATCATTTTCCAGCTTTTGGACCTTATTTGATCGTTCATCTTTGGCAGATCCATCATCCTCTTCAAACCGTCTGTGTTTCTTCTCTATGCTGGTACCATTCCCCTTTGTAAAGGGCTTTCGACTGTTAGATGAGTGCCTGCCTCCTCTACCACGGCCACCTCTGAAATTAAGGGTGAATGGTCCCAAGTAAGTAAGTTATTTTAAAATCAAGTCATCATCAAGGAAAACTCTAAAACTCCTACCATTGAAACCCAATATAGAGACAGTTTTTAGGAAAATATTTTGATGGACAGCATTGTGGCATGTCATAAATAAGCATCCACATGGACTTGTTCTAGGGTAGTTTAAAATAACTTCTTGTTTCTTTTGAATAAATCTTCTTGTAATACTAGAGAGGCCACTCAGTTTTGGTGATATTTTCAGTGCTTTGTTTAGTTATGTGAATTCGTTAGATGCAAAACAAGTATTGGTTAATTTCATGAAAACCAATCTGTAGAATTGGAAATGTAAGCATATGTGCATGAATGTAGTAGAGAAAGGGGTACTGTTCTAATTGAAGTGAGAGTGAAAGAGACCTTTTGAAAATGTTATTGTTTCAAGCAGTTGGAACGGTATCAGTAGGAATTAGTATGCAGAAATTAAACAGAATAAATGGGAATCAAGGCGAATCAAGCATTGTATTGCATATCAAATCTAATAAAGTACCAATGATTCTACAGCTCTGGTTAAGTACTCAATAGTGCTTCCAAGGTTGCAGAACTTCAATCTACAGTCATAGATATTGAATGGGTGTTTGCAGTTATATTGTTCCTCTGCCAAGAACTCTGCTCTTTTGGACCTCAATTCCCCTCAAATAAAAATGTTCTGTTTAATTGGAACTTATTTACATCCTGACATGCAGGTCGATTTCTCCAAGAGAATGTACCTGGGCAACAAATGATATCCAAGTTGAAATCTTAACAATGGAATTAACTAATTATTTTCAATCGATTTCCTTCATTGTTGCTAGTTGATTTTTCCTGGGATTATCGACATCTCATTTATTGGGTTCACCTCACCTTGATTTGAACTTCTTTCATTTGAATCAACTTCATCTCTGGTTAGAACATTTTTTGATTGATTTCATTTTCCAACAAATGTGGTATTTAAGTTACTTTCTTCTTGCAAGTCGATTTTACCGTTATTAGTACACTGCTAGTAGATTTGTTTGACATGATCATTTTCTTCAATTTCAGGGTCGACTAGCTTAATGATAGTGTCCTTTTGCTTCAGCTCATGTTCATTCATTAGTTCTCAATTGATTCTCTCTGTGTTCAAAATGGATTCAAGTAGCTTAGGAATTACATCGATTTCCATGTTCATTCATCAGTTCTCAACTGATTCTCTCTGTGTTCAATGGATTCAAGTAGCTTGGAAATCACATCAATTTCCTTTTATATTGTATTAAAATGTACAGGAATGTCATAGTGGAATTGCTTTCCACAACAATACTTCTTTGTAACTATGAACTTTATCTCAACTCAACTGGATTTCATTTCTAACAAGAGATTTCCTTAATAAATTCCTCTTGACAAATTTTTTTGTTATAAAACTTTGCAAAAGCATACCCTTGGTATAGCTCACTACACAAGAAAATTCATTTTTGAAGCATAATTCTTTTACTTGCAACTTTCATTTCTCTGTATAGACTTTCTAGAAAATAAATTGCGTGTAAAGAGTCTATATTCCACTCTTGGATTCATTTTGTTGGAGAGTTATGTGAAGGACTAACGAACCTAGTAGTCACAGGACGAAACAAACCCTGAGGCAGTAAAAATTTGTACATGGGTCCACATTTGCTCCCGTTATGGTCCTTACAGAGAGTGCATTGAAGGTAGGTATGTTGCAGTTGGTAGAATATGACGAATGTGCTCCCTTCATGTTCTCTAAGACGACAACTTACAATTATTTGACAATTTCCTCATCCAAATGATTTTGAATGAGTAATTTCATCTAAATTTAATTGATTTTCAAACTGGGATTTAGTCTTCTTAATTTAACTGATTTTCAAACTGAGATTTAGTCAGTGTTATTGAGGAGTGAAATAGAAACTGATTTTCTCTTGCAGAGAATAACAAGGATTGGTGTGAGCTTATACTCTGCCTTATAGACCTTCAAATACAAATAAGCTCTTGTATCCCTATTTCAATCACATAAATTAAATGAATATAATGTCATTTTATTAGAAAATGCAATGAGTATGAAATAGATCATCAGAATGGCCACTGTAGCCCAGGCTGGTGAGAACTTGAGTATTTTATATCTGACTAAACACATGCACATGAAAAGAAACATCACCTGACACAGACATGAACAAGATAGAATCTAGATATTAGAATTTTGGGGAAAAACAATTGCGCCTTAACAGAGAGCTTCTTATCCTACACCACACATTTCACTCTTTCAAGGTGGAGTTACAAACTGAACATGCAATGACTGAGCTGCATGGTCACCAAAGTTGTAACACACCCAAAAAAACAATGCTTCATATCGGCTTCTCAATTATGTGTGTTTAGCATTAGTGATATAGTCTCTTCTGAACTTTTATTTCAAGTAGAAATTTGATTAAATTTCAGAAGTGCAAGAAATCACAGAAAACCCTCCGGCAGTAAATTGATAGGAGAAATCTTCAAAAAAACCTGGAAGCTGTCTTGTTCATATTGTCCTGGACTTTTCAGCCAAGTTAATATGTCTGTAAAGAATACTATTTTATCCTGAGAAAAGATTGACACTTTGTTTATCACCAGATGAAAATAAATTAGAAGCAAAACATCAGGTTGGTGACAAATCCAAAACAAGTTGCAAGACTGTAACCCAATCTGCAAAACATCAAAAAACTGATTGTCCCAGAGTGGGATGCACTATGGGAAGCTGTCTTGTCCCATCTTTTACTAGTGCCAGCTTCATAGCACCTGCTTCCATTTCCAGCAGCTCTGTCTTTAAGAGAGCATCGGCCTCTATCTTGATAGTGTTGTCATCAAGAGATTTGTAGCTGATTTCCATTTTTAATCTTTATGGCAGCTGTTTATAGTCCTGTAGGACTGAAAGTATGGATGTTGCAAAGCTTCATTAGCTGTTATTCTTTTGTTTCCATCCACTTGTAACATTTGTTTCAGCAAATCCACACCTTCTAGACACCCAACATTTTTAACAAATCTTGTGAGGGATGGGAAAGGCTTTCCCGGATTTGGAAATATGATATCCAACTGCTCCTTTACAGATTGCCCACGAAATAGCGGCTCACCGATGAACAATTCTGCCAACATGTTATTTGTTGCTTTTTTCTAGACTAGCTCTCACAAAGCATTTGAGTTGTTCCTGTTCCTGGTTGGTTTTTTTATAATTTTATAGACAAGTTCCATGTCGTGGAAATGTGAAAAAAGATAGTGATATTGCCACCATGTGGCTCTTATCATATATGGTTTTATACTTCTTCAAAAAATTCTCTAAGAGTTCACAATGCTAAAATTCACTAGGACTTTACAAAGTTTTATTATTTAGTGAAAGACTTGCCAAGTTCTTACAAGATTTTATAATTGAGTAAAATATTCGCCATGCCTGGTGAGAGATTCGCCAGAAAATTATATATACATATTATATTATTGATAAAATCGCCTTCCATTTTTCCTATATACCATGGAGATTCGCCCAATTATTATATTTATAAATTTGGGGGGGGGGTTCTTAAAATTTTCCCTGATGTTGGAGTAGTCTTCAGCGCCTTTAAAATGATGACAGATGTAACCTTACTCGATCTCAGGTTATCGCATATCAGAGATCAAAGGTTTAGAGTGGTGACACACAATAAAAACACCGATATGGTATTTCTCTTATAGCGTTTTAGTATAGCAGTGTGTTATTGTTAATTTTAGGTATGTTTTATGCTTAGAGAAAATTTACTTCAATTTTCCATATTAGCTCAATATCAATTCCAGATTAGAAATCACATTTAGCATGATAGTAAAATGCAGATAGAACATAAAAATAAATCGCAGAAGACAAGACAAGAGGACACAAGATGTGGCGCTAGCCAGAGACAAACCCGAATGTGGGGAAACCCTTGATCAATTCTTCTTATATCTTCAATAGTTCAGCAGAGAGAGATAGTACATATACATCAGAAGTCAACACTTTGACTTGACAAGATCAGACATCATAGATCTTCACCATGAAGATGACACAATAGATCTGATGACAAGGACTGCAAATCTGAACTCAGGTGAAGGCACACTTATCAGATCTCATCCTTCAACTGATTCTCCAAGGTGATTCCATCACCATGTTGCATCCACCATCACTATGTTGCACCCATCATCACTATGTTACATCCACTCTGTTGCACTCATCACTCTGTTGCACTCATCACAGTGTTGCACTTCATCACTGTGTTGCACTCATCACTGTGCTGCACTTCGTCATTGTGTTGCACTCCTCACTTTGTTGCACTCATCATTGTGCTGCACTCATCACTATGTTGCACTTCATCACTATGTTGCACTCATCATTGTGCTCCACTCATCACTGTGTTGTGCTCATCACTGTGTTGCACTCATCACTTTGTTACACTTCATCATTGTGTTGCACTCATCATTGTGTCGCACTGATCATTGTGTTGCACTGATCACTGTGTTTCACTTCATCACTATGTTGCACTCATCATTATGTTGCACTCATCACTATTCTTTTACCATGTTGCCACACATACCATGCTAACCTTCAGTCCTTGAAATATTGATAAGGCTTCTTCTGATCTGCAGATAGTAGCCTTCCCGTTTCATTGTGACTAGGGCAGATTGTGACAGTGAATCAGGTCACCTTCTAGTCTGTGATTAGGGCCTCTTCTAGGCCTCCTTGCAGCTACGTATAGGGCTACTAAAGGGCCTTCACAACTTCATCTAAATATCCCTTTGAGACCTCCAGTTGATAGTCTTCTAGGACAGTGGAATAGTGTCATTACTGGATCTGTGTTAAGGGATTTAGAACATCGGCATAATACATTTGTTTGGACAGTGGCTAGGGCTTGTTAAGGCCTCCCCTTTCTGCATACAAAACCTTAATGACTGCGGCCTAGGACAGCGTATTAGGGCTAATACTTTGCTGCTCCTTTAGGGCTGAGATTAGGATATTAAAGCCTCTCTTAGGACTGCGTAGGAGAGCCTCCTTTAGGGTAGCATAGGTCTCTTTAGACAACCCTTTCACCTCCACATCTAGGGCTTCCCCTTGACTATTATTAGGGCTCTCCATGGCAGCGTTAGGATATCTCCTTGGCAATGTTAAGATCCCCCCTTCATGACTGCGTATTAGACTTCCCTTTATTGCAGATTAGGGCATCATTAGGCCAACGTATATCCTAGAGCACTCCCTCTAGATCTCTCCTTCATCAAAACCCAAAATAGAATGAAGAGAGATCACAAGAGTGTGAGTGTGTGTCAAAATGACTTGAATGCCACCTCTATTTATAATAAAACGTGGAGGATAAGTGGGGGTAATTTGGTTACTGACCGACCTTGATGAATTGTCAAGTAACACAAATAAATTCATATCTCCATGAATACATGTCAGAATCGGATTACCTTTAGATCAATCCTACACCTCTCGACGAGAGGAATCCAAGAAAAATATCAGCTGCCATGAATAATATGACCCACATGGAGTTTGGCCCTAGTTTCCAATTTTAACTCTCCCTCTCAACTAGGGAGAACTCCATCTGCTAATCCATCTGCCAGTATGCAGAATCTCTGCCATCAGTGCACTGCCCTGCACTGCTCTGCTGAACTATGAATAAGAAGAAGTGATCGAGAATGTATCATACCATCCTCTATTGACCCGAAGTCAGTCCCAAATAAAAGACACTGTCTAGTAGCACTCTTACAAACCTGAAGTCAGTCCCAATGAAGAGAATGTGTCATACCACTCTTACTTATCCAAAATTAGTTCCAAATAAAGAGAGTATATCATACCACTCTTATTGATCTGAAATCAGTTCCAAAAGAGAGTGAGTTATAGCACTCTTACTGACCTGAAGTCAGTTCCAATTTATCCCATATCAATGTCATCCTAGCATAAGGAGTACGATAGTTACATGATGCGTCCATCGGTACTACTATGGTCCCTATCTTCATTTCCCTACTCATTGGCCAGATGAGAGGTACTTCCCATGAGTCCCAGACTAGATGGGTAGGATGTCTCAGCAGGAGAAGGATGAACCACTCATCATGCCTACATGTCGCCATGGGGTATCCCAGGGGAAGGTTGAACCACTCACCCTGTACACAACAAATCACTAGGGGAAGGCTGAACCACTCACCCTATGATTGTGTCTCGGCAGGAAAAGGATTAACCACTCATCCTACCTACATAGCAAACCAATAGGGGAAGGTTGAACCACTCACCCTATGATTGTGTCTCAGCAGGAGAAGGATGAACCACTCATCTTGCCTACATAGCAGACCTCTACGAGAAGGATGAACCACTCACCCTATGGTTGCTCATTGCTCCGAGAAGTACCCCCAAGCCCCCGAGAGCTCAATGTCCATATTATACTGGACTTTCATGAGAGAGTCTCTCCACGACTCCTAGTCGTTCTCGAAAAGTCAAGAATTAGACCTTTCCCAAGGGGTTCATCTGAATATCGATGATCTTCACATCAGTCCCAGAGTGATGGAGCCTTCTTGCTCCCCGTTATACCATATCCCAGATAAAGTGGTACATGATGTCTGTATGCTTGGAGCGATCATAGAACATGGGATTCCTCATCGAATCCACCTCTCGTTGTCATAGAAGATCACGATTATTTCCAGTAGGTGTTCAAACAACTCGCAGAAGAGCTTCCACAACCAGACAGCTTCACAGGAGGCCATACTCACAGCTATGTATCTGGCTTCATCAGTACTCAAAGAAACTGACTTCTGCTTCCTGCTCATATAGGATATCGAAGAAGAACCCAAAGAGAACCAACACTCATAAGTTCTCTTGCGATCCTCCACACTGCCTGCCCAGTCAGCATCAAAATAATCATGCAGCTTCATATTTCCGACAGTGTATCTCAATCCATGAGAGATTATGCCTTGAAGATATCTCAAAAGATTCTTGGCACCAATCCAGTGAGGCTCAACTATATATGAGCTCAACGTGCTAACTGCAAAACATATATCCATATGGGAGTTCACCAAGAACATCAATGCTCAGAAGAATTTCCTAATCCAGGTCCGGCAGCACTACCGCATAACTTCCTAAAGTTAGGCTTCATCGAGGTAGTCACAGGCTCGCAGTTCACCATTCCAAATTGGGAATCCAACTCCCTCTTACTTTTGCAAATGAGAGGATCTGCACCTATCAGAAAGAGGTTGTCCTCATAATATACTAGAATGAGAGGTCTATTATCCACAACTTTAAAGAAATGGTTTGGATTGGCTTTACTCCTGGTGAATCTCAACTTCATCATATAGCTTGTTAATCCTCTCATACCAAGCCCGGGGTGCTTGCTTTAAATCATAGAGAGCTTTCTTTCACCTACATACATGAGATTCCCGATCATGAATCTCAAACCCCTCAGGTTGTTCCACATCTATAGTCTTGTTATTACATGAGGGGAATGGTCTCCTTCTAAATTATCCTTCGGTACATCTCGAACATGTACCTCCATGACTTCTTGAATTCAAGCATCCCTGTCACCATTTGACTCACATCAGGTAGTGCCCCATAATAAAGATGGGCAGACCTCCAGTGTCATAAAAGAGATGTGTAACACGACATGGTCCCCAATGGACTTCCTGCAACTTGATACAAATTTCCAACCCTGAACCAAAGAGTACAAGCATTTTGAAAATTTCTTTTTCAAACGTGTACCTTTCCATTGATGAATGCCACCTTGAAACCTTTGACTTCCATTGCCGAAATGGACACCAGATTCTTCTTGAGATCAGGTACATAAAGAGATTCTTGTAAATGAATCATTCTACCCTCATTCAATTGAAGGGTAGCATTCCCTACACCCTTTCCAGGATAGGTGGCATCATCTCCAAAATAGTCTCCACGATTGTCTCCTTCTCTATCAAATTAGAGAGAGCTTCCTTGTATCTAATGAAGTGCCTTGAAGCACTACTATCAACAAGCCATATTCCCAAAGAGTCCAGAGGAGAAGTAGTGGAGAGGGTCAATATAAGATAATGCTCAGTTTGCTTATCAAAATTAACATTTGATTCTTCATACCTGGAGTTCCTTGCTTTCTTGAAGAGTCAGCCATTCCCATGATGCCCTGCATTCCTTTTTCTTTAGCCATTGAACCTGTCATTTCTTCGATCATTGAAGGTGCCCCTGGAATGATTGTTATCATCATCAACTGATGTGTCCCTTCTATTCGGACATTCCCTCGTATAATGGCCAAACTTATCACAAGCAAGGCTATTTGCCTTTCCTTCCATCCTTGGATCCGGACTTCCCATTGAAGTGACCTTTAGGTAGGCCACCAAATGCTTTCGTTGCGCCTCTTTGATAATCTTCTTTGTTTCGACTTCACCCTTGGTGAATTTGAAGTGGGATGAGGAACCCATTGAGTCTTTTGACCTTGTCCAACTGTCTTCGGTGATTGCTCTTTCTCTCTTGCTTGGGCTTTGTCTTCGCCTCAACTCTGCTACCATGTTAATTTTAGGTATGTTCTATGCTTAGAGCAAATTTACTTCAATTTTCCATATTAGCTCAATATTGACTCCAGATTAGCAATCACATTTAGCATGATATTAAAATGCATATTGAACATAAACATAAATCGCAGAAGACAAGCCAAGACAAGAGGACACAACATATGGTGCCAGCCAGGGATAAACCCCAATGTGGAGAAACCCTTGATCAATTCTTCTTATATCTTCAATAATTTAGCAGTACATATACATCAGACATCAACACCTTTGACTTGACCAGATCAGACATCAGAGATCTTCACCATGAAGATGACACAATAGATCTGATAACAAGGACCACAGATCTGAACTCAGGTGAAGGCACGCTTATCAGATCTCATCCCTCAAGTGATTCTCCAAGGTGATTCCATCACCAAGTTGCATCCATCATCACTATGATGCACCCATCATCACTATGATGCATCCATCATGTTTCACTCATCACTATGTTGCACTTCATCACTGTGTTGCACTCATCACTATGTTGCACTTCATCACTCTCTTGCACTCATCATTGTCCTGCACTCATCACTGTGTTGCACTTCATCAGTGTGCTGCACTTCATCACTGTGCTACACTCATCACTGTGCTGCACTCATCACTGTTGCACTTATCACTGTGTTGCACTCATCATTGTGTGTTGCACTCATCACTCTGTTGCACTTCATCACTGTGTTGCACTCATCACTCTGTTGCACTCATCATTGTGCTGCACTTCATCACTGTGTTGCACTCATCACTGTGTTGCACTCATAATTGTGTTGCATTCATCATTGTTCTTTTACCATCCAGCGACAAATGCCACGTTGACCTTCCAGTCCTTGAAATATTGTTAAGGCTTCTTCTGATCTGCAGATAGTAGCCTTCCCATTTGATTGTGACTAGGGCATATTGTGACAACAAATCAGGTCACCTTCTATTATGTGATTAGGGCCTCTTCTAGGCCTCCTTACAGTTTTGTATAGGGCTACTAAAGTGCCTTCACAACTTCATCTAAATCTCCCTTTGAGACCTGCAGCTGATAGTCTTCTAGGACAGTGGAATAGTGTCATTACTGGACCTGTGTTAAGGGCTTTAGAACAGCGACATAATACATTTGTTTGGAAAACGGCTAGGGCTTGTTAAGGAACACTTATTAGATCTCATCCCTCAATTGATTCTCCAAGGTGATTCCATCACCACGCTGCATCCATCATCACTATGTTGCACCCATCATCACTATGATGCATCCATCATGTTACACTCATCACTATGTTGCACTTCATCACTCTGTTTCACTCTTCACTGTTCTGCACTTATCACTATGTTGCACTTCATCACTGTGTTGCACTTCATCATTGTGATGATCATTGTGTTGCATTCATCACTTTGTTACAATCATCAATGTGTTGCACTCATCATTGTGTTGCATTCATCCTATGTTGCACTTCATGACTGTCCTGCGCTTCATCACTGTGTTGCACTCATCACTGGGTTGCACTCATCATTGTGTTGCACTTCATCATTGCGCTGCACTCATCACTATGTTGCACTCACCACTTTGTTGCACTCATCACTGTGCTACACTCATCACTGTGTTGCACTTCATCACTATGCTGCACTCATCATTGTGTTCCACTCATCACTATTCTTTTACCATGCTACCACAAATGCCACGCTGACCTTCCAATCCTTGAAATATTGATAAGGCTTCTTCTGATCTGCGAATAGTAGCCTTCTCGTTTGACTATGAGTAGGGCAGATTGTGATAGCGAATCAGGTCACCTTCTAATATGTGATTAGGACCTCTTCTAGGCCTCCTTATAGTTGCGTATAGGGGTACTAAAGTGCCTTCACAACTTCATATAAATCTTCCTTCGAGTCTTGCGGTTGATAGTCTTCTATGATAGTGGAATGGTGTCATTATTGGATCTATGTTAAGGGCTTTAAAACAGCGACATAATACATTTGTTTGGACAGTGGTTAGGGATTGTAAAGGCTTCCCCTTTCTACATACAAAACCTTAATGATTGCAGCCTAGGACAGCATATTAGGGCTAATACTTTGCTACTCCTTTAGGGCTGAGATTAGGATGTTAAAGCCTCTCTTAGGACTACGTAGGAGAGCCTCTTTTAAGGCAACGTAGGTCTCTTTAGACAACCCTTTCACCTACACGTCTAGGGCTTCTCCTTAACTGTAATTAGGGCTCTCCATGGCAGCATTAGGATCTCTCCTTGGCAGCATTAAGATCCCTCCTTCATGACTGCGTATTAGACTTCCCTTTATTGTGGATTAGGGCATCATTAGGCTAGCGTATATCTTAGAGCACTCCCTCTAGATCTCTCCTTCATCAAAACCCAAAACAGAATGAAGAGAGATCACAAGAGTGTGAGTGTGTGTCAAAATGACTTGAAGGCCACCTCTATTTATAATAAAATGTGGAGGACAATTGGGGGTAATTTGGTTGCAAGTTGACCTTGACGAATTGTCAAGTAACACAAATAAATTCATATCTCCGTGAATACATGTTGGAATCAGATGATCTTTAAATCAATCCTACACCTCCCGACGAGAGGAATCCAAGAAAAATATCAGTTGCCATGAATAAGATGACCCACATAGAGTTTGGCCCTAGTTGTCAATTTTAACAGTTATATTATATGTGTTGTAACTTATAATATATGTCACCATATCAGCATATCACAATATATGTCACACAATAATATATCTCATCATATCATCTATATGTCATCATATGGTCCTCCATCTGATCATATGGTCTCCAACCATGTCATCATATGTCATCAAGTCCTTCATCAAGGACATCATAATATACATGAGGTTATGGAATCTTCACAAGAACTTTCATCACTAGGGCATTATTATCAATGCACATCTTAGGGAAACATCACGGAACACAAGAATATGCCATCACAAACAATGTCATATTGACATCAATGACAACCTTGACTAACAATGGTGAGGGCAGAAATAAGATAAAATTATTTTTGCTTTACAACATTAACTTCTTCATACCTAGATTTTTTCGACTTCTCATGAGGACAACCATTTCCATTTTGAGCAGCGGGAGCATTCCTCTTTCCTTTGTTGTTGAACCTTGTTAGGGTCATATAATTTACGGTTGAAGTGTCTCCTTGTTATTCATTTCGAGAATTTGATGGTCAATTTAGCCTATGTATCACTAAGGTGTCATAGCCTAAAGGTTTACTTGTCAAAGGAGCGATTTAATTCTTGAAGTCATGTGGTCAAGGAAAGTCTGAAAGTTTGGGAGGTTTTTTGCATATAAATTCGAGTTCATATCATGTTGCTAGTGTTTTCATTGGAAATTTCTCAAATGCAGCTTTCCAACAGTATATTCAGATCTTCAAACTGACTTCTGGATCAAAAGATAGAGCAAGTTGAATTTTTGCTCCTCAAAACCAAAAAACAAAGGAAAACATGAAAAAATTCTAAGTTTTAGGTATTTTCCTTCTGCCACATGTCAACTCGGTGTGAAATTAGAGAATTTCTTATGTTTTCATATTGGAAGGATACGTAAGAGGCACATCAGAGCAGACATATGATATCGGCAATCGGAGGTCCGAGGTAATCAAAAGGCGGCGATCAGAGCAGACATATGACATCGGCGATCATATGTCAGAGACATATGGCATATGGCATATTTGCGATCGGCGAATTGCGAATGTTGCGATATGAAAAGTGTGATATTAAAAGTGCAATATAAATGTCCCAATATGCAATGTTGTGATATACAAAGGGGCCGATAGTGTTAAACTGCCAGGAAAAACCAGAGCAAGACGGGCCTTTTCTCCCTCCTCTAGCAGTACGTGTGGCGCAATATGGTTAGTTCCAATAAGGGACATGTGGCAGCATACAATTGGTTCTGATAAAGCTGCATGGCACCTAACGTCAGCATGACGTGGCAATACGGCAGACACGTGATAAGCATTTTTGGCGTTTTGAGGAGTCCTAAGGGGGGAAATCAGGGTGACACATGTCACCACTCACGAGGTGGCACGTGAAAGTGATGACGTCATATTAAAGGTCGCAAATCGAAGGTTGAGGGATATCGGCGCTTTGAAACATTTTCCACTTGAAAAGGTTCCGATGAGAGGGGGCTCTGATATCAGGGTTGGCACATGGTCGTTAAGACTTATAGAACTCGAGAGCTTAAAGAATTTAACAAAGGAAAACAGACCCAGTAGCGAATAAAAGCCTTAGCACCTCAAGGATAGACTGATGGTCACAACCCTCGGTCCTATGGTAAAGAAATACAAGAAGGGCTAAAGCAAACGGAGCGAGGATAAAAGCGTAAATTTATGTTAAATTACGTTATAAAGGGGCTTTGGTATAGCATTAAACCGATATTCACTAGCCCAGATATATAACAAAATAAAGGCCAAAGGAGCAAGCTTGAGGGGCTGAGGAGTACAGTAAAACAATAAGGCATAAATCTCTCTAATAAGACCATACAGAGAAATAACAGATGGATGGGTCGACAACTGTTGAAATCGTAGGAAAAGGGAGGTTGTTAGTTTGAAAGGCAGCTCACAGCTTGTGCAGAAACAATTACAACCACTCCAAATTTAAAGGCTGAAGATTTTCCCCCGGTTCTAAATTTCTTGTAGTTTTCCAGCATTTATTTTTATCTTTAGTTTATGGTTCAGATTTTTTCTAGAAGACAGATACAATCAACAACAGTTTTCCTCTAAAGATTCAACAAAACAACCAAATTCAACCAGAGTTCCTATTTTCTAGTTCTGTTTCAAGAAATATTTGTCTTTGTAGATATTATTTTGTAATGAGTTTTCATTTGAAGTCCAATTTTATTCGAGAGAGTCTATAAATATTTTGTAACAAGACTTAGAAAGGGTTGGAATGTGTTGGATTATGTTGGAACTTGTATGAAGAAAAGAGTTATGCATTGATGTAAGCCATGGATTGTACTCAAAGTGATCAATTTACAAAAACATAGAGAAAAGTTGTTCCAAGATTCCCATGTCAAGCAATTGGTGTACTGTTCTTTCATGTAAAATTGTTTATTTTTCTCAGTTTCCATATGTTTTTCCCTCTATATTGTTGCAAGAAGATTAAGGGACGAATTTGCTTGAGTGTACTTTGTTCTAACTTGTTAACAATATCAATGTTTTCTTTCTGAGATTTAAGTAAAGAATTCATTTTTGTAGGCTCTATATTTAAATTGATTCTAAATTTTATTCATCTCATTCACACCATAAATGTCTTGAAGGATCCAAGAGTTTGCCTACCCTTCCCTGTTACAGTTCCTCTATCATTTTTGCAATTGATTACTCAAAATTTTATGACTCCATGCCCAATGGACCTTTCCAGCATCTTTCAACCAAACTTTTGAAAAACCCAACTCAAACTTAAATATCTAGCCTAAGATCTTAAAAATAAAAATCTAAATTAGACAAAGAAATCCCTCTCTGAAGCTGGAAGGACTAGATCCCAGCTTTAAAAGTGGTTTTGTGGTTACCTTTGTAGTTTTCTTCCTCGACCTAGGAAAATTACGGAATGATAAAATTTGGGAGACCATACTGGGGAAGAAGGTTTCATATTCCCCGGAAATGTCAACAAAGTTTAGATCCGATTGTTGATAGTGGACAGTGACCAGACACAAGAAGGCTGAAACATTCACCTGGCGATTCCAATCATTGTTACATTCATATTTAGATACTCCACTAGTTAACGAAACTTGTTGATAGAGCAATGGAAGCATGTTTCATAAAAAACAGGTATCAAGTATTCTTTCTCATCAGGTACCTTATGTCCTTTCCTAAAATTGTCAAAAGGATTTTCCTTTACAAGCTGTATCTAAACGAAGATTACAAATCTGCACATTATTTTCCTTTTAGAATTGTATATATTCCTTTGAAGTTGCAAATGCATCTCCTTATTGTATTAGTGACCTTGAAAAATATCCAAATTATAATCATAGTCAAATCATTAAAATTCCATCTCAAAAAACCACAGTCAGGGTTGTTGCTCGATATGCTCCATTAGATCTGCAATATCCTTTACATGATTTACCACAGAACTATGGTCAAAGGTTGCCTAAATTTGATGGCACTGGACCCACTATAGCACAACAACACATAGACAAAATGAATGACTTTGTAGATGTTGAAGAAGTTGATTTTGATGATGTTAAGATGAGGATTTTTTCCCAAAGCCTGGCTGGAGAGGTCAGAAAATGGTACAGAGGACTAGCAGCAGGCAGTATTGTTAATCTTCAACAGTTTGAGCACACTTTCCTTGATAGATGGGAGGTTAAAAAGAACCCTTTCCATATTATGGCTGAGTATAGGAATCTAGAGAGGCAACCGAGAGAATCAGTCCAAGATTTCTCAACTAGATTCAATAAGGTTTACAATTCCATCCGAGCGAACATAAATCCTCCCCCAGGACTGGCTTTACTTAACTATATGGATGGATTTGCAGCAGAGATAGCCTATCAATTAAGGAAAAGAAACCTAGCAACTTTGGAAGAAATGCATAAAAATGTTGTTGATATAGAACCGAAAATGTTGGTCAAAAGGGCCAAAATGGACGCTAAAAGAAGGGGAGTGGTTAAGGAGTTTCCTCCATCATCAGACAATAAGTTGGATGCATTAGTAAAAATCATGCAAAGGTTGATAAAAAAATTCACTTTGCAAAACAAACTTACTATTAGGGAGCAACAAAGAAGACCTCCTTTCCAAGCAAATTTTGCAGAATAAGGAGAGGTTATTGATTCATGTCCCCATGAGCTACATACTGATTGTTTTAGATATTCACTTGAAGAGAGCAATTAAGAACGTGAAGAAGATACGGAAACAGGTGAAGAAACTTTGCCCTTGTGTTTTGCTTCATTTCAATTACCAAAGGAGAACTTTCATGGTGTTATAAGTTAGAAATCTCACAGTCCTGCATCAAACATGAGGAAAACAATGAGTTAGTTGATGGAACCCTCTACCCTTATCTTTTGTTTCATTCGAACTGTTGAAAGAAAATTATAAGATTACTAATGAAGCAGGGAAGCAAGTTGACAATATCATAGATTCGAAACAACCTTCTCATGTATTTGATGACCCTATTATTTGTTATAGGGAAGACTCTTTCAGTTCAAAAATCACAACCATTGAGTAACCATGAGATTGAAGATGGTGTTAGAAGGTTGAAACATGAAGAACATTGTGAATTAATTCAAGGTGGTTATGTGCCATTAAGTTTTGGTTCATTTGAGTTCTTGAAGAAAAATGTTAAAACTATCACTGGAGCGAAGGATGGTGAGTTTAGAGAAGGGCCTATAGTCTCTTTGGAACCAATACACAATAAATTGCATCAACCCTTTTCAGTTTTCAATGATCCAATAGCCGATCTCTTGGATGGTTTCTGTGTAGAAATTTCTGTTTTCCCACCCCGGTTTTCAGTTTCTCCTTATTTCTCCCATGTAGTTAAATGCACATTCCCATAACCATACATTTAACAGACTCAAAAAAAAAAATATTGCTGAAAACACAAATTCTGGAAATTTTTCAGAATGCTGGAAATTGCAGAATTAAAAATCAGCAATCAAAAACAGCCATTAAAACACATTAAAACACTGATATTTTTGGTCAACTTGACCTTGGAAAAACCCCCTACAACTCTTGGGGAAAACCAGTTTGAGAGCTCTTCTTTATTTCTGAAAATTGCCTTTTTACAGTGAGAATTATTCAGCAAAAAATCAGCAAGCAAATTTACAACTTATCTCATTTCCCGTGCCTCACAGCAATCTGGAAATTACAGCAAACAGGACAGCAATAAATGTTGTACGGCCTCCGTTTTGTGTGCAGAAAAATCAGCAAACTGCTCTTCGATTTTTGTGCAAAAATCTGCCTTTCACTATGTGCTGAATCAGTTGTACAAATCTGCTCAACTGCTACCTTGGAATGTGTGCCAAGCTGCTGTCTCCTTCTCCTCCCTGCTCAGAAATCTCTCTTGCTCTCTTGCTCTCCTTCTCCCAATCTGCTCATGAAAGAATGAATGACCTTTTCCTCCTTTTCCTCCTTTAATATAACTCCAAGTGACTTTTGGGTGATCCAAGTGACTTTTGGGTGATCTCTAAATCCAATGGCTGAAATAGATTTAGATCAATGGCTGAGATTAAATGCTCATTTAAATCTCACTTTCTATTTTTTAATTCACCCCACTTTAATAAAGACCCACTTAGTCATTTATTTCCAAAGTCACTTTTCCTTTCTAATTTTTCATTGACTTTATAAAAGTCACTTTAAAATTAGACTTAGTAACTTTATCACTTAAAGTCACTTTTAAATTAGATTTAACTTTATAAAATTATAAAGTCACTTTAGGAGAAAAATTAAATTCTTTTGGACACTTTTCCCTAGGCCAAAGATCAAAGCCTAAGGGAACCACCTGTCCTCCGGTACCAAATTTCAACACTCCCTCTTACCGAGGAAGGTGTTCCTCACCACACCCATCTTGTCTCTGAAGTAGACATGCTTGCCCCGTGGTAAGGCTTTGGTAAGGATATTTGCAACCTGCTCATCAGTGGAAATATACTCAAGCTTCACAGCTCCCTTCTGAACATAGTCTCTGATGAAATGATATCTGATCTCGATATGCTTTGACCTGTCATGAAATACTGGATTCTCCGTGAGTTTAAAGCAACTCTGATTATCACAGTAAATCACTGAAGGTCTCAACGGCTGACCAAATAAGCCAAACAACATCTTGTGAAGCCAGATAGCCTCACAACTAGCTAGACTGGCTGCCATATACTCTGCTTCCGCTGAACTCAGTGCTACTGACTGCTGCTTCCGGCTGAACCATGACACTACTGCTGAACCCAACCCAAAACAACACCCTGAAGTGCTCTTCCTATCAGAAGCACAACCTGCCCAATCAGAATCAGTGTACCCTGTCAATCTCACTCCATCTCCCTGCCTGTAGTCCAGACCATAATCCACTGTCCCCTGCAAGCACCGCAAAATGTGTTTTGCAGCCACCCAATGAACCTTCCTAGGCTCACACATAAACTGACTCATCGTGTTGACTGCAAAACAGATATCTGGTCTAGTGTTGACCAAATACATCAAGGAACCAATCAGTTGCCTGTACAATGTGGGATCCACCAACTCGGAATCCAAAGCATGAAGCTTCTTCCAGTTGGTGATCATCGGTGTCGACATGGGTCTGCAATCCTCCATGTGGAATCTGCTAAGGATGTCCACAATATACTTCCCCTGCCCCAGGAAGAAATGCCCCTCCTCCTGCCACACCTCCAAATCCAAAAAGTAATGCATCAAGCCAATGTCCTTCATCTCAAACTCCGCCGCAAGATCTCTCTTGCAGTGCTCTATGAGTCTCTCTGCACCTGTAATCATCAAGTCATCCACGTACAGCACCAGAATGAGAGGCTCCTCACCAATCACAATAAAGCAAAGGTTCGGATCTGCCTCACTCTTTGTGAAACCCATCCCCTGCAAGTATGCATCTATCCTGGAGTACCAAGCTCTGGGAGCTTGCTTCAGGCCATAAAGGGCCTTCTTCAATCTGCACACATGCGACTCCTTCCCATGCACCTCAAAGCCCTGTGGCTGCTCAATGTACACCTCCTCCTGTATGAAGCCATTGAGAAATGCGGTCTTCACATCCATCTGGTGGATCTTCCAACCCATCTCTGCTGCTATCGATATAATGGAGCGGATCGAAGTATATCGAGCCACGGGAGCGAAGGTCTCCTCATAATCAACTCCCTCTACCTGGGAGAACCCTCTAGCCACGAACCTCGCTTTGAATTTCTCAATGCTGCCATCTGCAGCATGCTTTACCTTGTAAAGCCATCTGGAAGTAACCACGGATTTGCCCTCAGGCCTCGGCACCACCTCCCAAACATCATTTTTCATGATAGAAGAATACTCCTCCTGCATGGCCTCTCTCCAGACCTGTTGGCTAGCTGCCTCCTCATAGCTAGAAGGCTCAGAGTCAAGGATGCTGGTACCCATCGCCATATAGCTACAAAACCTCTCAGGTGGTCTACTCTCTCTGACCGGCCTCTTCGGCTCAGCAACAGATGTGGCATCTCTCAAGGTGTCCTGAAGCCACTTGGGCTTCCTCTTCCCTGAGCGCACTTCTCCCACTGGAGAATGAAACTCCTCCTCCTCATCATCATCAGTAGCCTGAACTCCTGACTGTCTGTCTGTTGTCCTCCTGCCTGCACCTGAACCTGTAGAAGCTGAGGTACCGTGTGAACTGTCCATCAGTGGACTCCCTAGTGAACTGCTCTGTGAACTGCTCTGCATGCTGCCCGGAGAACCACCCCTCTGGCTCGGCGAGCCACTGCTCACTGATGGACCTGACATCCTCATGGATGTGCCTCCGGATCCTCCTGATCCCTGCCCTATGGATCCCTGTGACTGACTCAACTGCTGCTGAGGGTCTGGTTGATCCAGATAATCTAACTCCCGTGACCTCCTAAAGGCCCTGTCCTCCTCGAACTTCACATCCCGTCTGACAACAACTCTCCTTTGTGCAGGGATGTAAATCCGAAAGGCCTTTGAGGTCTCACTGTAGCCCACAAAGATACCCTTCTCTGCGGTGGGCTCTAGTTTGATCCTCTTCTCCTTGGGTATATAGGAGTATGTAATGCATCCAAAGATATGAAGATGACCAAGTTCAGGCTTCTTCCCAGAGAAAGCCTCCTCCGGAGTCATGTGCCCCAAGGCATGATGCGGACTCCTGTTCTGCAAGTAAACAGCTGCGTTGCAGGCCTCTGCCCACAAGAACAATGGCAACCCCTGATCATGTAACATGGCTTTGGCAGCCCCTATGATGGATCTGTTCTTCCTCTCCGCAACCCCGTTCTGTTGGGGGTTGTAAGGAACAGTGAACTCCCTCCTAATGCCTGCCTCCGCACAATAGTCAACAAACACTCCAAGGGTGTACTCTCCTCCATTGTCCGACCTCAAGGACTTGATCTTTCGACCTGTCTGAGTCTCCACAAGAGCTCTGAACTCCTGAAACCGCTTGAAGACCTCACTCTTGGTCTTCAAAAAATAAATCCAGGTCCTCTTCGAGTGATCATCAATGAATAAAACATAGTACTCATATCCACTCAAGGAAACATGAGACATCCGACCGCTCACATCGGAATGAATCAAATCAAGTATCCCCGTCGCTCTGCTGTCACTGCTGGGAAAATGGGATTTGGAAAACTTGCCCATCGCACAACCTCTGCAAGTATCAAAGTGATCAGTACTGAAATCTGGCACACCTGTAGTGATCTCCCGCAATGTCCTCAAGGCTCCATGATACATGTGTCCCATCCTGCGGTGCCAAATCTCACACAGCTCAGAACTGCTAGCTCTGCTGTCTGTACTACTGCTCAATGCCAAAAGGGGCTGAAATGCAAACTTGTACACCTTTGCATGGCGTACACCTATCACTCTAGCTGAATCAGCTGGAGCGCCCCTGGGATACATCAACACCTGTCCTCCCCTGAACAGTACCTCATATCCTCTGTCCTCCAAGGCTGAGACGGATATGAGGTTCTTCCTCAACCCTGGCACATAAAGAACCTCTGACACCTTCAAGGGAGGTTTGGACTCCCTCTGAAATGTCACTGTCCCCACCCCGACTGCTCTAACAACTCTGTCATCACCGAGTACTACCTCGATATCAGTGCCACTCTCTAAAAGCTCTGAGAAGTACTCACGGACTCCTATCATGTGACGTGAAGCCCCACTGTCCACATACCAGATACCTGCAGATGCTCCGCTAATCGAGGGAAAAGCATGCTCCCTCTGAACCTGTGTGGCAGGTGATCCTGCACTAGAGGACTCACACGTAGTGAACGCAAACTCTCGGTCAAAACGACCAGCAAAGTCCTCAATCTCTGCTGAAGCTGCCACGTCCTGGTTCTTCCCCTTCTTCTTCTTCTTCTCCGGACACACAACTGCATAGTGTTCCATCTTTTGACAATTCCAACACTTCACCTTGGAATAGTCCTTCTGTGTGTTCCCCTGTTTACCTTTACCTTTGCCTTTGCCCCCACCACTGCTTGTGGAAGCCTGCTTCTTCCCTTTGCCTTTCTTGCCTCCTGCCACCAGTGCTACGTCCTCATCCTGCTCAACTGGCTTGGCTGCCCCAAGCTGTCCTTTCCTGATCTTCTGTCTGAATGCAATTATCCCAAAACCTCTCCCATGTGGGAAGGGTTTCACGTGCACAAACCCCATCAGCAAAGTTCAACCATGAACGGGGGAGGCCATTCACTGCAATCCACACCAACTCAGTGGGTGGAATGGCCTCTCCAATCGCTGCCAACTCATCTCTCACATTAGTAATCTTTGTGAGATATCCAGCTGCATTATCATTACCCATCTTAATGTTCTTCAGCTTCTCCTTCAGGACCATCTTCCGGTTCTCATTGGTACTCTGGTAGAGATTGGACAATGCTGTCCACATCTCATGGGCATTGTTCTTTCCTCTCACATGAGGAATGCAATGGTATTTGATTCCGTCTAGAATCAGCCTCCTACCCTTATTGTTCTTCTTTTTATACTCAGTCAACTGAGTAACATCAGTGGGCACAACAACAGGGTTCTGTGCGGTATGCACCATGATATCCCAGACTTCTGCCTCCTCAAAGATACTCTGCATTCTCTCCTTCCAAACGCTGTAATTTATATGCCCATCCAACCTATCCTCCACCCTCAATCCCAATGACATCCTGCTATCCTAAAACTGAAAAATAGCACTGTTGTAGTAAAGATAATGTTGACACCTAATCCGAAACGGATGAGGTGAAGCCGGACAGTCATCTAGAAGATGAACTGATCCGTTTTGTAAATGTATAAATAATAATAGTCTAATGAATAAAATCATCCAGTTGTTTCTTGCGCTCATTAATTTCTGAGCTAACCTGGCCTGACATGGTATCAGAGCACAGGTCCCAGAAATAACACCTGCCTCTGCCAGGTTTCTTCTGTCTCATGAAACCTCTGTCCTGAGACTACGCCCTTTGTCATGAGCGCCTCTGGTCTGACACTGGAATGCGCTGAGCGTGGAATGCGCTGTTGAATGTCAGGCTCTGCGCCCTGAGCTTCAGTTTCCTTGCATGAGGACTCTGTATTGACGTTGGAGAATTTGCGTTGAGAGAGATTCGGATTGTGCAGAGGTCGACGAAGGCTATGAGAGATAGAGCTCCATACGAATTTCTGAGATGAGGTAGGCGTTGCCTGTATCAGTCCATGGTCCCATTGTGTTGTGCGTTTTTTGCTGCGTTTTTTGCTGCTATGAGTGTTCCAGCTGTTGGTGCCTCCACGCAGGAACCAGAAATACAAACCCGTCTCCATAACCCGTCTCCATTGATGCTCCATAACCCGTCTCCATTGAAGATTATTCGAAGGCTTTAAAAGCCTCCAAGACCGTCAAAGGAATCTGTCGTCTGCCAAAAGGAAATTGTGTTGTGCGTTTTTTGCTGCTTTGAGAAAAACTGCTACATGTGTTTGAACTACTGTGGTATTGCAAAGACTGGTATTCGCTGCATATTTTTTTTGTAAAGACTGTGTGCAGATACCATTCCTCCACAGCGCACCGGATAGAGGCGCAGCGGTTACCACAGCAACAATAGGAGCAGCTCTTACCGCAACAATTTGAGGATTTTATCATTGGTTTACCGCTACAATCATGGCCATGTGAGAGCCCTTTTTTTCGATGGTGAAAGAAAAGTCACACCGATCATCTTCTCTGCACTTGCAGCTCACCGTCGACTCGTCACGATTATCTTCCTTACGATTGAGTATCCAGTAACCGGGTTACAATCCTTAGTCTTGTTCCTTAGTCTTGTTCCCTCTGTAACCGAGTTTGTATCCTCTGTTGCCCAGATTTATCCTACATCAGCCTCTCTCTGATATATGTATATCGAGGTACAAGTTGCATTGGTTTTTGGTTCTTATCCAGGTTGGTCCCATTTTTCCGAATCCACTTCAGCCTGGGTGATTTACGGCATTTGTTGAATCGGGTTCTAAATTCTTGCTATTCTACTCGGTTCACCACAGGGTAGGAGTCAAATATTGTAGCAGAGATACCTTGAGCGCCCTTTTTTTTTCCTCAAAACATAATATTGTGGAAGTGATATAAAGAAATGTTGATGATATGATGATGCAAATGTTAGAAGAAGAATAAAATGCATAAGGCTATGATATAAGGATTTTTCTTACAGAAGTTTTTGGCAGAGATATTTTTTTTACAGAATGCATTCAATCATTTCTATGGTCGGAATAGTTCTCACTGGCAAGGAGAACTATTCTGAATGGTTCCGGATGGTAAAACACACCCTTATCTACAATGAGCTGTGGAAAGGAGTGTGTGTCGGAGAAGAAGACAAAGACCCTGTGCAGCCCACATCAGACAAAGAACTCGCCATTTGGGAAAACAAGAACAGCAAAGCCTTTGCATTGATCGCAGCATCTGTAAATGAGGAAGTAAGTCGTCATATTTCATCCTATTCCACTGCCTTTGAAGCTTTACAAAAGCTGAAAGAACTCTATGATACACATTCTGCACTTGAAGTTGTTCAGCTCATGATTAAACTCTTCACTCTTGAACTGAAAAATAATGATCCTCTTACTCTTGCATCTGAAATAAAGTCTATAGTGCATGATATTAAATCCACTAAGGTTGAGCTGGATATCTCTCTTATTGCCTTTCTCAAAGCACTCTATCCTACCTACTCTAATTATCTTGAGTCTTTACAAGCAAATGGAAACCTTAAAGATATAACCTTTGACTCTCTTGTGAAAAAGTTTGCTGAAAGAGAGAAAGCCTTTGGAAAGAAAACAGTCCCTGAATCTTTTGAAGAGACTGTTTGCCTTGCTCACAAAGAAAAGCATCATGCTCAAGATTCTACAAGAGGAAGAGGTGGACGAAGAGGAAGAGGAAGATACTTCAGAGGCAGGGGGGGCAGACATTCCCAAGCAGAAAAGGCAGATTTGCATTGCATTCGCTGCAAACGAAATAGATCACATGATGCTTCTACATGCAAGCTACCATGGGACAAGGTTGAGCAGAGAAGAAACCAGCAGAAAGGTAAAACTGATGACTCAGACAAAGGTAAAGCACCTGAATCCGCTCACTATATTGAGGCACAATGTAACATTGGAGTAAATGAAGATTTGTTTAATGCTTCACTTGCTTCTTCGAAAAATGACTGGTTTCTTGATTCAGGAGAAACCTGTCATATGACTCATAGGAGAGATTTCTTTGAAGATTTCACTGACAATGTTGATGGAGCAGTATACTTTGCAGATCAGTCAAAAATCAAGCCATCAAGGCTTGGCACAATCAGGCTTAAACTGCCTGGTCTTCCAGACTTTCTTCTGGATCATGTTCTATATCTCCCACAGCTGAAGAGAAACTTGCTGTCCCTGGTCCACATCCGCCAACAAGGTCACTCCATTCACATGTTTGATGGCAAGCTTGAGGTAAGAAAGGCATCTGACCACTCACTTGTCATGAGGGGTATAGAAGAAGAAAGACTCCTTAAACTGCAAGGAACCTCTACTTATGCACAGCATTTCTCATATATTTCTCATCATGAAGAAGGTGCACTTCCATCAAGTTTATTATGGCATGCTAGATTTGGACATTTAAACTATGATAGTCTCCGCTTGTTGAAGAAAAATGGTGTTGTTGGTTTGCCTACAATTCCTAGAAAACATAAACAATGTGATGCTTGCATTCTAGGAAAGCACAGCAAACAGTCTTTTCATGATTCACATTCAAGAGCACATAGGAAGCTTGAACTTATTCATTCAGATTTATGTGGTCCAATGCCTGTTTCTTCTGCAAATGGAAATAAATATATCATGACATTTATTGATGATTACACCAGAATGTGTTGGGTTTACTTATTGAAGAACAAATCTGATGCTTTTCAAACATTCAAGAATTTTCATAAGTGGATTGAAAATGATGCACAATCTCATATTGGGTCTATTCGCACTGATAATGGAAAAGAATATACATCAAATGAATTTGAACACTATCTTCGCCAACATGGGATTAAACATCAAACAACTGTGCCTTATAATCCTCAATAGAATGGTGTAGCTGAAAGAATGAACAGAACAATTTTGAATATGGTACGATCCATGCTTTTCTTCAAAAATGTAAAGACAATGTTTTGGGCTGATGCTGTTCTATGTGCTGCATATATAAAGAATAGATGTCCATCTAGTGCTATAAGAAACAAGACTCCTTATGAATTGTGGTATGGACATGTTCCTTCGGTAAAACATCTCAGGATATTTGGTTCCACCTGTTATGCTTTAATACCAAAGGTACATAGAAACAAACTTGGTGCTAGAAGTCGTAAGTGTATCTTCCTGGGGTATTCAAACACATCTAAAGCATACCGCCTTTATGATGAAGTAAATAAAAAGTTTGTTTTATCTAGAGATGTCATCTTTCTTGAATCATCCAAATCTGACAGTGTTGTTGAGCGGCAACTTGATCGCTTGGATAGATTCACAAAACCGAAATCATTTCAAGAGTTTGATAATCAGATTCCACATCTTGAAGGGGGGATTCCTATACTAGATCAACATGTGGAATCTTCTTCTGAAGAACAATCTCCCCTGCATGACACTCCAACAACGGATGATGCTTTAAGTGATGTAATTGATAGAATTGGGAGACTCAATCTTGATTCAGACCCAACTCAATCAACAGAACAGTCTGGACCATCTCAGAAAGGTCCCCCAAAGTGGCTGACAAAGACACTTGAAAGTGTTCATCCTGATGAAATTGGAAAAACAGGAACCAGAAATTCAAACCGACAAGATGGAGGTGATGTAGATAACTCTAATTCACCTGTTGATATGGATGTTACTTATGATTGTGAATTGAACTTGTCTACAGATTTTGAACCAACTTCCTTCAAAGAAGCTGCTTCTCATGATGAATGGAAAGAAGCGATGCAGAAGGAGTATGATGCCCTCATAAAGAATGGCACTTGGAAGCTGGTTGATCCTCCATTTGGAACCAAACCAATTCGCTGCAAGTGGGTCTACAAGAACAAGTACAAAGCTGATGGCTCACTTGACAAGCACAAAGCCAGGCTTGTGGCAAAAGGTTTTGCACAGAAGGAAGGGGTCGATTATGAGGAAACTTTTGCTCCCACAGCAAAATGGGCCACCATCCGGACACTCTTTGCACTAGCTGCTCAGAACGGTTGGAAAGTCCATCAAATGGATGTAAAAACTGCATTCTTGAATGGAGATCTAAAAGAGAATGTTTTTATGTCCCAGCCTGAAGGATTTGCTGTGAAAGGACATGAACACAAAGTATGCAAACTTGTGAAGTCCTTGTATGGCCTCAAACAAGCACCACGAGCCTGGTATGAAAAACTAACTGAGCATCTTCTGAAACTCAACTTCAAACATTTTGATCTTGATGATGCAACTTTATTTGTCAAGAAAGTTGGCAAAACAGTTGTATATCTTGTGGTATATGTAGATGATCTTTTAATGATAGGGAACAATGAAAGCTATATTGCATCCATAAAGAAAGAATTAGGAAAAATTTTTGAAATGACTGATTTGGGCTATGTTCATTACTATCTTGGCATTGAAGTAACCCAACATCCAAAGTCCATATTTCTTTCTCAAAAGAAATACATTGGAGATTTGTTAAACATATTTGGCATGACAGAGTGCAATCCCCTTTCTACTCCAATGGAACAAAACTTGAAGCTCACATCTATTGAAGGAAAGGAATTTGAGGATGCAACAAAGTATAGACAGCTTGTAGGAAGTCTCATCTACCTCACTACTACCAGACCAAACATTTCAATTGCTGTTGGAATCCTCTCCAGGTTTATGCAAAAGCCTTGTGAGGGACATTGGTCTGTTGCAAAAAGAGTTCTAAGGTACTTGAAGGGAACTCAAGACCTTGGAATCAAGTATACACAGGTGGACGACTTCAACTTGATTGGATACTCTGATTCAGACTTCGATGGAGACAAAGAAACTGGGGTATCTACTTCAGGATATGCTATGAGTCTTGGATCGGGAGCTGTCTCCTGGAGATCACGCAAACAATCAGTACCAGCAGATTCCACAACAGAAGCAGAATACGTGGCAGCAGCTGAAGCAACGAAAGAAATTGTGTGGCTCAGGAAAATTCTTGAAGATTTGCAAGTAAAACAAATACAATCTACTCCACTCATGATTGATAACACCTCTGCAATAAAGTTGGCCAAGAACCCAAAGTTCCATGATCGTACTAAGCACATCAATACTAAATATCATCTGATCCGACATCATGTTGAGGCCAAAACAATCCATCTCCGTCATTGTTCCACAAACGAGCAAATTGCAGACATCTTCACCAAAGCGCTTGGAAGAGAAAAGCTTGAAAGATTCAGAACGATGCTTGGACTCACCAACATCCCTTCAGATTAAGGGGGGGAATGTTGACACCTAATCCGAAACGGATGAGGTGAAGCCGGACAGTCATCTAGAAGATGAACTGATTCGTTTTGTAAATGTATAAATAATAATAGTCTAATGAATAAAATCATCCAGTTGTTTCTTGCGCTCATTAATTTCTGAGCTAACCTGGCCTGACAGATAAAACTGTTGTTTATGAAAAAATCAGCTTGCTGGAATTTTCTGAGTGAAAAATCAGCAACTGTAATTTTTCATTTTGCTGTTCCAAACTGCCCTTCAGCACTCAAGCTCTGATACCATGTAAAAATATCTGTTTTCCCACCCCGGTTTTCAGTTTCTCCTTATTTCTCCTATGTAGTTAAATGCCCATTCCCATAACCATACATTTAACAGATTGAAAAAAATAAATATTGCTGAAAACACAAATTCTGGAAATTTTTCAGAATGCTGGAAATTGCAGAATTAAAAATCAGCAATCAAAAACAGCCATTAAAACACATTAAAACACTGATATTTTTGGTCAACTTGACCCTGAAAAAACCCCCTACAACTCTTGGGGAAAACCAGTTTGAGAGCTCTTCTTTATTTCTGAAAATTGCCTTTTTACAGTGAGAATTATTCAGCAAAAAATCAGCGAGCAAATTTACAACTTATCTCATTTCCCGTGCCTCACAGCAATCTGGAAATTACAGCAAACAGGACAGCAATAAATGTTGTACGGCCTCCGTTTTGTGTGCAGAAAAATCAGCAAACTGCTCCTCGATTTTTGTGCAAAAATCTGCCTTTCAATATGTGCTGAATCAACTGTACAAATTTGCTCAACTGTTGTCTTGGAATGTGTGCCAAGCTGTTGTCTCCTTCTCCTCCCTGCTCAGAAATCTCTCTTTCTCTCTTGCTCTCCTTCTCCCAATCTGCTCATGAAAGAATGAATGACCTTTTCCTCCTTTTCCTCCTTTAATATAACTCCAAGTGACTTTTGGGTGATCCAAGTGACTTTTGGGTGATCTCTAAATCCAATGGTTGAAATAGATTTAGATCAATGGCTGAGATTAAATGCTCATTTAAATCTCACTTTCTATTTTTTAATTCACCCCACTTTAATAAAGACCCACTTAGTCATTTATTTCCAAAGTCACTTTTCCTTTCTAATTTTTCATTGACTTTATAAAAGTCACTTTAAAGAGAAAAATTAAATTCTTTTGGACACTTTTCCCTAGGCCAAAGATGAAAGCCTAAGGGAACCACCTGTCCTCCGGTACCAAATTTCAACATTCTGCAGTCAAATTTATCCTCATTTAGTCAGTTGTGAACTTGAAAACATTGGTGATGAAGACTTAGTTTAGCATCCAACATCATTGTTTTGTCCAGTAGTGGTTTCATTACAAAAGTCACATAAAAATTTGCAACCCTATCATGACAACTATAAGTTGAAATTGCATAAAATCAAGCATATAAAGGTTTGTATTCCTAGTAAGTAGACCACCTAGAGCAGAATTGTAATCTATCAGATGAGCTGAATTTCAGTGATCATTCATTTGAAGATCCTTTTACAAGCTCGTTGGAATCATCAGTCAAGGTAGATCTTGTTTTGTTCACTAGTACAAGGATTGATTCAGTTTGAGATCTGAGTTTCCATTCTCTTTCTTCTTGTGTCTTCTCATGGTAATTATGAGCAGAAGTTAGTGAAGTAGCCATTTGCTTGATTGGCTACATTTGAGAGAAGATATCACCTAGTGTATATACTTTCAACAGGTATGGACAACCATCATCAACGTTTGAAGCCCGAGGAGAAGGCCCTAAGACTTTAGTGATGCGCTGTCAAATTTCTTATTTCCTTTAAAGTTTTCATCTTTGTAATTAGTATTCAGCCAGTTGAGTTTTAGTCTCTTCGGTTTTTATTCCATTGCCCTAGGGAGAAGGCTATTGATCTATGATGTTCTTCACACCTCACTGGAAGAATGTCATCCCCATTGGAGCCAATCTTAGGGTCATATAATTTAGGGTTGAAGTGTCTCCTTCCTATTATTCATTTCGAGAATTTGATGGTCAATTTAGCCTATGTATCACTAAGGTGTCATAGCCTAAATTTTTACTTGTCAAAGGAGCCATTTAGTTCTTGAAGTCCTGTGGTCAAGACAAGTCCGAGATTTTGGGAGGTTTTTTTCATATAAATTCTACTTCAGATCATGTTGCAGGTGTTTTCATTGGAAGTGCTCAGAAGAAGCTTTCCAATGGTATATCTGATTCTTCAAACCAACTTTCAAATCAAAAGATAGAGCAAGTTGAAGTTTCGCTCCTCAAAACCAGTCATGAGAAAATTCCAAGTTTTGGGTATTTTCCTTCTGCCACGTGTCAGCTTGGTGTGACATCGGAGAATTTCCGATGTTTTCATATCGGAAGGATATGTAAGAGGCACATCGAAGCAGACATATGATATCAGCGATCAGAGGTCCAGGGCAATCGAAAATCAGCGATCAGAGCATACATATGACATCGGCAATCGCATATCGCATGTTGAAGGCATATGGCATATGGCATATGGCATATGGCATATCGGCATTCGGCGATCCGAAAATTGCGAATGTTGCGATATGAAAAGTGTGACACAAATATGTCGATATGTAATGTTGCGATATACAAAGGCGCTGATAGTGTTAAACTTCCGGGAAAAAGCGTCGATAGTGTTAAACTGCTGGGAAAAAGCGTTGATAGCATTAAACAACTAGGGAATGCCTAAACAAATTAACAAAGGAATTCATCAAAAAACCAAAGTAGGACAGGCCTTTTATCTCTCCTTTAGCAGGACGCACGGCACAATATAATTCGTTCTAATAAGGGACATGTGGCAGTGTACAGTTGATTCTGATAAAGCTACGTGGCATCTGATGTCATCATGACGTGGCGATATGGCAGACACGTGGTAGGCATTTTTGGAATTTTGAGGGGTCCTAAGGGGGGAATCAGCGTGACGTGTATCACCACTCGTGAGGTGCCACATGGCAATGAGGACATCATATTGCAAGTCACAAATCGGAGGTTGAGGGATATCGGCACTTTGTAACATTTACCACTTGAAAAAGTTCTAATGAAAGGGGGCTTTGATATCAAGGTTGGCACATGGTCATTAAGAGTTAAAGAACTCGAGAGCTTAAAATATTTAACAAAGAAAAATAGCCCCCGCACAGCGAATAAAAGCCTTAGCACCTCAAGGCTAAACCAATGGTCACAGCCCTCGGTCCTATGGTAAAGAAATGCAGGGAGGGCTAAAGCAAAGGGAGCTAGGATAAAAGCGCAAATTTATGTTAAAGTACGTTATAAAGGGGCTTTGATATAGCATTAAACCGATATTCACTGGCTCGGCTATATAACAAAATAAAGGCCAAAGGAGCAAGTGCGAGGGGCTGAGGAGTACGGTAAAACAATAAGGCAGAAAGCTCTCTGATAAGATCATACAGATAGTTAACATATGGATGGGTCGGAAACTGTTGAAATCGCAGGAAAAGGGGGTTATTAGTTTGAAAGGAAACTCACAGCTTGTGCAAAAACAACTACAACCACTCCAAATTTAAAGGCTGGAGATTTTCCTGCAGTACTGAATTTCTTGCAGTTTTCCAATGTTTATTTTTATCTTTAGTTTATTGTTTAGATTTTTACCGGAAGACAGCGGCAGTAAGCAATATTTTCCCTCTAAAGATTCAACAGAACAACCAAGTTCAGCCAAAGTTCCTATTTTTTAGTTTTGTTTCAAGAAATATATGTCTTTGTTAGATATTATTTTGTAATGAGATTTTATTTGAAGTCCAATTTTATTCGAGATAGTGCATAAATATTTTGTAACGAGACTTATAAAGGGTTGAAATGTGTTGGATTATGTTGGAACACGTATGAAGAAAAGAGTTGGACATTGATGTAAGTCATGGATTGTGCTCAAAGTGATCAATTTACAGAAATACAAAGAAAGGTTGTTTCAGGATTCTCGTGTCAAGCAATTGGTGATCTATTCTTTCATGTAAAATTGTTTCTTTTTCTCAGTTTCCATATGTTTTTCCCTCTTTATTGTTGCAAGAAGATTAAGGGCCGAATTTTTCAATTGATTACTCAAGTTTATGACTCCATGCCCAATGGAATTTTCCAGCATCTTTCAACCAAACTTTTGAAAAACCCAACTCGAACTTAAATAGCTAGCCTAAGATCCTAAAAACAGAAATCTAAATCAGACAGAGAGATCCCTCTCTGAAGCTGGAAGGGCTAAATCCCAACTTTAAAAGTGTTTTTGTGGTTACATTTGCAGTTTTCTTCCTCAACCTAAGAAAATTACGGAGTGATAACAAACTTGTTTTTCCTTTGATTTATGTTTCCCTTGAATCTGTTGTTATTGTTGTCATAATCTCTTGGAGCATCCTTCTTGTGAGGACGCTCTCTAGTGAAGTGGCCAAACCTGTTGCAATTTAAGCATCTTCCTTTTCTTCCTTCTTTGAATCCTGGCTTGAACACTTGTCCTTGATTCCTTGGATGAGCATTGCTCCTCCTCTTAGAATGAGCGGAGAAGGTGGTAGGATTGTTTCCATTTGAGGGCTTGTCTCTTTCCATCATCCTTATTTCTTCTTGCGTGCATTTAGCCAATAATTCATCAAATCCTAGAATCATGTCAGTGTTGAGAATGGTAGTGTTGAACACACCCCATTCTTTTGTAGGGCATCCAAGTGCGATAAGAGTAATCTCCCTGTCACCAATGACTTCTCCAATAGATAGGAGATCATTCTTGATCTCGGTAATCCTCATGAAGTAGGATTCGATGGTGTAATATCCCTCCCCTTAATAATAAATAATAAATAATAAGAATAATAAATAATAATTAATAATTAATAATTAATAATAGAAATAATAAATAAATCACTTAATAATAAATAATAAAAATAATAAATCATAAATGTTAAATAATAAATGATATTAAAAATATATAAAAATAAAAATAGTAATAACCATACTAAACTCTAAATAAGAATAAATAGAAAAAAAACAAGAAAACTATCAAAAAGAAGGAAATAAAACAAGAAAAGCTAAAAATCAAAAGAAAAGTAAAGAAATAAAACAAGAAAGCTAAAAATCAAAATAAAGTTGCAGGTAGACACATGGAGTGTGTGCATGTGGTTCCCCTTCCAATGTTGTTCTATTTAATAGATGGTGAGGGAGATGAGAGGCATTCTTGCATTCCATCATTCCAAGATTCTATCTTGCATTCTCTTGGGAGAATGGTGTTCTAAGACTTAGGAGTCACTGGCAGTAGTACGTTGATTGAGGGCTCGAGGGTGGCCAGTTGTAGCAGAATCCTTGCACAATTGAGCCTACGGTTGGGTGGATGAATCTTGATATTGAGTTACATTAGTGTTTTATTTCTCATACAAGGTCTCTATATCAACCTTCTTTTCTTTTTACCATTCACAAAGCAAAATTCTAAATGAGTCACATAAGTAAGATATAGTTTTATTATGACTCAATGATTCATTGGAAAATTATATAGTCTTATAATCTTGGTGGTGATAATCTACCCACAATTGACGATATATAATTCTCTGAAAGTTCGCACTATTGATATGGTATACTGGCATACTGGTGTAACTATTCACCACCGGTTCATTTTACAGTTTACATAGCACTTGAAGTATTTGGATAATTGAAGTTGAAATTTGTCACCAATTAAAGTGCTCTAAAATAGTGAAAGCTGTTCCAATTTACAATGGATAAACTCTGATATTTTAGTACCTTTGGATGATCATTGTTCACTAGCAATATGTTCCTTATTTTACTCTTCAAATCTGATCTAAAAACACAGAGATAACATTCCTTGAATAATGATCATACTATTCACTAATTACTTGGGTTGGATCACTGTTCTCATTGTCCTTTAGCAATAGCAGTTGCTTGGCATTTCTCTGGTCTATTATTACAAGAACACAACTCTCTCAATATGATCTTCTAATAAATTTTACACTGCCATTGCCATTCAGATTACATGTATCTGCTCATTTACTACTATATCTCAATGGCAAATCGTACAGACTTGGATTTCAATTTAGATGTTGAGTATAATGTTACATGAGGTTTCGTGATTCAAGTTTAATTACATATAGTGGATAAAGATGTCGAAAGAGAAATGGAAAGGAAAAACTTGCTAATGATAGTTCATGAGATTATGGCCAACTTGGATCGTAACAGGGGTAAGAAATCAATAAGAAGAAACAACCGATTTTAGAACATAATGGAAGAGTTGGTATAATCATGGCTTGGTACTCTAAAGGTATCACTATAAGGTCTATCTAAGGATGATGCACATAAAGAAGAAAATATTGGCAATCAACTAATGAACTTGAAAAATCAGGGTAATAATGAAGGTTATTTTAAGGAACCTGTAAGGTATGATAAATAGAATGATTGGAGAAGATAAGTTGTGTGCATAACAACATCTATAACAATGGGAGAGCCACATTGTAAAGTTTTTCATAGGTGACTAACTATATGAAGGAATTATGGATAACAAGACGTATGATAAAGAGATTTTATTATGTTGATGTCTTAAAATTAAAGATAAGTGGATTACACTTGGTAGCTATCTTAATGAATTTATTTATCAGGTCTTACCCAAGTTGGAAATAGTAACAACATTTCCAAGGTATATCAGTGCTATAGGAGAGGAGGAAAAACCACAATGATTGGAGGTGAGAAATTCAAGTCAATTTAATAAAATAGAATGAAGTGAAGAAACTTCCATTTTTGAAGCCAATAGACATGGAATAGTAGGAAATCAAGACAGGGAGAAAAAGAAAAATATATGTATGAATATTGGATAGGAGAAAACGAAGGGATGTTCTATCAAGAAGAAAGTTCTTTTAAAGGTATTAATGAGTAGAGCTAGAAACACCATAGGTAATGGTCATAACGATGATCTACATATTTTTAAAATGTGAAGGTGTGAAGTTGCATGATGACCAAATGATAATAAATGAGGAATATATAGGAAGGAATGTTGCTAGAAATTTTAGACGGATACCTTGAGAAGGATTGTGTACATAGTGACAAAAGAAGTGAAAGTCAATTAATAGAGATTGTACTTGACTCATTGTTTCATGAGTAGGACTTTCCATAACGTTAAAAGAGGTCGTTTCCACATTTAAGTTTCTCATGGACAATGATGGTAGTAGTGTTTCCAACTGTTTCAAAATCTAAAATAATGATACTATTTAATAAGAAAGAGTCTTTTGCCCAACTTGATGAAACTGAATTTATGAGAAAGTAATCAAGTGGTATTGAGATACGAACATTATGAACTTGACGAGATCAGAAAATATTTCTGTGGATGAAGTGCTGATTGTTAAATAAGTCAACATGGATTAACAAATCCTTGCAAGTAAATTAACCATGATATAAAATTAAATCATGATGAAAAAATGTTTATATGCAATTGCATATAGCGGTATTGGAATCAGTAAGCCAAAGGGTAAATGGATGTAAAATCAAAGGATTTTAATTTTGAGATAGATGATTTAAATAATGATGCTATCACTAGGAAGAATATATGACGAGAGATTAAGACTCAAGATGATGAGGTTCATGTGAAATTTAACGATGTACTTAGATGACTATACCATTGGTGTAAATAATCAACTACCTTGTAGAAAGAAGTCGAACTGATTATTGAAAAGTAATTGACAACTTGATGAAAACATATTGATGATGTTTCATGCTATCATGGTAGCAAGATAATGATGTACATATGGTTCTTATAGTGATAAGGTATCCATACAATAGTAGCGATATGCAGAGGTATTATGATGTTATGTCAAGATATATTGACATATTCATTTACTAAGTGATGATAGGTATTTAATGTTCAATACTCATGATGGATATGATATGCATAACGTGGCATAGGAATTATGATGCTATAATATGAGGATTATTGACATGTGGTTCATTTATGAGAAGTCATGATATGTCTTTAATATAATTATGTTGATGGTATAACTGAAGCATGTGATAGTTCCGTACAAATCTATGACATGCATGAGCATGCAATTCCTTATTATTCATAATGTTGCAATTAACAAAGATGAACGTTCTTATGATGACATGCAAGAGTTGGCATGTGGATTATTTCCTATGATACTATGATGGTATGGTTAATGCATTGGATGCATATGATTCACAAGACTCCACAAATGGGCCGAGAGGGCCAGTTTATATGATGATCTCGTGCGAGCCCATACGCATGAGGGAGAATAAGTAACACCATATGGGCTGGGGACAAAACTCAATCAACACTACATATGCCAGTGGTTCCTTTGTCTTGTGTATAGCCCTTGATGGATAGCTCTTGAAGAGCTATGGCACCATCTTGAGGAGGCCAAGTGCCTAATGTTCTAGGCTAGGTGCCTAGTATTGGATTGGGATGTCGAAGTTTGGAAGGGATGTAAAGGACTTCGATGCCTGGGGCTGTGCGCCTTCGTAGTTGTGGAGGGAGTGGGCCAGCCTTGCGAGATGCCCGAGGTCATTGAGTACCGGACCGGATGCCTTCCTTGGGGCAGATGAGGTCTGAGTCAGGCGCGAGCCTTGGGGCCAGCCTTGGACTAGGATATAGACCGGGTCAGGCTTAGCCTGGTGCCGAAAGTGGGAAAAAGGACAGAGATTCCTTGAGATTTCCCGGGGTGTTGGGGACTTTCGATGCCTGCTGGTTATACTAGTTCAGCAGAGGGTGTTGGCAACAGGAAGTAAATAAAATAATAAATAATAAATAATAAAAATAATGCATAATACATAATTCAACATAACTTCGGGACGAAGTTCCTTAAAGGGGGAGAGTATGTAATATCCCTCCCCTTAATAATAAATAATAAATAATAAGAATAATAAATAATAATCTTATAATAAATAATAAATAATAAAAAATAATTAATAATTAATAATAATAGATAATAATAAATAAATCACTTAATAATAAATAATAAAAATAATAAATCATAAATGTTAAATAATAAATGATATTAAAAATATATACAAAGAAAATAAATAAAAATAATAAAAATAAAAATAGTAATAACCATACTAAAACTCTAAATAAGAATAAATAGAAATAAAACAAGAAAACTATCAAAAAGAAGGAAATAAAACAAGAAAAGCTAAAAATCAAAAGAAAAGTAAAGAAATAAAACAAGAAAGCTAAAAATCAAAAGAAAGTTGCATGTAGACACATGGAGTGTGTGCATGTGGTTCCCCTTCCAATGTTGTTCTATTTAATAGACGGTGAGGAAGATGAGATGCATTCTTGCATTCCATCATTCCAAGATTCTATCTTGCATTCTCTTGGAGAATGGTGTTCTAAGACTTAGGAGTCACTGGCAGTAGTACGTTGATTGAGGGCTTGGGGGTGGCCAGTTGTAGCAGAATCTTTGCACAATTGAGCCTACGGTTGGGTGGAGAGTCGTCCCCAAAACCTTGTTGCGGTAAGCCTACTTCTACGACAGGTAAGCACTATTCTTAGTTGAATTTAATGTTAATCAGAAAAGTTAATTAGATATCTATTTTTGGACTATTACAGATGGATTCTCCTCTATCCATCTCGATGTCTTTCAACTTGTTCTTGAGAAAGAGAACTTGATTTGCATTATTTACTTTGAACATCCCAACCATCTTGTCATACATCTCCTTAGATGTTTCCAAATCAGAAATATAGGCAACCAACGGTTTGTGAATAGAATCAACAATAATCTTCTTAGCTTTAACCTCACCTTTCTTGTACTTTGTTTGTGCAGTTGTGGATGCATTTGAAGGAGGCCCCATTATTCTTCCTTTGACATAGCCCATGGCATCATTTTCTTCCACTTTCAAATCTAGATCCATCTTCAATGCATGATAGTCAGATTTGTCCTTAAGCTTGTCCTCGGATTTGAAGAAAGATATAATCGTCATTGGGACTAGTTCCAAGTCCTTGTCCGACAACTTCCCTTAGTTATTATTTTTCCTCACTCTTGCTTGGGCTTTGTCTTCACCTGAGCTCTGATACCATGTTAATTTTAGATAACAATGGTATGTTCTATGCTTTAGTACAATTTAATTCAATGTTACTTATCACCCCAATGACAATTTCCAATTATATCCAGTGGCAATCACATTAATTTAAACACATTGACAGTAAATGCAGATAGAACATAAAAACATGTGCAGAAGACAAGCCAAGGCAAGAGAACACAAGATGTGGCGAATGCCAAGTAAAAGCCCCAATGTGGGGAAACACTTTGATCAAATCTTCTTATTATTCTTCAATAGTTCAGCAAAGAGAGAGAGAGTAAAAATATCAAATTAACTTGCCCAAAACAGTGTTGTCAAATCAATAGTGAACTACAACCATAACCAGAGAGTCAATGGTGGTCAAAGCAACTCCAAAATGTCCTCCAAGCAGCTCGGTCAACAGCAGATAAATTCAGCCTTACAAGAGGGTCAAAGTCAACCCAAAATAGACTGGTCAAACTAGTCAAAGGAGAAATAAAACCATGTTGTAAGTTCTACAGTCAAATCTGAAGTCAACGCTAAAGTCAACTCTGTCAACCTGTCCAAATCACCTAGAAAAATGTGTTAATAAATGCAGCCTCCAAAAATCAAACTTCTTGCCTCCAAAACGTAGTCAACACTTGGTCAACGCTGGTCAATGTTGTCATGTTTCCTGAAATTTTCGGCTAGCAAACTAACTCAGAAATTTGTCCTCATTTCACACATGCGAAGTAAAGAAGGTTGCCTCCAAGTTGTACCAGCCAATCAAGAGAGGAGAGAGAGAGAGACGAGTGATGACCAAATGAAGAGAGAGGTCACTCATATTTATACACTTCGTTGAGGGTGAGGAGATACATCTATTTGTCTTATGAGCCTACATTTGACTAAGGGTGACCTTGACAATTTATGCATGAGAGAGAATAAATTCAAAATTCCACTTCTGTTTGTCAAAATGAGATGATCTTTATATCAAAATTGGACCTCTCGGAAAGAGGAATCCAATGCAATAATCATCTCCATAATATTAGTTGTCCTAAGGTGGAATTTGGCCCTAGTTTCCAAGAAGAGATGAGACTTGGTTGTGTGAGATCCTTTTCAAGTGGGTTATCCCCCCTAGCGGAGATGAGACTTGGTTGTGTGAGATCCTTGTCAAGTGGGTTATCCCTGTTGAGAAATCTAGGGCATAGGAATTTAAGTGATTTCTCTTTGAATGATAATTGTTTGTGAATATTTTTTCTTCTTTAAGTTAGGTTCTTCTTTGACTTAGATTATTATCGTGTTCTTCTTCATCAAACAACTACCAAACAATAATGAGACGAGACACAAGATTTAGGCGATTATCTAGGGCCAAAACCTCTCCAACTTGAGAGGAAAACTCTAAAAAATTCATCTTCTTATAGAATCTTCAAGTGACAAATTCCAAGACCAAGACCCTTGACCTATTAACCTCTCCAAGACCAAGTCACCAGACCATTCTTAACTGCTTCTTCTTAACCAAGTCAACACTAGTCAAACAGACTTTTAGCACTGCAAATTTCGACTATTATGAAATTTCGACCTTCCTCCACAATCCTGCAATTCTCAGCTGCCTGAAACTTCTGCAAGTCACACGTGTGGGCTGAATTACGGATCTTGATGGTGATTTCCTTCTTCGCTTGACCTGAGGGCTTCTCCTTGTGACCTCAGCTAACAAGAATGTTGGATTCGTGACCTTCTTGATGACTTCTTCAGGGACTGATATGATACTACTGTAGAGACCCTAGTTTTGGTCACACTTGTGAGGAGAATAGCCCAAAACAGTGCCAAAATACCTTGTTTCTTGTTCCTCCTTTCTTCGCTTGATGATGAACCCCTTCTTTAGTGTTTCTCGCACTTCCTTCTTTATTTCAGATGCTTGACTGAATTATCCTTCAAGTGATGTTGAGTGCTCCTATATATAGTGAATTGTCCATGCAACGTAGGTCGACTTGATCTTGTGCCTAGGCCGACATGTTATTCTAGAATCATCTTCATTTCTTTTGAAGGTTGACTTGAGGGAGTGCTTGTGACAAGGTCTTGGAGGGTTTGTGACTCAAATAAATTCTCTTATTACAATGTATAACATGCCCAAATGGGTCTTCAATACTTGACATTGACTCAATAAACTTTATGACTTGATGACCAAACCTAATAGCTCGCAATGGGAACTTCATCTATAAAAATAAAATTCTTTGATCATGAAACCCATGACTGAAGCATTACAAAATAATTTTATTTTTCTTCTTTACATCAATTACATAAAATCATGATTACACATGTCATTAGGAAAACCAAACCTAGTTACATATTTCAACACTCCCTCTTAACTAGGGAGGTATTCATAATCTATACAAGGTACTCGGACATTTTCAATTTGAAGAATTCTCATAAGAAGAGTTAGATTGGTAACCCATCTGTTTAGCATCATATCATCCAGCATTGTCATATTGCAAGGCCTTAACTAACTACTCTATCTCTCCACAATATTACAGCACAATGTTGACAAGACCAATGATTTATAGACACCCTCATCATTGTCTCTCTCAGAACATACTCCACCCGGCTTCTCTCTAAGTATGTCCCAACAGGACTATTCTTATCTTGGATTCCCAATCCTCAAAGAATATCGGTCCTCTACGACTACAGTTATCTTGGATTCCCCAACTCATCCTCATAGAGTATCAAATGACATATGCTTACCCAATCCTCCATTCTATCTTCCCAAGTGAAGACAAGAATGATGTGGCTATCTCTCCCTCTCAACTTAGGGAGGAAATACCCATTCCACTAAAGGAATGTACCCATTCCTATAAGAGGAATGTACCCAAGCTCCCTATTAATTAAGGACTTGACCAAGCTTACCATTCCAGCAACTTTCTTAGTGGAGATCATGGAATAAACAGTTGCTTGTAGAACTATTTTCTTTGATGTCATGAATTTATTTTTTGTGATAGAGACTACATCTTGTGGGACATCTTCGTAAGGCATAGACCATCCATCACTTTCATCCATAATTCATGTCAGTGATGTCATCATTCCTTTCATTGGAAAGTGATTCATTAGTCCATATCTAGCCTTCCTTCATGACTTGCTTCCATCTTCATGTCTTGTTTCCTTAGGGACCTTTCATCCTACCACACGAGCATTTGTCGTAGAAGGCTTCCATAGTTTTTCCCTTAGCAACCTTGCATAAGCCCATCCAGATATTGTTCAAAAAAAAGAGATGATCATCAAGTCAAAATTACCTTTGTGATGGTCTTTCATCATGAGATCTTCCTGTTTACATCAGCATCCTGTATACATATTGACACATCTCCAAGGTCTCCTTCTTTTTCAGACTTCATAAGGGTATTCATATCTTTCATGGAGATATCATAGTCAAATCTTTGAGCCCTTTGATGTTGATTGCATCTTCCGCAGTTGCATATTTCATGATATTTTCCTTTCTTTCTTCACACATTTCCTTTCCAAGAACTTCCAATCAGAGTTCCTCCATTTTTTGTCAACCACCTCATATTTCATATGAGGTCATATTATGTTGATTTTATCTACTCAATATGTGAACGATGCCTTCCTACATCCTTCCTAAAGAGGAGATCCTTATGTTTGAACATGTTCTTGAGGCAGATATTTCTTTCATAATATCTGCAACCATATGACATGGCTTAATTTTATCAAATAAAAGCATGCATACCTCATTTTCCTTTAGGTCATATAGACTTCCTTCAGCAGCTTCCTTGATTGAAGGAACTTCAATTCCTTGACTTGCTTTACTTTTTTTGGCATCATACCATCATCCCATGAATTCCTACAAGTTTGAATTTTAGATGAAACACTTGCTTCCTTTTAATCGGTGAATCTTTCAATGAAGACTCCAACAAAGGATCTTGAGTCTCCTCATCCAGCAAATGCTTCCTTTTGACTAATGTATGATGAGATTTGTACTAGATGACCTTTTCTTCTTCTCATAAGTACCATATATGCTTCTAATGAGGTTACTAAGAACTATATCCTTCTATATGTAACTACCATAGACTTTTGTTTCAACTACCTTTCATGCTTCTCTATGATGATGTCACGATCTCTTGCTTTCAATGCTTCTATGATGCCATGATGCATCCTATCATGCTCCTTAGTGATTCATGATAGCCATATCTTACAATAGAAAACTTGAAAAAAAGAAACTTGAAAAGAACTAGATGAGGAAGACTATCTCAATCATAGTAGAGATCTTTTACTTCCTCTTTCTTAGATTTATTCTTTTCAGCTTCGTCTACTTCTTCGGTGATATGGGCTTCTTCCCTTCCCCTTTTGTTATTGTCCTTCTCAAGCTTAGGACAATCTCTCTTGGAATGCCCATATTCTTGACATCCATAGCATTGAACCTTGGCCATATTCTTTTTTTTTAGGACCAGACTTTGCAAATTTTTCTTTTCTTTTTTTCATTGTGGCATATGCTTGATTTTTCTCATTTTATCCTACATCAGTTTTTGCCTTCAACCTGGTTTCTTCAATCTTGCATAGTGACCATGGATCCTTGAATGGAGTAGCTTCATTTTTCCCATAAATGTTTGATGTAAATTTACCCCATTCCTCTGGTAGTGCATTTAGTACTACGGTAGGCATTTCCTTATTTGACATTATTTCTCCCAAATCATGAAGTTGGTCCCTTATTTCAGATATCCTCATAAAGTATGAGGTTGATCCTTCTTCTTTTGATATCCTTAGCTTGTTCTTGCCTTAATGAGATTACTTCACCTGTAATGCTTACGGAAAACAACTCTACCAGTTCGTCATATATTTCTTTTGAAGTTTCAAGTTTAGATACATAGGAAATGAGGGGATCCTTGATGGATTCTATGAGAATCCTTTGAGCCCTTACTTCCCTTTTCATATATCTTGCAAGTGCTTGAGCATCCTCTTTTGGAAGTTTGGTGATTGAGCCCTTAACATGTTCCATGACCTCATTTTCTATGAGAATTTAGATTTGTCCTTTTATTCCATGCAAAAAAAATTGAAACCCCAACCAACTTGTTTCTTTCCTTGCAAAAAGACATGTTGATAGGTTCAGATGTAGACATAAATATACTTACCTGTGAAGATGCTTGTTCAACTTGTCGCCTCCTTGAATTTGATGATGATATAGATAATAGAAAACTTTTCCTTGATGAAGATAGTTTTCTTCAAGAGTGGTCCTTGGCTCCAACGAGAGGGGATCACCTTGGAACTTTTGATGATGATGACAGTGTCCTTGTTGATGATGACGACACGTCCTTGATCTTGCTTCTCTTGGATGAGTAGACTTCAAGTTACTTTGATTTGTAGATCTCTTCAATTTGAGTATAGGTAGGGTCTTTGTGATTCTTTTTCTTTGATGATGACTTGAGTGATGATCCTAAGGCTTCTTCAGGTGTATACTTCTTCTTTGATCTAGGGTTTCGACACTTCCTTGTAGATCTTGACTTGAAAGTGCTTTTAGGATGAGATGATCTTCTAGATCTACTTTGATGCCCTTTCTAGAATTTCGGTCCTTGAATGCTTGAGTCTCCCTTACTGAACTGCGGGCCCTTGATTTTTTCACCTTAGCTTTGAAACCATGTTGAGAAATCTAGGGCATAGGAATTTAGGTGATTTCTCTTTGAATGATAGTTTTTTGTGAATACTTTTTTTCTTCTTTAAGTTAGGTTCTTCTTTGACTTAGATTATTATAGTGTTCTTCTTCATCAAACAACTACCAAACAATAATGATACAAGAGATACAAGATGTAGGCGATCAACCAGGGCCAAAACCTCTTCAACTTGAGAGGATAACCCAAAAAAAATCTTCTTCTTATAGAATCTGCAAGTGACAAATTCCAAGACCAAGACCATTGACCTATTAACCTCTCCAAGACCAAGTCACAAGACCCTTCTTCATTGCTTCTTCTTCTTGACCAAGTCAACACTAGTCAAACTGACTTCTAGCACTACAAATTTCGGCTATTCTAAAATTTCAGCCTTCCTCCACAATCCTGCAATTCTCAGCTGCTTGAAACTTCTGCAAGTTCACATGTGTGGGATGAATTATGGATCTTGATGGTGATTTCCTTCTTCGCTTGACTTGAGGGCTTCTCCTTGTGACCTCAACTAGCAAGAATGTTGGATTCGTGACCTTCTTGATGACTTCTTCAGGGATTGATATGATACTACTGCAAAAACCCTAGTTTTTGTCACACATATGAGGAGAATAGCCCAAAACAGTGCCAAAATACCTTGGTTTTTGTTCCTCCTTTCTTCGCTTGATGATGAGCCCTTTCTCTAGTGTTTCTCGCACTTCCTTCTCTATTTTAGATGCTTGACCGAATTATTCTTCAAGTGATGTCGAGTGCTCCTATATATAGTGGATTGTTCATGCAAGATAGGCCGACTTGATCTTGTGCCTAGGCCAACATGCTATTCTAGAATCATATTCATTTCTTTTGAAGGCCAACTTGAGGAAGTGCTTGTGACAAGGTCTTGGAGGGTTTGTGACTCAAATAAATTCTCTTATTACAATGTATAACATGCCCAAATGGATCTTCAATATTTAACATTCACCCAGTGGACTTTATGACTTGATGACCAAACGTAACAGCTCGAAATGGGAGTTTCATCTATAAAAATAAAATTCCTTGATCATGAAACCCATAACTCAAGCATTACAAAATAATTTTATTTTTCTTCTTTACATCAATTACATAAAATCATGATTACACATGTCATTATGAAGACCGAACCTAGTTACATATTTCAACAATCCCCCTAAGAAAAGATGTGACTTGGTTGTGCAGGATCCTTGGCAAGTGGGTTATTCCCCCAAGCAAAGATGAAACTTGGTTGTGTGAGATCATTGTCAAGTGGGTTATCCTCCCAAACAAAGATGGGACTTGTTTGTGCAAGATCCTTGTCATATGTTGGCAAGTGGCAATCCCCCCAAGTGAATATAGGGTGGTAGCCAAATCTCCCTTATGATGATTCTTATTCATTAGAGACATTGTTCAAGATGATAAACAGAGCAGAAAAAGCAGAGATCTTTTGTTGCAGAAAAAATCCACCCCTAGCTGAGAGGGAGTGTTGAAAATTTGGCAGCTCAGGGATGAATTTCTAAAAATAGAAAGTCTAAAAATATAAGGTCTCAAGTATGACTTTCCAAAAATAATAAGTCACCTTACATCAATTGGTAATCAAGTATTGTTGAAGGAAAATCCCTTCTTATCATCAATCAATCCTAATAGTTCAATTTCGGCTTAATCATCAATATTATTATTATTCTTATGATACTATTATATTATTATTAAAAACAACTTCAAGTCACTCAATAATGACTCTCAATAATGTTCTCTTACACTCTCATTATTGGCATGGCATATTCCTCTTACACTCTCAGTAATGCTCTTACACTCTCTTACACTCAATAAAATCTCGTCATAAAATATTCATCTTACGCTCTCATTAAAGCATGTCATGAAAGATTCCTCTTATGAACTCTTTAATGCATATGTTACACTCTCTTTTTTAATGGCATAAGTTGCAAAGGCATGTGTACCTTGTTAATGTCATGAATTATATTTCTTAAATGGGCATATGTTACTCTTCCTCTTGGCATGCAAGTTACTCCTCCTTTATGGCATGGATTCATTGTTCCTCCAATATATATGTGCTCATTCTTTCTCCCCTCATTACTTGTGCATTGTGAAAGAAGAATTTGAACCTCAGAGAGAGTTGGAGAGAGTTGAAGAAGATTGTGAGAGAGAGACTTGGAGAGTAAGAGTAGAACTTGGTGAGCCAAGATTAATTCAGTGCTTCAATGTTTTAGTGTTGATTCAATTGAAAGGAAGGTTCATTCGGTGTGTGTATCTGTTGCAACTACCAGTGATTTTCATGCTACATCTTGTTCAGATTTGGGTGAACTTACTCATTCTCTTGATCTATCATTGTACTTTGTATCTTTGTTGAACAATTGATTTCTAATAGAAGAATAATCTCGTTGGATTTTCCCCTTATGGGTTTTGCCTTTGTCATTGGACCTAAATTCTTTGTGTCTCATTTTGTTCTTGGTTGTTTTCTATTGTGCATTTTATTTATGTTCCATCTACAATTGCTTATCTAATATTGCATCATAAAGAAGTTTTGTAGTAAGTGATTGTTACAGCATAAAACATCAAAATTTTAACAATTTGATTTGATCCCTCCATTTTGGGTGGCTGGGGTATATGTCCCAATACTGAAACCACTCATTATTGGATCAACTAGGGTGGATCGCTTGCCAACGAAACGAACTCTCTACATAATATGGTTTTTCATGCAGACAAGCTCTAAGAGCTCAACTTAAAAACAACAAAACAATAATTCAAAGCATGCCTAAGGAGTGAGCTCTCATCTCCTTTAATATTCATGGACTATCAAAATACCATGGGCGAATACCATGGTTCTTTTCTTCTTTTATTAAAGTGACTTTTAATATTGTTTCCTTAATCACCTTTTAATTGATTAATTCTCAGATATTACATCATTACTTTTTAATCTGTAGCCTATGGGAATAGTTAGGCTAGAAAGTTAGCCTTTATTCCCAATGTTCAGAAAAAAGGGACATTACAAGATGGTTCTACCTTATCTTCTCAACAAATTTTTCGTAAGGTCCACATGGCTAGCCCCTTTTTCATATGTAATGGGGGCTAATGTGGCATCCTCTCAAATTATGGTGGTCAAACACAATAGGTCAAACTCTCAGGGGCATAACTTTTGCATCTGAATGGCATGATTCTTGCACCGTTGGAAAGGTCGTCGAGTTTAAGATAGCATCAAGAAGTTTCGTACTTAAGCAGCAAAGTTTTACCACGAAAAAACATCATTTAAGTGTTAAAATATGAAAGTTTTATGCATAAATTTAAAAAAACTTTGCAGAAACTTGAGAATTCTATGCAAAAACCTCAATGTATTTTACCAAAAATTGAATGGAACTTAATGTACTTTGAAAAAATTGAATGTAACTTGCAGAAAAATGAATGTGCTTTATAGAAAAACTTAATGTAACTGGTTGCAGAAAGTTGAATGTACTTTGCAGAAAATTGAATGTTCTATGTTGTTATAATTACTCAGAATGCAGATTTCTTCTTCAAAACTTTTCAAATCAGCAATCGTAGATAGAACAACTTAAAGATCATATGAATACAGCCAAGCACAAATATGACACACTGATATTTTTGGTCCAACTTCCAGGGAAAAACCCCTCAAGGGGAAAAACCCAAATAATTCTTCTTTTAATAGATTTCTTCATGTTGAGAATTCAATAGGGCAGTAACTAGGTTAATTCTCTTAACTTGATAACTATTTGCATTTCCTTCTTACTTATTAGCTTTATTCCTTATTATTACAATGTGTTACATCAAACAGCTACCAAAACAATAAGAACAGTGACACAATATATAGGTTGCAAGCCAGGGCCAAAACCCCTCCTCTTGAGGGGAAAACCCGTAAATCTCCTCTTCTTATAGATTCTTCAATTGACGAATACCATGACCTAGTGACTCAAACAAATACCCTCCAAGATCAAGACCAACTCGGCCTCCTGATGTAGTGACTTCGACCCCCCACTGAAGATCTGAAATTCTGGTTCACAGCAGCTTCTGCAATTGTTGTTGCTTCTCTTGGAAACTTCGATCTCCCTTGAATAGCCTTATCTTCCCTTCGCTTGCCTTTCCTTGAGTCTTAGGGCTAATGACACACCCTAAGAGACCTTCGCTTGCCTTTCCTTCTCTTCTTCTTCCAAGATCGAACCAAAAAAAAGTACCAGCGCAGAAACCCTAACTTCGACCTTCTTAAGAGAGAGAGATCTAACCCAAGCACTTCGACTTCCTCTTCTTCATACCCTCTTCTTTGACTTCTTCTCTTCCTCTTCTTTGCATAGAGATGAGATGAGTGAGTGTCCAATGAAGGATGAGTTTCTCTCCATATATAGGCTCTTCCAAGGGGTAGACGTGGCTCTTCATGTAGGTCGACTTGATCTTGGAGGTATTTCAACACTTTAAAGACAAAATAATTTTTTCTTTACAAGTTACAATGTGCCCATAGGGTCTTCAATATATGACAATGACTCTTTAACCTAGAAGCACTTAATGGGTGCTTGACCTATCAAATAAATAAAAAACTTGAGCAAGAAACCCATGCTCCAATAATAATTTTTTTCATTTTATTATTTAAAAAATACATTTCATACTTATGAAGACAGAACCTAGTTACACATTCTTCAACACTCCCTCTTAACTAGGGAGGTATATTCATAAGGGGTACATGGTCATTTTAAATCTGAAGAGATCTCATAAAAAGAGTCGGATTGATAACCCATCGGTTTAGCATCATATTCATCAGCATTGTTACATAGCAAGGCCTTGACTAACAGTTATATCCACGTGATCAGAGCAAAATGTTGGCAAGAGAAATTATCCATATACACCAAAATCATTGTCTCTCAAGGTACATACTCCACCCGGGTGTTTACAAAGTATGACCTTCCATTGGACTATTCTTCTATTAGGTAGCTAATCAAAGAATATCGGTCCACGACTATTATTGTCCTGAATGCCTTACCACATTCTCAAAGAGTATCGAATGCCAAATGGTTACCCAATCCTCTATTATTTCTTCCCAAGTGTAGACAAGAATGTAATTCCTATCTCTCCCTATCAATTAGGGAGGATATATCAACCAAACCAAGCTTTTCTCTTAAATATACAAGCTTCTTGTTCGGAAGTGATTTCGTCAATATGTTAGCTACCTTCTCATTAGTGGAGATATATTGTAACTGCGACACACCATTTTGTACTAGCTCTCGAATATAGTGATACTTGTTGTTTATATGCTTTGTCTTTCCATGAAACATTGGATCTTCAGACAAACGTATACAACTGTTGTTATCACAAAGTATCAATGTAGGGTTCACCGGTCCTTCAAACAAGTCGGATAGCAGCTTCCTCAACCATATTGCTTCTCTGCTTACTTCACAAGATGCAACGTATTCAGCTTCAGCGCTACTCAAAGCACCTATGTCTTGTTTTCTACTCATCCATGAGACCATGGAGGATCCCAAACTGAAACATCCTCCTGTAGTGATCTTCCATCTTGCTCCCTGCCTCCCCAGTTGAAGTCTATAATATGTATATCCAATCAGTTGGACATCATTTCTTCGGTCATACTTCAAACAATAGTGGATGGTTCCTTGCAGATATCTCAGAATATGTTTTGTTGCCACCCAATGATCATGCTTCGGCTCCACTTGGAATTGACTGAGAACATTTACTGCAAAGCATATGTATGTTCGAGTGTTCACCAAGTACATCAGTGAGCCAATGAGTTGCCTATACTTGGAAGGATCCACAGGGCTAGATTTGGAACTTCTTAGTCTCTTCAAGTTAGTGATCATCGGAGTAGTCATAGGTTTGCAGTCCATCATGTCAAATATTTTCAGTATCTCGATCACGTACTTTCCTTGACCCAAGTAAACTTCATTAGGTCCTTGCCAGACTTCTAGTCCCAAGTAATAATGCATCAACCCGAGATCTTTCATGTCAAATTATGTTGCCAGTAGCTTCTTACATTCTTCAATTCAACCTTCTACACCTGTCAAGAGAAGATCATCTACATATAGAAGAATAATTACAGGTTCTCCATCTACAACCTTGATATAGAGGTCGAATCAACAGGACATTTTGTGAAGCCTATTCTTTGTAGGTATGCATCCATTCTAGCATATGATGCCATAGGTGCTTGTTTGAGGCCATATATTGCTTTCTTCAATCTGCAAACATATGCATTTATGTCTTTAACTTTGAATCCCAAAGGCTACTCTATGTAGACTTCTTCATCTATTGTGCCATTCATAAATGCAATCTTTGACATCCATTTGGTGGATGTTCCATCCCGTTGATGTTTCCAAAGAGTCTGTTGATCGAATTGTTGTGAATCTTGATGTTGGAGCAAATGTCTCTTCATAGTCGATGCCTTAAAGTTGAGAGAAACCTCTAGCCACAAATATTGCCTTATACTTATCTATACTTCCATCGGCTGCATGTTTGATCTTATAGATCCACTTGGAAGTAACCACATATTTGTCTTTGGGTCTAGGTACGATCTCCCGGACTCCATTCTTCATTATAGATTGATATTCTTCATTCATGGCATCCTTCCATTCTCAGTGATTTATAGCCTCTTCAAAGGAGGATGGTTCAGCTTCTATTAGTTGTGTCATGTATGTAGCATACCCAGAATATCTCTTTGGTTTCTTGCTTTCTCTGAATGAGCATGTCATTGCTCCATGACCTTCTGCATCAAGTAGTGTAGATCTCAACCAATTAGGTATTTTCCTTGTTTCAAGAATGACCACAGGTTGAACAAGTTCATTGGGACCTTCTTCTTCATGGTGTAATTCTTCTTTCCCTTGGTCAGCTTCTTCCTAAAATATTGAAAGTTCTTCGTCATCAGAGTCTATGGAAAGTTCCTTTGATTTCTTTAATGTTATGCTCTCATCAAATATGACATCACAGCTGATGTCAATGTGATGTCCATCTTTCATGTAAATCCTATAAGCTTTTGATGAGTTGTTATATCCCACAAATATACCCTTCGTACCGGAAGGGTCCAGCTTCTTTCTTTTGTCTTTTGGAATATGAATATATACAGTACACTCGAAGATCCTGAGATGATCTACAAATGGTTTCTTCCCAGTGAACACTTCTTCCAGAGTTTTGTTGCCTAGAGATTTGTGGGGACTTCGATTTTGAATGTAGACACCTATTTTTGTGGCTCCTCCCCACAGAAACTTAAGTAGATCTTGATCGTGTAACATTGCCTTTACACTTTCTTCAATGGATCTATTCTTTCTCTCTGCAACTCCATTTTGTTCAAGATTATATGGGACTATCGGCTCCCTTTTAATCCTAGATTCCTTATGGAATACTATAATCTCTTTGGATGTATATTCTCCCCCATTATCATATCTTAGTATCTTGATTCTCCTTTCTGTAAGGTTCTCCACTTCAGCTTTTAATTCTTGAAATTTTGTAAATACTTCGTCTTAAGAAAACCCGGGTCTTTCTTGAATGGTCGTCTATAAATGTGACATAATATAGATGTCCTCCAAGAGATTTAGGAGTCATAGGACCACATACATCGGAATGAATGAGATCCAAGATTTCTTTTGACCGTGAAGCACTGCTTCCAAATGGTCTCTTGGTATTCTTACCCAATGCACATCCCTTGCAAACACCTTCATGATCTTCCTTCAAATTAGGAATTCCATCTACTATGGAGCTTAGAGTTGGAAGGATTTTGAAATGTAGATGACCAAATCTTCGATGCCAAAGTTCACATGGGCTAATTTCAATGTGAACTAGGGCTTGGGCCATCGGAGATATTAATCTGTAGAGTCTTCCTTCTCGAATGCCAATGACCTTGGCTTGATTTATATTTGAGTATTTTCCCCAGACAACAACCTTTCCATCAATGAAGGATATTCTATCACCCTTATCTTCTAGACTTGAAATAGAAAGTAAATTCTTATGCAAACCTGGAACAAATAGAATGTTGTTGAGGTGAATGTTGCTTCCATCTTCCAGCTTTATGGAGGTTGATCCAATGCCTTTCACGGGATAGCTCTTGTTATCTCCAAGTTCCACTGAATAAGCAGATTTCCCTTTCGATAAGGTCTTCAGTCATGTGTCTTGATGCACCACTATCAATTACCCAAACGTTTGCATCTTGAAACGTACCAAAGGGAGTCGAGAAGAGACCCTCATCCCTTTCTTTGATTGATACCTTCTTTGTAGAGAATAAGAAATTTCATGCTTCCTTAATGCCTTTCTTGAGATGGCTTGCAATCTTCTTGATGAACTTCTTCACTATATAGGAGATCTTCATGATGCCCTTAGATGACCTTAGCTCTGATACCATGTTGAGAATTCAATAGGGCAGTAAGTAGGTTAATTCTCTTAACTTGATAACCATTTGTGTTTCATTTTTACTTATTATATTTGTTCATTATTATTACAGTGTGTGATACATCAAACAATGACCAAAACAAAAAGAACAATGACATAGTATATAGGCAACAAGTCGTTGAAAAGTGTAACTAGGTTCGATCTTCATAATGACATGTAATTATGATTTTATGTAATGAGATGTAAAGAGGAAAAAAATAAAATTATTATATTGACTTGCTTCATGGGTTTCATGAGCAAGAGATTTGATTTTTGAGTCAACACTCCCATTGAGAGTCTTTAGGATTTATTTTTCATCTAGTCATAAAATGGTAGCGTCATTTTCATGTAATGAAGTCATGACACTTTGTAAAAGGTCAAAATTGTCTATGTAAAGTATCCTCCAAGACCTTGCCACTTATCCTCTTCAAGTCGGCCTACAACTATGGAAGAACATGCTAGATGAAGTCGGCCTAGCTACAAGTAATCGTGTTGACCTAAAGGACATTAGGGGAAGTGTATATATAGCCACACCCGAACTCCATTAGAAGCAAGTAACTCGACTTGATCTCGACAAGCAAAAATGCGAAGTAGAAGCAAAACAGAAGTGCAAAGAAGAAGTGAAGAAAGGCAAGCGAAGATAGGTTTCCTCTGGGTTGGCGAAGGAGGACTCTTCTAGGCATAACGAACAAGGTTTCTTTTGGATCAATGAAGAAGAGTTTCTTCTGGGGCGGCGAAGAAGAAATTATTCTGGGGCAGTGAAGGAGGTTTCTTCTGGGACAACGAAGGAAGGATTCTTTTGGATACTTGGTAACTGAGATGGAGATCTAGAGACCAAGATTCTCTAGAGGAAGCCAGTGAAATCATAGAGATTGAGTTTCTCTAGAAGAAGTCGAGAAGTAGCAATGTGAAGGATAGAGACCGAGTTTCTCTAGAAGGAGTCGACGAGAGCAGTTCCAGATCAAGAAAGGAAGTTGAAGGCAAGAGGCAGAGCATCAAGGATAGTGACAAGGTTCTTAGGAGGATACTAAAGTCGAGGGTCTGTGTGATGGTCTTGGTACTCGTCAATTGAAGATCCAGAAAAAGAATTTTGATCGGGTTCTCCTCTCAAGAGGTGAGAGGTTTTGGCCCTGGATGAGAAGCCTACATATTGTGTAACTTGTCTTTTATTGTGCATATTGGTAATTGTCTTGATGGAAAAACACAATAATAATATAACAAAGAAAAGACTATAAGCTAAGAAGTAAAAGTATATCACAAGCAATTATCAAGCAGAGAAATATTTTAACTATCTATGCCCTAGATTTCTCAACATGGTATCGAAGCTTAGGTGCTAAAATCAAGAAAGGGGCATTCAAAGCAAGTTGACTCACGAGAATCGAGCTTCATAGAAAGGTCAAAGCAAGTCGAAGAACTCCAAGCCATCCAATCAAGCATTGAAGAGGGATCATAGCAGATTCAAGGGCTATTAAGGACTAGATCTTATAAACCCTAGATCGAAGAAATCTACAACAACAAGAGTCTTCAAATCATCTACAAGAAGGAAGCAGGCAGAAAGACTGAAACCCTAGAAGCACTCCAAAGTACATCACCAAAGAAGTGGAAGCTCTTCAAATCTAAGGTTAGATCGAAAGGCACTCTTCTCTGTATTAAAGCAAGGATATCACTTGAAAGGGATCATCTAAAGCAACAGGTTCGGCATCAAGTTGAAGATTCTATCTTCACAAGTAAGTACCTTTTATTATAATCTAATCTAGTAAAAATGACTTCATGTTTCAACGACAACCAAAAGTTGGTTGGAATATCAAACTTCCTTGTATGGAAAAGAAGGATAGATATAGTCCTCTAAGTAAATGAAGTCATTCATCATGTCCATAGAAAGGTCTCCAAGCCATCTGAAGAACAAGGATTATCTGAATACATGGAAAGGGATCTCAAGGCTCAAAAGATTCTTGAGTCTATCAAAGATCCTCTCATTTTCTATGTAGTCGAGCTAGAAACATCTAAAGAAAGATATGATAAGTTGATAGAACTTTTCTCTAAGAGCACGATAGAAAAGATCATATCACTTAGATCTGATCTATATAAATTGAAGGTGTCAAAGGATGAAGGGATATCGTCGTATCTTTCAAAAGCATCTCAAATAAAAGGACAATCGAAAGATCTAGGAGAGATGGTATCTGATAACGAAATAATCTTTATTATTCTAAATGCATTGACTAATGAGCAAGGTGACATCATATCTACTAGTGAAGAGGAAGTTATCACATTCATCAAATTAGGGTCTCTCTACAAGGCAGAAGAAGATAGGCTGAAGAAAGAAAGTAACAAAACCTCAGATAGAAGGGATCAATCAGTGATAAGAAGAAAAGGGAAATTTGGAAAGTTTGATCCTCCAGAGAAAAAGAAGAACATGGCTAAGGAAAGATGATATGGTTGTCAGAAACTTGGGCATTATAGAAGAAATTTTCCTAGACGTAAGAGGGACATGGAAGAAGCCGATATTAAGGAAGTGAAAGAACCTGAGACAAAGAAGCTTAAGGAAAAAGTAAAAAGATCTCTATTATGACTGAGATGATCTTCTTCACTAGAAGGCAATTTTCACTTGTAATTTATAGATAGGAAGCAATGTAAATAAGATAGGATGCATAAGATTAGAAAGTAGCAATGTGATAGAAGCATTAGAAGTAATAGCTCTTGACATGGGAAGTAGAAAGAATGTTTGGAATAAACTCTATTTATTATAATGAACAAGGGCTCTTGGAAACCTCAATGAAACCTCCATTGATACTTATAGAAAGAAGTAGAGGTCATCATCGAAGGGGATCATCATAAGAAAAACATTTGTCGAGTGAGGATATGAAAGATCCTCAAAGTTTCTCTGATGGAATCCTTAAAGGATTCACTAATCTAGAAATACAACAAGAAGTTTCATCAAGAATTCCAACTCGTGGAATTCAAGGGATGATGGTATGATGACATAGCAAGGAAGTAGGTCTAAAGGATAATGTTCTTTCGTTCAAATAAAGTTGCTACAAGAAGTCTGGATCATCGAAAGGAAAGATAAGGTATGTATGCTTACATATAAATTCATGTCATATGGTTGCAGATAATATGTATCACTATTTCCATCCTAGGAAGTATGATCAAGAGAAGAAGGGATCTACTCTGAAAGATTGCAGAAAGGCATAAGTCGCACTAGAAGAAATCGACATAATATGTTCTCATATGAATCATGAGGAAGTTGACTACAATTGAGGAACTCTAATTGGAAGCTCCTGGAAATGAAGTGTGAAAAGAAAGGAAGAGATTGTGAAAATATGAAACAAAGGTAGAAGGCATTCAACATCCGAGACTAAGAAGAGTTGACTAGAAAGTAGCAACGTGATAGAAGCATTAGAAGTAATAGCTCTTGACATGGGAAGCAGAAAGAATGTCTGCAATAAACTCTATTGATTATAATGAATAAGGGCTCCTGGAAACCTCATTGAAACCTCCAGTGATACTTATAGAAAGAAGTAGAGGTCATCATCAAAGGGGATCATGATAAGAAAAACATTTGTCAGGTGAGGATATGAAAGATCCTCAGAGTTTCTCTGATGGAATCCTTAAAGGATTCACCAATCTAGAAATACAGCAAGAAGTTTGATCAAGAATTCCAACTCGTGGAATTCAAGGGATAATGGTATGATGATATAGCAGGGAAGCAGGTCTAAAGGATAATGTTCTTTCGTTCAAATAAAGCTGCTACAAGAAATCTGGATCACCGAAAGGAAAGATGAGGTATGTATGCTTACATAGAAAGTCATGTCATATGGTTGCAGATAATATGGATCACTATTTCCATCTTGGGAAGTATGATCAAGAGAAGAATGGATCTCCTCTGAAAGATTGCAGAAAGGCATAAGTCACACTAGAAGAAATCAACATAATATGTTCTCATATGAATCATGAAGAAGTTAACTACAATTGAGAAACTCGAATTGGAAGCTCCTGGAAATGAAGTGTGAAAAGAAAGGAAAAAATCGTGAAAATATGCAACAAAGGTAGAAGGCATTCAACATCCGAGAACAAGAAGATTTGACTAGAAAGTAGCAACGTGATAGAAGCATTAGAAGTAATAGCTCTTGACATGGGAAGCAAAAAGAATGTTTGGAATAAACTCTATTGATTATAATGAATAAGGGCTCTTGGAAACCTCAATGAAACCTCCAATGGTACTTATAGAAAGAAGTAGAGGTCATCATCGAAGGGGATCATCATAAGAAAAACATTTGTCGAGTGAGGATATGAAATATCCTCAAAGTTTCTCTAATGGAATCCTTAAAGGATTCACCAATCTAGAAATACAGCAAGAAGTTTCATCAAGAATTCCAACTCGTGGAATTCAAGGGATGATGGTATGATGACATAGCAGGGAAGCAGGTCTTGTCAGAACTGGAGGTAACTCCTCAAATCAATTCATTGATATTCATTCAAGTTGGTCTTTATTATATACATGAGGGAGAGACTGTTCATTTTTTCTCCTAGTGACTATTCATATTTTCTATTATTTATTTACATCAATTTCAGTTATTCACCCAATCCTGATGATTAAGTGTCAACATTCCCCCCCTTAATATGAAGGGATGTGGGTGAGTCCAAGCATCGTTCTTAATCTTTCAAGTTTTTCTCTTCCAAGCGCTTTGGTGAAGATGTCTGCAATTTTCTCATTAGTGAAACAATGGCGGAGATGGATTGTTTTGGCCTCAACATGATGTCGAATCAGATGATATTTAGTATTGATGTGCTTCGTTCGATCATGGAACTTTGGGTTCTTGGCCAACTTTATTTCCGAGGTATTGTCAATCATGAGTGGAGTCGATTGTACTTGTTTTACCTACAAATCTTCAAGAATTTTCCTGAGCCACACAATTTCTTTTGTTGCCTCGGTTGCTGCCACATATTCTGCCTCTATTGTGGAATCTGCTGGAACTGATTGTTTGCGTGATCTCTAGGAGATAGCTCCTGATCCAAGACTCCTGGCATAACCTGAAGTAGATACCCCAGTTTCTTTGTCTCCATTGAAGTCTGAATCAAAGTATCCAATCAAGCTGAAGTCGTCCACCTGTGTATACTTGAAACCAAAGTCTTGAGTTCCCTTCAAGTACCTTAGAACTCTTTTTGCAGCAGATCAATGTCCCTCACAAGGCTTTTGCATAAACCTGGATAGGATTCCAACAGCAAACGAAATGTCTGGTCTGGTAATAGTTAGGTAGGCGAGACTTCCTACAAGTTATCTATACTTTGTTGCATCCTCAAATTCTTTTCTTTCAATGGATGTGAGCTTTAAGTTTTGTTCCATTGGAGTAGTAAGAGGATTGCATTCTGTCATGCCAAACATGTTCAACAGATCTCCAATGTACTTCTTTTGAGAAAGGAATATGGACTTCGGATGTTGAGTTACTTCAATACCAAGATAGTAATGAACATAGCCCAAATCAGTCATTTCAAAACCTTTCCTCAATTCCTTCTTTATGGATGCAATGTAACTTTCATTGTTCCATGTCATCAAAAGATCATCTACATATACCACAATATATACAATTGTTTTGTCAACTTTCTTGACAAACAAAGTTGCATCATCAAGATCATAATGTTTGAAATTGAGTTTCAGAAGATGCTCAGTTAGTTTTTCATACCAGGGTTGTGGTGCTTGTTTGAGGCCATACAAGGATTTCACAAGTTTGCATACTTTATGTTCATGTCCTTTCACAGCAAATCCTTCAGGCTGGGACATAAAAACATTCTCTTTTAGATCTCCATTCAAAAAAACAGTTTTTACATCCATTTGATGGAATTTCCAACCGTTCTGAGCTGCTAGGACAAAGAGTGTCCGGATGGTAGCCCATTTTGTTGTGGGGGCAAAATTCTCCTCATAATCGACCCCTTCCTTCTGTGCAAAACCTTTTGCCACAAGCTTGGCTTTGTGTTTGTCAAGTGAGCCATCAACTTTATACTTGTTCTTGTAGACCCACTTGCAGCCAATTGGTTTGGTTCCTATTAGAGGATCAACCAGCTTCCAAGTGTCATTCTTTATCAGGGCATCATACTCCTTTTGCATCGCTTCTTTCCATTCATCATGAGAAGCAGCTTCTTTGAAGGAAGTTGATTCAAAATCTGTAGACAAATTCAATTCACAATCATAAGAAACATCCATATCAACAGGGGAATCAAAGTCATCTACATCACCTCCATTTTGTCGGTTTGAATTTCTAGTTCATGTCTTTCCAACCTCGTCAACATGAACACTTTCAAGTGTCATTGTCAGCCACTTTGGGGACCTTTCTTAGATGGTCCAGGCTGCTCCGTTGATTGAGTTGGGACTGAATCAAAATTGAGTCTCCCAATTCTATCAATCACATCACTTAAAGTATCATTCGTTGTTGGAGTTTCATGCGAGGGAGAGAGTGCTTTAGAAGAAAATTCCACAGGTTGATCTAGCATAGGAATCCCCCCTTCAAGATGTGGAATCTGATTATCAAATTCTTGCAATGATTTTGCATTTGCGAATCTATCCAAGTGATCAAGTTGTCGCTCAACAACATTGTCAGTTTTGGATATTTCAAGAAAGATTACATCTCTAGATACAACAAAATTTTTATTGACTTCATCATAGAGATGGTATGCTTTGGAGGTGTTTGAATATCCCAGGAAGATACACTTACGACTTCCTGCACCAAGTTTTTTTCTATGTACCTTTGGTATCAAGTCATAATAGGTGGAACCAAAGACCCTGAGATGCTTTATCGAAGGAATGTGCCCATACCACATTTCATAGGGAGTCTTGTTTCTGATAGCATTAGATGGACATTTATTCTTTATATATACAGCACATAGAACTGCATCAGCCTAAAACATCAATTTTACATTTTTGAAAAACATCATTGAGCGCACCATATTTAAGATTGTCCTATTCATTCTTTCAGCTACACCGTTCTGTTGGGGATTATAAGGCACAGTTGTTTGATGTTTGATCCCATGTTGGCGAAGATAGTTTTCAAATTCATTTGTAAGTGTATTCTTTTCCATTATCAATGCGAATAGAGCCAATATGAGATTGTGCATCATTTTCAATCCATGTATGAAAGTTCTTGAATGTTTGAAAAGCATCAGATTTATTCTTCAATAAATAAACCCAACACATTCTGGTGTAGTCATCAATAAATGTCATCATATATTTATTTCCATTTGCAGAAGGAACAGGCATTGGACCACATAAATCTGAATGAATGAGTTCAAGTTTTCTATGTGCTTTTGAATGTGAATCATGAAAAGATTGTTTGCTATGCTTTCCTAGAATGCAAGCATCACATTGCTTAAGTTTTCTATGAATTGTAGGCAAACCAGTGACATCATTTTTCTTCAACAAGCCGAGGTTGTCATAGTTCAGATGTCCAAATCTAGCATGCCATAATAAACTTGATGGAAGTGTACCTTCTTCATAATGAGAATTGTATGAGAAATGTTGTGCACGAGCAGAGGTACCCTGCAGCTTGAGAAGCCTTTCTTCTTCTATCCCCCTCATGACAAGTGAGTGGTCAGATGCTTTTCTCACCTCAAGCTTGACATCAAACATATCAATGGAGTGACCTTGTTGGCGGATGTGGACCAAGGGCAGCGAGTTTCTCTTCAGCTATGGGAGATATAAAACATGATGCAGAAGGAAGTCTGGAAAACCAGGCAACTTAAGCCTGATTGTGTCAAACCCTGAGGGCTTGAGTTTCGATTAGTCTGCAAAGTATACTACTCCATCAACATTGTCAGTAAATTCTTCGAAAAAATATTTTCTATGAGTCATGTGGCAAGTTGCTCCTGAATCAAGCAACCAATCATTTTTCCAAGAATGAAGTGAAGCATTAAATAAATCTTCATTTACTCCAATATTACAGTGTGCCACAACATAATGAGTGAATTCAGGTGCTTTACCTTTGTCTGTGTCATTAGTTTTACCTTTGGGTTGGTTTCTTTGCTGCTCAATTTTGTCCCAAGGTAACTTGCATGTGGAGGTATCATGTGATCCATTTCTTTTGCAGCGTATGCAGTGAAAATCTAACTTTTCTCCTTGAGAGTGTCTGCCCCCCCTGCCTCTGAAATATCTTCCTCTTCCTCTTCGACCACCTCTTCCTCTGGAAGAATCTTGGGCAAGATTCTTTTCTTTATGAGCAAGACACACAGCCTCTTCAGAAGATTCAGGGGCTGTCTTCTTTCCAAAAGCTTTCTTTCTTTCAGCAATTTTTTTCACAAGCGAGTCAAAGGTAATATCTTTGAGATTTCCATTTGTTTGCAATGACTCAAGATAATTAGAGTAAGTAGGATAAAGTGCCTTGAGAAAAGCGATAAGAGGAATATCCAATTCAACCTTAGTGGCTTTGATATCATGCATTATAGATTTTACTTCGAATGCAAGAGCAAGAGGATCATTATTTTATAATTCAAGAGTGAAGAGTTTAATCATGAGTTGAACAACTTCAAGTGCAGAGTGTGAGTCATAGAGTTCTTTCAGCTTTTGTAAGGCTTCGAAAGCATTTGAAAATGGCGAAATATGTCGACTCACCTCTTCACTTACAAACGCTACAATTAATGCATAGGCTTTGTTGTTCTTATTTTCCCAAATGGCGAACTCCTTATCTCAGGTAGGTTGTTTTGGCTCTTTGTCTCCATCTCCAACACACACTCATTTCCACAACTCATTGAAAATGAGGGTGTATTTTATCTTCCGGGACCACTCAAGATAGTTCTCCTTGCCAGTGATAACTACTCCCACAATAGATATGATTGAATACATTGTAAAATCCGTGTACTGTAAAAAAAGAATAAAAAAAAAAAAAAAAACTTCTGGTGGCAAACTCTGTTTAACTTCGAAAAAAATAATGAGGAATAATATATCAGAGTTATTAATTAGGGGAGGGGTTATGTGATGGAGGGAGTATTCAAACAACCAATCATTTTTCCAAGAAGCAAGTGAAGCATTAAATAAATATTCATTTACTCCAATATTACAGTGTGCTGCAACATAATGAGTGGATTCAATGCTTTACCTTTGTCTATGTCATTAGTTTTACCTTTGGGTTGGTTTCTTTGCTGCTCAATTTTGTCCCAAGGTAGCTTGCTTGTGGAGGCATCATGTGATCCATTTCTTTTGTAGCTACAAGAAGTCTGGATCACCGAAAGGAAAGATGAGGTATGTATGCTTACATAGAAAGTCATGTCATATGGTTGCAGATAATATGGATCACTATTTCCATCCTAGGAAGTATGATCAAGAGAAGAAGGGATCTCCTCTGAAAGATTACATAAAGGCATAAGTCGCACTAGAATAAATCAACATAATATGTTCTCATATGAATCATGAGGAAGTTGATTACAATTGAGGAACTCTAATTGGAAGCTCCTGGAAATGAAGTGTGAAAAGAAAGTAAGAGATCGTGAAAATATGCAACAAAGGTTGAAGGCATTCAACATCCGAGACCAAGAAGAGTTGACTAAAAAGTAGCAATGTGATAAAAGCATTAAAAGTAATATCTCTTGACATGGGAAGCAGAAAGAATGTCTGGAATGAACTCTATTGATTATAATGAATAAGGGCTCTTGGAAACCTCATTGAAACCTCCAGTGATACTTATAGAAAGAAGTAGAGGTCATCATCGAAGGGGATCATCATAAGAAAAACATTTGTCGAGTGAGGATATGAAAGATCCTCAAAGTTTCTCTGATGGAATCCTTAAAGGATTCACCAATCTAGAAATACAGCAAGTTTCATCAAGAATTCCAACTGGTGGAATTCAAGGGATGATGGTATGATGACATAACAGGGAAGCAGGGCTAAAGGATAATGTTCTTTCGTTCAAATAAAGCTGCTACAAGAAGTTTGGATCACCGAAAGGAAAGATGAGGTATGTATGCTTACATAGAAATTCATTTCATATGGTTGCAGATAATATGGATCACTATTTCCATCCTAGGAAGTATGATCAAGAGAAGAAGGGATCTCCTCTGAAAGATTGTAGAAAGGAATAAGTTGCACTAGAAGAAATCAACATAATATGTTCTCATATGAATCATGAGGAAGTTGACTACAATTGAAAAACTCTAATTGGAAGCTCCTGGAAATGAAGTGTGAAAAGAAAGGAAGAGATCGTGAAAATATGCAACAAAGGTAGAAGGCATTCAACATCCAAGACCAAGAAGAGTTGACTAGAAAGTAGCAACGTGATAGAAGCATTAGAAGTAATAGCTCTTGACATGGGAAGCAGAAAGAATGTTTAGAATAAACTCTATTGATTATAATGAATAAGGGTTCTTGGAAACCTCATTGAAACCTCCAGTGATACTTATAGAAAGAAGTAGAGGTCATCATCGAAGGGGATCATCATAAAAAAAACATTTGTCGGGTGAGGATATGAAAGATCCTCAAAGTTTCTCTAATGGAATCCTTAAAGGATTCACCAATCTAGAAATACAGCAAGAAGTTTCATCAGGAATTCCAACTCGTGGAATTCAAGGGATGATGGTATGATGACATAGCAGGGAAGAAGGTCTAAAGGATAATGTTCTTTCGTTCAAATAAAGCTGCTACAAGAAGTCTGGATCACCAAAAGGAAAGATGAGGTATGTATGCTTACATATAAAGTCATGTCATATGGTTGCAGATAATATGGATCACTATTTCCATCCTAGGAAGTATGATTAAGAGAAGAAGGGATCTCCTCTAAAAGATTGCAGAAAAGCATAAGTCGCACTAGAAGAAATCAACATAATATGTTCTCATATGAATCATGACGAAGTTGGCTACAATTGAGGAACTCTAATTGGAAGCTCCTGGAAATGAAGTGTGAAAAGAAACGAAGAGATCATGAAAATATGAAACAAAGTTAGAAGGTATTCAACATCCGAGACTAAGAAGAGTTGACTAGAAAGTAGCAACGTGATAGAAGCATTAGAAGTAATAGCTCTTGACATGGGAAGCAGAAAGAATGTCTAGAATAAACTCTATTGATTATAATGAATAAGGGCTCTTGAAAACCTCATTGAAACCTCCAGTGATACTTATAGAAAGAAGTAGAGGTCATTATCGAAGGGGATCATCATAAGAAAAACATTTGTCAAGTGAGGATATGAAAGATCCTCAAAGTTTCTCTGATGGGATCCTTAAAGGATTCACCAATCTAGAAATACAGCAAGAAGTTTCATCAAGAATTTCAACTCGTGGAATTCAAGGGATGATGGTATGATGACATGGCAGGGAAGCAGGTCTAAAGGATAATGTTCTTTCATTCAAATAAAGCTACTACAAGAAGTCTAGATCACCGAAAGGAAAGATGAGGTATGTATGCATACATAAAAAGTCATGTCATATGGTTGCATATAATATGGATCACTATTTCCATCCTGGGATGTATGATGAAGAGAAGAAGGGATCTCCTCAGAAAGATTGCAGAAAGGAATAAGTCACACTAGAAGAAATCAACATAATATGTTCTCATATGAATCATGAGGAAGTTGACTACAATTGAGGAACTCTAATTGGAAGCTCCTGGAAATGAAGTGTGAAAAGAAAGGAAGAGATCATGAAGATATGCAACAAAGGTAGAAGGCATTCAACATCCGCAACCAAGAAGAGTTGACTAGAATATCTCCCCGAAATATATGAAGACTCTGATGGATGTCCCCGAAATATGAAGACTCCATGGCATCGAAGAAAAGAGGAGTTCTTCAAGCAGTTGGTTGTTCCACGTGAGGAGTTGTTGTAGGTCCCTAGTTAAGAGGGAACCGGAAAAAGAAGTTTCTTACTTGTAAGAAACTTAGAAATTCCTAAGCCAAGAGGGAGCTTAGGTACATTCATTTTCAGTATGAATGAGTACATTTCTTAGTGGAATATGGCCTCCCTGTTTGAAAGGGACAGATAGACATGATATTCTAGTCTTCACCTAGAAGACAGAATGGAGGATTGGGTAATCATTTGGCATCGGATACTCTTTGGGGATGAGATAGGGCATCGAATGGAAGAGTAATCGTGGAGGATCGATATTCTTTAAGGGTTGGGGAGTCCAAGATAAGAATAGTCCTCATGGAATATATCCTAAGAGAACTCGGGCGGGGTATGTTTCGAGAGAGATAATGATGAGGGTGTCTATAAATCATTGGTCTCGCCAACATTGAGCTCAGATCTGGTGGAGATAAGGAGTTGTTAGTCAAGGCCTTGCTATGTAACAATGTTGGTTGATATGATGCTATACAAATGAGTTACCAATCTGAATTCTTCTTATGAGAAATTCTTCAGATTGAAAAAGTCCAAGTAGCATTATGAATACCTCCCTAGTTAAGAGGGAGTGTTGAAAAGTGTAACTAGGTTCGGTCTTCATAATGACATGTAATTATGATTTTATGTAACGAGATGTAAAGTAAAAAATAAAATTATTATATTAACTTGCTTCATGGGTTTCATGAGCAAGAGATTTTATTTTTGAATCAAGACTCCCATTGAGAGTCTTTAGGATTTATTTGTCATATAGTCATAAAATCTTAGAGTCATTGTCACATAATGAAGTCATGTTACACTTTGTAAAAGGTCAAAATTGTCTATGTAAAGTATCCTCCAAGACCTTGTCACTTATCCTCTTCAAGTCAGCCTACAACGATGGAGGAACGTGCTAGATGAAGTCAACCTAACTACAAGTAATCGTGTCGACTTAAAGGACATGAGGGGAAGTGTATATATAACCACACTCGGCCTTCATTAGAAGCAAGTAACTTAACTTGATCTCGACAAGCAAAAGTAAAAAGTAGAAGGGAAACAGAAGTGGGAAGAAGGGGACAAGAGAAGTGCGAAGAAGAAGTGAAGAAAGGCAAGCGAACATAGGTTTCTTTTGGGCTAGCGAAGGAGGACACTTCTAGGCATAACAAAGAAGGTTTCTTCTAGATCAACAAAGAAGAGTTTATTCTAGGGCAGTAAAAAATAAACTCTTCTAGAAGAAGTTTCTTCTGGGGTAGTGAAGGAGGTTTCTTCTCGAACAACAAAGGAAGGATTCTTCTGGAAACTTGGTAACCGAGATAGAGATCTAGAGACCGAGATTCTCTAGAGGAAGACAGTGAAATCATAGAGACCGAGTTTCTCTACAAGAAGTCGAGAAGTAGCAGTGTGAAGGATAGAGACTGAGTTTCTCTAGAAGGAGTCGAGGAGAGCAGTTCCAGATCAAGAAAGGAAGTCGAAGGGAAGAGGCAAAGCATCAAGGATAGTGACAAGGTTCTTGAAAGGATACTAGAGTCAAGGGTCTGTGTCATGGTCTTGGTACTCGTCAATTGAAGATCTAGAAGAAGAATTTTGATCGAGTTTTCCTCTCAAGAGGTGAGATGTTTTGGCCCTGGATGAGAAGACTACACACTGTGTCACTTGTTCTCTATTATGCATATTAGTAATTGCCTTGATGAAAAGAATGTTGATTTGGGATAGCATCGGATGTGCTCTAAGCCTCAAATTTTGTAGGGAGGCTTGAGCGCATGCATTCCAAAGAACCCAGAAACCGTTTTGGGAAATTCCACCCAAAGACTATTGTATTAAAATAATTAATATTTTTAATGGAGTTCCTAAGTCTAAACTTACGAAAATTAAAATATTAATGGGTATTAATCTAATTGCGGGTGAATCTTCTAGATAAAGACAATGAGCAAGTCAAAATGACCTGAGTCTTTGATTAAGAGTCAATCTAGGGCGCTGGTTGTCCAACAGGTAGATATAAGAAGGGGCTTGAGGGTCATTTGGAAAAGACACCAAGAGATCAAGATACCGAATTTCTGAAGTGAAGTTCTCAAGAGGAAATTCTGATTGAACAAATCCTTTGCAGTAGAGGGGTAGGGACAGTGATCCGAAGAGGCAGTAGCAAGAGGTTGAGTTATTCCCAGTGCAAGAACGCACGAATACAGGAACGTGCGAGTACAGGAACCCGCGAGTGCATGAACTTGGGAGTGCAGGAATGTGCGAGTGCATGAATGTGAGTGCAGGAACGCATGAATGCAGGAATGCAAGTGTAGGAACACGCAAGTGGAAGAAGCACGAATGTCGGGGTTTCTTATGGAATATCTCTACCAGATTTTCTTGTTGTTTGGATTGCCAGTTGGGCATCCATAGATGTACTCAAATTTCATTGTTGCATAATAAAATAAAACCCTCAATGTTGCATCGGTTTTCCCAAGTTGGGTTTTTCCGATGACATTTCTCCAAAAATAACGGTGTCCTATGTGTTTGTATTCCCTTGATTAGTTTCTATGTTTCAGAATCATATTTAATTTTGTGTAGGTTGCTTCAGTAATTTACTTCAATGTTTCAAGAAGAAATCTGAAATAAGTTTATAATGTAATTTACAATCTAGGTGAAGTAGATTCAATTGGTTGCAGTAGGATTCTTAGATTGTTAGTTGTAGGAATTTTCACAAGGCATCGGAGTTGTTGATGTGAAACAGGAAGAGCAGATCAACACTGAAGCAAGGGCCAACTTGCTACAACAAGCAGCAGTTTGAATCCCCTGAGGGATTACGCAGTTCTAGCCAGGAGAGCTATATTTTCGTGGGTGTCACTCTCTGAGTGAGTTGACAGAGAGGTAAGATTGTCAGATCGAGAATTTGCCAAGGCAGAGGGAACCACGCAGAGCTAGAGGGATGCAGTTTTCTGCAAGCTAGGTGCTAGTCAGAAAAGTCGTCAGAAGAAGGAAGCAGATCGCATAGTGAGGGAATACTTCCTCAGTGATTTCTTGTTGAGAAAAGCAGTATTTCTCATTTGCTTAGCAGCAGTGGAGTAGCAGACTTACCAGCTCCATCAGGGAGTGTGTAAGTCAGCCTAGAAGCTACACAGTAACAAAAAAAAGGAGATGTTCGACAGTTTTCAGAGGATATGGCAACCAATGGCTTGAGGGATCAGGGCAGGTTGGACAGAGCTTCCAACTACGTCATCTGGAAGGCTAGAATGTCCTTCCTTCTAGATGAGCATGCCCTCAAGACGTATGTTGATAGTGTGGTAGTTGTCCCTGTGGATGCAGATCCCCTAAGAGGATGATCTTGGATGGAGTAAAGGATCACGTGGTATGCTATGTTGCTAGCAAAGCAACTGCTAAGGAGATGTGGGGTGCTTTGGCCACATTGTATCAGGGATCTTCTGAGCAGCAGAAGATGTACTTTGAACGGAAGTTGAAATCTGTGCAGATGCAGAAGGGAGAACGTGTGGATCCATTCCTCACGAACTTGAAGGAGTCTCGTGATGAGTTGTCAGTTGCGAGGCATACACCTCAGGATTCGGAGTTAATGAGACTGGCCCTAAATTTTGTCTCAGATGAGTGGCAAGTCTTTGTTCAGAGTATCATGAGCATAGCAGCATTGCCTAATTGGGATGAGATGTGGGCAGCTCTAAAACAAGAAGAGTTGAGGAGAGACCTGGTCAAGGTCAAACTTGATGGAAGCAGTAGCAGCAGTGGGTCGAAGCCCAAAGTAGAGGAGCAAGATAATGCAGCCCTTGCATCGAAGCGGCAGCAAGGGCATCCGAGACGAAAGAAGGACGTCCCCAAGGTGAAGTGGTTTAGATGTGGCAAGATGGACCACTATGCATCCTAGTGTCCCTCGAAGAAAAAGGACAAAAATGAGAAGCATTGTTGGGTCAATTTATTAAGTAAATTAACACAAGTATTTTAAATATTAATCCGGGTTTGTAAACTTAGAAGCATATCCAAAATATATGAATATCAACTATAATCATCTTTAGAAGACAAGTTATGAAAACTGAAGGAAATGCAATTATAACCTAAATTAGAAATGCATATTACAAATATAAAGTTTAACTAAATAATTTCTAATTCAATATGTAATAAGCAGGAGAAGTGGCTCCTAACTTAGGAGAACCAGATTGACCTTCTTCTACAATACTACTTCATGAACAGAAATCAAAACCACTAATGAACAATAGCTCAAGATGCATAAAAGAATAATAGAAGAGGCTCCTAACTAAGGAGGTCCTTGTTGTTCTTCATTATAAATTCATTCATCATTAATGCCATTGTTAGAAAACTGGAAATTCAGAAAATCACTTAAAAGCAAGAAAGATGAATTCTAGTTTCTAATCTCTGATCAGATAGAATGAGAGTTTAACTTAAACACTGGTTTGACCCTTCATATGCATATTAGAGTTAAGATTAAGATTCATCAACAATCATAACATATCATCATACATCTAATTAACTGATTAAACATGAAACAAAACTAGTTCAGGAAATTGCAACTAAATTAACCAGAAAGTGCACTTAGCTCGGTATGGGGGCCCTCCACCCTTGCCTCGCACACTGAAAGTACTTCTTAGCTACTGAAACTCAATCAAGCATTCACCATATAGAACAGCAGAAAAGAAGATGGAACTGGTCTCTTTGATTAACTCACAAAGTTCAGAAATCTCAAAATGAAGTTATACAAATTCTACATGTTCATGCCTTCAATGTTCTTGGCTTAAATAGAGAAATATGAAACAAACTTAACTAAAATGCCTCTATAGTTATGTCTATCATTATCTTATCTATTCAAGTCAAGCTCATCCATCCAATCACTCAAAATCTGGAAAATCTCATAAAATCTTAAATTTGGCTTATTTCCTAGGGATTTCCTGAATGACTGGTCTTGTTTGACCAACTTTGATCGAACATGTTTAAGCTCGGTTTGACCGAACCAATAGGTACATGTTCGTTCTTAGTTCCCAAGCTTTCTAGAAATGTGCTCAGTTCGTGCCCAGGTTTCTGCAAGTATGACATCAATGAATTCATTACGGGAATTTTTAGTCCTGTCCAAAAATGCACTTAAAATCCAATTTTTGTAAAAACATCTAAAAATTGCAAAACTTAATTTATATACCTAGATATGCATAAATTGGTCAAAATATGGTGTATATGGATGATAAATGGATGGATAACATGGAAATTAAGTGCATTTAAATAAGCAAAATTGGATCAAAAACGAGGTCCAACAAACACGATCCTAAGGTTGCAACCGCAAAGATCGAACAGGAGAAGAAGTTCACCATGACATCCAAGATACCTCCAGGAGGGAGGTGGGTCGATATAGAATTGTAGTTTGATAAAGCTACAAATGGGCAGGATCCTTGAGGAGCCCACCTCTTGGATCATCCCCTTGCTACGAGAGCCCATGATCAGTAGTAGTGGGATGGAGGAGTTTTCAATTGGTGCCATGGAGTGTTGATTTGACAAATGCAGTAATTAGTAGCGCCAGAACGTGGGCAGCACAGAGTAGAGAGGCAGCATTGCGTGGAGGCATAGTGCATAGGCTTCAAAAGACAACATGGGACTGGCAGTAGTCGGGCTTTCAGCACCAAGGTGTATCCACTGGATACTTGTCTAGTTTTGGGCATTTTCAATTGCTTCTCTCGACAATTGAGTTGCAGTACGGATGCAGTGTTAGCAGTGGCAGTGCTAGTAGCATAGCAGATGCAGCATTTGAGAGGGAGTTGTAGTACAGATGTAGCATTGGCAATAGCAGTGTCAAAGGAAGAAGTACAGTTGCAGTAGCAGTGTAGTAGTTGGTGGACAACATGTCGAACATCAGCAGTGCAGTAGTTGGTGGACAACATGTCGAGCATCAGCAGTGCAGAGAACGATGCTCCAGAGTTATGCAGTAGCAGTATATTGCTAGAGCACATTACTCGCTAAGAGGAAGTGTTGATTTGGTAGCATTGGATGTGCTCTAAGCCTAAAATTTTGCAAAGAGGCTTGGGCACATGCATTCCAAATAACCTAGAAACCGTTTTGGGAAATCCGACCCAGATACGATTATATTAAAATAATTAATATTTTTAATGGGGTTCGTAAGTCTAAACTTAGGAAAATTAAAATATTAATGAGTAGTAACGTAATTGTAGGTGAATCTTCTAGATAAAGACGGAGATCAAGTCAAAACAATCTAAGTCTTTGATTAGGAGTTAATTTAGGACGTTGGTTGTCCAACAGGATGATATAAGAAGGGGCTTGACGGTCATTTGGAAAATACACCAAGAGAAATCAAAAAATCGATTTTATAAAGTGAGAAGTTCTCAGGAGGCACAGTGCAGAGCTTCAACAACGCAGTGGCTTCAGAAGACAACGTGGGTCTAACAGCAGTTAGGCTTTCAGCACCAAGGTGTATCCACGGGATACTTATCCCATTTTTGGTGTTTTCAGTTGCTTCTCTCAGCAACTGAGTTGTAGTACAGATGCAGTGATAGCAATGGCAATGCTAGCAGCATAGCAGATGCAGCATTTGAGAGGGAGCTATAATACGGATGTAGCAATGGCAGTGTCAAAGGCAACAGTACAGTAGCAGCAAAAATGCAGTAGTTGGTGGACAACATGTCAAACATCAGCAGCGCAGAGGGTGATGCTTCAGAGTCGAAGCAGTATGCAATAGCAATATATTGTTAAAGCACATTCCTTGTTAAGAGGGAGTGTTGATTTGGGGTAGCATCAGATATGCTCTAAGCCTAAAATTTTGCAGGGAGGTTTGGGCACATTCATTCCAAAGAACCCAGAAACCGTTTTGGGAAATCCCACCCAGAGACGATTATATTAAAATAATTAATATTTTTAATGGGGTTCCTAAGTCTAAACTTAGGAAAATTAAAATATTAATGGGTAGTAATCTAATTGTGAGTGAATCTTCTAGATAAAGACAGAGATCAAGTCAAAATAATCTGAGCCTTTTATTAGGAGTTAATCTAAGTTGTTGGTTGTCCAACAGGATGATATAAGAAGGGGCTTGAGGGTCATTTGAAAAATACACCAAGAGAAATCAAGAAATCGATTTAATAAAATGAGAAGTTCTCAGGAGGCACAGTGCAGAGCTTCAGCAGCATAGTGGCTTCAGAAGGCAACGTGGGTCTAACAGCAGTCAGGCTTTCAACACCAAGGTGTATCCACGGGATACTTATCCCGTTTTGGGTCTTTTCAGTTGCTTCTCTCAGCAACTGAGTTGCAATACAGATGCAGTGATAGCAGTGGCAATGCTAGCAGCATAGCAGATGCAGCATTTGCGAGGGAGCTATAGTACGGATGTAGCAATGGCAGTGTCAAAGGCAGTAGTACAGTAGCAGCAACAATGTAGTAGTTGGTGGACAACATGTCAGACATCAGCAGCGCAAAGGGCGATGCTTCATAGTTAGAGCAATATGCAGTAGCAGTATATTGTTAAAGCTCATTCCTCGCTAAGAGGGAGTGTTGATTTGGGGTAGCATCGGATGTGCTCTAAGCCTAAAATTTTGAAGGAGGGTTGGGCACATGCATTCCAAAGAACCCAGAAACCGTTTTGGGAAATCCCACCCAGAGACGATTATATTAAAATAATTAATATTTTTAATGCGGTTCCTAAGTATAAACTTAGGAAAATTAAAATATTAATGGGTAGTAATCTAATTGTGGGTGAATCTTCTAGATAAAGACGGAGGTCAAGTCAAAACAATATGAGCCTTTGATTAGGATTTAATCTAAGTCATTGGTTGTCCAACAGAATGATATAAAAAGGGGCTTGAGGGTCATTTGGAAAATACACCAACAGAAATCAAGAAATTGATTTTATAAAGTGAGAAGTTCTTAGGAGAAATTTTGATCAAAGAGATCCTTTGCAATAGAGGGGCAGTGTCAATGCTAGCAGCATAGCAAATGCAACATTTGAGAGGTAGTTGTAGTACAGATGTAGCAATGGCAATGTCAAAGGCACCAGTATAGTAGCAGCAACAATGCAATAGTTGGTTGACAACATGTCAGACATCAACAGCGCAGAGGACAATGCTTCAAAGTCAGAGCAATATGCAGTAGCAGCATATTGTTAAAGCACATTCTAAGAGGGAGAGTTGATTTGGGCTAGCATCGGATGTGCTCTAAGCCTCAAATTTTGCAGGGAGGCTTGGGCACATGCATTCCAAAGAACCTAGAAACTGTTTTGGGAAATTCCACCCAGAAACAATTATATTAAAATCATTAATATTTTTAATGGAGTTCCTAAGTCTAAACTTAAGAAAATTAAAATATTAATGGGTATTAATCTAATTATGCGTGAATTTTCTAGATAAAGACGAAGATCAAGTCAAAATGATCTTAGCCTTTGATTAGGAGTTAACCTAGGTCGTTGGTTGTCCAACAAGAAGATATAAGAAGGAGCCTGAGGGTCATTTGGAAAATACACCAAGAGTTCAAGATATCGAATTTCTGAAGTGAGAAGTTCTCAGGAGGAAACTCTAATCAAAGAGATCTTTTGTAGTAGAGGGGCAGGGACAGTGATTCGGAGGAATATTTCCAAATCTGAAGAGGCAGTAGCAAGAGGTTGAGTTATTCCCAGTGTGGGAACGCGCAAGTAGAGGAACGTGCGAGTGTAGGAAGGCACGAGTACAGGAACTCTAGAGTGCAGGAACGGGCAACTGCAGGAACACGCGAGTGCGGGAACGCACGAGTGCAAGAACGCGCGAGAGTAGGATAGCGAGTGCAAGAACGCGCGGGAGTAGGATAGCGAGTGCAAGAAGCATGAGTGTCGGGGTTGCTTAGGGAATATCTCTACTAGATTTTCTTGCTGTTTGGATTGCCAGTTGAGCATCCATAGATGTACTCAAATTTCACTGTTACATAATAAAATAAAACCCTCACTACTGCACCAGTTTTCCCAAGTTAGGTTTTTCCAGGGACAATTGTCCAAAAATAACGGTGTCCTATGTGTTTGTATTTCCTTGCTCAGTTTCTATGTTTCAGAATCATATTTAGTTTGGTGTAGGTTGCTTCAGTAATTTACTTCAATGTTTCAGGAAGAAATCTAAAATAATTTTGTAATGTAATTTACGATCTAGGTGAAGTAGATTCAGTTGGTTGCAGTGGGATTACTAAGATTGTTAAATCTAGGAATTTTCACAAAAAAACGCAATAATAACGTAACAAAGAAAAGACTATAAGCTAAGAAGTAAAAGTATATCACAAGCAATTATCAAGCAGAGAAATCTTTTAACTATATATGCCCTAGATTTCTCAACACAAGCCAAGGCCAAAACCCCTCCTCTTGAGGGGAAAACCCGTAAATCTCCTCTTCTTATAGATTCTTCAATTGTGAATACCATGACCTAGTGACTTAAACAAATACCCTCCAAGATCAAGATCAACTCGGCCTCCTGTTGTAGTGACTTTGACCTCCCACTGAAAATCCGAAATTTTGGCTCACGGCAACTGTTGCTGCTTCTCTTGGAGACTTTGATCTCCCTTGAATAGCCTTCTCTTCCCTTTGCTTGCCTTTCCTTGAGTCTTAGGGCTAATGAGACACCCTAAGAGACCTTTGCTTGCCTTTCCTTCTTCTTCCAAGATCGAACCAAAAGATAGTCTCAGCGGAGAAACCCTAACCTCGACCTTCTCAAGAGAGAGAGATCTAGCCCAACAACTTCAACTTCTTTGACTTCCTCTTCTTCGTACCCTCTTCTTCAACTTCTTCTCTTCCTATTCTTCGCATAGAAAGGAGATGAGAGAGTGTCTAATGGAGGATGAGTTCCTCTCTATATATAGGCTCTTCCAAGGGGTAGGTGTGGCTCTTCATGTAGGTTGACTTGACAGCTTCTTAGGCCGACTTGATCTTGGAGGTATTTCGACACTTTAAAGACAAAATAAATTTTTCTTTACAAGATACAATGTGCCCATAGCGTCTTCAATATATGACAATGACTCTTTAAGCTAGAAGCACTCAATGGGTGCTTGACCTATAAAATAAAAAAACTTGAGCATGAAACCCATGCTCCAATAATAATTTATTTTCATTTTATTATTTACAAAAATACATTTCATACTTATGAAGGCCGAACCTAGTTACACATTCCCCAACACTTCAATTGTTCAACAAAGTACAGAGAGAGAGAAAATGAATAAAGTCACCAATGTCTGATCAACTTGCAGCTGAAGTGCACTTGCTCTTTGCTTGAAGATCTCCTCCTCTTAGTCAGATCATGTCATTCACACTTGCTCTAGCACTTCCCTTGCTCTTGTTATTCACTAGCTCTCACACTTCTCTTGCACACACTCAACATTTGCTCTCCTTCACAATGAACATATTACTCTCAACTCTCACTTGCTCTTGCTTAAATAGATGAGAAAGGAGAGGAGTTACAAAATGAATTCATGCTTTGAGCCAATAATACGAAAATTGAATTCCGTGAGAGAGGAGTTACTTGAAGAGAAGTGAACTCATCCCAAGAATAGAGAAAGAGTTACACTTAGACATGAGAGAATATTTGGTGAGAGTTACAAATCGAATTGACTGAGGGAGTTACAAATGCATTTAATGAGGAGTTACACTTTTGTCATACAATGAATTAGTGAGGGAGAGTTACATTCTCTTAAGTGATGAGTTATTATTTTATTCCAAGAGAGAGATTCGATTTGTCAAGTCAGAGATTCTCAATTTAATTTACTTATTCCATGATAGAATTTGTTTTTATTAATCCACTAAAAGTGAATGACTTTAGACTATTTTATAAATAATAGTATCATAATAATAATAATAATAATACTAGTAAGGATAAAAATATTAATTCTTGACTTGTACAATCATGATTGATTTGATTTTAAAGTGGATTCCATATGTCGAGATCATCATTGATCATTTAGACATGACTTTCTATTTTTGGAAAGTCACTTCCAAATTGAGATGTGACTTACTATTTTTGGAAAGTCATATTAGAAATTTAGAAATAAAATTTTGTTATAGGTGGTTCAAACAAAACTGAAATATATGATTTCTTCTAGGAGAAATTCATCCTTGAGTTGTCAAATTTAACATTTAGCCCTCAAACTAGCCTCAAAAGGTTTCTAACCCCATTTCTTCAAACTAGGTCCTACAGCTAACATACTCCTATAAGCAAATTTCTCTAATTTTCCCCCCTAAAAGCAACAAGATGGATGATAAACACTATAATGATCCAATCTGGATCAACTAGAGCCTCCTCAATATATCCAAGGCCTAGTCATGTAACAAGGGGCACTAGCGTGGGGGGAAGAGATGATATAACATGAATCAAAAGCCCATTGTACCTTGTTGATATGATGTGTTATCATCATCCTATGATGAAACAAAACCCACCATAGCACCCTCTATCCACCTCACTACCACTTGGCAACAAGAATGCTCCCCTAAGTGGCAACATCAATCAAGACAAGGCCCCCTTCATCCTTGGATATAGTACACATCCCATGAGACCAAAAGATGGATCCTCTCTCCACCATGCTTTGACCACAAGTATGACAACAAAAGCTACTATAGTTATTGAAACAAAGCCCTACTAGGCAACCAACAAGATACATAATACATGTGTGGCCTGGACAATGCATTCAATAATTGTCAACGCCCATCAAGCAAGAGGTCCTTATGATGCCAAACATAAAGCTTACTCTGAAGCCAACAAAGACGCCAATCCAAAATAAACACCAGAAATATAGCCCCACCCCAAATGGAATGCCTAAATAACTCATTGTCACTCAAGATAAATATATGTCCACAATGGAGGAATCCTATTTAGGGGAGAGATTAACCCAACCAACCAGAATTTTTCCTTGTGGTCACTAATCACAATGCCCATGGCTGTAAAAAAATGTCCAAACAAGCACGAGCACCATCAACCAAATTCCATTCAGTGCACACAAAAATGAGTCATTTGCTAAATGATTGTTGACATGGAGGAAATTTTTAGTAGTTAATATTTGCTATTTGGCTACGTTTTCTCATTTTTCCAAGCTAAACAAAATAGCAAGTGGAAAAAGTTTATTTTGTCGATATATCCAATGTTAAACTGTACAGATATTTTGCGTAAAAAATATGATAAGAGGGGTTTGTGTCCACTCTCTGTTTGCCTAGAATATCCGTTAACGAATGCTCAAAATACATTTAACAGTCATTTGTCCCATGCATTAGAATGATCTAAGGAAACCCAATGAATTTGACATTCGTTTTAAAACATTTCAAGTGATTTTCGAACAATATAGCCAATCACTAAGTCGAGTTCACTGACAGATTGTATCTCTAGTCAGTTTAAGGAGTGATCATTCCATCAGGGTATTAGTCATTTGAAGCTGCAAGCAGAGACCATCAACCTGGTCAACAGAAGAACTAGCATCAATCTTACCACAGTTTGAAGCTTCTGCTGGTTGGCAAACTAAGCCAGCGGCTTCTGGAATTTCCCGTGAACCCACACACGGCGCATTTTCTGACCCTTCTTCCGATTAAGCAGTTGTACACAACAGAACCGACACTCTATCTATTAAAAAGAAAGATTGCAACAATCCACCATCAGCATGAGCAAGTAAGCTCTCAAATGACAATAAACTATGCAATTTTAAAGGGCTTAAATTTTATGGTTTCTAATACCTCAACGAACCCGGATTTTGTAAAAATATCCCTCAAAATTTCCAGAGAAAAATAATATGAAAATGTGCCATCACCACGTATATATTGATACTCCCCAATTTTTTGGGTAGGGGGAAACCGCAGCATTGTCATGTCATACAGTCCTGTCCAAATGCAGAAAAGAGGACATTTTTTTAATAGTATAAGAAAATGGTACTTTCATTATGTAAATGCGAATGCTTCTGGACTGTTATGTGCATATATTCAACTCAAAAGTTTTCCATACTGCGATGTTTCTAATCATATATAGATAAATCCACACAAAAACTGTGTTAATTTAATTTACTACTTACCATAGTCCCTGAAGAATAACATCCCACCAGGCTTCAGAATTGATAAGCATTCTTTAATCAGATGTGGCATTCTTTTAAGGGGAATTGAAGACAAAGTGAATATCTGCAACCAAAGCCCAAAATTTAATTTCTAGAGTGTAGATAAAAAAGGATTTCCTTGGAATTCTTTCTACATGGTCAAATCAGTAAGCAACATGAAACTCGTACATATTGCCATCCTAGTAATGGCTACACCACTGAGCAGCTGCTTATATTTTGCAAGGGATTTTCACTCTCTTCACTGGTCATTTGCCTATATTTTTAAGGAAATGTCACTTTCTTCACCAACAGCTATGATACGTCAAGGAGACATCAGAACAGATGCCGACTAGTTACACAACTAAGAACATTAACAAGATAACAGTCAATTCCTCTGGAAAAATACTAAAAGAGTCATTCAGAAAAAATCACTTCCAGTTCTCAAGTCTAGATTTCTTTACCAAAGTAACAACTATTTTTCATTTACCTAAAACATTCTTTGAAAAATAGATATGGCTTGCTCATTACTAAACAACAAAAAGCCTTGATAACAAAAAGATGCTGTGGATAAGGTTTCGCTTGCAGTTAACACAAGAGAGTTGAAAACAACAGAAGCAGTAAAGGCATACGTATGTTGATATATTTTTACTTACATGCTAACAAGGCATAAATACTAGAAGGTGAAGAGCAGAGGTGATGAGGCAGCAATAAAGATGCAGAAGTGGAATATAGGCTGAGCATGGAGGAGGAAGTACTGGATTATTCAGATCACCTATTGGAGGGTCAACAGATATGGAATAACCCATTGCTAAGCAGACCTAACAACACATTGGATTCGAGGATGATTTATCCCCTGAGTCGCATGTTAGGTTTCTTAATCCCAGATCAGATTGTAAGCCCAATAAAATTGTACTCAAAACAGAAATAAAAATTAACTTTCTGAATTTTATGACACCAAAGACACTGGGTTCCTAACTCAGGATGCACAGCAAAAATAAAATAATCAGAAAATCAAGCACATAAAAATATTTTGACATGGTTTTACCATGGAAACCCCAATGTGGGGAGAACCAGCAAACTTTGGGCTTCTATTCAGCTTAGAAATTTCGATTAGAGCAAGTGTACACTTCAAAAAATTACATGAACAAAAATACTCAGCGATTTTCCTGTCACAACCTACCATGTGCGGCCTATTCGACCCAGAAAATACTGTTGTACGACTTCGGCAAATACAGCCTATACTGCCCAACTATATCAGCCTGTGTGGCCCTCGTAATTTCAGCCTGTACAGCCCTAGGAATTTCAGCCTTCTTGCTGTCCAAACTCAGCCTGTTTGCTACCCCTGAAATTTAACCTGTTTGCTGTCTTCTCTTGCTGTCAGTTCAACCTCCTGTTTCTCAGCTGAAAGCCCAATCACTTGTGCTAAATCAATCTACCTCTCCAACAGCCTATTTCCCTCTTTATAATTCCTGACCTAATCTCCAAAGTGATGGAGGGCTGAGACTACATCTCCACACTTGAGATCTATAGTCACAATATAATCTTTCGTTGACCTTTTTAACTTCATAAAAGTTGGCCAATAAAGTCGAAAATTTAATTAGTTACTTTATGCCTAAGATCTAAACTAGGGAAATAATTAAATAATTTTCTTGTGAGAGAATTTTGGTGATTCACTGCTTGTCATGGCACTTAACCAATGCAGAATCACCTACCATGCTACAGTTTCAACACTCCCTCTAGGAGCCTGCTTGAGTCCATACAATGTTCTCTTCAATCTGCGAACATGGGAATCACTCCCATGCATCTCAAAGCCCTCCAGCTACTCAATGTAAAGCTCTTCCTCAACCACACCAATGAGGAAGGTTGTTTTCACGTCCATCTGTTTAATCCTCCAACACATCTCATCCTTGCAAACTTTGTTCATTGGCCCTTTAGGCTTGAGACAATGTTAGATCTTATCTCACTCTTACACTACATTTGAAATTTCACTGACTCAATAAAGGGATAAGACAGATATCATACTCGGCCTATTGTTCATCAGAGTACATTAGATCAGCCAATCCTCTTGGTCACACTTGTTACTGTGTGTGGGAGTCTCAGATCTCTTGGCATTTGTTGGTATTACAATGGATCGATTTCCTCCATTTAGATACTCTTGGCAATTTCTTCAAGTAACCAATTCAAAGATGTCTGGCCTTATAAATACAAGACGCCCTCCATCTCCACTCCCTCATCCTCCAACCACACCCATATCCTAGACCAGCTTCCCTCTGGCAAATAATTTCCTTTTTTATGGTGCTCCCATCTCCTAGTGGCACAAAGAGAGAGATGGATAGCGATCTTGTCCCTAACCCCCGATCAGTGCGAACTTGGAAGACTATTTGTACTTCCATGAGAACCCAGCAGTGTTGCCAGTCCAAACCTTATATCAACAAAAACCAATAGTCTAATGATATCTTCTAGACCATAACAACGAGCTCTTTATTCCATGCAGTAGCACAGCACCCTACCCATCTCCTAGCAGTGTTGCCAGTCCAAACCTCATATCAACAGAAACCAATAGTCTAATGATATCTTCTAGACCATAACAACGAGCTCTTTCTTCGATGCAGTAGCACAGCACCCTACCCATCTCCTCTTCCAATTCTTCTTCCAAATAGATATCCATTTTGAGCTTTCTCCATTTGGCCTCAAATGTTAGGAGAGATGGTTCTAGTATCATTTGTATCATAGATTCTAGGTTCATTTGTTGGAAACACTGAGAGGTGTGAATCAGTATTTCATTATTTTTCAATTTTGCACTTAATCTTGAAACCAAATTCACATCACATAAACAATTATTCACAATATATGAACACAGAGATCAAAGTGCAAGTTAAAACTTGAAAAAGAAAGACTTGTAAACAATCTTCAATTTATTACAACAATTCGTGAGGACACCAATCCTCTGTAAGCACCGACTTACAACTTTCGTAGGCACCAACCTATGGGAGACACCAATCCCTAGCCAAGCACCAACTCAATAGAATTCATGGGAACCAACCCACAGGAGTCAGCAATCTCCTAGCTAAGCACCAACTCAGCAATTTGTAGATTCTTGGACCTGCCAATAACAACTCTTGGTTTATACAAACTGCCCTTCTTCAGTAGGGGTTGTCACACTACAATGCTATCTTCAGATTTGCACCTTTAACCTTGATTACAGCCACCTGACCAGTAAATTTTAATTTTCTGCTCTTCAACTTTTCTTCGTTCATTAGCTTGACTCCTTGGCTCATTTTGATGTATACAAGCACAAGTCTTTTTTGTTGCACTCTGCTTTCTGTCCCACAATTATCAATACCTCTTGTTGTCGCACAGATTGTCTAGGCACCACAACAATGCTCAGATCGGGGATTGTCACCCTGATCCCTGATTTCTCCCTACAGCAAGCTAAGGGCAGTAGACCCTATGGAGAAATGGGATGAAGGAGAACCAGCTAGGAATCAACCGGTTCGGGAGACACAGCGAGGCAATCAAATACTTAATTAAGGCTTAGAATTTGATTTGATTTTAAATGATTAATACCAATTCCTTATGGAGTTAATGATCAAGTAATTGATTAGCTACTGTTGCTTAGGAAAATGAGATCTATTTGTAATTCCACAATAAAAATCTTTAATAATCGCTTGAAAATATTCGCAATATATCTAACATGTAATCACAGATCAAATAATTCAAGCAATGACGATCAATTTCAATAGATGCAAGATATTTTAGCAAATAAATTTCAAGAGATACCAATACCTTAATCAACCACGAAATTTAAAAGCTAACCAGTTCAGATCCTAGAATTTAGATGATTATGCTTAATGACCCAGATCTAGGAAATTCACCACTTTCAAATAGTTAATCTTTAGATATAAAAATTTAACCACATTTAACTATAGCAAAAAGGAAATGTTGATACCACAAAAGTTTTCTTTCAAATTTTATCCTTAGCAAAAAAGACACGAAGAAGGAAATAAAAATTGACAACTTAATTATTCCTTAGGAGAATTTCTCGACGTGCTAAGTTTTAGGAAACTAGACTTAATGTGACCGAAGTAAATCAAAAGATTAAATAATTTTTTAATTCTTTTAATGGGCCAGAGGCCACATAAAAAAATTTAAAATCTTTAAATGTGAAATTTATTTCGATTTAATACTTTAGGATTTCTCAAAGTCACAAGTAATGTGAAGTCCCTTTTTTAGAAATTTTTTATTTTATTTTTTTTATTTTTTAATGTTTTTGGATTTTAAATATTTTAGATGTTTTTTAGGATTTTTAGATTTTAAAAATGATCAAAATCATAAAAAAGGAAATGAAAACAAAAGTAAATTTAAAATTAAAAAAGGGAAAAATCAAAATGAAAATAAAATACGAATCTCAAAATTAGAAAAGGAATAGAAACCAAAGTTAAACTACACAATCACAATCAAAAAATAAATAAAAATAAAAATAAAAAACAAATCCTAATAATACAAATGAAAATTAAAAGGGAAAGTCGAATATGCTAAACAATTGACTAAAACCTAAAAGCCAATACAAAAAAAATCTAAGCGTTTTGTATATGCTGGGCAGGTGTTCGACGATGGAAATGAAGAGCAGGTCGATGGAAACTTCACGCGTTTGATCGTTTGATTCTGATGCAGGTTAGACGGCGGCAACAAGGAGCAGCGACGCAAGTTTGAAGCGTGGAGAGGTGGAGCTCAACACGGACAAGGACGGAGTTGCGATGAGGGGAAGGGTGCTGCGGCGGAATGGAGAAGAAGCACAGGTTCAACAAATTCGTTTTCAGGTTTGGAGCAGCGTGGAAGGGTTTAGAGAATGGATTTGAGGGAGAGATAACAAAGGGAGACGTGGCTTTAAGAATGCATGTGGTAAAAGAGGGGAGAGAGCATGATGATCGTGGGTTTTCCAGGTAGAGTGCAGGTGATGAGGATGGTAGAAGGGTATGCGTGGGTGAGTCTGGAGAGTTGCGGGAGAGCGATGAATGTTGCGGACAGGCAGCACGCAGGTGGGCAAGGATGTGTGGAGGAGATAGCTACGAGGGAGCTTGTGGCAGCACGCAAGGAGAGTGCGGTGAAGGGAGATGCAGGTTATGGAGGGCTGCAGACAAAAGGGAGTATGGCAGCGTAGATGGCAGCTCGATGGATAGCGTGGAGTGAAGACGCAAAAGGGAAAGAGCAACGTTGAAGGAAACTGCGGAAATGAGAAGGGCAGATGGAGCCGCATGAGGAGGGAATGGCACTGCGTGAGGGATCAATGAGGAAAGCCGCAGGGTTTGTGGGTTGATGAGTGTAAGGACAACAACGTATAGGATAGGGATGAGCAAGTGAGGGTTTCAGCCTTAAAGAAAATTTCAAAATTTTTCTACAGCAGAGAAATTGAAAACCCCAGGCAGAAGACAGAAATTCAAAATGATTTCGAAAAAGCCTCAGGAGGACAACCCAACAAAACCCAGAAATTTCCAGATTAAGATGTTATGTTCTGCTTCAGATTTATTAATTGAAACCCCTGTGAAACTATTTCCAGATTTAAGATATTTTAAAACCCTTGGACCGCAGAAATAATGCCTCTGCAAGAGCTAGTTCTGAGGCCAGATCTTACCCTCCAAGGCCTAGATCTGGCTTCAAAATCAAATTTTGCCTTCAGATCTGCAACCTGTTCCTGAAAACAAAAACACCCAGAAATCTGATATACCAAAAAATTGAAACCCCAGAAACCCTAAGTCAGACAAATTAAAAAAAATTACAGATCTATGCACAGGAGTAGCAGATCTACGAGATTTGGTGAGTGTGAGTCCAACTCCCCTCCCGGATCTGATAATCTGAGGCTCTGAAAAGCCATATTTATCAATTTAGCATAGAAATTTTTTTTTTAATTTTAAATTGAAACGGAGGTGCTTCGCCCAAGACCCTTCATGCATCAACAATGAAACTTCTTATGACGAGCTCGGGATTTAATCAAACTGGGCTCTTCAGAAAATACTAATCGGGAGTTGGCTGGTCCAACTGAAAACTTCCCCGAACGCCTAATGATCTAAAAATCAAGAATTCCCTGCACAACTCAATTTAACCATTAACGTAGAACGAGAAAACGATAACAAAATCCAGATTTAATAAAGATACCTGCTATTATATTCAGAACTTAAATTACCATTCAAACCCCAGTGATCAAGCAAGATACATGTGCATAAATCACTCTTCATAAAGCTATCATCAATGGTTGAAAGGAAATCTATGCATAAAGATAAAACATCTTACAACATTTCCACGAAGAGTAACACCAGCAGAAATTAACCCCAAAGTCTTTCTTTATTGCTCATGAAAAAAGATTACAAGAGAGCTTTCACTTAACACACAACTCAAAGATCGAATGATCTCAACTGACAACTGACCTCCTATTTAAAGATAAATCTCCCAACAGCTAGTTCGAGTGATCCTTGTCAAAGTGATCTTGATCGTTGATGGGGATCAAAATTTATTTAATCTCATCCGTCGAAATTTTAAATATTGAGGAAATTTCGAATTTTTCAATTAAATGCATTTTAATAAATTCAAAAATTAAAATTTTGCATTTATTTCCTCAAAACTTTGACTTTGACTTAACCCCAGGGACCCAAGGCATAAAATTTAGCAAAATAATCAATTAACCTTAGTCCCTGGACCTGTTAAGATTTAATTTTTTAAAGGATCCATGAATTTTACCTCTAGAAAATTTAAATTTACCTAGGACCTATGAGGGGATAAATTATTTTTCTAACCCTCAAGACACTTTACATCATGATTTTTACATTTTTTACATCTCAAGGGGGAAAACCCATTTGCAAAAGACCCTCACAGACTCCCAGTTCTGCAACACAAACATAATCCAGCAGACTAAGCAACTTGTAATAAAATAACCTAACCAAATAGTTAGGATCATTCCCAAATCACTTTTACACAGACTCGATCTATAACACTAGAAATCACCTAAGATCCTGGTGACAAAATTCATTCCGGCTTTGGGGTAAGGCTGAAGGAAAACTCTGCCGATCATCTGAGAATGGATCGGTGAGACAAAAAACCTCTTGGAATGTAGATTGTTACCAGAAAAATAGATTTACCTAGGCAATGAAATACATGACACAGATCTGCTGAGATTATTTACATCACATATATGCAGAATGGGTTTACATTATAACATGATAATCAGGTTGATGATGATAGCTGGACAACACGGACACATAGATCGGATGCTATCCATTTTGCAAAAAAAGGGGGTGTACTGCTATGGGTTGTTGACACGTAGCAGTCAACACCTCTTACACAAACTTATAGTGTGGACGCTAGCTATTCTAGTATATTCTGGTATATTAGAACTTTAGAAGACTCTGGATAAGAGGATGATATCATCGATTAAGTGACAACACTTTTTGTTGCAAACATCCTTCTAGGTTCTTTCTCTAGAAAAGAATCCCCAGATGATCTCTCCAACCTTCCTCAATATTGTGCTTGTTAGGTCAATGGTTTTTGTTGACATGGTTGTCAACAATTTTGTTTGCAAGCCACAGACCTTGAACAGAAAAAATTAAGGGACGAGTCCATAGCCTGCTAGTGCCTCATATAGGCGAGGGTCAAGTCCATGGTTTCAGATATTTTCACCACATCACAAGGCCTCATATATGCAAATCTTTGCAACCCTATGCAGTCTTTTGTATATAGCATCATAGCCATTTTCTGAGTCTTTTTTGTACAATAAAACCACCTTGATGAAGACTAGCTGTCAGCATCACATAAATAAGTTACGTATTGTGGTTTGGTTTGATAGAGTTACTCATAATTTTGGAATAACAACTCTGAAAGTGATTAGTGGGCACAAAAATATTTTGTTACTCAGAAGCCATCCAGGATTGTTCTGACAACTCCAGACTCCAGCATTGTTTGTAGCTAATTTACAGCATTAAGCCATAGCTTTGTCCAGCTAAAACTATCGAAAGAATTGTAGATGGCAAAGCATGTACAATTCTGGTTGTCAAATCATTGCAGAGGCAGCTTGAAATCATCTAATCCTTTGGAATAGTCCCTCTTTGTGAAACACACCACCCATTAAAAATGATATTTGGGATTAGGTGAACTTAAACGATACACTGTTGCAAGCTGTTTAGCTTAGAACTTTAATGTTTCTCCTAGCAAATCCTATCTGGCATTGAATAATTTATTTCCTCATGATTTGAGTTAGAAGTTGGAATATTAGTGCATTGTGCAAGCTCTGTACAGAACTGCTCTTATAACCAAGGCATTTGTTTATGAGATTCATTCTTAATTGACATTTTCGTCCTGTGCCAAAGATTCAGAAGGTTATGACTTTATGACTGGAATGTATTATATTGTATTTGAATCAGCTTTATCCAATCACTCTCTTGGGGCTGAATTTCGTTATATTTTGCATCCATTCCTATTTTGCAGTGAATGGTATTTTAAAAATGATACGATCTAGGAAGAAGCACAAACATTTGATATCAATGTATGTTAAGTTTAGGTATGTTCTATGCTTAGAGCAATTTATTTCAATTTTCATAGTTAGCTCCATATCTTTTCCAGATTATCAATCACATCAGCATTAAAGTAAACTGCAGAATCCAGATAGAACATAAACATAAATCGCAGAAGACAAGCCAAAACAAGAGGACACAAGATGTGGCGCTAGCCAGGGACAAACCCCAATGTGGGGAAACCCTTGATAAATTCTTCTTCTATGTTCTTCAATAGTTCAGCGGAGAAAGAGAGAGAGATAGTAAATTTACATCGGAAGTCAACACTTTGACTTATTATATCTATATGAGATCAGTCGAAGACATGCTGCTTCAACTGATTCTCCAAGGTGACTCCTTCACCTATCATAGTGTAGCATCTCGTCATCATGTTGTACCTCACCTTGTTACATCCATCATCATAATGTTGGACCTCATGCAGCTGCTGTCCCAGTGTTTAGCACTGAACTTGCTGATGTCCAAGATTTACCATGCTTGCAGCTGTCCCATGTATAGCTTGCTGTCACATGTGTCATCATGCTTGTACCTTGCTGCTCCATTATGCTTGCTGCCCCCTGCATGCTTGTTGTTCCTGCTGTTGTGATGGTGACTGATTCAGACTGTTGCAATAGCCCTCAAACAGTCATCCAAACAATCCTTAATCTCAGCAGCCTTCCCTGGTGTGAACCTTCTGCCTTCACGCTGAAGTGTAAGGCATAATAAGACTCCAAAACTGCCCATGTTGTCCCTTGCTGTGGTGGTATGGCCTGCGGCCTACCACACAGCCTTGCTGTAGCTTTACAGCCCATGTATCAAACCCAAAACAGGCCTCCTCTAAATTTGTGGGAGCCTCCTTTACAGCGATGACACTTCTCCTTCAAGACAGCGTTAGGCCTCTTCTAAGACAGCATTAGGCCTCTTCAAAACAGGCCTCTATACCTACACTATTCAGCTCTTCCTTTTGACTGTGGTTAGGCATCATTATGACAGCAGCTAGGTCCTTAGATGACTGCGGCTTGATGGTGGCTAGATCCTTCCCTTGTTGCTGTGTATATACCTCCATGAATTACGGCCTAGGGCAATCTTAAGTGCTACAGCTAGGATTTGCGTTGCGTTTAAGTCTCCTCTTGACCTGCGTATAAGGCCCTCCTCCGTGCTGTGGATTAGGCTCCTCTCAACGGCAGTTAGGGCCTCCTTTAGTCAACGGATTAGGGCTTCTTTAGACTGCGTATTGGAGCTCCCCAAGACAGCAGATAGATCTCCTTCAATTTGCGGCTAAAGCTCTCCATTTGGCTGCGGCTAGGGCATCATCCTCTCTGTGGTCATATTCACTGCGGCTAGGGCAACGTACTGCAGCTAGGGCATCATCTTAGGCCAGCGTATACTCTTGTTGTCTCTCTTCTTCACCAAAAACCCAAAGACGTGGAGAGGAGGAGATCACATGAAGACTATGTCTCCAAAATGACTTCAAGTCCTCTCCTATTTATACTAAAACATAGATGATGAATAGACATGACTATTGAGCTTCTGAGCCTACACAAGTTGCTCGCCGACTTGACAAATTGTCTTATAACACAAATAAATTCATATCTTCATAAATACTTATCGGAATCGGATGATCTTTAGATCAATCCTACACCTCTCAATGAAAGGGATCCAATAAAAATATCAGCTGCCATAAATAAGATGACCCACATGGTGTTTGGCCCTAGTTGCCAATTTTAACAATGTAGCTGTCTTTTATTATTTAATTTTTATTATTATTTCGAGTATTCAGTTTTGCCGCCATTAGCAAGTAGTGGAAATCCCAGCAATTAAAAAAATGGGCCTTAATGTGTTTGATTCAGTCGACTTTCATCAAAGGGTTTTTAATAAAAATATAGTGAGAAACTAAGAGCTCAGATGAGTTCATTTTGGCCCAAAGGCTCTCTCTCTCTTGTGTTTTCTGAAGATTGTATGTGTTTAGTTATTATGCCAGCTATATCAAGAAATTTAAGATTAACATGGTATGCTGACCATTCCTGTCATCTGGCTTTTAAAGCTGCTTCTGATTGGACATAAATCTATGATTTTGAAGATATCTTGAGAATTATTCTATATGGAGTATGTCAATCATTTTCCCTATGTATGCACAACCCAAATCTCACTGGGACATCTTCAGCTACATGTTATCTACTTTAAAGATAAGAATTTCTTTACTAAAAAGGTGATCAAGCCAAATTAGAACAAATTTGAGAATTTCCAAACAAAATGATTTTACTCACGAGACTTACCAATGTCACAATATCCACTCCACCAATGCAACATTGCATATGCTCCTTATCAGAAGTTTCTTTGTTTTGTCCGCCATGAGAAATGGTATTGTGATCCTCAGTTACAAGAAGTCCAGTAACAGGATGATCATTTCCTGGACAGTCAATGACCGTGTATCAAATAAATCGGGAATAACATAAGGCAACATAATTGTGAAATAAACAGCAATAAAGGTCACTAAACTGTATTCTCGCAATATTCCACATTTAACAACCTTTTTGGTTATCCTTTGCTTGAGCTTGGAATGATTCTTGACAAGTTACACAGCACAGCCAACTAGGAAAACTTTCAAGAGACAAATCACAATAGAAAGCATGAAATCGGCATGTTCCAGCGATGCCAGTTGCAGCATCCACCATTTCTCGAGCTCTCTCCAAAGCAACCACGCTACAATCGCATGCATAGACAACAACACTGCCATTTGCTCTGGGCTACCATAGAATTCATGAGTAGTGGTACCTCACATTTGCAGAAAGAAACAGAAACAAGGAGGATTCCTCCAATAAAAGTATAATTTATAATCCAAACTGCATTATTTATCCCCAGACAGAACAGAAAGATTTGCATTACTGGGGACAATGACAAACTAACAAAGAAAAAAGAAAGAAAACAAAGAAATTAGAATCGAAAAATAAACTAAAAATAAAGAAAATCCTAGCGCAACCTGAACAAGATTCAGAGATGTAGAAGAAGCAGCCCAGGAAAAAGAAAACTTTGTTTTACAACCCCAACAAAGGCATAGAAAGCTGATAAATCAAAGGAAAAGTCCCAACACAGAAACACCTTGCAAGGCAAAAATGTAGATCAAAATTTGGAAATTTTTATATACTCTGATAATTTTATAGTTGTGGACCTTTGATATTTTTCAAGCATCATCTTTTATCAAGGTGATACTACTAAAGACTGGTTCTGTCTCTGTAGGAGGTGTCAGAGACTTTCACTTAGTGCATATCTTTTTGTTTCTAGATTGAACCAAAATGCCTCACTAGATGGTCAGAGACCCTTAATGTCAGTCATGGTTGATGGGCGATAATATAAGATAATTTTATCAATGCCCAACAAAATCACCACAGTGGTAGATCAGTGGGACTCAGAAGTACAAACAGTGCAAGAGGGAAAATTTTAGGGGTTAATATTCACACATGCACTAATTTTCTATGTTTTTTTTTTTTAAATATTCACCAGTTTCCATTTTTTCTAAAATGATTCAGCCAAATTTTATAGTATAAAATTAATTTATCATAAAAATTGCAAAAAAAATATAGACTATATAAAAATAAAAAATATCATTGGAAATTCAAATATTTTTTACAAAAATATCACCAAAATTTTTATAGCTTGCATATTAGAGGCTAGTAAGTTTCACCAAGGTTTCTAAACTTTAAGATAAATTTTCACCCTTAAAATTTTCCCTGAAGTACATAGTAGGAGTGCGGAAGAAGTTCTATCACTAATCTACAAATGTTGAGATTCACAAGAAATCGTTGGAGAATCAAACAGAACCAACATAAACCCAAATCCTGTAATAAAGATAAAGAAAATACCAGCACTAGAACAGCAAAACACTTGAACGGAAATCAGTGATGAGGAGTACAACCCTAGAGAGAGAGAGAACCCAAAAACAACTGCGCTAGAAAGAGAAATAAACTCAAGCACAAGAGGGTATTGTTACCAACCACTTCGTGGGTGATGTCCCCAGGAGAAATTTTTCTCCGTGATGAGCCTCAGCCGGCATCCAGCAGCCCCTTGCAGCCTCCTACTAGCTCGTTGTGCCATTTCTCTGCCACCTGAGCCAGCCATGTGGCCTCACCCACCTATATTGATTGTATGTTTGAAGGTGGGCCTCCTAAATCTAAAGGTATGTCTTGTCATTTGGTAATTGAGCATTGGGTTTACTTATCATGGATATTTTTGGGTGTGGGTTGATAGGGGGGATTTGGCAGAAAGAGTGGACTTAGTTTGTGTTCTTGTCCCCTTGATCTCTTTTGGTTGTTACCCTTGGATCTTAGTCCCGTGGGATTTCCTTTATCGACCATTCGGTTCCAAGGTGGTACTACTTGGGAAACCCCGACTTTGGGTGTGTGGTCCCGCTCCTTTATCCGCATATATTACTCCCTTTCCACTCACTATACCCCATTCATCATTTCTCCCACCTACGTCCACATAGGGCCAGCCTCCCTATCCCCTTGCCCCCCACCTTGGGGTCAGGCCTGGAATGATGCCCTGGAGGTTGAAACAACTAAAACAAAACAAAACATTAATACGAAAACATGTTTATTTTTTAAATCGGAGCATGGTTTCGTAGGTAATCTAGTTTAATAAACACGAAATAAGGGAAAAACAATGAAAGTAAATTTTTTTAGAAAATAAAAAAGTTAATTTAGGATCATGCATACATGAAAGCAATGTTGAAAATATCGGTATCGGCAAAATATCGGCGAGGGTCCAGAAAATATCTTATCGGCAATATCGGCGAAATATCGGCAAATATCGGCAAGCATAATTTTTTCAAATTTTTAAATATAGCCGATATTTGCCGATATTTTCAAAACATCGCGATATTTTGCCGATATTTTCCGATATTTGCCGATATTTTGAAAATATCGTGATATTTTCAAAACAGAAAATATCGCGATATTTTCTCGGCGATATATCGTTTTGCCGAAAATATCGCGATATTTCCGAATATCGCCGATATATCGCCGATATTATCAACAGTGTATGAAAGAATATAATACATAAATACTAAAACAAAAAGTTGATAGGAAAATATATTTATATTTAAAATGCACCGAGATTTTATAGGTAATCAAATTTGTGAATTATAAAGACGTATGGTTTTATTTTTTAATATTTAAAAGTGTATTGAGTTAATTATAATTAAATTAGAAATATTATATAAATTATATAGTCGATAAACATTGATAAATATATCAAAAATACGTTTTTATTATACATCTCAATATCATAAAAATTAACTAAATTGTGATTTTAAATTATTGTTATTATTATTAAAAGACTAAATATATTAGTTAAACATAAATAAATTAAAAAAAAAATGTAATAATATTTATTGATTCAATTTATCATAGAAATTATTAACTTGTAAATATCTCTTCTTATAATACCATGGGCCAATACCACTACTTATCAATACCACATGCCTAATATTATATGTGTTGATATGATATTTTCTTCAATTAATTAATTTAAGATAAATTAAGCGGGAAAAAATACAAGTAAATTTCTTTAGGAAATAAAAGGTTAATTTAAGACTATGTGCACATGAAATAATACAATACACAGGTACTAAAACAAGAAATAGAAATTGATAGGAAAACATTTTTATTTTTAAAATCACGACATACTTCCCTAGGTAATCGAGTATGCGAATTATAAAGATATATGATTCTATATTTAGTATTGAAAAGTATGGTGTGTTAATTATAATTAAATTAGGATAATCATATAAATTAAAAGGTTGGTAAACACTAAACGTTGATAAACATATCAAAAATAAATTTCCATTATGCATCTCAATATCATAAAAATTAACTAAATTGTGATTTTCTTTTTAAATTATTATTATTATTATTATTATTATTATTATTATTATTATTAAAAGAGTAAATATATTAGTTAAATATAAATACATTTAGAAAAATATGTAACAATATTCATTTATTCAGTTTATCATGGAAATTCTTAACTTGTAAATAACTCCTCTTATATTACCATGGGCCAATACCACGACTTAATACCACATACCTAATATTATATGTGTTGATATGATATTTTCTATAATTAATTAATTTAAGATAAATTAAGAGGGAAATAAAAATACAAGTAAATTTCTTTAGGAAATAAAAGGTTAATTTAAGATCATGCCCACATGAAAGAATACAATACAGAAATACAAAAACAAGAAATGATACGAATTTTTTGTTTTCTTCAAATTGCACCATGAATTATAAAGTTGTATGGTTCTATAATTTTAGTATTGAAAAGTGTGTTTAGTTAATTATAATTAAATTCGGATGATCATATAAATTAAACGAGTCTGCAAATTATAAAGATGTATGGTTTTATGATTTTAGTATTGAAAACTGTGTTTAGTTAATTATAATTAAATTAGGATGATCATATAAATTAAACAATTGGTAAACATTGATAAACATATCAAAACTACATCTTTATCATACATCTCAATATCATAAAACATAACTAAATTATTATTTTATTTTTTAATTATTATTATTCTTATTATTATTATTATTATTATTAAAAGAATAAATATATTAGTTAAACATAAATACATTTTAAAGAAACATGTAATAATATTCATTGATTCAATTTTATTTTTAATTTTATTTTGGTACAAACCATTAAGCTCGAAACCTTTTCTTCGAGGTGGAATTATTATACATATACATTTCTATGTCAGAGAGAGGGAGTTTGAGTTATATGCATTTATTTCTATTCTAGGTCACAACACTACTCATAATTTGGGGAAGTGGGAAGAATATGTGTTAGATGGGTGAATTCTCTGATCTATGAAGTGAAGTTCTTGTTTTCTTTCACTACTCATAATTTGGGGGAGTGGTAAGAATATGTGTTAGATGGGTGAATTCTCTTATCTATGAAGTGGAGTTCTTGTTTTCTCTCTATGCAGCTACTACATTTACAGACTTACATTTTGGAATGACCACAATGAAGCCAATTATTTTCATTATATGGGATATATCTAACCTTCCCATTTACCTTTCTCCGAGCTTGCAAAATTTATGATATGTTCCAATTTATCCATTGTTGGCATGAATGTGAGTCTCATGTGGAATTATGTTTATTTTTACTAGGTGAGATTGATAGACTTGTTTTCCCTATTTTGCAAACAAGTATCCATTCACTTTCTCACCTTTTTTGTTCATTTATATGTAAATAAATTGTTGCGCTGTTGCCAAAGTTACTTAGAATTGTTGGTATTTTTTTATATGGAACCGAATACATACTAAAAATATTACATCCAATAAAAGTGTTGAAAGTATGGAAAACAACATGAACATATAAAATTTCAATGTGCAAAATGTGATGCAAATTATTGAAATTTCTTATTCAACATAGATTAATTTGGGTATGCCTTTTTGGGTGATGTTTTTAAGGACATGTTTTGACATGGATTGTATCCACAAACTGTGTGGGGGTATTAAATTCCAGATCATCCCTATAAAATATGGTTTCATTTCTCAACTGAATGAACGGTGTCATATTAAGAAATGTCCTATTGAATTTTTAGTGGACAAGGTGCTTTAGGGCTTTTACCCTAGTAAATTCAACTTCACCAAAGTAGGCGAGGAAGAGGTGTTTTTCCATTTTGAAGAAAGTGAGCAAAAAAAATTCAAGACTTGGAAAAATTCCCTATATTTGATAGTCCAAATCTGATTGCCATAAATGTAAGTATAAATAGCAAGAATGGAAGCACCTTTTGAAGCAGTGTTTGAGCGTTTTGAGTGCACTTTGATGCACTTCTCATGTTATTCTTTCTTATACTGCAGGTGAGTCCAATTGAGTGTGAGAATGTGCTTCTTGAGTATTGGACTACTTGCCTAAACGCATTAACCATGATAGCTTGTTGTTAGAATTTCATTTGGTTGTCAAGGCTGGGAACCCATTTTCTCGTCATGGGTATTGGAATGCTTTCCCCAATGTATTTACCATGATAGCTTATTGTTACCATTGCATTTGGTTTTTGAGGCTGGCAATCCAATTTTTCGTCTTGGTTACAATAGCCTCGGGTCTTTTGCAACTATAAACCATCTACACTTCCACTTAAGTACACTATTTTAATTGCAACATGTGACTCTTTACTGACCAACCACTTCGTGGGCGATGTCCCCAGGAGAAATTTTTCTCCGTGATGAGCCTCAGCCGGCATCCAACAGCCCCTTGCAACCTCCTACTAGCTCGTTGTGCCATTTCTCTGCCACCTGAGCCAGCCATGCGGCCTCACCCACCTATATTGATCGTATGTTTGAAGGTGGGCCTCCCAAATCTAAAGGTATGTCTTGTCATTTGGTAATTGAGTATTGGGTTTACTTATCATGGATATTTTTGGGTGTGGATTGATAGGGGGGATTTGGCAGAAAGAGTGGACTTAGTTTGTGTCCTTGTCCCCTTGATCTCTTTTGGTTGCTACCCTTGGATCTTAGTCCCGTGGGATTTCCTTTATCGACCATTCGGTTCCATGGTGGTACTACTTGGGAAACCCCGACTTTGGGTGCATGGTCTCGCTCCTTTATCCGCATATATTACTCCCTTTCCACTCATTATACCCCATTCATCATTTCTCCCACCTGGGTCCACATAGGGACGGCCTCCCTATCCCCTTGCCCCCCACCTTGGGGTTAGGCCTAGAATGATGCCCCGAAGGTTGAAACAACTAAAAGAAAAAGAAAAAAGATAATTGGCCACATTTAACAGGAAATTGTACCACAAAATGCAAAAGATGGTTGGGACAAAATAATTAGCACGTGGGCAAAAGCCAATACTGAGCTCTACCCCAATCCATGGTCATCACCCGATTTCCATAGGCCCTAGATGAGCCTCCTTTATCATTCAGGAATGCATGATTGTCCCAACCCCTGGAGGGAAATGAACCGCCCTACCTAAAAGGGGGTAATCACTGCTATATCTTACACATCATGCTCTTGTCCTTTGAGCCCCGCGCAGTTAATTAAAGAAAAATTCATAAAAGGCAAAAGGCATATAAAGAGGGGTGGAAAAATCAAGGTCAGGGCACCTCGTGTACCACGATTGCTCCCTCCTACACATTACATACCCAAGTGTGGAGTTCCCCTATGCCCCAATATGTGGCGCAAGATTGCCCCTCTCATTCCCTACTCCATTCCACTTATTTATCACTTGCCACCCCCATTAGAGGGATGTACCTTGGACATACTATCCCCTTTAAGGGCTGAAACCACCTAATAAGGTACTTGGCTAACCCCTTTGGATGTTGGAGACCGAGACACTAGCACATGTCAAAGCCCACTACGAAAGGGCATGCCATTATGAAGCGCCCACTTTGTCATCCATGATTTGTAAGCTCTTTTACCCGACTATTTTAATGACTGGTTGTACCAGAAGCCTAGGGGATGCATTGGATCTTATGTAGGATTACAAGTGGTTTCCATTTGGGTTTGGTCTCCCTAGATGGGATCCTAACCCCCAAAGGTCTACATTGGCACATGTAGTGTGTGCATAGAGAGCCATGGGCCTCCACAACAGCAGACAGCATTCCACGAATTTTCATGGATGATCAAAGACTACTAGCGATCCATTTTTGGGATGATGGTGATATGCTTGATACGTTATGCCCAGCAGGCCCCCAAAGAAGCCCCACACTCTTGGCAAGTGTCACGGGACTTGTACGATGTCATGGCAGCATTCATTCCGCCACTTGGACCCTTGCAAAGGATCTACAGGCATCTCTGATTCATATGGAGACCCATGGGGTCATTTAAGTGCCCTCAGACCCACTAGGAGCACCATAGGTCTACTACGTGGGGAACAAGGGACCACCCCCTTGTCCATCATATTCTGAGGAATTTATTCTTCAATATGGCACTTCAGGATATTATTAGGCCTTTGGAGTGCCCCACGACATGTACATATTATTATTTAGCCCCTTGTGAGGCTTATTTTTACACTTGAGCTAGTTTGGTGGGTTTGTCACCAATAGGAGTTTTATTTGCACATTATTTTATCATTAGGGGCTAATGTAGGCCCATATGCTAATTCGAACTCCTTAGGAGGCTATATATTGATGTTAGGTACATTCATTTGTATCGTCACTTGATTTGGGATCTCTCTAATCATAAAGAACTTCACATTTTTTCCTTGGAGGATATTTTCTGGAGATGGATGAATTTTGACGTATGGATTTGGGCTATTTATCTTGTCTTGGAGCTTTGTCTTGTGAACGAAATGTTGCTTGGATATACTCTATAACATTGTAAGTGAATTTTGATGTTATTATTCTTGTTGTTGCATAATGCTAAAATTAGGGCTAGTTGTTGCATAATTCAAATGTAGAATTGAGCATGTTTTAGCTAATTTAATGTATGGGCCAATGTTATATGAATGAAATGTCCTAGAGATTATTTTTCTCAATAAGCTTGCATTGTTTGGTTTGAAGTATAAATGCTTGAAGATCACTTTTCTTTTCTTTCTCTCAACATCGGATGAAGTTGACATTTTGGGCCTCCTTAATCAAGAAACCAAGTCCTTACTCATCACCATCCTTGATTCCATATCCCCAAGTGAATTAGGCATTGGTCCCTTAAAGGGGTCATCATTTTAATCCTCTTTTTACCATTTTCCCCTTTTCCCCCAGGTCTAGCCCCATTAGGTTACCAAGGGCATCAATTTCATGGGAATTGACCCAAAGAAAACTTCGATCTCCTATAGGCTACTGTGTTGGTGGGTCCCCTCCCTCTCCTCTAAATTTGAGGCAATTCTAACGGTGGAATCTCCAGGAATCCCAAGCCCTAGCTCTAGAAACGAATGTTTCTTAAGCATTCCCAAGGCTAGACCTTGATAGGATCAATTCAACCATCTAAAGGATATTCTTGTTTGGTCCTTTCCCCTCACCTTGTCCAGGATATGAACATCATTGGTTGCTGCATTCCATCCTCGAACTTGGGCTAGGTCCACTTGGCCCCATGTGGTCCCACTTCTCAATAAAGATTATTTGTCAAGGACCATTTGGGAATCCAAGTTTCCCAAGGATTATAGGGATTGAGAACCTTGTTTATAAGCCTATCCTTTCTTCCTCAAACCCTCAAATCCTCACCCCTTGCCCCTGGTGGACCAAGTCCCTTGCTTAAAGAGCAAGCAAGTTCCATTCTTCACTCCATCCTTGGGAAAGAGTTTTCATGGTCACTTCTCACTTATCCATCGACATATACTTTACAAGTAATCCCTACACTACCGGGACTCCTCCCATCGATGAAAGTCTTTAAAGAGCAAGGAGACTTAGCTGTGGTGACAGTGGGTTATGCCTCCACTGTTGCCCTTAACCTAGCAGTTGCCCTCATAGGAACCCCTTTTAGGTCCCCTATTGGTTTGAGTGGTAACAAGTACAACTCTGGATAGGTGCCCTTAGGCAAATCACTTTATTAAGAATGAAAAAAATCACATGAAGATCGATTGCAAATGATAGTTGTGTATTTATACAGAACTTAAGAGTGGGGTGGTTCCCCAAGAGGAATTATGAACCTACATGTACAAGGACTACCATAGCCAAACCTAGAAATAATGATCACAATATGTTAATTTCTAAACCTAGTACTTGGCAATTAATTCCTAGAGGATTTATCACAGATCTATTGAATTAAGGCATAACTAGATTCTTAACAAAATATTCAGCAAAAGAAAATTATTAAAAATTAATCAATCTCAATCACATTTCACACACAAATTTTCCCCAACCAAATCAGTTCTTCACTAAATCTTAATCAGAACCTACTTGGGATCTTGTACTAGAATAATGGTCAAACTAAGCAAAATATACATACAACATACCTAGATCTAATCCGGCAGATCAAGCCCTAGATCTATCCTTGATCTATTTGGCTGATTTGGATCTCCTATGTTGCACCCCTACTGCTTCCTCCAACCGGCATGCTTGAGTATCTCACTCACTTGAAAAAATCTGTTTCTCAATGTTGTGTTGTATGGTGTGTCTTTCTTCTCTCCTTAGCCTTGCTTTTATAGCTTCTCATTGAGCTAAATCCCTAACCCTAATCTCGAAAGCGAGGATGCCTAAGATTAGATCTCGCTTCACTTGAGATCAATGGTTGAGATTAAAACATAATCACTAAAGTAAATACTTTATTTTTCCTAAGTTTCTTTAGCTCAATAGCCAACATAATTAATTATGTGCTTTACATAAGTTAGACAACTTACTCGATACTTGAGCAAGTATCCTAAAGAAACATTGGGCAACTTTTGCATTCCTAGATACTTAAGCTTGTGCAAAAGTGTCTGCACAAGCTACAAACATCAACACAATATAAGGTCAACAGTGATCAAAAGTGAGGTTTACACCATTTTCAATATTCTCACTTAAAGTTGAACAAGGGCACCGAAGAAAATAATGAATAAAAATGAGAGTGGATGTATAGATACCAAATCAATATAAGGTTAGTCGACACCAATATACAGATGAAAATGGCTTTAAAAATACCTAACTCGATATAAGGTCGATCATGGCCAACAAATGAATGTGTGGGTATATGGATAACCAACTCAATAATAAATATAAGGTCAATCGTGGCCAAAATAGAAATGAGAGTGGGTGTATAAATACCAAACTAAATATAAAGTTAGTCATGGTAAAATACAAATGAGAGTAGGCCAAAAATGAAGATTACACCCCTATTTTCAATGTCGCCCTTTAATTTAAATAAGGGACCTTAGAGAGAGTGCATTACAGAATAATATTTATAGCCCCTCTCAATGTTAAACAAGGACCATATCGAGAAGATATTACATATTATCCCCCTTGAAAACCATAACTCCCACACCAATACAATTCCATAAGTTTGTGAAGTTGGTCACTAGCAAGAATAGAAGAGACTTTTGTAGGATAGGATCCAAAAGAGTCATCAATAAGGTCCTCGTCGTCTACATCTTTCTACTAGTCACTATATACAAATTCAATGAAACAAGTTGAGATTAATTTTAAGTAGTGAAAAATATCCTGTTAAAATATGAGTAGGAACTCCATCAAATAAGGTTAGGAAGTACTTAGCTCCCACAAGAGAATGAGTGGTCATATCCCCAAATATAAATATGAATCATCAAGAAGCTAAGCAGAACACCCCTTACATACAAAAGCCTAAGGGAATCCCCTAAAAACCATCATCTATGTCCTTTACAACCCATAGATAATCAAAAAGGATGTGTTGATCCGTGGTCATATCCCTTGTTAGAATATAAGGCTTACATGTGTGATAAAGTCACCTAAGTGACTTAGGCTATAAGATAGGGTTTTATAATATTATTAACATTTAGGGTTTTAAACAAATAAGACCTCTCAAACTCTATATGAGAGAGGTGAATCCCATTGTAAGTGTGTGAAGTATTTTCTTAAAAACATAATATTGTGTATCTCTATTTCAAACCTATCTAGGGTTTCACGATTTAATAATCAAGCTCATGTCCTAACATCCCTAGTAGATTTAGAGTCCACAGAGTATTCCTTGGAAGTAAAGGACCACCAATATGTAGAGTGCACGACCAAAGATGATTCCATCAAGTTCAATAACAACATAAAGAAGAAGGCTTTATAAATCTTTAGAAGTTCACCGTGATAGGCCTTGATGAAGATGGTCATCCTTGAGATGACAAGGGAAGGGTTGTACATCACCTTGGAGCCCCAACGCTTGAGATATTTGGTGCCACGTTACTCCTATTCCTCTTGTGAGGGTGACGTAAGGTGCTTTTGGGGCATCATATTGGCATGGAGACTCTTGATGGCTTGCACGTGATCTTTAAGGCACTTTTGGATTATGGAGTACTCTTTAACCCTTACCTCACATTTTGAGGGCTTGTTAAGTTCATTTGGAGGGTGACATCACACTATTGGAGCATTTATTCCCACACGTGTGGGATTTTATGGCATATTGGTCTTGCTTTTGAACTATGAGGTTGACTTGTAACCAGTGTTGCGAACATCGCAATTGGGATTAAAACCGCGAGGGGAAAAAATCATAAAAAATTGTAAAAATCGGGAAAAATCGTTAAAAATCGGCAAAACAACATCGACAACATTAAAAAAATAAAAATAAAAAACCTTTTTTTTCAATTTTTTAAGTATCTAAAGCATACACGATTTTTTGACGATTTTTAGGATTTTTTTTGGCGATTTTTAGGATTTTATCGCGATTTTTACAATTTTATCGTGACTTTTTCATTTTGGAAAAAGCTTGACAATTTTTTGGCCATTTTTTCAAAATGAAAAAATTGCTGATTAAATCGGCCGATTAAATCACCATGCCGAAAAAATTGCGATTTTCGCAACACTACTTGTAACCTCTTTTTTGAGTACTCTAGAAAAGCAGTCAATTTATCAAGAAACTCCAACACCTGAAAGGCTACTCTTACACCCTGGTTTTACCAGCTCCAACTGGAAGGATGCTCCAACACACTAATTTTATCAACTACAACTAAAAGGATGCTTCAACACCTTGCAAGCTCCAACTTGCCCTAGCACCACCCTTCCACCCTAAAATATTTTCAGCCTCCAAATTGAAGGAGACTTCACTCTCCTGCCTTACACCACCCAACCACCCTGGAAATATCAATGAAACAGGAATCGGCGATTCTGCCGATTAATCGCGATTCCCAATCGGCTCGGCCACGAAACGATTAGAGTCGAATCTTCCGGAGTCAAATCGCGTTGACCGAGTTTGACTCGTGGTCAACGCGATTTTGACTCGCGCGTCTGCGTTTTTTTTCCGACTCGCGCCAAAATTTTTGGGTTTCGGGAATCGATTTATCGGGTTCTGGGTTTCTGTTTGTGGCATTGATCACTCTCGCGTCCAGCGCATTGATCACTCCTGCGTCCAGCGTCCAGCGTCCATACTCCCGCGTCCAGTGTACAGTCGACACCACCGCAGAGCCTGTGCATTCGACCGTCGACGCCGCATTCAGCATTGTTGAGAATCGATAAAGCGTTAACCTGCGTGAGCCTTCAGGTAAACCGTAACAATCTTGGAATTGTGCACGTAAAGCGATAACTCAGATCGAGAACTCTACGTCTCTTCATCCATTCATTTTTCTCCTTTTCTCAGTTCGAACTTCGTTTAGTGTTCATAACAGATTTTGGAGGCTGAAGCTTTGAACCTGGTTTCCTGGTAAACCGTAAGACTATTTTCCAAAGCCTCGTTGAAATTTAAAGTTTGGTTCTGAGAAATCGTTGCGAGAGCCATTGGTTTATTCATGAGTATCGGGTTTTTACTTTTTAGTAAACTGTTTGATTCATGATAAAATGTTTGATTCATGTTAATTTTGTAGTCGTTGGGGTTGAAGTTCATGGGTTGACCACTTAGCGGCCTCTATTTAAATTCCTCCTCGAGTCACGCATGACTCTGCAATTTACGTGCCTTTACATGCCTTATATTCACACAATCAAAAAGAAGCTTCCTATTGTGCCATGACCCCTGTACATTCCTAAAAGCCGAATTATAGCAACTATTCTTCAAACCATATGGCAAATGGCCATCAGTTGATGACTCTTGGACCTCCAGTCTGTCAAACAAATTAGGATCTACAAGGAAATCGGGTCTGTCCTCCTCACTCAGCAAGGCTACATCTTCAGACATCAGTTCTGCATTGCAGATAATTTTCCTTACATATTCAAGCTCTTGATCTTCAATACAGGCAGGCTAAGTTTCTGCCAAACCAATTAAGGAAGGATCAATCTTGTGCAATCTTGAAATATCTAGAATTGCACCCATTATCTTATCACTTTCTACAACTTCCAAGTTTGCAGAAGAAGCAGAATCACGTAATTCTGCATCAGCATCCAGCATCCAGTTTGCTGAGTAACAACTTTCATTCGAGAAAGAAGCTTCTAATATGGATACTGGACTAGGCTGGTCACAGTCCTCGCTGCAAACAGTCCCTGTAGCACCTTCAAAGTTATATGTTTTAACTTTCATGAGCTTTGAATGCATGGAAAGATTGAGAAAAATCCATGCTTGCTTCCACATTTCTGTTCTGTCCTTGTTGTCCCTTGCCATATTACAACAAATTACTACAAAAAAATTTCTATGTGTTCACTGACATCTGTCTTCATTTAATTTTTTAAATTTCTAGCATATTTTAAACTTTTGGATAATTTTTAAATTTGATTTTTTGTTGTCTTTCACAGGAGCCACAAATTAAATAGAAGCCAGACTCCAAATCTTAACAGAAGCCACAAATTAAACACAAGTTCAAAGCAACAACAATGCCGAGAGAGCGGGACTTTGCTTGGGCTTATTGTGACAAGATTCCCGGAAAATCCTTGCTCCTTTGTAAATTTTGCAAAAAGGAATGCAGTGGAGGCATTTATAGATTCAAGTTCCACCTTGCAAAAATACCTGGCCATGATATAGGTCTTTGCGGCAAAGTTGACGAGAATGTCCAATACCAAGCAGCCTTGGCCCTTGATATGTTAGAGCAGCATAATGCCAAGAAAGCAAAGCAAAATGCTGAAATAGGAAATGTTGGAGTTGATACTTTTTCTGCCACTAGCCCCATGTCACCTCAATCTGTTGAATCCTCAATGCCGTTCCCAAGTTTTCCACACATGCCTCCAAGGCCAAGTCAAACTCAAAGCCATGCCAGTCCTTCAACAGCAACTCCTTCCTTCAACAGTGGAGGTGGAAACATAAACACCTTTTTTGCTCCCCGCACAAAACCCGGTTCCCAACCTACCTTGGATGGCACTGGTTGGAAAAAAAATATCCATAGTCAAGCAAGGAAGGCCATTGCTAACTTTTGGTACTATTCTGACCTACCTTTCCACTGTGCCAGAAGTCCTTATTGGCAAGCTATGATTGATGCAATTGCTGCTGCAGGTCCAGGGTTCAAAGCCCCTACATCAGAGAGCCTTAGGACAAATATGTTGTTAGAGAGTGTTGAAGATGTCATGCTTGTGCTAGCTGAATTTCGTTCATCATGGGTAGAAACAGGGTGCACCATCATGAGTGATGGATGGACAGATCAGAGGAATAGAACTTTAATAAATTTCCTTGTATCTTGTCCCGCAGGCACAATGTTTCTCAAGTCAGTGGATGCTTCAGATAAGGTTAAGAATGCCCAACTTATCTGTGAAATGATGGAGGAAGTCGTTCAAGAAGTGGGAGAAGAACATGTTGTACAAATTGTCACCGATAATGCAGCGAATTATATGGCTGCTGGTAGACTTTTTGAGATGAGGCACCCCACTATTTTTTGGACCTCTTGTGCTGCCCATTGCATAGATTTAATGCTTGAGGACATTGGTAAGCTTCATTGGATACATGAGGTTGTGGAGAAGGCAAAATCCATAACCAAATACCTATACAACCACACTATTGTCCTAAACACTATGAGAATATACACTGAAGGTAAGGAAATTGTTCGACCTGCAGTGACTCGATTTGCAACAAATTTCATATCTTTGCAATCTGTGGTTGAGCAAAAGATAAATCTGAAGAGGATGTTCTTAGGACCTGAGTGGATGGGATCTAAACATTCCAAGACCCCTGAAGGCATCGAAATTGCTGCACTTGTGTTTAATGATGGCTTCTGGAAAGATGCTGAAGAGATTATTGCTGTGACGGAGTCCCTTGTTAGAGTTCTCAGGTACTTTTAGTCTTTTAACTTTTTCATTTTTAAAATTTCATTTCAAGCTTCTTTTTATTTACAATGTTTCATATTTCTTTAAATTTGAATGCTTGAACTTTCAGGATGGTTGATGGTGACAAACCCGCTATGGGTTACATTTATGAGGCGATGGATCTCACAAAGGAGGCCATCAAAAGAAGATATGGGGATGATGAGACAAAGTATATGCCTCTTTGGGACATTATAGATGCACGTTGGGATAGGCAATTGCATTCCCCCTTACATGCTGCTGGGTACTTCTTAAACCCACAATATTTTTATGATAAGAGCAAATTTAATGAGGATGGGGAGGTTGGCAGAGGACTTATGACATGCTTGGAAAGGTGCTTCCCTGATCTAGAACAACAAAGTCATGTCTTTTCCCAACTACAAGAATATAGGGCACCATCGAAATTGTTTGCCTATACCAGTGCTATAAGACAAAGGTCAAAGATGTTGCCAGGTACCCAGCTTGAAGGCTTCATCAATTCATTAAATTTGTTTAAACTTTATTTTGTATGTTAGAAGTTTTATTAAATTTTCTTTTCTTTTTAAGTTTTTACTATTTACTAATTTGGTACTTCTAGTCTTCTACTCACAAACCCTTACCACTTGCTAGGTCTTTGGTGGCAAAACTTTGGTAGTGATACGCCAGATTTGAAGAGATTTGCCATTCGAATCTTAAACCAAGCATGCAGTGCTTCAGGTTGTGAACGCAACTGGAGCATGTTTGAGAAAATACATTCTAAGAAGCGCAACTAATTGACACAAAAGCGCTTGAATGACCTTGTATTTGTCCATTACAATCTACGACTTCGCAACAAACAAATACAAGGTGAGATTCGAGAGCTTGAATTTGAAGGTTTCATAATCTAGTTCGTACTTTAAAAGTTTAAAGTTCAAACTTCAAAGTGAAATTTTAATTCACATTTCAATGTCTCATGATAATGACAGGTATTGATCATTCACCAATCGACCTTGAAGAGTTAGATTTGCAAGCTACAAATGCGGCAGAATGGGTTCAATTAGATGAGCCTCCTCTTTTCAGCCTTCACGACTTGGAGAACTTTGAGAGTCAAGCAAGCGAAGGAGTGGGAGGAATCGCTTCTAGTTCTCACTCTTAAGAGTCTTAGACTCTTAGTTGCTGATTTTTTTTCTGATTAGTATGCAGTTTTTAACTTTTTTGTAAACTTTTAGAAGCATATGCTTCTAAGGACTCAAGACTCAGTGCTTTGGATCATGTGTGGACTCATAACATATATGAGATACTTATTTATTCATGATATTTTGGACATCTATTGATATTATGCATTGTTTGGACATACCTTTACCCAATATTAATGAAAAATGGTTTTTTTAATTCAATATATGTGTATATTTTTATTTAATGAATTTGCCGATTTTTTCCCTATCCGATTAAAACTCTTCGCTCTTTTGCCTTGCCGATTTATTGCCGATTCCGAGTCTGGTAACATTGGGAAATATAAAGATAGAGAGATAATTGTGGGCTCCCGTACCAGAGACAATGACCACTTACAAGGATACTTAATAAAACTTCTTCTACTGTTGAAACATGCCCCAGATGTACAATGATATGCCCAAACTCCAGAACTAGCCTTTGTATACTGACAACTCTTACTTCAATAACAACTCAAACTTAACTGAATCATCAAGTTTCATACCTTAGGTCTGCTGATGTGAAGTGTGCCACTGATATGTCAGGCGTCCTAAATATGCCTCAAAGGTGTGCTTCTCTGATTTCAACATTTGATGTGACAGATGCATTCAGTCAACAGGTATCAACGAGTCCTTGATCTTGCCTTGAAAACAGCAGACCTCCTTTGAATTGTGGATCACCAGAATGTGTCTTAACAGTCTTTTAATCAGACTTTGGGTTTCAAATTTATCTCAGAAAATGATAGCTCTCCCAAAAGAGTCTGCAACAGAATTACTTCAACAGAGGTTAAGCTATACAAATCTGCCCACAATCTGTTCAATCTTTAACTTTTTGAGGAATACAAAATAGCCCAAAACACCACGAGAGTCTGAGAACCAAGTTTCACATTGAACCCAGAAATCAGGCCATCAGAATATCTTCAAATCAAGTACCACTGATGTTTGTCATGAAAAGGACTAAATGGGTCTCAAAGTAGGCCTGTCACAAAAGAGCTGAGAAATACTTCAATGAAAGAGTCTGTCACAATTGAAAGAGTTGAGAACTAATTTAGTTATCTTTGTCTTCCATACAATGATGATCTCTGCAAAGCCTACGAAGAAGCTACTGTAGACGGTCTTCAAAAATTAGAGCAAGGTGTTAACGATCTCTGTCATGCTTGGATTGCAGTTCAAACCTTTGATGAGAATCTCCCGAAATTGTTTCAGAACTTCTTCCTTAGAAGGATGTCAAGGATGATGAGAGCCCTTGAAATTGTTACAAAAGGAGAGCCTTAGATAACACTTCAACAGGACCTCTACCATAGTTTGAAAATAGCCATTGAATAGACAAAGTTTGTCTCCAAACAGTGCTTTAGGACTGCTTCAGCATAGGCCTAAATGAGGCCGACATTTTATGCCTCGGGTAGGCCAATTGGACTGCAGAAATATAGCCTCAGAAAATATGGTCCGAATTTAGTCATGCCCTAGTCACAAAGACATGAAAACCATCCTTGAACAGACCTGCAATAAGCCTTGAACAATCCGCAAAAGGTTCCAGAAATGGGTTCGGATTAGCCTCAGAACTTTAACCAAAATCACCACAGACAGGTATAAGAAATTAGGTTTAGATCCTATGAATTTTCTCCTTAGAAATTTCCCTGCCACAGAAGGTTGAATGACCTCAGGGGGTCCGAACTGATCCACAGTACTGCTCAGCAAGAAACTCTTAATCAGAGAAAACATTAAGCCCAAGAACCCTCTCTCCAACTCGACCTCTTCCATCACCTAGGTGTGACCACATAAGAATTCCCACCAGATAAACATTGAGATCTCTACCTTTAGGGCAGACGGATCCTATCTTTATATAGGACAACAACCCTTCTAGATGGGGGAAAGCCAACCTGCTTTCCAAAATTTAATTAATTTGTCATTCCTCTTTTGCAGGCGAATTTGACTAGAAGGCCCCTCATAATTTAATTTAATTTTCTTGAATTAAAATGCCACTAATAAACCAATCAATAAGCTACTTGTAGTTGTAGTATCTTCTTTGGGGCTTTTTTACCACAAAATGGGGCTCGAATCTTTAAAGAGGCATATCTCCTCAACCGTGAGGAATTATGAGACATGTCTGTCGATTTTTGAGTAGCTTGGGAGGTACTCCAAGCCCTAGCGATTGGGGTTTAGAAGGTGGAGCACCACAAGAGTCACTTGTGGGCTTGGAACCCAAGGTTGGGGTTTTGCACCCAAAAGAGCTGAGCCAAACCATGAGGCATTTGAGCATGAGAAAACGTAAGGTGATAGAGGATGTCGAGACAAAATCAACGCATCGAGAATCACTCAAATCAGAGCTCTAGATCACGAGTTATGAATTTTTGAATGTCACTGTTGGGTTTTCCACAAGTCGGCCTAGTGGAGGAAGACTTGTTGACAGATTGGCAAACCCATGTGGACGTCCAAATGAAGCCCTCCTTTAGTGTATAAAAAGGAGGTTTGGAGAGTTCAATTGAGTACATCCAAAGGTGCAACGCAAGGCAGCAAAGGAGAGAAAAAATCTCGTGGAAGAGAGTGAGGATACCTCTATAAGTCATTTCAGCGAGGAAGGAAAGGGTTGTTTGGCAGCCTTTCCACGATTGTGTGAAGGGCCGTCTCACCCTACAGGAAGGCCGAGTAAGGAGAGGTAACTACCGGTCTGTTGTGGCATAATTAAGGGTGGTTTCCTCTGTTTCATGCAGGCCGTAAGCACAGGAGTATGGTGTGGGTAGGCTGCAGGCCTTAAACACCTTAGAACAGGGCTGTGTTGGTCTGTTTGAGGGTAATAAGTGCCCAAATCATCAGCATGGAGGCAGAGGAGACTAATAGAAGGAGGCCGCAGCTAATAAAAGGACTGTGAGGGTATGTTATAGGGCTGACGTGGGTCACAGTGATGCTCTAACCAGGTCACGGTCATACAGCAGTTGTACATCAGACTTGGAGCTAGATTTGCCTTGTGTTGGGTCAAGTGTTGACCAGTTTTGGATCAAATTTATTGCAGCCTGTGGGAGCCAATTGGAAGGCTTAACGTGGTGGTCAGAAGCCTCTCCTTGGAGCAGATTTCACAGTGTAGTATTGGGCATCATTGGACTGGCGGAGAGCAGAGTATTGATGGCCCAAAGTAGCCCTTGACAAGCAGTCATAACGAGAGCTTGACAGCTGAAGGTTGGGTGAAGGAATGAGCCTAATGTGTAGCACTTTGATGGACAGAAGAAGCTATTAGATTGGTAGATTGGAGCTCAGGTGTTGGCCAGCCAAGAAGAGCAGATTGGATCAACTTGTGATCATTGTAGCAGAAGTGACTTGCAGCGGTGATATCTGGCAACCCTCCTGGAGCCTCTATGTGTTGTCCTTTGATGGACTAAGGGGCAGCTAGAGAGAAGAATGGGAGAGAAGGACCGGCAGGACGAGATACAACATAGAGACTGCAGCAAGATTGTCATTGTATCTTGTATCCCTTGTATGGGAACCCTAGACTGTTGTATTACTCGGTTTAATATAACGAAGATTGGTTTGTTGTACATATTTGTACAATATTTTGTAAAAAGTTGTCTATACCTGTGCATGTGTGATCTATTTCTTTATAGTGTTCCGTTGTGCAAAGTAGCTTGTTGAGATTCTTGGTTTGGTAGTGTTAGATATTCTAAGATTCTATCCTAGACCCAAGATCATGGAAATTCAACAGTGCCACCTATCATTGGAATCGGCACGACGAGAAGAATCAAATGAAGATGGCCTTGAGCCCAAACATATTGATCTTGCCAATCAATTTCCTCAATGAAAGCGGGCCTTCTTCTGGCTATTGCTTGAGTTGACATCAATGATAACCAAATTCCAATAGAAGATTGATATAAATAGAGCATCCCGCTCACTTCTACTTTCATCATCACACAAGTGAATTCAACCTCTCTAAAAAGTGTGTAACTTGCTTCCTTATTTGCTACTTGGGCATAATGTGATCTTTTATGGATGCAATTTGTCTTGGATGAGATTTGAAGCTTGGAGACACTATTCTGCATTTGAAAGAAGAGTTATTGTGGAATATTTTGTAAGTTTATTGTTGATTATTGATATTTTGCATGCCTTAAATGTTTTAAGTAGGGTTTATATTGTTGCCTATCTAAATGTTTATAATTGGTGAAGCTTTGGTTCATTATTACATGTAGAATTGTCTTCTTCATAGCCTATAAGGAAACTCCTAGTGTGCAAACCATATAATTAATTTCTCCCCTCACAAGAATAGTAGCTAGAGTTTTACAAGTGGATGCCCTAGCGCATCCTCCCTTACTCCATCAAGATCCTTCCTTAGCATTTAACTCCATTAAGACTACATTTTCCCTTGTAGGTTAAGGCATTGGTCTATAAGTGCATTGATCAATCTTAAAATTAACTAAAATTTTCTTAAACCCTCCATCTCCTAGATGGTGGGCAGCCTCTAGGGTTTTAAGAGCATATTTGGGTGTAAAGTGTTGATTTATTACATTGGAGGGGCTCTAAATCATAGGATAATTTACATAAACCATATAAAAGCAAAATGTAGCATCATAAGTTGTCTTGCATTCCCTAAAAGAGCTAACATCATCTCTATTTATTCTTGTTACACATATCTGACAACCCTAAAACCCCTTTGCTTGCATTAGCTCTAGTCTCTATTAGAAACCCTTTGTTCCCTTTCTATTGAACATCATCTTAAAGGTTTTTGTAAGGTTGTTATATGCAATTGCATGCCCTAATATTGAACATCATTTAGACCCTAACTTATAACAACCTTGTCATTGGTCTAACCCTAGAGAGTTAGAACCCTAGTTTTGATAATATTGGTCATTTTAGACCCTACCAAGCCCTCTACCTGTCTTTAGACCTCTAAAATAAGTCACCTTCAGCCATAGCATTAAAATACCTTGTAGGCTAACTCACCTGACAGGCCCCCCCCCTTTGTGTCTTGAATCCTTCATGTTGAGCACAAAACGAGGATGACACATGCTCGACACGAGGATGACACATGCTCGACACGAGTTTAACTTGTGTCCAAGATGAGGGCCACAAGTTTGACTCATGTCATGCACATGCCAAAATTGTGTCTGGATTCCGTGACACATTTCTGTTGAAAAGCGACCTCGCGCGCTACTAAAAGCCAGTTTTGGGTTGATTTACCTCATTGTTGTTTGTTGTTTTGGAGTTGTAGGAGTTTGTGAGCGACCAGCAAAGGAGGAAGACAAGTTTTGGAGGATATTAAAGGTGTAGGTAACTGGATTTCCCTTCCAACTTTTTTTAGTTTTGTTATAGCAATCTTCCAATCCGTTTTTGTTTACATGCACAGCGTTACAACAATCCATTTTTCTTTATATTCACAACAATCATGGCTCAATCAAGGGCAGTAGGAAAGGGGCAAAAGAAGGGGAAGAATGCCCCCCCTCTTCCAATTTCATCAGGGTATTCTAGTATTCCATTTGTTGGAAGTGGGGCTGCAACAGCAGCTTCAAATGTTGAGAGAAACATCATTTTAGCAAGACAGCAGGCTCAAGAACTGAAATATCCCTTGTGGAAGTATGCTACAAGACATCAAGGGCCAGGGAGAAAGTTAAAGGGAGGAGGCAATGTTCTTTGGACATGCAATTTTTGCAACCATCAATTCAAGAGCACCTATTTTCGTGTAAAAAGGCATTTGTTAGGCACATCTTGTGGAATTGGAGGATGTGTAGGAGTAAGTGCATCTAAGAGGAAAGAACTAAGAAGAGAGACCAATGTTGGTGTGGTAATGGTGACTACAACATTTAAGAAAAACAAGAATGAGGATACCCTTGCATTCATGAGGAAAAGCAATTATCCATTTGGGAGTTCCGGTGGGGTGTAGGTCAAGCAACAAAAAGGAGGGAACTTGGTCCAATGGACAAGATATTTCAGCGAGAGGAGATAAGAGATTGATCTTACCATTGGATTTTTTTTCCTATTTCAACTTCATGTCATTTAATGTTTGCACGATCATCTTTATCTTATTGAGATGTGTCAAGCTCTAGCTCAAAAGGCTCAGTTACCCACCATTTTGTGGGTGATATCCCTAGGAGAAAAAATTTCTCCATGATGGTCCTCAGCCAGCAACCACCAACTAGCTGGATGTGCCATTTCTCCACCACCTGAGCTAGCCATGTGGTCCCTTACCCATCTATCATGATCGTATGTTTGAAGGTGCGCCTCCCAAACCTAAAGGTATGCCTGGTTATTTGGTAATTGAGTATTCTAGTTTATTTATCATGGAAACTTTGGGCATGGATTAATGGGGGGATTCAACAAAAAAAGTGGTCTAGGTTTGTGCTCTTGTCCCCTAGGTCTCTTTTGGGATGTTAACCTTGCACCCTAGTCATGTGGGATCTCTTTTACTAACCTATTGGTTTTAAGGATGGTACTACATGGGAAACCCTAATTTTGGTTGCGTGGTTTCGCTCCCCGATTCGTATATATTACTCCCCTTCCGCTCATTACACCCCCAATCATCTCTCCTCACACCTAGGTCCACATTCCTCCACTGGATCCACATAGGGTCAGCCACCCCCTCCCCTTGCCCCACATCTTGGGTCGAGCCTGGAATGATGTGAATTCATTTTAGCATCATCACTTGGTTGGACTTGTATCTCTTTAGACTCTAGAGAACTTTGCTATCCTTCTTGGTGGACAAAATTTTGGAGCATGGAATGAATTTTCATGTTTGGGTTATTTTCTCTTGCCTAGGAGCTTCTTGTTTGGCAAATGTTTGATGGTTGGATATACTCTAATACATGTAAGTGCAATTTTAATGCTATTCTTTACTCTAGTTTTTTCACATACATTGTTGTTGGGATTTCGTTATTCTAGGGCTAATTTGTTGCATCTATTATTGCGAAGTTGTGGAAATTTTGTTTCTAGATAGTGATGCTTCATGTATGGGTCATGATGAGTGAATGTTCCTAGGAATATTTCATGGTTGAATTTATCTTGATAAGCCATCTATTTTGCAAAATGAAGTATAAAGTCTTTGCAGTCGCTCTCCTTCGCCCTAGTGCTAAGTGAAGTTGCCTTTAAGGCCTCCTTGACTAAGAAAATCAAATTTGAATTCATAATCATTCTTGACACCAATCTCCCCAAAGGATTAGGCACTGGTCTACCATAGGTGATCGCCCTAAAACTTATTTTTTTCACCTTCTCCTCTTCTTTCTAGGTCTAGTCCCATAGGTCACCTAGGGCATCAAATATCTCACAATTTGGCCATCCAAATACTTCGATTTTTGGTGCACAACTGCGCTGGTGCGTCCTCAAGAAACCCTCCAAATTTCATGAGATTCTGACGGTGGGATTTTGAGATATCGCAAGCCCTAGCTCAGACCAAACTTTGCCCTGATGTTCCCTAAGCTAGTACCTCATAAGATAAATTTGGCACCTCTAAGTGGAAACTCTTGTTTTGATCCTTTCCCCTTCCTTGTTTAGGTTAAGATCATCATCGGTTGCTAAAATCCATCCCCTTAATCTAGGTTGGGTCCACTTGGCCCCATGTGGTCCATTTCTCATCAAAGACAATTCTTCCAAGACAACTCAGGAATCCAAGTTTTGCAAAGATTTTAGGGATTGGGAAACTCCTTTACAAGTCATATTCCCTTAACCTAGCCCTTAAATCCTCACCTCCTCCTCCTAGAAAGCTTTGTACCTTGCTTGAAGAGCAAGCGAGCTCCATTCTTAATCTCCTTCTAGGGAAAGGTTTATTAAGGTCACTACACATCCATTTGTTGATTCATCCTTCACAAGTGACTTCCTAGATATCGGGTCTCCTCCCATTGGTGAAAGTTTGTAAAGAGTAGGGAGTCTTAGCTGAGGTGACAGTGGGCTAAGTCTACATTGTTGCCCTTGTCCTAGCAATTGCCTCTTTAGGATTCCCTTTATGACCCCTACTAGTTTGAGCGGTAACATTTTGGCATCATTGTCGGGGACACGAAACGTGTTTTGTTCCCCATACGACACATTGATATATCATTATTGGCAACTCCATTGGAAGAACGAAGCCCCAGTTCTTCATTGAACTTTATGGTCGATGCTTGTAGGGTGAAGCAAGCATTTTTCTAGGCATATGTAAATGACCCTGGAAACTCCTACAAAATTACAATGAATACCCGAATTAGGGTGTCTTTCCTTGATGACTTTCCCGCTTTGGACATCGTTAACGTCTATGGGCACCCCAATCATGTCAAAGAAAGGATGGTACGTGGGGCAACCGTGTTTGATGGTGACCCAAGCTCCGCAATTGACCATGTGGAAAGATTTAATGCACATACTTCAAAAGAGAAAGTGGTCCACCAAGATGTCCTTATGTTGTATTCTTTAGTTCTCTCTATGGTCATAATTTATAAATCATGGTTGCAAAATCACGAACCTAGGAGCATCTCATTTATTGAGGAGTTCATTGATGGCTTTCTTAGGCATTTTCAAGTATGCCACGGATTGAGCATTCAAGAGGAAGGCTTCATCGAGCATCATCAAGACCTTGAGAATCTAAGTGATGAGTGGGAAGATGAGTCCTCCTTGGGTCCACATGACGAAAAGAATGATTTTGAGAACATGAGTCCATGGAAAGTGAAGTTGAGACTAACCTTACCTTTCTCAAGAATATTACTCTCGATGAATCTCCTTTTGAAACCTTCAAGAAGGTGACCACATTAGCCCCTTGGAAGATGACATTGAAGATTACTTCCACATGTTGAAGAATATAACTAAGTTCGATCTTCATAATTGTACCTGAAGTCAAAAATGTAATATATTTGTAAAAAGAAAAGCAAAAGAATTCTTACTATTATTTTAATTGACTTGTTAAAGCATGGATTTCATGCTTGGGTCAAATGTATAGGTCAAGCCTCCATTGTAGGCTATAGGTTATTGTCAAAGTCAATTTGTGAAGACTCCTCCATCCATCAAAGTCTCCTTGTTGTTGAAAGAATCCTCATCAAGTCAACTACCCTCAAAAGATCACATGTCGGCTCAATACAGAGAAGCACTTCTTCATATATTCATGTCAGCTCATTTCAAGATAGCAACAACTATATATACAAGGATGAGAACTTCGCATAACTACCACAGGAAAATTCGTATAAGAATTTCAGAGACAAGTTTCGGTATCATTGCAGGGAAAGAGCTCGGATAAGTGGCATCAGTTCGATGTTATGGTAGATACATTTTAGTGATAGTACAGTCAACAAACTCAGATTCATTTTTGACAGTATTCCATGAGACCTCTGAAGCAAGTGCGGATTACAGTGGAGATTAAAGACAGAGTTTCAGTAGCATATCAAAGTGTGTATTTTGGTGATAGGGAGTTATCTCGGTGCTACCACAGCAAATGGGTTTGGTAGTACCACAGTGGGAAGGTCTCAGTGCTACCTTAGTGACAAAGGATTCGGTGTTATTACATTGGTGCTATTACAGTGACTCAATGTTATTACAATGATGTTATCACAGTGACTCGGTCCTATTACAATGGTGTTGTCATAGTGGACAAGTCTCGATATCACAGTGGATGAAGGAGCTCGGATTGGTTGCAGAGATGACCTCTTCAAAGATACAAGTATGAAGAAGGTTGTCTACTATAGGAGCAAAGAATAGACTACCATAGAACTAATGTTTGACATGACAAGGTTGACTTGATGGATGGAAGTAGTCTCGAATCTAAGTTGTAAGGATCTTGACCGTCTCATCTTGAATCTATAGAAGGAAGAATTTTGACCGGGTTTTCCCCGAGAGTGGGGTTTTTCCCTGGCATAGTGCCTACATCTTGTGTCCTCTTCCATTTGTTGCTTGGCATTAGTCTTGATGATAAGAAAGGATAAATCAAAAGAACTAATAATAATAACAAAAACATCACAAGATAATGTCATTAATAAGAGAAATCATTTAATTGCCACACTTTGGATTTCTCAACATGGTAACAAAGCTATGGTCAAGGTCAAAGGCAGTTTGAAGACCACTTATTGTTAAATTTGGCAACTAGGGCTAAACATCACTTTGGACAGCTCTTATGAGGCAGCTGATATTTTTCTTAGATTCTTCTTTCCGAGAGGTGTAGGATTGATCTAAAGAGCATCCCATTCGGACATGTACAAATGAAGTTATGAATTTATTTTGATTATGGACAAATTGTCAAGGTTGGCCAGCCATCAAATTAGCCTCCTCTAGCCTTCAACGTTGCATATAACTACAAGGTGCATCCTCCTCATTTTGGCATCTCATCTCATTCATCTTTCTCTCTCTCATCTTGATTGGGTACGGATTTTTGGGCCGCTCTCTCTCCACACGTGCGAAAGGAAGAATGTCTTTTCTCACTGTTGCGTTGACTAGATTTGACCGAAATTTTAGGAGGTTGACTTTGACCAGTGTTGACCCTGTTTGACTTCGGTTTTGTGAGAGAGACTTCTGTTTGGGCAGGCTGTTGTTCTGGCACAAAAACTAAGGCATTTTGACCCCTGCATTGACCATCATTGACTGCCCTAATTTAGGTTTTGCTTTGACTTTTGTTGACCAAATTTGACTGGTTATTTTTGCATTGTTTTGGGATGCATTATCTTGCTATTGGAGGCCGAGTTGACCAAGGAACCGAGCCGTTTTGGAGGTCAATTTCAGCCCTATTAACCAGTGTTGACTTTCTAATTAGGGCTTTCTGTTTTTGTTGTTTTGACTTATCAGTTTGGGCAAGTGAACATTGTAAATTGTACTCTCTCTACTGAGCTTCTGAAGAATTCTAAGAAGAATTGATCAAGGGTTTCCCCACATTGGGGTTTGTCCCTGGCTGGTGCCATATCTTGTGTCCTCTTGTGTTGACTTGTCTTCCACTGTTATTGTTTATGTTCTATCTGCATTTTACTATTATGTTGACATGATTGCTATACTGGATATGGCATTGGGCTAATAAAGAAAATTGAAGTAAAATTGCTCTAAGCATAGAACATACCATTGTTATCCTAAAATTAACATTTATACATCTTGAAGCATTCTTAGTGAAAGGTTTTGTTTGCATATGTCTTGAAGAACATGTCAGTTAGATCAAAAATCAAACTGGAACTAAGATTACAATGAGCTAGTTCAAGACACCTTGAAGAAGAAGGAGAAGGTTCGGATGTCTCAATGATAGGTTCCAATATGTTACAGTAAATAAGCTCGGTCAATTTCAGAGAGGAGAATGGCAGTAATGAGTTCATGTAATCTCATAAACGAGTACAATATAAGTTCAATGCAAATCTCAATAGGCAGTTTGATATATCAGTGACGCATTTCAGTGTATCTTGGTAAGACAAGTCCGGATCAATTTGCAACAGTATGACGATCGGTGAAATCACAGTTCAGTATAGAGGAACAAGTTCTTATTTGCATTCAGTGAAAATCTCAAAGAAGAATTCGGACAAGCAATAAAGGAGGGTATACCTCACTCCACAGTCACAGTCATATAGATTTAAAAAGAAGGATTTGGGCTCAGTAATATGTTGAAGCACTAAGTGTTGAAGATAAGGTCAAGGTAGTGACATGTCTATGGGCTGAAGTACTACATGTTTAATAAAGAAGTACAGTCTACATCTTGTTGAAGGAAAGGAACTCGATATAGTTACCCGTGACCAAGGACAAGGCCATCTCCACATAATTGAAGAATTTGAAGTTTGTTCTAATTCAAGTCTTGAGGAGATTCAAGTAAGTATTGTCAAGATGCACATGCAAGTCGAATAAGTTATCAAATCAGAGGTATGTAATCACAAGGTACGTATGTACATAAGCTTTTAGATTTTCAAATGATCCTTGTTTATAGCTAGTCCAGGATAAAGATTGTACTATCTAAAACAATGTTTTAAAACTCCGACTCCGACTCCGACTCGGCCGAGGGTCGACTCCGACTCCGACTCCGACTCGGTATCGACTCGGCCGGCTCGATTTCAATGACTCGGTCGTTGTAAAAAATACATTAAATATTTATTTTTTATAAAAACACATAATTTTAAAGATTTTCATTCATGTTTCCAAACACACAGCATTAGAATATAGATAGAAGACAACATATTATCAAAGTAGGCTCATGAATATATCCATTATATCAAAATGGCACCCAGTGCATTGTCCAATACATACACGATGATGATATAGAGATCAAAACAAAAACAAATAACCAAGGAGGCTATAAATGGCCTCTACAACAAAACTCTGTGACCAGTACTACTGGCTACTGCTAGAGTTGCCAACATCATCTGGCTCAGTGTTACTTGGGAGCGAGAGCGAAAGTGGAGAGCAAGAGCGAAAACGGGAGCTGGAGCGACATTTTCAGAAGCTCTTGGTTTGGGAGCGAATCCTGGAGAAGTTCGACAACCAATGTCACTAACATAAAGGTACAAAGAGGGATTGGTGCTCTTGGTTAAATGCGAGTTCCATACCCTAATACAGGACAAAATTCAATGGAAACATTGCAATCCTCCAATCCTGAAATCCTGAAAATCTGATAAGTCTGCTGAATTTTGAATAAAATCTAAAATTCTACTTTCTCCATATGAAATCCAATGAGGCCGGAACCACTCTCAAATATCCTGAGTCATTTCATGGTAATGTTAAAAATTTAAGTAAAAGGATGAAAATGAAGATTAAGGAGAATGTCACTTTTACTTTAAGAATTTAACATTACCATGAAATTTGAGTAGCATATCAATACTAGGAGAGGTGAATCGACCCCAAATAGCACTTAACCAATTTAAAAAACACCTTGGAGTCCCCAACAATCAGCTAAATGTTAAAAAGTTAAAAAAAAAATTAGAAAAATCGTTGTTTTTTGTGGGGACTGGCTAGATTTAATGACTCGGCCGAGTAGATGTGGAAACGGCCGGGTTGACCGAGTCATGCAATAACTCGGCCAAGTCAGTCATGACTCGGCCTCCCGAACTGGTTTTTCTGCCGAGTCATAAAATTCTTCAATGACTCGGATCAACTTGGCCGTTTCGGATTCAATTCGGCCGAATTTTAAAACTATGATCTAAAATAACATATTAGAACCTTAATCCTTATCCTTTAGGATCTACAAGCAATCTATACGTCAAGTGAAAGTCCTATTGTTGATTAAAAGAATGAACAGCTTATCATAGGATTCCATCCTCCATCATTATGTAGATCTAACTTGACAAATTAAATCATGTTCTTCGTATCACATGTTTTGCTTGTAAGTATTACAGGTATAAAAGATCATGACTTAAGTACAAAGAAGACACTTCGAAGAATCCTTCCAAGGTCTATTAAGGAACGTCTCCAGGTATGTCTTATAAAATTCTCTTAAAAGTACGTTTATCTTGTTTTTGTAATTTGCATTACATTACTAACATCGTTATGTCTAGTTGTATTGAATCATAATGATTCTTGTTCTGGGTGATTCATCACTTGATAAATCTACCCTCATATTCTTAATTGATTTTATTGAACCCTAGATAGGTTCTCTAGAAAACCCTAACCTAAGGGTGTGTTGAAAATATCTGAAACCCTAAAACTTCTTAAGAATATTGGGATATGTTATTTGAAGTTTTTGTTGATAATGTCATGTTTGGGGTTTTGGTATGATTATGAAAACCCTAACTTGTTAGGGTAGAAATGGTGTCGACTAAAATCTCGAACCTTTGAAGTTCTGGTATAGTAGGGTTTGCTTTTCTATATTATGAAACCTTAGATCCTTGGGGTTTGGTTGGGCCTTTAAGCAAAACCTTTGTTAAAGTATGATCCTAAGAATGAAGCCCTAGGTATGCATGTGTCCATTGGTTGAAACCCTAGCTTGGTATAGGTCGGTATATGTCTAATATGATAATATTGCCTGACATATGATTAATGATGAATTCCTAGATATGTGTGTTGACCTTAGTATTGTTGGTCATAAGTCTTAGGGTTTAATATAAGCCTTTGTCTGAATTTGATATTCTAGGATGATGTTGTTTGGTAAATCTAGGTTTTGCAGCTAAACCCTAGTAGTTAAATTCTCTAGTATGTATAATTGTCTGGAATTTATGAATCTATTTGTGATTACTGAGAATTTGTAGATGGAAATCTATGGTTTACATCAAACCCTAGTAGATGCTAGTCAGGATGTTGATTAAGTTGTGATTGGTTTTGATTGTTGAAGCTCATGTATAAAATCTAGGATTTACATGAAATCCTAGTAGGAAGTCTAACATATGAAATTTGAAAGTTGTTAGATGTATTAATCTGATTTGTTTCTAGGGTTTGTTATATGAAAGAACTTGTCATGTCATTGAAAGAATATTGAAACCCTAGATATAATGAGCTTGATATCTTGATGAGTTGTGGATGTGATTTAGGGTTTGTAACAAAACCTGGGCAAGAAGTTGAAGTATTGAAGTATAGTCTCTTGTTGATTATGTTTGTAAATGCTTCCGTTATTATAAGATTTTGATATGGCTAACTTCATGCTTCTATATATTTGGTTGTACTTGCTATCTAAGTTGTGTAGGTACACAATCTTCAAGATGGTGAAGATGTTCGTTGATGTGATAAGCATGATGTGAATAGTGATGGTAATAATAACTCTGATGAGATGGTTGGAAGCCACGAAAGATTCTCCGATGACAAAAAGAAGAAGTTGATCTCCCTGAGTTAAGAGGGAGCCTCGATAGAAGAAAGTTAAGAGGGAGCTTGGATAAAGGACATATCCCTGGTTGAGAGGGAGAGCATAGTTTTGATTGGAGAAAGAATTTTGAAAAATATGTTGTTGCATGTGAAGTAGGAAAGGAAAGTGTACGATTAAGGAATCTTTTGTCAAAGATTTGGTTGATAGTCCTACTGTGTTGAGAAGCAACATATGTTGTTTGAAAGACCCCGAAGGTTTGTGTTTGTTTATGAATATGTGAAAATATATTATTGATTGGGGTTGTGTTTGTACAGGTAAAATCTCTCAAAGGTTTTGATAGCATGATGGTTACCAATCAGTTTGATTGGAAGAGATTTGTTGTCCTTGATCTGTCAGATCAAGCGGTGTTGAGGTTTTGTGAGTGAAGGGTTGTCTGGGAGGACATCTAGCCGGCACTCTGTGTTGATGTCTAGGTCTCGAATTTGGAAGGGTGGCTTTGGTCATTGAGCTCTGACACACACCTCGATCTCTAGGTTGATGGTTAGCAAGTAAGCTCGATGGTACCTAGAGAGGTTGAAAGCTTGAGTCCATCTTAGTCCCACTCGGATAGATTACCCTGGTCAAGCATCTAGTCTGTGGCATTGCGATGCCTAAAGTTTTGAGAGACCAATGGATAGATTGCCCTGGTCAAGAATCTAGTCCATGGCATTGCGGTGCCTAAACTTCTTCATAGATGATGTGGTTTGAGATCTTCCATGTGCCTCTTTGGTTATATGTAAATATGAATACCTCGCTAGTTAAGAGGGAGTGTTGAAGAATGTAACTAGGTTCGGTCTTCATAATTGTACCTGAAGTCAAAAATGTAATATATTTGTCAAAGGAGAAGCAAAAGAATTTTTATTACTATTTTAATTGACTTGTTAAAGCATGGGTTTCATGCTTGGGTCAAATGTATAGGTGAAGCCTCCATTGTAGGCTTTAGGTTATTGTCAAATTCAATTTGTGAAGACTCCTCCATCCATCAAAGTCTCCTTGTTGTAGCTACCCTCAAAAGATCACATGTCAGCTCAATACAGAGACACACTTCATATATTCATGCCGGCTCATTTCAAGATGGCAACAACTATATACAAGGATGAGGACTTTGCATAACTACCCACAGGCAAAATTCGCATCAGAATTTCAAAGACAAGTTTCAATATCATTGCAAGGAAGGAGCTCGGATAAGTGACCTCAGTTCGATGCTATGGTAGATACATTTCGGTGATAGTACAGTCAACAAACTCGGATTCATTTAAGACAATATTTTGTGAGAACTCTAAAGCAAGTGCCGATTATAGTGGAGATTAAAGACAAGTTTCAATAGTATGTCACAATGTATATTTCGATGATAGGGAGTTATCTCGGTGCTACCACAGCAAATGGGTTCGGTGCTACCACAGTGGGAAGGTCTCGGTGCTACCTTAGTGACAGAGGATTCGAAGTTATTACAGTGGTGCTATTACAGTGACTCAGTGCTATTACAATGATGCTATCACAGTGACTCAGTGCTATTACAATGGTGTTGTCATAGTGAACAAGTCTCAATATCACAGTTGATGAAGGAGCTCGAATTGGTTGCAGAGATGACCTCTTCAAAGATACAAGTGTGAAGAAGGTTGTCTGCTACAGGAGAAAAGAATAGACTACCATAGAGCTAATGTTTGACATGACAAGGTTGACTTGATGGATGGAGGTAGTCTCGAGTCTCAGTTGTAAAGGTCTTGGTCGTCTCAACTTGAATCTACTAAAGGAAAAATTTTGACCGGGTTTTCCCCTAGAGTGGGGTTTTCCCCTGGCATCATACCTACCTCTTATGTCCTCTTCTATTTATTGCTTGGCATTAGTCTTGATGATAAGAAAGGATAAATCAAAAGAACTGATAATAATAACGAAAACATCACAAGATAATGTCATTAATAAGAGAAATCATTTAACTACCACACTTTGGATTTCTCAACACCACATTGAAAAGGAGAAATGGGAAATTGTTGGTCCTCAATTTGATTGTGCTCCCATTTATGACACCGACAAGGAAGATGAGGTTGAGAGTGGTCTCCCCTTTCTCTCAAGCATTATTTATGATGACATATCCATCGATACCCTTGAGAAGAAGGGTCATTATTTTCCCTTACATGAAAAGGATGATTTTGAGGAGGAAAAACCCGTTGAATATAATACTTCACCCTCCCCTTTGCCTTATCCTTTTGTTCATCACTTCAAGTCTTCCACAAGTGATTCCCTCGCCCCTTTTCAAATGATCCCAAGTGACCATGACCCTTTCCCCCTAAGTATGGTGTCAAGGAAGAACCCCTCATTGACTATACTTTATCTCCTTTGACACACCCTCAAGATCATGATCAATTTATAATCCCCCCTTTTCAGTATGATCATCATGGGCAACCTACTTGTGTTTTTCCATCTCATCAGTCTCCCTTGCCTACTAATCATAATCCTATAGAGACCATAACATATGACATTAAAGATAAGGACCATAATGGAAATAATATGCCCGCGGTTACCATCTATCAAAAGTTTATGAGCCTAATCATTGACGTCTCTATATTTTGGCTAGAAAAGAGGGTCTCATGGACTAGATTACACCCTTTTCTTTCCTCTTCTTATGTGATCATCCATGTGTGGGCATTCTATTTTCCTACCTCCCACCGGCCTTATCATCCATGTGATTTTGTCCATATTTGCTTTGCTACATCAGTAATCATATAGGCCGGCATATTTATATTGATTTGATGATATGTTGGTTGCATTGGCTGTATGATTACACCTAGTATTAGTCTTGGACCATATGCATGTTAGGGTAGGATGGATTGCATGCTGATTTTCGCATTAGAACTAATCACATATGATATTTCTCATGGTAGATTAGCTGCATTTAGATTAAAATTTGCATATTTTTATTTTTCTATTGATTTTACGACCTAACACTAAGCATGGGTGATCATAAGACACCATAAAAACATGTTTCCATGTGGGTTTAGTCTTTGATATGTGCAGGTAACAGGTCTACAGTAACCAAGAGATTGTTGGTGTTCTCATGACCTCCCGTTTGAGTAGCTTTGCCCACTTTTCCGAGAGATCATGTCCCAGTTGGAGCCAAATGTTACCCACCATTTTGTGGGTGATATCCCTAGGAAAAAAAAATTCTCCAAGATGGTCCTCAGCCGGCAGCCAACAGCCCCTCGTAGCCACCAACTAGCTCAATGTGCCATTTCTCTGCCACCTGAGCCAGCCATGTGGTCCCTCACCCATCTGTCATGATCGTATGTTTGAAGGTGGGCCTCCCAAACATAAAGGTATGCCTTGTTATTTGGTAATTGAGTATTCTAGTTTATTTTTCATGGAAACTTTGGGCATGGGTTAATGGGGGGATTCGGCAAAAAGAGTGGTCTAGGTCTGTGCTCTTGTCCCTTAAGTCTCTTTTGGTATGTTAATCTTGCACCCTAGTCCCGTGGGATCTCTTTTATAGACCTATTGGTTTTAGGGATGGTACTAAGTGGGAAACCCTAATTTTGGTTGCATGGTCCAGCGCCCCGATTCGCATGTATTACTCCCCTTTTGCTCATTACACCCCCACTCATCTCTCCTCCCACCTAGGTCCACATTCCTCCACTAGATCCACATAGGGTCAACCCCCCCTTGCCCCACATCTTGGGTCGGGCCTAGAATGATGCCTGAAGGTTGATGCAGCTAAAAGAAAAAGAAAAAGCATAATTGGCCACATTCAACAGGAAATTGTACCACAAAATGCAAAATATGGCCGGGACAAAAGCATTTAGCACGTGGGCAAAAGCCATGACATGAGCTCTACCCCATTCCATGGCCATCACCCTGGTTCCTACATGGCCCTTAATGAGCCTCCTTTATCATTCAAGAACCCATGATTGTCCCAACCCCCAGTAGGCAATGAACTGCCCCAGCTTATAAGGGGGTATCCACTGCTATACTTTATGCATCATGCTCTCATTACCTAAAGCCCCAAGCAGTTAACCAAAGAAAGTCATGAAAAGGCAAAAGGCAAAAGAGTGGAAAAATCAAGGTCGAGTAACTCATGCACCACGATTGCTCCCTCCTACACATTATTTACCCAAGTGTTGGCTTCCCTTCTATTAGCTACCCTTGCACCATGGCATGTAATCCAGGTTGCACCCTTTCATTCCCTACTCTATTCCATCATTATGACACATGCCACCACCATTTGAAGGATGTACCACGAACATACCACCCACTTTAGAGGTAGAAACCACCTAATAAGATCCCTGTTTAACCCTATTTGGAGTTGGGAGACATTAGCACATGCCAAAGCCCACTATGGAAGGGCATGCCATTATGAAATGCTCACTTGTTATCCATGGTTTATAAATTATTTTACTTGATTTCTTTAATGACTGTGTTTGCTGGAAGGCACGGGGACGCATTGGATCTTCTACAGTATTGTAGGTGGTTTCCATTTGAGTTTGGTCTCCCATACGGGGTCCTGACACCAGAGGGCTACATTGGAACATGTAGGGTGTGTGTAGAGAGCCATGGACCTCCACGGCAACAGACAGCACTCCATGGATCCCCACATGCCTAGCTGGTCCCAGAGTTGCACCTGATCCATCAAGCCCAGCTGGTCCAAAGTTGCACCTGATCCATCAAGCCCAGCTAGTCCCAGAGTTGCACTTGATCCATCATGCCCAGTTGGTCCCAGAGTTGCACCATACACTTGGAAGATGATCCTAGACTTGCACGATGATGGGGCATCAGCTACACCATCATCCTAGCCCTTGCAAGCAACCTACAGGCATCTTCGATTTCTTTGGAGACCCATGAGGACACTTGTGTGCCCCCACATGTCATTTGGAGCACCACAGGGTATTACAAGGGGCCAACCCCTTGTCCACTGCTTTTGGGAGTTCAACTACACATTATGGCACATATGGACTCCATTAGGCCTCCTCCAAGGACCAACGACATTAATTGTTCATTATTCGACCTCTTGAGAGGCTTATCCTTTTGATCATGAGCTAGTTTGGTGGGCTTGTCACCAAAATTTAGTTATTTTGCACATTATTTTATTGTAGGGGCTAATGTAAGCCTAATTAGCTAAATCAAACTCATTAGAAGTGTATACATACAAGTGATGTTAATTCATTTTAGCATCATCACTTGTTTGGACTTTTATCTCTTTAGAGAACTTCACTATCCTTCTTGGTGGACAAAATTTTGGAGCATGGAATGAATTTTGATGTTTGGATCATTTTCTCTTGCCTTGGAGCTTCTTGTTTGGCAAATTTTTGATGGTTGGATATACCCTAATACATGTAGGTGCAATTTTAATGCTATCCTTTTCTCTATTTTTGTCACATACCTTGTTGCTGGGATTTCGCTATTCTAGGCTAATTTGTTGCATGTATTATTGTGAAGTTGTGGAAATTTCGTTTCTAGATAGTGATGCTTCATGTATGGGCCATGTATGATGAGTGAATGTTCCTAGGGATATTTCATGGTTGAAATTTATCTTGATAAGCCATCTATTGCAAAACAAAGTATAAAGTCTTTGAAGTTGCTCTCCTTTGCCCTAGTGCTAAGTGAAGCTACCTTTAAGGCCTCATTGACTAAGAAAATCAAATCTGAATTCATAATCATTCTTGACTCCAATCTCCCCAGAGGATTAGGCACTAGTCTATCGTAGGTGATCACCCTAAAACTTGTATTTTTCACCCTCTCCTCTTCTTTCTAGGTCTAGCCCCATAGGTCAACTAGGGCATCGAATATTTCACAATCTAGCCATCCAAATACTTTGGTTTTTGGTCCACAACTGCGCTAGTGTGTCCTCAAGAAGCCCTCCAAATTTCATGAGATTCTGACGATGGGATCTTGAGATATCGCAAGCTCTAGCTCAAAGACCAAACTTTGCCCTAGTGTTCCCTAGGCTAGTACCTCATAGGATCAATTTGGCACCTCTAAGTGGAAACTCTTGTTTTGATCCTTTCCCCTTCCTTGTTTAGGTTAAGATCATCATTGGTTGCTAAACTCCCTCCCCTTAACCTAGGCTGGGTCCACTTGGCCCCATGTGGTCCCATTTCTCATCAAAGACAATTCTTCCAAGACAACTCGGGAATCCAAGTTTTGCAAGGATTTTAGGGATTGGGAAACTCCTTTACAAGTCATATTCCCTTAACCTAGCCCTTAAATCCTCACCTCCTTCTCCTAGAAAGCTTTGTACCTTGCTTGAAGAGCAAGCAAGCTCCATTCTTAATCTCCTTCTAGGGAAAGGATCATTAAGGTCACTTCACATCCATTTGTTGATTCATCCTTCACAAGTGACTTTCTATATACGAGGTCTCCTCCCATCGATTAAAGTCCATAAAGAGTAGGATGTCTTAGCTAAGGTGACAGTGGGCTAGGTCTCCATTGTTGCCCTTGTCCTAGCAGTTGCCCCTGCAGGATTCCCTTTGGGACCCCTGCTAGTTTGAGTGGTAATAGGCTCCATTGGGGTATGTGCCTCCTGATTCAGAGAAGCTTAGAACCACATTGTTGGTTAAGGCAAAGAAGGAGGTGGATAAAATGCTTAAGCCTATTAAATTAGCATGGCCAACATCTAGGGTTAGTATTGTTTCTAATGGATGGACAGATGCAGCGCGCCATCCACTCATCAACTTCATGGTGTCTTCCTTGAATGGACAAGATTTCTTGAAAGTAGTGGGTGCTCTTGGAAAATACAAGGATACACAATATATAGGTGTGTTGTTCATTAAAGTTATTGAAGATGTACGTGTTGATTCTTGTGTGCAAATCATTACAAACAATGCACCTGTTTGCAAGGTTGTTGGCATGATTGTTGAAGATAAATATCCACAAATATTTTGGACACTTTGCACTGTCCATTCCTTGAATTTATCACTTAAATATATTGTTTATGATGGTCGTGGATTGGAAATCTTATTGAGGATGCACATCATATCAACAACTTTGTACAAAATCATACCAATGCCCTCACAATCTACAAAGGGAACACACATCTATCATTGTTGAAAATTACAGATACACAGTTTGCCTCTGCATTCATCATGTTGAAGAGGTTGTAATGTCCCTAGGGTTGCAATATCACCAGGTAATTCTTGTTGATTTTAACCACTGTATATAATATCGCCGATTTTCACAAATATCGTGATATTTTCGGGGAGCCGAAATATTGCCGAGAAAATATCACGATATTTTCACTCCCCGAAAATATCGCGATATTTCCGAAATATCACCAATATTTCAACAAATATCGCGCGACGATCCAAAATATCGCCGGTTGGGTAAAAAAACGTTGGGCCACGGCTGAAAAAGGCGAAATTTGGTTTTTTTCTCACTTTTGTTTTCTGATTGTTGGAGAAGGGGAGAGCATTGTGCTTGCTGTCAAGGAGGAATTGAGGGTTGAATAGCCATTGTCGCCACCATCAATGAATTTTTTATTGATCAAAGATTGAAGAACAGTGAAACAATCTTCACTTCTTCCATTAATAGGTATGTTCTAAAAAACCCCTATTGTAATGATTTTTTTGATAGATTTAGGGTTATTCTTGCTTGCCTCTTTGCCTACCAACATTTTGCTTCTTTTTTTCCATTTGCTATGATTTTCATGCCCATGAGCCAATGCAAGGGTTTTCTCCATATTTGGACAGCAAACTCAATTTCTTTTTTTAACTTTCAAATGCACCCTCTTATTGTCATTTTTCATTGAATTCACACTGCAAATAATGTAGCAAAAATTTATTTTGTAAAAGGAGGTGGTTATTACTTATTATTTTTTGTGCATGGGTGGTAACTTCAATCATTAATTCCAAATTTTTTTGGTGCCCTAGGTTTGAATTAGCTCACTACAAAATTCAAATATGCCAAAAGCCTTGGACCCATTTTGGGCGTATGGGGAACCTGATGGTGGGACAAATCTGGCATATCTATTATGCAAATTGTGTGGGACCAGGATTGACAGGAGGTTTACGCGATTGAAATACCATCTGGCTAGATTCACTGGACATGATGTTGGAATTTGTACAGTTTCTAGTCCGGAGCTTATACAAAAAGCTCTTGAAGCAATTGCTAAAAAAGATGGAAAGAAGGAAGAGGTAGAAAGAAACAAGGTTGAACGTGCAAGTAGATCTTTCGAGATATCTTCTTCTGATTTTGAGGCTGAGGGTAGTGAGAGGGGCTCCACAGCATCACTCTCTATTGCTAGTGTGAAGTCATCATTTTTTGTTCCACGTACAGGACATGGAGCACAACCTTCCATAAAATCAATTGTTAAAAAAAAAGGAGAAGCAAGAAGCAGATAGAGTCATGGGGAGGTGTCTTTTTTGGAGCGACTTACCTCACAGCATCACCAAAACCAATCCATTTTGGCAGCCAATGTGTGATTCTATTGTTGTCGTGGGCCCAAGGTACAAAAGTGCTACATATGAGGAGTTGTGGGGGGCAATTCTTCAAGCAGAAAAGCAGGACATCAACTCTAAATTGGCAGAGTTGAAATAAACATGGGAAGTTTCTAGATGCACAGTGATGTCTGATGGTTGGACAGATAGGAAGGGTAGGACCCTTCTAAATTTCTTGGTACATTGTCCTAAAGGTATCATGTTTATTAAATCAGTGGATGCATCAGCACATATCAAAGATGCAGCAACGATATGTGAGTTGTTAGATGGGTTCATTCGGGAGATTGGTGTGCAGAATGTGGTGCAAGTCATAACAGACAACACAGCTAATTATGTGTCTGCCAGCAGGATGCTTATGGAGAAGCATCACACACTGTTTTGGACTCTGTGTGCAGCACATTGTATTGATTTGTTTCTTGAGGATATGGGGAAACTCTCCTTCATCAAGGAGGTGGTTGATATGGCTAGAAGTGTCCCCAAGTTTATTTATAACCATGCTTTTGTTCTTAGCCTCATGAGGAGGTTCACTAGAAATAAGGAGTTGCGGCGTCCTGCAATCACACATTTTGCCACAAACTTTATTACTCTTCAGTCTTTGATTCGATGCCAGTTCGAGTTGAAGCAAATGTTTGTTTCTAATGAGTGACGTAATTGTAGATATAGCAGGAGACAGAACGGGAGAGCCATTGCAAAAATGGTATACTCTGACACGTTTTGGCAGCGAGTAGAAGAAGCATGCTAAGTTAGTGAACCTATAGTAAAGGTTCTGAGATTGGTAGAAGGGGAGAAGCCTGCAATGGCTTATTTGTATGAGGCCATGAATAGGGCCAAGGAGGCCATTCTTTCTTATTATGCAGACAAGGGTTCTATTAGGCTTGATAGGCATATGATGTTATGGGATGTGATTGATAGTCGGTGGACAGGGATGCTTCATCAACCCATTCATGCAGCAGCACACTTCCTCAACCCCGCATTTTCATACAAATGCAGCTTCGATTTTGATGGCAAGGTGATGGAAGGGCTCCATTCATGTATTCATAGGATGGTACCTGATCCTAGCTTCGTAGCAAAATCAATCGCGTGATACAATTTTATCGGGATTGTTTGGCCTATTTGGCTTTAATGATGCTATTATGGAAAGGACCCTCTTCATGCCACGTAAGTGACAAGTCATCATTCATTAGAAATTAGAATTTTCAATTTAGAACTTCATTACTTATAATCTAGATTTTTAAAATTCAATTATGTAACTTTTATTTGAAAGTTTAATTATGTTTTAATTTTTGACTTTTTTATTTCTTTATTTTGTTGTAGATATTTGGTGGCAAAGCTATGGTGCAAGGGCACCAAATTTGCAGAAATTGGCCATAAGAATCTTGAGTCAAACATGTAGCTCTTCAGGGTGTGAGCACAATTGGAGTGTATTTGAGAAAATACACGCAAAAGAGCGCAACAGGTATAACTTTGAGCTCCAGCCTTCAATTGAGCAATTACACTTATTGTAATTTTTAAGTTTTAATTTATGACCTTCAAGTGTCAAGACTGAAGACTCAAGACTCATTAGTTTTTTTTACACTCTTATAGATTGGAGTTTGCACGCCTCAATGATTTAGCGTATGTGCATTACAATATCTGACTTCGAGTGAAGCAAATAGAAGCACCAATGGATCCAGATGCCATTTCCTTAGACAATATTGATGTACTGTCTCAGTGGAGGGTGGAGTTTGAGGAGCCCATCTTGGAGGAGTCACTTTCATGGTTAGAGCCAGATGATCCATTAGAACAATGGCAGCAAGAGGAAGAGGAGAATGTGGGAGCATTAGCATCAACACCATTTGCTATAGATATAGGAGAGCACAGATCCATACCTAGCACTCATTATTTGACATTAGGTGCAGGGCCAGGGCCAGGGCCTTCTACTGCTTGGGATAGCCTTGGCAAATAGCCCATCATGTTTTCCCGTAAAAGGGGGAGAGGGCATTGATTTCAGATAGATAGCTGCTAGTTTTATTTGTTTTGCTACATATAACTCATGATGATGAGATACTTTTATATATGTGATGTTATTTTGTATTGGTTCTCCACATTTGAGTCCTTGATTGGACAATTATCAAGGATCAGCAGGATTTGGTATCGCCTTTGATTTATCATTTCTATTTGACATCATATATATCAGTGCTTTCTTCATATTTATGTGCCAATGTGTTTATTTCATGTTGTTATTGCTTTATATGTTTAACAAAAAAAAAATGAATATATTATGCATTTTTTATGCTTGTCGATATTCTACCGATATTTTCACCGATAAGATGTTTTATGGACCCTCGCTGATATCTCTCTGATACCGATATTATCAACACTGTTTTTAACGGTATTCCAAATAGAGATGGTATACAATATACAACAATGTAACCAAATGATAGTTTTTTCACAATAGAACAATAGTTCACCTCTTTCAATTCTTACAGTTACTCAGTAGTCTAGATTGATAACATTTGTGACAATGATAATATTGTAAGCACAACAAGTATAGTCTTCCACAAGAATTCATACAAAGGAACCAATTTATAAATTCAATGTACCTGTAGCTTAAATTCTTAATCTAATGTTATTTTATCAGTCAACCCTTGTTGTCTTACTCTATTGTCTTGACCTGATAAATGATGTAATCCCTTACAATACTTACAATACTTCTATGAGTATCTTGCATGCCCTACTCTTAGCTAGCTGCCTCAGGACAATGTTGTTGGGTTTGTTAATACTCCAATTCGGTCTATGTTGGCAAGATTACCTTTGTGGGTCGGCTACTTCATTTATTGTTGCCTCAGGAAAATGCAGTTGTCAATATTGTTACTAGCATGTGGTCTATGACCTATGGATGAGAATCTTGTTGCCCTAGGAAAGGCCTTGGCTCGGACCTTAATGGTTCTGCGACCCATATTTATCCAAAATTGACTTCGTTGCCACAAAAAATCCTCTTCAAGGTTAGATGCCAACTCTAGACTGAATTCAGGGCTGCTTTTACCAAGGCCTCGATTCACGCTGCTCCTTGAAACGGAATTTGTTTTACAAAATAAATAACAAAAATGCCACTCCTTTCTTGCCAAAATGGATTAGAGATACTCCAAAATATTATAGGAGATGTAAAGGAGAAAGGGGGGATTAGCTAGGGTGGGATCACCTCCACCGAAACTAATCAAGGGAAAAGGGGTCTTAAAACCCTCAAAGCTGCAGCTCAAAAGAAACACAAATATTCCAATCCAAATCAATGATGAGAAAATGATTCCATCTTTCCTTAATTTATAGATTCCTCATGGGGCTATCTAGCCCCCATTTTGGGCTTTTTGCCCCAACTACCCTAAATTTACCCAATGTTGCCGCAAAACATTGGATAAGGGGTTTCCCCCTTTATAAATGACTATAGCCTGTAAGGTTGGATAGGCTATTTCATCCTCCCTTGGGGCAATTAATTAGAAATGGATATTACAGTCCCCCATTCCCAACATTGCTTGTCCTTAAGCAATTGCATGTTCAAGTGCTACAAAAGTTGTCCCCCTGCTTTCAAGAATGAAGATTGCTCACTTGTCTTCTAGTCACTTCCAAACCATTTGCTCTCATTCGAAACAAGTGATGCAACAACCATTGGCCTTCCTCCAACCTTATCATCATTGTGAATATTTGCTAGTGCAAAAATTGCCCATGAATGCCTTGAATTGGTCAAGTGATCAATATTGAAGTTTGGGGTGATGCTAATGTTAAAACATCCATAACCATATTTTTCCTTATACTTATCAATACATCATCCTTCTTTACGTTTCCTATAGTGCATTTCCTCTAGATCCTTGCATAAGCATACTTTAACTCTTCCCTTATGACAATATAAAGGAGCCCTAACATTCAAAGGCATTTTATCCTTTTCAACGTCAACTTCATTGCTTAGATGAAACTTTCATTCAAACTGTAGCCCCTTTCTTTCCGCCTAGCCATGTAGCTTTTATTGTTGCTTGTCAATAGACCCTTCCTGAAAGATCCCAGTTGCCTCCAGATTTAGAGGATTATTCCCTTGACCCTGCAACTACCTTAAACCAAAGTTCATTGTACCAAATTCTTCCGTAATAGCCTGCACATTCTTTTCTGTTTGAAAGATCCACTTTTTCATGGAATCCAATCCTTGATCCAAACTTTTACTACGTTCTTGAATTTCTTTAATGTGGCTAAATGTCCCTTTCATACTACGTAGCAACATTTTTTTCTCCTTGTAAAAACATACTCTTGTGCTTAATTTTATTTTGCATCTGGTTTATCCTCTCATTAATTTATTTTAACCTTCATCTAAACTCCATAGTTGTCTAACTATCTTGACTGAATATTTCGATTGATTTAGAATCACCTTCTATTTCTGATACGTCCAAAGTTGTTGCATCGGTTTTATTGTTTCCTTGTTTGTGTGAGCTCTCCTAGACAACTTTTGCAAAATGTCTATCTTGCAACACTTGACGATTATCAATGCAGTTTTCACCCCTTTTTCCCTGTTGCGCATCATCACTATTTATTTCATGTTCAATATTTTCAATATTTGTAAGGTCCTCCTCTGTACATATACTCTCCCCTTGAAGTGATGTGGAAGCCCTCTCATCAAAAGCATCAATTTCATTCACATCTCTAATATTAAAGTAATCGTAGCCAACACGTTTAGCTTCCAATTCTTCTGCAATACTTTCATCCCAATAACAAGAATTTTGGTCTTTGTATTTTCCATCTTCATATTGATAGCCATCATTTGCTTTCCCTGTGAAAATTTCACCGCTGAAATCCTATTGTAGCAACTGGAATTAATTCTTCTAACTATAAATTAATTAACAGTTCATTGCTACGGCAATAACAAATTATTCACACTGCAGCCTTCACAAATAAAACTAATGTGGAAGATAAACTGGAATCTGAGAAATATACTAGCACATACACATCAAAATTAACACATTTATTTTTGGACAAAAATCCCCAGAAAACCCAACTTGCAAAAACCAGTGCAGCAGTCGAGGGTTTTTATTATTATGCAACAGTGAATTTATCTAAGTACAATCTAGATGTTGAATATTGGCAATCTTGCAGAGAAAATACTGGCAATAATATCTTGAGGGAAATTACCCTCACTCCGAGTAATCTCGGCACTCAACTTCCACTGAAAATCAAGTCGTCCACCTAGCTTTGCGCAGCTTCTACGTCACCTCTGCACAATTTGCTACACTCAACTTGGAACAACTGAAGATCAAGTTGTCTTGCTTACTACTAACTAGGAAAACGCTTCTTCGTCCCTCTGGAACCTTTTCCCGTCCTCTAGAACTGAAAACATCTTCCTTCCTTAGCAAATCGAACTGCCCTCTGAAGCTTCTGCGCAGCTTCCTGGAGAAATCTCGGCCTCCCTCTGCAATGCACTCACCGGATCTAGAAATCTTCATCCGGCTTCACTGTCTCTGCCCCTCTCTGTCTCTTCCTTATTGAAACTCGAACTCTTCCAGCACTACTGGCTCTCAGGAAAATCGAACTCTCTGTGGTTCTCACAAGTGTCTCAAGTGTGTGCTCCATCTACCCATCGACTTCTTCTTATAATCTTTTGTTGGACCTCCAACGACCAAGATTAAAACTTAATCAAGTGTCAAGATTATTTCCCAGTCGATCCGTGTGATTTTCTAAATGATTCACACCTTATCTCAATTAATTCTAATTAATTAACCAAATTATATACGTTTAGATTTAGAAATATTAAAAAATAGGCTAATAATCTAATTGAGACACTTCTAGGTGAAGTTTCCAGAAACGATTTTTGGGTTATGGAGAACTCTTGTATTTTAGCCTCTCCACAAAGTTTCGAGACTAGAACACCTGTGATGCTACAAAAATTAACACTCCCTCTTAGCGAGGAAGGTGTTCTCTCTAGTAATACACACTCTGCCACAACACTTCGTCTTTGTACCACCCTCTATCACGTTGTTGTTGTCTGGCTACTGCCCACCAACCACTGCGCAACTCTGATGTTGCATTTGCAACTCCCTCTCAATTGTTGTTGCTGCAACTGCAACTACTGCAACTGAAAAGCATCCTAAATACTGAATCAACTGTGTTCAGTATGATGCATCTATCTCTGAGTCCTGACTACTACTAGCTACTACACTGTCCACTGAAGAATCTACGCTATTGCTAACTCTGCACTATGCCACTCTGCACTGTTGCCAACACTACACTCCGCTCCTCGGCACCTAACTGCCACTAGTCTACAACTGTCACTCTGGAATCTAACTGCATCGCTGACACTGATCCATCCTCCTACTAAATATTGTGGGTCCCCGTAGCAAGGTAATGAGACATAAGGAGGACACCTCAAGGATCCTACAGTCTACCCAAGTTTGCAATCTCTGGGACTACAACTCCAAGTGGTCCCACCTCACTCCTGGAGGTATGGCTGCCATCATAGCAAAGTCTTCCTCTAACCTAGAGGACAACTTGTCTATCTCGTTTGACGTTGTCGCATGGTCATGCTTCTCCTGCTTGTCCTTCTTCCTGAGAGGACACTGCGTACTATACTGACTGATCTCACCACATCCGAAGCACTTGACCTTTGATAGCTCCTTCTTCTTCTTTTCCCCCTGCCCCTGACTAGAACCCTTCAATGCTAAGGACGCATTTTCCTCTTCTTTCTCACTCTTCATTGTCTTGTTGCTGCTACCGCTAATGGTGCTCTTTACTAGAGCTCGCCTCAACTCCTCCTCTTGCAGATCGGACCACATCTTGTCTCACCCAGACAAAGTGTCTCTGCCCAATATGCTTTGGGCAAACACTTGGCAATCTTCCAAGACACTGTTCATTGCCAATCAAACAAGCTTTGTGGGTTGGGGCACCTCCCCAACGGCTACTAGTTGATCTCTAACCTCCTGAATCCTGGTGAGGAAGGGATTTATGCCTTCACCCTTCTGCATCCTGACGCTTCTCAACTTCTCCTAGAGAAACATCTTCCGTTGCTCGAAAGAGCTCTGATATAGTTGGGAAAGACAATCCCACATTTCCTTTGTTGTGTTCTTGCCAGATATATGTGAGACTATATGATCTCAGACTAAATCCAAGAACAACCACTTTGCCTTCACCATTTCTCTTTTGTACTCCTTCAGCTGATTAGGGTCCTAGGGTACTGCTACCACATTATCTTTATAGGCTTTCAAGCCATATTCATCTAGAAGAAAGTACATCCTAGCCTTCCAGATGACATACTTGGAGGCTCCCTCCAACCTATCCTGATCTCTAAGCCCAGCTATGCCCATCTCTAAATCTAGTCAAAAATCTATCTCTTTCCCGTTGCTTGGCTGCTGGATTTGCTATACCCACTCCCTGTTGGAGTGAGAACCTCTACTCACAGTGTCTGCCAAACTGCAACTGGAAAATCGGATTCCAAGAACTCGAAATCCCCTGAGAGAAATCTTCCTTCTGTGTGTGCAATTTCTCTTCCACCCGACATTGATTCTGCTTCTACAAACTGCAGCAAAACCCTCTGCGCCCAACCAAGGGATCTGCTTAGCAAAAATTTGAGTTGTTGTTGCTCCCTCTGCATCCTAGAATCAATATTCTAGGCAATTTGAATTTCCTACCACCCTACAACTGAAATTGAACCCTTGCCCCAGCAATTCATACTGTCTGGCTAGGCACTGCGCAACACCAGAAAATTTCGGCCTGTTGCTCCTATCAGCAGCGAAATTTTCTTCTCCCGCTATTGAGCTTCCCAGCAGATCAATCACGCTCTGATACCATGTGAAAATTTCACCACTGAAATCCTATTGCAGCAACTAGAATTAATTCTTCTAAATGTAAATTAATTAACAGTTTATTGCTTTGGCAACAACAAATTATTCACCCTGCAACCTTCACAAATAAAAATAATGCGGAAGATAAACTGCAATTTGAGAAATCTACTAGCGCACACATCAAAATTGACACAGTTATGTTTGGACAAAAGTCCCCGAAAAAACCCAACTTGGGAAAATCAGTGCAGCAACTGAGGGTTTTTATTATTATGCAGTAGTGAATTTATCTAAGTATAATCTGGATGTCGAATATTGGCAATCCTACAAAGAAAACACTGGCTAAAATATCTTGAGGGAAAGTACCCTCACTCTGAGCAATCATGGCACTTCACTGCCACTGAAAACCAAGTTGTCCACCTAGTTCTGCGCAACTTTTGCCTCACCTTTGCGTAGTCTGCTACACGCTCAGCTTGGAACAACTGAAGATCAAATCGTCCCGCATGCTACTGACTGGAAAAACGCTTCTCCGGCCCTCTGGAACCTCTATCTGGCCTCTGGAACTAAAAATGTCTTCCTTCCTCGGCAAATCGAACTACCCTCTAAAGCTTTTGTGTAGTTTCCTGGAGAAATCTCGGCCTCTCTCTGCAATGCACTCACCGAATCTGGAAATCTTCCTCTGCCTTCAATGTCTCTGCCCCTCTCTATCTCTATTTCCAACACTATTGGCTCTCTGGAAAATCGAACTCTCCATGGTTCTCACAAGTGTCTCAAGTGTGTCCTCCATCTACCCATTGACTTTTTCTTATAATCTTATGTTGGACCTCCAATGGCCAAGATTAAAACTTAATCAAGGGTCAAGATTATTTCTCAGTCGATCCCTGTGAGTTTCTAGATGATTCACACCTTATTTCAACTAATTCTGATTAATTAACCATATTTCCTAAGTTTAGACTTAGGAAATATGAAAAAATAGTTTAATAAAATAATTGAGACACTTCTAGGTGGAATTTCCAAAAACAAATTCTGGGTTATGGAGAACTCCTGTGTTTTAGCCTCTCCACAAAGTTTCAAGACTAGAACACCTCCGATGCTACAAAAACTAACATGCCCATCCATCATCTTTCCGATATAGGAAATAGGTTCATCATCTTGTCCATAAACATGACAATTATCATCAACATCACTAGCAATTTTTGAGACCACCTCTACCAAACATTCCTCCAATGCTCCCCCTAACCTTTAGACTTCCTAACGTTGGTGCCCGCATTGACAGCTGCAATAAAATCCAGCTTGCAGACACTCTGAGCAACAGCCACATGACAATTAACCATACAAATGCTATAAGTGCTATAGTGTCTTTCACATTGCAAGCGTTCTTATCAACTTCCACCGAAAACCCAATATAGACCTCCCTTTCTTCAACAGCCTCAGAGGACTCAACCTTGCAGGCACTTTCATAACCTGCTAAAGTGTCATTAACAATGCAGATAATCTTATTAACAGCTACAGGGATATCAATCTTAGAGGCACTCTCATCAATTGCCATGGGCTCTTCAACAATGCCCACGCTTTCATCTTTTGATCCAGGTTCATCATCATTGCAGAAATTATCGACAACCAAAGTCACATCACACTGCCAGATTATAATCCAACTTGCATATACCTTTATCAATTGCAATGGTAGGAGTAACAACCTTGCAGAAATTTTCGTCAACTAGGAAAGTAGTATGAACTAGTTTAGTATTAGTCATTTCAAGAGAAGGAGAAGAAACTTAAACATTTGGTCCATTGTCAGTAGTGTTACAAGCTGGGTTAGAACCAGAGCCACCTTTTTGAACCTCAGAGCCATTGCAAACTTCAATCTCATGTTTGACATGCCCGAAAGTACACTTAGGAGAAGAAAACTCTTCCTTATATCCACAGTGATTTTCTTTAGAAGTTTCATTTGAAATTTCTATAGAATCCTTTACAAGAGTTATCCCCTGCTCTGCTTTACAGGATGTATCAATTTCCGGAATTAATGCAAGGTGCTTATCAGCTGGTGCTTGAAAATGCATCTCTGAAACTTGACTCGCATTGCTAGTTTCTTATCGACAAATTTCACTTCACATATAAATGTCTTCAACAGAGTCGGAAATTCCTTGTGATGGAGCAATGGGTAGATTCCAACTATATTCACTACCAGAGCCATCTGATGTAGCAACACTCATTGCCAAAGAATCACGGTTAGCCAACACTTCATCATGAACTAACTGATGTTTAAAAGCAGTATCAATATGAAAACCAAGAGAAATAGTAGAATCAACATGCTTATCAATTGGTGAGAGTTGTTCCAAAATCTTTGGCAGACGAACATTCATGCCATCACCCTTCCTTTCTTACTTAAGATCCCAAGTTTCAACATGAGACTGTATAATTTTGGAAACTGTGACCTCATTTACTTGCAAGGAGGTGGCACTATGAACTTCAACACTCTCCTGAACATGAGAGGCTTTATGATTTTTATTGATTTCACTTGAATTTCTCTTACGCCAAGAAACAGTTTGTTTTGCATGTTTGTTTCCTACTAGATGGCCTTTATTTTTACCAACAGATGAGTTTCATTGCCGTAATTCAGCAACGCCTGCATTTTTAGTTGTCCCCTGTTGACTAGATGATTGATCAATTTGAACTTGAGTTGATACTGATGAAGCTGCATGTTGGTGGTAATTCTCATGAATTTGTGCTTGCTCTTTGCCAACAGGTTTTGGGGCATATCGCTCCATTTCAACCCTTCTATTTTTCACAAGGTTTTGTACCACCTCTTCATTACTGACTCTAGAAGGTTGTCCTTCAACAACAGTTTGATCCAATTTCTGCTCATCAATACTCGTAACGTTCGGATTCACAACACGCACTGGTGTCCACACCATACCTACATTTCCCTGGGATTCATCAACTAAACACTGGAACTCAGCATCACTGCCTAGATTTTGTTCATTCGATAAACACTGTTAGAGTTTTCATTATTTCCAGACTTATTTTGAGCCCCAACACTATGGTAACGCGAATATTTTTAGTTGTCCATACCACCAGATTCAAGCGATTGAAGTCCTGTATTGTTTTTAGGAGGGTATAGCCAGTCAATATTGTAAGGTGAAGACTTTGAGTTGCCCATAGATTCAAGAGATTGAAACTTTTAATTCTCTTTGGAAGGGTATAGCCATGACCAATCATTTAGGTGTGCCTTCATCCATGCATCAATTCATTCTCCCCTTTCTACACTGTCCTTGACACTACCTTCGAATTTTCCAAAAACTTGGCATTCTCCTTCCCCAATGAGAAAACTGATGCTTGCTGCCACATTTTCTCATAACCCTCTAGGCTGGTAGGAGAGCCAACTCTTATACCACTGTAATGTCCCTGGAGGATTTTTCCCTAGGGTTGTAATATCACCAGGTAGTTATTGTTGATTTTAATAGTATTCCAAACAGAAATTATATACAGTATACAACAATGTAACCAAGTGGTAGCTTTTTCACAATACAACAAGAGTTCACCTCTCTTTAAATTCTAACAGTTACTCAATAGTTTAGATTGCTAGCATTCGTGACAATGATAGTATTGTAAGCACAAGTATAGCCTTCCACAAGAAATCATCCAAAGGAACCAATTTACAAATCCAATGTACTGTGTAGCTTAAACCTTAATCTAATGCTATTGTATTAGTCAACCCTTGCTGTCTTACTGACCTGGTAAATGATGTAGCCCCTTACAATACTTCCAGGAGTATCCTGCATGTCCTACTCTTGCCTGGCTGCCTGAGGACAGTGCTGCTGGATTTGCTAATAGTCCAATTTGGTCGGTGTTGGCCAGATTACCTCTGCAGGTCTGCTGTCCATCAACTGTTGCCTCAAGAAAATGCGGTTGTCAATATTGTTACCAGTCTGCGGCCAGATTTTGGCCTACAGGCCTACCTTCGGTCTGCGACCTGCAGATGAGAATCTTGCTGCCCTAGGAAATGCCTCAGCTCGGACATTAATGTTTTTGCGGCCCAGATTTATCCACATTTGACTTCCCTGCCACAGAAGATCCTTTTCAAGGTTAGAAACCCGCTCTAGACTGAATTCAAGGCTGCTTTTACCAAGGCCTGGATTCACACTGCTCCTTGAAACAGAATTTGTTTGACAAAATAAATCACAGAAATGTCATTCCTTGCTTGCCAAAATCGATGAGAGATGCTCCAAAATATTATGTCATAGGAGGTGTAAAGGTGAGGGGGAGGATTAGCTAGGGTGGGATCACCTCCACCGAATCTAATCAAGGGAAGAAGGGTCATAAAACCCTCAAAGCCGCAGCTCAAAAGAAAAACAGATACTCCAATCCAAATCAATGATGAGAAAATGATTCCATCTCTCCTTTATTTATAGATTTCTTATGAGCCTCTCTCTTCCTTAATCTAATGTGGGGGGGTTACAAGTGTAGCCCCCCAATTGGGCTTTTTGCCTCAGCTACCCCCAATTTACCCAATGTTTCCCCAAAACATTGGATAATAGGTTTTCCCCTTTTATCAATGACTATAGCCTACAGGGTTCGATAGGTTGTTTCGTCCTCCCTTGGGCCAATTAATTAGAAAGGGATATTATAGTGGTTGAGGGAGGTCGAGACCGCTCTTGGGGCCATGGTTATTTCAGAGTTTTGGCCTTTTTGGTGAAAGATGGATCAAGCGACCTCAAAAAGATTCAAGGATACAATGTTAGATGATGCTTGGTGGGTGAGGGTAGGTCTTACTATTAAGATCATGGACCTTTTCATTTCTTTGTTACAATTTGCAAACACAGACCAACCCATCCTAGGAGAGTTTTATGAGGGATAGGATTCCATGCTAGAGTCCGTGAGGACTGTTATTTTTCAGAATGAGTGCCCTAAGTATGAGACATCAGCGAAGGCCTTCTTCACCACCATATAGGATATTATTGTCATCAAGTGGGACAAGAATTGCACACCTTTGCATTGCGTGGCTCACTCATTTAATCCAAAATACCACTGCAATGAGTGGCTCAATGGTGGAAATTCACGCAAATTTCCTCCTCGTAAGGATAATGAGATTTTACAAGGGAGGAAGGATGCATTGAGACAGATATTTCAGAATAGAGCATCCCTTGATGAGGTGGAGGATGACTGCAAAGTTTTCCACTGGAACTGAGAGATTTGCAAGCTATGATGTGATTATAGACAAGGGGGCTAAGAAGCCCTATGCTTGGTGGGCAACTGTGGGGCAACATGCCCTCTACAACAATTAGCCATGAGGCTCCTCTCTCAAGTTACTTCATCCTCCAGTTGCAAGAGGAATTGGAGCACATATGGGAATCTATATAGTTTGAAGAAGAGCAGGCTTGAGCAATCCCAAGGCAGAGACAATGGTGTATGTACACACCAATCTTCATCTCATTTACAAAAGGAGAGAGGAATGGTTGAAGGGAAAGACAAAGATGTGGGATGTGTTTCTTGATGATATGGGTTTGGACAACAGTGTTGAGTTGGCATTGGCTAACTTGGATCTTAATGAGCTAGTGCTAGAGCATGTCACTTTTGATGATGGTGAAACTCTTGAGGGATCATCCTCCACATCAACGGATGTAGAGATTACATTGGATGCAAAGGAAGAGGATGCAAAAGAGAGCAGTGGTGGTAGTGATGTTGATGAGCTATAGCTTAGGAGATTCGTCCATCTTGATCTATGGTTATAGTATTTGCCCTGTTCAGTATTTGCTATTTTCCATTAGCATTCCCACATATAATATATGTGACTCAATGAGTTAAGACTCAGTATCTATGTAATACATTTTGATTTTGATGACTTGATGAGAAAACTGCAATTTATGGTTATCGCTATTGATGTAGTAGTAAGTACTAGTTGTATCATTGATGAATCATGATTGTATGCATAATGTATGATTGAATTTGTATCATCATCATGTACATGTTTTAGTTTCTAAATTGAATGTGAATCTATGTAATATCTATTAATTTTCACATAAAAAAATATATAACATGTCTTGTTCCAAGGGGTCACTGTGCCATGTCAGATACTCGTATTTTTGTGTCTTTCATACCCATATCCTCATGTCAAGTGACTTAGCTTGTAGGTGGCATAAGGAAGCCTTCCTTGTGGTTGAAATCCCACTAAACGGCAGGAGGAAGATTGTTGAGGTGACAGTGGCAATCGTTTCTCATTGTTGCCATAGGGTTTGGCCCTTGTCTAGTGAGTTCTTTCAATATAGATACTAGATTTTGCGGCATCAGGGCCTTCTATCCCTTTCCTACACTCAAAAATCCCATCAATTTGTGTTTTTCTAAAGTATTTTGCATTGATGTAAACTTTAAAGGAATCAGGTTTCGATAGGAGGAACCAATTATTGACCTTCATCATGCATTTCCTTCCATCTTAATTTAATTCCATGGCTTCATTGAAGATTTCGAAAATGCAATACGAATCCCATTTTATTAGAAATGGGTGCAATCCAAAATTCAACAAAAATTGGAGAATTCAATCTAAATCCATAAATCCTAAGTGATTCAAATGCAAGTGCGAGGGTCCCTAAGGAAAATCAAGTAACTATGCCCATGAGTGATAAAAAAAATGGGCATTGAGATAGGTAACAACTAGCTAATAGTGTAAAAGTGGAACCCTTAAAGAATTTTGGACCCAAGTCTATCTTGACACAAATCAATTTTCACAAATATCTAATATGGGCCACATCTCTTGCACAACCAATGAGTATGTTAAGTGAATTTTTCATTCAGATCAAAGGAAGCTTTCCTCATTCTATGATAAAGGTTTGTTTCTAGCTATCCATAATGAGTTCATGCTGGCTAATAGACACTTCCCATCAGTTAAAAAAAAAAACGCTTTCATCATGATTACAAGAAGGAACTCTCTTGGGCTAAGTGGGATCGAATTTGAAATCTTCCTTCTCTAAAAAGGAATATTTGGAATGGGACTTGCAACAATAACAACGTCTCACTTCAGGATGTCAAGCAAGTTGTGATCAAGTGCTTAAATCTCCAATTATTGGAAACACAACACATGTTTCTAATGAAAACCCATCCAAAACAAGAAAGATGTTAGAAACGTTGTTTCTAGTGTCCATTACTATTTCTAGATGAAACACATTAGGGGAGAAACAACAAATGTATTTCAAGAAACACAAGCCCTTTCTTGAGTAACAACTAGTATGTATGTTAGTGATTTTTTCCAACGACTTCTACCCCTCAATCCTTTCATTGTCTCAATCATTAGATTGATTTCACTCAACATTTGTGGATCTTTTGTTTCAATGGCCTCCTCTTACACATAGAAGAAATTAGTTCCCTATCTCATTCGCAGTTGCTAATGTCTAGGGGATTTCACAACAGTGATTTCATTGGTACCTCCACATTGTCCACATTGACATTACTCCTTTCACCAGTGATGCGCAACAAAAAAATTTACTAAGAGATTCCACCCAACACAAATTTTGCCCAATAAAGATTTTTTTCTTACTGGAGGATTTGACACCTACAAGAGGTATCACTAGTAATAACATATTTCTTAACACATGAGGATTCAATGCCTTTCTTGCAACAAGAGTACTCAATATCATTCTCGTAACAGGTGTTGCCCACCATCATGTCCAAGCAATTTTAGAACCACAAATGCCAAGAAAGTTGCTGCCCAACATTGCCTCCAGTAGCAATTTCAGGGTTATTAAATGTTTGCTCCCTCAAAATTCTATGTATTCCGTCTATGTTTGGGAAAATAGGTATTCCATATTGCATGAACATCTTCAGTAACCACTCACACAACTAGATCAAAAATCATAATGCCAATTATTTTACATTGTTAAAACCCTCTAAGAGGGAAACAGTCCACGGCCCCAATCAACAAGGCCACTTGAGGCAATTGTATTAATACAAAAGGAAAAAATTTACATAAAAGAGCTCTTATACTTGATCATCAGACATGAGTCATGACCCTCCATGCTCTTTAAATAGAGGTCAAGGACCGACTTGGTGTTAAGCCATAGGAGAATATGAGCCATTGCATCACTCTATGTTTAGAAAATATTGTAACCATTACAATGCAACTAATGCATACTAAAATAACACATTACGCATTGAAAAGGACTTTGGATGTGAAAGTTATGCCCTTTTGAAAAAGGAATGAACAATAACAAAGAGCCACATGGCAAGCAGAAGTTGGCCCATGTGGTGATGGATGTTGCCTAGAAATATTATTTTCCCTCACGAGGTTTTCCTATAAGCTCACTTTTACAAATAAATCACTTTATGAAGTGACCGACTTTTATAAAACAAGTGAAAATCATTTTTACGAAGTCATTTTATAAATGAGAGTTACATGCAAAAAAAAAAAATTTGCCATTTTATAGTGATTCACACACTTTAAAATAAAGTTATGAAATAAGTTAAGTTTGCATGAGTTTTTTCAGAAAGTAAATTAAAAATTCATTTGAATTCAAGGCCTCTTACTAAATAAAGTAACTTTCAACCAAGTGAAGTAGTGCAATGCACATAACAATAATAGTGAAGGAGGATGAGGGTGTTGTCGTTGTTGTTGTACTATTTGCACGGGTTCGCGAACCTGCGGGTGGGGTTCTTGAACCCGCCCTGGGTTCTCATCCCCAAGTACCGAATTCAGGTACGGGTGCTTCTGAGAAGAACCCATAAGAATCGGGTTCTTCTATGAAGAATCAGGTTCTCCATTAAAAAAATTTGGGTTCTTTTGTCTTGACGGGTACGAAGAACACTGATGATGGGTACTTGGAACCCCAAAATCGGATTCTTTAGGGTTCATTTTAGTCTTTATTTTTAAATTTTTAATCAATTTAATGGGCTTCCCCTAATATTCTAAGTAGCTAGTTCTTCATCTTGCGAGAGGAATTGGAGCATGTATGCCTTTATCCATTCAGTAAGGAGAAATAGGTTGGGCCCAAAGAAGGCAAAGAACTTAGTGTACATTCATAGCACACTTCGTCTCATATCTTGAAAAGACCCTGGGTACAAGGAAGGTCCTTTCAAGAGATGGGACCAATACACATATGATGCTATGTGTGTGGACAAAGAGATACAACCAAATGGCCTTATTGAGCTACCTCCAGTTGCTATGGATGAGCATGAGCCTCAAGATGAGAGTGATTCCTGCCTAGAGAGCATGCTAACTAAAGATCTGAGTGGTGCTAATGACATGGCTTGAGGAAGCCATTGTTCACTATTAGCTATTTTTATTTTAGTATTATAAAATTTCCTAGTTCATGTTTGGAGATGCCTTAAGGCAAATTTTGAATGTAGTGTGACAATGGACATATATCATGATTCTTATTAATATGTGAACTCCAATTTGCACTTGATATCAAACTATAAATTTTGAAATTTCAATGTGAATGTTCAATGTTCAATGATGTGCATGTTTAAATTTTAAATTTTAAATCATAAATATTTTAGTTTTCTTATTTAAAGTTGAAAAACATACAAATTCATATATATTATAATTTATAAAATATAATATCTATATATTATATATGTAAATTATAATATACCCTCGAAGAACCCACGCACCCTGTTTCAAAAAATGGCGTACCCATACACATCCCCATCCTCGAACCCACGTTTCCTGGCAACATAATTGTTGTAGCTTCACCTCGAAGTGTGTGCTTACCAAAATAAATTGTTCATCAAAAAACAAACAATCGTTTCAAAAAAATTTCCAAAAACTCAACAACAATGGAGCTAGATCTCCATTACCTTACCCAGAAAATGGAAGTTTTCTCTCTATTTGTGATTTACTAAGATTGCACAGAGTGCACATCAAAGAGCATATGCAAACAAAAACACTTTCCACTCTATTTCTGATTTATCGAAATCGTACAGAGTGCAACACAAAGAGCATATGCAAACTAGAAAGAGTGGTAAGCCGGGAATAAAAATAGAAAAAAGAAATACGAAGTTGCCATTATGGTTGGTTCAATGGTTGGCATTGATGTTAACCTAGTTTGTTCCTGGTTTGTCCATGGTTTGGATGAATTGCCAATACTTGGTGTGTTATGGAAGTGTTTCCGAGCTATGCAATGGTGGAATGGGTCTCTAGCACATTGGTGAAGCAGTTTCATAGAATTCTAGGCAAAGTAACTATTCTTCGTTGGGAATATAACTAGCACAGAGCGATGATTGCAGCATCTTCATTGGGTGCTCATTCTATTCGAGCAATGATCCTCTTTGGGAGACAGTGTCATCCCCGCAATGATGCTTATAAATGAAGAAAACTAAGAAACCAAGGGGCTAAACAATCGAATTGCCCATGGTAACTCATGTGATCTAAGGGATTAAATGTCTAATTGATCTGGTCAACAAAACCATCAACAAATCTATGGTTTTTCCCATGATAATCAAAGGGCAAAAAGCTTATAAATTCGCAGGATAATTTGTCACTCGAGCGTGCTTGAACAGTCTGATCTAGGATCACCACTATGTTAAATTATGAAACTACGATCAAATTCCACTTTGGACAGCTTATTTGATGGAAATGATGATTGCATTGAATTCCTCTTTTCGAGAGGACCAAAATCGACCTAAAGATCATCAAATTTGGACAAGGGAAAGTGTACTTATGAAAAAAATCCCACATGCACATTTGGACAAGTCGGCCCTAAAGCAAATTGGACACCCATGGAAGTCTATAAATGCAAGTGTCCTCAAGCTCATTTGGACATCACCAAGCATCTTCTTCTTCTATTCTTCATTGATTGGTTATGCAGGACTAAGGTTGGGACGACAAAAGAAGTTCACAAAGATCTGAAATTACAGGGTCTGAGGCTCGCATCTGTTTTTGGGTTTTTGGGTTACAGTCGTTGGCTTGTCATGGGAGAAATTAGACCACAATTGTAGGCTTGCAGGCTCAAGAGAGCGACTAGAAGCCTTCATTCACTCGCATAGCTCCTCCATGCGACCAGAAAGTTTGACTGCAATTGACCATTGACTGAAGTTAACCGCAGACAAGAAAAGTTGTCTCTGATATATTATGATGCTAGAAACATATTTCTGAATGTTATTGGGTTGTTTTGCTGGATGATATTGTATTGGGCTCATTGTACTCTCTGTTGAACATTTTATGACAATCTAATAAAAGAAGAATTTCAAAGGGTTTTCCCCCTAGTGGGGTTTTTTCCTTGGTCTTTGACCAAATCTAGTGTCTCTTATTGATGTGTTGATTGTCTCCTTTGTCATTGCATTTATTGTTCTATCTTCAATTACTGTTAATGATTGGGAAGACTAATTGTTATTGGAGAGATTGTTAATTGAAGTATTGAATTGGGCTCAAGTAATTGATACAGCATAGAACAAACTGAAAAATTAACACACTAGTCCAATTGATTTCGTCCTGGCTCAGGGTCAAAGAAGTGTATGGAGCGATGGTTCATTTGGCATCTATAATGCAGAGATCTAATCCAGCATATTAGCAATAATCACTGATCTGGAGATGTGTAGTTCCTGATTCGATTGGATTTTGGTAGTCAAAGGTAAAGCTTGATTGGAGAGAGTGTGCACTGAGCTGATCTAAGTTGAAGAAAGAGCGATTAATGTGTAGTCTCTACGCATTCTTAGGGAAAGCAGAGCAGAGATCCGAATTGATGCGAGTTCTAGTGTTTTAAAGTGAGCAAGAATGGCCAGAAAAGGAAACAATCTGAGCACGCATGGATTGCTTGATATCTGAATACTTTGAGCATATGCCAGTAAGGATCTTTGTCTACAAATAATTGTTAGATATATGAAGGAATTGTTTTGTAATTTGATCAATTACCACTGTACAAACTTGTGCATTTATCAACGTAATGTCTTGCCATGTGAATTGCTTATTGATTGTAAACTGAACTTGGATCGAAGTGTGTTGTATATTTGTTACTTTAAACTTTAAAGTACGTTTGACAGAGCTAGAGGAGGCTGAAAGCATGGGCAATAGCTGGAATTGGATGTGAATAGTTGTTGAGTGTGTGACAGTTCAAATAAAGTGATAGTTTTGATTTGCAGAGGTTGATGGATTGTTTTGATGTGCTTATGCATTGAGTTACTATTTTATAAATACTCAAGTGTTGGACAAAATAGAGCACATACACCTATAGTTGTGCGATGGTGTGAAGACAATGTGTATGATTGAGTGCAGAGCAATGGTGTAGCTGAGTATTGTGCGTTGGACCAAAGACAAAGACATAACTGATGCATAGCGGCTATATTTACAATGCTGACAATTTGTTTTTGCAGGAGCTAATGATCTAGCGTGCCAGTTATGTTGCCTGAGTTTTTGTGGGCAGAATGTTGATGTTAGTTTGAGTTACAAAGCCATTATAGGCTGATATTGGTTATAACATCTGTGTAAGACAGAGAATGCATAGATCTGATAAAGTAATTTGCCTATGGTATGTCATAATTGCAGGACTAATATTGTGTTAGTGCAGGGGCGGCCTTGGCATATATTTTAAGGCTATGATGAGTTGTATGACACTATAATTTGAAATCATAATATTATTGGTAGCAAGGACTGATGCCAAAGTGACAATTGAGCATATATGTCTATGGTATGATGTATGGGCAAAAGATTGATGACAGGGTTTGTGGAGTTGATGTCATGTTGTTGTTGTATTTATATATTGTTGTCACTAGAGCTTGATTGTTGGTCCAAGAGTCATTTGTGTGCTGCTAAGTTCATTGATATATGATGTTGTTGTAGCAAAGTATTGATAACATGTATGACGATGTGGTGATGGAGGGTTGAGTGTATTATTGTGTCAAAATTTGTTGTTGAGGTTGTGAGGAGAGATGAGTTGAGTTGCTAGGGTTTGAGCAGACTTATGAGTACTTACTTTTGCTTCATGATGATGATGCTGTCATTGAATTAAGGTTTGACACTGATTGGAGCATATACGGACAGAGGAATAATGACTAACAATGAGTTTTGCAAGGACATAATATTGCCCACATGGTTTCATTATATGTATATTCCTGTCTAGTGCATGATCAGAATATGTTACTAGGGTTTGTCAATGAAGTTGGAAAGTATATTTTGTGATGAGGAGGTGTTGCTATTGTAGAGGTTGTATGAGCAGTGTCGATATGATGAAAGAGAGAGTGTTGTTATGCATTGACGATAGATTGTCTTGATGATTGTATGAACAACATTTGCGAGTAGATTGATTACTGATAAGAGGATTTGGTTCTGTATTCAGTTTCATGGGCATAATGTTGTATGTGGGTCCAATTTGAAAATTGGATGAAACATGGCCTACAGGATTTGAAGGATTTGAGTTTTGTTGCAAATCCAGTGTGAAAGATTCTGAAACGAGGCCCACAAGGGTCTGAGGGTTGGAGCCTTCAGTGAGGGAGTGGTAGCTTCCTTCCAATGGTGGTCGGAGAACTTGATCAGGGAATGGTGGCTTCCTTCCAGTGGTAGTTGGAAAAACAATAGGAGGTGGTAGCCTCCAACAGGTAAGAACCTGTGCACTAGTAGAATTTTGCACCAATGCAAGATGTAAAAGATGATTTTTTTCCAAATATTAATAAAAGAAGAAGACAATAGCAACGGTGGTTTTTCCCCGTTGGGCTTTCCACCTAATATTCGGTGTCTCTATGTGATGATGATGATGTTGACTTGTTGATATGTAGTGCTTTTATGTTTCACTTACATTTATGATGCTCATGGTTCACATGTGTTACCTAATTATGCATAGATGGGTTGTCATTCAGTTAACATTATAAAGAAGAATGAAAACTCGGTAAAAGTTGAATTATCACGAAACACTGATTCACCACCCCCCCCCAGTATTTCTAACATGTGAACTCTATAAAAATAAAGTTTAAAAAAGCGTATATTAAGACTCTATACCTCCAGATCTGATGAAAAATATTTTATCTTAAGCAAATGAACACCTTTTCAGACAAAACAAAAGGTGTTCTTAACTAAAAATGGTGCTCTGGATGTAATGGTATAGTCTGCTTAGGCTAAAAATGTACATAAATAAAAGATTTCATTAATGTGGTAACATAGACTCAACATCTTGATCAACAATGGGAGCAACTTTTCAAACAAGCTCTAGTACCATGGTCCGGAAAACACGGTATCCATAGAGGGAAAACACCTAGAGTAACCACCTGTTGTCACACAGAATGTCTAGGCAGCGCGACAACGCTCAGAGTAAGGGTTGTCACTCTTGATCCTTACTCACTCTATTTAGACTCTCTCCTAGACAAGTCAAGGGGGGTAGTCCCTAGGTAAATGCATGAAGATAGCTTGTGAAGAACAGACTTTAGGAGATTTTAATGACGGACAACTTGATGAATGAATCCCGATTAATTTCAGATAAATAGATTAAACGCCAATGTAAACAAAACATGACCACAAGATAAAACCAATTATAGACCAGTGCCTTTGATATTTGAATTAATAAAATGAGTTATCCAGAACGACTTTCAATATGTGACGAAAAGTGACGATAATCCATATAAATGCCCAATGTTGTAGCATGCAAGAGAATTCCAAATTTAAGATGATTACTGTTAATGACAAGATCTAGAACAACCAATATGATTTATCGCGCCCTAACCATAAAAAAATCATGAGAAATGCATTTAATAACACTAAGGAACTTTAAATTTTAATTTTAATTATTCCTCAAGTAATAATGTTTAATGGTAACTGAAAAATTTAAAATCTTTTTTATGCGATGGAAAAATGAAAATGTCCTAAAATAAAAAAATTTAATGGGCCATAGGCCCCATTTAAATTTTTTAAACGTTAAAGCAAAAACCCTTTTTATTTTATTTTAAAATCCTTAGTCACAATTTTTTTTTATGATTTTTTAAATGTTTAGGATTTTAAATATTTTTTAGATTTTTTTAGAACTTTTTTAATGTTTTTTGGATTTTAAAATATTTTCGATGTTTTTTTAAATTTTAATAATGATTAAAAAAAATGAAAACAAAAGTAAATTTAAAATAATAAAAAAGGAAAAATCAAAATGAAAATAAAATTCAAATCTCAAAAATTAGCGAGGGAATAGAAACCCAAGTTAAACTAAACTAATAAAACAATGAAAAATGCTAAACCTATCTAACTTAAATCGAATTTAAATGAAATCAAAGGAAAAATTGTAGAAATCCCCACTATAGATCACCTGGTAATGCAATGTACTAAAGCAAAACACTTGATCTACTTCTACAAACAATTTAGCGGAAGCTTAATCGAACATGAGCAACATCAAGCATGAACAGATATAACTGAGAATGAGAAGTAATCAACCATAACACAAAAGATATATCACTGGGGAAAGCATCAGCCTAAAACCCCAACTTTGTATTATCATACAAACGGAAATCTTGTTCAAGTTACAAAAAGAATTAGCTCTCAAGCTATCCTGATCTCTCTACACTCAAACAATACTGCTCACAGACTCAATAGGCATAGAATATATCTTCCTCAGGCCCTCCAAGCCTTCTATTTCCTTGCGCAGTTTTGATTGGGGTCCAATGATATCACATGTGTGAATTGGCCACATCACACTATCTGTAACCTCAAGTCCAACTGCGCAATCCATAAGGAATAATATTCCTTCTGCACGCAAGGAATATTCACCAAGGAATATCCTAGCAACTGATAGTACATTGTCCCTCCATCTGATCTCAATTGGGTCTCTGACTGAACTGACATGCATGAGTTATCCATGAGTGAATCTTCAGTTATCTGAATTATAGTAGTTACATGCATGCAAGCATTAACTAACTGAACTCTCATTAATTTAACAAACTGTTAAATTAATCTAACTGGACTTGACTAAGTTAAACTAAGTCAACTAATTACAACTCATCCTTATCTCTTTAACTGAAGGTTAAATTCCTCAATTAATGGAGAAATTGTTGCATGTCCTCACATAGACCTCAAGATTGAATTTCCTTAACTAATTAACTCAAGATGAATTAATTAATTAATTTCCAAACTGTTGTTGATATCAAATTCGAATTTTACTTCCTATGTTTAGTCCAGGGACTGACTAAAATATGAAGGGATCCCGAAATGCTATTTTTAGAAAAGCTATTTTTAGCACTTTCACTTTTCACCCATTGTTGCTAGAATCACCAATGGCTGAACTGCTATTTATAGCCCGACTATTTTTAGCAGTACTATTTTTAGCAATTTCTATTTTTTGCATTTCTTGTTGCACACTTTTCAACACTCCCTCTCAACAAGAAAGGGATTATCAGCAACCCCGATCCTGTCTCTGTGGAACTCGAACTTGCATTTTGACGATGCCTTTGTCAAAATATCTGCATCTTGCCCCTCGGTCGAAACATACTGCAACATCATGATCCTCTTGACCACACAATCCCATAGATGATGGTAACGGATATATATATGCTTGGACCTATCATGAAACACTGGATTCTCAGAGAGTTTTATGCAACTCTGATTATCACAATATATCACCATAGGATCCATCGTTTGACCAAACAATCCCACTAGAATCTTCCGCATCCAAATGGCGTCACATTCTGCCTAACTCGCAGCCATGTATTCAGCCTCTGCTGAGCTAAGTGCAACTGATCTTTGTTTCCTGCTATACAAAGAAACTGCAGTTGAACCAAGGTTGAAGATTCCTCCAAAAGTGCTCTTCCGGTCTAATGGACTACCTACCCAATCCCTCTATCCGTCTGTACCATAATCCGTACTGTGTAGTGCCTCTAAGATATCTCAGCACATGCTTCGATGCCTTCCAAAACAGCTCGGTAGGCTGAACCATAGCTTGACTCAGTTGGTTCACCGCAAAGCATAAGTCAGGTCGTGTGTTCACCAAATACATTAGTGAACCCACCAGCTGCAGATAAACAGTAGCAGCTACTACCTCACCTAAAGTAGCATCCTCCTTCCTCCAGTTCCCAGCTAGAGGAGTCTGCATGGGCTTGCACTTCTCCATGTGAAAGCGCCTGAGTATCTCATTGGCATACTTGCCTTGAGACACAAATACTTCCCCATCTTTCTACGACACTTCCATGCCTAGAAAGTAGTCCATGAGGCCCATGTCCTTCATCTCGAACTCTCTTGCAAGGTCCTCCTTGCAACACTGTATCAGTTGCTCATCACCTGTCAAAATCAAATCATCGACATAAAGTACAATAATCAATGGCTTACCATCTACCATGATGTGGTATAGGCTCGCATCTACTTCATTCTTGGTGAAGCCCAACCCCGTGAAATAGTTGTCGATCCTGGTATATCAAGCACGAGGTCCTTGCTTTAGCCCATACAGTGCTCGCTTGAGTCGGCAAACATGCAACTCGCGATCGAAGGTCTCAAATCCTTCGAGCTGCTCAATGTATACCTCTTCCTCAATCTTCCCATTGAGGAACGTCGTCTTCACATCCATCTGATGGATCTTCCAACCCATCTGAGCTGAAAGAGCTAGCATCGATCTGATAGATGAGTACCTTGCTACGGGAGCAAAGGTCTCATCGCAATTGATCCCCACAACCTGTGAGAACCCTCGGGCAACAAACCTTGCCTTGTGTTTCTCAACACTGCCATCAGCTGCCTGCTTTACCTTGTAAAGCCATCGGGAACTAACCACTGATTTTTCCGCAGGTCTAGGGACAACATCCCACACACTGTTCCACATGATATAATCATACTCTTCTACCATTGCATCAACCCAGACTGGTTGCTGCAATGCCTCCTGAAAAGAATAAGGTTCGAACACTACACACTCCCCAACCAGGGCCATGTCGCCAGTGTATCTCTCGGGAGATCTCCGATGTCTGCGCTGAGAGGATGGCTGCCCCACATTCTCTCTCACATCCTGCATCAATCTGTCAACTTCTCGCGAGCATTTCCGCCCGTCTCTGGAAGACTCTCCAGCAGTGGTGGTCTCCACTACTGGATCCTCTGCATGTGGCTAATCCACATCATCAGGAGGCTCCTCCTCCTTTGGAACTAAAAGTTCCTCATCGCCATGCAACTTGAGCGCTTCCCAAGTGACACTCGCATGGCTCTCTGCTCGTCGAACTTCAGATCCCTGCGCACTACGGCCCTCTGACTGGCAGGCAGAAACACACGATAGTTGTGAGGTGTATTTCTGTACCCCACAAGTATCCCCAACTCAGTTGTTGGGTCTAGCTTCTTCCGAGCATCTTTGATCACATGACAGAAAACTAGTGATCCAAAGATACGGAAGTGACTCACATCTGGTCGCTTCCTCGAAAAAACCTCCATAGGTGTCTTCATTCCCAAAATACGATGCGGACTTCTGTTCTGAAGATAGACAGTTGTATTGCATGCCTCAACCCACAGATGAAGTGGTAGGCCTTGGTCATGCAACATCGCTTGAGCTGCTCCCACAATAGATCTGTTCTTCCTTTCAGCCACCCCATTTTGTTGTGGGTTATGAGGTGTCGTTAATTCCCGTTTAATTCCTTCTGCAGCACAAAAGTCTTTAAACTGTTGGGAAATATACTCTCAACCATTGTCACTACGCAAGGCTTTTACTTTCTTCCCAGATTCTTTCTCTGCCGAGGCTTTAAACTCACAAAACCTCAAGAAGGTTTGATCCTTCTTTTGCATAAAGTAGATTTAGCATCTACAAGAAAAATCATCAATGAAAATAACATAGTACCTTTGTTTAGCGGTGGACACTGTAGAGAATGGTCCACATACATCTGAGTGAACTCGCTCCAAGATTTCTCCAGCTCTACTATCCCGATCCTGAAAGGAAGCTTCCGCATACTTACCCAGGGTGCATCCTTTGCATGTGTCTGTTTGCTCCAATTTTCCCTTGGGTAAGCCAGTAGAAATTTGTTGCATGATCTTCAATGCCCCGTGATGCAAGTGGCCCAATCTCCTATGCCGCAGCTCGCCAACATCTTGGCTTTGCACCACCTCTGCTTTGGAACTCAATGCAGCACAGTGATCTACCTTCAGCTTGTAGAGATTCTTTACTTGAACCCCTATTCGCTTGGTCTGTCCGGTGCCGATATGTCTTAGGAACACTTTTCCTTTACTAAAGACTACATCATAGCCTTTATCTTCTAGCATAGCAGCAGACACAAGATTCTTTTTCAATCTTGGTACATATTTCACAGCAGATAGGGTGAGAGGAGCACCATGCTCCCTCTGAAACACAATTGTACCTTCACTGGAGACAAAGTATTTTCCATCATCGCCCATCTCGATCCACATCTGGAGATCCTTCTCCTCCAATGCACTGAAAAGATTCTTGTCACCCGACATGTGGAAAGAAGCTCCACTGTCCAAGTACCAAACACATCCCACCATGGATGAAACCATGCATGCGATAAGTGAGAAATCCAACTCAAATTGTGAAGCTAGTGCATCACCATCAGATCCCTTTGAGGAACCCTTCTTGGATTTCTTCTGTGGGCAATGCATAGCATAATGGCCCACTTCATGACAGTGAAAGTATCGCACCTTCGACTTGTCAACCTTCTTCCCACCATGAGAAGATTTGGATTGGGACACCTTCCCTTTCCCTTTCTTAGATTTACTCGCTAAAGCTAGATTTTCTTCATCATCTTGTTTTGATGAAGATCCATCCCTAGTGCTCCGCCTTATCTCCTCCTGCATCAGATCCGACCAAAGTCATTCCCAATCTGGCAGTTTCTCTCTTCCATTAACCGAGTCTTGGTAGCTATGCCAGCTCTTAGGAAGACCGAGGAGTGCTAGACTCACCATGTCGTCATCAGCAGTCACGACCCCTACACTTGCAAGCTCATCCCTGCAGGTGGTGAGCTTGTTCAGGAACGTAGAGATTGTGTCGCCCTTTTCGCACTTGATCTTTCGAAGTTTTTCCTTCAGCGCCAGCTTCCTCTGATCGCTGTTATTCTGATAAAGATCTTTCAATGTTTTCCACATTGAAAACGGAGTCTCCTTCCCATGGAGGCTCGAGACAATGTGATCTCGAACTCCCTCCAGAAAGATTCTCCTTGCTCTAGCCACACACTTTTTCCCTTCCGCCAATTGAGTAGCATCAGTTGGGCTTTTGGGCTTCTTGATCAATGAAGTCCTTGAGACCATTATCTTCCAAAAATGCCTCCATGCGATCCTTCCAGGCTATATAATTCGAACTGCCATCAAGGGCATATTCGAGTCTTAAACCAATGAACGCCATTGGTGAAATAGATGTGATAAGAACTCAATTCAATATTCAGAAACCAAACTTCTTACTTCTCCTGCTCGTATATTGTTCTGCCTTGATCACCTTTGCTTTGATGCCATGTAGGAATTCTCACTGTAGATCACCTAGTAATGCAATGTACTAAAACAAAACACTTGATCTACTTCTACAAACAATTTAGCGGAAGCATAATCGGACATGAGTAACATCAAGCATGAACAAATATAATTGAGAATGAGAACTAATCAACAATAACACAAAAGGTATATCAATGGGGAAAGCACCAGCCTAAAACCCCAACTCTGTATTATCATACAAGTGGAAATCTTGTTCAAGTTACAAAAAGAATTAGCTCTCAAGCTATCCTGATCTCTCTACACTCAAACAATACTGCTCACAGACTCAATAGACATAGAATATATCTTCCTCAAGCCCTCCAAGCCTCCTATTTCCTTGCGCAGTTTTGATTGGGGTCCAATGATATCACGTGTGAATTGGCCACATCACACTCACTGTAACCTCAAGTCCAATTGCGCAATCCATAAGGAATAATATTCCTTCTGCATGCAAGGAATACTCACCAAGGAATATCCTAGCAACTGCTAGTACATTGTCCCTCCATTTGATCTCAACTGGGTCTCTGACTGAACTAACATGCATGAGTTATCCATGAGTGAATCTTCAGTTATCGGAATTACAGTAGTTACATGCATGCAAGAGTTAACTAACTGAAGTCTCATTAATTTAACAAACTGTTAAATTAATCTAACTGGACTTGACTAAGTTAAACTAAGTCAACTAATTACAACTCAATATTACAACTCATCCTTATCTCTTTAACTAAAGGTTAAATTCCTCAATTAATGGAGAAACTGTTGCATGTCCTCACACAGGCTTCAAGATTGAATTTCCTTAACTAATTAACTCAAGATGAATTAATTGATTAATTTCCAAACTGTTGTTGATATCAAATTCGAATTTTACTTCCTATGTTTAGTCCAGGGACTGACTAAAATAAGAAGGGATCCCGAAATGCTATTTTTAGAAAAGCTATTTTTAGCACTTTCACTTTTCACCTATTGTTGCTAAGATCACCAATCGTTGAACTGCTATTTATAGCCCGACTATTTATAGCAGTGCTATTTTTAGCATTTCTTGTTGCACACTTTCCAACACTCCCTCTCAACAAAAAAGGGATTATCAGCAACCTCGATCCTGTCTCTGTGGAACTCGAACTTGCATTTTGACAATGCCTTTGTCAAAATATCTGCATCCTGCTCCTCGGTCGAAACATACTGCAACATCATGATCCTCTTGACCACACAGTCCCGTAGCTGATCGTAATGGATATCTATATGCTTGGACCTGTCATGAAACACTGGATTCTCAGAGAGTTTTATGCAACTTTGATTATCACAGTATATCACCGTAGGATCCATCATCTGACCAAACAATCCCACTAGAATCTTCCGCATCCAAATGGCCTCACATGTTGCCTGACTCGCAGCCATGTATTCAGCCTCTGATGAGCTAAGTGCCACTGATCTTTGTTTCTAGCTCTACCAAGAAACTGCAGCTGAACCAAGGTGAAGATTCCTCCAGAAGTGCTTCCGGTCTGATGGACTACCTGCCCAATCCCTTTGTCCGTTTGTACCATAATTCGTACTGTGTAGTGCCTCTAAGATATCTCAGCACATGCTTCGCTGCCTTCCAAAACAGCTTGGTAAGCTAACCATAGCTTGACCCAGCTGGTTCACCGCAAAGCATAAGTCGGGTCGTGTGTTTCCCAGATACATGAGTGAACCCACCAGCTGCCGATAAACAGTAGCAACTACTACTTCACCTGAAGTAGCATCCTCCTTCCTCCAGTTCCCAGCTAGAGGAGTCTGCATGGGCTTGCACTTCTCCATGTGAAAGCGCCTGAGTATCTCATTGGCATACTTGCCTTGAGACACATACTTCCCCATCTTTCTGCCACACTTCCATGCCTAAAAAGTAGTGCATGAGGCCCATGTCCTTCATCTCGAACTCTCTTGCAAGGTCCTCCTTGCAACACTGTATCAACTGCTCATCACCAGTCAAAATCAGATCATCAACATAAAGTACAATAATCAATGGCTTACCATCTACCACGATGTGGTATAGGCTCACATCTGCTTCACTCTTGGTGAAGCCCAACCCGGTGAAATAGCTGTCGATCCTGGTATATCAAGCACGGGGTGCTTGCTCCAGCCCATACAGTGCTCGCTTGAGTCGGCAAACATGCAACTCGCAAACGAAGGTCTCAAATCCTTCGGGCGGCTCAATGCATACCTCTTCCTCAATCTTCCCATTGAGGAACGTCGTCTTCACATCCATCTGATGGATCTTCCAACCCATCTGAGCTGAAAGAGCTAGCATCGATCTGATAGATGAGTACCTTGCTACGAGAGCAAAAGGTCTCATCGTAGTCGATCCCCTCAACATGTGAAAACCCTCGGGCAATAAACCTTGCCTTGTGTTTCTCAACACTGCCATCAGCTGTCTGCTTTACCTTGTAAAGCCATCGGGAACTAACCACTGATTTATCCGCAGGTCTAGGGACAACATCCCACACACTGTTCCGCATAGAATCATACTCTTCTACCATTGCATCAACCCAGACTGGTTGTTGCACTGCCTACTGAAAAGAAGGAGGTTCGGACGCTACACACTCCCCAACAAGGGCCATGTACACAGTGTATCTCTCAGGAGATCTCCTCTGTTTGCACTGAGAGGATGGTTGCCCCACATTCTCTCTCGCATCCTGCATCAATCTGTCAGCTTCCCGCGAGCATTTTCACCCGTCTCTGGAAGACTCTCCAGCAGTGGTGGTCTCCACTACTGGATCCTCTGCATGTGGCTGATCCACATCATCAGGAGGCTCCTCCTCCTTTGGAAATAAAAGTTCCTCATCGCCATGCAACTTGAGCTCCCTCTCAAGTGACACTCGCATGGCTCTCTGCTCGTCGAAATTCAGATCCTTGCACAAAAAACCCTGAAGGCTGAAACCAAAGTCAGAAAACCAAAATTAATTACAAATCTATGTACAAAAATGTCAGATCTATCAGATCTAGGGAGTGTGAGTCCGACTCCGCTCCCAGATCTGATGATCTGTGGCTCTCAACAACCAGATCTAACGATCTAGCACAGAAAATTTAAAAAAAAATGAATTTTAGAAGAGGTACTAAGCTTGAAACCCTTCATGCATCACCCATAAAAATATCTTATGATATGCCTGGGATCAAATATAAACTGGGCTCTTCGGAAAACACGGATTGGAAGTTGGCTAGTTCAGCCGAGAACTTCCCCAAACGCCTGATGATCTGATAATCAAGGATTTTCCTGCAAAACTCAATTCAGTCGTCAATCATAGAGCGAGAGAACGATAATAAAATTCAGATCTAATAGAGATACCTGCTATTATATTCAAAACTTAAATTCCATTCAAAGCCCAGCGACTGAGCAAGATACCTGTACTCAGATCGCTCATTAGAAAGCTATATCAATGGCCAAAAAGAAATATATGCATGAAAATAATACATCTTACAACATTTCCATGAGCAGAAGTTAACCCCAAAGTCTTTCTTTATTGCTCATAAAAAATATTACAAGAGAGAGCTTTTCGCTTAGTACATGATCAAAAGATCGGATGATTCTGACTAACAAAATGACCCCCTATTTAAAGATAAATTTCCCAATGGTTAGTTCAAGTGATCCTTGTCAAAGCGATCTCGACCGTTGATGAAGAATAAAATTTCTTTTAATCTCATCCGTCGAAATTTTAAATATTGAGGAAATTTCGAAATTTTCAATTAAATGCATTTTAATATATTCAAAAATTAAAATTTTGCATTTATTTCTTCAAAACTTTAACTTTGACTTAACCCCAAGGACCTAAGACATAAAATTTAACAAAATAATCAAGTAACCTTAGTCCCTGGACCAGTTAAATTTAATTTTTTAAAGGATCCACGAATTTTACCTCTGGAAAATTTAAATTTACCTAGGACCTAAGACCTATGAGGGGATAAATTATTTTTCTAACCCTCAAGACATTTTACATCATGAATTTTACATTTTTACATCTCAAGGGGGAAAACCCATTTGAACAAGACCCTCACAGACTACCCAGTTCTACGACGCATATATAATCTAGCAGATCAAACAATTTGTAATAAAATAACCTAACCAAATAGTTAGGATTATTCCCAAATTACTTTTACATAGACTCAATCTAGCACACTAGGACTCCCCTAACATTCTAGTGACAAAATCCATTCCGGCTTTGGGGTAAGGTTGAAGGAAAACTCTGCCGACCACGGGTCGATGAGACAAAAAACCTTCCGGAATGTAGATCGTCACCAAAAAATTAGGTTTGCCTAGGCAATTACGACACAGATCTACTAAGATTATTTACAGTTTACACATGCAGAAAGGGTTTACAATATAAGATAATCCTCATGCTGATGATGATAGTTGGATGGCAGGAACACATCAATTAGGTGCTATCCCTTTTGCGAAAAAGGGGGTGTACTGCTATGGGTAGTTGACACATAGTGGTCAACATCTGGCTCTACTTGGGAACACGTTGCTGCACTGGAGGAATGTGAGAATCCAGAATCTGCATCCAAGCAACACACAACAAAACATAAGTAGCGTCCATCCAAAAATCATCATATAACGTTAAGCACAGGAAAGATATAAGCTATTCATTTATTAACTAGTCTAACAACATGAAAAACCAAATCTAACTACAAAATGAAATACTGAAATAACAGGGCATAAGGTTAGAAATGCAATACAAAGATGCCCCCTGGCATCAGAAGTGTTCAATATAGTGCATATTGAGCATTTGCCTACTTTCAGGCAAATCTGTCGGCTGTTTCTCAGATGTGCCATGTCCAATCCTGCATAAAGTAGGACTTTTTCCTATCCGAAAATCACGCTACTTATGACCATCTGATGCATCAAATCGCTTTCTCATTATCTTTCTCTTGCGTCTTTTCTTTGTGGCAGGCTATATCACTGATGACATGGAACATGCTATTTCAAAACTCTCAAATGAAGTATGTAAAATATGCGTGACACATCTTTCTTCATTTTGCATCTGATATTTATCGTTTTCAATTTTATCTGGGTCACCTTCAAATAACCACTTTTCAATGGAACAAATGACCTCCTCATAATAAGATGGAGCTTGTTGCAGTAGATAAGGAGGCTTCTGATCTGTTGACGTCTCCTTGTTTATCTCATCCTCTGACTGATGTTGAAGTTTTTGTACCTGTATTGTTATGGCATCCATCTGGCTAGAGTGTTCAACCTTCATAGCATTGATTTCCCTGGCATGGTCTTCCTCTATGCTTAATAACTTATTTTGAAGACATATCTGACTAGCTTCCATATCTTTCATTACTTTGTCATTCTTTGATTTCATGCCTATGAAACAATTTTGCATATAGTTTATCTCTTTCTTATGATTCGCCTGCATGGTGGCCAACTAATGATTATAATCAAATGTCATGATGGTCTTCATCCATAGTTAATAACTTGTTTTGCATAGAATTAATTTCCCTGTCATGATTAGCTTTCATGGTTTCCATCTCCTTATCTCGCTTGGCCAGGTGGGTGTATAAAGTTCTCATATCCTTGACGTAATCAGTTACAAATTTTTCTTGATTAAGCTCCATATTCTTTACCAGCCGCATTAGTTCTTCTATAATTTGCTTCTCATTTTCCCTTTCATTGTCGACATTGATTTGATAACTTGTTTTTGTTTTTCCACTGTCATGGATTTGATCTGCAACGGTACAGGTGGATGGCACATTCTGATATGGAGAATTGTCTTGAAATCTTTCATTGACAGCTGGACCCTTCACAAGATCACTTTCATTCTGTTGCATAATTTTAGGGGCACAAGGCGAGCTATCTTGATAACCATATCTATCTTTTAAAGCATTGACGATGTCTTGTAAAGAAGCGAAAGAATCTTTAGGACAATTATTAAACCAATTCAAATCATCACCTTCTAAAGAGAAGGCAAATAGATGCATTTTGACGTCTTCATGATCATACTGGGGAGAACTACAATATATGAGCATTATACGAGAAAACCTACATAGATGCTTTCTAACAGCGACTAAATCACCACCCGAGAACAAAGACAATTTATGAATGGCAACTTCTGGAATATCATGGAGAACATCAGTAAAATGACACGGGGTAAACGAATAATCCATGATGAATAATGAGGGACCAAATGGATGATAGAGAGAGACCTCTGCTCAAGAAAATCGAGAGATCCACAAGAAGGGGGCTTCTAGTAGAAATTCTTGTAGAAATGAAAGAAGTGGAGTCGCCACTTGAACATGAATCTAGCTCTAGGATCCAAAGGGAAACAACAACTGGATATAAGTGAAGGCTTCTTGTTTGAGAAATAATAAATGAGAAGAAATGGAGTCGCCACCCAAACAAGAAACGAATCGAGATGTCCAAGTGCTGAAAGTGCAGATGAAACGATAAATGAGATGAGAAAAGATAAGGCGATGAAAAGATTAAATGACATCGGGAAATGTTGCGCCGCTTGATAGGCTAATGAATGGCGGAAAAGATGAGATGATGAGGGAATGTCGTTGAAACGTCGAGAATCAAATATCCCCGGCAACGGCGCCAAAAAATGTTGTCGCACAGAATGTCTAGCAGCACGACAATGCTCAAAGTAAGGGCTATCACTCTTGATCCTTACTCACTCCGTTTAGACTCTCTCCTAAACAAGTCAAGGGGGTAGTCCCTAGGTAAATGGATGAGGATAGCCTGTGAAGAACAGACTCTAGGAGATTTTAATGACGAACAACTCGATGAATGAATCCCGATTAATTTTAGATAAATAGATTAAACGTCAACGTAAACAAGACACAACCACAAGATAAAACCAATTATAGACCAGTGCCTTTGATATTTGAATTAATAAAACGAGTTATCTAGAACGATTTCCAATATGTGACGAAAAGTGACAATAATCCATATAAATGCCCAACGTTGTAGCATGTAAGAGAATTCCAGATTTAAGATGATTAGTGTTAATGACAAGATCTAGAACAGCGAATATGACTTATCGTGCCCTGACCATAGAAAAATCATGAAAAATGCATTTAATAACATTAAGGAACTTTAAATTTTAATTTTAATTATTCCTTAGGCAATAATGTTTAATGGTAACTGAAAAATTTAAAATCTTTTTTATGCGATGGAAAAATGAAAAGGGCCTAAAATAAAAAATTTCATGGGCCATAGGCCCCATTGAAATTTTCTAAACGTTAAAGCACAACCCTTTATATTTTATTTTAAAATCCTTAGTAACAAAAAAAATTTATGATTTTTTAAATGTTTAGGATTTTAAATATTTTTTAGATATTTTAGATTTTTAGAACTTTTTTTATTTTTTTGGATTTTAAAATATTTTAGATGTTTTTTTAAATTTTAATAATGATAAAAAAAAAAATGAAAACAAAAGTAAATTAAAAAAAAAAAAGGAAAAATCAAAATAAAAATAAAATTCGAATCTCGAAATTAGCGGGGGAATAAAAACCCAAGTTAAACTAAACAATGAAAAATGTTAAACCTATCTAACTTAAATCGAATTTAAATGAAATCAAAGGAAAAAATAAGGATGCTAACCCTAAACCCTAACTCGATGAATGCATAGAGACCAAAATAAAAATAAAAAATGAAATCGTGAGGCTCCAAACTTATTAACCCATATACATAAAAGAAATCGAATGTTTTTTGTTCTGTGTAGTGAGGAGCAGAGGACGTAGGAGGAATGGGTGCGGATGGCGGAAAGGAGCAGCGATTGGATGAGGAGGACGAAGCAGCGTAGTGAGGAAGGAGATACGCAGAAAGGGCAGCGTGTTGGAAACTACGCGCAGGCAGAAGAGGATGCACGATGGAGAAGAGAGGATCAAGCTCTAGATTAAGGTTTCGATGAGCAACGTAGGAGATTTTTGCAGGTTGGAAGCAAGGATGGCAATGGCAAAAAGGAAGAAAAGAAATTGCAAGTTGGACAACAGAAATGATGGACGCGTGAGGGTTTGATGAGAAGATAATCGTGGCTGCGGAAGAGGAGAGAGTAGCAGCTACGGGTAGCAGCAAATGGGGACACAGATCGATGGATGAAGTCAAACGAAGCTACGGATCGATGGAGGGAACTGAGCTGCATGTGAGGGGCAGGCAGCGTGGAGATGGAGAATACGATGAGAGAGCTGCAGATTCTGTAGAAATTTTGAATAATATGACACTTATTCACAGAGATTATCCCGATTATACACTATTGCAGAATACATGCATAATACATAACCTCCTCTACGTTGATCATCAATTTTGCAGAATTAAAAACAATGAAACATCAATCGCATGCACATATTAACACAGTATGTAACCCGGAGAAAGCATACAGCTGAAAAACCCACACTATCTGTATATTATAATGATTGAGAACATGTAACAATACATAGTACAATACTCCTCACAAGTACTCAGTACTATCTCCACCTGTTACACACAAAACTAGCTCAGATCTGAATCAATCACAGGTTCAAATCTCCTCCGCTGCTTGCCTGCCTCCACTGCGCAATCCTGCATAAGAATAGATGAATGGTTGAAGCAAACTTGTATTTCCCTTGGCTGAACCACGCAATCCTCATTGGCATTACTCAATCCATTGGTTGTGCAAATCTCATGCACAATTATAGTCACAACTGACAGCAATCTCAACCTCTAACACCTGTCTCCACTGAACTGTCCATGCACTGAGTTAACTGATGTATTCTTTAGTTGCTTTATGAGTTAATAATTAGTGAATTAATTAACAATTAATTCACATCACTCATCACTAGTGTATTCTGCAGTTAGACTAAATACAACTAGTTTAACCAAGTCAAACTGAACACAACTCCTCAATCAACTCCACCAAAACTCAACCACTTGAGTTCTAACTGAAGTCCACCATGCAATAGCTCAACTGACTCACAAGAAAAGCGTATTTCCTTCTGACAGCTGCATGTGCCACATCTGTAGCTCAAACTGAAGTGCTCCAAGAGGATAAGATAATGTTTATAGTCCAAATATTATTAAGAGCTAATAATATTCGATTGTTCTATTTTTAGCCTGGCAGTTTAAAAATAGACTACGCCCATATGTCTAAAAATAGAAGTCCATCTATTTTTACCAACATGACCAATCATCCACAAATAGCATCCTGCAACTCATAGACCATGATCCATATGTCTAAAAATAGACTTTGCGCCAAAAATAGCCTGCGGGCCCACTTAGTGAAGGCGACTTCTTTCCACTAAGCTCCATCATCTTGTTGCATTTTCAACACTCCCTCTCAACAAGATATGGATTATCAGCGACCCCTATCCTGCAACTCTAGAATGTTCTGCATGCAACACATTTGCCTGGTCCACTTGCTCCAACAACACTTGGAACAAAAACACTCCCAACTGACCACTCTGTTGGGCTAGGAACATACTCTAATGCTGAAGCTCTACCTGCTGCTAACAAGTGCTCCCTCTCTGACATCTGCGCTACTGCAACATCTCCATGCATCTCGCACCATTGCACACCTCTTTGTGCCACCTAGCACTGTGCAAAACACTTGTGCCTCTCGCATTGCTGCAGCCTGCTAGCTATGCACTGTCCTGGGATTCCCTACACTGTCGCTCTCTCTGCCGCTCCATCCGCATCTGTCTCTACCCAATCAGTCAGTTCCTGCTACTCCACATCGGGGCTCCCGTAGCAAGGTCTCATCCAAGAGGTTGGGTACCTCAAGGATCCTACCCCTCCTCCTTGGGACAATCAATCCACATCACCCCACCTCCTTCCTGGAGGTATGCCTGCATGTGATCCCTCAGCCCACCTGGCTCGAAGTTTCCCCCTACTGGAGGTCTCTACATGAGTAGATGTCTCTACTCGATCTCCTCTCAGCTTCCCTTGTTGTTGCACCAATCGTGGCTCCTCCACAATCGTCTGAGACTTCTTCTGGCTCTGCATGTTAAGAGATAATATACGCTCCCTCTCAACCACCAAGTCTCCATCAGTTGCCTCGCTGCTCAAGGATTTGCATGCATTTTGAACCTCAAGAGCATACAGGTTCTTGACCCGTGAACCAATCTGTTTCACCTGTCTAGTGATGATGTGTCTAAGGAAAACCTTTCCCTTACTGAAGACTACATCATAGCCTTTGTCTTCCAGTATCGCGATCGACACCAAGTTTCTCTTCAGTCCTGGTACATACTTGACATCAGTCAAGGTAAGGCGAGCTCCATGCTCCCTTTGAAAAATAACCGTGCCTACACCTGAGACACTATACTTCTCATCATTACCCATCGCTATGAGTATCTAGAGATCTTTCTCCTCCAAAGTACTGAACAAACTCTTGTCACCGATCATGTGGAAAGAAGCTCCACTGTCAAGAAACCAACCACTTCCCACCATGGATGAAACCATGCATGCGAAAAGTGTGAAATCCACCTCAAACTGTGAAGCAAGTGCCTCACCTTCAAATCCTTCTCCTGATCCCTTCTTGGATTTCCTCCGTAGACAATTTGCAGCATAATGGCCCACCTCATGACAACGAAAGCATCGCACTTTCGATTTGTCAACCTTCTTCCCATCATTGGAAGAACTGGATTCGGAAAGAGAACCCTTCTCCTTCCCCTTCTTTGCTTTGGCAGCCAAAGCGCAATTTTCTTCATCAGATGCCTTTGATGAAGATCCGTCCCTGATATTCCGCCTGATCTCCTCCTGCACAAGATCTGACCAAAGTCTCTCCCATCCTGACAATTTCCCCTGACCATTGACAAAGTCCTGATAGGAATACCAACTCTTCGGAAGACCAAGGAGAGCCAAGCTCACCAAGTCCTCATCATTGACAGTCACCCCCACACTTCCCAACTCATCCCGGCACTGGGTGAACTTCGTGAGATACCTGGGCATACTGTCTCCATTCTCACACTTAATGTTTCTGAGTTTATCCTTGAGCGCCAACTTCCTCTGGTCGCTCTTGCTTTGAAATAAATCTATCAACACTTTCCACATCAAGTATGGAGAAGCCTTTCCATGCAGGCTGGATACAATGTGATCCTTCACGCCCTCCAACAGAATCCTTCGACACTTTGTTGTCTTCTTTTGCCAAACCTCAGCATGAGCAGCATCAGTAGGCTTTGGGACCTCAGCCTCTATGAAATCCTTCAGCGCATTGTCATCTAACACCACCTCCATCCTGTCTTTCCATGCAATATAATTCGAGCTGCCTTCAAGAGCATACTCCAATCGCAATCCGTTGAAAGACATTTCAATTTTGAGACCAAGAAAACACTACTGCAAATTCGAATTCCACCAACTCAAAACTCAACCGCTTCTGATCTAAAATTCATGAGAACAAAGTATTTCTCGTACAGAGATTGACTATATGGGCTTTTACCGGATATCTCACCTTCCAAAAGAAGGATGAATCCAGAGGCTACCTGGCCCGATTACAGACTATGCCTAAAGAAATAAAATGTAATCACTTTCTGAATAATAGATTTGATGATCAACTCTGCTCTGATACCATGTAGAAATTTTGAATAATATGACACTTATTCACACATATTATCCCGATTATACACTATTGTGGAATACATGCATAATACATAACCTCCTCTACATTGATCATCAATTTTGCGGAATTAAAAACAATGAAACATCAATCGCATGCACACATTAACACAGTATGTAACCCGGGGAAAGCATACAGCTGAAAACCCCACACTATCTGTATATTATAATGATTGAGAACATGTAACAATACATAGTACAATACTCCTCACAAGTACTCAGTACTATCTCCACCTGTTACACACAAAACTAGCTTAGATCTGAATCAATCACAGGTTCAAATCTCCTCCGCTGCTTGCCTGCCTCCACTGCGCAATCCTGCATAAGAATAGATGAATGGCTGAAGCAAACTCTGAACCACGCAATCCTCATTGGCATTACTCAATCCATTGATTGTGCAAATCTCATGCACAACTATAGTCACAACTGACAGCAATCTCAACCTCTAACACCTGTCTCCACTGAACTGTCCATGCACTGAGTTAACTGATGTATTATTTAGTTGCTTTATGAGTTAATAATTAGTGAATTAATTAACAATTAATTCACATCACTCCTCACTAGTGTATTCTGCAGTTAGACTAAATACAACTAGTTTAACCAAGTCAAACTGAATACAACTCCTCAATCAACTCCACCAAAACTCAACCACTTGAGTTCTCACTGAAGTCCACCATGCAATAGCTCAACTGACTCACAAGAAAAGCATATTTCCTTCTGACAGCTGCATGTGCCACATCTGTAGCTCAAACTGAAGTGCTCCAAGAGGATAAGATAATGTTTATAGTCCAAATATTATTAAAAGCTAATAATATTCGACTGTTCTATTTTTAGCCTGGCAGTCTAAAAATAAACTCCACCCATATGTCTAAAAATAGAAGTCCATCTATTTTTACCAACATGACCAATCATCCACAAATAGCATCTTGCAACTCATAGACCATGATCCATATGTCTAAAAATAGACTTTGCGCCAAAAATAGCCTGCGGGCCCACTTAGTGAAGGCGACTTCTTCCCATTAAGCTCCATCATCTTGTTGCATTTTCAACAGATACGAGGGTTTGCTGCACGGAGGAAGAAAGGTTCGATGGCAAATCAATGGATAGCGTGGAGTGGAGCCAGGTTAAGCAGTGAGGGAGAGGATGAGATGGGCAGCACGATGTATGGCAGCGTAGATGGAAGAAAACGCAGGTACAGCGAGGGGTAGTGTTTGCTGCGGACGGAATAATAATTAAAAAAAAATGAATCTGCACAACAAACCCTAAAACATGCAGCAAATAAATCTACAAAAGATTATAGCTAGCCCAAAACCCAGGAATCTCACTAAAAATGTTGAATTTTTCTGGATTAATAATGAAACGCTTAAAAACTTTCCAGAATCCATCTGCTTCAGATTTGACCTTGAAACCCTCACTAAAATTCCAAATCTGAATAACTGGATTAATTCCCCGTAAAAATGATGTTGATGGACCTCCAGAAATCCAGATCTTACCCTCCGGGGCCTAGATCTGGACTCGGCACAGCTTTAGTTTCAGATCTGCAACTGAAATACAACAGAAAACACCCAAACGATATACATAGTGACCAAAAAAACCCTGAAACCAAAGTCAAAAAACCAAAATTAATTACAGATCTATGTACAAAAATGTCAGATCTAAGGAGTGTGAGTCCGACTCCGCTCCTAGATCTGATGATCTGTGGCTCTCAATAGCCAGATCTAACGATTTAGCACAGAAAAATTAAAAAAAAAAAATGAATTTTAGAGGAGGTACTAAGCTTGAAACACTTCATGCATCACCCATAAAAATATCTTATGGTGCCCGGGATCAAATTCAAACTGGGATCTTCAGAAAACACGGATCGGGAGTTGGTTGGTTCAGCCGAGAACTTCCCCAAACGCCCGATGATCTGATAATCAAAGATTTTCCTGCAAAACTCAATTCAGCCGTCAATCATAGAGCGAAAGAACAATAATAAAATTCAGATCTAATAGAGATACCTGCTATCATATTCAAAACTTAAATTACCATTCAAACCCCAGCGACTAAGCAAGAAACCTGTACTCAGATCGCTCTTCAGAAAGCTTATATCAATGGCCAAAAGAAATATATGCATGAAAATAATACATCTTACAGCATTTCCATGAAAACTAACACCAGCAGAAGTTAACCCCAAAGTCTTTCTTTATTGCTCATAAAAAAGATTACAAGAGAGAGCTTTTCGCTTAGTACACGATCAAAAGATCGAATGATTCTGACTGACAAAATGACCCCCTATTTAAAGATAAATTTCTCAATGGCTAGTTCGAGTGATCCTTGTCAAAACGATCTCGACTGTTGATGAGGATTAAAATTTCTTTTAATCTCATCCGTCGAAATTTTAAATATTGAGGAAATTTCAAATTTTTCAATTAAATGCATTTTAATATATTCAAAAATTAAAATTTTGCATTTATTTCCTCAAAACTTTGAGTTTGACTTAACCCCAGGGACCTAAGACATAAAATTTAGCAAAATAATCAATTAACCTTAGTCCCTGGACTAGTTAAGATTTAATTTTTTAAAGGATCCACGAATTTTACCTCTGGAAAATTTAAATTTACCTAAGATCTAGGACCTATGAGGGAATAAATTATTTTTCTAACCCTCAAGACATTTTACATCATGAATTTTACATTTTTACATCTCAAGGGGGAAAACCCATTTGAACAAGACCCTTACAAACTACCCAATTCTACGACGCAAATATAATCTAACAGATCAAGCAATTTGTAATAAAATAACCTAACCAAATAGTTAGGATTATTCCCAAATTATTTTTACATAGACTCGATCTAGCACACTAAGACTCCCCTAACATTTTAGTGACAAAATCCATTCCGGCTTTGGGGTAAGGCTAAAGGAAAACTCTGTCGACCGTGGGTCGGTGAGACAAAAAACCTTCCGGAATGTAGATCGTCACCAGAAAATTAGGTTTACCTAGGGAATTACGACACAGATCTGCTAGATTATTTACAGTTTACACATGCAAAAAGGGTTTACAATATAAGATGATCCTCAGGTTGATGATGATAGCTGGATGGCAGGAACACATCGATTAGGCGCTATCCCTTTTGCGAAAAAGGGGGTATACTGCTATGGGTAGTTGACACGTAGTGGTCAACACCACCCATACAACTAGATCAACGATCATAACACTAGTATTTTTATGTGATTAAAAATTTCTAAGAGGGAAATAGTCCACGGCCCCAACCAACATGGCCACTTGAGGCAATCTTATTAATGCAAAAGAAAAAAAATATACATAAGATAGTTCTCAGTGCTCACAATCGATCATCAATCATGACCCTCCGTGCTCATTAAATAGAAATCATGAACCAATCAGGCATTAAGCCATACAATCGATCATCAATCATGACCCTCCGTGCTCATTAAATAGAAATCATGAACCAATCAGGCATTAAGCCATAGATCAATAATTGTTAGTATCAAGAAGAATATGAGTCATCTCGTCACTCTATGTTTAGAACATATCGTGACTGCCAGATTACAATGCAACTAATGCATACTAAACATATTATTACCTAATAGACACATTAGACCAAGTTGAACTTAACAAGTTCCTAAGTATCTAAATACCCTACAGACTATGCATTCACTGCCATTGGAGCTCAAGTTAAAAAAATTAGGGCTAAAATTATTTTATTTGGCATATTCTTAGTGTATTCCCATTTGAATTTTCTCTCATTTTCTAATGTAAAGAACTTCCCCTATTTCTAATGTCCTAAGGCACAAGGACATGTCGACACAGGGAATTGAGTGTTCAACACACAACACACAAACCCCACGAAACAAGACACAAGGGACACATGTATTTGTGTGTGTGTAATTATATAGTTACAAAAATAAAATATAGACATAAAGATGCAAATTTTTAAAACATTTACAAAATGTTGATACAAATAGTTACTACAACAACATTAACATTCTTCCCTTTCCTTTGACCTTTAGCAGTAGACATTGATGATTAAGCCATGATTTTTAAAGAATGGATAAAGAAAAACACTGCTATTGGAGAAAAGAAATACTTGGGATCCCTTCAAATCTCCAAGAATCACTTCAAATCTCACTTTTTTCTTTAACCTATAGACAATGCGAGTGATTTCGTGCAGGTGGTAGGGAAAAAACGGGACATGCCAGTCTTGCTTTTCACATCCAACATGTTAGACACGTTGGGATACACTAAGCCAACATGCTTGACATGTGTTGGACACGTGTCCAAACTAAAATAACATGCTACAAATGTATGCATTTCCAACCTGAAGCAACAGGACATGTAGACCTAAACCTAGTGTGTTCGTATCTTAGCTAATGTCTTGACTCTTAACAATATGATTAACATATGAACTATGATTGAATTTTCAAAAATGTATAACAGTTGATAGTTAAAAAAATTAATCCTTTTGCATATATTTTTTTTTAAATCCTAAAACAATTCTTCTCATGAAATCTAAGAATTTACGAGGAATGTCAAGTGCAAGGTCATTCTCTACAATCCCAAAGGAAAAACAGAAATAACTTACACCTAGGGATTAAGACAAGCTACAAATAATCAAGTAGAAGTTTATGCACTTCCACGAAGTCTTCTCTTAGGTTAACAAAATAATGTCAGATCCTTGAAAGTTGATAGTCATTGGCTATTACAATGTGGTTATTAAAGCAATGCTAGGGAAAACAACTCCTTTGGATGGCAAGCTTGCAGTGATCATTGCTTGAGCCAAAAAAAGAGGTAAGCATCCATCTCGAAATTTCATTTTACCATGTTACGCATTTCCTCAACTCGGAAGCCAATCAATGGGAAAAGAAAGCCACTCTTATAGGCCTAGGGGAACTAGAGAAAAATGGGAGGATATCATTATGTTATATCCCTCAAAGTCTTTTAAGAAATGGAAAGGACACATCGAACATGTATTAAATCTCAAATGAATCCTGACCGAGCATATGAAACACCTCACAACATGATGAAAATCACAAGGACAATTTCTCATCACTCCAACTTGCGAGCTCTCATCTGCACTCAGCCTCTTGAATGCGGTCTCAAGGTTATCCACTAGCATTGTGGGATAATGGCATAAACAGGATTTTGAGTCTATTGCATCTGCGCTTTGGATGTTAGGGAAACCTCAGACCTCTAGAAAAGATCTTTCTCACTCTTTGGGTCACCTATCTAGAATTTTGATTTTATTACTCCAGATTTGAGATAAATAAGATAAGATAAGATAATTATATTTATGTCCAACTAATGACCACAAAGTAGGTCAAAGGGACTATTGAGTACAATGATGTATATACAAAGCGGGAGAACCAAACGGTCTCCTATAAAAGATACAATGCATGAAGTAAATCAACATCTGGCCCTAGCAAAGAAGATCCAGGAGCTAATAGGTTTGAGGATCAAACCCATCTCTCCTAACATCCGAGATTGAATGAAGAACATTGAAGAAACTCAACAAAGTCTGTTGGCCCAATGAAGAGTCAATGACAAGTGCAGACTGTCCACTAAATCATTTCCTGGGGGGGTTCTCACGCTGTTGAACGCTGGAGGACCTAGTTCATCTCCCAGGAACGGATCTACTGCTGAGATCTCGTGTGGCAGGGTGAGGTCCCACGGATCCTCACTGATCTGGAGTCTGGATACGTACTGGTATCAATCGATCTCTTAGTGCCCCTGTCTGAAGGTAGTACCCTGAAAAATGTCATGATCCTCTGTGTGGGGTCTGGTCTGGGAGGCTGAAGAATATGCGCTCGGAACCTGAGAGCCTCCTACATATATAGGGCCAAACATCTCTGATCGGGATACCTGAAAAAGTCGGCGAGGGTCCGAGAATCTCTGAACAAGCAATGAAACCTTCCTCTGATCTCGTAGTAGACAGGGCATCCAAGAATGAAGTGCACCTCGATCTCCACTTCCTGTAAATGACATACTTGGCAGAGTTTGTCTAGTCTATCCACCCGGTGGTCCGTCTCTACCCGAAGTCTATGAGAACCTACTCTTAACTGGCCTAGAGGAATGTGAAGAGCATGCATCCAGTGGTGAAACATATACTGGGGTCAAACAATGAGCCCGTCTCTCAACTCCAAGAAATGCTCGGCATAGAAGGCCATCTTTAGGCACAACCCTCTCGAAGGATTGACCCAGGGGACCTTGACGAACTGCCTGTAGATGTCCTCCCTAATGATCTTGTTTAGCTCCTATCTAGTACGTAAAAGGTGATCTTGTTTAGTGTCTTGTTTAGCATCTAAGGAATATCGGAAAGGAAGGAGACGATCCAACTGAATTCCCACTGACTCTAAGAGATTTGAAACTCCTATAAACCAACACCTAGCTTGGCCTGAGGGAGCAGAACGGGCAATAGTCTCATAAGAGCAATATGCCAAGTAAGGATATCGGTCCCTACTCTTCATCGAGTCTGCAAAGCCCTGGACATGATGCACAAATGAAACTAATCTGAAGACCATCTCAAGCCGAAAGGGCTGAGCTCCAAACTTTGCAAGGATGATGTGCTGCGGTACTGTCAGTTTGCACCTAATGATGCGGCGGAGAAGAAGAATCTAGACTCTCTCAGCTGAAGCCCAATCTGACTCAAGTAAAGACGATCCCCATATCTCTAAGCCAAATAAAACAGCGAGATGGATCAAGGTGTCCATGAGGCTCATCTTGGACGAGATGTCCTGGAAGTGATGTTGAAAGCACTCTCTCGAGAAGGCTAAGGATCCATATCCTTTGTTGATCCGAGGCTGAAGAGTTGGTCGCAAACTAAAGCGAGGACCTGAGAATTGCACCCCCAAGTAAGTATACGTGCTAGTGATCTCAATCTCCTCCCCTCTGAAGAGAAAGTGAAGGTTTGAGGTTTTCTTCACCCCATTGAAGATCATAACCTTGGTTTTACCCAGGCTGACCGTCAATTGTCGATGATCACAAAACAGAGCTAAGGAATCCAGCTTCCTCTGTAATCCTTTTGGGGATGACAAGAGGAGGACTACGTCGTCAGCAAAGAGTAGAATAGATATAAGAACCTGGTGAAGAAGGCAGCCATCAGTGTCCTATATATGCTCGTGTAGAAATGCTTCCAACTCATCAATATAGATCCCAAACAGGGTAGGGGATAGTGGACAACCCTGTTTAACTCCAATAGTGCTTCGGATGAAATCAGACATCCCATGGGCTGCGTGAAGACGACCAAGAATAGACTCATATAGGCGCATAATAGTGGTCAATAGGGTTGCAAAGATGCCAATATCTCTGAGTCTCTGGAGCAAGGCCTCCCTCGAAATCGAGTCAAAAGCTTTCCGAAAATCTACAAAACAACAATAGACTTTCGAAGAACAATGTCGTGCCTCCTCAAATCACGGCGCAAAGGGTGAAGATGTGGTCAATGGTCTGATGAGCCGGTTGAAAACCTGCCTGTTCCCTAGCTCTGAGTTGTCTCTGCTCAAGGTCACTAGAGAGCTTCCTATGTAGAACAGTAGCATACAACTTCAAGAACGTGTGACCCACCATGATCGTTCTGTAGTTATTGGGATTTGAGCTGGAACCTGATTTGTGGATCGAATGGATGATGTGGTGTGACCATGTCGGTGGAAAACCTTCACGAACTACATGGTTGAAGAGATTAGCCAAGTAGCTAACCAAAGCACGGAAATCGTGCTTAAAGAACTATGCTTGGTAGCCTTCCTCATCGCTTGCTTTGTTGTTGTTCATCACCCAAATGGCCTCTCTAATATCTCTATTTGAGAATAGGTAACAGGAAGAGGGTGCGGAGGTAACATGAATTTGGGCTTGCCCGGGAATATCATAAAGGTTGGAAGTGTGAGAGAACGTGGATGTAGGGTTGACGTCAGGTGGAAGATGGGAGCGTCGGGGAAGGATGGTACGCCAGAATTGTTTAGGGGAGTGGGCAAGGAGAACATAAAGTTCCCGTCTTCTATGAGAGACAAAGAGTCGTTTCTTGTGACGAAGGAGACGATGATAAGAAGCTTTGAGGTCAGAGTAGAAGGGTTAAGAGTGGGTGAAAGGCTAAAGCATATCGAAGTTCTCAATGTAGAGTCTTGCATTCATTGTCGTACCATTTGTTCATGGGGCAAGATCCAACTTTAGGGGAGATGGAAGTGCAACGAGTGAAGTGGGGGGAAGAACTTGAGTGCTGCTTCCCAAATGGCAGCTGAAAGACAGGTGTATTTAGTGGAAACAAAATCAAGCAAGGAGAACTGTGTCTTCGATGGGAGCATCTTGTGTAAGGTATGAAAGCAAATTGGTCAAGGTTCTTGGTCTGAATTCTGTAGTTTGGACTCCACATCCTGGTCTCAATTTCATCATTTTGGATCTATCTCAGGAGCTTTCTAGCCTTTGGTACGCTTGTTTCCGGCATTATATTTCCCAGGTTGTTTATCTTCTGGAATTCCATTTGCTGGGCAATATGTGGGGATTTTTTGGTTAAGGGACTTAGCACAGGCTTCAATAACCAAAGAAAGTGCAGGGTACCTGTAACTTCTTTGTAAATTCTGTTGGGTAGAGACATTTTCTCTAGTCTCGATTTTCTCAACCTTGTTCAGTTTGCAGGGAATTGTGACTTGGGAATAACAATGGTGGAAAACAGAGACGTACTGGAATTTAGAAGAACCTTGAGAAGAAATGAGAAATACATACAGACAAAAAGAAGCTCTCTATTCTCAGTGACATTCAAAGTGCATGAGAACAAACACCATTGTGTTTTTCAAAATGCAACCATTACGAATGTATTAGTTCAGCAAAGAGAGAGAATAGACATCCTGGAAGCAGAATGCAGCATGTTAAGGAACTTAGCACTCAACCTACGCAAGGACTCTCTCTCCAGCTTCAAACTATAGGCCCTAGAGTATTCTATCAATTCTGCACTTTAAGGAAGAGGAGACAGTGCATCAACTAAAGCAACCCATGGACATCGAGCAGCTGAACTCAACCCCATCCGATATTGGTCAGGAAGAGGTTAACAGCCAACATGTGTTTTGTTAGTTCTTATGTTTTTTAAAGTTAATAAACTTTTGGGTGTCTTTGTAAAGCAAGCTACCAGCAAGATAATATGGGATGTATTAATTATAGTATGTAGCAAACTCTCTTGTGCCATGTGAGAGCTGCTTATTTTCTCTTAGAACCTCTGGAACAGTCTCTTTGTGAAATTGCTATTACCTGGCCAAAGCAGTTTTTAATACAATATTTCCCTGTTTCCGTGTTGAATCCATTTAGCTTTCCTCGTTTCTACCAATAAAGGTTAAAACTTTGAATCAAAACCCAGGTTCAAAACCTCCCCGTAAGATATGTCGCCATGTAGATATGGCCAACAGAATTAATTACCCCATTCAAGACCCGGTGGAAATCCCGATGACGTTGACAGCCTACAGATGCGGCGTATCTTGGCAGACAACGTCTTAACAAAGGGCCGTTTACTAGTAAAAAAAATTGTCTCATTTCAGAGTATTGGAAAATCTAATCAAAATGGCCGTAAAACGACATCTTCTTTCCTACATTCAAAAGTATAGCGGCATGGCAAAGGGCTGCAAACTAAAAGTATGCAATAATGACGGAATGGCGCCCTTCCGGTTAAAATCTGAACCCTGAGTAAGTTGTCGGAGAATGTGTGCATACATTCTTGGAACAGCTATTCTGCATTATTTTCAAATATTGGAAGAATGGGATACAGACAAGTAAAAACCAACCGTAAAACCGGAAGCACAGAACTGCCATTGCCACAGCCAACCTCCAGGATCTTATTACTGCCATCCGCTTGCAACAGCTCGGGAAATTCCTTCAGCAAATACTTCCGTTCCTGCATGATCAAGCACGCATTGGAGTTGTGTTTGTCAAGTGGGTTGTAGTCTACCGGTTAAATGAAAACACTTTCAGTGATCAGGCCCGGGTTCAAATCCCTCGCAAAACACGCTCTCCTATTAATGGGGCAAACAGAGGTAATCTTAAATCACCCCATGATCAAACACACGTTGTGATTATGATTGTCAGGCCAACAGGTTAAATAAAGATACTTCCATGCTCAGAGCCGGGTTCAAATCCACTGAAAAGATGAAGCCATACTAATGTAGCCAATAGAGATGATTACCATATCTGAAACTGGGCAGAAGTCCTGACCACCATGAACGAGGCCATAAAAGATGGAAAGAATATGGTAAAAGGGTTTACCTTGAAGAAAGTTCCTCTCAAATGGCGTTGATGAAAGCTCTGCCATGCCTCCTTGTTGCTGCAGCACTCTGTCGCCTCATTACCGAAGTTAATAAATCCATCACGTTGATGTTCTTTCGTTTCCATTTCATCTCTGAGATCTTCCCAATTAAAATCCTCGCAATAATACGAAGTATGTCTGTCATCTCCCTCCTCGACTGCAATTTCCGCGCCATTGTTTGTGTGCTCCATTTCTCTCCGCAAATTGAATATGGGATTGCCAGGTTCGAGTCTGTGCCAAATTAGGGCTATTTTGTGATTTATACTATTAACATTCAAAACTTCAAAAAAATTTAAATGTGTAAATTTATGTGTAGAGTAACAGCAAACTGTTGGATTCTAGTGGATCGCATCATGATTAAGCAAGCCCGCAACACTTTGTAGTTAGAATTTGTTGGAATGTGCAATTCAAAATTTTCTCCCCTTTCCATTTCTGTTTACTCTCGAACTCGATTTGATGCGAGGAAAAAGTAGCATGGTATGGCATATACCTGGTCGTAATTCAGCGGCAGTGTGGGTCTAGCTCGGCCTTCAATCTCAAAGAGCAAAACTATCATTCAAAAAAATTTCTCTCAATTCATCGAGTCATTGAGTTTTCAATTACATGAATTATATTTTATATAAGTTTTAGTTTTTACAGGGAAAAATTACTGTACAGATGTGATAAATTTATTAGTATGAGTATTGGGTGATAAATTTATTAGTATGAGTATTGTGAGTACAGATGTGATAAATTTATTAGTATGAGTATTGGGTGATAAATTTATTAGTATGAGTATTGTGAGTTAGTTAATTAGTGATTGTAGTGTTATAAAGTATTATGTAAATCATGAGATTTAAAATTTAAATTTATGTGAGTCAAGCCAACAACAAAAAATATGAATATTGTTAGTTATTGTATTTTATGATTTTTCTCATTACAATGGTTAGTTATGACAAAGGTATAAGTATTGAAATATAAAGAGCTATAAGTTGCATATATCATTATTATAAGTATAACTCTCATAATTAAGATAAATGATGATTAATAGATGTAGGTGTACGTAGACATATAAGTTGTGTTTGTCAACATTTTTTCATTTCTTTTACTAGCGGAATCAGTAACGTGTTGATTCCCGTACTCATGTGACACGGGGTCGATCCCCGACAATTGCCACTATAACCTCCAAGTGCAACTACATGGTGCACAGGTAAGTCGAGGTTTGAACATGTAACTTGCACAGTGGCACGAACACCTTAGATCGCTTTAGCAATGTGTTTGTTGGCTAACAAGCCGCACCCCTGGGGTTTATGTCAACATTTTTTACTAGCATTATATTGCTTTTATTACACTACACTTAGACATTAACTTTGAGAATGCCAATATTTATGTATATGCATGCATAATATATGAGGACCTCAAAGAGCTTTTTCCAATTTTGAGAAGGTCATTATTGACCCAACAATAAGACCCTAAATTGATGAGCCAATGGATGACAAATCAATGGATTTAAATGGGTTTATAAATATTTGAGGAAAAAAATCTCATACTTCATGTAATACTTTGGAAAAAATACACAAATTTATGATCAACAAATAAAATAATATGCAATCCATGAATGGTAGACTAATTGGTTTGTGTGGGGTTTAGTCCTCACTAGGTCTCGTGTTCAAACCTCGTAGGGAGGGGTTGAGGATGGGAGCCATCTTTGGGGGAATTAAACTATTTCAAGGGGTGTCCAAGCTCAACCGAGTTTCGCACAATCTTGGTGATCTGAAAATCACTCGTGAATGATCTCAGTTAATTAATGAAGGTATTACAGACTCATGTGTTGGGCTGTGTCTATGTTATTTTAGGCAACAGATCGATAAGATTGTGAAATACACAGACACTTGAAACAGTAAGAGAAACACAATAAGCAAATACATAACACAACAAATTTAATAATGAGTTCACCCAATCCTCCTGGGCTACGTCTCCTGGTCCAACCTTCAGTGGTGGCCTTTTTTATTATGCCTTGAAGCAGAGAGTTTACAATAAGGAGCTCAATTTGAGTCTCACTTAACAGATGATGATCGGTAGGGTGGTACTTGGATTCCCCAAGCCTCTAGAGTACATAGACTCCCCCTTACTGGATCTCGACCTCAACTGGTCTCAATGGTATAAGCCCAATTTGGTACTCAATACCAGACATACACAGAGGAGTTGCCTGAACCTCTCAAGCCCTCTCTAGAGTTCATAGACTCTCGGACTCTCTCTATCTCTGTCTGCTCAATGCTGCCTTTGCTCTAAGTACAATAACAAAATCATCAAGAAAAGGTCTAAGTACATCATTCATTATTCTCATGAAAGTAGCAGTAGCATTAGTTAAGCTAAAAGGCATAACCAGCCACTCATATAATCCCTGCTTTGTTTTGAAAGCAGTCTTCCATGCATCTTGTTCTTCAACTCTAACTTGATGATATCCACTATGCAAGTCTAGCTTGGAAAAATGAACAACTTCCTTTAACTGATCTAATAGATCATCTATGTGAGGAAGGGGATAATGATTTTTTATCGTTATCTTATTGAGTGCTCGGTAATCAATGCACATTCTCCACGAGCCATCTTTCTTTCTCACCAAAACGATTGGTGACCCACATGGTGATGTGCTAGGTCTGATGAACCCCTTCTTGAGCAACTCTTGCACTTGCTTCTTGATTTTTGCATTCTCTAAAGCGGACAACCTGTACATTCCGATGTTAGGCAATGGAGCATCTTGTTGCAAATTAATGGCATGCACTATTTCCTTTTTGGGTGGTAGACCTTTAGGTTCTTGAAACAAGATATCATATTTTGAAACAACTTTTTCTAAATCAGCTTGCTGTTTAGCATCACAACCCTCAAATACATTAGTTTTATCAGGTTTCTTTTCCTTTACAACCATCAGTAAAAATTGTTTGCATGAATTTACAATTCGTTTCATCTGCCCTGAGTTTATGAGAGTATAATTATTCTTGAGCTCTTACAAAGTATTCGATTCCTAACGAGTAGATACTTGTTCTTAGCTCTATAGAAAATAGCTTTTCTATCATACAAGTAAACACTTCCTAAAACAATTCCACATATATCTAAAGGAATTATATCTAACTCAACCTCATCTACAAATGTTGACCCAAAAGAAAACTTAAGTTTACATTGTCTAGTCACTTGTAGTTGTGCTTTATCGCTTAACCAACCTAATGGGTATGGTTTCTTGTGAGGTGTAGTCAGTAACCCTAACTTCTTTACAATTGCTTCAGAAATTAAATTTACTTGTGAGCCACGATCAAACAAAGTATCAATCTTTTGATATTTGGAAACAACTCGAATATGGAAAAGCTCATGTCTTTTTCTCTCATTTTCTTCATTATTAATAGATTGTGCAGAATTACTAGTAGATGCTTCAGAATTTTTACTTCTTATACCTGTGGCTGCAATGGTTGTTTCATCTCATGAGTCTGACCCCAAATCTTTCTGAATAGCTACAGTAGTCTTCTTCTTCTTGCCCTCGAACTTCTTGGGTCTCAACTTCGAATGCAGAATCCAACAGTGCTCATCATCATGCCCATCCTTTTTACAGTGAGTGCATGAAGAATTTGTCTTTTGTGCAGTATTGGCCTTCATTTCTTTCCATTTCTGATTTCTTTTCTCCTTATTCTTGCTTGCAATGGGTTTGGATGATCCCCCAACTTATGGGTTCCCATTCTTTCCTCTAGCTTCTAGATGCGTAGCTTGAACAGATACCTCATTTATACTAGTGGGATTAAACATGAGGATAGTGTGCCTCATGTAGCTGTGTAAACCCCCTATGTACTTCAACAGAGTTTTAGGTGAGTCTAATGAAATTCCTAGAATCAAAGCTCTCTTCATAAATTCTTGAGTGTAACCCTGTACACTTTGCCCTTTCAATTGGCGAAGAGTTTGCCAGCTCATCATGGCTTGTTGCATGTAAGCTAGTGGATAGAATTGTTTTTTTATTGTAGAAACAAATTCACTCTAGACAGAAAGAATCTTACAATGTTTCTTCATGTCAGCTTGTGTCCTGCCTTTCCACCATACCAAGGCGATGCCTCTGAGGCGTAGGCTGGCCAGCTGAATCTTACTCTTGTCTGAGTCGATACTCTGCACTCTGCAATACACATCAATTTGTCTGATCCAATTATCCAACTTCTCTGCATTCAACTCTCCATCATATATTGGTAAATCAAATTTAACATCTAATTTAATCAAAGATGCCTTCTTTTTATGTTCAGGGCTATTAGGAGGTGTGAGAAAACTTTCTTCTTTCCCTTTGCCTTTTGAGTGGTCATGGAGGAGAGATTCTTCTTCTCCTTTATCTTGTTTGGAGCCTGATGAATCCTCATCTTTATGTTTCCTAAAGTCCCTATACATTTCCTCTACCATGGACCTCATGGCCAGGAAACTATCTATAAATTGAGGGTCTGGCCCCAAGGGACTTTCTTCTGACATTTTCTTCCGAGGATGGACTCTTCCAATCCCCGGGTTAGTTTTGACCAACTCTCCTTCTCCTAATTTAAGCTTTGATCTAGTTAGTATTCAACAGCAAAATCCAGCACAAGCTTGTCTAACCTTAAACAACCCAGAAGCTTTGATACCACTTGATCTGAAAATCACTTGTGAATGATCTCAGTTAATTAATGAAGGTATTACAGACTCATGTGCTAGGGTGTGTCTATGTTATTTTAGGCAACAGATCGATAAGATTGCAAAATACACAGACATTGTAAACAGTAAGATAAACACAATAAGAAAATACAGAACACAACAAATTTAATAAGGAGTTCACCCAATCCTCCTGGGCTACGTCTCCTAGTCCAGCTTTCAGTGGTGGCCTTTTTTATTGTGTCTTAAAGCAGAGATTTTACAATAAGGAGCTCAATTTGAGTCTCACTTAACAGATGATGATCAATAGGGTGGTACTTGGATTCCCCAAGCCTCTAGAGTACACAGACTCCCCCTTACTGGATCTTGACCTCAACTGGTCTCAATGGTATGAGCCCAATTTGGTACTCAATACTGGACAAGTATACACAGAGGAGTTGCCTGAACCTCTCAAGCCCTCTCTGGAGTTCACAGACTCTCGGACTCTCTCTGTCTCTGTCTACTCGATGCTGCCTTTGCTTTACAGGTCAGCTTGGCTTCTCTGTTCTCTGCAATTCGCTTCTTTCTCTACTTCTGTCCCCCCTGCTCTTTGTTTGTTCGTGGCTTAAGGTCAATCAAATCCCTGATTGTTCGTTTCCGCTTCCCGGCTCTCTGGATCTCCTACCTCTGTCCACTAGAATTCCCCTGCTCTGCGTTGTCATCACTATGTAACGCTGCACAGAGAGGTGGCCACTTGTCGCCTTACGGACTGAGTGTCAATTTTCTTTTGAACAGTCGTTATTTTTGTTACTACAGGATTTGCCCGCAAAACTGATCCTTCTGCGAGCTCATCGATCATGCCAGACCTCAAATCTTTACATGTCTCAGTCTATTTTCCCATCGAATCTAGTCATCCATTGAGTTAATTCTTCGTCGTTGATCTGGAGCCTCCAGATCCTACAGTCTCCGTTTATATCGCGTGGGTAAGTTGCTCGACCGTTACTCACGCGATGTAAGCGGTTTTCTCTCTCATTCGCTGGACACGTGTTGCCTAGTGTATGGCATCACACTGAACTCGACCAAACCCGCTTACCGCTCGAAGTGCATGCGATATCCTGCACGGTTTTCATGTTTTCCTCGTGACTGAGCGCTCGGGGCTTTCCTTCTCTAAGGGTTTTGTCCTTCGAATCAGAAACTGCCTTTGTTTCTGGATCTAAGCTTTTGATTGCCAATTTGCATCCATGTGCGGTCTCCATGGGCCAACGGTCAGCGCGCTTTGACCGAGGGTCCTCGTTGTTCTGTGCAGGCCACAATTGCCATTGTCAAGAGGTCATTTCTGATACTTGTTATTCATAAGATTTGATCTGACATAATTTTGAAACAGTCATGAGAAATGTTTAAGGATCCAATTCGGATCACTTGGTGATAGCATCCCACTAGTGGGCAAATCATTATTCCATCCAACACAAGTAACTGAATATTATACATTATACACCATGTCACAGTAGGTAGGAATTATTGTTTTGTAATGGATTAATGTGGGAATTGGATTATAGTTTATTTAAAAGTTTTACAATATTTAATATATTTAATTTAATTGTATGGTTAAAATTATGTATTTTTTTTCTGGCAAGTTATATGGTTGAATATCTATATAGGTAAAGTATATACATCTTCATAATTAAAAAATCAAATCATTGTATATAGGGGTTTTTTAATCAAAACAACATATAGTGATTTAAATTAGATTGTCATTGTTGTTATTTATCATATTAGGTTATAATTAATATTATTATTATTTTACCATGGTAAGTTAGTAATTCATTGGAGTATTATGGGCGAGGCCCAAGATCAAATCTAATGTTTATCACTATAACACCAAGAGTATATTCAACATCCAGTAAGCCATATATAGCAAGAATTTATGACTTAGCAAAGGCTACGACTCCACGAGGGTGGGGGAGCCTACTTCTTGAGCCTTATCAAAACGGGCCAAAGATGTCCCCTTGTGGGATTTGAAACTGAGTGGAGGGGGATAACATCCCATTATGTCAACTACTTGGTCATCCCCGAGGACACATGCTATCATTATTATTATAATAATCATAATAATCTCTTTTTAATGTCATGGCCAAGCCAAACATCAAATTGTTGTATGAGAGTCCCTTGTTTGTGGGACAAGGGTCCCACCTCTGTGCAGTGATTTGACTACTAACATTTATGAAGGGGTACATACTCTACCCCACTTTAAATTTAAACATGTGACCTCTTACAGGGAAACACATGCTCTTAACCATTATTTAAGTATCGTATTGTCATTTATTTGAATCAATTTAATTTATGAGATATATATTAAGTTTTTTATTATTAGGAGAAAGCAATTATCAATGCATATACAAGGAATAAAATAGGTAAATATATTGTCATTATAATTTAATAAACTTGTGTATCACCTTTGCATGTACCCTTGGCTTTCATATTTCATCTTTTAATCATTTTTGAGTTGGTATTGATTTATTTATACTTAAATTGGAGAGGAGTGATTTTCTAGTTTATTTTTGTATATGTTTACTAACTCTTGGTTCCATTTTTCTTGAACCTATGTTATCGTGCACTTTTGTTATGGAGCACTACCTCGTTAGTCCCTGCCTGGTAAGGGGCACCCCTATAGCATTTGCCTTGCTGTCAAAGTGCATTGACTTTGCATTATTTTGTTGTGTTTTTGCAATTTTAACCAAAGTTTCAGGAAAATGCTTAATATTTCTATTTTCTTGTAAATTCAAAAATAATTTTTTAATTTTCGGGAAACCATTTTTCTAATTTTCGACTGGTTGAGCGAGCTTTAATGGGACATAATTCCCCTATTAGAGGGCATTTTATTTTTTGTATTTGTTAGTGTCTAAAAATTCATTTTAAAATAAATAAATAAAACATAATTTTGTGAGTGGTCATTCCATCAGTAAGTTCTTTGACACAGACACTTACTGTTAGGTCCCTATAATACTAGTGATTACCCCATTACTATTGTATTTGTATCCCTTATTAATATTTTTGTGCCTCTAGTCCCCATATTGTTATTATTGTGCCCCATAGAATCCCTCTATTGTTATTTTTGTGTCTTTATATTGTTATTGTTAAGTCAGCTGGGTTATATTGTGACTCCTTAGACTCCTATATATGGAAAGGAGGTTTTGTCATTTGAATCATCAAATAATCATTCATTTGTGTAATGTAAAGGAGGTTTCCCCCTCGAAGAGGCTGAATTATAAGGTGTTGATCTATCTTTTCTATCTTTTTGTGAGCTGGTTTCATAACATTTGGTATCAGAGCTTTGGATTCTAGGGTTTCACTGCTCCAAATAGGTCATCGTGGCATTTTCGCTATAACGTTTTTTTCTGCGACATTTCAAAAGCGGAAAATAAAAATCATTTGAGATGAAATCGCACTGAACCTTGGGTCCGAATTTCATAGCTTTTCGCGCTATATTTGCGGAGATATGATCTGAGGAAGTTGGTCTTTTTGCAGACTCTTGAATTACATTCCAAACAGGTGACCTAGGGAAAATTGTCATAACTTTCTCCCTGAGCATCGGATTGAAGTTTCGTAAGAAGGTACAGAAAGAGGACAGACTGTAGTTTCCTGTATATATTTTTCAAAGCCAAAGGTCGAAACAGGGACACATGGCATGTCGTACAAGTTCGCTCTACTGAACTAGTCTATAATCAGGTCACTGTGGGAGATTTGGCATAACTCTTCCTTGGAGAATCCAATTTGGATCAGACTGGTGGCATTGGAAAGAGGACACAGAGGGCTACTGCAGGTCGCAATTTCAAAACTGGATGATCCGAAATTACAGAGATACATTAGAGGCAATATCGAGCTCCTACAAAGTGAAAAAAGGTGTGTAGATTTTTTTAAATTTTTGCTTAAGTTTGGTTTGAAAAATTATTTTGAAGGAATTCAAAGGGAATAGTAGAGAATTATTATCGGTAACTGATGCCCCAAGAAAAGAAAATGAAAATACCTAGTAAGCAACCTGAAAGCTCTAGCATGACTCATGAAGAAGAGGAAAAAATGCTACATGATATATCAAAATTACAATACCAAGTGCAACAAATGTCACTCTCACAAAAGCTAACAGAAGCTAAGATAAATGGTGTGGAATCTAAGATAAAGTGCGTGGAAGCTAAGATGGACGATTTGAAGATAGATTTGAAGACAGATTTGAAGAGAGACATGGCAGATTTGAAGACAGATTTGAAGAGAGACATGGCAGATTTGAAGACAGATTTGACAAATTTTCTACAAGAAATACTTACTAATGGTGAAAGGGTAGTAAAGGAAACTCATGATGCACACAAAATAAATGTTAATCATGATTTCATAGACTCTAATGTGGGATCAAAGACCCACCATATTCCAAAAATGGATATGAGGAAGTTTGATGGCAAGGATCTCGCAACATGGATATTACAAATGGAGCAATTTTTCGATCTCAATAATGTACAAAACACACAAAAGGTACGTATTGCAACTTTATATTTGGAACCAAATCAGTTTGTATGGTTTCAATGGCTTTGCTCTGGTAAACAAATTATCACTTGGGCAATTTTTACGGAAGAATTGACAGCACAGTATGAGGATACAAAAAGCAACACTTTTTTTAGCCAATTGATAAGTCTCAAACAAAAGGGTTCAATAATGGAGCACATTGAGGAGTTCCAAAAATTGAACATAAGGGTAAAAAATATTCCAAAGGAGCATAGGATTGATGTGTTCATAGGGACTTTAAAGGATAATATCCAACTTGATGTTCGCCTTTGGGAACCTGATTCATTAGAGAAGACATTCAGGTTAGCAAGAAAAATGGAAAGCAAAATTATGGCAACCAGGAAGCATACCACTCACAACTATAAAGATGGAAGTGTTGTTGCCCCTAGTCTTCACAACCTATAAGGTTGACACCACAACAATTGGAAGAAAAGGAGCAAAAGGGCTTTGTTACAGTTGTGATAGCAAATACACTAAAGGTCATAAGTGTGCTGAGAAGAAATTATTCTACATAGATTGTGAAGAGGAAGAAGAAAAGGAGCAAGAAAGGTAAAAAAGAGAGGATATACTCCAGGAACAAAGCCTAGATAAAGAAGAAATGAATCTGACCATATCTTGTAATGCATTGGCAGGAATTACCACTCCTCAAACCATCAAGATAGAAGGACAAATCAAGAAGAAAAAGGTAATAGTGTTGATTGATTCAGGAAGTACCCACAATTTTATTCATTGTAAGGTAGCAAAAGAATTGAAATGCTTCCTATATCCAGCACCAGAGTGTCAAGTGATGGTTGCAAATGGGGGAACAATAAATTGCATTGGAAAGTGCCATAATATCAAGCTATCCATGGGAGAATATGCATTGACTAGCCCAATGCTTTCCATTCCAATGGGAGGTGCTGATGTTGTACTAGGAGTCCAATGACTACAATCCTTGGGTACAATAGCTTTTAATTTTCAAGAACTTTTCATGAAATTTTCTGTGGAAGGAAAGGAAGTCGAATTAAGGGGTACTGCAGGGAAACTGAGAAAGATAATAAGCTCTAACGGTATGACAAAGCTTCTAAAAAAGGAACAAAGAGGTGTAATTGCACAATTATGTTCACTAGATGTTTCCACATTGAAATCATCTATTTCTCCATATCTCCAAAAAGTCTTGGACAATAATTCCAGGGTATTTGAGACTCCCAAAGGTCTCCAACCTATTCGTGATCATGATTATGCTATTCATCTGATTCCAAGAAGTGTTCCTCCAAACATCAGGCCATACAGATATCTCTATGCCCAAAAGAGTGAAATTGAATGTATGGTTGCAGAAATGCTAGAGGCTGGTATAATTCAACCTAGGCAAAGTTCTTTCTCTGCTCTAGTAGTATTGGTGCACAAGAAGGATGGATCATGGCGCATGTGTCCAGACTATAGGGAGCTCAACAAGCTCACTATTAAAGATAAGTTTCCCATTCCTGTCATTGATGAATTACTGGATCAACTGCATGGATCAATTTACTGCACCAAGTTGGATCTTCGTTCAGGATATCATCAAATCAGAATGAAGACTGAAGACATTCCGAAAACAACATTTAGAACTTGTGAGGGTCATTATGAATTTTTGGTCATGCCTTTTGGCCTTACCAATGCACCTTTTACATTTCAAGGTTTAATGAATTCCATTTTCAAACCCTTCCTTATAAAATTTGTGTTAGTATTTTTTGATGATATACTAATCTACAACAATCCTTGGAAGGATCATGTTGAACATGTTGACAGGGTGCTACAACTATTGGAGGAGAAACAATTATATGCAAAAAGATCCAAATGTTTCTTTGGAGTACAAGAGGTGGAATATTTGGGTCATATTGTATCTCATGAAGGAGTTAAGGTAGACCCTAACAAAATTAAATCCATGAAGGAATGGGAAATTCCCACATCCATAAAGCATCTGCGAAAATTTCTCAGGTTAACAGGGTATTATCGCAAGTTTGTTAAGAATTATGGGAGAATAGCAACACCTCTAACAACATTATTGAAGAAAGATGCATTTTCATGGACTCCAGAAGCAACAAAGGCCTTCAAACATCTTAAAGAGGCAATGTGCCAAGCACCGGTCTTAGCTACACCGGACTTCACAAAAACCTTTATTGTGGAATGTGATGCTTCAGGAAATGAAATTGGTGTTGTTTCAATGCAAGATGAAAGACCCATTGCTTTTGAAAGTCGTCCAATCAAGGGAAAGTTTTTACATAAAGCTATTTATGAGAAGGAAATGTTGGCCATACTACATGCACTTAAGAAATGGCGACCCTACCTAATGGGAAGGCACTTCAAGGTAAAAACGGATCATGATAGCCTTAAATACTTTTTAGAACAAAGATTATCCTCTGAAGAGCAACAAAAGTGGGTCACAAAGATGTTGGGATATGACCTTGAAATCATCTACAAAAAATGGAAGCAAAATGTGGTGGTAGATGCACTCTCAAGAAAGGATGAGGATGTGGAAGCATTGTTGTGCGCCATTTCTATTATCCAACCAGATTGGATAAACGAAGCAAGGGAGGAATGGAATAGTGATGAAGAAGTGTGGGAACTTATTCAAAAGTTACAAGAAGATTCCAGTGCATCTGATACATTTAGCTGGAAAAATGATTCGTTATGGTACAAAGATCGCTTATACCTCTGGAAAAATTCCCAACTCAAACAAAATATTCTTATGGAATTGCACACTTCTCCCTTAGGAGGGCACTCAAGATTTTTAAAACTTACCACAGGGTTAAGAAGGAATTTTTTTGGGATGGCCTTAAATCGGATATTCAAAAGTTTGTGGCAGAATGTTTGGTTTGCCAACAAAGTAAAGTTGAAACAATTAAGACCTCGGGTCTATTACAACCTTTCTCCATTCCAAGCCAATGTTGGGAGGAGGTTTCAATGGATTTTATCATAGGTTTACCCAAGTTTGAGGGAAAGAGTGCCATCATGGTGGTAGTTGACAGACTTACCAAGTATGCACAGTTTTGTGCATTACCACATCCATTTAAAGCCAGTACAGTTTCTACTGCATTTATGGAAACAATTCAAAAGCTACATGGAAATCCAAAGATTATTGTAAGTGACAAAGATCCCATTTTCACTGGAAATTTTTGGACATAATTATTTTCTTGTCTCGGTACTCAGCTAGCTCATAGCTCATCTTATCATCCTCAATCCGATGGGCAAACTGAGATAGTAAACAAATGTTTGAAAGGATATCTTCGTTGCTTTGTATCTAATAAACAGACACAATGGGTCAAATGGTTGCCTCTGGCTGAATGGTGGTACAACACTTCCTTCCATACAACAACAAAAATGACCCCATTTATGGCACTTTATGGATATCAACCACCATCCATCACATCATATTTAAGAGAAAATTCTAAGGTTCAAGCAGTGGAACATCACATCGCATCAACAACAAGTCCTCCAACTCTTAAAGGATAACCTCGTGTTGGCGCAGAATAGAATGAAACAACAGGCAGATCAACATCGCAACAAAAGAAGTTTTGATGTAGGTGATTGGGTATTCCTATGGCTACAACCATATAAGCAAATGTCCCTCAAGCAAGCTAAGAAGGATAATAAATTAACACCAAAGTATTATGGTCCGTACAAGGTGTTGCAAAAGACTGGTACTATGGCATACAAATTGGAGCTTCCTGCAGCTTCTTGAGTGCACACAGTTTTCCATGTTTCATGCTTAAAGAAGGTTATAGGCGAGAAGCTCCCAATTCAAACAATATTGCCAGAACTTGACGAGGAAGGAAAAATTATATTGGAACCAGAAGCAGTCACAAAAACAAGAACTCAACAGCTATGAAATCGATCAATTTCGGAGTATCTCATCAAGTGGAAGAACTTATCCGCTGAAGATTCCACATGGGAGGATGAGAATTTCATACAGAAGCATCCAAAACTACTCAAGCATTGAGGACAACACTTTTTGAAGGAGAGGGGCATGTTAGGTTCCTATAATACTAGTGATTACCCCATTACTATTGTATTTGTATCCCTTATTAATATTGTTGTGCCCCTATTGTCCCCATAATTACTGTGCCCCATTGAATCCCTGTATTGTTGTTTTTGTGTCTTTATATTGTTATTGTTAGGTCGGTTGGGTTATATTGTGACTCCTTCGAATCCTATACATAGAAAGGAGGTTTTGTCATTTGAATCATCAAAGAATCATTCATTTGTGTAATGTAAAGGAGGTTTCCCCCTCGAAGAAACTGAATTATAAGGCGTTGATCTATCTTTTCTATCTTTTTGTGAGCTGGTTTCATAACACTTACACTGACACTGTTATGTTACTACTCTACCCGATGATGCCAAAACTTACACGGTTATCGATCCTTTACGTAGACGGTTCAGAGGCGCTAAACAAATCTCCAATTAATATTTTTATATTTCATTGTGCGGAGCTTTCACTGTGCGAAGGAAGATTCCTCCACAGAGTGAAAGCTCCGCATAAGAACTCATGGAGTATGGTCGTACACGTTGTCATCATTATTATGATGCCATCCAACATTTTTTGTATGCTACCTATTAAATTCACCACGATGTTCAACTACGTTCATGGATTTCAATCCTAGAAGAAACAAAATATTCAATTCACTACAAAGCACCTTTCTATGAAAGTACGTGAGACAATGGACAAACCAGGAATTGACACAACATCGCTCAGATCTTACACTTTATCGCAAGTCTACGACCATTACTACTTGCAGAAGCTATTATTAATGTAACATCCCTAGTTAAAAATCCATGTAAAAAAATATAAAACCAAGGTCATGGGACACGTATTCCAAGCTTAATGTTAGGAAAAACATCCTAGTGGGTGTTCATTTAGGTTATTATGGCTAAAGGAGATTGGCAAAGGCAATGTCAAAGGATTTGAAAAGGTAAAAGGCATTTTTGGCACATTTATTTATGAAAATAATGGAAATTAGGAGAAAAGGAAGGTGAAAGGTCACAGGTTGCATGTGAGGAGGAAAATGAAGGAAAATAATGAAAATTGAAGAAAATAGAGGCCTCATTGATAAAAAGGCTTCTAAAGATCAATGGGTAGGCTTGGTCAATGTAACCTTTTTCAGTTTAGTTTTGGAGCTCTCTCATTATTCTCTCTCTCTCTAAATCTTAAATGCTTAGAGTTTTCTTCGAGCACTTTGGCATTAGATTAAGGAATGAAAAGAAGGCAAGAGGAAGGAAGGAGCAAGTAAGGAAGAGCAGGATCAAGTAGCTACAACAAGATTATTTGCAGGTATTGATTTGCATGTGTGATTTCCTTGTTAGATTTGGCATGCATGGTATTGCATGTGGTTCTTTGTTGTTATGGCACAGGTTTTGCCAGGTGTGACAGTGTTTTCAGCCTAGCCTTTCCATTTCTGAATAGCCATGATGTGATGGGGTTCTCATGTTTGGTTGAGTTGGATTGCCGAATGGATTTGAAGCTGAGTGAGGTGGATCTCCAAAAGAAATAACACATGGCTTATTGATCCCTAAACCAGATTGTGGATTGGGGTAAGGCCACTGGCCTAGTGACCCCTCAACTGGACTGTGGGTTGTGGTAAAGCCAGGTATTATGTGCCTCGGTGGGTCTAGGAATCCTTACTAATGAATGGCGGGATATACAATAAAGCCTAGAGGTGGTTTCTCTTGATAGGGCCTAGTGGTCCTTTGGTCAGACTGTGAAATACGATAAAGCCTCAGAGACTAGGAGACAGGAAAATTCCTCATGGTGAGGTGGAGAAACTCGATGGCATTCATGCTTGTTTTGTCCTAGTGATCTAGTGAAGATCATGGTAAAGTCTGTTATTAAATGTTTATTGTGTTGGCCTAGTGATCCAGTGTGGATTACGATAAATCATAGTTTCTATTGATGAGGGTGAGGTGGTTTAGCCTCATGAATCCCTGGTTGGTTCTTTTGGTTTGAGTCCCACATTCATGCTTGGAATATGACACAGGGGTGAATGGCTGAAGAGAGAATTGGCTCAGCCATTCTATGGTCGGGTCCCATCCCGGGTTGGTTTTTGCATTCATTAATAAGAGGTTATTTCTGTGATATCTTATGTATAAATGTATTGGTTTATATGTGGATTCTATGGCTGATGTATCCTTGATATTTTTGTTGTTATTATGTTGGTTATAAGCATGTTTTATGACATTGATGATGTATGGTTCTCCTCATGTTTTTATTTGTAAATGAATGAACAATGTATCTATGACCTAATAGATGAGAATGTAGCTAATGATATAAGGGAACAATGTTTCTTAGCAATTCTTATATGTGTATGAGACCCCTATGTTTAGATATGTTGCTTACACATGTAGATTACATATTTGTGATATGTTTGACGAAATGCCTGTCATGGCTAGTAGGGGTCCAGTCAAGGGCTTGTTTAAGTAATTGCATTTGTATTATCATTCCCTTGTTATCTTTTTGTTCTGAAGGTATCGTTGAATTCAGGGGAGCGACCTGGGCTTTGGGATTGAAAAAGTGGCTCAAATCCTGGGGATGTTGGCACAACACTTAGCAAAATAATCCCTAGACGTTGGCATGCCATGTTGTGGGAGTGTCCAGAGGCCTATGGACGCAGGCATGCCCATTTCATGGGAGAGTTCGGGGGTTAATTGGTCTAAAAACTCAATGTGACCCAGGGGCTGGTTGCCGAAAGGTTGGGATAGTTCCTGGGAGTCCTATAGCTTATGTGGAAGGTATATATGTTGTGTTTCCTTCTATTCCACTTCCTTAAGGTCACATAGGAGGTTGAATCTCATCATAGTAGCCTCTTGTCACATGTTTACCTCGGTTGGACAGTTACTTGGGTAGATGTGGGAGGAGGGTGTTACAGAGTGGTATCAGAGCATAGTTCACCCCTCAGACTGGATGGTTGGTATGTTGGTCATGCATTCATGTCAGTTGCATATGTGTTCCTTATGCTTGTAGTCCATGTGCTCGTTGCATTTGCATGGTGTTGATCATGGTTGTAGTGATATCGTCGTGTGAGGCTTGATGATGTTGTTGTTGGGATGCTTTAGTCATGAATGCATGTTAGTTGTGTATGCATTTGTTATGCATGTTAGTGTTCATGTGTTATTATGCATGCATTGTCATGGTTATACTTATGCATGTATAGTAGGTAAACATGCATTGTGAGGTTATTGTATGCAATTAGGTCATCATGATGTTATTGGTATGTTATGATGCTAATGTGTTGAATGGGGTAAAGCAGGAGATGTAGATCATTAAAGTGAAGTTGCAAGGTTGGACCCCGAGGCATGAGCATGTCGTCATACAAGTTTGTATGTTGGGCATGCAGGTATGTAGGTTAAGGATTGTTATATGCATTATGGTTATGCGTATGCCTTTCATTTTATTGTTGTTGTGGTTACATGTATGATAGATGTTAGTTGATTAGTGTAGTCATATGCACATGTCAGATAGTCATGAATGATAGTAACCTGTGGTGGTATGCATTTCTATTGTTGTTTTAGGTTATATAACTTGATGGTTATGTTATAGGTTAACTTGTTGTTGTTATATGATAGTTAGCTTGATGTTATATGTATTATGTTAAATTGGATTAGCCTATGTGGATGGTTAGGGTTATGACATTCAGGTATGAGTCGACTTATTTGTGGTAGTGTGTTGTACTAATCTAGACTGATAGTTCATATGTGATTGCTACGTATGAATGACAATTATTTATGAGCTTAGGATGTGAATATGTTAGCTAGTTATTGTTATGGAAATCATGACCTTATTTATGTTTAAGTTGATGTGTTGTGAAGTTATATTGTGTTAATCTAGATTGATTGTGCAGACAATATAGCCTCCCCTGAGATACATTAAGGTATGATTTTTCTTATGTCGTCCATTTGGTGTTTGAATGTTTGACTATGTTGTTTATTTGGTGTTTGAGTGTTTGGTGCCTATTATGTCATCTATATGTTGTCTGAATGTTTGATTACTTGAATGATATGAGTATGTGTTTATAAGATTTCTTGCTGAAATGATCTTGTTTTAAGATGGTTGTACTAATACATATGTGTTGAGACAACTAATATGTACTTGAGTGTAAGTAGGTAGTAGTTGTAGAATTATGTATTATGTATTACGACTGATGAATGTGAGTTGATTGTTGAGTATGACATGGTTGTTAGACTCGGCAAAGGTTTATTTAAAATTAATATACATGATGTCTCGATCTTTGGTATGTGAGATTGATATGTGTGAGTAGTTGTAGGGAAACATGCTTGGTATTAGCTTTACAAGGTAGTAGTTGATGTGCTCATATAACTAACAGTTGGGTGATGTGACAGTGCATAGTAAGACTCAATTGCAGCAAGGAAAAGGTAAAATAAAGGAATTGGGTGAAAAATATTCCTTTGGCTATGTTTCGAAACCTCAATTCCAAATGAATGAGTGTTTTGCATACATGAAGTCTTCTTAACCTTGAATTTGTTTGACATTATGAGGATACATGTTATATTCATAAATATGTATTTGATAGGTTTAACAACTTGTTCTAGTTATGGCTAGATTCATCAAGGGATTAGAATCCCTTGAGAGATGGCATAGATGTGTTCAGTTGTAAGCAACGTGCTTGGCACAACAAGGTAAGGTAACTAGTGTATTGTTATGTTTATTTATGCACTGACAGTTATGTGTTTGTGGCAATATGATACAAGGGATTGCATGGAAAAATACACTGCCATGAAATTATGAAGAAGACTCAGGTTGAGCTTTCCTTTGGAATTATTGGGAACCCCTGGAGATTGAGTCATGGTGTTTGTTTCTAGTCTTGTGCCTTTGGTGTTTTGTGATTTTCTTTCGCTTGATTTGCAGTTATGTTTGCGTCTTGTGCATGGCCATGCCACTTTGTTCTCGGTGTCGTATTGTTATTGGTTTTCATGGTTTGCTTCTTGGGAATTGATTGGGAAAAGAGGAAAGTTAGTGGAGCTCAGGGAGAGTTGAAGGAAACCTAGCAGGTAATATGAGAGTGAGATGAAGCTCAATGCACAAGTAAAGGACAATTGAAGGAAAGAGTATGGCAACCAGTTGGATTTGTTTGGTCCATTGGGATAATGGATGGTGGCAGGACAGTCATGAGACAGGTAACACTAAAGGTGAAGTAAATGGATTCGAGGCGTCAGATGCCTTGGCTATTAAATGGATTCGAGGCATCAGATGCCTTGGAAACGATTGTTCTCAATATTGTGAGTGATGTGCATAGATAAAGGGAGTTCTCTTAACCTTGACCTTATGATATTTACTAATTATGTTGTGATCGTGATTATGTTTATGTCTATATATGTATGTATGTATGTCGTTGTCTGACAGGATGCTGATTGTTTTATGCTAATATTTATGTATATGTATGTATGTATCCATGTATCTATGTCACTTTCTGACATGGTTGTCAGGGATCATTCTTGTGGAGAAATGATTGTTTATGTAGGTGAATGGCATGACGAGGTTCCCGGTCTTATGGAGAATCAAGTGGGAGACTAGTCATGACAAATATACGAAGTCAATATCATGTGGATATGAATTGATATTGTATGCTTGTATTATGCTTATGTTTATGTTATGATAGGTAACTCTAAGGGATACATCAGTTGAATGAAAGTAGTGTGGTTTGCGGCATGTTGGGACAAGCATGGATAAGATATTGGAAGCAAGGTTGCTTGGTAGAGACAATGTGGTTTTGGATGTGTGGTATTATTGTTGTGCATATTTTGTATATGTTGTACATGTTGCATCTGTGATGTTGTGTATATATAGCGTGTGTACATGTTGTTTATGCAATGTTATATACAGGGTGGTACATATAGTGTTGTTTGAATGTTGCATATGCAGTGTTGGGTATAGATGGTGTTATGTACATGTTGGATATGAGGTGCAGTATACATATTGTATTGTGCGCATGATGGATATGATGTGTTGTGCGCATATGGTGTTGTTCGCATGTTGGATATGCAATGTTGTGTACATAGGGTGTTATTTACATGTTGTATATGCAGTTCCATGTACATATGGTGTTGTGTGCATGTTGTACATGTGGTGCTATGTACATATGATGTTGTGTACATTATTGTACAAGTGGTGTTGTGAGCATGTGGTGTCATGTACATGTTGTACATATGGTGTTGTGTGCAGGTGGTGCTGTGTACATCCCGTGCATATGGTGTTGTGTACATGTCGTGCATGTAGTATTGTGTACGTCTGGCATTGTGTACACATTGTACAGGTGGTACAATGTACATGTGGCACTGTGTACACATTGTGCAGGTGGTTCCATGTACATGTGATGTTGTGCAAGTGGTGCTTGTATAAGTGGTACTGTGTACATGTTGTACATATGGTACTGGTGTATATGTGGTATTGTGTGCATGTCGTACATGTTGGGTTGCAGGCATCTGGTACTATGTATGTGCATTGTGTAGTTGTGGTATCGCGACATGTGTATTCGTTGGGTTGTACTCTATGTACATATATGTATTGTGTTGAATATCGGGTGCAGGTGTATGTGTGGTATGTCAGGTGTAGGTGCTTGTATTGCATGGTGTTGTATGTCGTGTGTGGTTGTATGTGTGTGATGCACACTATGTGTATGTGCACATGGTTGAGGGGAAGGCATTAGGTGTTTTTCAGGTGTGGCAATCGATCCGGTGTGAGTACGAAATAAGGACAAAGGTAGAAGCTAAGGATTGACTAAAGGATAAGTATCAATATTTTATTTCATTTTTATTATGCATGTGATTTATGATTATGGTCTATGATGATTACATGTGATCTATGATTCTGGTTTATGATGATTGCATATGATTCATGGTTTTGATTTATGATGGTTGTGTTTGAGTTAACTGGATGTGACATGTTTATTCATGATGATTTGATCAAACAGTTAGTTTGGCTTGTTGTGACAAAAAGTAAACATGATTACAAGTGTACCTTATTAACGAGCTACCAATGAGGTATGATGTGAATTTATTGTAAATCTAATGGAATTTATGTGCTTGGTACATGAAGCACAAAAATACCAGGTTGGGTGGTTGAAACTGACTGCAAGAATTAGCAGCAACAATGAAAGAAATTGGAATAGGTAGCACTATGCAGGTATATGCCTTGGTTGTTTAACCTTCTGATGTGAGGAAGCCTTGCCAAGGGATGGATCACCCGGGATAGGGGATGTCAGGGAACTTGGAAGGTGAGTGACTGCACGGAAGGGGTGACCGGATCGCTCGAGGGGCTGTGTATCAGAGAAGGGAAGGCTGAGTATGGATTTTTTTTTGCATTAGCATTTCCAAATGGAATCAGATGCACAGTGCACCCTGGAACAATGAGTTGATAACTATTCACTGAGAGGACAAGTGGTGCAGGATTATGGTGCTCGACATTGGATACAAATTTGACCTTGTAGTGGATTCTGGAATTCTTGGGAAGCAGGTGAATCCTGGTATAATTTTGAGGGTGGAGGTGTGAGCCTCTGGATTCCCTTGTTGCAGATGCAGACATCATATCCTTTTATTTGTTGGTTGAGAAAATGTGCATATGTGTATATTATTGTAAATACTATATCGATCTGTATTTATAAAGCTCCATAGACAATATTTTTTTGTTGAGTGAAGAAAATGTGTATGTAAGTATATGTGGTTGTTATTATAAATATCATAATGAGTTGTGTTATAAAGCTCCAGTAAACGATATGATTGCCATGTTTCAACAGTGGTCATTATAAATACTGCAAGGAGGTAAGTTATAAATCTCCATGGGCAATATGTTTTGATTGTTAGTAGTCTTGCTAGTTATAGGTGTCATTGAACATCGAGGACGATGTTCCCCCAAGGGGGAGGGTTGTGTAACAACCTTGTTTATAAATTCATGTAAAAAAATATAAGACCACAGTCATGGGACACGTATTCCAAGCTGAATGTTGGGCAAAACATCCCAGTGGGTGTTCATTTCGGTTATTATGGCTAAAGGAAATTGGAAAAGACAATGACAAAGGCTTTGAAAAGACAAATGGCATTTTTGGCACACGTATTTATGAAAATAATGGAAATTAGGAGTAAAGAAAGGTGAAAGGTCACAAGTTGCATGTGAGGAGGAAAATGAAGGAAATAATGGAAATTGAAGAAAATAGAGGCCTCATTGATAAAAAGGCTTCTGGGGATTAGTGTAACCTTTTGTCAGTTTAGTTTTGGAGTTCTCTCATTATTATCTCTCTCTCTCTCACTCTCACTATTGGACACTTAAAGTTTTCTTGGAGCACTTTGGCATTGGATCAAGAAAGGAAAATAAGGCAAAAGGAAGTAAGGAGCAAGCAAGGAAGAGAAGGATCAAGCAACCATAGTAGGATTCTTTGTAGGTATCTATTTGCATGTGTGTTTTCCTTGCTTGATTTGGCATGCATGGTATTGCATGTGGTTCTTTGCTATTATTATTGAAGAAAGTGTAACTAGGTTCAATCTTCATAAATGTACTTTTGATATTTGTATTTATACAGGAAAAGAAATATTATTTTTGTTATATTTATCAATGAGTTTCTTGCTCATTGAAATAGGTCTAACACATGTCAAAGTGTTATAGGTAAGTCAAAGAATCAAAAGAAAATGTTCAAGACCCTTAAGGGCATGTTACACCATGTATATATTAGTATAAGAGTTAAAGATATCCCTCCAAGCAAAGTCATAAGTCCTCCATGCAATGACATCACCAAAGAAGTAATTCCTAAGAAGAAAACTTAAGTCGACCTAAAGTCTCATAGTTGGCCTAAAGGAGGGACAAACCTCTATACATAGAGGTTGTCCACTCCTCCAATGACAAGCAATCATACCTCTGAAATCAATGAGCAAAGGAAGACCGAAAAAGGGTGAAGAAAGTCGAAGTAAAAGGAGCCTCTAGCATAGCGAAGAATGAGAAGACAAAACCGAGGTTTAGAGGGTTGTTCTAGGGGTAAATCACAGTCACACATGCGAGAAAAGGAGGTCTCTCTGCGGTCATAACAACAGTAACATAAATGTCTCATATCTCTCATTGTTTCGGCTAGAAACTTAGGCCTATAAGGCCTCCCACTAGAGAGAATAAAATTCTCTCCCAAGCGAAGGTAAAAGGAGTCAAATATACAAGGAAACCTCCCACACGTGCGAGAAACTAGGGCTATAGTGTTGTCATATCAAGTCTACAACTACACATCAAGAAGAAGCTCGGTTGGACAAGAGAAGGAAGGTATCTTCATAGGTGAAGGATCTCACTAAGTATCAAAGATAAGTATCTCTTCTAGAGCTCACATAAACAAGGTCTATCACCAGTTGCCAAAGGAAGAAGGAGGACAAAGTGTAGGGAAACAAAGTGTCAGAAGAAGGAAGGACTTGACTTGTGCTTGGAGGATATTCTTGTTAAGGGTCTAGAGTAGGGTTTGACATTGATCAATAAGAAGCTTAATAAGAAAAATTTACCAAAGGGTTTTCCTCTCTAAGAGAGAGAGGTTTTGCCCTGGCAGAGAGCCAATATCTTATGTTATTGTTTCTTGTGTTTTGGTAGCATTGTGATGAAGTAAACACACATACAATAATAATAAGAGAAGAAGATCAAGCTAACAAGTTAAATTTAAAAAGTGCTTCACAAACTGTTATCAAGTATAAAAGAATCCTACTATATCTAATTTCCCTAGATTCTTCAACATGGTATCAGAGCTAAGGTGACACATCAAGGAAAGGGCATCTCAAGAACACTCATAACGTGACACATCAAGGAAGGACATCTCAAGAACAAATACAAGGTAGAAGCATCGAGACAAGAAGTCTCAAACATATCAAGGACAAGAAGGTATATCATCTACTATTCATCAAGGAAGACTACTAAAGAGAATCCTTTCATATAAAGGCACCTTCAAGAAGATCAAGTAAAAAAGAGATCTACATCAAGCTACACCATCTTCAAGGGAAGAAGAACTAAATGTCAAGTCATCACTCTCCAAGCAAATCTCATCATCAAGCAAGTTTATTTGAAGAAATAAATTTAAAGAGCATCAAGATCCAAGAAGGAAAGCCATCAAGTCTTCAAGAAGAAAGCAAGTCCACTACATCTCAAACTCTATCAAGTAAGTATATATGTCCCCTCCTGAACATACATCAATTTATTTTTGCAAGGAAAGTAGCAAATTGGTTGGGACCACTAACTTCCTTGCATGGAAGAAGAGGACTGATTTACTTCTCAAAGAGAATGAACTTCTAGACCTCATCAAAGGAAATATCACTATCCCTACTAAGGAACAAACTCAAGCCTTAGCCAAGTACAATAAGGATGAGATAAGAGCTCAAAGGATTCTAATAGAATCGATTAAAGACTCTCTCATTCCTTATGTCTCCAAATTTGAAACATCAAAATAAATATATGATAAACTAATAGAGCTATTCTCAATAAGCACAACTGGTGAAGCGATATCTCTACAAAATGATTTGTACAAGATGAAGATATCAAAGGAAGGAATAGCTCCCTACTTCATGAAGATCTCTGAGATGAGGGATCGATTTCAAGAACTAGGAGAAGTCATGTCTAACAGAGAAATGACAACTGTAGTAATCAATGCTCTACTTGAGGATTGGGGCAACTTCACATCAAGCATATATGCTAAGCAAGAAGCTACCCCACTAAGTGAACTATGGTCTCTATGCAAGAAAGAGGAAACTAGACTCAAAGCCAAGGATGATATGGGATCAAAGGAGCAAGCATTTGCTACCATGGCCAAGAGAAAGGGAAAATTCGGCAAATTTGGTCCACGAAGAACAAGCAATAGAGATATGTCCAAAGTCCAATGCTTTGGATGTCAAGAATATGGACACTACAAGAGGGATTGTCCCAAACTTAAGAAGGACAACAAAAACAAGAGAAAAAGGGAAGAATCTCAGATAACTTAAGAAGTGAAAGAAGAAGACAAGAAGCAAAAGAAGGAAGATCCTCCAGATCTCTACTATGACTAAGTCAACCTCTTTACTTAAGTCTTAGTTCAAAGTTTTGAGTAGTATAGGAGCATGTAGAAATAGAATAAAATACCTAGTTAAATATATCTTCTAGAATATATGAGCATGGTGTAGATATAGCTCAAGATATTCATGTAGAAGGAACATACCTATTATAGGTCATCATCCACAATGAAATAATAATTGATCATGATTAAAATCCTAGAAGGCCTCTATCATCAAAAGGAAGAAACATTTGCAGGATAAGGGTCTTCAAGATCGTCTGATAGAATATTCAAAAGAAGGTTCATAAATAAGAGCATTATGTCTCATTGGAAGTCCCATTCATGAGATTCAAGAAAGGATGATATGCAGACAAGAAAATATGAAGCAAGAATGGCTACACCAATCAAGAAGAACCATCAAATGAAGCTAAGATTATCAAAGCAGAATCAAGATGAGGTATGTATACATCATAGTTTAATTCATGTCATCATATATATTATTGGGCCATGGAAATAGTTATAAAGCACGATCAAGTATAAAAGGATCTCTTTCACCAATGACATGCCCGAAGGCATGTACTATAATGCAATGAAGGTCAACATAAAGAAGTGCTCTCATAAGAAGTATAAAGTGGTTGACTAATCAATCTAAGAAAAAGAAAATGAAGAAAGAGATCAATCATATGAAGAAAACCATGGTCACAAAGAATCACTATCTGACAAGATCCATTAAAGATATCTCCCGAAAGAAGGCATGACAACTCTGACAAAGGAAGAAAAAGATCAAAGTACCCTTGAAACCCATGAAGGCCTTGGAGATATCAAGATGCAGATAACTGATTCCACTATACAAATATGTCATGATGGAGAGCCACCCAACAAAAGCACTATTTTATGTTGAAGTTGTTAGTGTTTGTCAGTCCTCTCAGTTACTAGTGATCAAATATGCTCTTACAAAGTTTTTTGTTAGGGTCCTAGGTCAAATTTTTATGTTTTAGTAGGTCTTCAAATAAAAATTTGGTCACTGGTTAGGTCAGTTAGGTTATTACTACTCCTTTCACCTCCATGGTCAATGGAAATCATCATGGTCAGGTCATTCATTGTTGAAAGAGTCCCATAGTCATCATGGTCATCATTCAGCTCATATTTCCATGTTGTGTCATCATTAGGTCATAGGGTTAAAATCATGAAAATTGGTCATTTCACCATCAAAATCATCATTACAGAAGGTTGCTTCATCAATTTCAGGTTCCAGACTATCATTTGCAAGTAAGTGGGTCATCTTATACCTTGTTTCACTTCAGTTCATGCTTGGAAGGATCAATTCCCTCTTCTAGGGTTTTGGTTGCATTTGCTTGGTTTCATAATATCATTGATAAATTGCTGAGAAAATCCTTAATTTTATAGCTCACTCACCTTCCCCCACCTGTTATACACCTTCCTAAACACTTCCCCTCATTCCTATCCCTCAATTTCATCATTTTCCCACAAACCCTAGCCTAGACTACACTTTCCTAGGCTAGGCCTGTGTTTTGCCCTTTTGGACCCCTTCCCCTCACTCATTCCCTAAAATTCCACTTCCCTCACTCCATAACATCCATCACTATCTCCCCAAATTTTCCTAAAAATTTAGAGACCCCCTAACCCCTTCATTTCCCTCAATTTCAAAAATTGCCCAAATCCCATGTTTTTCCCTACACCAAACCCTAAATTCCCTTCCTAGTGAGCTAGGGTTTCACAATGGATTCAGAGACCACAACCATGGATCAGAGGAAGCATAAAGGATTCCAAGGAAAAGAGATCTCAAGAGAGCCCTTGAGATGCAAAAATAAGTTTCTACACCTAGAGGTCAAATCACTGTGAATGACTTAATTGCTAAAGAGATCAATGTAGACATAGTATATTGGCTTGACAAGGTCAATGGCCACTTAGAGAAGCTCCTCAAGAAGGAAAGGAGGGACAATAACTTGCAAAGACACATGGCCATGCATTACTACACAAAGAATAGGGTATCCCAAGTCAGAATCAAGCAATTGAAGAAAAAGCTCAAGGAAACCCTAATTAGCCAAAAGGACAAAGACAAGCTTGATATACTTGTTGAGGCCTCTCTCATGGAATGACATATCATATGATGACTTCACTGGGCAATTTTGAAGAAATTTTGAGAATTTTTTGTCATTTTGGAATTTTTGGTAGTTTTTAGCCTGTTTTGAGACTCAGAAACAACTATAAGCACAACGCCTAGGCGCTACGCTTTTTCCTCAGGGATCCTTTTGCCAAAAACTCACCACCATTGGATAGATAATGGCCTAATCATCTCAGCTATCCACTTTTGCAAACTTGTCAGCAGAAAGATTGAGAGAAAATGTCAAAAAAGGGGTCAAAAAGTCACTTTCTGCCACTATTTTGAAACAAGTGTTGCGCATATCGAAGTAGTCTTGGGAAAATCAAATTTTCTCCCAGTTGGAGTGTCCAAATAACTTTATTGATGAATCAAATGACAAATATAGATCCAGATCTTTCTAATGAGCTATCAAGCTCGGAATTTAGGGCATAGGAAGCCTCCAAAATCCTCCTGCAAGGCAAGTGCTACGCATATCCCTGTGAGAGCTTTTCTTCAGCATTTTTTCAGCAGATTTCGACCTAATGATGTAATTTTGCTATTTTGATGTCTTAATGATGTAATTATGGGTAAATAGGCTTTGGTAGAATAATTTTGACTTAGATTCATGCTCTTAAAAGTTGATTTGAGGTCAAATGTATCAGTTTTTCTAAATGGAGGGTTTGTTTGAACCTCCCTAGTCTTTAGGGTTTTGGTTGAGATTTTCATGTAAATGATGCTACATTGAGGGATTTGACCCTTCAGAGTGGGGAAATGATTTCTTGGTCTATATGAATGTATTTTTTAGTAAAAAACAGGGTTGGACATCAGAGGTGAGAACACTTGTAGCTTGTATTTCAACTCTTTATTCAAAAATCAAAGGAGCAGTTTGCAGCTATTATCTAGGAATTTATGTGCAGTGAGTTTATGATGATGTATTTTCTCTGTTATAGTTTTTATGAATGTTATACATCTCTCCTTTCCATATCTTATTTCTTCAGTGATTTTTCTTAAAGATTATAAGAAGAATTCTTTGCATAAAGCTATGTTTTGATGGGAATATCATTTTGTGTAATTTTCCTTCTCACTTAATGAATTCATGGTGCACATGCTCATTAATACTTTTTTCTCTTTCAAACACTTCACCAACAAACCCTAAAGCCATCACAAAAGAATTTCTACCTTGATCCTCTATACCTTTGTTGCTATAACCTTTTGATCCTTTGACCTAGCTACCTGGTTTTCATCCCTTATCTAGCACCAAAACCCTAAAACTCAAAACCTACCTATGCCTAGCATATCTAGCCTAATATTCTTTTACATTCCAGTGAACCTTTGTCTATGATTTCATAGAGAAAACCCTCTCTGTTTTGGTAGGGCTAGCTACCAAACTGAAAGCTTGGTTTGATGTTACCTCGTCGATCTTCTCCTTAGTCTGGGACATTGTGGAGGATAACATTTTGGTGTTGTTATCGGGGAACGAAAGATCATATCTTCCCTGGGAAAGAACGACAAGGATCATATCTGACCTGCTGATGGTGAACAATGATCAAACACAAGAAAAGTTGTGCATCTTTCACCTGGCGACTCCAGTGTCGAAGAATCCAAAGGTTTAGAATTTTCATGGCAACTCCAAATCAATTTCAAATTTAATTCAAATACTGTACTGGAGGATCAACCTTACCAACAGAAAAATGAAAGGATAATATGGGAAGATCAAGTATTCAAGTTGGAATTTCATCCAAGACTTCATGTTCTTTATTGTAAATTATTTCTTCTCTTTTCTTGAGAATGTCAAGAAGGTTTTCCAGAGTATACTGTATTTGAGAAAAGATCCCAAACCCGCATTTGATTCCTTTCCTTTGAAGATTGTGAATACAAACTTTGATTTTGAATAAGGTCCTTCTTCTAAATCTTATGTTGACCATCTTCAACTTGATGAGCTTAAGGACATCAAGACTAATCCTACAACTTCTATACATACTCTTACACATCGTAAAATTCTAGATAGATACAAGTCACTCATCTTACCTCCTATACTCCATGATTTCCCTGAAAATTATTACAAATATCTTCCCAGGTTTGATCGAGAATATGGTAACATCACTGCTAAAAAAACACATTCAAAATTTTGAAAAATTTCTCGACCTTTTTGAGGTCGAAGAAGATGATGCCAGTATCAGGATTTTTGCTTTATCTTTGCAAGGTGAAGCCAAGAAATGGTTCAAGAACTTGTCGGTTGCAAGCATTTTCAATTTCCATCAGTTTGTGAAAGTATTTCTTGATAAATGGGTGATAAAGAGGAAACCTTTTCTGATAATAAAAGAATATAATAATTCAAAAAGACAACCAGGTGAAACAATGCAACACCTTTTAGCTAGATCCAATCAAGTATACCATTCAATGCCTGCTGATATAAAGCCGCCTCCCGATTTAGCTCTCTTACACTACCCGGATGCCTTTGATCCGAAAATGGTGTTTCAATTGAGAGAAAGGAACACTACAACACTCGATGAAATGAAAGACAGTGCAATAACTGTGGAAGCTAATCTGCTGGTCAAAAGGTCAAAGTTGAAGGACGCATAGAGGGAGAACATAGAGAAGGAACACCTAACATCTTCTTAAGTGAAGCTTGACATTTTGGTAAGCACAATGGAAGAAATGATGCAAAGGTTCATCATGAGAGATGAATTTGCTATTCAGAAACACCATGTCCCACTTATTGCAGAAGAAGAAGAGTTGTTGACCCTAACCATTATCCTACTCATTCTAGTTACCATAGATTCGAAAATGATTGTTTTATGTATTCATTTATGGACAGTCTTGAAAATGGATTTGTAGATCTACTGGTGGAGGATCAATCTAATGATTTAATGTGTATGCTTGATGTCATTCCTTATAATGATGAGTTACCCAAGTATGATCAGTATGATGATGATTATATTGTTGAAATAGAGGCTGACTCTTCAAGTCAATTAGTGGCATGTTGTTGGGAGGAAGAAGTTCAATTACAACAACACAAATATAGCACTCGGCCTGTGCATATCAATCATGACAACAATGAAGAAAATGCATAAAATTTTAGAGTAAGTGAAAGGTCTTTTCCTTTGTGTTTCCCTTCATGTCAGATTATGAGAGAAAACTTTCCCAAGATTAGAAATCAATAGTCCTTCAGTTTTGATATTGAGCATGTAGAAGACAATGAACTTCCTGATCTTGACTTCTTACCCTTGTGTTTCTCCCCATTTACAAAAATAACAGAAAACTAGAAGGTTGCTAAGGAAGCAAATAAGCAAGTTGAAAGTAGTTGGAAACCTTCTCCTTAGCTTGTTGAGGATGTTGTTTGTAATATAGAGCTGTTTTCTAGTTCGCAATCATAGTTGCCAAGCAACATTCAGTTTGAAAATGCAGTTGAAAGTGTGGAACATGAAGAGCTTATGCAAAATCATTCAGTTTCATCAAAATCGATCCACAACAGGTTACAACAACTTCCTCATATTTGCAGTGATCCAGTAGGCAATTATTTGGATGAGTTTTGTAGTTAGAGTCGTCTCCTTTGGTTGTTTATGAGCTTGAAAACATTGGTAAGGGAGATTTAGCTCAGCAAACAACATTGTTGTCTTGTTCATCAACAATCACATCACGTTCATCACAAAGGTCATTGGAAGTCTTGTTGCTTTATTATGACAATTTTAATTTGAAGTTCTAGGAAAGCAAGGATGCAGATGAAAATTTGAAACCATGGTATGAAGACCGCCTAGAAAGGAAGTGTAACGTGTCAGATCCTCCATTTGAAAATCCTTTTGTTGACGTGTTGCAGTCATCAAAAGAGGTAATGTTTCATGATTTTCAAAATCCCTTGGGCAGTGTTTTGCAAGCATGGGAGAAAGTGAATGTTGTTTTGTTTGTCAGCATAAATCTTGGTTTCAATTTTCATTGTGAGTTGCCTACATGTAAATCATTATGTACGCTTATAGAGGATGTAAGCAGAATTTCAGTGAGTGGTCATCTCCTTTCTTGGCTTTATTGGAATTTTAGTATAATTTGAGTGAGCCGCTTATGGATCAGTTAATGTAGGTAAGGTGTGATGAATAAACTCAACATTCTGAGCAGCTTTTTCAGTGTCAGTTTGCAGTTGACGATGTAGAGTTCAGTTTTCAGTTTGATTTGAGTGTCAGGTTTTTATATACGACTCCATGCCCAATGGATGAGGCTACATGGCCTACAGTGTTCTTAACACCTCCTAAAGGAGCTGCCATCCCCAGCTGGAGCTAATGTTAGTGTTTGTCAATCCTGTTAGTTACCAGTGATCAAATATGCTCTTACAAAGTTTTTTGCTAGGGTCGTAGGTCAAATTTTTATTTTCTAGTAGGCCTTCAAATAAAAATTTGGTCACTGGTTAGGTCAGTTAGGTTATTACTACTCCTTTCACTTCCATGGTCAATGGACAACATCATGGTCAGGTCATTCATTGTTGAAAGAGTCCCATAGTCATCATGGTCATCATTAAACTCATATTTCCATGTTGTGTAACTCCTCCAGCGATAAGAAATCATACCTCTGAAATCAACTAGCAAAGGAAGACCAAAAAAGGGTGAAGAAAGTTGAAGTAAAAGGAGCCTCTAGTGCAATGAAGAAGGAGAAGACAAAACCGAAGTTTAGAAGGTTTTTCTAAGGGTAAATAACAATCACACATGTGAAAAAAGTAGGCCTCTCTACAGTCATAACAACAATAACATAACAGTCTCATATCTCTCATTGTTTGGAATAGAATCTTAGGCCTATAATGCCTCCCACTAGAGCGAAGAAAAGGCTCTCCCAAGCGAAGGTAAAAGGAGTCAAATATACAAGGAAATCTCCCACACGTGTGAGAAACTAGGGCTGTAATGCTGTCATATCAAGTCTACAACTACACATCAAGAATAAGCTCGGTTGTACAAGAGAAAGGAGATATCTTCATAGGTGAAGGATCTCGCTAAGTATCAAAGATAAGTATCTCTTCTAGAGATCACATAAACAAGGTCTATCACCAGTTTTCGAAGGAAGAAGGAGGACAAAGTGTCGGGAAACAAAGTGTCAAAAGAAGGAAGGACTTGACTTGTGCTTGGAGGATATTCTTGTCAAGGGTATAGGGTTTGGCGTTGATCAATAAGAAGCTTCAATAAGAGAAATTTACGAAAGGGTTTTCCTCTAAGAGAGAGAGGTTTTGGCTTGACAAAGAGGCAATATCTTGTGTTCTTGTTTCTTGTGTTTTGGTAGTAGTTTAATGAAGTAAACACACATACAATAATAATAAGAGAAGAAGATCAAGCTAACAAGTTAAATTGAAAAAGTGCTTCACAAATTGTTATCAAGTATAGAAGAATCCTACTATATCTAATTGCCATAGATTCTTCAACATTTATTGCATGGGTTTTGCTAGGTGTGATAGTGTTTTCAACCTAGCCTTGCCATTTCTAGATAGCCATGGTGCGATGGGGTTCTCATGTTTGGTTGAGATGGATTACCGGATGGATTCGAAGATTATTGAGGTGGATCTTCGAAAGAAAGAACACATGGCCTAGTGATCCCTGAACCATACTGTGGATTGCGGTAAAGTCACTGGCCTTGTGACCCCTGAACCGGACTGTGGGTTGTGGTAAATCCAGGTATTGTGCACCTCGGTGGGCCTAGGAATCCCTGTCAGTGAATGGCGAGATATACAGTAAATCCTAAAGGTAGTTTCCCTTTATTAGGCGTAGGAATCCTTGCCAATGAATGGCGGGATGTACGGAAAGCCTAAACGATGGAGTCTTGGTTTAGGGCCTAGTGATCCCTGGATCAGATTGTGGATTATGGTAAAGCCTGAGAGACTAGGAGATAGGAGAATTCCTCATAGTGTAGGTGGAGAAATCTGGTGGCATCCATGCTTGTTTTGGCCTAGTGATCTAGTGGAGATCATGGTAAATCCTGTTATTACATGTTTATTGTGTTGGCCTAGTGATTCAGTGTGGATTACAGTAAAGCATGGTTTCTATTGATAAGGGTGAGGTGGTTTAGCCTCAAGATGCCCTCGTTGGTTCTTTTGGTTTGAGTCCCACATTCATGCTTAAAATATGGCATGGGGGTGAATGGATGAAGAGAGAATTGGCTCAGCCATTCTATGGTCAGGTGGAATGTGGTAGTCCCATCCTGGATTGAATATTGCATTCATTAATAAGAGGTTCTCTTCTTGATATCTTATGTATAAATGTATTGGTTTATATGTGGATTCTATGGTTGACGTATCCTTGATATTCTGTTGTTATTATGTTGGTTATGAGCATGTTTTATGACAGTGATGATTAATGGATTTCCTCATGTTGTTATTTGTAAATGAATGAACAATGTATCTATGAACTAATAGATGGCAATGCAACTCATGATATAAGGGACAATTCTTCTTAGCGATTCTCAGATGAGTATGAGACCCCTATGCTTAGGTATGTTTCTTACACCTGTAGATTACATATTTGTCATATGTTTGACGAAATGCTTGTCATGGCTAGTAGGGGTCTAGTCAAAGGCTTGTTTAAGTAATTGCACTTGTATCATCATTCCCTTGTTATCTTTTTGTTCTGAAGGTATCATTGAATTCTGGGCAGCGACTTGGGCTTTGGGCCTGAAAAAGTGGCCCAAATCCTAGGGATGCTGGCACAACACTGAGCAAAATAGTCCTTGGACACTGGCATGCCATGTTGTGGGAGTGTCGAGAGCCCTATGGACACAGGCATGCCCATATCATGGGAGAGTCCGAGGGTTAATTAGTCTAAAAACTCAGTGGGACCCAGGGGTTGGTTGCCAGAAAGGTTGGGATGGTTCCTGGGAGTCTTGTAGCTGATGTGGAAGGTTTGTATGTTGTGTTTCCATCGATTCCACTTCTTTAAGGTCACATAGGTGGTTGAATCCCATCATAGTAATTTCTTGTCACATTTTTACTTCACTTGACGAGTTATTTGGTTAGATGTGGGAGGAAGGTGTTACAATTAATTATTTAACCCACCCATGCAAAAAATTTAAACATTACTAAAAGAGAAGGTGATTACATCCGATTCACCTCTCTTCTTTACCACATTGAAAAGGTGATTGCATACGATTCACCTCTCTTCCTTACCACATTTTGTATGTTAAGTAATTTTCAATAATGATGGGTGAAAAGGTGGTTGCATCCGATTCACCTCTCTTCCTTACCACATTTTGTATTGTAAGTAATTTTCGAGAATGATGGAAATGGCTACGGTGTTATGCAGGTCGAATTCGTTAGAGAGTCCTGAGGGGTTACTTGCTTCACTACTACAGTAGGAATTGACCTCGAATGTCTTAATCTATTCTCACTAACAACCTGTTTTTCAAACTAGTCAAGTTGTTCTGCATTTTTGAAGGGCAAATCGTTTTCCTCCAAACGGAAGGGACTACACGCTCTCCTACTTCAACATGTCGTCGAAAAAATTCATCACTAGCTTCACATTTTCCTCGCTCAGATCGTTTGTGTCGCTAATGCATTTGTTCGTGAATTCGTTCCCCTGTAAATTTAATAACCACGGTTTTGTTCAGTAAATGGAAAAATGGGCATAATTGCAAAAATGCACTGCATAAGCCATTACCGAGTGCAGGCTTTATATCTGTCTCTATGATAGCAAATTACAATGCTCTTTAGATCTCTTCCTAATTTCAAAAATAGCATGATATGTACATAATCCTGTCGATTTTCAGGTTACCTGAATCCTGACATAATTGCGCCTGCTTTGCCCGAATGCCATGCTCATGGCGTGATCGACAATGTCGAAAATTCCATCTCCTACGATTTTAACTATAGGCTTAGCCCATTGGATCGCACCCTCCTTCCTTTCCTCACAAACTTTGGGAAGCAACCTGTCCGCTAAAGATGGTCTTTTTCTCTTGGCTTCTTTTCTCAGATAAAAATTTCACCTGGGAAGTTCTTCAAAGAAAGGGTTGGCAAGGACCGGGTAGATGTCAAATGTGCCACTCCGAAGTCGAAACAAATGCACACATGTTCTTCCAGTGTGCCGCATCTTCATCTATCTGGTACGAACTATCTTTGATTTTTGGTTTTTCTCACCAGACTTTTGGTGGAGCTCCCAATGTTCCTCCAGGCGATCCCTTTTTGTTCTCACTTGCTGGTTCCTTTGGACGTGGAGGAATGACTGCATCTTCAAGAACTCCGCCCCTTGCTTCTATTTTGATTTCCATTTCAGGCTACATGCCCTCATCGGAATAATCTCTGGCTTTAATTTTCATATGGGGGGCCGTTTTTTTTGTAGGCAACATGTGTTGATCATCTGTGTTTTTTTATCCATTTTGGACGATTCTGTAGATTCTGTTCCTCATCCTTTCTGCCAAATAGCTTCCCACAGGCTTTCTCATGAGTCATTTATCTTGGTTTATAGACTATTTTGAGGGCTCTCAAGCTTTTATCCAGGAAAATCTTTCTATTTTCTGTATGAATGTGGATCATGCTCTCCATATATGGAACAGTATTCTGATGAACTGTGGCTCCATCGAATCCCATGTATCAAGATCTTTATATTTTCTTAATGTAATCCATTATGCTTTTCTCTCTGAGAAAAAAAAGCTAGCTTAATGGAAATGCCTCGTTCCCACGAAGAGCGCCAGCAAATTCTCCATGCATTGAACAAACGGAAATTCTTGCTTGTTTTATATTATCATGTCTCAATTATGACTGCGTTTAATCTTGTAGCGGAACCGTTAATTTGACTCATAATCGTCGCCAGTTATTTGATAGTCGAGTCTTTGATTTCCTATTTGAAGAGTCGAATAGCTTTTTATTCTTCATTATTCTTCGTAATATCACAGTAACATTAGTGAAATTCATTACATATAAATTTATATCTCCTTAATGTTGATATCTATCGGCAAAATTTTACGATAATGAATGCATATTTCCATGAAAGTTTTATAATCACGACCGGATAATGAAAACATATCTCCATGCAACTAATATATAGCTACAAAGCTTAGTTAACCTCGATAATAAATATATAACTGACATATGCTTACTTACCTGCTCTCCTTATTATTTTTTGCTGGAGAGAAGCTCATGCCCAAATGTCTCAATCTAGGCATTACAATAGTCAGTCCTCTGTGCGGTGAACTGCACTAATTATTATTAATTTTATTTTACAAATAAAAGCCAGTAGGGCTTCATCATATAATTATTTGAGTGAGAAAGCATTAGACATGTGGTAATGTAGATGCATATGATAGGATGGAAATATTAACATATGTGTCAAGCTTTTGGGAGGTTATGAATAATTTTGATTAATGGTTAATGGAGTTGTTTTTAGTGTTATTTTTTAGAAGTTTTTAGGGTGGTTTTTTGTCAAATTTCTCTAAAATCTGGTAGGAATTTATTGAAATCACAAGTTTGAAGGGTAATGATGTGCAATCGAAGTGCCCTTGGGGTTTCCAGGGCGCTGAATCCATATATATAGTCAAAAAACTAGTTGAAATCATAGTTACCAAATACCGGCGAATCACTGTTAAAAATTCGAAAATTCGCCCGTACGATTCGAATACCGAATAGTTCGATAAAATTCGATCCGGTTCGTAGTGTAGGTGATTAACGATTTGGGCGCATGTATGGTTCATTACCTGGGTGCTTAATGATTTGGGCGCATCGGTTCATAGTGTAGGTGATTAACGATTTGGGCGCATGTATGGTTCATTACCTGGGTGCTTAATGATTTGGGCGCATGTATGGTTTATTACCTGGCATAGTTAGCAGATGGTTTATTAACTAAGGAACAAATAGATTGCTGCGGTATGGCATGCATGCTGCAGAGAAAAACAAAAATTGTTGCAGTATGGCATGCAACAGAGAAAAACAGAAAAACAAAAACTGTTGTGGTATGTCAAGCAGCAGAGAAAGACAAAAGATTCACCCAATAAATCGTTTAGTTAAACACAAATAGATTGCTGTTGTATGGAAGTATTTAAATTAGAGCATTGATGTTATTAAATTTTATTTTCTGGTTAGATTTTTCCCACTCACAGAAAAGGAAATGGAAGTATTTAAATTAGAAAATTTCTTTTTTCAAAAATAAGTGGTTGATTTTTTATAAAATAAATTTGAATATTAATTTTGTAAATAGAAAAGGATTTTACATTAATGAATCTTTGAAATCAAAGAAAGAATATAGGTTTTTTGAAAAGAGTATATGGTTTAGAGGGAAATGCATACAATGATATTTTCTGGTTAGATTTTTCCCACTGGTAGAGAAGGAAATGGAAGTATTTAAATTAGAAAATTTCTTTTTTCAAAGACAAGAGGTTGATTTTTCTATAAAATAAATTTGAATATTAATTTTCTAAATAAACAAGGATTTTATATTAATAAAATTTTGAAATCCAAGAAATAATATAGGTTTTTGAAAGGAGTATATAGTTTGGAGGGAAATGCAAAGAAATGGAAGTACCTAAATTAATTTTTTTATTTTTTATTTTTATTTTTATATTTTAAACAAGAGATTGATTTCTCTATAAAATAAATTTGAATATTAATTTTCTAAATAAAGAATTATTTTACATGAATAAATTTTTGAAATCAAGATAAGAACATAGGTTTTTGAAAAGAGTATATAGTTTGGAGGGAAGGAGGAGTGAATTCTTTTTGAGTGGAATTAGTTCTGAAGATTTTTTATTATATACAGTTATATAAAATTCAAAATAAATTAAAAAAAAGATAGCTAAAAATATTTTTAAAATATATTATTTAAAAAATGTTTAAGAAGTGTATTATCCAATTTTTTTTGAATCGAAAATTTTTCATTAGAATTTTTATCGTATCGAATTCGAATCCGAATCGAATTCGAATTCGAATTTGGTAACTATGGTTTAAATAACACAAATCAAGATTTCATTTTAAATTTTTCCACCGGAATTAAGAAAGTCCAAAAAATCACAGTAAAAACAACTCCATTGCTAATTAGCCTTCTTTCTGGGTTTGTTGCTAATTAGCCTTCTTTCTGGGTTTGTTGCTTGCAGTGTCTTTTATTGAAATCACGGCCTTTGCTACAGCAGAACACACAGTTGAAACTCATTAGTTAGTTGCGATGTTAGGCAGTAGGTTCGGGTAGACCAAGTCACTTCGTGCATCTAACTTGTCCTCTTGAATATCATAAATTCCATGCCAACTTGACTACACTTCATGACATCGAATTACATCTACAAAATTTGTTTCCCAGATCTATATTCATTGAGGATCAAAAGAGGAGAAGAGACTAGAACAATGAATTCTTTCTTTAGCTGCAGTAGTAATGTTGACAGAGTAAATAAACATTTGCTCACCAGGAGCAGTGCGTGGCTTACGTCGTGCTTTTGGTAATTGTACTTTTGTATATGTTATTCAGTCGAAGACCAATCGTATAACAATCAAAACTTTTGTCAGGGCGATTCGAACATCGAATTAATTTCTCAAAGGAGCTTGCGACGGGTACCTCACCCACAATTTTGCGTTTCGACTCTCGCGGGATTCTTCCCTGAATCCATGCAAGCAATTCCTCTTCGGATTGTTGATGTTATGGTGAAGGCATTGATCGACGTAGTGGAGAGGATATTCATGGTCGCTTCGAAGCTCACAGGGAAATAGGGAAAGAGATCCATAAATTAGAACAGGATGTCGTTGATGATTGTCTCGAACCACTTGATATCATGGTTGCCAAGGTCAAGTTCAAATTCGAATTCTATTTAATACCAAAAAAAAAACAGTGATTTTTTTCTTCATAAATATTCAAATATATTATTTTTTTAGTATATTAAAAAATCTAAATGCACACTTATAACATTGAAAAGCTCAAAAACTATTTAAAATGTTTTCAATCATAAATATTGTGAGAAAGCTAGTAACTTCATATTTAGAATAATAAGTTATAAGCATTTGTATTTTCATTTATACACCTAAAAACACTACATATTATATAAATTACATTTTCATCCAAATTTCACATTACGATATAAATTTCACATTACCAAGCATTTTATGTTTAGAATAAATAGTAAGTATATGCAAACATTCTTTCAAAATATACACTTGAATTTTCAATACAAATTATTCACTAATAAAACCAAACTAATCTCTAATTCATAAACTTTAATTCATAACTTGTTGTAGCGGCTACAACCATTCTCCAAAATTTTGCCTATGTTTCGTTTTGGAGCCTCCCTTCTAAGCCACAACATCTGATCTTGCACTGATCTAGGTACTTGTGCTTCAACTGAGATTTATTTTTTTCATCTTGGCTTGTGTTTGCTCACTTAGTTATTTTTCTAACCCACAAGTCGATCTCTTGACTTGGTCTTTCGACAGTTCTGGGCTTGCCTTAGAGAATTGCGCAATTCTTGAGGGCAACTCGCCTTGCTCTTGGGAATTGCTCAGTCTTGATTGGCAGTGAACCTTGAGCTAAGGAAATGCGTAGTATTGGATGGCAGCCAATGTTGAGCTGGGAAATTGTGCAGACATGAGAGGTGGTCCAGAAGTGGTCCAGAGCCATTCAACCGAGAAATTGCGCAGAACTCACTGTGCTCATAACCTGTGCAATGCATGAGCCAGAGAGTTGCCTAATTCTTCCCAGAACTGCGTAGTATTTCCGAGCAATGCATGGTATTTTTTCCCAAAAAATTAAAAGCCAAAAAGGAAAAAACATCCCTAAAAAATAAGGATCTATTTTATCAATCTGAAGGAGGCACTTGAGTTATTTTGGAAACTGCCACTAAGTGTCACTTTTTCTTTGATTTTTGGCATGCACGTCATAAATCATAACTTGACCAAATCTATTTAATCGATGCTACTAGAGCTCATTTTCACATTCGATCTTGGAGCTCTGGAAATCCCGAGGAGATCAAGGAACCTTCGGTGCGATCGTCGTCGCTTTTCCGGGTGAGTTTTGCTTTTCTAGTATTTTTCCCATTTTTCTGTCATTTTTTGTTGTTTAACTTGTGAGAGTGTTGTTTCACACGTTTCTTTGAACGACCGCTAGTTTTTTAACTTGTTTTAGCTTGTGGAAGTGTTGTTTCAAGTTATATATTGCCTTTCCCGAGTGTCACATGTGTTTTCCCATTTTTGCACCAACGGTTACTGTTGCGACGACTCCCTTCACATGCTTCGTTTTCCTTCATTTTAATTGATTCCTGCACTTGTTTCATATGCATACATTAACACTTAGTCAGATATGCACTCAACATCACACCATCCTTCAGATCCGCTCGATTTTCACACTCCCCTTGGGCGGATCTGGGTCCCCTTTGCTCAAATCTCAAACTTCACTGCATGTAATGCGTAATCTGGGAGCTCAAGGCCTCTGCCTTAGCTTCTAGAATTGCGCAAAGGCTGTCTTGGCCTGGCTCCAACTGGGCACTATGCAGTTCCAGGAGCCAGCCTCCTAGCTTGCCCACTGAGATTGCGCAATGCGTTGTCTCTCCTGGCCTTGGCCCAAGACTAAATTGTGCATTGTGCAGTTCTAGTCATCAAGTTTCCCGATTGACTGCTGGGACTACACAATGCGCAGTTCCCACAGTCAACCAGTGACCTATGTCAACCAGAATTGTGCAATATTTCTCATCATGAGCTCGAATTTTTGCTTGATATTTTCCTAAAGTTGCTTTGGTTTTTGAGCTGACATTTTCTTTCCATGAGTGTCCTCTCTGTCCCACAGGTACAATAGTTGTTGAGCATCTCTCTAGCAGTTACAGTTAACATGACATCTGAGAGAGTTGCATTAAAGGAATGCGCCAAGAGCAGTACAGGGGAAGCAATTGACCATATATCAGTTGATCTATTAGTTTATGTAGATACTCAGTTGTTCATTGAGAAGGGTTTAACACTGACATGGTAGCAAATCAAAGATACTTTTGTAAAGAACTTCAAGGAAGACTTAGAGGACCGACATGTTTATCTTAGCATCCAACGGTTAGGCTTATACAAGGTTGCATGTAGGTACCTCACCTTCCCATGTGCGAACATTATCAGCTAGATTGTCTCACACACATATGAACAGACTATGACATTGAGAAGTGCCAGTGGGATAGAGCTTGCCAACTTTAGGGAAAAGAACTTTCAACAGATGTATCATTTACCCCAGCCGGTGAAGTGCATGGAATCATTTTTCTAGACCACCCATAGCTTTGTGAACACTAGAGATATCATCAAGCGCTGGGTGAAAGAGCCGACAATGTTTAGACAGACACCCACTCATGTTTACAAGACAAATTCCCTCAGGAAGGCTTATCGATTCTCGATCATCTTTGACTGCATAATATATGGTCAAGAGAACATAGAAACCTTTCCTAAAGGGTGGGTGGTCGTACTGGACCAGTTGGTGAGTGATGGGAAGCCATTCAAATGGCCAAATTTGTTGGCTCATAAGTTGAAGATACATGTGACTAACACTCATAATCCTCCCAAGAATGAACAAGTAAGGTTTTACATGTTCGCATACTTACTAGATGCAATTTGTGCCCATCAACAGTTTCTTGGCATGAATTGAAATGGACACGAAAAGAGACTGTCATCAACATCTACCGCGAGTTGCTTTCTGACTACAACTATCGAGGAGTGATAGAAAATCTAACTGACTATTTTATCATCCCGTTGTACAAGCTTATCTTTGAGCAAGATCCACCTTGCATGTCCTGAGAAGCAATGGAGGAGATAATAAACATTGCATATTGGTATGCCTCACCAGGTGGCACCTTCATTAGAGTGTTTGGCGGAGAGAATCCTCTGCATGTTCTACCAAGGTATGCCACTGACAAGTTGATCACGCAAGAGATTTCATATCACCTCCCCACAGGGTTGTCAACATGATTGCATATGAAGAAGAAAGTGCCATGGCCCGCTCTTCCTTTGTAGATTGGATTATACGAGAATAAGTGCTTGAAGGATACATATGTCGAGGCCAAGGATATAGTGAAATTCAAGTTTGGCACCAAATACTTTAATCTATATGATCCCCACAATTTCTATAAGGACCACTGTGCGAGTGTGTATTTTCCATGGATCTAAGGGGCATGTCATTGGCCAGAGGAGGACCCTTGGAAGTACTATTACAATGCCTCCAAACTCCATGAGCCGGTCAGTATAGAAACAACTTGGAAAGTTGCTCTGCAAACAACAACAACATAGGAAGCAACAATAATGACAACAATAGGCAGTAATCTAGTGCAAAACAAGGGAAAGAGGAAGATTGTTGAGAACCCAAAGGCAGAGAAAAGATGCAAGATGAGGGCATATCCTCTTAGTTCCCTATAATACTAGTGATTACCCCATTACTATTGTAGTTGTATCCCTTATTGATATTGTTGTGCCCCTATTATCCCCATATTGTTATTATTGTGCCCCATAGAATCCCTCTATTGGTATTTTTGTGCCTTTATATTATTATTGTTAGGTCGGCTGGGTTATATTGTGACTCCTTAGACTCCTATATATAGAAAGGAGGTTTTGTCATTTGAATCATAAAAGAATCATTCATTTGTGTAATGTAAAGGAGGTTGCCCCCTCAAAAAGGCTGAATTCTAAGGCGTTGACCTATCTTTTCTATCTTTTTGTGAGCTGGTTTCATAACATTTGGTATCAGAGCTTTGGATTCTAGGGTTTTGCTGCTCCAAATAGGTCATCGTGGCATTTTCGCTATAACTTTTTTCTGCGACGTTTCAAAAGTGAAAAACAAAACCCATTTGAGACGAAAGCGCACTGAACCTCGGGTCCGAATTTCAGAGCTTTTCACGCTATATTTGTGGAGATATGATCTGAGGAAGTTGGTCTTTTTGCAGACTCCTCAATTACATTCCAAACAGGTGACCTGGGGAAAATCGTCGTAACTTTCTCTCTATGCATCAGATTGAGATTTCGTAAGAAGGTAAAGAAAGAGGATAGACTGTAGTTTCTTGTATATATTTTTCAAAGCCAAAGGTTGAAATAGGGACATGTGGCACGTCGTACAAGTTCGCTCTACTGAACTAGCCTATAATCAGGTCACTGTGGGAGATTTGGCATAACTCTTCCTTGGAGAATCCAATTTGGATAAGACTAGTGGCATTGGAAAGAGGACATAGAGGGATATTGCAGGTTGCAATTTCAAAAATGGATGATCCGAAATTACAGAGATACACCAGAGGCAATATCGAGCTCCTACAAAGTGAAAAAATGTGTGTAGATTTTTTTAAATTTTTTGCTTAAGCTTGGTTTGAAAAATTATTTTGAAGGAATTCAAAGGGCATAGTAGAGAATTATTATTGGTGACTGATGCCCCGAGGAAAGAAAATGCAAACACCTAGTAAGAAACCTGAAAGCTCTAGCATGACTCATGAAGAAGAGGAAGAAATGCTACGTGATATATCAAAATTACAAGACCAAGTGAAACAAATGTCACTCTCATAAAAGCTAACAGAAGCTAAGATAAATGGTGTGGAATCTAAGATAAATGGCGTGAAAGCTAAGATAGAAGATTTGAAGATAGATTTGAAGACAGGCATGGCAGATTTGAAGACAACTTTGACAAAATTTTTACAAGAAATACTTACTAATGGTGAAAGGGTAGTAAAGGAAACTCATGATGCGAACAAAAGAAATGATAATCAAGATTTCATAGACTCTAATGTTGGATCGAAGATCCACCATATTCCAAAAATCAATATGAGGAAGTTTGATGGCAAGGATCCCGCAACATGGATATTATAGATGGAGCAATTTTTCGATCTTAATAATGTGAAAAACACACAAAAGGTGCGTATTGCAACTTTATATTTGGAACCAAATCAGTTTGTATGGTATCAATGGCTTTGCTCTCATAAACAAATTACCACTTGGGCAATTTTTACGGAAGAATTAACAACACATTATGAGGATACAAAAAGCAACACTTTTTTTAGCCAATTGATAAGTCTCAAACAAAAGGGTTCAATAATGGAGCACATTGAGGAGTTCCAAAAATTGAACATAAGGGTAAAAAATATTCCAGAGGAGCATAGGGTTGATGTGTTCATAGGGACTTTAAAGGATAATATCCAACATGATGTTCACCTTTGGGAACCTGATTCATTAGAGAAGGCATTCAGGTTAGCAAAAAAAATGGAAAGCAAAATTATGGCAACCAGGAAGCATACCACTCACAACTATAAAGATGGAAGTGTTGTTGCCCCTAGTCTTCCACAACCTGTAAGGTTGACACCACAACAATTGGAAGAAAAAAGAGCAAAAGGGCTTTGTTACAATTGTGATAGCAAATACACTAAAGTTCATAAGTGTGCTGAGAAGAAATTATTCTACATAGATTGTGAAGAGGAAGAAGAAAAGGAGCAAGAAAGGTCAAAAGAAGAGGATATACTCCAGGAACAAAGCCTAGATAAAGAAGAAATGAATCCAACCATATCTTGTAATGCATTGGGTGGAATTACCACTACTTAAACCATCAAGATAGAAGGACAAATCAAGAAGAAAAAGGTAATATCATTGATTGATTCAGGAAGTACCCATAATTTTATTCATTGTAAGGTAGCAAAAGAATTGAATTTCTTCCTATATCCAGCACCAGAGTGTCAAGTGATGGTTGCAAATGGAGGAATGATAAATTGCTCTGGAAAGTGCCATAATATCAAGCTATCCATGGGAGAATATGTGTTGACTAGTCCAATGCTTTCCATTCCAATGGGAGGTGCTGATGTTGTACTAGGAGTCCAATGGCTACAATCCTTGGGTACAATAGCTTTTAATTTTCAAGAACTTTTCATGAATTTATTTATTTATTTTTTTTCGGAAGGAAAGGAAGTTGAATAAGGGGTATTGCATGGAAACCGGGAAAGATAATCAGCTCTAATGGTATGACAAAGCTTCTAAAAAAGGAATAAAGAGGTGTATTTTCACAATTATGTTCGCTAGATGTTTCCACATCCAAATCATCTATTTCTCCAGATCTCCAAAAAGTCTTGGAAAATCATTCCAAGGTATTTGAGACTCCCAAAGGTCTCCCACCTATTCGTGATCATGATCATGCTATTCATCTGATTCCAGGAAGTGTTCCTCCAAACTTAAGGCCGTATAGATATCCCTATGCCCAAAAGAGTGAAATTGAACGCATGGTTGCAGAAATGCTAGAGGCTGGTATAATTCAACCTAATAAAAGTTCTTTCTCTGCTCCAGTAGTATTGGTGCACAAGAAGGATGGATCATAGCGCATGTGTCCGGATTATAGGGAGCTCAACAAGCTCACTATTAAAGATAAGTTTCCCATTCCTGTCATTGATGAATTACTGGATGAATTGCATGGATCAATTTACTTCACCAAGTTGGATCTTCATTCAAGATATCATCAAATTAGAATGAAGACTGAAGACATTCTGAAAACAACATTTAGAACTCATGAGGGTCATTATGAATTTTTGGTCATACTTTTTGGCCTTACCAATGCACCTTCTACATTTCAAGGTTTGATGAATTCCATTTTCAAATCCTTCCTTAGAAAATTTGTGTTAGTATTTTTTGATGATATACTAATCTACAACAAGTCTTGGAAGGATCATGTTGAACATGTTGACAAGGTGCTACTATTATTGGAGGAGAAATAATTATATGCAAAAAGATCCAAATGTTTCTTTGGAGTACAGGAGGTGGAATATCTGGGTCATATTGTATCTCATGAAGGAGTTAAGGTAGACCCTAGCAAAATTAAAGCCATGAAGGAATGGAAAATCCCCACATCCATAAAGCATCTGCAAGGATTTCTCGGGTTGACAGGGTATTATCGCAAGTTTGTTAAGAATTATGGGAGAATATCAGTGCCTCTAACAACATTATTGAAGAAAGATGCATTTTCATGGACTCCAGAAGCAACAAAGGCCTTCAAACATCTTAAAGAGGCAATGTGCCAAGCATCGGTCTTAGCTACACCGGACTTCACAAAAACCTTTATTGTGGAATGTGATGCTTCAGGAAATGGAATTGGTGCTGTTTTAATGCAAGATGAAAGACCCATTGCTTTTGAAAGTTGTCCAATCAAGGGAAAGTTTTTACACAAAGCTATTTATGAGAAGGAAATGTTGGCAATACTACATGCACTTAAGAAATGGCGACCCTACCTAATGGGAAGACACTTCAAGGTAAAAACGGAACATGATAGCCTTAAATACTTTTTAGAACAAAGATTATCCTCTGAAGAGCAACAAAAGTGGGTCACAAAGATGTTGGGTTATGACTTTGAAATCATCTACAAAAAAGGGAAGCAAAATGTGGTGGCAAATGCACTCTCAAGAAAGGATGAGGATGTGGAAGCATTGTTGTGTGCCATTTCTATTATCCAACCAGATTGGATAAACGAAGCAAGGGAGGAATGGAAGAATGATGAAGAAGTGTGGGCATTTATTCGAAAGTTACAACAGGATTCCAGTACATCTGATACATTTAGTTGGAAAAATTATGCGTTATGGTACAAAGATCGCTTATACCTCTGTAAGAATTCCCAAATCAAACAAAATATTCTTATGGAATTGCACACTTCTCCCTTAGGAGGGCACTCAGGATTTTTAAAAGCTTACCACACGGTTAAGAAGGAATTTTTTTGGGATGGCCTTAAATCAGATATTCAAAAGTTTATAGCGGAATGTTTGGTTTTCCAACAAAATAAAGTTGAAACAATTAAGACCCCGGGTCTATTACAACCTTTATCCTTTCCAAGCCAACGTTGGGAGGAGGTTTCAATGGATTTTATCACAGGTTTACCCAGGTCTAAGGGAAAGAGAGTCATCATGGTGGTAGTTGACAAACTTACCAAGTATGCACACTTTTGTGCATTATCACATCCATTTAAAGCTAGTACAGTTTCTACTACATTTATGGAAACAATTCAAAAGCTACATGGAAATCCAAAGATTATTGTAAGTGATAGAGATCTCATTTTAATTGGATTTTCTTGTCTCGGTACTCAGTTAGCTCATAGCTCATCTTATCATCCTCAATCTGATGGGCAAACTGAGATAGTAAAAAAATGTTTGGAAGGATATCTTTGTTGCTTTGTATCTGATAAACAGACACAATGGGTCAAATGGTTTCCTCTAGTTGAATGGTGGTATAACACTTCCTTCGATACAACAACAAAAATGACCCCATTTATGGCACTTTATGGATATCAGCCACCATCCATCACATCATATTTAAGAGAAAATTCTAAGGTTCAAGCATTGGAACATCACATTGAGCATCAACAACAATTCCTCCAACTCTTAAAGGATAACCTCGTGTTGGTGCAAAATAGAATGAAACAACAGACATATCAACATCACAGCGAAAGAAGTTTTGATGTAGGTGATTGGGTATTCCTACGACTACAACCATATAAACAAATGTCCCTCAAGCAAGCTAAGAAGGATAATAAATTATCACCAAAGTATTATGGTCCGTACAAGGTGTTGCAAAATATTGGTACTATGGCATACAAATTGGAGCTTCCTGCAGCTTCTCGAGTGCACCCAGTTTTCCATGTTTCATGTTTAAAGAAGGTTATAGGCGACAAGCTCCCAGTTCAAACAATATTTTCAGAACTTGACGAGTAAGGAAAAATTATATTGGAACTGGAGGCAGTCACAAAAACAAGAACTCGATAGCTGCGATATCAATCAATTTCGTTGTATCTCATCAAGTCGAAGAACTTATCCGCTAAAGATTCCACATGGGAGGATGAGAATTTTATACAGAAGCATCCAAAACTACTCAGGCGTTGAGGACAACAATTTTTTGAAGGAGAGGGGCATGTTAGGTCCCTATAATACTAGTGATTACCCCATTACTATTGTAGTTGTATGCCTTATTGATATTATTGTGCCCCTTTTGTCCCCATATTGTTATTATTGTGCCCCATAGAATCCCTCTATTGTTATTTTTGTGCCTTTATATTATTATTGTTAGGTCGGCTGGGTTATATTGTGACTCCTTAGACTCCTACATATAGAAAGGAGGTTTTGTCATTTGAATCATAAAAGAATCATTCATTTGTGTAATGTAAAGGAGGTTGCCCCCTCGAAGAGGCTGAGTTCTAAGGCGTTGATCTATCTTTTCTATCTTTTTGTGAGCTGGTTTCATAACGGATCCTATCTTGGAGAAAGAAGTTTTGGCAACAGAAGAAAAGAAGGAGCAGTGGGTAAAGAGAGCAAAGCGAAGGAAGAGATAAAATCAGAGGCTGTAGGAAGCAGAATTGAAGCTGCAGGAGACGGAGAAGAAGTTGAAGGAAGAATATGAGCTAAGGAGGAGTTAAAGACAAGAGAAGCATAAGCAGGAAGAGGAACAAAGGCAAGGCGTAATGACAGAGCAAACATCGCCTATACAAGTTGATGAATCAGAACATCCAACAACTGAGGAAGAGGGTGAACATATGCAGATCTAGAGTTTGCTCAACAGATTGAGTCACTGATCGATGTGACAGACATGGAGTTGGAGCAGGAGCCACAAAATGAAGATAGTAACCTGATGCCGAAAGCATCAGCGGTCATGTCTTAGTCTCCACCACCTCCAGTGTGAGAACCATCCCCGAGTGAGCAAGGAGAAGTGGTTCTCCTTGATGATGATCTGGTCGTGGATGTGTATAATCTATCTTTTGATGATTTTCGGAAGAGGATTGTACAAGCGCAGAGAAATCACTTTTTGGATGATCACGCATCACTTGCATTCATCAAGGAAAGGGTGATAATGTCATACACTAGGCATCATCCAACCGCCCTTACTGAAGCTAGCTTGGCCTATGCAAAAGCAACAAGTTCAAATATTAAGTACCTGACAACTGAGAATGAACGACTTGCAAAGAGCTTGCAGGTTTCCAAGCTGTTGGAAAATGTAACTATGTTCAGTCTTTAATAACGTACGTGAGTCATTATGTAATGTACTTGTCAAAAGAGTAAAGAAAATATTTATTATTATTATTATTATGACTTATTAAAGCATGGGTTTCATGCTTGGGTCACCATATTTTAGGTCAAAGTCCCCATTGAGGACTTCTAGGATTTATTCTAAGTCTATAGAATTATTTTACATTTAAAGAGACCCTTCTTGGGCTTTTGAATCATGTAAAAAGGTTTAGTATTGAGTCAAATATGAATTATGTAACCTCCACACCATGTCAGTCTAAGACCCTATTCGACCCCACAAGAAGCCTATAAAAGGAAGGACATCGAATTCATTTGGAGCATCACTTCTCATCAAGTTTGAATTCTTTTTACTGGGCAGAAGTGTGAAAATCTCTTGTTTCTAGGCAAAAGTGTGAATTTCTCTTGTTGCTTGGAAAGTATGTTGCCAGGAAGCCGAAGTGAATGCGAGTTTGGGTGAGTCTAAGGAGACAAGGAAAATTGAAATTTTGGTGGTGGTCTCTCTCTGTTTCGTGCTCTAGATTGGGAGATCGAAGTCTTCCAAGTTGGACTGTTGCCTGAAGTTGTTAGTTACTACAAGTTGCTGCATAGTCGAAGTTGTTGGGAAGAGGTCAAACTTCTGGAGGCTGACTTGGTGTGGAGGGAAGGTTTGGTCTTGGTATAGGGTGAAGAGTCTCAAAGAATATTTTGAAAGGAAGAATTACTTTAACTGGGTTTTCCCCTCGAGGGGGTTTTTCCCTAGCATGTGCTTACATCTTGTGTCCATTGTTTTATGTGGTGTTGCTTTTGGTAATTGCTTGATGAAATAAAGAAAGAAGATATAAAGAATCATAATAATAAGAAATGTCACAAGTAATTATCAAGATCAAGAAAATATTTATTGCCTTTCTGATTTTTCAACATGGTATCAGAGCTTTGGTGAAGAAAGAAGAAAAACACAGATCCATTCATAAGCACTATCTCAGGGAAAGACTCTATTATATTCAAGGAAGATGTATAACTCAATCAAGGGTGAGAACAAACTTGAAGGAGCATCCAACTTCAGGTCATGGAAGAAGAGGATTGACCTAATCCTTGATAAGAACAAGGTAATGGATTTAGTAAGAGGAAATGTAAAGAAACCTACAAAAGATGCCAGTAATGCTGACAAAGCGAAATTCAGGGATTTAGAATTAGTGGCTATAACTCTAATGGTATAAGGGATAAAACACATTCTTGTCCCATTCATAGCTAACATCGATCATGCTCAATAGATGTAGGAATCCTTGTCGAAGTTGTTCACTTTTAAGAACATTGGTCAAGTAGCATGTTTGAAGAATGAGTTGAGGAATACGAAAATGACTAAAGAAGATATCGTGGCAACCTTATTTGTGAAGATAGCTAGACTCAGGGATGATCTTTTTGCCATAGATGAGATTGTTCTGGAAAAAGAACTTGGGATCACTATTATATTAGGATTGCCACCCTCCTAGGGTGCATTTTCTTTAGGTCTCAATAGTTGGAACGTAGCTCCCACCTTTGAAGAATTATGGATTGCATGCAGTGAAGAAGAATTAAAGAACTCAATGGTTTCCAATCCTGAAGAAGTATCAAATGCTTATGTTTCTCATCATAAAGGAAAGAGATCGAAGGGACCAAGGAAGAAAGTTGACATGTCTAAGATAGAGTTCTATCAATTTCATAAGAAAGGTCACTACAAGAGTGACTATCTTGAGAATCCAAGGATAAGAAGAGAGGAAGACATCAAGCCAACTTTGCTTAAGAAGGAGACTCAAAGAAAGTCAAGTTTGAAGAATCCAACATTAGGGACTTACACTATTAAGTCATTTTCTTTACATAACTTTTTTCCCAAGGAAAAATCATAATTTTATTAATGGAAACAAAATTACATGTTATAGATGCTTAAGATAATTGCATCATCAAGTCAATGAATGATGATCATAAGTTCATACAAAAAACAACTAAAATACAGATGTGGAGAAAAATTAAGCTTTTCTCTATTTTTTTTCTCAACATTTTTCCATTCACCTTGTGATGGTGTGGAAGAGACAAGAGCAAGCTGATTTCCTACTTCTGATTTTACAGTGTACCTGTTTGAATCTGAGTTGTTTGATGTATGTTGACGTTTATTTTGACCCGTATCCTTTACTTATGATATCTTTGCTAGTTGAACCAAGTTGCTCTATAATTCAAATGGATCTTGTGAGGTTTTCCCCTGTGTTTCTGATTCATTTGATGTCTGGTTGTTCTCATTGGATATGAGTTCTTCCCCTGCTTCGTCCTCATCCTCATCAGACTCAGGTGGAGGGAATTGCCATCCTTTGGGTTGTTTCCCAACCTTCTTCTTTCTTCGGATGTCTTTCTTGGCTTCAGGGCACGTGTTTTGAAGGTGTCTTGTTTTCCAACAGATTCTGCATCTGAATGTTGTGTTCTCATAATCTAAGAGTCGTGTCCAATTCCACTGGTTATGAATCAGTTGTATGTGATCCGGTAAGCCTTTGCTAAGATCTTCCTCCACACATATTCGTGCAAAGGTATAGATTCTTTCCTCCAATCTTTGTGTGTCTATTTTGATGTATCTCCCTATTATATTCCCAATACCTGTCAGGACCCGATTATCCCAGAAATGTAGAGGGAGATTATGCAACCTAACCCATACCGACATTCTAGTTACGATCATGGTATTTGCATCAAATTATGGAAACCAAGGGGTAATGAAGAGGCCTGTCGATCCCCAGAACAACGGTCCTTCTTGAAGAATAATGTCTCTTGCTTCCGATGATGGGAATTTTACAATGAAGAACCCTTTAGAACAGAGGTGTATTTCACAATGAAGTGTCTAGTTTGTGAAAATCCACTGAAAAAGCTCCGTTGGTTTAGGACATAAACTATTGAATCAACATATGATGTCTTGTGATTCATATGTAGTATAATTCTCATCTGTTTCTAGAGTGTCTACATTCATTTCTGGAATGTAGTTTAGTTGCTCTACTGTGTAAGGGTTGGGGGAGTTACATGCTTGATCTGAAGGTGTTGTAGCTGCATTTTTGCCCTATAATATGTTCTTGTAGGAGACTCTTCCATTTGTGTGCTTCTATAATGATTCTGTGCCTTTAGATGAACTGCTTCCAGGGCCTCATCCAACACCTTTTATTTTATTGGAAGTTGCAGCTCCACCTCTCAGACGTAGGTTGAGGGTTATGCAGGATGCTGATATGATGTTGTAATCCAACAAAAGTCGGTTATCCTGCATTGATTTGCCCCCACAGATTAGGTGTTCTAAATGTACAGGGTATCCAATATTTTGCATGATGTGTTGCTTCAGTTGCATCACCTTGTCTATAGCGTGTACCCAAACTAATGAAGACTTCTCAACAGGGGTTTTTAGAAAAAATTGAAATCGAATTGTGTTTACCTATTGCAGAGAGTCAATGTCTGGTTTTATGTCAAAAGGCAGTTCTGCTCCTGGAGGCCCAAATTGCATTGAGATCGATTTGGATGGATTACTGATGAGATTCGAAGTAGGAACCTCCCTAAATCGATGCAAGTATTCTGGATCCAGCTTAAGGAAATGAGATATGGTGCAAACAGTCAGGAACAGAGGGCAGTTTGTTGTATTGGTCTCTGAATCTATTAGATCTGAGCCTAGACAAAGCCTCACTAGTTTTTGTTTCTGCATATCTAAGGCACCATGCAGATTTATTCGGTGCGATTACCAAGGCCCCTCTATGGAGTTGAGATGAAAGTATGCCTGCAGATATGAGCGCATAGGAGTCTATCCGATCAAGATCGTAGCGACGAAAGCATTTTTATTGTGGCAACAGAGAGATCCCAGGTTGCAACACATGTGTGTCACGATAAGTTCGTCTGCAGGAACCCTCACTACCGCCACTGTCCTCAGGCTCTCTGATCGCATCCACAAAATTCTTGAGAAGCAAGCCTTACTCGACCAAACTAGAAGGGTTGGTAAGCCGTCTACATCAGGCATGAAGTGGGTGAGATTTCGCTTGATACAGAGCATGATCGCCTTGGATACCCCATAGAAGGAAGCCACCATAGGGCCATGTTCTCCCTCCTCTATAAGGATGTAATCCCACTTGAGGGCAGAAACCTAAGATCCAAAGACACCATGCAAACCAACCGAAATATTGTTCATGGCAGTCGTGCCTAATCCCGAATATGCAATAATTGAAGCCCTAGCACACGTGAGCTCCATTTTTCTCCTATTTCCTTGTTTTCCCTTACTTACATTAAGTAACCCTCCACAATCACCTTTTGTTTTACATAGCTTGTTTTATATGTTTTATAATTTATAGGTTCTTAAGACATCTTTGGAAAGGACGTTTTTGTATTGCTTTAAGTTTGTAGGTTTTCCTCAAGCTTTGGAGGGGGCTCCCAACAAATATCAAAGGTAAGTATCTCATGTCTTTTCAGTTTTGGGTTCATGTACTCATTTAGTTTTGATTATATTAAATACTAATCACCCTTCTCCGTTTATTGTCTTGATCTGGAAAACATCCGAAAGAAGGAGGATCTCTCAAGAAAAGGTTAGTCAAGATTCAAAGGTATGCTTTGAATACATTGATTGAAAGGATTATTCATTTGATGATTTATTACTAACTTTGTTATGACTAGATGTATTGAATCTTAGTGATTCTTGTTTGGGTGATTCATAGCTTGATAAATCTACCCACCCCACTCATATTGACTATGTAGAACCCTAGATAGGTTCTAGGAAACCCTAACAAAAGGGCATGCTAATGTGAATGTATGAAATCCTAAGTTGCTTAGGGATATTGTGAAATGCTATTTAAAATCTTATTGATGAAGTCATGTTTGGGATTTTGGTATGATTGAGAAATCCTAACTTGTTAGGATTGAGTGATAAGGTCTAAAGTCCTAGAACCTTTGAGGTTTTGGTAATGTAGGGTTTACTATGTTTCTACATTTGAACCCTGGCTCATTGGGGTTTGGTGGAATGTTTGAGAAAGACCCTTATATTGTCTTAAAATGTTTTCCTTGGTATGTGGTGTTTGTCTTATCAAAACCTAGTGTAATCAAAATGATTATGTGTCTAACTCTTATTTGATATTGTTGTGAAGTTAGGTTTGACTAACACATGATATGAAATATATTTGCATGATGATAAAATCTAGGCATATATAGATATGTCCTTTTGGTTGAAATCCTAGGTTGGTCTAGGTCAAGATGTATTAATGTTGTTGGACATATGATATGCTTATGAATTCCTAAATATGTGTTAACCTAGTCACTGATGGTCATGAGTTTTACAATTTAATGGAAGTCCTTGTCTGAGATTCTAGGATGATGATATATGAAAATCTGGGGTTTTGCAGTTAAATCCTAGTAATGACATTGTCTAATGTGAAATATAAAAATTTGAGATCTATGTATTTAATGATTGTTGAGATTATGGAATTTTAGGGTTTTGGAGTTAAACCTTAGTCAAAATAAAATCTCTGAAATAAGATAATTTGAGATTTGTATAAGTTTGTTGAATTTGTGAAAAATGGAATTCTAGGGTCAAACCTTAGTCGAAGTAGAAATCTCTGATGAACATTGACTATGTGATAGTTTGAGATTGTTGAAAATCTAAATCTTTGGTTGAAGATTTATAATTGATCGGAAATCTAGGGTTTGAAACTAACCCTAGTGATGGTTGGTCATTGATTGAAAATCTAGGAGTTGGAAATAACCCTAGTGGAAGCTAGTCAGGTTAATGGCTAAGTTGTGATTGATTTTGATTGACTCTTTTGTATGAAATCTAGGATTTGTATGAATCCCTGGTGAAAAGTCTAACATATGTATTTTTAAAGGTTGTTAGATGTTTTGTAGATATATGTTTGTGTGAATTGTTTCTAGGGTTTGCTATATGTTTTAAGGAAGGTATATCATACTTTTGGAAGAAAACATTGAAACCCTAGATGGAATGAAAGTTATTATGAAGTAGTCTAGTGTGTATGACTACGTCCCTAGCAAGATGTTGAAGAGTATATATTTCTTGTTTGTAATTGAGTTTGGGTATCTGTTATGAATAAATTTGAAATGCTTTCGTGATTCTAATATGGCTAACATCATGCTTCTGTAGATTTTGTTGTACTTGCTATTGAAATTATGCAGGTACACAATCTTCAACTTGGTGAAGATGCTCGTTGATAAGATAAGCATGATGAGGTGAATGATAACTCTGATGAAATGTTTAGAAGCCACGAAATATTCTCTGATGTCGAAAAGAAGAAGTTGATCTCCCGAAGGAAGCATGAATAGAAGGGATCTCCCTAAGATTAAGAGGGAGTCCAGATGAAGAAATGCATCCTGATTGAGAGGGAGGGCATAGCTTGGTATTGATTGAAGAATGAATTTAGGAGGATATGTTGCTACATGAGAAGTAGGAAAGGAAAAATATATGATTGAGGAATCTTCTATTAGAGTTTCGGTTGGTAGTCCTACTATGAAAAAGTTGAGAAGCAACATCTAATTGTTTGGAAGACTCTAGAGGTTTGTATTTGATTATGTACATGTTATTGATTGGAGTTGTGTTTGTATAGTTAAATCTCTCGAAGGATTTGAAAGCATGCTAGTTACCAATCAGTTTGATTGGGAGAGATTGGACATTCTTGATCTACCGGATCTAGGGATGTTGAGTCTTTGTGAATGAAGCATTGCCTGGGCAGACATCTGGCTGGAACTTAGTGCTGATGTCTAGGTCCTGAAGTTGGAAAGGTGGTGTTGATTATTGAGCTTTGTTTTGGATACACACCTGGATTTTTTGGGTTGATGGTTAGCAAGTAAGCCTAAGGGTACTTAAAGGGGCTGAAATCTTGAGTCCATCTTAGTCCCACTTGGATAGATTACCTTGGTCAGGAATCTAGTCCTTGGAATTGTGGTGCCTAAACTATTGAGTGACTGTTTGGATAGATTTCCCTGGTTAAGAATCTAGTCCATGGCATTGTTGTGCCTAAAATATTGAATGACTGTTTGGAAAGATTGCCTGGTCAAGAATCTAGTCCATGACATTGTGGTGCCTAAAGTTCTTCATGGTTCATATAGTTTGAGATCTTCCATTGTACATTATGAATACCTCCCTAGTTAAGAGGGAGTGTTGGAAAATGTAACTATGTTTAGTCTTCAATAATGTACTTGAGTCATTATGTAATGTACTTGTCAAAAGAATAAAGAAAAGAATTATTATTATTATTATTGTGACTTATTAAAGCACCAGTTTCATGCTTGGGTCACCATTTTTTAGGTCAAAGTCCCCATTGAGGACTTCTAGGATTTATTCTGAGTCTATAGAATTATTTTACTTTGAAAGAGACCCTTCTTGGGATTTTGATCATGTAAAAAGGTTTAGTATTGAGTCAAATATGAATTATGGAACCTCCACACTATGTTGCCCTATGGGAAGATCAAGTCGACTTAAGACCCTATTCGACCCCACAAGAATCCTATAAAAGGAAGGACATCGAATTCATTTGGAGCATCACTTCTCATCAAGTTCGAATTCTCTTTACTGGGTAGAAGTGCGAAAATATCTTGTTGCTGGGTAGAAGTGCGAAGTTCTCTTGTTGCTAGGAAAGTTTGTTGCTAGGAAGCCGAAGTGAATGTGAGTTTGGGTGAGTCTAAGGAGACAAAGAAAATCGAAATTTTGGTGGTGGTCTCTCTTTTTTTCGTGCTCTGGATTGGGAGATCAAAGTCTTCCAAGTTGGACTACTGTCTGAAGTTGTTAGTTACTACAAGTTGCTACATAGTTGAAGTTGCTGGGAAGAGGTCAAATTTCTGGAGGCTGACTTGGTGTGGAGGGAAGGTCTGGTCTTGGTCTAGGGTGAAGAGTCTCAAAGAATACTATTGAAACGAAGAATTAATTTGACTGGGTTTTCCCCTCGAGGGGGGATTTTCCCTGGCATATGCCTACATCTTGTGTCCATTGTTTTATGTGCTGTTGCTTTTGGTAATTGCTTGATGAACTAAAGAAAGAAGATATAAAGGTTCATAATAATAAGAAACATCGCAAGTAATTATCAAGATCAAGAAAATATTTACTGCCTTTCTGATTTTCCAACACAAGAAAGAGGTAGAACAACTCCGAGCATCAACACAAAATGCAGTTTTTACATTGGGGGAGACGAAGAAAGCGATACCTGCTAAAGTATCAACACTTGAGAGTACCATCCAGAAGCTCTATGATGGATTTGTCAATGTGCATAAAGAAGTTGTCTATCTGTATGGCCTACAACAACAATGCTAATAGTTTGTTCAAACTCTCAAGGACATAAATGCTGCCATTGCCCATGTACAAGAGTGGACAATGCAGTACAAAGGGGCCCTGCTTGACTTAGCAAAGAAGATGAAGCCACAAGTAGATCTAGAGAAAGAAAAGGTCTGAATGTTGATTCAGAACTATGAACAACTCGCCCCATTCATTAGTAGCATATAGGACTCATATGCATGGTTGCACAATAGTTTGGATGTAATGGTGAGAATGCACATGATCCCATTAATTGGTTCCCTCATCGATGCTAACCTCAAGAATCAAGTCCAGCTAGAGATCGATGAGTACATGGAGTAGCTAAGACAAGAGGCCACTAGGGAAGACTTGGAGCTAAGCACACATAACATGCAAAAGTACATCCGTGGTTTTGTCATGGTCAACACCATGCTGCACATGCTTCAGAATGAGTTGGATACAAGTTCCAAGACCATATACCCGAATGCCATGGAGGAAAGAGTCCGCTTTCAGAAAGACACCATCAAAAAGTTTGGGGAAACCATAACACAATACCAAGCTTGGCATCAATATGTGACAAAAAAGCACCAAGTGGAGGTTGTCGAGTTGGTCTTTCCCCAAACTTCGAAATCATAGTGTTTTGTCTCGTTAGGCTGTCTCTAGCCTATTTTGTTTTACACGGGTACATGTAAAAATGTAATATTATTTGTAAATATGTTGTAAGTGAAATTCCAAGTGTCATTATTGGAATGTGAAAGGTCATCATGTTATGTAATGAGTTACTTGTAAGGAAGTTGAAGAGTCATGAGGGTAGTCAAAGAGTCACAAAGGGGAATGTCAAGGGTCACCCCACCCTTTGTTATAAATAAAACCTCATAACTCATAGATGGGGCTTTTGGGAGCCAAGATTTTGGATAGGCTTAGGCTTAGAAAAGGGTTGGGAGTATTGTGAAGAGCCTTGGCTTCTCCATAGTGTAGAGCGAGTATACTTCTTTGGAGGAGCATGTGTTCTTGACTGTAATGTTCCACTATTGGGGCTAGTGGTTGTCAATGGTGTATGTATGGATGGAAATTTCACTTATAATAATAAGATCAGAGCCAACACACTTTCATGCATATGTTGTTAATGTAGTTGGACTATTCTACTTGCTTTAGCAATGTATGTTGTTTAACTTATGCATTTTCTTATGAACTATTTTGTATGTAATTGTACGAATCCCGTTGAATGCGTGTTGTTGGATTAACTCATCACTTTAATTTGTGGATTATTTTTCATTTTAGCTTGTGAAGTCATTCCACTCGTGAGTTCCTTTCAAGATGCATACTATTACAGGCTTCTAAGGGGTGCACTACCTTTGCTCCTCCTTGTGTTACAACCTTCATGCATCACACTTGACTCTCCATAGGGTCACACACTTTCTCTCACCGAAAATTATCATACTTACCTCTGTGCACTACCATGGTCAAGGCATTACACTACTACCCATTGTTGGGACTCCTACTCCAAACAGTTTGAGGTCTAGTTGGGATTTCATATCGGGGAGACCCTCAAAATTTTGGCGGGTCTAGCACTGTCAACATTTCTGGCGCTAGAAGGAGGGCTAGATGACAAGCTGAGCCCTTAAAGTCTGTTTTGAATTTCTGCACATATTTCATGACTTCTGTTGAAATCATAAACCCAACATGTTTCTCTAACTTTACTGATTTCGAAGTGCTGGCGAGCATTATATATGACTTGTCCAGATATAATTTCAATGGCGAGAATGGAATAACCTTGTTTAGACACAATTTCTTTTGTTGGCTTCTGTGACAGGCATGATGTCTCGTCAGATGACATTGTCTGTGGATTGTTCGTTTTCATGTTCAAAGGTTGTGCAAAGCAACAATGTCACACATTACTTGTAGCCTCTATACACTCTTTTGATCACTTGTTTAGAGAATTATGTCATGCTTTCAATCTGTATGACTGTAAAGCCCTTAATAAAATAAAAAAATTTGTGAAAATCACTTGACGATTCTCTTCAATATTTTCACGATCATTTTCTTCATTACTGTTATGAATTTCTTGAAGATGAAGTTGATTGGGAATTTTTGGAGGAAATATTTCAACATTTTGTTCACGTTTCTTAGAACCCGCATGAGTTAGAGTCTTTCACACCTCTCACAACATATCTCGGTGTTAGAGATTCTAAATCCGAGACGGACAAGGTTCTTGTCCCAAGTGACCCTCTATCCCTTCTCATCAAATAGCTTTGGCTCCACAAGTTGAGGTGGGAGAATTTTAGAATCCACTTGTTGATCTGTCACCATCTCCTCCTACCCCACCTACTCAGGATTTATGCCCAAATTTGGACTGTAACCTTAATGGTTGTCATCTGGTCTTATCTCCTCAACCTCCATCCTTTGGTCCCCTTGATCCTCTGGATTTTGGTGTGTTGTGTTCATTCATCTCGGATCTCACATGTGATGTTCATGAGGATCAAGTTCTGGATGGAGTTTGTGTTGAAAATCCAACCTGTGCTATCATTTTTTATGAGTATGTGTGGGAGTCTAAACAAGAATCTATGGTGAAGGATGACCTCCTTCATTCCACACCTCATCCACGTTATCCTGACATCTTCCACGGTTCTTCCATTTCTGTTCCACCTTGTGAAAATTCATTTCTAGATGTTTCTATTTTTTATCATTCGAATAACATGTGGAATGCTAATTTTCATTGGATTGCGGAAAGGACAAATCTCTCTTCTCGAATCCACCAAATCTCTCATCTTACATTTCCGGAAACATAGAGGGTGAAATTTATCGTTTTTCATCATCCCCTCCTTATGATTCGTTAGATCATGAGGAAGCTGCTATCATGATCTTTTCTTTCATTCATCTGATCATGATTTTGATTTGTCTACTCTTGATCTTTCCAAGCCACCGGTCTTTTTTGATCCATCTTGTAATGAATTGGAAACTTCTCAAGTTGTCGAGGTACTTCAGCCCAAGAATATGGTTATGTCAGGTTCTCGTAGCCTTGAGGTCAGTTCCACTTCAGATCAGAAATCTATTGAATCTTTCCAGGCTTCTTATCATTCTGTTGTTCACACTGAAAATCAATCTATCTAACAGTTTTCAAATCCTCCACCGGAATCACACGATCCTATTGCTCAAGCACTAGAGGAGTCATACGTAGCAAGAACTATTGCGAAACATAAGTTTTCTTCTTTCTTTATGTTTGCTTGTTTTTCAAGTTCGAAGGTGTGTACATGCTTGTCTTCCATGCGCAACCTGTTAGGACACCATGATACATCCGCATATTGCCTTTCATATGATTTCATTTTTCTTTTCCATGGATGCATTCAAGCTTCAAACGTATTGGTTTGCATCATTTTATATTTATTGTCTACTAGTTTTCTTATAGATCATGCTCTCGCCTACATGGGCCAACCAATGCACTGATGGATGTATTGGAAGCATCACTTTACGTGAGTCAGCCTATGCTCTGCTTAGGTTAGGAGTAGGAGTAGTGTTTACTTTTCCTATTTGTTTCTAGATTTGCTTACTTTGTTTTGTTTTGTGTTGCTTCTTCCCTTTGTTTGTTTGCTTTGCACCTGTAGGTTAGTTTCCCCATGAAACCATGTTTGGCTTCTTAGAAAAGCAAGGTGAACCCAAGAGGAACTTGTACAACTATCAACACTTTGTTATTTGTCTATTCCCTCTCTTTATGTGAATCTTTCATTTCTTCTAGTTGATGATACCCTGATGGAAAATACGTTCCTTTTAGAGAGAGTCATGGTGGAATCACGATGCTTTCACTCTTAACTAGTACTGCCTACTCTAATCGGTTTTCTATATTCGGTTAACCCTTTCCAAATCAGTCAAGTAGAGTAAGGAGAGGGGGAAAACCTTAACAAGTATGTCAGAGGTATATATAAATATCCTTCTCTGAAGGGACAACCTATTTTGCTCTCAATAAGTCGGGATCCCTCTTCCACCTCATGAAATAAATAAGTGCCTATGCACAGTTCTTTGAAAATTGAAAATTGAAAATTAATAAATAATAAAAGGCAAAAGAAGACAAACGCTTCCTACACAAAGAGGTGAAGTAAGTAACTCCATCGAGGTACTGTCTAGGCTCGCCGGCAGCCGAGCAATGCTTGTGTTCCTGAAGTGACTCTGCTGGGGTACTGTCCAGGCCTGCTAGAAGTAGATAAACACCAAAGATGAAACAAAAACTCTGATAGCCTATTTTAATTGTGCATCTATATACCCCTCATCCCCAATTGAAACAAACCAGTTTGACTTGGCTTGGTATGTGTGTTGCTGATAAAGAGAATGGTAGGGACTACATATTTAACTTAAGCTAAGTGAAGAAACTACGATGATCGAAGGATTAAACAATACTTCTGGAAGAGCTAAACTCACTTTGCATGAGACAAGATCCATATAGAGAGTTGGAGTTCTACCAATGTTTTAGCAACTACAACCACTCTCCAAAATTTTGCCTATGCTTCGTTTTGTAGCCTCCCTTCTAAACCATAATAGCTCATCTTGCACTGATCCATGTACTTGTGCTTCAATTGAGATTTATTCTTTTCATCTTGGCTTGTGTTTTCTCACTTAGTTATTTTTGTAACCCACAAGTCGATCTCTTGACTTGGTATTTCGATAGTTCCGGGCTTGCCTTAGAGAACTGTGCAATTCTTGAGGGCAACTGGCCTTACTCTTGGGAATTGCACAGTCCTGACTGCTAGTGATCCTTGAGCATAGGAAATGTGCAGTACTGCATGACAGCTAGCCTTGAGCTGGGAAATTGTGTAGACATGAGAGGCAACCCGGAAATTGTGCAGAATCCACTGTGCTCATAAATTGTGCAATGCATGAGCTAGAGTGTTGCCTAGTTCTTCCTAGAACTGCATAATCTTTCTAGGCAATACATGGAAGTTTTTCCTGAAAAATAAAAATAAACAAAGAAAAAAACTTCCCTAAAAAATAGGGATCTATTTTTAGCAACCCAAATGAGTCACTTGAGTTATTTTGGAAACTACCACCAAGTGTCGCTTTTTCCTTGATTTTTGGCATGCGCGTCATAAACCCTAACTTAACCAAATCTATTTAATTGACGCTGTGAGAGCTCATTTGTGCATTCGATCTTGGAGCTCTGGAAATCCCGAGGAGATCAAGGAACCTTCGATGCGATTGTCATCGCTTTTTTGGGTGAGTTTTGCTTTTCTAGTCTTTTGTCGATTTTTGTTGTTTAGATTGTGAGAGTGTTGTTTCACCTATTTCTTTGAACGAATCCTCACATTTTAGCTTTTTTTAGCTTGTATAAGTGTTGTTTCAAGTTATAGATTGACATTCCCAAATATCGCATGTGTTTTCTCGTTTTTGCACCAATGGTCGTTGTTGCGGTGACTCTCTTCACATGCTTCGTTTTCCTTCAGTTTGATTGATTCCTACACTTGTTTCACATGCATGCATAAAAAATTATTAATATTTGCACTCAACGTCACACCATCCTTCAGATTAGCTCGATTTTCACACTCCCTTGGGCAAATCTGGGCCCCCTTTTCCCGGATCTCACACTTCACTGCATGCATTGCACAATCTAGGAGCTCAAGACCTCTGCCTTGGCTTCTAGAATTGCGTAGAGGTTGTCATAGCCTATCTCCAACTACGTACTGCACAATTCCAGGAGCTAGCCTCCCAGCTTGGCCACTAAGACTGCACATTGGCCCAAGACTGAACTGCGCATTGCACAACTCTAGTCATCAAGCTTCCTGACTGACTGCTGGGACTGCGCAATGTGCAGTTCCCACTGTTAGCCAGTGACCTTTGTCAACTATAATTGCACAATCTTTCCCATCATGATCCCAAATTTTTGCTTGATCTTGTCCTAAATCTGCTTTGGTTTTTAAGCTGACATTTGCTTGCCATGAGTGTCCTCTCTGTGCCACAGGTACAACAGTTGTTGAGCATCTATCTACCAGTTACAGTTAACATGGCATCCAAGAGAGATGCATCAAAGGAAACCGCCAAGAGCAGTACTAGGGAAGCAGTTGAGTAGATATCAATTGGTCTACCAGTTTATGCAGATACTTAGTTCTTCATTGAGAAGGACTCAACACTGACATGGAAGAAAATCAAATATACTTTTGCAAATAACTTCAAAGGAAGACTTAGAGGACCAACATGTTTATCTTAGAATCCAACGTCAAGCTTAAATAAGGTTGCATGCAGGTACCCCGCCTTCCCATGTGCGGACATTATTAGCTGGATTGTCTCACACACAGATGAACAGACTATGACACTGAGTAGTGCCAGTTGGATAGATATTTCCACCTTCAGGTCAGAGAACTTTCAGCAGATGTATCATTTACCCAAGCTGGTGAAGCGCATGGACTCATTTTCTATGCCACCCATAGCTTTGTGAACACTAGAGATATTGTCAAGCACTGGGTGAAAGAACCGTCAAATTTTAGACAAACACCCACTCATGTTTATAAGAAAAATTCCATCAGGAAGGCTTATCAATTCTTTATCACCTTTACCTACAGAATATATGGTCAAGAGAACACACAAACCTTTCCTGAAGGATGGGTAGTTGTATTGGACCAGTTGGTGAGTGATGGGAAGCCATTCAACGGGCCAGATTTGTTGGATCATCAGTTGAATATTCACGTGACTAACACTCAAAATCTACCCAAGAATGAGCAAGCAAGGTTTTACATGTCCACATACTTACTAGTGCAATCTGTGCCCAGTAGCAGTTCCCTGGCATGAGCTAGACATGGGCACCAAAAGAGACTGTCGTCAACATCTACTGCAAGTTGTTTTCCAACTGTAGCTATCGAGGAGTGATGGCAAGGCTAATTGACCATTTTATCATCCCATTGTACAAGCTTATCTTTGAGCAGGATCCACCATGCATGTCCCGAAAAGTAATGAAGGTGATGGTAAATATTGCAGATTGGTATGCCTCACTAGGTGGCACCTTCATCAGAGTGTTTGTTGGAGAGAAGGCTCTACATGTTCTACCAAAGTATGCCACTGACAAGCTAATCATGCAAGAGGTTTCATATCACCTCTCCACAGGGTTGTCAGCAGGACTGCACAGGAAGAAGAAAGCACCATGGCCTGCTCTTCCTTTGCGGATCATATTATATGAGATTAAGAGCTTGAAGGATGCAGATGCCAAGGCTAAGGAGATAGTGAAATTCGAGTTCGTCACCAAAGACATTAATCTGTATGATCCCCATGGTATTTGAAAGGACCATTATGTGAGGGTGTATTTTCCATGAATCCATGGGGCATGTCATTGGCTAGAGGAGGACCCTTGGAGGTAATATTACAATGCCTCCAAACTCCATGATTCAGTCAGTATAGAAACAACTTGGAAAGTTTCTCTACAAACAACAACAACATGAGAAGCAACAACAACAAAAACAATAGGAAACAATCCAGTGCAGGATAGGATAAGGAGGAATATGGTTGAGAACCCAGAGGCAGAGAAAATATGCAAGATGAGGGCATCATATCCTATCTTGGAGAAAGAAAATTTGGCAATGGAAGCAAAGAGGGAGCAACGTATAAAGAGAGAAGAGCGAAGGAAGAGAGAAAAGCAGAGGCTGTAGGAAGAAGAACTGAAGCTGCAAGAGACAGAGAAGAAGTTGAAGGAAGAACACTAAGGAGGAGAGAAAAAGAAGAGAAGTAGAAGTAGGAAGAGGAACAAAGGCAAGGTGCGATGACAGAGAAAAAAACACCCATACAGGTTGATGATTCAAAACAACTAGCAGCTGAGGAAGAGGGTGAACATATGAAGGATCGGGAGCTTGCTCAACATATTGAGCAACTGATCGAAGTGACATACATGGAGGTTGAGTAGGATCCATATAATGAAGATATTGACCTTATGACAAGAGAACTAGAGGTCATCTCTTAGTCTCTGCCACCTCTAGTGTAAGAATCAACCCTGAGTGAGAAAGGAGAAGCAACTCTCCTTGATGATGATTTAGTCATGGATGTGTACAATCTATCATTTAACGAGTTACATAAGAGGATTGTACAGGCGTGGAGAAAGAACTTTCCGGATGATCACACATCACCTGCATTCATTAAGGAAAGGGTGATAATGTTAGACACTAGGAAACATCCAACCGCACTTGCCGAAGCTAGCTTGGCCTATGCATGAGCAACAAGCTCAAATGTTAAGTACCTGATGGCCGAGAATGAACAACTGGCAAAGAACTTGCAGGCTACAAGGAAAGAGGTAGAACAACTCCAAGAATCAATGTAGAATGCAATTTTTGCATTGGGGGAGATGAAGAAAGCGATACTTGCTGAAGTATTAACACTTGTGAGTATCATGCGGAAGCTCCATGACAAATTTTTCACTGTGCATAAAGCAGGTTTAAGTGTGCATGGCCTACAACAATGGAGCAAAGAGTTTGTTCAAACTCTCAAGGACATACATGCTGCCATCACACATGTACAAGAGTGGAAAATGCAGTACAAAGGGGTCCCGCTTGACTTAGCAAAGAAGATGAAACCACATGAAGAGCTAGAGAAAGAAAAGGTTTGAATGTTGATCCAAAACTATGAGTAGCTCGCCCCATTCATCGGTAGCATACATGCCTCATATGCACAATTTCAGAATAGTTTGTATGTAATGGTGAGAACCCACATGATCCCATCAATCAGTTCCCTTACCGATGCTAAACCCAAGAACCAATTCCAACTAGTGATCGATGAGTACATGGAGCAGCTAAGACAAGAGGCCACCAGGGAAGACTTGGTGCTGAGTGCACATGACATGCAGAAGTACATTTGTGGTCTTGTCATGGTCAACACCATGTTGCACATGCTTCAGAACGAGTTGGATACAAGTTCCAAGAACATATACCCAGATTCCATGGAGGCAAGAGTCTGCTTTCATAAAGGCATCATCAAAAGTTTGGGGACACCATCACACATTACCAAGCTTGGCATCAATATGTGACGGATAAGCACCAAGTGGAGGTTGCCGAGGTGGTCTTTACCCAAACTTCAGAATCATAGTGTTTTGTCTTGTTAGGCTGTCTCTAGCCTATTTTGTCTTACATGGGTACATGTACAAATGTAATATTAATTGTAAATATGTTGTAAGTGAAATTCCAAGTGTCATTAGTGGAATGTGAAAGGTCATCATGTTATGTAATGAGTTACTTATAAGGAAGTTGAAGAGTCATGAGGGTAGTCAAATAGTCACAAAGGGGAATGTTAAGGGTCACCTCACCCTTTGTTATAAATAGAACCTCATAACTCATAGAAGGGGCTTTTGGGAGCTAAGATTTTGGCTAGGCTTAGGCTTAGAAAAGGGTTGGGAATATTGTGAAGAGCCTTGGCTTCTCCATAGCGTAGAGCGAGTATACTTCTTTGGAGGAGAAGGTGTTCTTGACTGTAATGTTCCACTATTGGGGCTAGTGGTCATCAATGGTATATGTATGGATGGAACTTTCACTTATAATAATAATATCAGAGACAACACACTTTCATGCATATGTTGTTAATGTAGTTGGACTATTCTAGTTGCTTTAGCAATGTATGTTGTTTAACTTATGCATTTGCTTATGAACTATTTTGTTTGCAATTATATGAATCCTGTTGAATGCGTGTTGTTGGATTAACTCATCACTTTAATTTGTGGACTATTTTGCATTTTAGCTTGTGATGTCATTCCGCTCGTGTGTTCCTTTTAAGCTATGTACTATTACATGCTTCTAAGGGGAGTGCTTCCTTTTCCCCTCCATGTGTTAGAACCTTCATGCATCACACTTGAATCTCCATCAGGTAACATACTTTCTCTCAACCAAACTTATCATACTTACCTCTGCGCGCTACCACAGTCAAGGCATTACGCTACCACCCACTGTTGGGACTCCTCCTCCAAACGATTTGAGGTCTAGTTGGGAATTCATATCGGTGAGATCCCATGAATGTTGGCGGGTCCAACACTGTCAACTTAACCATTAGTAGCCATATCTATATTCTTCTGTATAATACAAAATATCAAGTTTTATTATTTATACTCAGTCAAAATCCTAATAAATATACATATTATAAATTCAGAAATTACATATTACACATGTTCTTACTCTACAAATAATGACCATACTTTGGATAGTCTATTCTCTAACAATTGTATAGATCATAAGCCATATATTTAGATACTTGTTCAGGAATTTCTTGTACAAAAACATATGCCATTTCATCAATCCGGACGAGGGTTTTGAAGAGTATATTATATAAATCATAGCTAGTTATATTGGTTATGGTTACTTACTTTCTTAATTAAATACCATGCTTCTAAAGTACATGCCAATCAAGATGTTTATCTTATGAAACCCACATCCTTTAATTTATATACTTATTTCTCAATATTCTCCATGTCAACCTTATCGAGGAGTAGTATCTTGACATGAGAGGGTTGGCACCTTTACCATATCCATAGCTAAACCATATTTACTAACCCAATGTCCTTGGGCGATGTCTTCAGTAACCGCTACATGTGTTGAATAGTTCATAAAATACATGGCACTCATTCATGTTTTTAGTAGAAACAACATTGGTTGCTATAAATTTATAATTTTGATTAAAAAATTTCGCTAGTCTTCATTAATCAATGAACATAATATGTTGTACACCGTACTAAATTTTGAATTGACCCATTAATTCACAAACCAAATCGAATCGTCAAAATTTTGAACTTTTTCCTGCTGTACGACCGAATTTGGTAACTATGCTGGATATGATAGTCAATGATCTCTTTGAAGCCCTCTCCAAGTTTAGCTCAAACAATGTCGACAATGTACAAAGTCAAATAAACTATTATCACAAAGGGTATTAGTCAAATAATATATTATCACAAAAGTTTAGTTTATATTCATATGTTTAGGTAGACACTAAATTTGTCTATGGCGAAGAGTTTTCATTGTGAGGAGTTTTCTCCACATTTCACACTATGACAAAGCTTTCACACATGAACATTAAATTTGCTTCACAACGAACGATTTACGATGAGACAAGGTGAGTAGTAAACTAATAAATTAAATATAACAAAAACCTAAAATATTTACAAAAAAACATGGTGAGTAGAATGAGACTAACAATTTTTTAACATGTGGCCCCACCACTCCTTTTTATATTATAAAGTCCACCAGTTTTCTTGATTTTGATGGCACACCTGACATATTTAAATAATAGGGATTATCCACATTGCCATTCCGGAGTAAGTTCATTGTGCGGAGTGCAGAGAACCTCTAAACAATGAACTTCCTACGAAGTGCAGAGGACCTCTGCACTCTACACAACTTCATCCGCCTCCACTCTACACAACTTCATCCACCTCCACACAGCTTGCTCTGCACCCTTTCACACACTTTACAATTCCTTCCTATGAAGTGAGTAGTAAATTAATAAATTAAATAGAACGAAAACATAAAATATTCATAAACATAACATGGTGAGCATAATGAGCATAACAATTTTCAAACACATCCCCCCACCACTCACTTTTATATTATAATGTCCACCTGTTTGCTTAATTTCTATGGTACACTTGACATATTTAATTACTAGGTAGCATCTGCATTACCATTTTGGAGGAAGTTTGTTATGCAAAGTGTGGAGAACCTTCGCACAATGATTTTCCTACAGAGTGCAGAGGACCTTTGCACTTCGCACAACTTCCTCTACCTTCATATAGCTTTCCTCTGCACAGCTTACTCCACACCCTCTCACACTCTCTTAGAGCCGCATTGATGAAAAGCATGCCGCAAATGATGACATGCAAATAAATTGCTATAGCATATCACTTGTTCTCCAAACAATTTTATTGCATTCAACTCTGAATTTTAGTATCTGAAAATATAAGGTTCGAATTCGATGAACCCAATTTCTTGAAATGTGCCACTGTGGGCTGTGAGAATATAAGAGGTTGGGTTTTGTATTTGGGAGCAACAACTCTTGTTCAATGATTATATTGTTGTTGTTGTTGTTGTTTGTTTGTTTGTTTGTTTTTTTTTTGGTTTTTTTGTTTTTTTAAAGATAGTTGGATTGATGGTGTCGAGAAGGAAAATTGCAAAGTCCCATTGGGAGCATGTTGATGGGGAACATCAACATGACCACTTTCCACACAAATACTCTCATCTCGATTACGATCAACTTAATAAAGTTCTCGAGAAGTGCAGGCATGGCGAAACAAGTGAGGAATAGTTTGAAGTCCGCTTGTTCAAGTTCAATCTTGTGACCTTGTAAGGATTTTGTTTTCATCACCTGTCAACTCTTTTTTTCAATGTGAGTTTTTAAATGGAAATGGAAGCTTTGTTGATATGTTTGAATGGCACGTAAATTGTCATGCTAGTTTTGTAAGTATTTGTAGCACCAATCTTCGGCTCCCTTACCTGTCAAGTTGTATATTTCAATTTCTTATATTCACAATGTTCAACATTTGTGTGGACTCGAGATATGATTGCTTAGACTTCACAATATTGAGGTGGCCCAAGATTTTGTGTAACATTTTGCATAAATAGGCACACACACATGAAGGGTTTATGGATTTCCCTATCCCTAGGCTATGGAATGCACCATTAGGTGTTATTGTTATTTAGCATATTTCATGCTCGGATATTTCATACTATTGCAATTTGTATGAATCCAATATATGTATCTTTGAACTTCACAATGTTTGCAATGCTGAGGTGACTAGGGTTATAGATGGCTTTGCCCTAGTATGATTACAACATTATCTAGTAGTTGAGAACATAGTTGATTGCAACCCATAACTGATAAGGCTATGTAGTAATTGAAAATATAGCTGCTAGTAGGTAGTAGGCACCCAAGCACAAGAATATACTACTGTCTTTAAGCTATTAAAACAATTTTATTATTGTTATCAAGATTGGAACTTGAGACTTCTATCAAATCAATTCATCTTTATTTAACTGACCTTCCACACCACACATGAATGTAATGCTTTACTTTGCAATTCTAGAAAGAAATGGCACAACACACAATAAAATTGCAAGAAGCCCAAACCTAAAACACTAAAGCCAAAGCTCCACACAAGGAACGTTAATGGGTCACAAAATTTTGTGTGCAAAGTGTGGAGGTTTAAACGAGGGGGTGCACCTCCGCACTCCACACACACAAATATTACTAACCACAAATAAAATAGTAGTAAAGGGAATCCATTAATTGGGGTATTAATAACTATTTTGAAAAATCCTTATAATTATGAAAATTCAATTTGTGCTTGTCTTCTTAGAGTCGTTCCTTACCGTTTTTCGCTGCACAATGAGATTTGCATTATGTGGAGTACAGAGATCCAAACTTTGGTGGGTTAATGAGTCTATGAACTCGTGCTTCTTTTGCATCACCTTGCAGAAGAGCATCAAAAAAATCTCAACCAACATCAATCATTTACATCACCAAAATCTCAACCAACATCAATCATTTACATCACCATTTTTTTTAAGAGATAATCCACTGTAACACTATTGAGACATATATAATATGAGAGGGAATGACTCCAAGATGGCGTACAAGGTAAAATTTAGGTAGAAGAAGAGTATGTGTCTCATCAAGCAGTAGCATTCAAGCTCGACCGTTCAATATAATGAAGGTGATTACAGTAATTTAATTTAGAAGCGTGAGGTCCAACTAAATATCATATTTTTCAAGACGCGTTCCATGCTCTTGCAAAAAAAACAGGCGCGAGACGTTGAGGATCCAGCGTGGCCTTTTCTTTTGCCAATCTCCATTTAATTTTACTAAAACCTATTTAAAAAAAACTTACTCAAATTATGATATACAATTTTATAGCAAGAGTGATTTTTAAAAAGTTGAATACTTTCTTTATTCGTTCATCCATGTCTCTAACAATGCCCCACAAGTATTGAATTTGAAGTCTCATAGAGTCACATGAATCCAAGCAGTGCATTAATAATATTAAATGTTGCTTTACACAACCAACGAAACCACAAGACTAAAGCAACAAGAGAGCAATATAAAGCAATATAAGTTATGGAATATTATGATATTAAAATGAATTAATTGACTATTCATATAATTAAAGTTAGTAAAAATGTGGATATGTAATTGTATTAATTAAATAGCTAATGTTAACAAAATTAACCCGTTATTATAATACAAGTTAATATCAGATATCCACAATTAATGTATGCATATTATATTAATTATATTATAATTTCTTTTGGCGGATTAGCTTTATTAACATTAGCAAAAAAAAATCGTAACCTTTTATCAAGACATATAAAAAGTTACATGAGTACATGCATTAAAGCATTTCCACATATAACAATGTATGATTAGAACTAGAGATCAGAAATTGGGTTGTTGAGGGTAACCCAAATTGCCTAAAACCGTCTCAGAGTATCATAAACTGTTATCCACGAAGATCCCAAAAAGGATGTCCTAAATACATAGTCAGTGTGGCTTCTGTCACTCTTTTAATGCCAAAAATAATATAGACACGAACAACTCATCATAAAGATGAAAATACAATAGTACACCCCTTAAGAAACACATGAAATTGGTAAAAACATAAACATAAAGGAAACCGTGTATGATTGATCCTGATGTGGAAGAAGACCGCTTGTCAAAGATCCAAAAAAGGTTGATGCTAGTAGTTTTGAACTGCTCCACCTACTAACTCACTCATCTGCCAATTTCCTTGATTTTGTTGAGAACCCTCCTTAGATAATGAGTTTTCTACTCCATTATGTTCACTGTATATATGGCAACACAAGATGAAGTTGAAGGAAAATTTTAGCTGATAAATTTCTTCTAATATAGGTAATAAAAATTGATTGTGACACCTTTGGACAACATTGAACCAATTTATCACCTTAAGTGAATCACCAAAGATTTGTATGGAGTGACAACCCCTTTCTAAGGCCCAACACATGAGGATTTTTAATGTTAAAAGTTCTACAAAGTTATTGGTACCCCTTCCTAATCCTATGGGTGATTTGAATACATGAGTTTGATTGAGGTGGAACACAATTCCTCCACCACATTTGTCCTATTGATCACTTGCTCCATCAAAGTACACCCAAGGAATTTCCAAGTTTATCTCCTACAATATAACCCTATAGCTAGGAGTCTTTTCTTTTGTGGGAAACAAGGAATATATGGCTAAAATTTCAGAGGTGATAAGGAAAGGAATCAAGGCCTAATCCTTAAAAATCTCTTTATTTCTAGTCAACTAGACTCCCAAACATAGTAGAGGAGGTATGTTCCTTTGTTGGTTATCTCTGACCATCTCCCACCAACCTTCCCAAGATTCTTTTAGAATTTGTCCTCTCCACTCGAAGTTAATCCCCAAAACCTGTTGACTTTCCCCAAAATTTCCAATGTGAAGGGACATGTTAAGAATAGATGAATCACGAATTCCTCTGCATTTTTACATAAGACACACCATCCCGACCCTGCTTTGTTCCTCTTTTGGAGGTTATCCCAAGTAAGTACTTTGTTGTTGATCCAACACCAAAGAAATAACATTTCTTTCGTTGGACATTCCAACTTCTAGAGGTACTTGCACCATCCCTCTAGGATAATTTGCAGTTGTCTTTCAATTCAAGACTAGTACCCTAGTTTTGGTGAGTAGAGACTTGATGGCACAAAGATCCACCTAAGGTCATCCTCCTTGTTCCTAAGTCTGATGTGTGACCTACATAGTGCTATAACATACTCTTGCCAAAGGATGGCCCATGTGCCATTTAGCTGGAGAGGCTCCGTTGACAACCATCCTTGGGCCCAATAAGTGGTTCTGGTTTCACCTGATACCTAGTTGAGGAAAATTTTACCTTGATCATTTGGATTATTAACCATTTCTTGAGGTAATCTATAGTTTTCCTCCCCTCTGACCCAAGGATCCAAACCCACCCTAAATATTTCATCATTTCCAACCCTCCTCTCTAATCCTAAACTTACTATATCAAAATCTTCCATTATTGCCTTCCAAATTGTTATAGACATTTTTGTGCCTTACAGCTATAAGCATGAAATGTCCATAATCTAAGGGATCCAAAGTCCCTAAACACGTTGTTCCTACCCCTAGAGGAACAAGGCTAACAAACCACAACAATTCACAGAAGTTCTCCACCAGAAACTGCTCAAAAACAAGTCAATTCAGGATCAATTCAGAGGCTCCACTAGCTTTCTGCGCTGAAATGCAAAGTCTGCACTGGCTACCTGCACTGCAACGCAGGTAGAAGCACTACCAGGGTGCGCTGAGCGGGAATTGACAAATGGCAAGTTCATTCAACAAGGTGTCAAGACCCTGGAAGCTTCTAGAATCTTCCTCAATGACACTTGCCTCAATGAATTCGACTAGTGATGAGTAAGAGGTTCTCAATCTCCAAGTGGAAGCAAGAACCTCCAAGTGGAAGCAAGAACTGACAGAGGGAGAGGACACTAGTCAGATCTCAAGCTGACTCATCCTCTCTTCAAACATCTATATATGGATCTCTCCTCCATGAGATCTGAAGGTTGGAATTTTGTTATTGCAAAGAATTGTTGTTGGTTTGAGACTAGAATCATTGGGTGCTTAATGCTTTGAAGGAAGGTGAAGATAGGAATTTCATTTGCTGGGAAGGAGATGCTGGATTGGAGCCATCTAGGTTGTATCTCTTCCTGAACCTTGTTATTCATCAATAAAGCTATCTTGGTTTCTCCTATATACTGGTGTATCTTTGATGTATGATTGCAATAGTATGTTTGGTTTATTTCTAATCCTGAACTAGTTATGAATATGAATCTATGTCTTTGTGTAGTGTTCTCTTCTTGTGATCTTGCAGAAACCTCTTGAAGCTGGGCGAGCGAGAAGGCAAGTAGCTGGGAACTCTCAAAGAGAAGAGAAACCGGATCGAGGGACAAACGGAAGACACCGGTTAGTCCATCCATCTCTCTTCATTCTTAATTCATAAAGGAAGAATACTAGAATAGCTGTCTCTGTTTGTTGCTAAGGCACTGTCACACCTTAGGTGGATAGGATCGTCCTGCATAGGCATTTTTCCCCACAACACAAATAGATGAACAATTTGGTGTTTTCTTGGATGGATCTCTAATCCATTCATCAAGGGAAAGAGGAAAAATGTATTTTTTGTAGACCACTATTGTCCATATATTATCTGCACTGATAAGTCTCTAGCTTGACTTCACTGATGGGGCCAATACAAATATTGAGAGATCTTTAAGGCCCCAACCTCCCCAGATTTTTTGCCAAGTAATCTTATCCCTAGCTACCCATGGGAGGGTATAATCTTCCTTGCTTCCTGCCCATAAAATAATTATGCACATTTTCTTTAATTCATGCACTATACCTCTTGGAACCCAAGTGAGGGCCACCCAATATATCAAAATTGCTTCTTGAACTACTTTGATCAACACTAGGTGACTTGCTCTCGATAGCCATTTGAGACTCCAATAATTAATATTTTTCTCCACCTTTGCTAAGAGCCACCTCCAATTGATCCGAATTGGATCATTATATTGTTTTTCATCCATCTCTATGCATTTGGAGTGGAAAAAGTGGAGGAATCAGCTCATGGGACCGTTTTACCGGCGAGACCTAGTTTGGCGAAATGGGGTCTAAAACCTTCTGGGAGCGTTTTGGGGCATCAAGTGACGTTTTTTGGGGGTTAAACTTTGCTGCTTATGCACATCCTATATATATGCTATTATACACAAAGAGAGCTTTCCAACAATGCAATAATCATGACAATCAGAGTCCGTATGCAAAAGTTATGCCACTCAGAAGTTGACCTTCCTATTTTCACACCTATAGTTCGGGAGGATGCCGCGTTAGCCCCCATTATTCATGGAAAATGGGCTAGCCACGTGTTTGTGATGTAAAATACTCTAGAAGAGTCTATTTTGTAACTCTAGTTAAGAGTTGATATAGTCAAACTTAACCACTAGTAGGCTATCGGGTTGTGTTATAACCGAGCCACTAGGAGGAAGAGGCATTCCATTCTTTCGAGAGCATTTTGTTCCATAGCTGAACAAAGATAGCTAGGAGAGATAGGAGGTAGAGCACACAAAGAGGATATGTGCACTGTAGCAGCCCACGGGCCACAAACATTACTTCTTTGTATCTGCAGCCATATTTCCAGACAAAGAAAGAGAGCGAAGCGGCCTCACTTTCCAGCTGGGTTTTCTCCCGAAAGGGTTTCCTAAAGAGCATATTTTGTGTATTATGTGTGTGTGAGCTTATTTTTTCGTTCTCTACTTTTCTGCTTGATTTAATTTTACAAGAATGCACTAATTAAAGTTAATTTTACAGATCTATAAATTAAATAAATCTGTAATAGTGTAGAATCTCAAATTTTAAATATAATATTATCATATCTGTTGTGAGGAGTTGTCTAGTGTAATATCCAAGATAGTTTAAGGATCATTTGGTATCAGAGTAGGTTTCTTTGGGTATTTTTTGGAGATTGAAGCAATCTAGATGGGCGGGGCAAAAAATCGTAAAACCTTAATCATGGGCGATGAATCTGTAAATGAACCTCGTGATCCTGCAGAGGTGAGGTACGGCTCGAAGAATAAGTCGCAGATATAAACCAATGTAAACCTCCTCATGGCGGCCCTAAGAAATAAGCTAGGGATATTTGGAGAAGAAGGGGGTTCGAATGCATAGGACAAATCAGAAGGAGGATCAGGAGAATGGCAAGACACAGACAACTAGCCAAAGAAATAACCTGGAAAAGATCAACCCAGTTCAAGTGTCGTGAACCAGTCCCTGTTTAAAGTGGAAGAAAAAGTTGATATCAAGCCATAACATGGGGATATCGATGCTCTAAAGTTGAATCATTAGTTACAACGACTGGAAGTTTATTTCAGTTTCCATCAGATCGAGGAAGGGCATAAGATCTCATTCGCATCACTAAAATTGGAGGGCCATGCACTAACTTGGTGGGAGAGCCACAAGAAAACCCTGAGGTTGGAGGGAAAACCTCCAGTGACTAAGTGGGATGATTTCAAAACCCTCATTAAGTCACAATTTTATCCCATTGGGTATGTCGAAGATTAGTGGATCCGGTGGAATTACTTCATGCAAAAGCCGAGTCAAAGTGTGGAGGATTACACCACAAAATTCAAAAAGATGGCTATAATGTTGGGTATCTCTCCAAAGAACCCAGATGTACTCCTCAAGTATCTGGGGGGTCTGCGTTGACATCTATGTGAGAAAGTGATTCTGTTCAAGCACAAAACATTGGATGAGGCTTGTGTACAGGCACAATACCTAGAGAACATAGGCTTGAAAAGAGTGCAATCAAGTGGATCGAAGCAAAAGTAGCAACAAGATAGTTCTAAGGATGGGAAGAAGAAGAAAAAAGGGGGAAAGATAAAGATACGACAACCACAACACACCAATGCAAAGATCCTAGCCACCACTGCAACCACTGCAATATTGATGGCCATACCGAGGAGAAGTGTTGGAAGCTGCATCAAGAACCAAACCCGAAGAACAAGAAGAAAGATAATAAGAAGAAGAATCTCATGACCAATGATTCAAAGTACCAAGTTACAATACATGTGTGAAAACATGCTAGCCTGTTACTAGGCTTCTGAGTTAAGTGAAAGTTCTAAGACACATTGTTACACCATACATCACTAACCCTGTGAGCGGGGCATTGGAGCCACTACTTACTCCTCAAAGAAACGATTACAAACTCTCATGGCTATGTGGGAGGAGCTGAGGTGAAAAGTCCTTTCATGTACAAATGAGGGGGGTATTTATAACCAAGGGTGAAACTGACCTTTGTGGTTGTTCGACTACCCTCATGACTGTTTGACTTCCATGACTTTTCGACTTTACATGACTCTTTGTACAACAAGTGGGTCTCTTGGACTTCCATGTTACATTACATTGATTGACAACATAGACCATAGTAGAGATGTGGGTGACATGACTCATGACATGAATCAACATGACAATGCTGGTACATTTGTGCTACTGCTGGAGTGTATGTCGAGCTACAGTGCTGTTGGGTAAGGTCTTCCTTCACTCTTCCTTGTTGCCCATATGCAATATCCAAAGGTGAAGGTGGAAAATATCCAAAACAAGTTTCAAATCGGGACTTTCCTGTAGAAGTGTGGAGTGCTTTGTTATAAGAATGTTGTATATATACCATACTTTCATCGCAGTTCTTTGGATGCTTCTGGTTGTAACCGCTTAGAAGCTGCACCAAAGATTTGTTGACTACTTTTGTCTGCCCATTTGTTTGTCGATGGAATGCTATAGATATCTTTAACTTCGTGTCCTTTCTCCCACAATGCAGTTCAAAATGCATTGAGAAATCTTGTATCCCTGTCTGAAATGATGCTCATTGATATCCCAAAGTGTACCCAAACCTGTCGAAAGAACAAGTTTGTTGCTTCTTGTCTGATGATGGTCTTTTTACAAGGCATCAGAACACACATCTTGCTGAACTTGTCAACTAAAACGAACAAGTAGTCATGTCCCTTCTTGGTTGTTGGTAAACCTCCCACAAAGTTGATGGAAATGATTACCCAAGGATGGGTAGGTACACATAAGGGATGATACATGCCTTGTTTAATGTTGCTAGGCTTGTTGGTACAATAAAGCATACATCCTCTTATGAACCTAGCTACATGCTCTTGCATCTTGGCCCAATACACATACCTCTACAAGTTAGCCACGGTCTTCACTACACAAAAGTGCCCTGCAACGTTTGATGTGTGAGCCTCTCTAATTAACTCTTCAAACACTCACCTTTGAGAAAAAATAGCTTATCGAGCCTGTACATCAACCCATCCTAGAGATGGTAGTCAACGGTGTTGTCACCATCATGCACATGAATCTGACTCTACAACTACTGATACACCTCCTTGAAGTCCTCATCTTCTGAATATGCCTCTATGTATGCATCATGGGTGAACGGCTCCATGTGCATAAGAGTCCCCAAAGCTTTAATATTTGATGTGCGTGGTCTTGAAATAATATCAACCAACTTGTTTGTGTTGTCGTTCTTATACTTGATCACCAAATCAAACTGCTGTAAAAACCCCATCCACTTGTAGTGCCTAGTCTGTTGTAGATTATTCTGGGCCTACAAGTACTGTAATGGCTGGTGATCTGTGTGGATTATTCTCTCCTTTCCCATCAGATAGTGCTTCCACTTCTTCATAGCTTGCACCATGGCATAGAGCTCCTTATCATAGGTAGGTAGGGTAGTTAAGAACTACCCCATGAAATACTTCAGAATGGTAGCAAACAGGCCTTCCTCCTTGCATCAAGACAACTCCCATAGCATACCCACTTGCATATGTCTCCACTTCAAAGGGTCGTTGTAAGTTTGGTAATTCCAGAGCTGGTGCTTCATTGATCTTACTTGTTAACTCATCGAAAGCCTTCTGATGCCCTTTTCCCCACTGGAAACTCTTGCCACTTGCTGTTATGGCGTGGAGCGGGGCTGCTACCGTTGAAAACGAGGCTATGAATTTCCTCAAGTGCTGTGCTGCTCCAATGAAATTCTTAACCTCTGTAACATTTGTAGGCACCAACCATTTCATGATGGCCTCCATCTTGGAAGGATCTATCTTCAATTCTCCTCCACAAATCACATATCCCAAATACACCAAGGACTATTGCGCAAACTCGCACTTCTTGATATTTGCTAATAGTTGGTGCTTCTTCAATGTTTCGAGCACCTGCATCAAATGTGAAATATGATATTCATAGGTAGCACTATATACCAGTGTATCATCCAAATAGACAATAAAAAATGAATCTATAAAAGGGCACAGTACATCATTCATTATTCTCATAAATGTAGCTAGTGCATTACATAGGCCAAATGGCATAACTAACCACCCATATAAACCTTGCCTAGTTTTGAAGGCGATCTTCCATGTATCTTCTTCTTTGACTCGGACATGGTGATATCCAAACTTCAAGTCCATCTTCGTGAAATACTTTGCTTGCTGCAATTGATCGAGCAGATTGTCTACCCTGGGCAGGGGGTATCTTTTCTTGAGCATAATTTTATTCAATGCCCTGTAATCTAGACACGTCCTCCAAGTCCCATCCTTCTTTGGCACAATGATGATGGGTGACCCACATGGTGATGTACTCAGTCGAATGACACCATGTTACAGCAGTTTCTGCAACTGTTTCTTCACCTCACTTGCTTCTATAATAGATTGCCTGTACATCCCAATTTTTGGCAATGGGGAGTTTGGCAATAGTTGGATCTCATGCTCCACTTCTCTCTTAGGGGGTAACCCTTTAGGCTCTCAGAACACGTCCTTGTATGCTTGTAACAACTCATCCAATTGTTTTTTTTGTTTCTTAGTACACCCCTCTATGGATGCCTTGCCTATGATTGACTCCTATACATACTAACTTTCTCTTGTTCTTCGAGCCACGAAAACCTCACCTCCGCAGGATCACGAGGTTCATTTACATATTCATCGCCCATGATTAGGGTTTTACGGTTTTCAGCCCCACCGATCTAGATCCCTGCAATCTCCACAAAATACCCAAATAAACCTGCTTTGATACCAAATAATCCGTAAATTTCTGTGGATATTCCATTGGACAGCTCCTCACAACATATATGATAATATTATATTTAAAATCCGAGATTCTACACTATTATAGTTTTATTTAATTTCTAGATCTTAAAATTAACTTTAATTAGTGCATGCATGTAAAAGTAAGTCAAGTAGAAAAGTAGAGAATGGAAAAATAATCTCATACACACATAATACACAAGATATGCTCTATGGGAAACCCTTTCGAGAGAAAACCCAACTGGAAGGTGAGGCTACTTCGCTCTCTTTCTCTGTCTGGAAATATGGCTGCAGATACAAAGAAGTAATGCCTATGGCCTGTGGGCTGCTACAATGCACATATCCTCTCTGTGTTCTCTACCTCCTATCTCTCATGGCTATCTTTTCTCAGCTATGGAACAAAATTCTCTCGAAAGAATGGAATGCCTCTTCCTCCTAGTGGCCCGGTTATAACACAACCCGATAGCCTACTAATGGTTAAGTTTGACTACATCAACTCTTAAGTAGAGCTACAAAATAGACTCTTCTAGAGTATTTTACATCAAAAACATGTGGTTAGCCCCTTTTCCCTGAATAATCGCGGTTGATGCAACATCCCCCCAAACTATAGGTGTGAAAACAGGAAGGTCAACTTCTGAGAGGCATAACTTTTGCATACGGACTCCGATTGTCGCGATTATTATTCCATTGGAAATCTCTGTGTGTGTATCATAGCATAATAACATGTTGTAGTTTGGTGGGAAATATTTACCCCCAAAAAATATCGTTTAATGCCCCAAAACGCTCCCAAAGGGTTTCAGACCTTGTTTCGCCAAACTGGATCCTGATGGTAAAAACGGTCCCGTGAGCTGATTTCTCCACTTTTTCCACTCCAAATGCACCGGGATGGATGAAAAAAAATATAATTGAACAATTTGGATCACACCTCCCCATTTTGGGAGGCTTTTGGTCAACAAAATATTTTACTGAATGAGGTGAGGAAATTTTTCCTCCACCTTCGCTCTAGTGTGCCATTTAGCTTTGCCTTGAAGTTGTCCCTTCAACCCAAACTGCCAAAGGTCTTGTTGCCCTTGTCTTGTAGTTCTGGACCTCTTCTGAGAAAATGTATCTTATGTCAACTCTTCCTGTGTGTTTGATGCCAAATCCTCCACAGGAGGTAGGACTTATTCCTCTTCTTAATATAGCACGGAAGGCTCATAGAGTTTCAAATTCTATACGTTTACAACTAAGTAAATGCGCATATATGGCGGTAAACTGAGTCGATAAGCAATATCACCCACCTTTTCCAATATCTCAAAGGGACCATACCTTAGAGCCTTGATTTTCTTACTAGGTCCCTGCAACCTCTCCTTGTTGAATTGTAGCCATACTCTGTAAATCCCACCTAGAATGATTTCTTTGTTCTATGTTGATCATGCTTGGCCTTATACTTCACCTACAAGTTCTACATTATTTCCTCTACCTGTAGATGGATCTGCCTAATCTTATCTATAAATTTTTCAGCCCTCAAAACATTTCCTGTAAGGTCTTTCTTCACTCCACCTTGTTGCCCATATGTGATATCCAAAGGTGGAGGTGGAAAATATCCAAAAAAAGTTTCAAATGGGGACTTTCCTGTAGAAGTGTGGACTGATCTATTATAATAATGTTGTATATATACCATATTTTCATCCCAGGTATTCGGATTCTTCTAGTTGTAACCCCTCAGAACCTGCACCAAAGTCTTGTTGACTACTTCTGTCTACCCATCTGTTTGTGGATGAAATGTTATAGATCTCTTCAATTTCGTGTCCATATTCTCCCACAATGTAGTCGAGAACGCACTAAGAAATATTTTATCTTTGTCTAAAATGATGGTCCTTGATATCCCAAAGTGTACCCAAATCTGTCCAAAGAACAAGTTTGTTGCTTCTTGTCCGATGATGGTCTTTTTACAGGGCATCAGAATAGACATCTCGCTGAACCTGTGAACTACAACGAACTGGTAGTCATGTCCCTTCCTCCTTGTCGGTAAACCTCCCACAAAGTTGATGGAAATGCTTACCCAAGGATGGGTAGGTACACATAAGGGATGATATAGACCTTGTTTAATGTTGCTAGGCTTGTTGGTACAATAAAGCATACATCCTCTTATGAACCTAGCTACATGCTCTTACATCTTGGACCAATACACATACCCCTGCAAGTTAGCCACGGTCTTCCCTACACAAAAGTGGCTTGCAACCTTTGAGGTGTGAGTCTCTCTAATCAGTTGCAAACACTCACTTTTAGGAAAAAATAGCTTATCCATCATGTAGATTAACCCATCTTAGAGATGGTAGTAAATGGTGTTGTCGCCATCATGCACGTGATTCTGAATCTGCAACTACTGATACACCTCCTTGAATTCCTCATCTTCTTAATATGCCTATGTATATGCATCATGGGTGAATGGATCCATGTGCATAAGAGTCCCCAAAGTTGTAATCTTTGATGTGGGTGGCCTTGAAAGCATATCAACCAACTTGTTTGTGATGCCCTTCTTATACTTGATCACCAAATGAAACTACTATAAAAACCCCATCCACTTGTAGTTCTTGGTCTGTTGTAGCTTATTCTGGGCCTGCAAGTACTGTAACGGCTGGTGATTAGTGTGGATTATTGTCTCCTTTCCCATCAGATAGTGCTTCCAGTTCTTCACAGCTTGCACCATGGCATAGAGCTCCTTATCGTAGGTAGGGTAGTTAAGAATTACCCCATGAAATACTTCATGATGTTAGCAAACATGCCTTCCTCCTTGCATCAAGAAAGCTCCCATAGCATACCCACATGCATCTGTCTCCACTTCAAAAGGCCATTGTAATTTTGATAATGTGAGAATTGGTGCTTCACTAATCTTCTTCTTTAACTCATCGAAAGCCTTATGTTGACCTTTTCACCACTAGAAACTCTTGCCACTTGTTATTATGGCGTGGAGAGGTGTTACTACCACTGAAAATGAGGCTATGAATTTCCTCGGGTACTATGTTTCTCCAATGAAACTCCTAACCTCAGTAACATTAGTAGGCACCAACCATTTCATGATGGCCTCCATCTTGGAAGGATTTATCTTCAATTCTCCTCTACCAATCACATATCCCAAATAGGATTGTTGCGCAAACTCACACTTCTTGAGATTTACTAGCAATTGGTGCTTCTTTAATGTTTCCAACACTTGCATCAAATGAGAAATATTCTCCTCCCAGGTAGCACTATATACTAGTATATCATGAAAATAGAAAATAAAAAATTGTTGTAGCGCTACAACCACCCTCCAAAATTTTGGCTTGCACCTAATTTTGGAGCTTCCCTTGGGAGTTTCGCTTGATGACTGCACACCCTCACGTTCACTCTGTGAGCCCATGGGGGTCTTTACATCCACCTTTCTTGTTCATTTCACCCCAAGTTTTTGCATGTTGGTGTCTAAGTCATCCTTAAGACCATGTTTTGGTTATGCTCAAAGTCTTCGCTTCGTTTGTACTTGTTGTGTTCGCTATGAAAGCATTTGTCACACTCACACACGGAGTCACATTCACTGTCGCACAAGCGTTGTCATGGTCGATCAACGATCAATCACGAGTGTCGCTCTTGTCACTTGCACTGTCGGTCAGTCAAGTTAAACACGTGTGTCTGGATGTTTTGAGTCGTTTCGTCATCGAGTCATATGAGTGTGTGTTTGCATAATCACCTATGCATATTTCAATCATTCACACACTTAGTAATTTTGCTGAAGTTCTGGCGACCGGACTCCCCTCTGACAGCTGGACCATCACCCCGCCATCGAATCGATCAACTGCCACCCAAAACAGTGCAGAAGCACCAAGCAAGTCTTTCCAATCTACTTTGATCGCAAGTAATTCAATCAGCTCTCATGCTGGCCACCCAGACTGTCAGACTCGACAGCCACCTCGGGACTGACCCCCCTCCAAAATTGTGCAGAGGCTATTGACCTTGCCTGCTCTACTGACTAAGGAAATTGCGCAGACAAGTCGGACAGACACCAAGTTCCCGTCCCTGTCTCCCTCAAAAAATTGTGCAGTTTTCCCAGTTAGTCATCCCAACAGTCGACTTGCTGCTCATCCAAGAAATTACGCAGTTTTCATGAGCAGGCCTTCTGCTACCGAGCAGTCCACTCAGCTCAAAAATTGAGCAGAGATGATCAATAGGCTGGCCTCCCAGCCTCAGTGTAGTTCCCCTCACCAGTAGCTACTAGTAGCAGACTACTAGTTCCTCCCAAGAATTGTAGAGTTTCTGCTGCCAATGACCCAGTGCCAGTTCCCTCTGGGAATTGCGCAGTTTTGGCTACCAGTGACCCAACAGCTAATTGCCAGTTCCCACTGGGAATTGCACAATTTTGGTTGCCAGTCTCCCAGGCACTTCCTCCCAAAAATTGTGCAATATTTGCCCGCTAACCCTCCACGCAGCTTGACCTATTCCTCCATAAAATTGCGCAAATTTTTCCTTCCAGCCCCTGCTGCCCACTTGTTCCGGAAACTACGCATATCCTGCCTACCTTAGCTTCCCGCAGCCCACTGTCCCTCCCAAAATTTGCACAATTTTTCCTTCCAGCCAAGCCAGACCTCACAAATAGTCACTGTCAACTTGGATTTCCCATCTCCATCACTCAGTGAATCTTGCACAGTTTTCATTAGAAGTGCCTAGAGCCATCATCCCACTTCACAACCTTGCTGCCTCTCCCGGTCACCTGCATCTGAAATCATCATGTGTCATGGTAGACTAGGAGGTTTGGATTTGATGTCGTATCATCATGAGTGACTGTAGGTACAGGTACACCAACAAACATGGCACGACGACAAATGGGATGAACGAAGGGAGCACATGCAGAAGGACAGGTTCACCAATGGACAAACGAATGATGCATGCGAAGAGATGTGCTCATGAATGGATGATCATGCAAAGATGTGTTCATGGATGGACAAACGAGAAAACATGCAAGGTGTTCTCACCAACGGACGAACATGCACCTTCGCGAACAAATGAGCCTGTCAAGCCTCCCAACATGCAAGCAAGGAACAACATGCCAAAGCTTCTTCAAGTGAACTAAAGACCATTAAAGACTCCACACACTTCGCCATGCGGAGGTGAAGTTGTGATACACCTTGAAGACATCCATCACATGAGATGCTTTGAAGGTTGAAAAATTTATAGATAAGATTAGGCAGATGCATCTACAGGTACAGGAAACACTGTAGAACTTGTAGGTGAAGTATAAGGCCAAGCATGATCAACACAGAACAAAGAAATCATTCTAGGTGGGAGACAGGGTATGGCTACAATTCAACAAGGAGAGGTTGCAGGGGCCTAGTAAGAAAACAAAGGCTCTAAGGTATGGTCCCTTTGCAACATTGGAAGAGGTGGGTGATAATGCCTATCGACTCAGTTTACAACCATATATGTGCATTTACTCAGTTGTAAATGTAGAGAATTTGAAACTCTATGAACCTTCCATGCTAGATCAAGAAGAGGAACACGTCCTACCTTCTGTGGAGGATTTTGCACCAGATGCTCAGGTATAGTTGATAGAAGATATAGTTTTTCATAAGAGGTCTACAACTACAAGACAACGAAAACAAGACCTTTGGGAGTTTGGGTTGAAGGGACAACTTCGAGGCAAAGCTAAATGGTACACGAGAGAGAAGGTGGAGGAAAAATTTCCTCACCTCATTCATTAAAAAAATTTGGGGACCAAAATTCTCCCAAAATTGGGAGGTGTGATCCAAACTGGATCATTATATTGTTTGTCATCCATATCGATGCATTTGGAGTGGAAAAAGTGGAGGAATTAGCTCACTAGACCATTTTTACTGGCGGGATCTAGTTTGGCGAAACAGGGTTTGAAACCTTCCAGAGCATTTTGGGGCATCAAACGACGTTTTTTGGGGGGTAAAACTTTATTGCCAAATCTCAATAACTTCTCATGCTATTCTACACACAGTGAGCTTTCCAACGACGCAAGAATCATGATAATCAGAGTCTGTATGCAAAAGTTATGCCACTCAGAAGTGTACCTTCCTGTTTTCACACCGATCGGGATGATGCCGCATCAACCCCCATTTTTCATGGAAAAGGGGCTAGACACGTGTTTGTGATGTAAAAGGCTCTAGAATATTCTATTTTGTAACTCTAGTTAAGAGTTGATGTAGTCAAACTTAACCACTAGTAGGCTATCAGGCTGTGTTATAACGAGGCCACTAGGAGGAAGAGGCACTCCATTCTTTCAAGAGAAATTTTTTCCATAGCTGAGCAAAGATAGTCAGTGGAGATAGGAGGTAGAGCACATAGAGAGGATCTATGCATTGTAGCAACCCACCGACCACAAGCATTACTTCTTTGTATTTGCAGCCATATTTCCAAACAGAGAAAGAGAGCGAAGCGACCTCACCTTCCAGCTAGGTTTTCTCCCGAAAGGGTTTCCAAAAGAGAATATCTTGTGTATTATGTGTGTGAGCTTATTTTTTCATTCTCTACTTTTTTTCTTGATTTACTTTTACATGCATGCACTAATTACAGTTAATTTTATAGATCTAGAAATTAAATAAATCTGTAATAGTGTAGAATCTCATATTTTAAATATAATATTATTAGAAATGTTGTGAGGAGCTGTCTAGTGGAATATCCACGACAGTTTAAGGATTATTTGGTATCAGAGCAGGTTTCTTTGGGTATTTTGTGGAGATTGTAGGGGTCTAGATCGGCGGGGCCGAAAATCGTAAAACCCTAATGATGAGCGATGATATGTAAACAAACCTCATGATCCTGCAGAGGTGATGTTTTTGCAGCTCGAAGAACAAGTTGCGGATATAAACCAATGTAAACCTCCTCATGGTGGTCCTAAGCAATAAGTTGGGGATATTTGGAGAAGAAGGGGGTTTGAATGCAAAGGACAAATCAAAAGGGGGATCGGGAGATCGGGAAGATGCAGGCAACCAGCCGAAGAAAGAACCTGCAAAAGATCAACCCAGTTCGAGTGTCGTGAACTAGTCCCTGTTTAAAGTGGAAGAAAAAGTCGATATAAATCCATACCATGATGAGATCGACATTCTGAAGCTGAACAACTAGTTGTAACAACTTGAAGTTTATTTCAGTGTCTATCAGATCGAGGAAGGGCAGAAAATCTCATTTGCGCGACTGAAATTGGAGGGCCATGCACTGACTTGGTGGTAGAGCCACATGGGAACCCTAAGGTTTGAGGGAGAACCTCCAGTGACTAACTGGGAGGGTTTCAAAACCCTCATTAAGTCACAATTTTGTCCCATTGGGTACGTGGAAGACCAGTGGATCTGGTGGCATTATTTCAGGCAAAAGCAGAGTCAAAGCGTGCGGGAGTACACCATAAAATTTAGAAAGATGGCTATAATGTTGGGTATCTCTCCAAATAACCCAGATGTACTCCTCAAGTATCTGGGGGGTTTGCACCACAATTTACTTGAGCAAGTGACGTTTTTCAAGCCGAAAACGGTGGACAAGGCTTGTGTACAGGCACAGTACCTGGAGAACATAGGCCTAAAAAGAGCACAATCAAGTGGATTGAAGCAAAAGGAGTAACAAGACTCTTCTAAGGATGGCAAGAAGAAGCAAAAAGGGGGAGAAGATAAAAAGACGGTAGCCACAACACACTAGTGCAAAGATCCTAGCAACCATTACAACCACTGCAACATTGATGGCCATATAGAGGAGAAGTGCTGGAAGTTGCATACAGAGCCAAAACTGAAGAACAAGAAGAAAGATAATAATAGGAAAAATCTCATGGCCATTGATTCGAGCAACCAAGTTGAAACCAACTCATACGTGGATGAGAAGATCATCTGGAAATGAGTGCAAAATGAGGTGAATATGAGTTGGCTCTAGCAATAGGAAGAGAAAGAAATGAATAAACTCTTCCATGTAAAGATACAAGTCAAGCAGACAAAGATTGATGCTTTGTTTGACTTAGGATCGCAAGCAGATCTCATTACAGCCGATCTGGTCAAGAAGTTGGGGTTGGAAGTTCATGATCATCCAAACCCATATCTACTGGGATGGGTACATAAGGATGCAGATTTGAAGGTAACAAAGTAGTGCAAAATTAGATTTGCTATCTGTGCTAATTTTATTGATGAAGTGGATATGGATGTGGTTCCCCTTGATGTATGTGGAGTTGTGCTTGGGATTCCATACATGTACATGCGTGATGCAATATTCATGAGGAGAGATAACTGGTACCGGCTCATTAAGGATGGAAAATCGTTCATCATCAATGCGCACAAAGGCAAGTCAAAAATTTCACTGGTAAGTGCCAACCAGGCCAAGAAATTGATCAGTTCCAACAAGAAGTATGGTTTATTATTTTTAAGAGAAAGTCAGTCTGTACAGGAGTCAATAAGAGGTAAGGCATCTCTAGAGGGGTGTACTAAGAAAAAAAACAACAATTGGAGGAGTTGTTACATGCATACAAGGACGTGTTTCGAGAGACTAAAGGGTTACTGTTGTCTAGGTAAATCCTCTCTGCAGACAGAGACGATCCCTCTAGCCCAATGAGTGGGACTAGCAACCTATGTGACAATCTACTAAACACTTCCTAAGTTACAATTGAAAAGAGAGACGAAGAAGATAACCTACCTCGTTCTGATGCTATCACATCATCCTTTGTTGAAGACCTTGAATCAATTGCATCACGGGTTCATTCCTTCTGCTCACAACGTTTATCACTGGTTCGTTCCTTCTGCTCACAACGTTTATGCACCTGCACAAGAGATCAAGACACAACAAGGCATGAAAATACAAATAGCATATTCAAAAGTAACCTACTTAACAGATCAAGGAGCGTTAAGACAAATGATACATAAACATACACATTTGTGGAAAATGAACCAACAATTGTATATTAATAGAATAAAGGAGGAAGCATACAACCAAGCCTTGATGTCAATAGGCTCTCCTTGAATGAATGTCCAAGTCCAAGCTAAGCTCTCCAAGCACTCCTTCTCCAAGCCAAATGAGTAGCATATAGGCACAATCTTAGCATAAGGGTGCAAATAGACAAAGACCAACCATTTGGGAATGGGAGAGGATGAATATATAGGCAGGGAAAGGGAGTTAGGATCTCTCCAAAGATAGGAATAAGCCATCATCTCAATTAGGTAGCTCATAGCGATAAGAACAAGAGGCCAAGTTGGGAGAACTCGACCTCATCTATGTCGAGCAACCTCTAGCTTGCCGCTCTGGAAGCTTCTAGATCACGAAGCTTCTCATCCTCTTTGGGAAAATTGCCTTTTTAGGATCATTGCGGGTATACAAGTAAATAAAGTGATGCCATCGTGGGTCGAGTATAATGCAACAAGTGACCATCACAGTTTTTAGTCTCATAAGAGTGATGATTCTCAAATTAGGGTTTTAGAGCTATTTCCTTTAGGGGAAGCTCAAGGCATTTTCCAATCAATGTCTTAGGGAGGATTTGAGTTGCATATATGAATGAGTACACTGCATGATGGTCATGTTTCGGGAACTTCGGGGTATGTCATAGGGAAGTGTAGGAGGTGTGAAAAAACACTATGTAATAGTTAGCCCCTAAGAGATAAGTGGAGCATGAGATCCAGCTATTTCCAGACTCCCCATTGCCAAATATTGCGCTGTGCAGATAGTCTGTTATAGAAGCAAGTGAGGTGAAGAAACAATTGCAACAAATGTTGGAACAAGGTGTAATTCTACCGAGTACATCACCATGTGGGTCACCTATCATCATTGTGCCAAAGAAGGATGGGACTTGGAGGATGTGTATAGATTACAGGGCATTGAATGAAATCACACTCAAGAACAAATACTCCTCCCCATGATAGATGATTTGCTAGATCAGTTGTAGTAAGAAAAATATTTCACCAAGCTAGACTTGAAGTTTGGATATCACCAGGTTCGAGTTAAAGAAGAAGATACATGGAAGACCGCCTTCAAAACTAGGCAAGGTTTGTATGAGTGGTTAGTTATGCCATTTAGCCTATGTAATGCACGAACTACATTTATGAGATTAATGAATGATGTACTACACCCTTTTATAGATTCATTTATTATTGTCTATTTGGATGATATACGGGTATATAGTGATACTTGGGAGGAGCATATTTCACATTTGACACAGGTGTTGGAAACATTAAAGAAGCACCAGCTGCTAGCAAATCTCAAGAAGTGCGAGTTTGCGCAACAGTCCTTGATGTATTTGGGATATGTGATTGGTGGAGGAGAATTGAAGATAGATCCTTCTAAGATGGAGGCCATCATGAAATGGATGGTTCCTACTAATGTTACTGAGGTTAGGAGTTTCATTGGAGTATCACAGTACCTGAGGAAATTCATAGCCTCATTTTCAACGGTAGCAACACTGCTCCACGCCATAACAACAAGTGGCAAGAGTTTCTAGTGGGGAAAAGGGTAGCAAAAGGATTTCAATGAGTTAAAGAAGAAGATCAGTGAAGCACCAGTTCTGGCATTACCAAACTTACAACGACCCTTTGAAGTGGAGACAGATGAAAGTGGGTATGTTGTGGGAGTTGTCTTGATGCATGGAGGAAGGCCCGTTTGCTACCATTCTAAAGTATTTCAGGGGGCAGTTCTTAACTAACCTACCTACGATAAGGAGCTCTATGCCATGGTGCAAGCTGTGAAGAAGTGGAAGCACTATCTGATGGGAAATGATACTATAATCCACACAGATCACCAGTCGTTACAATACTTGCAGGCCCATAATAAGCTATAGTAGACCAATCACTATAAGTGGATGGGGTTTTTACAACAGTTTCATTTGGTGATCAAGTATAAGAAGGGTAGCACAAACAAGTAGGATGATATGCTTTCAAGGCTGCCCACATTAAAGATTATAGCTTTGGGTACTCTTATGCACATGGAGCCGTTCACCCATGATGTACACATAGAGGCATATTCAGAAGATGAGGACTTCAAGGAGGTGTATCAGCAGTTGCAGAGTCAGAGTCATGTGCACGATGGCGACAACACCATTGACTACCATCTCTAGGATGGGTTAATGTTGGACCCACTTTTTGTCTCTGTATTTCACCTCCTTTACTATCTTTTTGCCACATCTTGATCCCTATTTAAGACTCTTATGTACCCTTTCATCCTCATTATTCTATGGATAGTGACAAATCCAATCCCACGGTAAAAGCATTAAAATGGTGTTATTTAACTATTTTATAGCTCAAAGATTAGATGTTTCATGTATAGATCCTTGAGGTTAACTAATCATTATAGGTTTAGTGTTGTGATGTATTGTTACAGGTTCTTAGAAGCCTCCACAAGTCAAATTTAACTAGTTGCTGGGTAGTTGAGTATGAAATTGCTGTAGCTGAAAAAATGGATTTTCTGATCAAATGGGGCAGAATCTGGATACAAGTCTGATTTCTAGAGATACATAGTTTAGTACATATTTGAATACTGAAATTTGTAAAGGTTTTAGATTGAATTTGATTGTTGGGTTTGCTCTTGACAGTTAGATGTTTGATTTCTTTTAAGTTTGAAAGCATTTGTTTGTTTTATTCCTTAGCCGATCATTATAAAGGAAACCTTCAAGCTCTGACCTATAAACTGAATCAAGAAGTGCAGTGAAACTCGTGTTTACGAGCACAGATTGACAATTAAATATTAAGAGGTTTAGTTCATCAATTAAAACTCTCAATAGTTAATCTACATTCTGGATAAGCTATGTGTTCCTAAAGGTGAGCATTTGCAACTGATTAGAGAGGCTCATACCTCTAAGGTTTCAGGGCACTTTGGTGTAGGGAAGACCGTGGCTAACTTGTAGAGGTATGTGTATTGGGCCAAGATGCAAGAGCATGTAGAGAGGAGCTATGCTTTGTTGTACCAGCAAGCCTAGCAACATTAAATAGGATCTGTATCATCCCTCACATGTACCTACTCGTCCTTGGGAAAGGATTTCCATGGAATTTGATGGAGGTTTATTGATATCCAGAAAGGGACATGACTACCTGTACGTGGTAGTTGGTAGGTTCAACAAGATGTGTGTTTTGATGCCCTGTAAAAAGACCATTAGTGGACAAGAAGTAACAAACTTTTTCTTTGGACAGGCTCGGGTTCACTTTGGGATACCAAGGAGCATCATTTCAGACAGGGATACAAGGTTTTCTTAATGCATTCTGGACTAGATTGTGGGAGAATATGGACACAAATTTGAAGAGATCTATAACATTCCATCCACAAATAGATGGGTTGACAGAAGTAATCAACAAGACTTTGGTGCAGCTTCTAAGGGGTTACAACTAGAAGCATTCGAAGACCTAGGATGGAAATCTAGTATATATACAACATTCTTATAATAGAGTAGTCCACACTTCTACACGAAAGTCCCCATTTGAATCTTGTTTTGGATATTTTCCATCTTCACCTTTGGATATTACATATGGGCAACAAGGAGGAGTGAAGGAAGACCTTACAGGAGATGCTTTGAGGGTTGCAAAATTTATACAAAAGATCAAGCAGATCCATATATAGGTACAGGAAACACTGTAGAAGTCGTAGGTGAAGTATAAGGCCAAGCATGATCAACACAAAACAAAGAAATCATTCAAGGTGGGAGATAGAGTATGGCTACAATTCAACAAGGAGAGGCTGCAAGGGCTTGGTAAGAAAATCAAGGCTCTAAGATATGGTCCCTTTAAGATACTGGAAAAGGTGAGTGATAATGCCTATCGACTCAGTTTACCACCATATATGTGCATTTACTTAATTGTAAATGTAAAGAACTTGAAACACTATGAACCTTATATGCTAGATCAAGAAGAGGAACAAGTCCTACCTTCACTGAAGGATTTGGCACCAAACACTCAGGAAGAGTTGACAGAAGATACAGTTTTGCAGAAGAGGTCAAGAACTACAAGACACGGGCAACAATACCTTTGGGAGTTTGGGTTTAAGGGACAACTTCTAGGCAAAGCTAAATGGTACACCAGAGAGAAGATGGAGGAGAAATTTCCTCACCTCCTTCAGTAAAATATTTTGGGGAACAAAAACCTCAAAAAATGGGGAGGTGTGATCCGAATTGGATCATTATATTGTTTTTTATCCATATCAATGCATTTGGAGTTGAAAAAGTGGAGGAATCAGCTCACGAGACCGTTTTTACCGGTGGGATCTAGTTTGGCGAAACGAGGTCTGAAACCTTCCGGGAGCATTTTGGGGTACCAAATGATGTTTTTTGGGGGTAAAACTTTGCCACCTAAGTGTAAAACCTTTTTATGCTATTATACAGACATAGAGCTTTCCAACGGTGCAAGAATCACGACAATCAGAGTCAGTATGCAAAGGTTATGCCAAAAGTTGACCTTCCCGTTTTAACATCTATAGTTCGAGAGGATGCCACATCAGCCCCCATTGTTCATGGAAAAGGTGCTAGCCACATGTTTGTGATGTAAAATACTCTAGAAGAGTCTATTTTGTAACTCTAGTTAAGAGTTGATGTAGTCAAACTTAACCACTAGTAGGCAATCAGGTTATGTTATAATTGGGCCACTGGGAGGAAGAGGCATTCCATTCTTTTGAGAGAATTTTGTTCCATAGCTGAAAAAAATATAGCCAAGAGAGATAGGATGTAGAGCACATAGAGAGGATCTATTCTTTGTAGCAGCCAATGTGCCACATACATTACTTCTTTCTATCTGCAGCCATATTTCCAAAAAGAGAAAGAGAGCGAAGCGACCTCACCTTCCAGTTGGGTTTTCTCCCGAAAGGGTTTCCGAGAGACATTATCTTGTGTATTATGTGTGTGTGAGCTTATTTTGTCGTTCTCTACTTTTCTTCTCGATTTACTTTTACATGCATGCAGTAATTACAGTTAATTTTACAAATCTAGAAATTAAATAAAATTGTTATAGTGTAGAATCTGAGTTTTTAAATATAATATTATCAAATCTGTTGTGAGGATCTTTCTAGTGGAATATCCATGGAAGTTTACTGATCACCAATCATCCTTCTTATAATTGTTGGCTTTAAGGAGGAATCCCAAATATTTAAGACTATCCCTAAAAGATCTTGATTCAAAGGGAAAAAATTGTTGGAAGCCTCTAATTTCTCTTTGCGAGAATCTCTCGCAAGAAAGGGAGGATTTGCTTTCGTTGATGGACATCCCAGTAGATTTATGAAATAGAACTAGGGCGTTTTTTTATGCATCCTAGATCCTGCCTTGAACCATTTATGAAAATAAGGATGTCGTCAACAAAAAGTAGATGGGTGATGAACATGTTAGGAGCAACTTCAATGCCTTGAATATGTCCTCTCACTTTTGTTGCAATGAGGATCCTTCTTGAGATTTCCGCTACAAGCCAGAAAAGGTGTGGAGAGAGAGGACAATCTTGTCTCATCCCTCTTTGAGAATGAAAAAAGGGGGAGGCTTAGCCATTTATAAGTACTGTGAATGAAAAATGAGTAACGCACAAACAAGTTGGACGATATGCTTTCAAGGCTGCCCACATTAAAGATTATAGCTTTGGGTCCTCTTATGCACATGGAGCAATTCACCCATGATGTACACATAGAGGCACATTCAGAAGATGAGGACTTCAAGGAGGTGTATCAGCAGTTGCAGAGTCAGAGTCATGTGCACGATGGCGACAACCCCGTTGACTACCATCTCTAGGATGGGTTAATGTTGGACCCACTTTTTGTCTCTGTATTTCACCTCCTTTACTATCTTTTTGCCACATCTTGATCTCTATTTAAGACTCTTATGTACCCTTTCATCCTCATTATTCTATGGATAGTGACAAATCCAATCCCACGGTAAAAGCATTAAAATGTTGTTATTTAACTATTTTATAGCTCAAAGATTAGATGTTTCATGTATAGATCCTTGAGGTTAACTAATCATTATAGGTTTAGTGTTGTGATGTATTGTTATAGGTTCTTAGAAGCCTCCACAAGTCAAATTTAACTAGTTGCTGGGTAGTTGAGTATGAAATTGCTGTAGGTGAAAAAATGGATTTTCTGATCAAATGGGGCAGAATCTGGAAATTCTGAGACACGGGTTTTGTTCAGAGCACCATGTTTCATATAACCCAAAAACTGTTTGCCAAAATTCGTCTTTGTGAAGGAGTTATCGCCGGGGGAATATTCCAATGAAAACCATTTCTGAACATGAACGTATTGGATCAGTTCAGGTCCGGATTTTGCTGAACGGTTTTGGTTGAAAACTTCTATATCAGAATACGGTTTTGATAGGAAGTGGACAGTTAATAATTAGAGGATTTTTAGTGCTAAATAAGAGTAATTCACAGATCTCCATATTGTTGGTTTTCCCACGCCTTTCTCTGTAACAGATCTGATGCTTGCCAATTATGTATCAGGCTCTATTATAAAGCCTGCCTTTTGATTCTGATAGGAGAATGCTGAAACTTTGAAATATTTTGCTGTGTAACCATGACTCAAGTTCTAATAGAAGTTTGTTATGACACTCTTGCTCTGAATCCCAGTGGAATGTGTTGAATGGAAAGCTGATGCTCATATTTTAACTGTGATTACAACCATTTCGTTACTGTAAGTTAAAAGCCCCCAGGTGTGGTTGGGCCCACCCATCTGGGTTAGCTCTGTATTTTTCATTAACAGTGTCACTGTGAAACTAGTGCAATTAATTTCCTTTTTCATTATCAGTCAGTTTAATTGCATTGATTTGTTTGATTGATTAGTGTATGCAGGTGTGTGAATGATTTCAAGGTTCTTGTTATTGACATAGTGGCAATTAAATTTTGGTGTGAACTTTGTGTGCCTTCCAAACTAGAGCTGTACTGTTATCTTGAATTACTCTCATATTAGACACATTGCATGATCACTTGCTGAGTAAATGGAATCAGTACCTGTAGACAATGCCGACAGAAGTCTTTAAACTCTTTAACCCAATATTAATTGATTAAAGACCAACTTGGTTTATTTTCCAAACCTACATTTGTTTCTCTGGGAAGACCAACTCAAATCAATTCCTTGCCTAAGCTGTAGCACGGAGTAAGCAACCCAAAATAGGTGGATGTTGCATTGACTATTCAAGATGTTGCGGATGGAATTAATGACCAAGGTAGGAAGTCATATTACTTGCACAAATGATTGATCGAAACTTGTTTCATGTCAACTTATTCTTCAAACCTTCGGGTCCATGTGTTGTAGGTTGGAACAAAGCATTGCAGGAACGATTTGTATGTGAATAAACTACTGAAGACCAATTCTTTAGTTTACCTTCCCTGCTCATGTAATTGCCAATTTCATTAGCCAGCTGAAATGAGTGCTCTACTCTATTCTGTACAATAATTAGTCTCATTGGATGATTGATCTTTTCTTGGTTCATAAGGTTTCGTTTACCCACTGTGTAGTTAAATCATTGCTTCGAAGTTGCATCAACATATTGGTTGTGAGTAAGGATATCCCTAAGTTAGGATTGGTGTGATCCCAGAAAACACTTAAGTACAGTTCCTTGAATTTGTGTGATTATATAGCTAGGATCAGCGTTAAGATTTCTTCCATTAATCAAATCCTGTAAGTAGCTGATTTGAAGTTGGGACAATAAGTAATTAGGTGATAGAGTGAGACAGAGTAAATCCTCCAAATTAGTACTTAACTCGTGAGTCTTGATAAGGGAACATTAAGTATAGAACGATTGTTTGGTCAAAGCGTTGCTTGGATAAACTACTCATTTGCTTACAAGTAGGACGGTTATAAATTGCTTCAGGAATGAATTTTTATTTGCAATCAAGAGCTTAATCAGTTGGGTAGTCACTAGTACAGATTGTTTGATTATTTCAAGTAAAAACAACCATTATCATAGGATGCTTGTTGAGGAGTGATTGTTTGGTTTTCACATAGGGAGTCTGGTACCAACATTCAGAGATTTGATTGATGCTGTTTGGTGTGGATACATGTCTGATTTCTAGAGATACATAGTTTAGTACATATTTGAATACTGAAATTTGTAAAGGTTTTAGATTGAATTTGATTGTTGGGTTTGCTCTTGACAGTTAGATGTTTGATTTCTTTTAAGTTTGAAAGCATTTGTTTTTTTTATTCCTTAGCCGATAATTATAAAGGAAACCTTCAAGCTCAGACCTATAAACTGAATCAAGAAGTGCAGTGAAACTCGTGTTTACGAGCACAGATTGACAATTAAATATTAAGAGGTTTAGTTCATCAATTAAAACTCTCAATAGTTAATCTACATTCTGGATAAGCTATGTGTTCCTAAAGGTGAGCATTTGCAACTGATTAGAGAGGCTCATACCTCCAAGGCTTCAGGGCACTTTGGTGTAGGGAAGACCGTGGCTAACTTGTAGAGGTATGTGTATTGGGCCAAGATGCAAGAGCATGTAGAGAGGATGTATGCTTTGTTGTACCAGCAAGCCTAGCAACATTAAACAGGATCTGTATCATCCCTTACATGTACCTACTCGTCCTTGGGAAAGGATTTCCATGGAATTTGATGGAGGTTTATTGATAACCAGAAAGGGACATGACTACCTGTACGTGGTAGTTGGTAGGTTTAGCAAGATGTGTGTTTTGATTCCCTGTAAAAAGACCATTAGTGGAAAAAAAGTAACAAACTTGTTCTTTGGACAGGCTCGGGTTCACTTTGGGATACCAAGGAGCATCATTTCAGACAGGGATACAAGGTTTCTTAGTGCATTCTGGACTAGATTGTGGGAGAATATGGACACAAAGTTGAAGAGATCTATAACATTCCATCTACAAACATATGGGTAGACAGAAGTAATAAACAAGACTTTGGTGCAGCTTCTAAGGGGTTACAACTAGAAGCATCCGAAGACCTGGGATGGAAATCTAGTATATATACAACATTCTTATAATAGAGTAGTCCACACTTCTACACGAAAGTCCCCATTTGAATCTTGTTTTGGATATTTTCCATCTTCACCTTTGGATATTACATATGGGCAACAAGGAGGAGTGAAGGAAGACCTTACAGGAGATGCTTTGAGGGTTGCAAAATTTATACAGAAGATCAAGCAGATCCATATATAGGTACAGGAAACATTGTAGAAGTCGTAGGTGAAGTATAAGGCCAAGCATGATCAACACAAAACAAAGAAATCATTCAAGGTGGGAGATAGAGTATGGCTACAATTCAACAAGGAGAGGCTACAAGGGCCTGGTAAGAAAATCAAGGCTCTAAGGTATGGTCCCTTTAAGATACTGGAAAAGGTGGGTGATAATGCCTATCAACTCAGTTTACCACCATATATGCGCGTTTACTCAATTGTAAATGTAAAGAACTTGAAACGCTATGAACCTTCTATGCTAGATCAAGAAGAGGAACAAGTCCTACCTTCTCTGAAGGATTTGGCACCAAACACTCAGGAAGAGTTGAAAAAAGATACAGTTTTGCAGAAGAGGTCAAGAACTACAAGACACGGGCAACAATACCTTTGGGAGTTTGGGTTTAAGGGACAACTTCTAGGCAAAGCTAAATGGTACACCAGAGAGAAGATGGATGAGAAATTTCCTCACCTCATTCAGTAAAATATTTTGGGGAACAAAAACCTCAAAAAATGGGGAGGTGTGATCCGAATTGGATCATTATATTGTTTTTTATCCATATCAATGCATTTGGAGTTGAAAAAATGGAGGAATCAGCTCACGAGACCGTTTTTACTGGTGGGATCTAGTTTGGCGAAACGAGGTCTGAAACCTTCCGGGAGCATTTTGGGGTACCAAATGATGTTTTTTGGGGGTAAAACTTTGCCACCTAAGTGTAAAACCTTTTTATGCTATTATACACACATAGAGCTTTCCAACGGTGCAAGAATCACGACAATCAGAGTCAGTATGCAAAGGTTATGCCAAAAGTTGACCTTCCCGTTTTCACATCTATAGTTCGAGAGGATGCACATCAGCCCCCATTGTTCATGGAAAAGGTGCTAGCCACATGTTTGTGATGTAAAATACTCTAGACGAGTCTATTTTGTAACTCTAGTTAAGAGTTGATGTAGTCAAACTTAACCACTAGTAGGCAATCAAGTTGTGTTATAATTGGGCCACTGGGAGGAAGAGGCATTCCATTCTTTTGAGAGCATTTTGTTCCATAGCTGAAAAAAGATAGCCAAGAGAGATAGGATGTAGAGCACATAGAGAGGATATATTCTTTGTAGCAGCCAATGTGCCACATACATTACTTCTTTGTATCTGCAGCCATATTTCCAGACAAAGAAAGAGAGCGAAGCGACCTCACCTTCCAGTTGGGTTTTCTCCCGAAAGGGTTTCCGAGAGACATTATCTTGTATATTATGTGTGTGTGAGCTTATTTTGTCGTTCTCTACTTTTCTTCTTGATTTACTTTTACATGCATGCAGTAATTACAGTTAATTTTACAAATCTAGAAATTAAATAAAATTGTTATAGTGTAGAATATGAGTTTTTAAATATAATATTATCAAATCTGTTGTGAGGATCATTCCAGTGGAATATTCGTGGAAGTTTTCTGATCACCAATCATCCTTCTTATAATTGTTGGCTTTAAGGAGGAATCCCAAATATTTAAGACCATCCCTAAAAGATCTTGATTCAAAGGGAAAAAATTGTTGGAAGCCTCTAATTTCTCTTTGCGAGAATCTCTCGCAAGAAAGGGAGGATTTGCTTTCGTTGATGGACATCCCAGTATATTTTTGAAATAGAATTAGGGCCTTTTTTTATGCATCCTAGATCCTGCCTTGAACCATTTATGAAAATAAGGATGTCGTCAACAAAAAGTAGATGGGTGATGAACATGTTAGGAGCAACTTTAATGCCTTGAATATGTCCTCTCCCTTTTGTTGCAATGAGGATCCTTCTTGAGATTTCCGCTACAAGCCAGAAAAGGTGTGGAGACAGAGGACAACCTTGTCTCATCCCTCTTTGAGAATGAAAAAAAGGGGAGGCTTAGCCATTTATAAGCATTGTGAATGAAAAATTAGTAACGCACAAACAAGTTGGACGATATGCTTTCAAGGCTGCCCACATTAAAGATTATAGCTTTGGGTACTCTTATGCACATGGAGCCATTCACCCATGATGTACACATAGAGGCATATTCAGAAGATGAGGACTTCAAGGAGGTGTATCAGTAGTTGCAGAGTCAGAGTCATGTGCACGATGGCGACAACACCGTTGACTACCATCTCTAGGATGGGTTAATGTGGGACCCACTTTTTGTCTCTGTATTTCACCTCCTTTACTATCTTTTTGCCACATCTTGATCTCTATTTAAGACTCTTATGTACCCTTTCATCCTCATTATTCTATGGATAGTGAAAAATCCAATCCCACGGTAAAAGCATTATAATGGTGTTATTTAACTATTTTATAGCTCAAAGATTAGATGTTTCATGTATAGATCCTTGAGGTTAACTAATCATTATAGGTTTAGTGTTGTGATGTATTATTACAGGTTCTTAGAAGCCTCCACAAGTCAAATTTAACTAGTTGCTGGGTAGTTGAGTATGAAATTGCTGTAGCTGAATAAATGGATTTTCTGATCAAATGGCATAGAATCTAGAAATTACGAGACACGGGTTTTGTTCAGAGCACCATGTTTCATATAACCCAAAAACTGTTTGCCAAAATTCGTCTTTGTGAAGGAGTTATTGCCGGAGGAATATTCCAATGAAAACCATTTCTGAACATGAACGTATTGGATCAGTTCAGGTCTGGATTTTGCTGAACGGTTTTGGTTGAAAACTTCTATATCAGAATACGGTTTTGATAGGAAGTGGACAGTTAATAATTAGAGGATTTTTAGTGCTAAATAAGAGTAATTCACAGATCTCCATATTGTTGGTTTTCCCACGCCTTTCTCTGTAACAAATCTGATGCTTACCAATTATGTATCAGGCTCTATTATAAGGCCTGCCTTTTGATTCTGATAGGAGAATGCTGAAACTTTGAAATATTTTGCTGTGTAACCATGACTCAAGTTCTAATAGAAGTTTGTTATGACACTCTTGCTCTGAATTCCAGTGGAATGTGTTGAATGGAAAGTTGATGCTCATGTTTTAACTTTGATTACAACCATTTCGTTACTGTAAGTTAAAAGCCCCCAGGTGTGGTTGGGCCCACCCATCTGGGTTAGCTCTGTATTTTTCATTAACAGTGTCACTGTGAAACTAGTGCAATTAATTTCCTTTTCCATTATCAGTCAGTTTAATTGCATTGATTTGTTTGATTGATTAGTGTATGCAGGTGTGTGAATGATTTCAAGGTTCTTGTTATTGACATAGTGGCAATTAGATTTTGGTGTGAACTTTGTGTGCCTTCCAAACTAGAGCTGTACTGTTGTCTTGAATTACTCTCATATTAGACACATCGCATGATCACTTGCTGAGTAAATGGAATCAGTACTTGTAGAAAATGCCAACAGAAGTCTTTAAACTCTTTAACCCAATATTAATTTATTAAAGACCGACTTGGTTTATTTTCCAAACCTACATTTGTTTCTCTAGGAAGACCGACTCAAATCAATTCCTTGCCTATGCTGTAGCACGGAGTAAGCAACCCAAAATAGGTGGATGTTGCTTTGACTATTCAAGATGTTGCGAATGGAATTAATGACCAAGGTATGAAGTCGTATTACTTGCATAAATGATTGATTGAAACTTGTTTCATGTCAGCTTATTCTTCAAACCTTCGGGTCCATGTGTTGTAGGTTGGAACAAAGCATTGCAGGAACGATTTTTATTTGAATAAACTACTGAAGACCAATTCTTCAGTTTACCTCCCCTGCTCATGTAATTGCCAATTTCATTAGCCAGCTGAAACGAGTGCTCTGCTCTATTCTATACAATAATTAGTCTCATTGGATGATTGATGTTTTCTTGGTTCATAAGGTTCCGGTCTCCCACTGTGTGGTTAAATCATTGCTTCAAAGTTGCATCAGCATATTGGTTGTGAGTAAGGATATCCATAAGTTAGGATTGGTGTGATCCTAGAAAACACTTAAGTACAGTTCCTTGAATTTGTGTGATTATATAGCTAGGATCAGCATTAAGATTTCTTCCATTATCAAATCCTGTAAGTAGCTGATTTGAAGTTGGGACAATAAGTAAGTAGGCGATAGAGTGAGACAGAGTAAATCCTCCAAATTAGTACTTAACTCTTGAGTCTTGATAAGGGAACATTAAGTATAGAACGATTGTTTGGTCAAATCGCTGCTAGGATAAACTACTCATTTGCTTACAAGTAGGACGGCTATAAATTGCTTCAGGAATGAATTTTTATTTGCAATCAAGAGCTTAATCAGTTGGGTAGTCACTAGTACAGATTGTTTGATTATTTCAAGTAAAAACAACCATTATCATATGATGCTTGTTGAGGAGTGATTGTTTGGTTTTCACATAGGGAGTTTGGTACCAACATTCAGAGATTTGATTGATTTTGTTTGGTGTGGATACAAGTCTGATTTCTAGAGATACATAGTTTAGTACATATTTGAATACTGAAATTTGTAAAGGTTTTAGATTGAATTTGATTGTTGGGTTTGCTCTTGACAGTTAGATGTTTGATTTCTTTTAAGTTTGAAAGCATTTGTTTATTTTATTCCTTAGCCGATCATTATAAAGGAAACCTTCAAGCTCTGACCTATAAACTGAATCAAGAAGTGCAGTGAAACTCGTGTTTACGAGCACAGATTGACAATTAAATATTAAGAGGTTTAGTTCATCAATTAAAACTCTCAATAGTTAATCTACATTCTGGATAAGCTATGTGTTCCTAAAGGTGAGCATTTGCTACTGATTAGAGAGGCTCATACCTCCAAGGTTTCAGGGCACTTTGGTGTAGGGAAGACCGTGGCTAACTTGTAGAGGTATGTGTATTGGGCCAAGATGCAAGAGCATGTAGAGAGGATGTATGCTTTGTTGTACCAGCAAGCCTAGCAACATTAAACAGGATCTGTATCATCCCTTACATGTACCTACTCGTCCTTGGGAAAGGATTTCCATGGAATTTGATGGAGGTTTATTGATAACCAGAAAGGGACATGACTACTTGTACATGGTAGTTGGTTGGTTTAGCAAGATGTGTGTTTTGATGCCCTGTAAAAAGACCATTATTGGACAAGAAGTAACAAACTTGTTCTTTGGACAGGCTCGGGTTCACTTTGGGATACCAAGGAGCATAATTTCAGACAGGGATACAAGGTTTCTTAGTGCATTCTGGACTAGATTGTGGGAGAATATGGACACAAAGTTGAAGAGATCTATAACATTCCATCCACAAACAGATGGGTAGACAGAAGTAATAAACAAGACTTTGGTGCAGCTTCTAAGGGGTTACAACTAGAAGCATACGAAGACCTGGGATGGGAAAGAATTGTGCAATTCTAATTACTTCGGCTATTGATGCTTCCTTCAGGGTCTTGAAGAGATTCCAAAAGAATTCCTTCGCTAAAGCCACAATTTCCTTAAAAGTTTGGCTTTGCTTCCAACTACCTTTTGCATCTCCCATATTGTGTTTGATATTTCCTTTCCCTGGCAAAATTATGGAAAAATTTGGAGTCTTCATCTATGATTTTCAACCACACTACCCTACTCTTAAGCCTCCACTTCTCTTCTTGGTCTAGAAGGATCCTATGTTTCCTTCTTTATAGATCCAAGATTTTTCTTTTGGCCTCCTCTGGTTCATAGCTTTCACCTCTCGGCTTCTCCACATCTTCTAATTCTCTTTCGATAACTTTGATATCCTCTTGATCTTTGAGTTTTTTTTCTCTTTCCCATTAAATGAAGGATTGATTTTCTCTCTTTATTTTTTCCATGAATTGATGGGATGTTGATTTGGAAATGTCCCTAGGATAAGGAACCCAACTTTCCTTAATAAGTTGAATATAACTTTCCTCCTTAAGCCACGATGAGTGAAATTTGTAAGGATGCCCGAGCTTAGGATTCCCATTTCTAATTTCTAGGAGGATTGGTTTGTGATCCGAGCCCCCCTGCCCCTATCTATTGACGAAAAAACTGAATTTTATCTAACATACCCTCCTTTAATAAAAACCTATCTAATCTCTTTTCCACTGAGGCATTTCCATATCTTCTATTCCACCAAGTGGGTTTGTCTCTAAATAATTTAATATCTACGAGCTTGTTTTCCAGCAGCTTTCTAGAAAAATATTCAGACAAAGGATATGTCTGGGCTTGGGGACCCCAAAGCTCAAAGGCTCCAATCGAAAAATTATAGTCACCTCCAACAATCAGGTTGTCCTCCTTCAGAAATGATTTCGTGAAAAATGAATTCCAAAAGGATTCTCTGTCTAGACAAGGTCCATACACATTAAGTATAATAAAATTTCATCGCTAGGTCTAATGACTAAACTTCTGCTTCAAGGGTCGAAAAAAACTTCATCAATTCAAGATCCTAAATTTGGACAGATTGTCTAGTGGCTAGCCCTCCTGATATGCCCCTGGCATCCAATGAAAAAAAGGATCAACCACTGAACATTATGTTTGAAGTCTGCACAATTCTATCCCCTAGACCCATGGTTTCTTGTAGCAATAGGATATCGGGAGAAGAGACAACCATGAGCCCTCTTAGTGCTAGTTGCTTTCAGGCACTAACTATCCCCCGAGATTTTAGGGAAAGAGCTATCATCGTGCCACAGGTCTAGGGGTTTGCGCTGCTCTAAGTGCCCCTATAAGAGTTTTCTGTTTACCATCACATATATCCAAACGAGCCTTCAATTGTGCCTTTGACATGAAGGATTTTCTCCCTTTTTATTTTGGGAAGAAAGATGAACCCTAGATCTCCCCAAGTCCACCCATTCACAGCTCCGCAATGTCCTTGGGAAGACTTGGGCAGAGGTTCTAGGGGTTATTAATGAGCAGTAAAGGGGCTAACATTGAGGAGGATATCATCTCAGAAGAGAACAATGGGATGGAGGTTACAAAGTTGTCCAGAGGGTCACAGTAGTTGATTGATGAAACAATAATAGAGGGAAATGGCCTTGAGGGACTAGGCCTCGAAAAAGAAGAAAAAACTACATATGAAAGAGAAATATCATAGGAGGGGAGGAGTGAGGTACCCGACTGAGTTGAAAATTGTAGACCCTCCAAGGGAGCCTCTGCCCTGATTTCCGGTTCAGGCTAGGGTACCCAAATATCCTGCACATCTATGTCCATATTTGCATCCCCTTTGTTATGAACTAGAGGAGAAACTGTGGAAAGTGATAAGGGTGACCCCAAATCTTAGTCCTTGGATTTATGACCTTCTCTTTCTGGATGAGCCTTTGAAGACTCCACACCCCTTTAGGTGACCTTATGTTTCTTGAGTTATTTTGATTTCATTGGGCATTCTCTTATCAAGTGCCCAATCCTATGGCAACAATTGCACCTGAATGATAGCTCTTCATAGCCTAGTTGTTGAATGTTTGTGTGATCATCGAAAGAGAACTTTAGATTCTCAAAAATACCTTCATGAGATCAAGTTTCACCAATATTCGAGCAACTCTTAAGGTTTTTGTCGAGATGAAGGACATATCTACCTCTAGGAATTCTCCCAGATTATTCCCAATCGCTTTGAAAACGTATTATGTCCACATTTCAGGAGGAAGGGTTGGCATATGTACCCACACCGAAACTGCTTCCAGGCGCTCCCTTTGCTCATCGAATAAGGGACTCCATCTTTTGAGAAATACCGATGATTTTTCAATACTCAAGCTCTTCCCAAGAACCCATACTAAATCTGCAGTCAATTTGAAATGTAGCATAAACCATCCCTTAACTAGGACTATAACCTCCACTTCATTGGATGTGGAAGCTGACCATGTTTGCTTAACCCATTTCATTAATTCCTCCACCAAAAAGTAATTCCCTTTTGCCCTTCTGACCAAGATGTGTTTAGAGGCCTTCATGACCTTATTAAAATGGATTTCTTTCCCGAATATAAAGTTGTTATCCTCTGCTTTCCATCGAATGCCTTTGGACTTCTTCTGCTTGACTCTTGCTCGATGATTCACCCCCGCAGCCACATCCATGCCATTTTATGTTGAAATTTGTAACTAGGTTCGGTCTTCATTAATGTATTTGAAATGTACTTAACAAAAGAATGAAGAAAATATTATTATTGTTATTTATATGACTTATTAAAGCATGGGTTCCATGCTTGGGTCATCATTTTTTAGGTCAAAGTCCCTATTGAGGACTTCTAGGATTTATTATTAGTCATTAGAGTCATTATACATTTAAAGAGACCCTTATTGGGCTTTCAGATCATGTAAAAAGAATTATTTTTGAGTCAAAATGAATTCAGTCTCCTCCACATGAAGTCGGCCTTAAGAAGATCAAGTCTACCTCAAGACAAGTAATTTGACCTCACAGAAGGGCTATAAATACAAGGAGTTCAAATCCATTTGAAGCATCTCATTCTCTCACACATAGTTCAATCTTTGAAGCTAGAAGCTGGAAAGTGCAAAGTTGTTTATGGGAAGGTTAGAAGAAGGTTAGAAGCTAAACAAAAGTGTGAGTTTTTGGAGAAGGTTAGAAGGCCTCAAGATCAAAATTTTGGGACAAGTCTCACTCAATTCTGAGGTGTATCAATGGAGATCGAATTCTTCCAAGTTTGGTCGAAGTTGCTGCTGCTACATCTGCTGGGTCGAAGCTGCTACTGCTAGGCCGAAGCTTCTTGTGAAGAGTTTTCATCTGCAAGAAGGATTGAGGACTGACTTGGTGTGGGGGCAATCGTTGTCTGGGCCCAAAGCCTCAGATTATCTCGAGAAACTATTGAAGGAAAAAATGTTGAATGGGTTTTCCCCTAGATAAGGGTTTTCCCCTGGCTGTCCACCTACATCTATTGTCCTTGAGTTATTGTTTTGGTAATTTCTTGATGAAGTAAAAGATAAAGAAGGGCATAAAGATAAAATAATTGCAAGTAATTATTTATATAAGAAAATCTTTTTTCCTTTTGGATTTTCTAGCATCGTATCAAAGCTAAGGTGAAGGAGGAAAAATACAGGCTTGAGTATCTACTAGAAGGGATCTAAATAATTGATCTAGGGATTATATAAGGAGCTCTTATAAGAGAAGAGGCTCTCTATATTCAAGGACAATGTCTAACACATTTAAGAGTGAGAACAATTTGGAAGGAACATCAAATTACAAATCTTGGAAGAAGAGGATTGACCTCATTCTTGAAAAGAACAAGGTCTTGGATGTGATTAGAGGGAAGGTAAAGAAACCTACCAAATAATCAAGTGATGTAAACAAGGTGAAGTATAGGGAATTAGAAATATTGGCTATGACTCTAATGGTAGAAAGAATTAAGGACAATCTTGTCCCATACATTTCCAATATAGACCATGCTCAAGAAATGTATGAGGCATTGACAAAATTATTCACTATAAAAAATATTGGTCAAGTAGCAAGCTTGAAGAATGAGTTAAGGACTACAAAGATGACAAAGGATGATATTGTGGCTTCCTTCTTTGTAAGGATATCAAGGATTAGAGATGAACTACAAGCCATAGATGAAATAGTACCAGAGAAGGAGCTAGTAATCACTGCACTATTGGGACTACCACCTACTTGGAGCTCTTTTGCTTTAGGTCTCAATAGTTGGAAAGAAGCACCCACCTTTGAACAAGTATGGAATGTCTACACCCAAGAAGAAATGAGAATTTACTTAGTATCCAACAATGAAGAAGAAAGGGTGTCAAATGCATACTTCGCCTCTCACAAGAAAGGACAATCGAAAAAGTCAAGAGGGCCAAGAAAGAAGGTTTATATGCCCAAGATAGAATGTTATCAATGCCACAAGATGGGACACTATAGAAGTGGCTACCATGACAATCTGAAGAACAAGATAAGAAGTAGGGATCAAGCCAATGTAGCTGAAGAAGGATCTCCAAAGAAGACTAAGCCTGAAGAATTGGATTTGAGGGACTTATGCTACTAAAGTCCTTTAATCTAAGCTTTTTTTATTTCATTTTGATTTCTAGTTTTTAGGTTTAACATATTTTGGAAAACCGTTTTTATTTGTTCTTAAGGTAATAGGTATCCATCAAGCTTGGAGTGAGCCCTCATAAACCTCCAAAGATAAGTATCCTATTACCATTTTCATTTTTAGTTTTCCTTACTTATCTAGTTTTGTTTGCATAAAATACTAATCACATTGCTCCTCTTATTTTCCTTGTTTAGGAAATCTTGTTGAAGACTCGAGGAGGAAGGCCTCACAAAACAAAGCATTGAAAGTATAAGGTTTGTTAAGAAACAAGAGGTATGCCTTGAATTACAAGTTATTGCTTTCTCCATTCTTGATAAGCTATTACTAACATCTTTATGTCTAGCTTTCCTCAATCTCAAAGATTCTTGATTGGGTGATTCATCATTAGATAAATCTACCCTCCTTATATGTCTAATAATTCTTGTGGAACCCTAGAAAGGTTCATTATGAAAAATCCTTACTTAAGGTATGTCAATGATTATGTGTGAAACCCTAATCTGCTTAGGGTTATTGTTGAAATAAAATGTGTGATGTTTAAATGAAGACTAAAGTAATTGTCTTATGCTTTGATGATATCTTGTTTGGGGTTTTGGTATGGTTATGGAAACCATAACTTTTTATGGTTGAATGGTAATGTATGGAATCATAAACCTTTGAAGTATTGATGATTTAGGGTTTGTTATATTTTTCATTGAAACTAAATCATTAGGGTTTGGTAGAATGTATAAGAAATACCCTTATGAAGTCTTAGAAATGATTTCCTTGGGATGTGTGTGTTTGTCCGATCAAACCCTAGTCTGATCAAGTATGTTATATGTCTAATCTTATTAATATTTGTAGCTGGTTTTAACTAACACATGTTGTGATATGCTTGTGCATGATGATGGAATCCTAGATATATGAGTTAACCTAATTGTTGATGGTCATGAGTCCTAGGGTTTGGAAGTAAGCCCTAGTCAAAGTTTGTTTCTCTAGGATGATAACATTTGTGAATTCTATGGTTTTGGAGTTAAACCTTTAGTAGAAGTGAAAATATCTGATGTATGATGACAATGTGATAATTTGAGGTTTGTGTAAGGTTGTTGAAACCTGAAGTTTTAGTTATGATTAAATGTCTGTTTGATCACCTGAGAAAATCTAGGGTTTTGCAACAAACCTTAGTGGAAGCTAGTCATGTTATTAATTGAGCTGTCATTGGTTTTGATTGTCAAATCTCTTGTATGAAATCTAGGGTTTGTATGAAATCCTAGTAGGAAGTTTAACATATGAATTCTGAAGTTGTTAGATACTATGTAGATCTATATTTGTTCGAATTGTTTCTAGGGTTTTATATATGTTGTAGTAGGGTATGTCATACCTTTGGAAGAAACATTGAAACCCTACATGTAATAAAAGTTCTTATGAAATGCTCGAAGCCTTGATGAAGTACTCTAGAGTTTATGGCAAAATCCCTAGCAAGAAGTTGAAGAGTATGTATCTCTTGTTTGTAATTAAGTTTGGGCATCTAATATATAAAGTTGAATGCTTCCATGATTTTGATATGGCTAACTTAATGCTTCTATAGTTTTGGTAGTACTTGCTATCTACGTTTTGTAGGTACATAATCTTTAAGATGGTGAAGATGTTCGTAAAATAAAGTTGATGTGATAAGCATGATGTGAATGATCATGATCATGATAACTCTGATGAGGAGGATGGAAGCCATGAAAGATTCTTCGATGTCATAGAAAAGAAGTAGAACTCCCTAACATAAGAGGGATTCTGGTTGAAATCTCCTTAGGTCAAGAGATAGCTTGAATGAAAGAAATCTCCCTAGTTTGAGAGGGAGTATGGATGAGAGGAATCTCCCTAGTTTAAAGGAAGGTCATAGCCATGATACCTTGATAGAAGATATTGGAGAATGTATTTTAAAGTGTTGTCGAGATAAGAAGAGCCAAATCTATTTGTTGAATATGTTGCTGCATGAAAAGGAGGAAAGGAAGTTGTATTGTTGAGGAATCTTCTTCGAAGATTCATTGGGAAAGCTCTAAGTCCTACTATGGACAAGTGAGAAGCAACATCAAGTTTTCTGGAAGACCCCATAGGTTTGTATCTATTTATGTACATTTGAAAGTTTGTTACTGATTGGGGTTGTGTTTATACATGTAAATCACTCAAAATTTTGATAACACTATTTTACATGTTTAGAGATGTTGATTAGTTTGATTGGGAGAGATTTGGAAGTGTTTGTAACGGATTGTAATAATCAGGAAGTTGAGGCTTTGTGTGAGACATTTTGTGGGAGGACATCTGGTCGACACTTTGTTTTGATGTCTAGTTCCCGAAGTAGGGAGGGTCGTGTTGGTCATGGAGATCTGACCTCAAATACACACCTTGATCCCTGGGTTGATGGTTAGTAAGTAAGCTTGATGGTACCTAGAGATGCTAATATCTTTAGTCCATCTTAGTCCCACTTGTATAAATTGCATTGGTCAGGAATCTAGTCCATGGCATTGTGATGCCTAAACTATTGGAAGACCTTGGATAGATTTCCCTGGTTAGGAATATAGTCCATGGCGTTGTGGTGCCTAAAATTCTTCATGGTTCATGTGTTCAGAGATCTTCCTTGTACTTGTACTGATGAATACCTCCCTAGTTAAGAGAGAGTGTTGAAATTTGTAACTAGGTTCGGTCTTCATTAATGTATCTGAAATGTACTTATAAAAAGAATGAAGAAAATATTATTATTATTTATATGACTTATTAAAGCATGAGTTTCATGCTTGGGTCATCATGTTTTAGGTCAAAGTCCCCATTAAGGACTTCTAGGATTTATTTTGAGTCTTTAGAATCATTTTCCATTTAAAGAGACCCTTCTTGGGCTTTCAGATCAGGTAAAAAGATTTATTTTTGAGTAAAAGATGAGTTTAGTCTCCTCCACACCAAGTCAGCCTCAAGAAGATCAATTTAACCTCAAGACAAGTAATTCAACCTCACAAAAGCGCTATAAATACAAGGAGTTTGAATTCATTCAAAGCATTTCATTCTCTCACATATAGTTCGATCTTTGAAGCTGGAAAAGTGTGATGTTGTTTAAGGGCTAGAAACAAAGACAAAAGGAAGCGCAAGTTTTTGGAGAAGGTTAGAAGTCCTCAAGATTGAAATTTTGGGACAAGTCTCACTCAATTCCGAGGTGTATCAAGGGAGATCAAAGTCTTCCAAGTTTGTTCGAAGCTTCTACTACTATATCTGCTGGGTTGAAGCTACTATTGAGTTGAAGTTGTTGCTAATGCTACTAGGTCGAAGGTTCTTGTGAAGGGTTTTCATCTACAAAAGTGATTGAGGGATGACTTGGTGTGGAGGGAGTCTTTTTCTGGGTCTAGAGTCTTGGATTATCTCAAGAACTATTCAAGGTAGAATTGTTGACTGGGTTTTCCCCTAGATAGGGGGTTTGCCTTGGCTGTCCACCCACATATGTTGTCCTTGTGTTATGGTTTTGATAATTTCTTGATGAACCAAAAGAGAAATAAGAACATAAAGATATAAGAATTACAAGTAATTATCTATATAAGAAAATCTTTCTGCCTTACTGATTTTCTAACATTTTCTACCCCCTTTTTCCAGGTTGGGGATGTTCACTTCCCCTTTGATAGCCGAATCTTTTGCCCCCAAAGGACCTTCCTCCTCTGCATGCAATTAGTTTATCCCCAACTCTGGCGCTTCACCCTTGGTAGTATCAACCCTTGCATATCCAATAATGGAACAACTTGCGAGCAACTGAAACTAAAGGGTATTTCGCCCTTCGCCCACCTCTCCCAAAAATTCGTTCTCTTGTCCCTCTTTTGCCCTGCTTCTGTCATTATTTTTGGTCCCCCCCTCCATAAAATTCCTCTATACAAATATTCTGCCTAACTTTAAGTGGATCTTTTCCTTTCTTGAGGGTTTGGAAATGCCCTCTCCCCTAATTAGTCACCAAAGACAAGACCTTCTCTCTATCGCAAGAAACTATACCCTTACACCCTTCAAGCCCTTCATCTATCAGATTAAAATCTCCATTGGTCCATAACCCACATATTTTGACAATGTCTTCCAAACCCCTTATGACAACAACATAAGGATTAAGTGAAACAAGCGAGGGAGCTGATGGAGAAGCACTTACCAAGTTCTCTACTCTAGGCTTTTGGTAGTAAGGCTCCACCACTAACAATTGTGCATATTTCCTGGAGTACTTTCCATCATAAGGGAAAAATTGACATTCCCCATGATCTTTTATGGCTGTAGAAGTTTCCTTGCCTCCTCTTCGATTCTAAACATCATTGACCCTTTTCTTGTGAGCCGCTTCTTGTTGAGTTGGAGGAACAAGCTTCTCCAAGTTGCTCTGATTGGGCTCCATCCCCTAAACTGCGAGGATGTTTAACAGATCTGGTCCTAACTTAACTTTCCCATGATTATCTACCATGATTTACCATAGTAAAATGTTGTTTTCACCCTGCTGATCTTAGACGGTAACTGTCACAACCTCATCGTCAATACCTTCCTGATAACCTCTCCATTGGATGTGACCATAAAACCCTGTTCGAAGTTGCAATGGCACAGGGATGCATGGTATAAGGCATATGTTGGCATCATTCCGGATGTGAGGCATGCCCGTCACCATGTTGAAGCTACATGCTGATAGATATGACATCTTCTGTCATACCTCGCTGCTCTGTCAAATCCTAGTTGCAATGGTCGCTCCATCCTCCCCATTCTTACCTCTTCCAAGGACATGAATGAAATGGAAGATTAGATTCTAAACATCAATAGAGTTATGTCAAGGAATACTACGTTGAAATTGGAAGCCAGGGAGAATTTCCCCTTCACATAGAGATTTAATTTATTTGAGGTTATTAAAGTCATCATCATGTTAGTTTTAATTCGAGGAGGGAAAAATATATTTAATTGTAGAATTTTAATCTCCCTCCTAATGCATAAGTTGACACCTTGATATTAGGTCATCCAACCCCTAAAGGATGCACCCATTCACTTATGGATTCAACTATAAATATATGTCAAGGATCCTCCATTTATCATCGATCAAAGATCTATCTGAGGTCAATATTTGTGGTTTGCATGGCAAGGATTCTTGCTCTGAGGTACAACTCATACCAACTCTACATTTTGTTATCTAAGGTCTTGCACAAGGTTTTTGAATGCACAAATATTTGAAGTACTCACAATGCTTCTCTGAGATTTGACGATAGTTCTGTGGTTCATAAGCCATCTCTTCTGAGGTTTGTATGTCATCTCTTTCACGATTTGTATATTATAATATTTGAATAGCTTGAATGTTAAAGAAGCATCCAACAAATCGCACTTGAAATTATTTTCTTGAGGTTCAGATAAATCATTGCCTCGTTACATGGTCTGTATACATCATGGTTTGCATATGGTTTGATCTTATATGGTCCGCATACTCTATATGTCTCTTCTATTGCCTCACATCTGAAGCATCACATTACAATGATTCGGGTGTTCGCACTCTTTCTCAATAGTCCGCATTCATATTAAAAATCATATGACTTGCATCCGATATCTATAGACTCACACTTTAGTGGATCATGTTTGTATCCTCTATGAATTCTAACGTGCTCTTCATTTGATTAACATTGAGACTTTCATATATATTATAGTGATTTGAGGTTCGAATATATGTCCCTGAACACTCTTGATATCAATATATAATATGGCAGCAATGAACTTTGTATATTCATGACAATGATCTATTAACCCTATGTACATGACAATGCTCTAAATTAGATGACAAATATTTATAAGTATATTAGTATATTAGTATATATATATATATATATATATATATATATCTAATCATAACCTTGGTTGTGATCTTAATGAATGACACCATAATGTCCTTGTTGATGAATGACCATGGAAATGATGTTTGGTTTGACATTACAATGATGAATGGACAGTGATTTGTGTAACAATGACTTGGGTCTTTTGATTTAGATTTTGTAACAAGTACCTTTGGCATAAGAAATACCTATGGTATGGTGTGATCTTCTATGACAATAACACTATATCAGTAACCTTGTTATGTTATAAAAGGCATTGGCAGATATATAGTTATGGCCTTGATGACAATATTGAGACAGTGACCAATGAGAGCCAATGACCTTCATTATGAAAGTAATCTTACCTATATTGCAGTGATCTACAATGACCTTGTGATGACAATGATCTACAATGACCTTATGATGATAGTGACCTACAGTGACCTTGTGATGACAATGATCTATAGTGACCTTGTGCGAAAATGATCTACATTGATCTAGCCCTTGACCATGATACACATGGGTGTGCTCTCATATCTCTAATGCATACAATGAACTTATTCTTCACAGAATCATATGGAAAAATCTTTCTTAGTCTCATTTGGTTATTAGAAGTCAGTTCACAATCGAAGTTGTGAACTGACTTGGATTGGCCCTAGGAGGCTCGATGTAATAATGTATCTCTCTATGGATATACTTTGTATCTCAACTGGATAATTGATGAATATCTAATAAAAGAAGAATATTGGATGGGTTTTCCCCCTTGTGCAATTTTCCCCTGGTCTCTGACTAAAATTCCGGTGTCCCCTTTATGCATGCTTTTCTTCTATTGTTCCTTTATGTTTCACTACAATATTGTTATTATTATTTCTACATAATTGCTAATGATGTTAAGATGCTATGGGGTGAAAAATATAAATAATGAAAAGTTTAAAATGCAATTATCTACAATAAAGAACAATAGTGCCCTAAGAAAATTAGCATGGTATCAGAGTTAGGCTAAAGAAAAGTCAATAAGATCACCCCAGTAAATACACCCATGATGGAGCAAGTAGAGTGAAAGGGTCGAAGATGGTAGAGACCTAAAAGAATCCTAGGATTTGAAGGAAACCATAGGTAAGCTTTGTTCTTACAAGTGAAGGTTAGTGTTTGGGAGAAACCCTTGAAGTAGCCTTGGATATGGCCTGGGTTCTATAACATTGAAACCTTAGTGTGAAACAAAATCATTTTGATCAATGAATTCTTCAAATACCTATGAAAGATTCAGAGAAACCCTAGATGGATTTGAAAGGAGATGATATGTTGCAGATTCAGAGTGGTGACTCATGGAGGTTAGATCTAGAGGGAGCTAACAACTTCTTTCAAACCTTATTAAAAATAAGTATTTTCACGGCTTATGTTATGACACTGCTCTTGTTTAGATTTGTCCTTTTTAGATTGTTGTGTATTCTTCTTGCACGAATATGTGAATACTTCTCGTACTAAAATCTTGGATAAGGAAAGATTATCCTTCTTAAATATCATCATGATGTGGAAAAATTGCAGGAAGAGTTAGCACTTAGAGGGAGATGAGAGTCTCCTACAATCTATATTAAGAAGATGAAGGGTCCACTCTTACATCTAGAAAAAGAAAGACAATCCTGCCTCATCCCCAGGTACAATTTCATTATGATTATTTACTTGGCTATTATTTCTCTTGCTCTTGTCTTTGGTCACAGGTACATTTGACGAATGTGAGGATCAAGCCCTCTATTGAGGATGATGTAGATCCATCTCATAATTGGAAAATGGACAAGAGATCAATGTCTCGAAGGAAGGGTTGCATTCTCCTTGGATGATAACTATGATTGAAGAAGCTCTTAGAGAAAGGAGGATATCCTAGCTCCGGTTGTTAGATGGTGTAGATATATGTGAAGTAATATTCCTTTATGATGTACTTTCATAACTTTGAGGTGCATGAGTAGAGGACTCATGATTGCAGATTAAAGAAAAGCCCACCTAAATTCTAGCATGTTCCACGGGCTTGGCAGGTTAAAATGATGAACATTTGATATTACTTTGAATCTCTCTTATTACAGTTATGGATTTTATATTTAGTTTTATAAGCTAAAAAATTATTTATGACAGGATTAAGATTACTTTAGCATTCAGTGACAAAGGGATTTAACCCTCGATGATCCACTTCTTAAGGCTAGAAGTATAACAAATGAGATGATAAGGTCTTCCTTGTCAAGGGAAGCATGTTTCTATAGATGGTTTACATTGAAGCAGTTGAGAGAGACTCCTATTCAGAATCAGATTTTATGGATCCTATAATGAGCTGGAAGTTATATTAATTATTGCCTTATAGCATGAGCCAGATAGAGACAGGATATATATATTTAGTTGTTGATAAATATCTGCCAAAATATCTACTTGTAACTATTAATCATGGACTGAGATACACTGCTGAAAACTTGATGGATACATTGATACTGAAAATGTTGTTGACTAGAAGAGAACATTTGAGTGTTGCCTTATGTATATCTTGGTTTCCTGGATGATTTATTGGCGTAGAAATGTGTTGCTTTGAGAGGCAGTGTACATTGTTGCTAACATTACTTGATGTGAGACGATATGGTTGAGCGAGCTCTTTAGAGAGTTGTTTGGGCATATTTTGGGCATGAATATGATATGATTTGACATATTATGGGATTCGACATGCAGAGAATCATGTGTTCTATGATAGGTTCAAGCATCACTATATGTGGGATATGGTGCAGAGAGGAGACATACGACTATCACATTTTGATTGATGAACATACAGACAATTGGATGATTATGTTGTAGCATGTAATCTTGTGGTTGACATGATATTCTCTAGGTTTCATGCACTATGGCTAGTACTAACAACCGTTAGCCTAGTGAAGGAATTGATACAAGGGATGGGTCATGAATGATCGAGGACACTAAGTTATGCTCTTCCCCCTTGTTTGAGCTCCTAGGGAGAGAAATTGAGCCAGAGAGCTAATAGGTTTTAGGGAACTTGTGAACTATAGGTGTGTATGATCCTTACCCCACAGTAACTGTGTATCTCCCCTATTGTCATTTTAAGTTTGTATCTGATCCTTACCTCATGGTAAGTGTGTATCTCCCCCTATAGAGTATACCCCAATTTGCATTCTACCCACATGTCGGGTTTGTCAGGATTGCCACCCATATGGACAATGGGTGATACTTAGGTGTGTTTAATCCTTGCTTATGGAAAGTGTGTATCTTCCCCAAGTGCCTTGGGTTATGTTTGATCCTTACCTTTCATGGAAAGTGTGAATATCCTCCCAAGGTAGGGGATGCAGGTGTTCTATTACTAACTCTTTAGGGTCAAGTTGGGAAGATCAACATATAATAAGATAGGCATGATCCTTACCTCTCATGGAAAGTCATATCTCTCTTATTGTCGTTAGACATTAGGATATGCATGATCCTTACCTCTCACAGTAAGTGGCATCCCTCCTATTGGTGGTAGCTAGGCTACCCTATGATGCTTATTCTTCTTTAGATAGAGACATCATTGTTCAACTGATGGTCAAAGTTGAGACGAGATGTGATGAGATGGACTCCATGTTGATTTAGCTGAGATGGAGGTCATGTGATTTGACTGGGAATCTAGTAGAGTTTTGAGGATTGATCTCCCCTGCCTTTGATTGTGGATTATTCTTCTTCTATGAGACGAGTCCGGATGTAATGATGATGCAACCACCTATCTTCTTATATTGAGTCATGTAATCTGGCGTGAGCCTTATGATGTTGATGGAAATTCCTCCCTAGCCAAGAGGAAGTGTTGAAATTGGCATACAGGGATAAATTCCCCTTCATAAAGAGATTAAATTCATTTGAGGTTATTAAAGTCATCATCATGTTGACTCCAATTTGGAGAGGGAAAAATATATTTAATTTTAGAATTTGAATTTTCCCTCCTAATGCACAAGTCGACCCTTGAACTTAGGTCAACCATCCCCTAAAGGATGCACCCATTCACTTATGGATTCAACTATAAATATATGTCAAGGATCCTCTATTTAGAATTCATCAAAAATCTGTTTGAGGTCAAAATCTGTGGTTCGCATGGAAAGGATTCTCACTCTAAGGCATAGCTCTCACCAACCCTACACTCTGTGATCTATGGTCTTGTACAAGGGTTTCACATGCACATATACCTAAAGTACTCGCATTGATTCTTTGTGATTTGACTACAATTCTATGGTTCATAAGCCATCTCTTCCAAGGTTCATGTGTCATCCCTTATGCGGTTTGTATATTTTAATATTTGAATAGATCGCATGTTAAAGAACCATCCAACAAATAACACTTGAAATTATTTTCTTGAGGTCTAAATAAATAATTGGCTCATTACATGGTCTGCATATAATTATGGTCTACATATGGTTTGATATTATATGGTATACATACATTATGGTCTGCATATGTTTGCTCTTATATGGTTTTCATACTCAGTATGTCTCTTCTATTGCCTTGCATCTCAAGCATCACATTACAATGATTCTGGTGTTCGCACTCATTCTCAGTAGTCCACATTCATATTATTATAAACCTGTGGCTTGCATCCAATACCTATAGATACACACTCTCAAGTGGATTGGGTTTGTCTCCTCTATGACTTAACATGTTCTTCATTTGATTAACATTGAGATTTGCATATATATATATATATATATATATATTATAGTGATTTGAGGTTTGATATATGTCCCCGATGACTCTTGATATCAGTATATAATATCACAATACTGAACTATGTATATTCATGTCAATGATCTATTAACCCTATGTACATGACAATGCTCTGAATTAGGTGACATAGATTTACAAGTATGTTGGTAATGATCAATACATATATAACCGTAACATTGGTTGTGATATTAATGAATGACACCATAATGTCCTTGTTGATGAATGACCATGGTAGAGATGTTTGGTCTGACATTACAATAATGAATGGACAATGATTTGGGTCTTTTGATTTAGATGTCTAACAAGTACCCTTGGCATAAGGAAGACCTATGATATGGTATAATCTTATATGATAATAACACTGTATCAATAACCTTTTTATGTCATAAAAGGTAGTGGCAAAGATGTAGTTATGGCCTTGATGAAAATATTGAGACAATGACCAATGAGAGCCAATGGCTTTCATGATGACAATAATATTATCTATGTTGCAATGATCTACAATGACCTTATGATGACAGTGATCTAGAATGGTCTATCCCTTGACCATGATACACATGGGGGTGCTCTCATGATCCGAATGGAAAATGACATCAACCGATGGTATTCATCCACCCTTGGAATTTACCCATGGTATTATAAGTGGCATCCACCCATGGTATTTATCCACCCATGGTATTGTAAGTGGCATCCACCCATGGTATTCATTCACCCATGGTATTTTCCCATGGTATTGTGACATCCACCCATGGTATTCATTCACCCATGGAATTTACCTGTGGTATTGTAACCAAAAAAGGCTATAAGTAACAAGTCACATTTTGTAAAAGGAAAGATTGTCCACCACAATGTAGTCTTTACAATTATTATTTGTTTTAATAAAAAAAATTTCTTTGTGGTTTTATTTACTGTGTGTTCTCTCATTTTTTTTCTGGCATTGCAAATTTTCATATCTTGGGGGCGTCCTCCCCAAGATCCATTTCAACTTTTTTAGATGTTGGGGGCCTCCCCCAAGATCCGGATCAGTGGTATCAAAGCAGGTTACGATTCCATGGGAATGAGGGTTTAATGCATATTTCAGTTTCAAATTTTTGTAACAATATTCAACAAACTTCAAGCACGTGCTGCGACCTTCATAGTAGACTTTCTTGGGCAGGAATTGTTTTTGGGCGGCGAGTTTGCAGATCATATCTGAAAAATTTGGTGCAAAATTTACAAAAAATGATTAAAAATATGGATTCCTTGCAAAAAAATACCCAAGTTCAAATGGTTAAATCGGAGTTTGGATGAGGGAGACATCGCTGATTTAAAATCAGCTATGTTGTAGAAATTTTTCTGACGATAATTCGTGTATGACGGATATTCTATCATTTTTTGTAGTTTTTGCGTAGAATTTTTGAAAAATTATTGTATATATGAGCTCCTATTGAAAAATTACCCAATTTCAAAAAAAAAAGGGTCGAATTGGAATTAGGATGTGGGAGATATCGCTGATTTAAAATCAGCTATTTTTTTCAGAACTTTTGTGACAACAGAACAGTTGTAGCACGAATATGAGATTCCAGAGTGTCCAGATAAGCATTTCCAACACATGGGAAGATGCAGAATGGTCATTATGTTTCCCAAAATAGGTTATAATAAATATTCTGAGTTAGATTGACCAAGTTATGTCCATTTTAAATTTTGAGAAACATTCGGAGCGGGTTCCCTTTGGAGACGTGTCCTCCCACCTCACTTTAGTAGACACCTACTTCACATTCATCAGTTTCAGCATAGCAACATGCGACTTGGGTTCTTTGGAGACATTTCCTCCCACCCTAGGCTATGTAGGCACCTGCTACTTCATCAACAATAAACATCACAGTTATGGGTCAACTGCACAAAATCCTTGTCATCGAAGTCCATTTGCTAGGCCACACACTGTTAGTATCACTGTTGGTTACAAGCATTATAGGTTATCTCTATCCTCGGATATTCGTTTGTCATGCTTATGGGTCATCCACAAACCCACACTTCATTGAAGTCCATTTGCTAGGCCACACATTGTTAGTATCACAGTTGGTCACAAGCATTACAGGGTATCTCTATCCTCGGATATTCGTTTATCATGGTTATGGGTCATCCACAAACCCACACTTCATCAAAGTCCATTTGCTAGGCCGCACATTGTCAGTATCACAGTTGGTCACAAGCATTATAGGGTATCTCTATCCTCGGATCTTCGTTCATCATGGTTATGGGTTAACCACATAAAACACTTCTCTTCAATGGCTCTTCATATTCAACAAAGGCTTCGCTGGAGGGAACATCACACAATGGGGACCATTGCTTCTTAAGGAAGGAGGAATGATCCAAATGGAAAATGACATCAACCCATGGTATTCATCCACCATGGAATTTACCCATGGTATTGTAAGTGGCATCCACCCATGGTATTTATCTACCCATGGTATTCATTCACCCATGTTATTTTCCCATGGTATTGTGACATCCACCCATGATATTCATTCACCCATGGAATTTACCCGTGGTATTGTAACAAAAAAAGGCTATAAGTAACAAGTCACATTTTGTAAAAGTACAGATTGTCCACCACAATGTAGTCTTTACAATTATTATCTGTATGAGGGTTTACGCAGTGCATTATATTAGATATCATTTTTTGGGATTCAACTGCGTTAAGTAAGTCATTCATGTATGACCATTTCCATGAGAGGTAGTCCTAACTGACTAATTTCTCATGATTTTTGAATAGTTCACTTAGCACTCATTGCATCGGGTGATGCTCACAGGGGTGAAGAAGTGGGATTGAAACTAGTGAAATGAATCACATAGCATCAATCATCACTTCCGGGGCTTGCACCCGGTAACCAGGACTTCCCAGGAGGTCACCCATCCCAGAACTCCTTGGGGAAAACTCCACAGTTAAGCGCACTTGAGCCAGAGGAGTTCTGGGATGGGTGACCTCCTGGGAAGTCCTGGTTACCGAGTGCAAACCCCAGAAGTGATGATTGATGCTATGTGATTCATTTCACTAGTTTCAATCCCACTTCTTCACCCCTGTGAGCATCACCCGATGTAATGAGTGCTAAGTGAACTATTCAAAAATCATGAGAAATTAGTCAGTTACGACTACCTCTCATGGAAATGGTCATACATGAATGACTTACTTAACGCAGTTGAATCCCAAAAAATGATATCTAATTATTATCTGTTTTAATAAAAAAAAATTCTTTGTGGTTTTATTTACTGTGTGTTCTCTCATTTTCTTTCTGGCATTGCAATTTTCCAGATCTTGGGGGCGTCCCCCCCAAGATCCATTTCATTTTTTTTTAGATCTTGGGGGCCTCCCCCCAAGATCCGGATCATCTCATGTCTCTAATGCATAGAATGAACTTATTCTTGACAAAACTAGATGACAAAAGCTTTCTTGGACTCATTTGGTTATTGGAAGTTAGTTCACAATTGAAGTTGTGAACTGACTTGGATTGGCCCTAGGAGGCCTGATGTAATAATGTATCTCTCTATGGATGTACTTTGTATCTCAATTAAATAATTAATGCATATCTAATAGAAGAAGAATATTGGATAGGTTTTCTCCCTTGTGGGGTTTAGCCTAGATCTCTGACCAAAATCCCAGTGCCACATTTGTGCATTCTTTTCTTCTATTGTTCCTTTATGTTCCGCTGCAATATTGTTATTGTTCTTTCTACGTAATTGCTAATGATGTTAATATGTTATGGGGTGAAATAATTAAATAATGAAAATTTTAAAATGCAATTATCTACAACAGAGAACGTTATAGCCCTAAGAAAATTGGCATACTATACAAATCAATAAAAACCAATGAAATACACACAGCCAATGAAACCACAAGACTAAAGCAACAAGAGATCAATACAAGTTATAGAATATTTCGATATTAAAATGAATTAATTGACTATTAATATTAATTAAAGCTAATAAAAATGCAAATATGTAATTGTATTAATCAAATAGATAATGTTACTAAAGCTAATCGATATCGGATTTTCCACAATTAATGCAAGCATATTATATTAATTATATTATATTGTCTTTTGATGGATTAAATTTACTAACATTAGCTTTATGCTAGTAGTAAAAACAAATGGCTATTAACTGAATCTGTTATTCAAATTTCAGCTTCACACTTCATTACTGCATATTCATCAGTCTTTAAACTATCATTGAAGCTTGTGCAAAGAGCTTTCAATGTGCAGAGAACTTTCATTGTGCATAGAGATTTGTGTGCTTTCATTGTGCAGAGAGTCTTGTGCGGAGATATTTCATTGTGTGGAGACATTTCATTGCGTGGATTTTTCTCCGCACTTCGCATAACCTATAATCAATTAATTAGTGGTAGAGGCCAGGACTATGTGCATTTCAACTATTACCTTTGTATGAAAATGTAATGGATTGGCGTTGTTATCTACCTTCTAACCCTTCTCATAATGACTATTTTCAATTGATTGTATTGGTGTCCAATGTTACCTCATCCTTTGTTGTTTTAATTATTTGATTTAAGACACCAATGTTGAAGTTATAAGCATTCTCCTTTATTTCAACATGCTTGGGTGCAATCATTCCAAGGTTGTGAATTGAAGCTTGGATGATATGCTTTCTTGTGTGTGTGATGTGGTATAAATATGTTAAGTGCATCTTATATTTTCTTATGCCACCATTTGCAAGTAAGAGAATCGGTTGCCATGTGATTATGAGGTTTAATTTTCCTCTTACATATTGATGTTTGTTCTATCAACTCTAATAACACCTTAATATGATATTTTTTGATATTCTAAATTACCAATAATTATGGATGAAAAGAAGGGTATAGTGTTGGGTCCCTATAATACTAGTGATTACCCCATTATTATTGTATTTATACCCCTTATTTATATTGTTGTGCCCCTATTACCCCCATGTTGTTATTTCTGAGCCCCATAGAATCCCTCTATTGTTATTTTTGTGGCTTTATATTATTATTGTTAGGTCGGCTGGATTATATTGTGACTCCTTAGACTCCTATATATAGAAAGGAGGTTTTGTCATTTGTATCATCCAAGAATTGTTCATTTATGTAATGTAAAGGAGGTTTCCCCCTCGAAGAGGCTGAATTCTAAGGCGTTGATCTATCTTTTCTATCTTTTCTTGAGCTGGTTTCATAACATTTGGTATCAGAGCTTTGGATTCTAGGGTTTCGCTGCTCCAAACAGGTCATCGTGGAATTTTCGCTATAACTTTTTTTCTGTGACGTTTCAGAAGCCGCAAAAAAAACCCATTTGAGAAGAGATCACACTGAACCTTGGTTCCGAATTTCAGAGCTTTTAGCGTGATATTTGCGGAGATATGATCTGAGGAAGTTGGTCTTTTTGCAGACTTCTGAATTACATTCAAAACAGGTGACCTGGGGAAAATCGTCATAACTTTCTCTCTGGGGATTGGATTGAAATTTCGTAAGAAGGTACAGAAAGATGACGGACTGTAGTTTCTTGTATGTGTGTTTCAGATCCAAAGGTTGAAACAGTGACCCGTGGCACGTCGTACAAGTTCGCTCTATTGAACTAGTCTAAAAGCAAGTCACTGTGGGAGATTTCACATCTCTTCCTTGGAGAATCCAATTTGGGTCAGACTTGGGGCATTGGAAAGAGGATACAGAAGGCTACTACAGGTCGCAATTTCAGAACTTGATGATCCAAAATTATAGAGATACATCAGATTCAATATCAGGCTTCTATAAAGTGAAAAAAAGGTGTGTAGTTTTTTTTTAAATTTTTGTGTAAGCTTGGTTTAACGGAATTCAAAGGGCATAGTAAAGCATTATTATCGGTAACTGATGCCCCAAGGAAAGAAAATGCAAACACCTAGTAAGGAACCTGAAAGCTCTATCATGACTCATGAAGAAGAGGAATAAATGCTACATGATATATCAAAATTACAAGAACAAGTGCAACAAATGTCACGCTCACAAAAGCTAACAGATGCTAAGATAAATGGCGTGGAATCTAAGATAAAGGGCATGGAAGCTAAGATGGATGATTCGAAGACAGATTTGAAGAGAGACATGACAGTTTTGAAGATCGATTTGAAGACAGACATGGAAGAATTGAAGAAGTTGCTGTAACAAGAAAGGGTCACTAATGGTGAAATGGTAGTAAAGGAAACTCATGATGAGAACAAAATAAATGTTAATCATGATTCCATAGACTCTAATGTTGGATCGAAGACCCACCATATGTGATATGAGGAAGTTTGATGGCAAGGATCCCGCCACATGGATATTACAGATGGAGCGGTTCTTCGATCTCAATAATGTGCAAAACACACAAAAGGTACGTATGGCAACTGTATATTTGGAATCAAATCAGTTTGTATGGTATCAATGGCTTTGCTCTCGTAAAAAAATTATCACTTGGGTAATTTTTACGGAAGAATTGATAGCACATTATGAAGATACAAAAAGCAACACTTTTTTTAGCCAATTGATAAGTCTCAAACAAAAGGGTTCAGTAATGGAGCACATTGAGGAGTTCCAAAAATTGAACATAAGGGTAAAAGATATTCCAGAGGAGCATAGGATTGATGTGTTCATAGGGTCTTTAAAAGATAATATCCAACATGATGTTCACCTTTGGGAACCTGATTCATTAGAGAAGGCATTCAGGTTAGCAAGAAAAATGGAAAGCAAAATTATGGCAACCAGGAAGCATACCACTCACAACTATAAAGACGGAAGTGTTGTTGCCCCTAGTCTTCCACAACCTATAAGGTTGACACCACAACAATTGGAAGAAAAAAGAGAAAAAGGGCTTTGTTACAGTTGTGATAGCAAATACACTAAAGGTCATAAGTGTGCTGAGAAGAAATTATTCTACATAGATTGTGAAGAGGAAGAAGAAAAGGAGCAAGAAAGGTCAAAAGAAGAAGATATACTCCAGGAACAAAGCCTAGATGAAGAACAAATAAATCCGATCATATCTTGTAATGCATTGGCGGGAATTACCACTCCTCAAACCATCAAGATAGAAGGACAAATCAAGAAGAAAAAGGTAATAGTGTTGATTGATTCAGGAAGCACCCACAATTTTATTCATTGTAGGGTAGCAAAAGAATTGAATTTCTTCCTACATCCAGCACCAGAGTGTCAAGTGATGATTGCAAATGGAGGAACAATAAATTGCTCTGGAAGGTGCCATAATATCAAGCTATCCATGGGAGAATATGTATTGACTAGCCCAATGCTTTCCATTCCAATGGGAGGTGCTGATGTTGTACTAGGAGTCCAATGGCTACAATCCTTGGGCACAATAGCTTTTAATTTTCAAGAAATTTTCATCAAATTTTCTACGTAAGGAAAGGAAGTTGAATTAAGGGGTATTACAGGAAAACCAAGAAAGATAATCAACTCTAATGGTATGACAAATCTTCTAAAAAAGGAGCAAAGAGGTGTAATTGCACAATTATGTTCGCTAGATGTTTCCACATCAGAATCATCTATTTCTCCAGATCTCCAAAAAGTCCTGGACAATCATTCCAAGGTATTTGAGAATCCCAAAGGTCTCCCACCTATGCGTGATCATGATCATGCTATTCATCTGATTCCAGGAAGTGTTCCTCCAAACATCAGGCCATACAGATATCCCTATGTCCAAAAAAGTGAAATTGAACGTATGGTTGCAGAAATGCTAGAGGCTGGTATAATTCAACCAAGTCAAAGTTCTTTCTTTGCTCCAGTAGTATTGGTGCACAAGAAGGATGGATCATGGCGCATGTGTCCGGATTATAGGGAGCTCAACAAGCTCACTATTAAAGATAAGTTCCCCATTCCTGTCATTGATGAATTACTGGATGAATTGCATGGATCAATTTACTTCACCAAGTTGGATCTTCATTTGGGATATCATCAAATCAGAATGAAGATTGAAGACATTCCGAAAACGGCATTTAGAACACATGAGGGTCATTATGAATTTTTGGTCATGCCTTTTGGCCTTACTAATGCACCTTCAACATTTCAAGGTTTGATGAATTCAAATTTCAAACCATTCCTTAGAAAATTTGTGTTAGTATTTTTTGATGATATACTAATCTACAGCAAGTCTTGGAAGGATCATGTTGAACATGTTGATAGGGTGCTACAACTATTGGAGGAGAAACAATTATATGCAAAAAGATCCAAATGTTTCTTTGGAGTCCAGGAGGTGGAATATTTGGGTCATATTGTATCTCATGAAGGAGTTGAGGTAGACCCTAGCAAAATTAAAGCCATTAAGGAATGGAAAATCCCCACATCCATAAAGCATCTGCGAGGATTTCTTGGGTTGACAAGGTATTATCGCAAGTTTGTTAAGAATTATGGGAGAATAGCAGCACCTCTAACAACATTATTGAAGAAAGATGCATTTTCATGGACTCTGGAAGAAACAAAGGCCTTTGAACATCTTAAAGAGGCAATGTGCCAAGCACCAGTCTTAGCTACACCGGACTTCACAAAAACCTTTATTGTGGAATTTGATGCTTCTGGAAATGGAATTGGTGCTGTTTTAATGCAAGATGAAAGACCCATTGCTTTTGAAAGTCGTCCAATCAAGGGAAAGTTTTTAAGCAAAGCTATTTATGAGAAGGAAATGTTGGCAATACTCCATGCACTTAAGAAATGGCGACCCTACCTAATGGGAAGACACTTCAAGGTAAAAATGGATTGTTGTTGGGAAAAGTATCCAATACGGAATGACCCTATCCCACTCTAAGGGTGATAGTTCCTTAGCAACAATCAAAGCAAAGCTATCTGAGATTACTTCTTTATGAGATGTAAGAGAGGGGAGAAAGAGATCCACTAACCGATGTCTTCCGCTAATGATTGATCCAATCTTCTCTCTTTGCTGCTTGCCCTCAGTTCTTTGCTCTTTCACTGGCCCAGCTACACCAAGATCCTGCAAAATGACAAGAGAGGGAAACTACAAGAAGCATACATTCATAATTGATTCAAGGATTAGAATAAATCAAATACACAAGTATAACAACACACCATTGAGACACATGCATATAGAAGAACCTAAAATGCTTTATTAATGGAAGAAGTAAGGTTCAGGAAGTGATACAACCATAAAAGGCCCAATCCAGCATCACCTTCCCAGCAGAAAGAAATCTCCTCTTCACCTCCTTCAGAGCAAATCACCCAATAGTTCTAAACTCAAACCAACAGCACTTCCTTACATTCACAAGATTCCAGCCCCCCTAGACCTCATGAGAGAGATCTATATATAGGAGTTTTGGAGAAAGGATGAGTCAGCTTGAGGCTGGCATGAAGCTGACTAGTGTCCTCTCTCACTTCAGTTATTCTTCAGTTCTTGAGTCCACTTGGAGGTTCTTGCTTCCACTTGGAGATAAAGAACCTCTTACTCATCACCAGTCGAATTCCTTGATCCAAGTGTCATTTTGGAAGCTTCTTGGGCATTGACACCTTGAGGAATGACTGTGCCACATTTCCAAACTCGCCCAGCGCAGGTAGCCTTCTTTGCAGTTGACATTCAATGCAGGTAGACAGTGGAGCAGTTGACATTCAGCACAGATGCTCAGTGGAGCAGTTGACATGATCCAGAATTGCCTTGTTTTTGAGTGTTTTCAGGTGGAGAAATTTTACTCAGTGCTGTGGTTTGCTGACCTTGTTCCTCTAGGGGTAGGAACAACATGTTTAGGGACTTTGGATCCCTTAGATTATGGACATTTCATGCTTCATGCTGTAAGGCACAAAAATGTCTATAACACGGATCATGATAGCTTTAAATACTTTTTAGAACAAAGATTATCCTCTGAAGAGCAACAAAAGTGGGTCACAAATATGTTGGGTTATGACTTTGAAATCATCTACAAAAAAGGGAAGCAAAATGTGGTGGCAAATGCACTCTCAAGAAAGGATGAGGATGTGGAAGCATTGTTGTGTGCCATTTCTATTATCCAACCAGATTGGATAAACGAAGCAAGGGAGGAATGGAAGAATGATGAAGAAGTGTGGGCACTTATTCGAAAGCTACAACAAGATTCCAGTACATCTGATACATTTGCCTGGAAAAATGATTCATTATGGTACAAAGATCACTTATACCTCTGTAAGAATTCCCAGCTAAAACAAAAGATTCTTATGGAATTGCACACTTCTGCCTTAGGAGGGCACTCAGGATTTTTAAAAACTTACCACAGGGTTAAGAAGGAATTTTTTTGGGATGGCCTTAAATCAGATATTCAAAAGTTTGTGGCGGAATGTTTGGTTTGCGAACAAAATAAAGTTGAAACAATTAAGACACCGGGTCTATTACAACCTTTATCCATTCCAAGCCAACGTTGGGAGGAGGTTTTAATGGATTTTATCACAGGTTTACCCAAGTCTGAGGGAAAGAGTGTCATCATGGTGGTAGTTGACAGACTTACCAAGTATGCACACTTTTGTGCATTATCACATCCATTTAAAGCCAATACAGTTTCTACTGCATTTATGGAAACAATTCAAAAGCTACATGGAAACCCAAAGATTATTGTAAGTGACAGAGATCCCGTTTTCACTGGAAATTTTTGGACAGAATTATTTTCTTGTCTTGGTACTCAGTTAGCTCATAGCTCATCTTATCATCCTCAATCTGATGGGCAAACTGAGATAGTAAAAAAATATTTGGAAGGATATCTTCGTTGCTTTGTATCTGATAAACATACACAATGGGTCAAATGGTTGCCTCTGGCTGAATGGTGGTATAACACTTCCTTCCATACAACAACAAAAATGACCCCATTTATGGCACTTTATGGGTATCAACCACCATCCATCACATCATATTTAAGAGAAAATTCTAAGGTTCAGGCAGTGGAACATCACATCAAACATCAACAACAAGTCCTCCAACTCTTAAAGGATAACCTCGTGTTGGCACAAAATAGAATGAAATAACAGGCAGATCAAAATCGCAGTGAAAGAAGTTTTGATGTAGGTGATTGGGTATTCCTACGGCTACAACCATATAAGCAAATGTCCCTAAAGCAAGCTAAGAAGGATAATAAATTATCACCAAAGTATTATGGTCCGTACAAGGTGTTGCAAAAGATTGGTACTATGGCATACAAATTGGAGCTTCTTGCAACTTCTCGATTGCACCCAATTTTCCATGTTACATGTTTAAAGAAGGTTATAGGCGACAAGCTCCCAATTCAAACAATATTGCCAGAACTTGACGAGGAAGGAAAAATTATATTGGAACCAGAAGCAGTCATAGAAACAAGAACTCGACAGCTACGAAATCGATCAATTTCAGAGTATCTTATCAAGTGGAAGAACTTATCCGCTAAATATTCCACATGGGAGGATGAGAATTTTATGCAGAAGTATCCAGAACTACTCAAGCGTTGAGGACAACACTTTTTTGAATGAGAGGGGCATGTTGGGTCCCTATAATACTGGTGATTACCCCATTACTATTGTAGATATACCCCTTATTTATATTGTTGTGCCCCTATTACCCCCATGTTGTTATTTCTGTGCCCCATAGAATCCCTCTATTGTTATTTTTGTGGCTTTATATTATTATTGTTAGGTCGGCTGGATTATATTGTGACTCCTTAGACTCCTATATATAGAAAGGAGGTTTTGTCATTTGTATCATCCAAGAATTGTTTATTTATGTAATGTAAAGGAGGTTGCCCCCTGAAAGAGGCTGAATTCTAAGGCGTTGATCTATCTTTTCTATCTTTTCTTGAGCTAGTTTCATAACATATAACATGATTGGTTGAAGTCTCTCCCCTCTTGGTTTTCTTTAAACAATGTGGTAAGAAATTTAAATCTCTTACATTAATAGATGATTTTCACCAACATAACTTGGATATATCTCAAAATTTACCATCCTCTTTCACTCCTACATTTGAAGTATCTTAAGCCATAATTTCTCAAGAATTTTCTCTTTACTTTACACGTGAATTTTTTGCAGTGTAATAGAAAACCATATGAACCATCTACCCACAACCACTTTGATTTGAAATTTCAAAATATGAAAACATGGTTCACCTCTATTACCCAAACAACGTAGCTAAATGCATATAGATCTTAAACTCCAATACCTTGTGAGCAAGAGCATGGATGAAAAAAATTCCATGATTTCAAACATTTTCAAAAAGCCAATCCTATTGTTCCATAGAAGTTTTCATATTTTGTCTCCACATCCACCTCCAATGCATGAAAATGACTCCTTCCAATACATTTGTCGTTCTAAATTGTAATTTGATAAAAACTATAGATATATATATATATATATATATATATATATATATATATATATATATATATATATGTCCTAACTTTTAATTTAATTAGACAATCAAAACTAAACGACTAGACAATCAAAATTAATTTAATAATTTAATTGCAAATACTTACTCGAAAATCCCGTTTGAAGTCGATTCCAGATGTCGTAGCTCCCAATACGCTCCTGCTACCAAACTGACCTTTTCTTCCTAGACTATTTGGGATCAACCTATCCAGTTCCCAGATCCAGAAGAATTCGAAATTGAGGTCTTCTGGCCCCTTTGCCCAAAGCTCCAAGAACAATTGCTCAAACTTCCTCTTTGTTCGTGACTCTTTGCGTATTTCCTCCTTTGTCTTTGTTTCACCGGAAAGACCAAATAACCCCCCCCTCTCATGCCTTCTTCATTCTCCTTATATCCCCAAAACATCATCGTCTCCGCCAAACATCCCCACCGTCTCAACATCCCTAATAAAATACAATTTCCCTGCTCTCTATCAATCACCTGACATTCAGAAGGGTCCTTTTATGAATTTTAGAGGCGGTCACACTTTTGTAAGTGTTAAGAGTTGATGGTCATAAATTGAATATTTAGTTCAAGTGACAACATAATTAAGTAATTCATATTTTAATAAAATATTTAATACTATTTATTAAATTATACCTTTTTTTTAAAGTTTATTAACTTAATTCAGATCTTATAAATTTATATAATTAATTATTGAAGTTGTTTGGGTTTTCATTATTAAAATATTTTTCATTCGTTCTTTTTAACACATATTTAGTTCCTCTTTAGTTTATATATATATATTTTGAAGTTAGTTGGGTTTTAATTATTGAAATATTTGTCATTCGTTTTTTTAACACATATATTTAGTTCCTTATTAGTTTGTTTATATATATATATATATATATATATAAAGTCCATTTTATTTTGTATAATCCATTTTATTTACCTTAGTACTTCAATAATTAATTCATTACCTTATACTTGGATTTATTTATTTATTTTATAATTAGTTAGTAAATATACTAGTGGAGTGGATGCGATGAATGCATATGTAGCTTTATATATATGCCTTGTGTGCATGCTAATATTGCCATGCTCCCTGTAATTCGAGATGGGTCATTACATACACCCATCTTTCATAAAAACTTTGTCAATAAGTTAGGGTTTATATAGTATATTAGTAATTATTTTAGTGATTAGTATAATCATGTAAGGATTGTGTCCCGTGATTGAATTCTTGTTTAATGTGAGGACATTTAAAATTTGTGTTTTGATCATTTACAGGTTTACAATTTTAATAGTCATTGCCTACCCCAATCGAGCTCCCAAGCTATTCTAGATTCATCCTATCCTTCTTAATCTCTTCTACTCCCATCTTATTTGTCCTCTACTGGAATGCCATAGCGTCAACTATACTGACCTAACCATTCATAAACCTCAAGGGTGACAACGTTGACTATATCGACCTAATTTCCCAGTAGGCATTCGAAAATCATCATTACATGTCTAGGGGAGTGTGACTCACACAGTCCTCCCATGACTCCAGGTTTTGGAGGATAAACGGTGGGTAATACCTCCACTCCTAGTAGGACCAGGGTAAACACCCTATCATGGAATCTCATTGAGCCTCGATTTTTCTTAGAGTTTTGTCATCACGTGGTAGGTTTGGTAATGATACTATCTGTAATGTAAAAACTTGTTCACACATTATAACATATGCATCAATATATCCAAAACCAATTGCATTCAGATAATAGTTTTTGTGCATTCATAATATGTTGCCATTTATGATATTAGTCTTTGAGTACATATAACATATTTGGCTATGTCTAGCCAATATATCTGTAAGTTAGCTTTCACATTTAAGTAATCAAGTGTAGTCATTCTTTTAGTTCCATATCATCATTCATGTTGATACGTAAAAATAAAAGTTATATACATCACATCCATAACATAATTCATATTATTATCCATGTATCAACAATGTTAAGCATATAACATACTTCATATTGGTATCCATGTACCAACAATGTTAAGCATATAACACAATTCATATTGGTATCCATGTACCAACAACATTACACATAATAATTTGAAATATCATTCTTACATGTAACCTTTCATAGTTATAGAATAGTTCAAAATGATAGTCTCAAGTATCTAACCAAAATAAAGTAAATATATACAAAATAAGGTTTTAAGCGCTTCAAAATAATAAAAAAAGTTAGGGTATTTATGGAATATGGTATTTTTGTCTGATCCGTAGCTAAATGTTAGTTTTGCTGTGCTAATTTCAACTTTAGATTTAAAAACAAATGCTTTTCCATTGCTTAATGTGCATAGGTTTTCTTAGGTGTTTGTGAATCAAAATAGGTAAATTTATATCAGGTTTTATGTTAGAATCATGAGAAGAATAGCATCAAAATGAAATGCTAAACATAAGAAAGTAAATGAACAACAAACCATTAAGAAGAACACTTAACACAATGTTTTGATAAAGGAGTTCACCTCTCCTGGGCTACATCTCCTTGGTCCAACTTCCATGGCTTGCGCCTCTGTATTTGCTCAATATGGAAAAAAAGTACAACTTACAATGCTATACATCTCCTGAAACCTGCTTCAATGGACTCAGAGCATGCAAAAACCCCAAATATGACTCTCCAAACTCTGCAAATGGACTACAACTGTTCTGGGCTTGACCTCCTCTCTTGGTGGCCCCGGGCTTCCTTAAACTTCAACGTGGAAAAATCATGTACAAAAGTACCCCTCTGCCTTTGAAACCTATTCCATTGTGTTCAGAATGTCAAAATAATCTAGGAACACATTTTTTTTCTGATATCCATTTGGTCGAAAAATGCTCCAATTATAACTCAAATTTCCTTTTCCTAGAAAATCTCCTTCAAAACTGGGAGAACTCCAGTTAATCCTGCCAAATCTGTAGTTAGGGTCGAATTTGGTGGAACCACCAATATCTCCGCCAAATTAAGCTTGGGTTTGATTATCATTAACTAAGTTTAATTAAAGAACTAATCATGCTTAACACAAAACCCACGCAGTTTATAAAACCGTAAACATTAACTGCTGGCAGTCTTCGCTTGACGTGGTCACATGTCATGGTTAGCGCAAATTCCGCCATGATTAAATAACTATTGACTTGGCGGTTTACATAGAGGTGTTCACATGTTGCTTTAACCGCTTCGGTTTTAGGGTTTTAGGTTGGCACTAGATGTAACATTAATCGCAACCGTTACATGTTTGGTGTGTTCACACGCAGCACTGGCCTATGGGCCAGCCCTCCTAACCGCCAAACTGTATTACATTGAACTTCAAATATAATCAGCCTGTAATACATGTTAAGTAACATGGTTAGCGAAGATGGTTAAGAGCTTTGGCTTGCAGAGGGGAGGTCGCAGGGTCGAACCCCGACGCCTCCATAAAAATTTTGACACACCAACATAGGGGCATGTGGCAGCCTCCGGGCTTGCCATGTGTTGCCTTCTAATTGGTCCACCTCGTCCACATAGACCCAATAACAAGATGCCACTTGGTGCATTATGACTCGTCAACTTGTACAAGAATATTTTAGGAATATTCCATGGAATATTTCAAAAAATATTCTCCTTGCTGATTGGGTTGTATGGATGCCCAGTCAGCATCCCAGTCAACCTTTGCCAAAATTTTTGCCTATTTGTTGAAACGGTCAATGGGCACTAACTTCCTCATATGAACTCCATTTTGAACAAAAAAGTTGCGTTGGGATCGTATCACTAAAACAGACGCGGTCGTTTAGGTTTCGAGCGACTCCAAACACTTTGATTTTTGAGCAAATTTTTGCCCCTAATCCAGATTCTGATCACTCTTTCCCACTGACAAGATTTTGGATCCACAAAAGCTGGTTTCTTTCCCACTGACAGGATTTTGGACCCACAAAAGCTGGTTATTTTATTAGAGATGAATACTATTCTCCCCAAGTTCTATCAATGGATTATACTTGAAAAGTCTCCATGACAACCACTTGGGTTCACTGACATGCCTTGCCTTGCAAATGGCTATGTCCCTCAACCACTATTCTCCTTTTGCTGCTGACACAATCCAACACTTGCTGGACACTTTCTGGCTGCAAAATACCTTTGTTGTACCACATCGATCCCTTGGTGCTTGGAAAATTGATACAATCTGATAGCCTTCCCACTGAGAATCTTGGTGTCAACACACACAACGGTCTACAATGGCTGCAAATTTTTGGCATCTCGTCCACTTTTGTTTCTTGTCTCTATCATCCTCCAGTTCAACATGATGCTCATGTCATGATTTGAGAATGAAGGCTAAGCATGAGCATCTTGCTCAAGAATGGACCTTCCAAAATCCTGCGATATCTTGTCACAAATATAACCATTAAATGGAAAAAACACATTATGCAAGAAATGCAAATCGACGACCTCTTATTTTTCTCCTTCAAGAAACAATTGTCACATCATGTAACATCACCATGTACTCTTGCATCTTGGTGTACAAACGATTGACTAACACAAGTCAACAAAACATCATCGACTAAACATAAGTCGACAAAACATCATCTTCAAGCAACTAACTTGACTTGAGAGCCAAACATAAGCATGTACAACAACTTGATGATTCTTTGCATAAACAACAAGAATTTCACATCTCATGCAATAATCTGTCAACATCTCCCTTTCATCTTTGGAGATAAAATCAACTCTTCCAAGTCGATATGACATACATGTGACAACAATCGACACAAGTCGACACTCATGCATGTATCCAAACACAATGAAACTAGCAACAATTCCATTGTTCACACACACACAAACTCTCATGTATGTGTACAATTCTTCAACTCTCCCTCAAGTACAAACACAAGTACAATAAGCCCAAAAACATGTATGGGTACATAAGAGCTGAATTGACAAATTTGCTGCAAATGAAGTGAGTAACATACCCCACTTTCACACACCTTCCTGGCGAAAATATGCAACATCAAGAATGCATTCACATACAAATTTGTAACCACAAATTGCCTTCTTTGCTGCATTTAAGTGAGTCAAACAGAACTCCACTTTCAACATCTTTCATCATACAAGTTGCAACATACTTTCAATAGAAAAGTAATGCATTCATAAGGCAAAGAAATGCATTTTTAAGGCAAAGAATTGCATCTATTAACAAAATAAATGCAAGCCTTATTTGGATAAGAAATCAAACCACCTCTTACCAAACCATTTCCATGGCGCTTCTTTCAGCTGCACATCATCTTGTGAATCATCTTGACCCACATCAATTATGGAATCCTCTTTTTCATTCTTGCCAAAGTCTCTCTCCACCTTCTTCAAATGTTGTGGATGAGTTGTTGGATACAAAGTCCAACATTTCTCTATGATATGACCTTGCTTATGGCAATGAGTGCAAAACAATTACATCTTATTTGCAACATGGTTTCCATTGTCCAATGGACCTCCTGTTTTCTGTCTCTTTTGCTTTTAAAGTTTCCTGTATGTGGTCATTTTCTTCCAACATCTTGAAACATTATGGTTATTCAAACCACAAAAAGAACATGTAATTTCTCTCCAATTCTTATGTGGATATTTACCATGTTTATCGTAATCAAAAGAAACGTGATTAAAAGCAGATTTATACCTTGCACATTCACCTTTGTCGCCTTCTTGAGGAGGTGAATTTGATGAGGTAGTGGATCTCTTTAGGATACCAACAACGGTTTAACGACCTTAGAGCTTTCAACATCCTCTTGTTTTCCCTTTCCACTAGTTGCATGCTTATGAACATCTTCTTGCAAAGTGGGTATAAAACTTTTGCATTCCTCATGAACAGAAACTTCACAAGCTTGAGGGTATGAACATGTAATGAAATTCCCTCTTGGAACACCTTCATGTGCCTCCTTGGCTTTGGAGCATTACCCACCATGTTGTCCATAACCAAGACCCAAATACCTAGGCATTTCCTCAACAACAATTGGCTCAACTATGCCTTGTGCATGTGTGCCTAACCCTTTACCTTCATAGCCCATATTCATCAATAATTTGGACCCTATTCCTCTAGTGTGTCTTTCAAAAGCACCAAAACATTCATTTTGAGAGGAAATTGAAGATAAAATTGAATTGCATACCTCATGTTCATGCACATACTTGGCTAGGGTTTCCTTGGCATCATAGAGTAAAATCTCCATCTCATGCATATTTTCAAGAAGCTCTTACTTCTCCTCCTTCATGGCCATCAACTCCTCTTGAAGTATAGTGTTCTCCTTCATATCTTCAATCATCTCTTGCACCATATCTCTCATGATGAAAAACTCTTGCAACATCTCTTCATCAAAGAATCTTGCTAAGGAACAGAGATTAGAAACATCATTTGTTGAAGCCGCCATCACACTTGTAATGCATCAAAAAGCTTCATAGATCTACAACCATTAAAACCCTTCCTTGCACAAAACTCAGGAAATCAAGAAAATAAGCTGGCTCTGATACCAACTTGATCCGTAGCTGAATGTTAGTTTTGTTGTGCTAATTTCAACTTCAGATTTAAAAACAAATGCTTGTCCATTGCTTCATGTGCATAGGTTTTCTTAGGTGTTTGTGAATAAAAACAGGTAAATTTATATCAGGTTTTATGTTAGAATCATGAGAATAATAACATGAAAATGAAGCGTTGAAGAAAAACAAGTAAATGAATAGCAAACCATCAAGAAAAACACTTAACATAGTGTTTTGATAAAGGAGTTCACCCCTCCTAGGCTACATCTCCTTGGTCTAGCTTCCATGGCTTGGGCTTCTGTATTTGCTCAAAATAGAAAAAGTTCAGTTTATAATGCTATACAGCTCCTAAAACCTTCTTCAATGGACTTAGAGCATGCAAAAACCCCAAAGATGACTCTCCAAACTTTGCAAATGGACCACAGTTGTTCTGGGCTTGACCTCCTCTCCTGGTGGCCCTAGGCTTCCTTAAACTTCAATGTGGAAAAATCACATACAAAAGTGCCCCTCTACCTCTAAAACATGTTCCATTGTGTTCAGAATGTCAAAATCATCTAGGAACACCTTTTTCTGATCTCCATTTGGTTGAAAAATGCTCCAGTTATGACTCAAACTGCCTTTTCCTAGAAAATCTCCTCCAAAACTGGAAAAATTCTAGTTAGGCCCCCCAAATCTGGAGTTAGGGTCGAATTTGGTAGAACCGCCAATATCTCCGCCGAGTTAAACTCGGGTTTAATTAGCATTAACCAGGTTTAATTAAATCACTAATCATTCTTAACACAAAACTCGCGCAGTTTATAAAACCGTAAACATTAACTACTAGCAGTCTCTGCTTGATGTGGTCACATGTCGTGGCTAGCGAAAATTCCGTGCGGTTAAATAACCGTTGACCTGGAGGTTTACATAGAGGTATTCACATGTTGCGTTAACCACCGTAGTTTTTGGGTTTTAGGTTGGCGCTGGATGTAACATTAACTACAACCGTTACATGTTTGGTGCGTTCACATGGAGGGCTAGCCTGTGGGCTGGTCTAACCGCCAAACTGTATTACATTGAACTTCAAATATAATCGGTACGCAATAGATGTTAAGTAACACAGTTAATAGAGACGGTTAAGAGATTTGGCTTGCAGAGGGGAGGTCGCGGGGTTGAACCCCGACACCTCCATAAAAAATTTGACGCACCAACGTAGGGGCACATGGCGGCCCCCGAGTGAGACCATCTATCTTCCAAGAGATGTTGTATCACTCTCTCCCTAAAGTCTACCTTGATGGGTATAAGGGAAAATATCCTTGGTATTCTACTTAGAGCATCTACTACTACATTCTCCTTCCCTTTAATGTATGAAATTCAAAAGTCATACTCACTTAAGAATTCACTCTATCATCTTTACCTAGCATTCAAGTCACGTTGGGTAAAAAAGTATTGCAAACTTCAGTGGTTGCTTTTGAGCATAAAGCATATCCATACTAGGTACTGTCTCCATATCTTCAACACTAATACTACCACGACCAATTCTAAATCATGCGTGGTGTAGAGTTCTTCATGAGGCTTTAACTTCCTGGAGGCATATGCTATTACTCCTCTATCTCGCATTAATATTTCACCTAAGCTTTGCTTGGATGCATCATTACATATAGTAAGTATTTTTCCATGTCAGGTACTCGCAAGATTGGTGCACTGGTCATCAATATTTTAAGCTCAGAGAATGCAATGTGACATTCCTCGGTCCACTCGTACCTAACTCCTTTATGTTGGAGAGTTGTGATAGGCTTTGCAATTTTTGAGAACCCTTCTACAAAACTTCGATAGTATCAGGCTAAAATCATAAAACTATGCACTTCAGGTGCATTTTTCGGTATCGACCAATCCATGATTGCTTTTACCTTCTCAGGATCTATTGAGAGCCCTTCACGAGATATAATATGACCTAGATGAAGAATATTCTTCTGAAAGAAAGAAAACTTGGATAACTTTCCATATAACTGGTATTCCCTGAGGTAAAATAATACTATATGCAAATGTTCTTCATGCTCCTTCTCATTTTTGGAGTACATGAGAATATAATCTAAGAAGACTTAATCCATACATGAAACACTCATCTTGGTGTTCATTGATATTTAGATAGGGAACATACTTTATGAGTTCCATAAACCATATTTCATATTCTTCCATTGTTTTGTTACCTTGGATTAATGTGTGGAAGGCTTCGACTTGCTGCTCTTGAAAATATGGTGATAAGTACATTGCGTGATTTTTTTCTTCGAATAATTCCCAGGGAATGTTGTATGATGTGAGATGAGATTGTTTTAAGAGATCTCCCCACCAAATAAAGGCTATTTATCTTAGTTGAAATATAGTGATCTTTGTATTGGAGGTAGAAGAATATTCTCTTAGCGCAAAATGCCTTGTCATTCCTTCCAACCATGCTTCAACATGCTCTCTAACTTTCCCTCCTGAAAATTCTGGAGGCTTAATGTTTTGTAGCTCCCTAGAAGTATCCTCCTGTGGTTGTCTATAATCTAACCCTTTGGATCCCTTTGGATTGCCTCCCTCAAGGTGAGGTCGCTCTTCCTTAGTAATGGATGTCAACGACCCTTTTAATGTATACAAGATGGCTTCCAATGAGCACATTATAATGGTTAGTTTAGGTACTGTAGCAGTTGGTGTTGACGACGTTGCTAGTGGTGGCGACAAGGGCAGGGATGCTGTTGGTCAGTGTCGTCGTTGATATGTTTCTAGCATCATAACTTTTTCCTGGTCACAAAATAGGGTTATATGTATCTGAGGTGCGATTTAGATTAGCAAATACAACTTCGTAAATTCAATCTCACATGTTGGTATAGGTTTTATGCTATTATTACCTGTAGACAGGTGTTATTGATACTAAAGTCAAGGAGGGTGATATTGTTACCTACTTGTCCTAAATTGAAGGAATTTATGTTCTATTATGCAACAATGCATAACAATACTTATCCTTCTAAGTCAGTCTTTAGAGTTCGTCAAGGGATGCGTAAGTCATAGTATATGTATTCATAATTGTCTTTGTTGTGCTCTAAACAAGGTCATACGACACAATTTTATTTATTTATTTTTAAGTTAAAATAAGATTAAATGACCATATTTTTTTTTCATTGTGTGTGTGCTTTTTTATTTATGTTTCAAACCAAACTTTTATATATATATATATAAATCATTGAAATAAACTTTATTAAAATAAATTATTTAAATTACAAAATTAGTTAAAATCAACCATTTAAATTACAATATTGAGTTAGATAATGGTAAACAAAATTATAAATCACAACCAATAAAATATTATAAAAATATCCCCTTCATAGGGAAAATTAGATACAATACTTATTTATTTAATTTTAGATTTGGTAGGTCGAATATGGTCATGGAAATGGGAAAACATAAAATCCAGCTGCTAACCCCGTTCCTTCTTCATCCACATACCTCTGGCAGGGAATGTAGCCGTTTTTGTTTTTGTTTTTTCCGTCCATATGGAAGCCAAAATAATATTTGTGGAGTATTAAATAAATGTGAATTCAGAGATTGTGACCTTTGTTTTTGATATGGTTACAAAAATAATGTTTTTTCGAACATTAAAGAAATATTAATTTAGACACCGTAGTTGCTCTTTTCTCTCAATATTATTAATAAAAATAATCGAGTGAGTTAAACCCAGGGAAACATAATTACTGGCCATCATATTAGGTAGTCTTAAATGTTATAAGAGAAGATTTATAAACTCTACATCTAAAATTAAATTAAATACATGGTTTCATGCCTTGAGATAACTGACTCACTCTTTTTGTTCCATTTCATAACTCTACAAAATTTTTATCGAGGAAAACAACCTGAAAACTGCCATAAATCACTCCAAAATACCGCATGTATCCCAATAATAAAATAGTCGCAATACGGTTAAAATACATATAAGGGAGAAAATAATTTAGGCTTTGACGACACTAAAGTGTCATGCCCAGATGCCAAAGAAGCGTGAGCATACTGAAGTTTTCTAGTACGCTAACTAGTGAAGAGCATGTCTATTTTAAATTAAAATAAATATATATGAACAAAATTTGTTGAGAAAAGAAATTTATATATCGCTTCAATATTTTAACGAAAGCTATGTGGTGGCAATGTCATTGCTTTTTTATATAGATGTTTTCTGCATTTTAATTTTTGTGAACTTGATGAAATTGATGATTTCTTCAATTCTTGCATTTAACTTTCTCACCTAATCTACTAATCTTCAAAGCATCATATACTATTAATCTGCATCTCGATAACACCCAAATTCTCTTTGAACATCATATAGCCATAATTTATCACTGATTTGAATATTTTCCTAATTACCAGTTTTTCATTTACTCAAAAGAATATATATATATATATATATATAGATATATATATATATATCTATATATTTATTTATTTGAGAACCAAGGTGAACAACTATATCCCAATCCTCGAATTGAATATGTGATGTAAGCATCTTCATTTTTACTATAAAATAAAATTTTAAATTAAAAGAAAGATTAATCTAAGAGAATCATGTCGGATAATATAATTTAATATTATATCACACTACCTTTAGTTTTTCACTTCCCATAGAGATGTTTACTTATTTTTCACAAAATGATGGTTATGGTGGTGGTATAAATTAGTAATTAGAGCCCACATTACATTCCTGATCCATCCTTTAGCCGTGAATAATGTTTTTCTAATGCATCGAACTATTAAACAAATAATTAGATTTTTTACAAAAATGGCCAACTAATGTTTTCTGAAATGAGATGGAAAAATGACAATAGAATAAGTCCATATATCCATATTGTTGTCACTCACTGCATTATGAATTTTCAGTAGATTAAAGTTTCCAAAGAGCAGTGAACTTTGAAGCCACCTTCCAGGCCACAAAATCACTCCAAGCCACATTAGATCCTCTCCATTGCATAGTGCTCGGAATAAGCTTTCCAATGGTAGGTGAAAGTCCAAAAAAAGACTCCTGGGTTAGAAGTTAGAGCAGGTTAAAGATACCCTTTCAAGGCCACTGAACAAAAGAAAAATGGCTAAGGGTTGGGTTTATTGCAAATCGCAGATCGGGGCTTATTGAAGCAGCTACTAATATTAAGGCACCTGAAGTTGCGATCGGCCGATCCCCGATATCGCAAATCACATATCGACGGGTCTGAGGCAGAGAAAATAAAAGCATATCGGTGATCGGAAGGCCTCAAGCACAGTAAATCGACAATCGACGGTGGGCAAGTCTCGCATCCCGCAATCCCGTAGCCTCGCATCCCGCAATCCCGCATCCCACATGTCTCGCATTCCCAAGATATCATAGTCCCACAGCTCGTAGTCTCGCGATCCTGCACATCAAACCCCGCAATACTGAACAATTGATGATTGGTGGGCCTAAAGGACCATTCTTAAGAAATTGTGGGGATGGGGAGGTGAGGAATATGTTGATAGCACAAAATCGCTAAGAATTTAGGCTTTATTGTTAAAGCATTGGGAGGGTTTGATTTTATTTAACAAAGGAATTCATGGAAAAACCAAGGGCGGATGGGCCCTTTTCTCTCTCCTCTAGGGGGCCACGTGGCAGAATCGTATTGGTCGTAAGAATCCATAGGGCAGCTGATGTTAGCATGACGCGACATTACAGAGGAAACATGACATGCAGATTCGAATTTTTCAAGGGTCCTATGGGGGCATTTCCGGGTGACACATGTCACCACCCAAGAAGTGCCACATGGCACTGATGACGTCATCAATCCTGCAATCGACAATCGCACAAAGCAAAGTTTCCTCCTTCGCCAAAGTTCTTCTCGGCTTGTAATTACGATATGCGAAGATCCTCTCGGATGCGATATTTTATGCAATAGAGTTTAAAAGATGATGGGTCCATTCCCTTTCAAAGGCTACATGCTCATTCAACAACCACCCATCTCTGGACGGTCCATATTGACTCCACCTAGATCAACGGCTCCCAGGGCTTTTTAACCCCCCCCGCCATGTTTCCCTTTATCAACGAGTTGGGGGGGGGGTGGTTTGAAAAGCGATTTCCCTGCCAAGTCCCTCCGCTACGTGTCCCTCTCATATCATTTCGCACCTCCCCTCATTTACCACTTACCGCTCATGCCCCCCTAGGAAAACTACTCACCCTTAACTCCCTCTCCGATGTTGTGATTGTGAGACCCCGGGTGGGCCCAATCCCACAAATCGACGATCTCAAGGTTCAAGGGGAGACATCAAAGGCAAGTGTTATAAATCACCGATATGCGGGATTTCATATAACAAAGGAAAAAGCCCACTGCCACGAAGTCCCATGGCCCTAGTGCCTGAGCCTAAGCCCCCAGCTCTAGACCCTGGTCATATGAAGAGAATTACAGGAACAGGGCTGAAGTAATAGGACTTAAAGGGGATCGGAACTCACATGTTTCACAATGTTTTAGTGATAGGGGCCAGAAACGAAAAGTCCCCCATATTACATCATAAGCACATCACCAGATATATGAGAGCGCATATGGTGCAGTGTAGGACTTTAAAGGTGTAATGGGTCGCCAGCTGGGGCTTTTAAGAAAACATGTGTTGCATTCAAACCCGACAAGGGATGATCTAGAAAGACCCATTGTGACACGGAACGAGGGTCGGCGCTGACAGGAGTAAAAAGGGACTTAGTAGTTCATGAAGATTTAATGATCTGGCATGGTCTCCCATACAAAGGGGAAACGAAGTATCGCCCAAGGGTCCTCTGCTCTTGTACTGCGGCATGAAACTGATGGTGTCCACTCCTAGCTTTAAAGGATAAATGGTTCAAGCAGTAAAGACTGAAATGACAGGAGTCAGATGAGCAACACAGGAGGCCATACAAAGAGTGAGCTGCAAACTGAAGTAGAGGCGATCACAGGGATAGTCACAAAGATATTTCATTTACTTTTCCGTCTGATTGTTTACTCATTTGTTGTCCTGTAATGTGCCTCCTTTCAATGAGGCAATTAATTCAGTCATTTTTTTGGGTCACAGAGCCATTCGGTCGAGATAGCTAGTCAACCTAACAACTGAGACTTGACCAAAGATATTTTGTTCTAATAAATGTCCATGCTCCTCTCTAGATAAATAGGAGGAAGCAACACTTAAAAAAGGGTCAGAAAATTCTAAAGAAAACACTACATGTTATTTTCAGACTGTATGGATTTATAATACAGATCTTTCAAAATACCAAGCAAATGGTGGTGATTTCCCCTTCAAGTATTACAATATGTTATCCCTTTGTTAAAATCCATTTATGTCCATGCTTCTTCTCTGAATTCATGCAATCATCGCTGCTAGAAATATTTCAAACTTTTTCATAGATTCATTTGTATTGATATGTTAATGCATGTGCATGTAACTTCATCACAGATTCATTTGTATTGACATTGTTAATGCATGTGCCTATATGGGTCATTGAAATTATATCTTTGAAAGTTACGTTCCATGAATCATAGCACTCAGGCTCTTGTCTGCCCATTATATCTACCTGTAACTCAAACAAGTATAAAAATTCTTAATGCCTCAAGCTCTATGTGTTAAGTGTAGAATTCTTGAAGTTTTAAGCTCTATGTGATGAGTTTCTCTTTCTCCTTATCCTCTCTCATTTTCTCTACAAAATATTATTAAACTGTAAGTCCTTGAACTACTTGACCTCCACTATTTTGTGCATATATTTCTATGAACTGTACATGTGAAGAAGTACCAAAAATTCATGTCTTACTCCTTTAGATGAATGAACCAAACCATTCTCTTTATATATATACATATAGAATATATGTGAGGTCTCCATTTTACTGAGAATCATTTGAGACACTCAAAATCTAGATGTTCCTAGGCACTGGTCTTGTAACCAATCCAAGGCTCTTTCTAGGAGCTACAATATCTTCTATTGCCGTTGCAGGGGAACGTATTGAAGGATTTTTCCCTTGGGATACAACAAATTGAGAACTTTTAATATAGGTGAGAAAAGATGCTTTGATTTCATCCACATCACCTTGGAGATTCCACACACCCCATCATCATTCATCATCCTGGATTTTAAGAAGCCTCACACTCGCTCAAATACATCTTAGCAGAAAGCCCCATTTGTATTTGACCCAAAGAAAATATTTTTTAGAAAAGTATGGAAGGAGAAAAATCCTATTGCCTGCACTACCATCCCATCAATGTTTGAAGCCTTGTTATGAAACCAGCTCACAAAAAGATAAAAAAGATAGATCAACGCCTTAGAATTCAGCCTCTTCGAGGGGGCAACTTCCTTTACATTACACAAATGAACAATTCTTGGATGATTCAAATGACAAAACCTCCTTTCTATATATAGGAGTCTAAGGGGTCACAATATAACCAAGCCGACCTAACAATAATAATATAAAGACACAAAAACAACAATAGAGGGATTCTATGGGGCACAATAATAACAATATGGGGACAATAGGAGCACAACAATAGCAATAAAGGATACACCGACAATAGTAATGGGGGAATCACTAGTATTATATGGACCTAACATGCCCCTCTCCTTCAAAAAAGTTTTGTCCTCAACGTTTGAGTAGTTCTGGATGCTTCCATATAAAATTTTCATCCTCCCATGTGGAATCTTCAATGGGTAAGTTTTTCCATTTGATGAGATACTCTGAAATTGATCGATTTCGTAGCTGTCGAGTTCTTATTTCTTTGATTGCTTCGGGTTCCAATATGATTTTTCCTTCCTCATCAAGTTATGGCAATATTGTTTACACTAGAAGCTTGTCACCTATAACCTTCTTTAAGCATGAAACATGGAAAACTGGGTGCACTTGGGAAGCTGCAGGAAGATCCAATTTGTATGCCATAGTACCTATCTTTTGCAACACCTTGTATGGACCATAATACTTTGGTGATTATTTATTATCCTTCTTAGCTTGCTTGAGGGAAATTTGTTTATATGGTTGTAGCCGTAGGAATACCCAATCACCTACATGAAAACTTCTTTCGCTGTGATGTTGATCTGCCTGCTGTTTCATTCTATTCTGCGCTAAGGTGAGGTTATCCTTTAAGAGTTGGAGAACTTGTCGCTGATGCTCAATGTGATCTTCCACTACTTGAACCTTATAATTTTCTCTTAAATATGATGTGATGGATGGTCGATGATATCCATAAAGTGCCATAAATGGGGTCCTTTTTGTTGCAGTATGGAAGGAAGTGTTATACCACCATTCAGCCAGAGGCAACCATTTGACCCATTGTGTCTGTTTATCAGATACAAAGCAACGAATATATCCTTCCAAACATTTGTTTAGTATCTCAATCTTCCCATCAGATTGAGGATGATAAGATGAGCTATGAGCTAATTGAGTACCATGACAAGAAAATAAGTCTGTCCAAAAATTTCCAGTGAAAATGGGATCTCTGTCACTTACAATAATCTTTGGGTTTCCATGTAGCTTTTGAATTGTTTCCATAAATGCAGTAGAAACTGTACTCGCTTTAAATGGATGAGATAATGCACAAAAGTGTGCATACTTGGTAAGTCTGTCAACTACCACCATGATGACACTCTTTCCTTCGGACTTGGGTAAACTTGTGATAAAATCCATTGAAATCTACTCCCAACGTTGGCTTGGAATGGATAAAGGTTGTAATAGTCCTGGGGTATTAATTGTTTCAACTTTATTTTGTTGGCAAACCAAAAATTCCGCCACAAAATTTTGAATATCCGATTTAAGGCCATCCCAAAAAAAATCCTTCTTAACCCTGTGGTAGGTTTTTAGAAATCCTGAATGCCCTCCTAAGGGAGAGGTGTGCAATTCTCTAAGAATCTTTTGTTTGAGTTGGGAATTCTTACATAGGTATAACCGATCCTTGTACCACAACGAATCATTTTTCAAGCTAAATGTATCAGATGTACTGGGATCTTGTTGTATATTTTGAATGAGTGCCCACACTTTCTCGTCATTCTTCCATTCATCCCTTGCTTCGTTTATCCAATCTGGTTGGATAATAGAAATGGCGCAAAGAAATGCTTCCACATTCTCATCCTTTCTTGAGAGTGCATCTCCCACAACATTTTTCTTCCCTTTTTTGTAGATGATTTCAAAGTCATAACCCAACATCTTTGTGACCCATTTTTGCTACTCTTCTGAAGATAATCTTTGTTCTAAAAAGTATTTAAGACTATCATGATATGTTTTTACGTTGAAGTGTCTTCCCATTAGGTAGGGTCGCCATTTCTTAAGTGCATGCAGTATTGCCAATATTTCCTTCTCATAAATAACTTTGTGTAAATAATTTCCTTTGATTGGACGACTTTAGAAAGCAATGGGTCTTTCTTCTTACATTAAAACAACACCAAGTCCATTTCCTGAGGCATCACATTCCATAATAAAGGTTTTTGTGAAGTCCGATGTAGAGACTGGTGCTTGGCACATTGCCTCTTTAATATGTTCAAAGGCCTTCGTTGCTTCTGGAGTCCATGAAAATGCATCTTTCTTTAATAATGCTGTTAGAGGTGATGCTATTCTCCCATAATTCTTAACAAACTTGCAATAATACCTTGTAAACCCGAGAAATCCTCGTAGATGCTTTATGGATGTGGGGATTTTCCATTCCTTAATGGTTTTAATTTTGCTAGGGTCTACCTTAACACCTTCATGAGATACAATATGACCCAGATATTCCACCTCTTGTATTCCAAAGAAAAATTTGGAGATTTTTGCATATAATTGTTTCTCCTCCAATAGTTTGAGCACCATGTAAACATGTTGGACATGATCCTTCCAAGACTTGATGTAGATTAGTATATCATCAAAAATACTAACACAAATTTTCTAAGGAAGGGTTTGAAAATGGAATTCATCAAACCTTGAAATATAGAAGGTGCATTAGTAAGGCCAAAAGGCATGACCAAAAAGTCATAATGACCCTCATGAGTTCTAAATGCTGTTTTTAGAATGTCTTCAGTCTTCATTCTGATTTGATGATATCCTGAACGACGATTCAACTTGGTGAAGTAAATTGATCCATGCAATTCATCCAATAATTCATCAATGACGGGAATGGGAAATTTATCTTTAATAGTGAGCTTGTTGAGCTCCCTATAATCTGGACACATGCTCCATGATCCATCCTTCTTGTGAACCAATACTACTGGAGCAGAGAAAGAACTTTGACTAGGTTGAATTATACCAGTGTCTAGCATTTCTGCAACCATACGTTCAATTTCTCTCTTTTGGACATAGGGATATCTGTAAGGTCTGATGTTTGGAGGAACACTTCCTAGAATCAAATTAATTTTTATGATCATGATAACGAATAGGTGGGAGGCCTTTGGGAGTCTCAAATGCCTTGCAATGATTGTCCAAGAATTTTTGGAGATCTGGAGAAATGGATGATTTTGATGTGGGAACCTCTAGTGAACATAATTGTGCAATTATGCCTCATTATTCTTTCTTTAGAAGCTTTGTCATTCTGTTAGAGATGATTATCCGTTGTTCTTTTTTTAGAAGCTTTGTCATTCTGTTAGAGCTGATTATCTTTCTTAGTTTCCTTGTGATACCCCTTAATTCAACTTCCTTTCCTTTTGAAGAGAATTTCATGAAAATTTCTTGAAAATTAAAAGCTATTGTACCCAAGGATTGTAGCCATTGGACTCCTAGTACAACATTAGCACTACCCATTGGAATGGAAAGCATTGGGCTATTCAATACATATTCTGTTATGAAACCAGCTCACAAAAAGATAGAAAAGATAGATCAACGCCTTCTAATTCAGCCTCTTCGAGGGGGCAACCTCCTTTACATTACATAAATGAACAATTCTTGGATGATACAAATGAAAAAACCTCCTTTCTATATATAGGAGTCTAAGGGGTCATAACATAATCAGAGCTGACATAACAATAATAATGTAAGGGCACAATAATAACAATAGTGGGCTTCTATGTGGCACAATAACAACAATATGGGCACTACATGGGTACATCAATATAATAAGTGGGTTGTACTAATAACAATAAGGGGTTACACTAGTAGTATAGGGGCCTAACATATTCTCCCATGGATAGCTTGATATTATAGCACTTTCCTGAGCAATTTATGGTTCCTCCACTTGTAACCATCACTTGACACCTTAGTGCTGGATATAGGAAGCAATTCAATTCCTTAGCTATCTTACAATAAATAAAATTATGGGTACTTTCCGAATCAATCAACACTATTACCTTTTTCTTCTTGATATGCCCTTCTATCTTGATAGTTTGGGGAGTGGTAATTCCAGCCAATGCATTACAAGATATGGTCAGATTTATTTCTTCTTTTTCTAGGGTTTGTTCCTAGTGTATCTTCTCTTCTTTTGACGTTTCTTGTTCCTTTTCTTCCTCCTCTTCACAATCTATGTAAAATAACTTCTTCTCAGCACACTTATGACCTTAGTGTATTTGCTATCACAACTGTAACAAAGCCCTTTTGCTCTTTTTTCTTCCAATTGTTGTGGTGTCAACCTTGTAGGTTGTGGATGGCTAGGGGCGACAACACTTCCATATTTATGATTGTGAGTGGTAAGCTTTGTTGTTTCCATAATTTTGCTTTCCATTTTTCTTGCCAACCTGAATGCCTTCTCCAATGAATCTGGTTCCCAAAGGCGAACCTCATATTGGATGTTATCTTTTAAAGTCCCTATGAACACATCAATCCTATGCTCCTCTAGAATATCTTTTACCTTTATATTCAATTTTTGGAAGTACTAAATGTGCTCCATCATTGAACCCTTTTGTTTGAGATTTATCAATTGGCTAAAAAAAGTGTTGCTTTTTGTATCCTCATAATGTTTTTGTATCCTCATAATGTGCTATCATTTCATCTGTAAAAATATCCCAAGTGACAATTTGTTTATGAGAGAAAAGCCATCGATACCATACAAACTGATTTGGTTCCAAATATAAAGTTGCAATTCGTACCTTTTGTGTGTTTTGCACATTATGGAGATTGAAAAATTGCTCCATCTGTAGTATCCATGTTCCAGGATCTTTGCCATAAAACTTCCTCATATCGATCTTTGGAACATGGTGGTTTTTCGATCCAACATTAGAGTCTATGAAATCATGATTAACATTTATTTTGTTCTCATCATGAGTTTCCTTTACTACCCTTTCACCATTAGTAAGCATTTCTTGTAGAAACTTTGTCAAATCTGTTATCAAATTTGTCTTCAAATCTTCCATGCCTTTCTTTAAATCATCCATCTTAGCTTCCATGTATTTCATCTTAGCTTCTACGCCTTTCTTTAAACCATTCAACTTAGCTTCCATGCCTTTCTTTAAACCTTCCATCTTAGCTTCTACATCTTTCTTTAAACCATCCATCTTATTTTCTGTTACTTTTTGAGCAAGTGAAATTTGTTGCACTTGGTCTCATAATTTTGATATATCATGTTGCATTTCTTCCTCTTCTTCATGAGTCATGCTAGAAATTTAAGGTTGCTTACTATGTGTTTCCATTTTCTTTCTTCGGAGCATCAATTACCGATAATAATGCTTCATTATTCCCTTTGAATTCCTTCAAACTAATTTTTCAAACCAAGATTATGCAAAAATTTTAAAAAACACTACACACCCTTTTTCACTTTGTAGGAGCTCGATATTGAATCTGATGTATCTCTATAATTTTGAATCTCCCAGGTATGAAATTTTTTCCTATGGTAACCCTCTAAGTAATATTTCTAACCTCGCAAGTCTGACCAAGATTGGATTCTCCAATAAAGAGTTATGCTGAACCTCCCACGATGACCTAAGTATAGACTGGTTCAGTAGAGAAAACTTGTATGACATGCCTCGGGTCACTGTTTCAACCTTAGGTTCTGAAAATGATACCCAAAAAAAACTACAGTCTATCCTCTTTCTGTAACTTCTTACGAAAATTCAATCTGAGGCTTAGAGCGAAAGTTATGACGATTTTCCCAAGGTGACCTGTTTGGAATGTAATTCGAGGGTCTGCCAAAACCCTAACTTCCTCAGATTATATCTCGAAAAATATAGCGAGACAAGATCTAATATTCAGAGCCGAGGCTTAGACTGATTTCTTCTCAAATGTTTTTTTTTTTTTTTTTTTTTTTTTTTTTTTTTAATCTTTTAAAACTTTGTAGCGAAAGAGTTATAGCGAAAATTCCACGATGATCTGTTTTAGATGAAATTATGGAGCTTGCAAAAACCCTAACTTCCTAAGATCATATTTCCGAAAATATAATGAGACAAAATCTGAAATTCATACCTGAGGTTCAGTGAGATTTAGTCTCAAATGTTTTTTTTTTAGCTTCTGAAACATCGCAGAAAAAAAGTTATAGTGAAATTCCATGATGACCTGTTTGGAGCAGCAAAACCCTAGAATCCAAAGCTCTGATACCAAATGTTATAAAACCAGCTCACAAAAAGATAGAAAATATAGATCAACGGTTTAGAATTCAGCCTCTTCGAGGGGGAAACCTCCTTTACATTACACAAATGAACAATTCTTGGATGATTCAAATGACGAAACCTCCTTTCTATATATAAGAGTCTAAGGGGTCACAATATAACCAAACTGACCTAACAATAATAATATAAAGGCACAAAAATAACAATAGAGGGATTCTATGGGGCACAATAATAACAATATGGAGACAATAGGGGCAAAACAATAACAATAAGGGATACAACGATAATAGTAATGGGGAATCACTAGTATTATAGGGACCTAACAAGCCTCCTCATCCAACTCTCAACCTGATGTTATTCATTACTCAGGAATTACTCCTAAACCCTTACATACCCTGCTTTCAGTCTAGCCACTCCTACAACTGTGTTTTTGGGCCAAGTTCCTCAGACAAGTTTGAATCCCCCTCCATTAATATAGATGGCTCTTCCAGGTGTTTTGCTAAATAGATATGCACCTCTTAATTTACCTCAACGTCTAAGTGCTATGCCCCAAGACTACCTAAATCTTCTACCTACGTTCAATGGGGAGGATGATAACACAATAGAGAGACACATCGAAACCTTCTGTGCCCTTGCTAAGAACCTAAACATTGAATAACTAGATCTAGTCATGAGAATTTTTGTACAATCCCTCGATGGAGAGGCCAAAAAGTGGTTCAAAGCCCTACCCAATGTGTCCAACACTACCTGGGAGGAACTTGAAAACTCTGTCACATAGAAATGGGGTGAAAAGAGAAATCACGAGTACCTTCTCACATAGTTTAACGCCATAAAGAAGAAGCAAAAAGAGGATATCTTAGAATTTATAAAAAGGTTCAACAAGCAGTATGATAACCTACTAGTTGAGATAAAGCCTCCTCCAACTACTGCTCGAGTAGCTTTTTTGGGAGCCTTTGAATATGATTTTGGCTTTACTCTGAGGGAAAGGAAGTCCCTCACTCTAGATCAACTCCAAATCGATGCACTTGAGGTGGAAGCGAATTTCACCTTAGCAGGAAAATCAAGAAGAAAGCAAGAACCCACTGAGAATAAAAGGGGGAAAGAAGAGGCATCATCCTTTGGTCGAGATAGAGAATCACCAGACCCGAAGTGGGATGAACTGGACAAACTCATCAGGAGTTTATCACATAAGGTTGGAAAGCTTGAAATTGAGAACAAGAATCTCTCCAAATAGAATTCTCAAGTCAACAATCAGGGTTATAACCCGCAGTATAGAAGACCTCCATTGCAAATACTTCCAAGGGAGAGAAAGGAACAACTCGACCAGATCCCTCATCCTCTATATCTTGAAGATGATCCCGATGAGTAATCGTCAGATACACACGATATGCAGGGAAACTTGCATTTTGATTTCTCCGAAGAAGAACATGAAAACATGGGTCACTAGGGTACCATCCATGATAGAGAAGTAGTAGCAGACCAGGAAGATATAGATTATTATTGTAAACAGTTTGTAGATTTCATGCAAGCACAACCAGAACGTAAGTATGATCTAAGATATTCAAAGAAGAGGTCAAGAGAACCAAAACAACAAGAAGGAACTGCTCCCCAAGTTATTCCTCTAGTACCAGATAAAGGGAAAGGTAAGATAAATCCTGACCCTTCCAAGATAAAAGTATCCGCAAATAAGGGAAGCAATAGTTCCAAGGGACAAGTAGAAAATGAGGCACTGATTCTACAAAAAACTTCGAGTGGTAAGGAAGGAGAAACAGAGCCATGAGGTATAGAAAAGGTTCAACCTACATTCAATCTTCAGAGGGAGCTTTAAAAGGTAAAGATTCCTATCCCCTTGATTGAGATTCTAAAGAAACCCACTTATAAAGCTCAAGTCTCTCAATCCATGCATCCATTGCATCCATCTACCTCAACACTAACCCATGATAGTTTAAACCTCTAAGAGGAGAGGCCAATGGTTGTTTTTGGGCCGCATATGGAAGAGTTGGATCCTTCTACTGCACCCTTGACCCTAGTAATCCATGACCTCTTACTGCATAATTTCATGTTGGATTATGGAGCCTCACATAACCTCATGCCACTAATAGTGATGGAACAACTGGGTTGGAGATCACCAGACCATACAAGGACCTGTACTCCTTTGAATCTAAGAGAGTCAAGTGATTAGGGATGATAAATGATATGGTGGTAAACCTGGCTCAAATCCATGTGAAGAGTGTGGTAATGGACATAGTGGTGGCTGATATTCCTCCTCGATTCGACATGCTTTTATCTAGATCTCAGGGTTATAAGGTGGGGGGCTCTATCAAGTTAGATCTAACTTATGCCACTATTACCACTTTTGGAGGAGAGAAAAGGAGGTTGTACAGAGAGTCTAAGTTTGTAAAAACTGTAACCTCAGCTAAAGGCTCAAAAAATTCCCCAGTGCATGGGAAAGAAAGTGACCTCTCCTACTTATTCCTAGAAGAAGATGAGACCTTCTTAGAGGAAACATCAGTACACCTAACAAGGCAGTTAGAGCACCGACTTGAAAATGAAAAAGAATTATGGAAATTATACTTTGATGGAGCAAACTCAGAAGAGGGAAATGGAGATGGAATATTGTTGGTATCTCTGGAGGGTAGCCTGATACCCCTCTCGTTCGAACTATATTTTGAGGTGACCAATAACGTGGTGGAGTATGAAGCATTTCTCCTTGGGTTACAAATGACAGAAAACATGAATATTGAATGCCTAACGGTCTATGGAGACTCTGAGCTGGTCGTAAGGCAGATCACAAATGAATTCCAGGCCAAACACCCTAGACTGAGGATTGTTGGAAATACTGAGGGGGGGTGAATTAGTATTTCTTTTCAATTATCATTTTTATCAATTAAAAACATTTATATTTAGAACACAAAAATAGATAACAGGAATAGATGCTTTTATTAATATGATCTCTGCAATAAATCAAGTCGGTTCCATCGCCTTATCGCAATTGGCAGTTTATATCGTTACACTCCAAAACTTGCGATTGAACTAGATACAATATTACATTAAACAAAATTTAATACACCTGTCGGGTCCGTATCTATATATATATATATATATATATATATATATATATATATATATATATATATAGATATATATATATCTATATATATATATATATATATATATATATACATACATATATATATATATATATATCACAATCGCAGGTTTTCATCCCTTTGAGATTTGTGATATCGCAATCGGAGCTTTAATATGACAAGGCCTTAAACACTTGCGATACATAACTCCCGACGTGGCGAAAATGATATAAAATTAGGGTGTATTACAATGGTGCCACCGGGTCCATTATCCACTGTAGATTTCAACCCCCAGAATCTGACGGTCTACAACGATTTTGGGTGGACTACTTGCACGAAAGTTACCCACCCGAAATGAGCGGTTTTTCTCTCTCCTCTAGTTTCTACGTGTCAACCATTGAATGGAACCGTGTGCTCTCCTCTAAATACCACTTACCATTTTGCATCGGTCTGAAATCCCGCTTATAGCTTTAAATCCGTCCTTTGGGTTGGTTAACGCCCCAAATTGATTCGCTTCCGATGACTGTAGATCTTCTACCATTGACGACTCCACAACTCTCCTCTGAATTCCTTTTCTATGTGTTAGTGCCTAAATCTACCTCAGGATGAGAAAGGTAGGATCTAGGGTAACATCAAACTAAGCTTAACCTGATAACTAGCCATACCAGGTCGGGAGAGGGCTCTCTCCTGTCAATCTCAGCAAAAATGATCAATGAGGCTTGAGATGACTGATGTAATGATTGATTTTAGGCCAGGTATCTGTGCAAAAGGGCTTGATTGAATTTGATGATGTTTTGTTGGTTCAAATGGAAAGACAGTTTTGGGTCTTGGGAATGCGGCTCAGTTTTGCAGAGGTATCAATGGGGCAAGGTAGGAAAACTGATTTGGCACTTCAATTTGAATGAAATGGAAAGATTTAGACAGGTGAGGAGTTGAAGAGGGCAAGAAAACCTCAGGGATCCTCTTCAAACAGCTGAAAACATCAATAACTAAGCAAACCCTAGGTAGAGCACTACAATTTCAATGGATTCTACCTTTATCCTTGTTTGCTTTAGTTAAGAAGAAGCAATAGAGATAATGGATACATAAACACATATAAACTTACAATTTATAGAAGGAAACACAATACCAAAGCAAGATGCCACATGAATCCCATAAAGTGCTGCAAACCCTGGTCTATTCCTTAGCCAAAACTGCTGAGATGAGTATACAATGAAGCTCCAACCTTTCTCAAAAGTCCAACCATGCTAATGACTGAAAAAACATAAGATATAGGCAAACAAAAACTCATCCTAGCCTCCAGGGGTTGAGCTCATTAGTTTAGGAGCTGTTCCAACTAATTCTAAACTGAGAACTACAAATTAGGCAGTGGAACAACATGCCTCTAAAAACTAGGGAACTGATTCATTCAGTTGCAAACTAACTTTTTATGGATGAATCTACCTTCATGAGTGAAAATTTGACATAATTACATCAATATCCATAAACTTACATTAAATTACATCATAAGTTTGACATTAAGAAAGAGAAAAGTCAAACTGTCAAAGAACTAGGCGAAAAACAGAGTGTACTTGGTCAAACTGAGCAAAATTTCCCCTATGCGCCGCGCTGAATTCTCTATGCATAGTGCCTATTTGCAGCCATTTTTGGAGGCCTTCCCGGTGTCCAAATTTTCTCCAAGTGTGCTTGTTGAGTTCTCCCAACACTGCTTCCTTTGTGTCAAAATAGGGGAAGTAAGGTCATTTTTTGAGTGTTTTTGACCTTTTTGAGGGCTCAAAACCTGTCAAAATTTCTTGGCCATTGGGAGGAAAGAATATTTTTTCATGAAAATCCAAAAATGTTGAGTTTTTGTTATTTAGAGGCTCCCATCAAAAGCGAGCGCCAGGTGGCGCGGCACATAGGGCAGAAAATTCTGTGTTTTAGCCCAAAAATTTCAAAAATTTCAAAAATGTCCCAATTTTTTTGAAATTTGGGCTGAGTTCTCTCCATCAAGTGCTGTGTTGGGCCAAGGAAGCCTCAACCAAGATCTGAAGTTTATCTTGCGCTTTTTGCCTCCTCGATCTCTTCTTCAATTTTGCCTTCAAGCTCCTAATTCTAGCTTGGCACACCATATTCCTTGACAAATAATGATATGCCATGTTTCTCAACATATTCTTCTCATTGATGGCTTTCTCCAACCTCCTCTCTAAGTGGATATTACTCCTCTCCAACCAAGACTCACGATTAGCATTGATTTCTTGCTCAAGTGTTGTGAATTTGACTCTCCTCCATTTGGCAGCTTGGCGGTTTTCTCGTATGTTTTGCAACTCCATAATCACTTGTTGATCCTCAAGCTGCTTGTTTCTTTGCTCCAGGTACTTTATTATCCACTCGGATTTTTCCAAGTTGAGGGATAAAGCATTGATGTCCGCCTGTTGCTCTTGGATGACTTCCTTGAGCTTTGAGCTTTGTGGGCCCAAATCCGTGTCATCGTCCTGAATGAGAATGAAATCGGTCTCCTGCTCACCTGAAGGCCCCTCATCATGTAATGGCCTCTTTCCCTTATCCTGAACCTGCTGTGCTGATGAAGGAAGTGAGACCCCTTCCACCCCAGGTGGAGATAATACTCGCTTTGCTGCTGCAAACAACTCTCTAGTGCCCTTCTGATAGGTGACAAATACCGGCACACTAGCGGTCTGTGTCTCATGACCCTCCTACCGATGAGAAGGTCCACCTGTCTCATGAAAAGTCTCTGGAGGTACCTGAGGAGCTGTGAAGAACTCACGAGAAATGAAATCCTCCCATGTGATGCCCTGCAAACCAAGCTGATGCATGACCACAATTTTAATGAGAGAAAAATGATATATACTGTTGAACTGCTGCTGGGGATTATTTTGTTGTACTAGGGTGGTCATCTTCTCAATGTTTCAGCACATGAATTAAGGGAGATTCATCATCCTCACCCTGGTAAAGTGCATCAACAACCTGATATGATAGGCATATAGGCGAGAAAACCGACCCTCACAGCTAAAATACTTCATTATCAGTTTCATTAAAGGAGTATATGAATCTTTCAGGTACCGAAAGGGAAAAACTTTGCTGAGTTGTCTCAAATAGCTGGGCTTGATGTATGGTTCATAATGTTCCCTGTCAATTTGTTGCCTCTTATTCCATTGCTCTCTAATATTAGGAATGCCGATTGCTAGAGAAATAGACTTTGGTGTTAAAGTGAATGTTACACCAGCTAGATTGGCTTGACCATTATGTAAATGAAGCAAAAACAACGGGCCAACTCATGATGATACTAGACTCTAGCAACCATCTCACAGAACTCATAGCAGGATTGGTGTTGGAAGCATGTGATAGCGAGAGGGCAGGCCTGCAACTCAGCAAGTGTGGTAGGTTCCTCTCGTATATGTTTGCCACCCTTATGAGGTCTCCTTGGTGCATGTATTTCTGTTGGAGAGTCACTGTGTGTCTCTTCCTCACGGTCATATGAAGGATCAGACTCCATTTTTGCTAGTGGGTGTGTTTTCTTGATGAGTAGTAGGAGATTTATGGTGTTTTTAATTTTCTGCCACCAAGGGAAAAGTATATGAGGGACTGTGGAGGGAGAGTATGAGGGATTTTGGGACTGTTAGGACAGGGTTTTGTTTGAGAAACAGGGGATTAGGGAGTGATATGTAAGCTTTAGGGACAAAAATTAGGGTTTGGGGATTTATAGTTAGGATTTGGGAAAATGGGAATTGGGGATAGGGATGACTGAATATGGGAGTCAGGGAATGGGTGGATAAGCTGAGAAAATGAGTGGAGAAGTGAAAAATGAAGGAGTGGAAGAACAAACTTGGCAGCAAAATGACAAGTACAAACCCTAGGCAATATTTTTTGAGAAATGATAAGAAAGTAGGGTTTTATTTTTCTTTTACACAACCACCATAAATTGTATGAAAAACTCCTTCACTAGCAAGGAAGAGGGCTTAACTTACTTGCACACTGGACGTTTTGAGCGATTTTAGCAATTTGAGAGAGTTTTTGAGAGAAACGGGCTTGGCAGCTCTATGTGCCGCGCCTCAAACCCAATGCGTCGCGCCTCCTGTGTGCGCCGCGCCAGTACAAAATAACATTGAAGACTACGGCCCTATGCGCCGTGCCTCTTACCCAGTGCGCTGTGCCCACAATTTTACACAGTTTTTCTCCAAGTTCGCTCCCTTTGCTCAATACGACCTTCACTTTGCTCACACTTTGTTCTTTGAATGAAAATGAGCTTTTGAATTGAGAAGAATGATTTATACACAAGAGCTTTTAATTTTTGTTTCATAAGACCCACTTTAATAATGTTTGCAATGTGACTTTGTTTTTCACCTCTGTTTTTTGAGCAGTTTGCTTCATTTGAGCCTTTTGATGAACTGAATGACTTGATCTTTGTTTGCCTTGTAGGGGATGGAGCTACTGAAGCTTGGCAAGGTGACCAGGGTTGCCACTGAAGTGATGTACATATGAAAGAACTGAAAATACATGAATTTATACAAATAAAACCTAAAATACTATGTTTTTCCTCAAAACTCTATTTTGAGGAAAAATACATTTCTGAGTGAAATTTATTGATACTGGAACTTTATTCAGCTTCCTCATGCGCCTGCTGACTGTTATTGGAGATTTTGAAGACCTTTTTAATGAAACCCTAGACCTAATGAAACTGAAACCCTATAAATGACTCTTGCAAATTTAAAGACAAAAAGTGATTGCAGATGATCTTGATGAATGGAAATGAGCTAGCAGGTAAAGGACATGAAGGAAAATGTACAACAAGCCACTACCGTCAAATGAGCCATGCTCCTAATGGAATGCAGATGACTGAGTGAGACACCTAATATGCAATGCAACAAGAGAATTTGATCTCTGACAGAGGGATGAAGATACCGACACTAACACCGCTAGAATGAAAAACTCATCTCTACCATTCATCTCTTAATGCCATCCAATACAACTCCACGACTAACAACTTCCAATATTATCTGCTCTGCTATGTTCCTCTTTGCTTCCAATGACATCTTCCTCTTATGCTTTGGCTTCATGATGGGTTTCGATAACCTGTTTCCAATGAACTCTTCCGATATGCTTCTCTTGATAGCTCTTGTGACTTTCGATATTCTCTACTCTCATATTCTACAATACTCCTCTGATGTGTTCCTCTTCTGATGGCTTTGCTCTTGTTTCTTCATGGATCCACTCTACTTGGCTTCACATCATTGTTTACTCATCCAAAATATTTCCATATTGACATCAATGACAATCTAGGTCAACAATCTCCCCCTTTTCATTGATGGCAATATTCTTATTCTCTCCCCCTTTGACATCAGTGGTAAAGGAGTGCACAAGGACTCCCCCTGTCGAATTGCTCCCCTTGTCCTGCAACATCTTTATGAATCAACTTAAGTGATGCTAAAGAGATAACTCCCATATTTTGAAGAAGATGTTCAAATGCTTCTTGAGGAAGAGTTTTTGTGAAAATATCAGCTATCTGCTCCTTAGTATTGATATATTCCAAGATGATGTTTTGTTCAGCTACTTGCTCACGAAGGAAATGATACTTGATTGGTATATGTTTGGTCTTTGAATGCATCGCTGGATTTTTGCTGAGGTTGATCGCACTTGTGTTATCACAATAGATGGTAATTGGTTGATTTGTACCTATGTTGACATCTTTTAGAGCTTCCTTCATCCATAGTATTTGAGTACAACAATCTGTGGTAGCTATATACTTGGCTTCAGTTGTAGATAGTGATATGGATGTCTGATTTTTGCTGAGCTAAGATACTAAACAGTCTCCCAGGAAGAATGCATTTCCACTAGTACTATTCCGATCATCGACACTTCTAGCCAAATCAACATCGGTGTATGCAGTCAAAGTAAGAGTTGAGCTCTTAGGGTACCAGAGACTGAAATCAAGAGTTCCTTTCAGGTATCTGAGAATTATTTTTGTAGCCAAAAAATGGGATTGTTTAGGAGCTTATTGAAATCTTCCCACCATTCCTACTACTTGCATAATGTCGGGACTCGTAGTAGTTAAGTACAGAAGGGCACCAATTATTGACAGGGGAGTCATCATTTTTTCTCAATTTGCAACTTGTGGTCATAGGTGTGCTCATGAGTGCACAGTCTTCCATTCCATATCTTTTAAGCATGTATTTAAGATATTTGGCTTGAGATATAAACATGTCTGTCGTGGTTTGAGATACTTTTAGTCCAAGGAAGTGAGATAACTCTCCTATCATTAACATCTCAAACTCTTTTGACATATTTTGAGAAAACTCATGGCTCATCTCATCATTATTACTAGCAAAAATCAGATCATCAACATAAACAAGTGTGACTAGTTACTTATCCTCATCCATCTTTATGTAGAGATTACTTTTGGCCACCCCCTTCTTGAAGCCTTGTTGTTGTAGATAGTGATCCAATCTTGCGTACCAAGCTCTAGGAGCTTGTTTCAACCCATATAATGCCATTTTAAACAAATTCTTTTTCTTCAGTTAGATTAAACCCTTCTGGTTGCTCCATGTAGACTTCTTCCCTGAGTTCCCCATTCAGAAATGTTGATTTTACATCCATTTGATATATTTTGAATCCTTTTGAGCAAGAAAATGCCAAGAACATCCTGATAGCTTCCACACGAGCTACAAACAAGCCTTGCCTTGTTTCTGATGATTTTTCCATCTAAATTCATTTTGTTTTTAAATACCCACTTGGTTCCTATTACATTTTTGTCCTTTGGATGAGGTACCACCTCCCATGTCTCATTCTTCTTGATTTGAGACATTTCTTCTTCCATGGATTTTACCCAATGAGGATCCTTACTTGCTTGAGTAAATGTTTCTGGTTCTATCATGGATAGAAGAGAAATATCATTTTTCTTTGGTGCATTTTTCATTCTTCTTTGGGTTTTCATCCCTTCATCTATATTTCCAATAATTTGCTCTTCCGGGTGATATTTTTGGAGAAGTTTCATCTTTGAAGGAGTTTGAGATGGTTCTTTTTCCTTGGATATTTCTTGATTTTTTTCTTCTTCTTCAATGAGAGAATCAACTTCATGTTCTTCAATTTCTTTCTTTGGAAGGTCTTCATCAATCTTCCCATCAACGCTTTCCACTATTTTCCGTAGTCGGTTATTGTAGCACTTGTAGGCTTTGCTCCTTGTAGAATATCTAAGGAAGATCCCTTCGTCAACCTGAGAATCAAACTTTCCTGGTGAGCCATCATTGATTTTTATGAAGCACTTGCTTCCAAAAATCTTGAAGTATTTTACTGAAGCAGGTCTTCCTTTCCATAATTCATAAGGAGTCTTTTCATTATTTGGTCTTAATTGAGTTCGATTCAAGGTATAGACAACTGTCCCGACTGCTTCTCTACAGAATTTTGGCTGCAAGTCAGCTGCTATTAACATTGTTCTTGCCATTTCTTGAACTGTTCGGTTTCTTCTTTCAACTACCCCATTTTTCTTGGGTGTCCTGGTAGCAGAGAGTTCTCTTTTAATTCCATGTATTTTAGATAATTCATTAAATTATTTTGATGAGAATTCTCCCCCTCTATCTATTCTGCGGCACTTAATCTTTGAGTCCTTTTCATTTTCTACAAGAGCTTTAAGATTCTTAAAACACTCAAATGCTTCAGATTTATATTTTATAAAACATATCCACATAATTCTAGTATAGTCATAAACAAATAAAGCAAAGTACCTTTATCCTTGGAGTTCCGGAGCTCTAGTTGGTCCACATAAATCAGCATGGATGATCTCTAAAGGTTTTGATGTAGAAAATTCATTGGTCTTGTGGCTGGTTTTGGTTTGCTTTCCATGTTGACATGGACCACATATTCCTTGATTTGGTTTGAATAACTTTGGAATGTCTTGTACTGCTTTAATCTTGCTGATGTTGATCAAGTTATCGAAGCTTGTATGTCCAAGTCGCTTGTGCCACAACCAACTTGCATTTGTTTGACTTAGGTAGCATTTATCTTCTTGAATCTTGTTCAGAATGTAGATGTTGTTTGGTGTTCTAACCCCTTTCGCCACAAGTTCCCCTGAGGAAGAGTTCCTTATTTCACAGTCTTTGGTGCTAAAGACAACATTATGTCCTTGATCACAAATTTGGCTAACATTCAGGAGGTTGTGTTTGAGCCCGTTTACTAGCAAAGCATTTTGAGCTTTTCCTTTTCCATTAATAAGAGTAACAGTTCCTTTTCCAGCAATTTTGGCAGATCCAATTCCAAAGGATACATTTCCTTCCTTTTTTTTCAATGAGACAAACTTCCTTTTGTCCCCTGTCATGTGTCTGGAGCACCCACTGTCCACAAACCAATGGTTTTCATTATTTTGAGCACATAGAGCTAGGCCACATTATTCGTGTTGGGATTATCACTTCTTGCTTTTCCTCTTTTGAGTGGGAAATTTTGTTCATTGTGTCCATTATTATTACATAATGAGCAAATCAGATCAAATTTTGCCAAGGGATCAAAAGAATTGTAGGTCTTGATTTGTCCTTGCCCTTTGGGGCCATATGGTTTGTTTATTTGATCCTTCAATTTTGGTGTGTCATTCTTACGAGCCATGCAATGTCTAGCTTGATGACCAAATTTTTTACAATGGAAACAATGCCCAAAAAAGATAGTTTTGTATCTGTTGTAACATCCATGATTCGAATCAACATTCTTCCTTGGAGTTACTCTCTCTTCATTCTTTGGATCTAGGATGAGCCTTTGATGAAATAATCTTTATTCTTTTGGGTTGTTGGAAAGTATGCCGGCATAGCTTTTTGCATTATTCTTAGGACTTGATGATTCTCCTTTAAAACCTATTCCAAATTTGTCATGTTGAGATTTTTGATTATTTAGGATAGTGTCAAGTATTTGAGAGCTTTTCCAACCCTTTTTAACTTGCTCCAATTCCTTCGTCAGAGATACTATTTCGGCTTCACGTTCTTCGCAAGCTTATTCTTTTTCTTTTAGCTTATTTTTCAAGAGATCTTCCCTTCTTTTTGTTTCCTCATTTTCTACCTTGAGAGAAATGATTTTATTCCATAATTTCTCATTTTCTTCAATGGCACTTATTAACAAATCATCTACATTTCCATCTAGCCCTAAGTCATCATCATTTGTGAATGCCATGAATAATACTTCTTGGCTTCCAGCATGGTCATTTTCTTCATCTGGTTCTTCATTACCTCCTTTGCGATGAGGGAACTGGTTAGTTGATTTCTTTTTGATGACTACAAATTAATCTTCATCAGACTCATCTTGTTTAGAGAGGAAATTCTTCTTATTGAAACCTTTCTTTTTATATACCATCCTTTTAGAATTTTCTTCATCATCACTGACATGCTTGTGAGGACATTTTGCAGCATAATGACCTATTTTTCCACTTTTGAAACAAATAAGAGGGTATTTACCTTTTAGCTTAGATCCTTTCTTCAACCTTCATACAAATGGCACCAATTCAGATTCAACATCGAAGTCATCACTACTAACATTCCTTTCTTTCCCCTTTTTTGATTTTGAGGCCTTGAATGCTACGTCTTTGGAACTTGGGAAAAATTTTCTCATCTCATAGGCAATGAGGATTCCATGGAGTTCATCCATCTTGAGAGTATTTAGATCCTTCATTTGTTCTATGGCACTTACTTTGGAGTCAAATCTGTCTGGGAGAGATCTTAAGACCTTTTGAACAATGGTTCTTTCTTCAATGTTTTCTTCCAATCCTTTAAGAGAGTTGACCACTTCAGCTACTCAGAGAAAGTATGATGCAATATCTTCTTCATCATCCATTTTCAGACTTTCAAATTGCCTTCTATGATTTTGAAGCTTTGCCTTCTTGACTTTGGAGTCCCCGTTGTATAAACCAATTATTAGCTTATCCAATACTTCTTTGGCAGAGTTACAATTCATGAATTTTGTAAATTCAAAATCAGTGATTCCACTAGTGATGGAGTTTAAGGCTTTTGCATTTGAAACATAGAATTTCCTCTCATCTTGATCTGTTGGAAGAGTGGAAGGAGATATGTACTCATTTAAGACCGAATTCCAAACTTCAGGTCCAAGGGTAGTAGGACATTCTCTTTTTCTAGAAACCAAAATTTGTGCCATCGAACAGAGGAGGTATTCCTGACACTTCTTGATTTCTCATCATGACTAAGAATCCTTCTTCAAGCTGTTAGGATGATATGAAGAAGCCCGCTCTAATACCAATTGTTGGAAATACTGAGGGGGGGTGAATCCGTATTTCTTTTCAATTATCATTTTTATCAGTTAAAAACATTTATATTTGGAACACAAAAATAGATAATAGGAATAGATGCTTTTATTAATATGATATCTGCAATAAATCAAGTACAATATATATATATATATATATATATATATATATATATATATATATATATATATATGGTTTCAATCAGTTTCCAAGCACCAACTTGGACTCTTTGTGAGGCTCCAACCTCCAGAGCACCAACTTTGTCTTGTTAAGGCACCAACCTTGAATTTAGGAGCACCAACTCCCAAGACACCAATCCTTTCAGTTTTGAGGCACCAAACTCAAGGGCTCCAACCCTCTGCTATAAATTGTTTGGATCTATTTGGTTGTAATTCTCTACTCCCAATCCTACTGGACCTATGAATTACTCTTGTCCTCCTGTTCCTTCCACTTCTGTGAGAACTTCGGCTTCCTTTTTTTTCTTACAGTTCACCAGCAACACTAAAATTCCCTTGTTCTCTGTTTTATATGCCTGATACGCCTGACCTTTGGCTTCCTCCTTGCTCACTTGAGCTTCGACTTCCTCAACGCTCGCTTATCTTTCAGCTTTCTCTGCGCTCACTCTTCGGCTTCCTCTGTCTCTTCGAATTCATCAATACTCATAGGACACATTAATTAGGAAGAGAGGCCATCTTTATTATTATTCAAACAATAGAATTATTCTTTATGGAAATCGAAACATTCATGAACAGTCGGAGTTATTCCTTTAAACCCACAAATGCAATCGCAACATTCTGGAGGTCTTTATAAGTTGTGCCCATACTATAACGAATGGCTGATAGCCGATTCCCTTGCTGCCGACAGAGTGGATGCGATTATGTTATTAACCAATTGTTAATAACTCCGTCGGGTCCATCACCTTATCGCAATCAACGGTTTATATCATTACACTTCTTCAAGACTTGCGATTGAACCGGATGCGATATTACATTAAACAGAAGTTAATACACCCGTCGGGTCCATATATATATATATATATATATATATATATATATATATATATATATATATATATATATATATATATATATATATATCTCAATCGCAGGTTTGCATCCCTTTGAGACTTGTGATATCGCAATCGAAGCTTTAATATGACAAGGCCTTAAACACTTGCGATACATAACTCCCAATGCGGCAGATGTGATATAACATTAGGGCATATTACAATGGTGCAATCGGGTCCATTCTCCACTGTAGATTTCAACCCCCAAAATCCGACGGTCTACAAAAATTTCGGGTGGACTACTTGCACGAGAGTTACCCACCCAAAATGAGTGGTTTTTCTCTCTCCTCTAGTTTCTACATGTCAACCATTGAATGGAATTGGGTGCTCTCCTCTAAATACCACTTACCATTTTGCATCCACCCGAAATCCCGCTTATAGCTTTAAATCAGTCCTTCATCTTGGTTAACGCCTCGAATTGATTCGCTTCCAATGACTGTAGATCTTCTACCATCGACGACTCCACGACTCTCCTCTGGATTCCTTTTTCGCTAGAACGAAAAACTCATCTCCACCGTTCATCTCTTAACGCCATCCAATACTACTCCATGGCTGAAAACTTCCAATATTCTCTACTCTGATATGTTCCTCTTTGCTTCCAATGACCTCTTCCTCTTACCCTTTGGCTTCATGATGGCTTTCGATAACCTATTTTCGATGAACTCTTCCGATATGCTTCTCTTGATAGATCTTGTGACTTCCGATATTCTCTGCTTTGATATTCTGCAATACTCCTCTGATGTGTTCCTCTTCTGATGGATTTTCTCCTTGGCTTCTTGCTCCTGTTTTTTCATGGATCCGCTCTGCTTGGCTTCACATCATTGTTTACTCATCCAGAATATTGCCATATTGACATCAATGACAATCTAGGTCAACAAGGATGTACCAGAATGAAGTGTGGGATATAATTGATAATTTCTTCCTAGCCTTTAATATCTTATTTATTCCCAGGGAAGGAAATAGAATGGCTGATTCCCTTGCTATACATGCAAGCAATTTCAGGCCCCCTCAAAATCCACTCCTCAGGTATGAGGTAGAAGTCAAATACAAACCCTCAATACCTGATAATGTCAAACACTAGCAGGTATTCGAGGACGATGAGCAGGTGAAATGATTCATAAAAGTCATTGGGGTGTTCGCCCACTCCACCATCGATCAAGAAGAAGAATAAGTAAATCAAGAATCCACTTCGTGGAAAGACACATTGGCTGTGCACAAAATTTTGCAACTGAAAGGGAATACCATCCATCATTGGCTAGTCCCACTAGAAAGGATTTTTAATAAGGACGACGTAGTCTCCAAACCAATGGTCCGAGATACAGGTGACCAAGTAGAAGACTGCAAAATCAGCTTAGAGGATGAACCCCAGATGATCAGGCTATCAAAAGGAATCCCCTTGCGATACAGACAAAGGTATTTAAATGTATTCAAAATTTACAAAAATGTATTTTCTTGGTCTTATGAGGATTTGAAAGCATTTGATACTAACATTATTCAGCATAAGATTCCTTTGAAGAGTGCAATAAAGCTACACAAATAGAAAGTCAGGCAAATAAATCCACTCTTACTCCCCTCCATTGAAAAAGAGGTGAGAAAGCTACTACAGGCAAAGATCATAGTGCCCTTAAGGTACTTTGAGTGGGTGGCCAACCTGGTCCCTGTCTAGAAAAAGAATGGAGAAATAAGGTTGCATGTAGATTTTAGGAATCTAAACTTGGTGTCACTGAAAGACAACTTCTCGCTGCTAAAGATGGATTATATATTGCAGAAGGTGGTTGGCTTAGCTAGAATGCCCATGATGGATGGGTTATCTGGTTACAACCAGGTGGCAGTCCACCCTGATGATCAAAAGAAAACTACTTTCACCACCCCATGGGGAATATTCATGTATGCTCGCATGCCCTTTGGTCTTATTAATGTAGGGGCCACATTTCAGAGAGACATGTACATAACTTTCATAGGGGAGCAAGACAAATTCGTGGTGGTTTATTTAGATGATATCATGGTATTTTCAAAGACCTATGAAGAGAACATCCTCCACTTAAAGCTCACCTTTGAGAAATGCAGGAGGTATGGTATTTCTTTGACTCCTAAGAAATATCAGTTCGCCTTGAGTGAGGGGAAGCTAATAGGAAACATAGTAGCGGAGGAAGGTGTGAAGATTGATCCTAAACGAGTCAAAGCCATCAGCCGTATTCCTCTGCCCAGGAATAATAAAGAGATCCAGGCCTTTTTGGGGAGAATAAATTTCTTGAGGAGGTTCATACCCAACTATGCAAAAATTTTCAGGGGTATTACAAACATGCTTAAGAAAGAAAATGAAGTTAAGTGGAGCCCTTGCCCAAAATATTCTTTCATTATAATTAAAGAAGCTTTAGCTAAAGCCTCAGTACTAGTCATCCCTGACTATTCAATGCCTTTATACATCTTTTCTTTCGCCTCTCCACTTACTATTGCTCCAGTGCTGCTACAGAAAAATAAATATGGTTATGAATAGCCCGTCGCCTTCTTCGGCCAAGTCTTAAGGGATGCTGAGCTGAAATATAACATATTGGAGAAACAAGCCTATGCACTAGTCAAGGCTTTGAAGGCATTTTGTATGTATGTGTTGCAATAGGAAATCACAACGTTTATCCCAACGACAGCAGTCAAGGACATCTTGGTGCAAGGAGACAACGAAGGAAAAAGGGGTAGGTGGATAGCTAAGATATAAGAACATGACCTAGAAATAAAACCTACCAAGCTCACAAAAGGCTAGAGGTTGGCCAAGGTTTTATCCGAATATAATTTCCAAGCTATAGGGATAAACTTGATCATAGAGGAAAGCAAACTAGAAGATCATCAGAACGAGATTAAAACATCTGAGCAGAAAATATATGCCAAATATGAGGGATCGCCCTAGTATAAGAACATAGTTCATTATGTCTTATTCTTGAGGTGCCCTTTGGGGCTAGATAAATTCAAATACTGAAGTCTAAGATTTCAAGTGCAAAAATACATCATATCCAATGGTCTACTCTACTGGAAGGACCCGGTGGAAGTATTGCTGCTATGTTTGGTAGAGGGCGAAACCCATAAGGTGATTGAGGATTTTCATGAAGGAGTTTGTGGAAGACGCTACAACTGGAAGGCCACAACACGTTCATTCCCAGGTTCGGTCTTGCCAGAAGTGCCAAGTGTTTGCTAAGAGGAAAAAGCTTTCTCCTCTCCCCTTGATTCCAATACATGTGGAAGAACTTTTTAGACAGTGGGGACTAGATTTCATAGGCGAAATAAATCCACCATCCAGTGGCCAACACAAGTGTATATTGACAACCATAGATTATTTCACCAAGTGGGTAGAGGCCATCCCAGCTAGAAATGCTACAGACTCAATGGTGATCAAATTTATGGAGGAGAACATACTATCTCGCTTCAATTGTCCCTTCAAAATTATCAATGATAATGATAACGTCTTTAAATCTGCGAAGTTCACCAACTTCTACCATAAATTCAATATCATCATCAGGCACTCCACTACCTACTTTCCTCAAGGTAATGGCTTGACTGAATCCTCAAACAAAACCGTGGTGAGAGTGCTGAAGACGATCGCCGAGAATCAGAGGAACCAAAATTCCCAAATGAAGTTTTCCTTATGGGCCAACCAAGTAACACCCAAATGATCCAAGGGGAAATCACCTTTTGAGCTAGTGTATGGTAAGGCTGTAGCCTTCTTGATCCAATTAGCAATGCCGGTGGCGAGGGTACTACAAGAAGTGGAGGAAGAGCCAAGCCTTAATGCGAAGGATAAATCAGCTGGTCGAACTTCATGAGAACAGAGAATAGGTGGGTCCAAATTTTCAAATTACCAACAAAAGATTAAATCATTGTTTGAAAAGAAGGCTAAGGATCGACCTCTTAAACCAGAAGATTTAGTTCTCCACTGGTACGTCCGATGGGAAGACACAGGAAAACATGGAAAATTAGTTCTGTTATGGTTCAACCCTTTCAATATTGCAGAAGAAAGAGGAAATAACACATACCTGCTTGAGAATCTAGAAGGTGAATCTCTGGAAATGCCGATAAATGGTCAGTTCCTTAAATTCTATTTCCAAAACTAGAGGTACCTGTCTTACACTCATTGTAAATACCGGTGTGTGTATTGTAATTGTTATATGAAATTTCCAGTTTATGTTGAAAAGTCCATTTGCACAAAATTATAGTTTGTTTAAAAATGAATCCATGCCCAATGGAAGGAAGGCTGTTGGTCTGCAAGTACTCAACACCTTGCCAACAAGGCATTGTCCCCAATTGGAGCTAATGTTGTCACTCACTGCATTATGAGTTGTTAGTTGATCAAAGTTATCAAAGAGCAGTGAAGTTTGAAGCCACCTTCCAAGCCACAAAAGCACTCAGAGACACATCAGATCCTCTCCAATGCATAGTGCTCGGAATAAGCTTTCCAAAGGTAGGTGGAATTCCAAAAACAAACTCCTTGGTCAGAAGTTAGAGTAGGTTAAAGATACCCTTTCAAGGCCATTGAACAAAGGAAAAATGGCTAAGGGTTGGGCTCATCACAAATTGCAGATTGGGGCTTACTGAAGCAGCTACAAAGAGGAAGGCACCTGAAGTTGCGATCGTTCATTCACCGATATTGAAAATCGCATATAGACGGGTCCAAGGCAAAGAAAATAAAAACATATCAGCGATCGGAAGGCCCCAAGCATAGTAAATCGACGATCGACGGTGGGCAAGTCTCGCATCCTGTATCCTGCAATCCCATAGTCCCGAATCCCGCAAGTACCGTAATCCTGTGTTATCGTAGTCCCACAGCTCGTAGTCCCGTGATCCCGCACATCAGACCTCACAATACTCGAAAATCAACAATCGGCAGGACCAAAGGACCATTCTTAAGAAATTGCGAGGGGGGGATACATCGATAACATAAAATCGCCGAGAATTTGGGCTTTAGTGTTAAAGCGCTAGGAGGGGTCGATTTTATTTAACGAAGGAATTCACAAAAAAGCCAAGGGTGGATGGGTCCTTTTCTCTCTCCTCAAGGGGGCCATGTGGAAGAATCCTATTGGCCCTAAGAATCCATGGGGCAGCTGACATCAGCATGAAACGACATTACGGAGGAAACGTGGCATGTAGATTCAGCTTTTTTAGGGGTCCTATGGGGGCATTTCTAGGTGACACGTGTCACCATCCAAGAAGTGCCACATGACACTGATGATGTCATCAATCCCGCAATCGGTAATCGCACAAAGAAAAGTTTCCTCCTCCACTGAAGTTCTTCTCGACTTGCGATTGTGATATGCAAAGATCCTCTCGGACGTGATATTTTATGCAATGGAGTTTAAAAGCTGACGGGTCTATCCCCTTTTAAAGGCCACATGCTCATTCAACAACCCCCCATCTCTGGACGGTCTAGATTGACTCCACCCACATCAATGACTCCCAGGACTTTTCGGTCTCCCTTGCCATGTTTCCCTTTACCAGCAGGGGGGGGGGGTTTGAAAAGCGATTTCCCCGCAATACCCTCCGCTACGTGTTCCTCTCATATAATTTCACACCCTTCCCCTCACTTACCACTCACTGCTCATGCCCCCCCCCAAAAACCAGTCGTCCTCAAGTCCCTCCCTCGTGTTGCAATTACGAGACCCCGGGTGGGCCCAATCCCGCAAATTGGTGATCGCAAAGTTCAAGGGGAGACATCAAAGGCAAGTTTTATAAATCGCCGGTATGCAGGATTTCATATAAAAAAGGTAGAATCCTGTTGGCATGAAGTCCCATGGCCTTAGTGCTTGAGCCTAAGCCCCCGACTCTAGATGCTGGTCATATGAAGAGAATTATAGGAAGAGGGCCGAAGTAAGAGGGCTTAAAGGGGATTAGGACTCACATGTTTCACAATGTTTTAGTGATAGGGGCCAACAATGGAAAATCCCCCATAGTACATCATAAGCACATCACTAGGCACATCAGAGTGCTAATAGTGTAGTGCAGGACTTTAAAGGTGTAATGGATCAGCAACTGGGGCTTTTAAGAAAACAGGTGTTACATTCAAACTCGACATGGGCTGATCCAGAAAGACCCATTGTGACACGGAACCAGGGTTGGCACTGACAAGAGTAAAAAGGGACTTAGTAGCTCAGGAGGATTTAATGATTCGGCATGGTCTCCCATACAGAGGGGAAATGAAGTACCGCCTAGGGGTCCTATGTTGTAGTACTATGGCATGAAACTGATGGTGCCCACTCCCATCTTTAAAGGATAAATGGTTCAAGCAGTAAAGGTTGAAACGACGGGTGTTGGCTGAGCAACACAGGAGGCCATACAAAGAATGAATTGCAACCTGAAGCAAAGGAGACCATAGGGATGGGCACAAAGATATTTCATTTACTTTTCCATTTGATTGTTTACTTATTTGTTGTCCTATAATGTGACTCCCTTCAATGAGGCAATTAATTTCGTAATGTTTTTGGGCCACAGAGCCATCCTGACCGCGACAACTAGTCAACCTGACAATTGAGACTTGGTTGAAGATATTTTGTTCTAATGAATGTCCATGCTCCTCTCTATATAAATAGGAGGAAACAACACTTAACAAAGGGTAATGAAATTCTAAAGAAAACACTACATGTTATTTTTAGACTGTATGGATTTATAATACATATCTTTCAGAATATCAAGGAAATGGTGCTGATTCCCCCTTCAATTATTACAATATGTTATCCCTCTGTTAAAACCCATTTATTTCCATGATTCTTCTCTGAATTCATGCAATCATAACTACTAGAAGTATTTCAAACTTCCTCAAAGATTCATTTGTATTGATATATTAATGCATGTGCCTGTAACTTCATCACATATTCATTTGTATTGAGATTGTTAATGCATGTTCTTGTATGGGTCATTGAAATTATATCTTTAAAAGTTGTGCTCCATGAATCATAGCACTCAACCTCTTGTCTGTCCATTATATCTACCTGTAACTCAAACAAGTATAGAAATTCTTAATGGCTCAAGCTCTATTTGTTAAGTGTGGAATTATTGAAGTTTTAAGCTCTATGTGATGAGTGGCTCTCTCTCCTTATCCTCTCTCATTTTCTCTACAAAATCTTATTAAACTGTAAGTCCTTGAACTACTTGGCCTCCACTATTTTGTGCATATACTTCTATGAACTGTACATGTGAAGAAGTACCAAAAATTAATGTCTTACTCCTTTAAACGAATGAACCAACCCATTCTCTTTATATATACATATAGAATATATGTGAGGTCTCCATTTTACTGGGAATCATTTGAGACACTCAAAATCTAGATATGCCTAGGCACAAGTCTTGTAAGTAATCCAAGGTTGTCTTTGTGAGCTACAACACATATTATGGTGGTATTGAGATCAATTTCTCTCGTTTTTTTCTCCATCATCATTTCTGCTAGCTGCTTGACATTGACTTCATTATTAGGATTGCCAACATTGAAAATGTGACCATTTTCCCTTGAAGGATTTTCCTGACATTTTTCCCTTGAAGTATTTTCCTGAAAAATAAATGAGTAAAATGAATATTAGCACCTTCCAGGATTAGCAGTAATCCACCAGGAATTTTTGTTATTCACAATCATTAAGAGAACTGCTTCAATGACATCTTTAATGTAGATAAAAGTATGTTGTGATTGTCCCCTATCCACATGTTTAAGCGACTCCCCACGCAAGAGACCCTACAATATCAATGGCACATTTAGTGTTGTGATAGTAAAAAAGACATGATCAAATATATTGTAAGAAAACAATCTCAAGGATTTCTAGTCCAGAGACCCACAAAATTTAAAATCACACTTGTACTACACCACGAAATTTAACAAACAAGTTGAAGGATATTTCAAGAAAAAAAAAAGGTTTATAAATTGAAAAACAAAACGATTTACATTGCTGAAGCAAGCAAGAACCCTTGGTACACCTTCACTTGGTCCATCAAACCCTGGAATGAAATGCATCCTTGGATCAATCTAGTTAAATGACCTCACAATTGTAAATCACAAACTATTCTTAGTGTCATCAACAGTCAAAATAAAAATCTTAGTGTGATTAAACAAGCATTCCAATATACTATGAACCTCTTACAGACTTACATCTTTGGAGGGTTTGAACCATTTCTCACCGTAAATTACTCTTTCAATCAGTTGCTTTGCACATGCATATGACCACCTCTACTTCTCAATTGGGCAAAGATGCAAGGAGATACATCTTCTTTAAGGAAATATAAGGTAGGATCCTATTACAACATTAAGTATCATGTCAATTAAAATCTTCCAAGCAGAAAATGCAACAACACAATGCTAAGAGTAACTAAAAGAATCTGCATTCTAAGTATGTGTTGCAGTGGAAGCAACACCACAAGAACCTCCATTATCCCATCTCACAAGCAGATAAAAAGACCTGAAGTTCCACAATGTTAGTTAAAACTACCCATGTCAATAGAGCCTATTTGGGATTGTGTAATGGGTAAACAAAAGAGCTAGAATTTGTTTTACCGGTAGGTTGGTCTAGTAAAATAATCCACCCCACAAAAAAAGACTAGAAAACAACTCATAATGGCTGTATTAAGTACTATAAAATAATATTATGTATACACTAACTAACTGAGAACAATCCAAACAAATTACCAAAATGACATAAGTTGCTAGAAGTCAAGAGAGAACAACTCAGATGTTCATGAAATGGAGATAATCATTCCTAGCATAGGATGGGTTTTAAAGAGATCCACCACACGAATATTCAAGGCACACATGATATGCACAAAATCAACCATCTCTTAATCCGAATCACATGAACACATCTCAATATAAGGACGAGGTATTAGAATATATGTACCTGTCACAAAGGACTATCATTTGGGATAAATCTCTCAATTGTCTTTCCATAAACCTCATAGGTGGAAAAGTGAATCAAATGCTCGTTGTTTTCTTAGTAGCAATGAACCTAAACATACAAAAAACCATGAAACAAAACCAATCTTTTAATAACCTACATCAATGATTCTCTAGACATCACTCCCTAAATCCATTTTCTTATTTTACAATCATTGTATCAATATCACATAACTTAGTGAATGGGGAAAATACATGCAATCATTGATATAATCTATGAGTAACAATACTTACCATAGGAAGAGCATTTATGAAATTGTTGTATATGGTGTTAAGAGGTGATGTGTTGCAGTCCGCAGGTGTACAAATGACAACTAGATTAATTGTTTTCCGTGCATAAATAGGATTGACAAAAGGTTATATGAAAAGTAATAAAACATTTCAAAACAATCACAATTGCCATAACACCAACTCAACTATAATTAATATTTATTGGCAAGCTAGATACGACAAATGACTTACAATCTTATAGATTCAGGAATAAAAAATTAATGGAAAATGGTGAAATACTTCATGTTAGATTACCAAAAATAAAAAACCACTTGATCAATCATCTTACAACACAATTTTGGTGATTGCCAAAGTACAAATAGAGTACCAAATAATCCAAAATATTTCTAATGTATAGATTATCTCACATAATTAAAAATGCAAAAAATGCCTTCATAATGCATGAAAAGCAAATGTCCCAATCATTCAATTCAAAAACATTTCCAGCTAGGATAACAATTTTCCAATTGAATTCACATATATATAACAATTTTCCAATTGCATTTTGATATATATAAAAACAATCATCACTTGAATCACCCCTAGATTGCAACTGCCAGAAATACGACACCCATAATATTCTAGAATCATTAATCTACCACTACAGTAAAATGTATAGTTCATACAATTTTGGCATGAACTATCTACATAGTGGGAGTTATGAAAAATTTTTTACCTTGCCACCATATGCACACATAATTCCCACATCTCAAGTTACTAGACATTTGAATAGTGCTTACTATTACAATGACCATCCAAGAAACAGAAGAATTCCACATGGATAATGAAAAAAAAAACCACCTAAGATGCTTTGATTTGTCATACATAATACATATGCTACCTAGGTGCCCAAAAAAAAAAGAATCCATACATCACCCTTCAATGGTTGCCACTAGCTAAACCTCAAATCTGAACTTATTTATGCATTTGCAATTACAATAATCATAAAAAATATGAGCTTCTTAGTTGATAAACCTCAAATCTAAACTTATTCATACATTTGCAATTACAATAATCATAAGAAATATGAGCTTCTTAGTTGATAAAACAAAGACAAGAAGATGCAGAACCAAGAGAGACAATGGAAAGATTAAGAAACATTCGAAATCAACAACATTGCAACTCACGAGATAATAAAAAACTACTTGTCAATTCCTTCAGTTTATAATGTCCTATAAATGAGCTTCACAAAGAGAAAAAAAATCCACATAATATCACTGGAATCTACAGAAAGATCCAAATCATGCACATCCACTACCAAATCCAAATCATGCACATCCACTACCAAATTATCATAATTCTAGTTGATTTTAAAACTGTGTAACTATAAACCACTCAAAATGGGCACATCTACAAAATCCATTCAAAATTATAAATGAAAACATTTAAATAAAATTGTCATCACTTTCAATTTATATCTTTCTTCTATTACCGGACAAATATTTTCTGAATCTGCTGAGAAAGGAGAATCCTAAATTCAAAGAAGAGCACACTAGAGATAACTTTTGGTTCACTATTAAGCTCAAGTGCCAAATAGAGAAGACTGACCTTCTAGATGATAAGTCCTTGACCCATGGAGACTACCCAGTTTTGACTTCTATCTGCATCAAAGTAGAGACATCAAGATCCAAAACCTGGACTGAGAAGATCATTCTATGATATTACATGCTTACATGGAAAATAATCAAATAATATTCAATTATCTCATCATTATATGCACAAAATTCAGAATGTTTAAAACTGAAACAAAAGTGACATTCTTGAGATAGACACGGAACACAGAAGTGCTTCTAATCAGGAATGAACATGCAACAAAGAAATAGCTGAGAGAAAAGAGCCAACAATATTACACTGATATGCCTATAATCATAAGCATGCAATCAATGATATGCCTATAATCATAAGCATGCAATCAATGACAGTAACACTCATTAGCATGTGCTTTAGACATAAAAACTAACAATTGCACAATCAAGTAACAGGGGTGATAGCTCAGAGAACTATACCGGTACAAATCACTATAAAATATCACTAACGAGTACAAATCACTAAAATATCTAGAAAGCTACCAAGCTTATAAATCTAGTGATACAATTTTGTCATCCAAATTTTTTTATAAAACCAGCGATACATTTTTATCATCCAATCCCTTTCACGAATGTTCCTATCCCACATCATTTTACAGTATAATTTTGAATACTTTGTGTTGGATACCTATAGTAATAGGTTTCATATTTCATGATTGGCAAGAGAAAAGCCAAATATGCTCTGCTTTGGTATCCCAAAGATCCCATATTTCCTAGAAAGCAAGAGCTGGGTAAGTGTTTCAAGTATTGAGGACCTTATTTCAATTTTTGTGGATGATTCAACAGTTTAATCTGGATCATGCCATGTTTCAATTTTGAGTTGTAGAATAGAGAAAGAGGTCTGTCCAAACAGCTTAATCTTGGCAGACAAGTAGCTTAGGTAGAGAAGCAAAGGTTCCCAAAAGTTTAATCTGGGACCTTGGAGGACATAAGGGTAGAAGTAGATAGAGAAAAAGAGGAAAAAGCCAAAGAAAAGAAAAGGCAATTGAGGGTTGCAAGTTCAAGTGCCCCTTCAAGAAGAAACAAAAAATGCTAGGCAAAATAGTTGGGTAGGCAGTTGTGGTTGCAGAAAGAATATGATCACCATTACACAAGTATCCATAGGTCTCTTGCCAAGGCAATCGATCTGTCAGCAAGCAAAGTGGTGAAGTTCATGAAATTACAGCAAAGAGCATCACTAACTTCCTCTCTTTCCCTCTCTACTCCATCACTAACACTCCCTTTCTAAATCCCCCTCCTTCATTCATATTAACTCCTAATTCTACTATATAACATCCCTTATCTTACCCCTACCCCTAATAGTATTAACACTAAGGTGTATAAAACCCCAAATCTTATGTATATTCCCTCCCCTAGGCATAATAGCCGTGTATTTTTCAAAAAAGGGGCCAAATGGCATCTGGCCACTTTGGTGAACCTTTTCCACCCATTTCCCTTTTGCTGCAAGACAATTTGCCTTCAAATCACCTCTGCATTGCTAAAACCCACTTTCCGAACCCATTTTGCCTATAAAACCTTTGCAAAGGTCAAATGCCCGCCTCTGGCACGTTTCCCAATCCTACCGCATTGTGGTTTAATCAAAACATTTGAAAAAAACCCACATAAAACCCACAAATTTTGATTTTTCCGCCCATAATATCAAAGGCGCATGTTACCCCTCCGCCAGCCGTCGGATCAAGCCCACCAGATCCGACGGCCTACAGCAATATCGGAGCGCCTCCCGTGACCGCACGTTAACTTCCGGGGAAGTGACGTTGCGCCTTGTCACGCCTCCTCCACGCGTCGGGCGTTAAACTATCTCGGAGCCCGCTCTGACATCCTCCGCGCCGTACCTTAACCGCCCCGGGAGACTGCAACGGTTAAGGCCTTAACCGTGACCGCTGCACGTTAAACCGCCACCTACCCGCCGTTAATTCACCGCCACGTCGTTGCTTGCCCGTACCCGCTTATATTATTGGCCCACCTCACTGCTGACTGGGCTGCCACCTCGCCTAAACCTTTGACCAGTCGCCCACCGCCACGTCGCCTGATGACGTCAGCTGACGTCACCTCACCATGACCCACCAATGACGTCATGCTGACGTCAGCAGAAAAAAGCGCCAAATGGTAAAATGAGCCATATTTACCAAATTTTCCCGTATTTTTACCATTTACACTGTGTTTTTACTGAGCGCTCTGCTTGACCGTTTGAGCTCGAATTTTCGCCAACCAGTTGATTTGCCCGGGCGACCTCCTCAAAAAGCACCTGTGCACCTGTGTTTCAACCTCTGCTCGTCGAATTACAGGTATTTAGACCATTTCGCCCTCCATACGACCTTCATTAAGCTCAAAATTGCTCACAGGGATAATGGGACCATAAAGACTAGATTTACACCGTTCATTCCCTTTCATTCATCCAGCATTGTCACTGTGAGGGCCAAGAAACGCTGGCAGAGCTCTAAAAACCTGCAATTCTCATTAAACCTCTGTAATTCTGCGTTTTCCCGGCAGAAATTGCTAATAGACATATTCCACCCTGTTAGAGAGTTCAGTCACACCACAGAGAGGTTCTATCGCCAGAATCCAGTAGTATTTCAATTGCTACTGAGAGAATTCCCCTTCAACATTCAAAACCTCAAACTGTATCCATAGAAGATTGCCTCCAGACTGTGTTTTCACCATTCCACCTGTCTATTTGCAATTCTAGTAACTTGAACAGCTATGGAGACCCCTATTGCACTAAACATTAAGCCCATCAATGCACCTCACCAAGAACTAGCATGGAAAGCCCTGGGAGACATGGACTACCAAATGCTGGATTGGTTTCCTATGGGAACCAAGTATAATGTGTTAATGCTGAATGAACTAAGAGCCCAGCACCATAGTGGAGCAGATATCTTGGGGATTTGGGAGTCAAATTTGCCCATATACAACCTTCCCCAAGTCAATCCAATGCCAGAGCTCATTTACAGCTGCCAGGAATGCTATGACCCCAGCCAAAGGGCAGTCATAAGCCCCACAGGCCTAGTCCTGTTCCAGATCACCCCAGAGAGCATAAACCAGATGCTGCACTTCAATACAGCCAAGAAATTGACCCCTCTGTCCATGCAGAATCTGATTAACACAGGGATCAAGCTGTCCAGTGACCAGATTATCAAAATCAACCAACTGTTCGTCATATCAGGCTCTGAAACAGTCAGAACCCCTCCTATTGGGTACCATTGTCTGAATGAGTTGGGCAGAATGCTGGTGGACCTAATTAGCTATGTCCTAGGGTTCAGGGGGCTGGAAGATGTAGATGAAAGTATAATGGCAATGCTGTCCATGTTTGCCCCTGGTAAGCCTCCAGCTGTGCAATATGATTATGCAACTTACATAGCAGAGAAAATCCATGATCAGTTCATGAATTTGAAAAGGGAGAGGCTGTTTAGGTACTCCTCATATATCTATCATTTATTTCTTTTCTATCAGCCAGCTACCTTCTCAGTTCCTTTGAGGCCACTCAATGCCCAAGGAAGCCCAAGATCAGTTGTTTTCTGGACCTCTGTGTTTCATTTTACCTCAGTATCACCCTATACATACTGTGAGTTCATTGATCTATTTGTTCATCCGGCCCTAACAGTTCTGCAAGGTACTCCTCCTCCTAGATTAACCGATGAAATGAGGAGGATTCTACATCTGAACAAATCCTACAACATTGGCAACTGGTACTTCTACCAGAACCACACAGTCATTAGGATATATGGCTGTGAATTGAACCCATTTAGATTGCCAAGGTATGTCCCCATGAGGCTTTTTGCCCTGGAGTATTTCAGGCAGTTTGGGAACTCAGATTACCTTCACTTTCAGAGTAGAAACAAGAAGTCACAATTGAAGGTAAGAAGTCAGCTAGGTTCCTTCCTGTATAACAAGAAAGAGGAAGGATGGAAAGAGGCACACAGCATGCTGGAAGGCCTCAGATTGCAGACCAGTTTTGAGTGGATTCCTTATGACCCCAATCATAGTATTTCCCTCAGGAGAATTAGATACAGACTGGGCAACTATGCACATAAAAGACAACCGGAAATAGAAAAGTATGCCAATGCACTAGATTGGGAAGAGGGTACACTAATAGAACAACTCACTGAGGTAGAACTGCTTGAGAAAGAAGCCAGGAATGTACAAAAGGAAACTGACTTGGAAACTTGTGCACAGGTGCCCCACTCCTACAGAAAGCAAAGTGGAACAGCTGCTGGATCTTCAGCAGCACAGCAGCAAACCACTGAGAAGACATCCCAGGCAGCAAGCAAAGACAAAGGTAAACAGGTGGAACAGCCACCTGTATTAACAGAGGAACAAGTGGACACCTTGCTACAACAGCAAGAGGAAATGGAACAGCAAGAACTGGGACAGCAACAAGAAAAGGCACAGTCCAGTGAACAGCCCTTGCAGCAGGAAAAGGGGACAGATCAACTTGGCAATACTGAGCAGCAGCCTCAAACAAATGTGCCTCCCAGGACAGATACCAATATTGACACATCAGTCCTCCAAACACCACAAAAGGAGGATGTGACAAGGAAAAGGGAGAGAGAGACCCCCCACACCTCATCTTTCATCAGGGGTGAGAAGAGACAGAGACTGAATGACTCCCAAGAGGAGGACATTGCAGTAAGGCAAGCCATGGGCATGGGCCCACCTAGTGGAGAACTTTCGGCCAGCTCATCCCAGCGAGGACATGACATGACAATGGGAGGAGAGGTCAGCTCCTCCGGTCAAACAAGAAAGGGGCAGTCAAGTATAAAACAGCAATTCATTGACATAAAAAGGAGGAGTGATCCAATAAAAGTGCAGCTGTACGATCACTTGTTGAACCTAGCTCCTAGCAACCAGCAGAGACTCATGTCTGCTTTCGATGTGAGCGAAGGCAAAATGATAATGAGCCACTTCATGCCTACAACTTTGCAGCCTCAGTCCACCTCAGACTATCTGAGAACCAACATGGAGGTTCTTGCCAAAGACATACACCCCATGGACAAGATTGAACTACATAAGCAGACTGGTGAAATGGTGTATGCCTCCCTGGCAGATGAGACATTGGAGAATTATAAATTAAAGAGCAGCCTGGACAACACAGCTTCTCAGCTGGAGTTAGAAAGAGCTTCATCACAAGCCAAGGACAATAGGATCAAGTCCTTGGAAGAGGTAATCATAGAGATAGGGCATGACCCTAAAGATGTCAAAGGCATTCAAGAGCTCCTGAAGATAAGGGATGCAGACATGGCAGCCCTAAGAAAGAAAATCAAACTCCCGGCTACCATCCACCCACAGACAGATGAAGTTGCCCAGCAAAGGCAAGAGAAAGATGCTACAGACCTGCTGGTATCCCTATACAAAGAGCTGGTTAGGACTCAAGACCAGCTGGGACAAACTGAAGCTGCAAAGGCAGCACTACAGGAAACACTGAAGCAAAGAGAAGAGGGCCAACCCTCCCAGCCTCCTCCTGTCATAATAAATCTTGAGGAAATCCCTCCCAAGACTACTCCTCCCCCTCAGCAAACAGAAGCTACAGCACCATCCACAGCAGCAACAACTACAACATCAGAACAGGCTGCTAGCTTAGACATGCAAAAGCTGCAAGCTGAGATCCAAGCCATGGAATCTCAAATCAAAGAGCTGGATGAGCTTAAGAAAACCTTGACTAAGGTAAATGAAAGGTTTGACAAGAGCAAACAGAATGAGGCAGCCAAGGACAGAGAGGTAAAAGCTCTTAAGAGAAGAATTGCTGAACTAGAGAAGGAGCTTGCACTAGAAAAGGTGACAGCTGAAATGAAAGCAGTGCTATGGAGCAACATTGGAAGGTCCATTGCCAAACAGTGGCAATATATTGAGACCATGGATGAGCAAATGGTGCTCATCACTAAAGCAAACAAAGAAATACAGAGAGCCAGGGCGAGCCTTGGACACATGCCAGAAGCTGCTACAAGGATAATCAACACTCTGAACTATAAGACTAGCTCTCAATTAGCTGTCATGGGAATCACTAACAGGACAGAAGCAATTGCTGTAGCAAAGAGAGTCGTTACATTAAGGAACTTAGTTGGAACATTGGAGAGGAGGACCCAGGATATGCAAACCGAGATCAATAGATTCCTGGAAAAATTCGTGACTCTGCAGAACAGAGGCCTCCCCAGCATCTTAAGCAGTGTAGGAAGACTGCTCACCCTGGACAATTATAACAAGAGGATTGATGCCCATGCAGTGGCAGAAATTGCACAACCACCCAGCACTTCAGCAGAGCCAGGGCCAGCCACAGGGCAGAGTATGTATGACAGGGTGGAAAACCTGTTTTTCCTAATGAATGAAGTGGACCATCTGTTTGACACACCACCTAACTTCTTCAAATTTACAGAAGCAGATGAAACTCTGGGTGCAATCCTAGCACACCAACTGCCCACACAGGATGCCTGGAGAAATTTGACACAAACAGTTCTGTCAGGCCAGAATTAGTAACGCTATTTCTACAGGCAAATAAGCATACATGCGCAGGCACAGTTTTGAGGAAAGATAGACACAGGGAAGGAGCAGAGGCTAAGCCAACTCAGCTGGACCATTGACTCACCACAAGCAACAGTCACAGTCACAGGTGACAAGTCCAAAGCACAGCGTACAAAGCATTAAAGACAGATGTTCCAGCATTTACTCAGAATATTTCGACCGACTTAGCTGTCTCCAAAGGCTAAAATATCTTCTGACAGAGCATTAAAATGCCTGTACTCTGTAGTCAATGCTGCATTAGATTTTGGCCATAATATCTTAAGTAGTTGGTAAGAAAGTAAAATCTGAGATAACTCAGGACTCAGATATTTTGTAAATGACCGCAAGTATATATTCACCCTTCACAGCAGTGAAAAGGGTTGTTGTTATTTTCTTTGAAAAGGCTCTAGCTCATTGTAATATTTTCAGAGAATTAATACAAAGGAATAATGGAATTTCCAAGGCTTGGTGTTATTTGATGTATGGTGGTGAGAGATGAATGTTACAGGATTCCAGGGTGTTGCATAAAACAGCAAGTATTCTCAAATCTCTTTGTCATGTGTTTTTGAGTCTTTTGTTCTCTTTTGTTGTTTAAATGTTTTTACACTTGATAGCAAGGTGAAAGGATAGTCCCAGGATTTAACAATGTTTACCCTGGACTCAAACTGAGCTATTATACATGTTTTCCTCAGATACAGTGACAGAATTGTAATTCTTAATTGCTGCATTTCAAAACTGTGTCTTTTACTGTGACAGTCATTCTCAGGGATTCAATTTCGCCCCTAAGACCTCTGTTTTCTCCTCTTAAAACTGTCTGTTGGGAACATATAGATAACAAGTGAAAATTCTTAAATGCTTTCACTGATGTATTACCTGTTTCCAGTAATTTAATCAAAAACCTGTTCTATTAAGCACTCTAATGGCCCTGTAAGTTCCATCTTTCATCTCAAAGCTTTAAACACTTGTAGCCACAGACTCCATTGCCCAATGGTACTCAACCTCTCTGAAAACTACATCAATAGAATCTAAAAGGAGTTTCATCAACCAAAACATAAACAAACAAAAAAAAAAAAAATCAGTACATAATAGCTAGCCTAAAACCCTATAACAAACAGTTGCAAATCATAAAGAGAGAGCCCTCTCTGATCACAGTTTGGCTAGGAACAGTGATCCAAAGATTGGTTAGTGGTTACCCCGGCCGTATTCCCTTGGGAGTCATAGGGAACAACCTGGGTGTTAACATAAATGGCGACTCCACTGGGGACTTAAGGTTTCTTCAATTACTATCTATTTCCAAAAGCTACCATCAAGCCTGAAACTAGCCAAGAGGCCTCAGGACTGTTTCTGTAAACACAGGGACAGCTTTAGGGAAGAGCTAACCAGGGAAACTTCATACTAGCTTTGAGAAATATATAGTCATTCCAGAATTCTTACCTAGTCCTTGTACATACAAAACTTTCTGTATAAAGTTCTAAAGAATACTTAGAAGCTGGCTCCCAAAAGAAACCCAAGGCACACTAGGGCAAACCCTGACCCTAATCAACCCATCATCGTCGATAACCCAAATATCATACCAAAGAACATAAGGAGACAGCAAAAGCAGGAGAAGCTTGCTGATTCAGATATAAGTTTAGACCGACCTATCCTCATTTCAACTCCTTGTAAAGTCCTTTTCCGTTCCACACCTAATTCCCCTAGCTCATCATCAACACCTCACAGCCCTTCTCTCCCATCTTCACCATCTGCACACACTCCCTCAACCAGTTCCCCACTTATTACCCATCCTCTTAACCCGGTTACACCTGTAATCCCTGTTGTCCCATTTGTTCCTATTAACCCTATAAATCCCATAAACATGGCTAACAGATATGCACCGCTGCAGATACCAGCCAATGCTCCAGCTCTACCTCAAGACTACCAAACTAGACTCTCATTTTTTGACTCCCATGGCCCTTTGACAGCCATCCAGCATGCTAAAAAGATGCAAGACCACTTTGAGACCTATGAAATAGATGATGACAGTGTTAGGATGAGAATTTTTGTTCAAAGCTTAACTGGGGATGTTAGAACTTGGTTTAGATCCTTAAATGCAAATTCCATTGCAACCCCTGAAGTTCTATACCAGGAATTCACCAACAGATGGGAGAAAAAGAGAGATCCGCACCATATACTTGGTGAATATAACACTATTAAAAGAGGTCCCCAAGAAACGGTGTTGGAGTATTGTGCTAGGTTTAACAACATATACAATGCTATTCCCCAGAACTTAAGGCCCCCTCCTGATTTGGCCCTTTATAACTTCCCTGATGGTTTTGATTCTGATATGGCCTATCAGTTGAGAGAAAGAGACCCTCCAACCCTTGCAGAAGCCCAAAGAGTTGCAGTCACTGTAGAGGCCAACCTAATTGCCAAAAGAAACAGGGCAAAGCTGGAAAAGAAGGTTGGTTTCAAAGAAGAGCCCTCAGGTTTTGATCAAAAGTTGGATGCAATACTAAACAGCATGAAGAGACTAGGTGAAAGAGTGGAATCAGTTGAAAGAAAGTCATCATGGGAGGCACCACAAAACAATCCTCCTAGAAACCCAAATTTTAGGAGAACACAGAACCCCAATATAGGGAAGACAGGCGCTGACCAAGATATCAGACCCCCTTTTCAAGAAAATTATGCAGAAACTTCTTCAGCTAATCAGCTCAATGAAGATCCTGACATCAACTTAATAGGTCTGGATGGTAAAAGCCATGTTTTCTTAACACAAGAAGACCATGAGGAGGATGAAAACAAAACATTCCAAACACAATCAGGAGAGTCTTTTGACTTTAAACAAGGGTATGATACTGCTGTCTATGAAGTCCATAAACAATACAAACTAAGAAGTCGGACTGTAAATGCAAATCAGCCTGAGAAGATAAAGGAGAAACAGCAATCTAAAGAAACCTTAGTCAATGAACCTAATGACAAAACAAACTTACCTACAAAAGAAGTAGTGGTTGAGGAGGTCACTGAAATACCGTCCACACCACAACAACCCTTGGCAACCTCATCATCCCACCCAAGTCCGAACATTACCCCTCAAGATATCAACATGAGGGGCAGGCTCCAAAATCAAGATGAAATCCAACAAGAAGATTCAATGAACAGAGAAAGGACTGCTATCCGTGACTCTAAAATTCAGGTGGATAAACCTTTTGACCTAGGAACAGAAATTGGAAAGTTAAAGATAGCAATTCCCCTTTCAGAGCTAGCCAAGCATGACATATATAAGCAACAGATCAAAAAATCCCTTCAGCTCACCAACAACAAAGATGATGTAAATGTGCTAGATGACACTCCAGAATTACTGTTTGGCCCAGAGGTAGATGGAAAAACAGTAGTCACAGGAGTTTTGCCTTTTTATGTCAGCTTGCATGTTCATGATAAAATACTGCATAATGCAATGTTTGACTCAGGTGCATCTCACAACCTTATGCCAAAAGCAGTCATGGAAAGATTAAACTTGGATATAACAAGACCATACAAAGACCTGTTTTCTTTTGATTCTAGTCAAGTCAAATGCTTGGGCCTAATTAAGGATTTATGTGTGTCCCTGGTTCAATTCCCCAACAAAACCATTCTAATGGATGTTGTTGTTGCTGATATCCCACCCAAATATGGAATGCTCCTATCAAGATCATGGGGAGCCAAGCTCCAAGGCTCCCTGCAATTAGACATGTCATATGCAACCATCTCTGTCTTTGGACAACCCAAGAGACTTTATAGGGAAACACTCATGAAATATATGGTCAGCAGTGAAGAAAAGCCTCAAAATTTTCCAATATATGCTGTCCACTCGGACATAGACTCCTTCATCCTTTTCAATGACAGCACAAATTCCTTAAGCAATGACATTAAGACCGAAACACCCATACAAGAACAAAACATCGATCAAACAAGTGGCACCTGCCAAAATTTAATCAGCCCAACAATACCCATTCGCCCTCCTTTAGTTATCAAAAATTGTCAAACAAATGATGAAATTATCCTAGGAGACAAATGGGAAAAGAAACCTCAACTCATGCTCACATGGCCATCCCATGAAAAGAATTTAAAATCTCCTGACCAGCAAGATAGTCTGTGGGTCCTAGAGTTTGATGGCTCAGTTAACAAGTTAGGGGCAGGAGCTGGAGTATGGATACATAACAAAGAGAAAGCCTGTGCACAAGGCCGGGCTTATAGATTGAACTTTAAATGCACTAACAATATGGCAGAATATGAAGCTCTGCTACTAGGCCTCAAGATTGCAAAATCATTACAAGCACATAGCCTCTCAATCATGGGGGACTCTGATCTAGTAATTCAACAAGTAAAAGGGGATTTTGTCACCAATGACAAAAGATTAAGGTCCTATAGGTCTGCTGTAATTGAAATACTAGAAACTTTCTCCGAGTTTGTTCTCACAAAGATTCCTAGGGGCCACAATCTCCATGCTCACAGCTTGGCAACATTTGCCAGCACCTTCAAATTCCCACTACAACCCAACAATTGTTTCACAGCAGAAGTCAAATATAGGCCTTCTATTCCAAACAATGTCAAAGAATGGCAAGTATTTGAGAATGATAGGCAAATAAACAACTTTTTAACTTTGCAACAAGAGTTTACAGGATTAAATATTGACCTTGAGACAGCAAGTCAATCTCAAACAGTTGATGGGGCAAGTCAATCACAATTACAGTTTCAACAGTCTGCCCACCCAATGTCACCTAGGACAGCAAAACAACTACTCAGTCCAACCATTTTCGACAAAGAAAACATTCAGCAAATTCACCAAATTGACTGTGAAGAGCTGAGCAACGCTGAAGATGAAATCATACAACTCAAAGACAATCTTCTTCCAGCAGGCCTTACCCCACTAGAGGACATTTTTGACTCAAATGATGTCCCCAGGAAACCAAAGATGCAGCCATTAGATGCAACAATTGAAGAATGTAACATTGGTACCACTGACAAGCCTAAAATAATAAAGCTGTCTGCTGCTTTGCCCCCTGATCAAAAACCCAAATATGTTGATCTCTTTAAAGAATTCCAAGATGTCTTTGCCTGGGGTTATGAAGACTTGAAGTCTTATGATACCTCTGTTATCCAGCACACCATTCCCCTCAAGCCTGATCAAAAACCATTCAAACAGAAATTGAGAAGAATTAATCCTGTGCTTCTTCCTTCCATTGAAAAGGAATTACAAAAAATGTTCAAAGCTGGGATCATAGCACCAATCAGGTTTTCTGAGTGGATTTCAAATTTGGTCCCTACAAGAAAGAAAACTGGTGAGATTAGACTTTGTGTAGACTTAAGAAATTTGAACCTAGTGTCACTCAAAGACAATTATCCCTTACCCAAAATGGACCACATCCTTCAAAGAGTAGTAGGAGCCTCAAGAATATCATTGTTGGATGGCTTCTCAGGTTTCAATCAAATCCTGGTACACCCTGATGATCAAGACAAGACTGCATTTACTACCCCATGGGGTACTTTCAAGTATGTGAAGATGCCCTTTGGATTGAAAAATGCAGGGGCAACATTTCAGAGAGCAATGGACATTGCTTTTGCAAAGGAAATTCATGATTTCTTGGTCATTTACTTAGATGATCTTACACCCTTTTCAAAATCTGACCAAGAACACTTGAAACATCTGAGACAAATCTTCATAACATGCAGGAAATATGGTATTTCCTTAAACCCCAAGAAGTCTTTATTTGGTTTAGAAGAAGGGAAACTTCTAGGACACATCATTTCGAAAGATGGCATAAGAATTGATCCAGATAGGATACAAGCTATCCTACAAATGCCTCACCCAAGGAATGTCAAAGAGCTGCAAGGATTCTTGGGAAAAATCAACTTTTTGAGAAGGTTTATCCCAAATTTAGCAGAGTTAATCAGATTATTAAACAATATGCTAAAGAAAGATTCAAAGGTCAAATGGACTGTTGAAGCAAAACAAGCTTTTGAAAGTATAAAATTGGCCTTGACTCAAACCCCAGTGTTAACTAACCCTCAGTTTGACAGAGACTTCGTCATTTTCTCCTTTGCCTCCCAACACACTATTGCTGCTGTTTTATTGCAGAAAGATGACCAAGGGAATGAAAAGCCCATTGCTTTTTTCAGCAAAGCTCTTAGGGATGCCCCCCTAAAGTACCAAATAATGGAGAAACAAGCCTATGCCTTGATCAAAGCCATCAAAGACTTTAGGATTTACATCCTTTACTCCCATGTTGTAGCTTATGTACCAAGTCCTATTGTCAAAGACATTCTCACACAAGAAAACTTAGAGGGAAGGAGAGGAAAATGGATTGCAAACATACTTGAATTTGACATTGAAATAAAGCCTACAAAACTGATAAAAGGGCAAGGTTTGGCCAAGTTAATGACAGAAGCAAATTTCCGAGCTTTAGATATCAACCAAATGGACAGTGAAACAGAGCTGGCGACTCCAAAGATCAATGTAGCCTTTGAACAATCTCCCTGGTACTCTGATATCTGTTATGTGTTACAAAACCTGTGTGCTCCCCCAGGACTGTCCAGAACTAAGTCTAGGTTCCTAAAAATGAAAACGTCTAAATTTTGTGTGATAGATGAGAATCTACTCTGGAAAAACCACGAAGGTATTTTGCTGCACTGTCTTCTTGAGAGTGAAACTGACAATATTATGCAAGAATTCCATGCTGGAGACTGTGGTGGACATTTGTACTGGAAGTCCACTGTGGACAAGATATTAAGGGCTGGTTATTACTGGCCCACTATGTTCTCAGATATGAAGAAATTCACAACATCATGCCACAAGTGCCAACTGTTTGAAGGCAAAAGACAATTGCTGCCACTCCCTTTGAGGCCCATTGCAACAGAGAGACCTTTTCAACAATGGGGCTTGGATTTCATTGGAGAAATTCACCCCTCATCTTCAGGACAACACAGATGGATTCTAACAGCAACAGACTACTTCACCAAGTGGATTGAAGCTGCCCCACGCAGACAAGCAAATGATTCAGTAATCATTCAATTTTTGGAGAACAATATACTGGCTAGATTTGGCTGCCCAGACAAGATAATAACAGACAATGCTGTTGCCTTCAGATCCAAGAAGATGGTAAACTTTTGCCATAAATTTCACATTACTTTGGGCCATTCTACAGCTTACTATCCTCAAGGAAATGGTCTCGCTGAATCATCAAACAAAAGCCTGATAAACATCATAAAGAAAGTGCTGGAAGAGAACAAAAAGAACTGGCATAAGAAACTAGTAAATGCTTTATGGGCAGACAGATTAACCACCAAAAGATCAATTGGGACCAGCCCATATGAGTTAGTCTATGGATTAGAGGCCAGATTTCCTTCATCACTAGGAGTGCCAGTTATGAAACTTCTACAAGAAAGCCAAGCAGAGCCTAATGACATGCAAAGAAGGATTAACCAGATAATTTGTCTACAGCAGACCAGAGAACAAGTTTTCAGCAGAGTGCAGATGCTACAAGAGAAACTGAAAAAGGCCTTTGACAGAAGAACTAAAGCTGAAGATTTCAATGTGGGGGACAAAGTTTTAAAGTGGGATGCAAGAAGAGAAGAGAAAGGAAAACATGGGAAGTTTGATTCTTTATGGAAAGGACCATTTGCTGTCCAAGCAGTACAAGGTAATAACACCTACTTCCTAAAAAGCTTGACTATAACTGAGCTGGATGAAGGTCCTGTCAATGGCAGGATGCTGAAGCACTATTTTGACTGTTCACTATGATAGAAATTCAGAGGTTCATTGTATATATGCAATTGTACATATTCTATTGTGATTTAAATTGTATAAAGAGGTTTTCCCAAATGCTGCACCTAGCAGCAACAGGCAGATAGAATCAGAGGTTCTCCAAGAAAGAAGCACACTATTTTTGACAGATTATATGCAGCAGATTTTAAAGACAAAGATGGGCAGTCATGCAACAAGGCAATCTGACCTGCTGTTCTTGGTCTTTCAAAAGAAAAACCATCCCCATGTGGAGCCACTGTTGGATACCTATAGTAATAGGTTTCATATTTCATGATTGGCAAGAGAAAAGCCAAATATGCTCTGCTTTGGTATCCCAAAGATCCCATATTTCCTAGAAAGCAAGAGCTGGGTAAGTGTTTCAAGTATTGAGGACCTTATTTCAATTTTTGTGGATGATTCAACAGTTTAATCTGGATCATGCCATGTTTCAATTTTGAGTTGTAGAATAGAGAAAGAGGTCTGTCCAAACAGCTTAATCTTGGCAGACAAGTAGCTTAGGTAGAGAAGCAAAGGTTCCCAAAAGTTTAATCTGGGACCTTGGAGGACATAAGGGTAGAAGTAGATAGAGAAAAAGAGGAAAAAGCCAAAGAAAAGAAAAGGCAATTGAGGGTTGCAAGTTCAAGTGCCCCTTCAAGAAGAAACAAAAAATGCTAGGCAAAATAGTTGGGTAGGCAGTTGTGGTTGCAGAAAGAATATGATCACCATTACACAAGTATCCATAGGTCTCTTGCCAAGGCAATCGATCTGTCAGCAAGCAAAGTGGTGAAGTTCATGAAATTACAGCAAAGAGCATCACTAACTTCCTCTCTTTCCCTCTCTACTCCATCACTAACACTCCCTTTCTAAATCCCCCTCCTTCATTCATATTAACTCCTAATTCTACTATATAACATCCCTTATCTTACCCCTACCCCTAATAGTATTAACACTAAGGTGTATAAAACCCCAAATCTTATGTATATTCCCTCCCCTAGGCATAATAGCCGTGTATTTTTCAAAAAAGGGGCCAAATGGCATCTGGCCACTTTGGTGAACCTTTTCCACCCATTTCCCTTTTGCTGCAAGACAATTTGCCTTCAAATCACCTCTGCATTGCTAAAACCCACTTTCCGAACCCATTTTGCCTATAAAACCTTTGCAAAGGTCAAATGCCCGCCTCTGGCACGTTTCCCAATCCTACCGCATTGTGGTTTAATCAAAACATTTGAAAAAAACCCACATAAAACCCACAAATTTTGATTTTTCCGCCCATAATATCAAAGGCGCATGTTACCCCTCCGCCAGCCGTCGGATCAAGCCCACCAGATCCGACGGCCTACAGCAATATCGGAGCGCCTCCCGTGACCGCACGTTAACTTCTGGGGAAGTGACGTTGCGCCTTGTCACGCCTCCTCCACGCGTCGGGCGTTAAACTATCTCGGAGCCCGCTCTGACATCCTCCGCGCCGTACCTTAACCGCCCCGGGAGACTGCAACGGTTAAGGCCTTAACCGTGACCGCTGCACGTTATACCGCCACCTACCCGCCGTTAATTCACCGCCACGTCGTTGCTTGCCCGTACCCGCTTATATTATTGGCCCACCTCACTGCTGACTGGGCTGCCACCTCGCCTAAACCTTTGACCAGTCGCCCACCGCCACGTCGCCTGATGACGTCAGCTGACGTCACCTCACCATGACCCACCAATGACGTCATGCTGACGTCAGCAGAGAAAAGCGCCAAATGGTAAAATGAGCCATATTTACCAAATTTTCCCGTATTTTTACCATTTACACTGTGTTTTTACTGAGCGCTCTGCTTGACCGTTTGAGCTCGAATTTTCGCCAACCAGTTGATTTGCCCGGGCGACCTCCTCAAAAAGCACCTGTGCACCTGTGTTTCAACCTCTGCTCGTCGAATTACAGGTATTTAGACCATTTCGCCCTCCATACGACCTTCATTAAGCTCAAAATTGCTCACAGGGATAATGGGACCATAAAGACTAGATTTACACCGTTCATTCCCTTTCATTCATCCAGCATTGTCACTGTGAGGGCCAAGAAACGCTGGCAGAGCTCTAAAAACCTGCAATTCTCATTAAACCTCTGTAATTCTGCGTTTTCCCGGCAGAAATTGCTAATAGACATATTCCACCCTGTTAGAGAGTTCAGTCACACCACAGAGAGGTTCTATCGCCAGAATCCAGTAGTATTTCAATTGCTACTGAGAGAATTCCCCTTCAACATTCAAAACCTCAAACTGTATCCATAGAAGATTGCCTCCAGACTGTGTTTTCACCATTCCACCTGTCTATTTGCAATTCTAGTAACTTGAACAGCTATGGAGACCCCTATTGCACTAAACATTAAGCCCATCAATGCACCTCACCAAGAACTAGCATGGAAAGCCCTGGGAGACATGGACTACCAAATGCTGGATTGGTTTCCTATGGGAACCAAGTATAATGTGTTAATGCTGAATGAACTAAGAGCCCAGCACCATAGTGGAGCAGATATCTTGGGGATTTGGGAGTCAAATTTGCCCATATACAACCTTCCCCAAGTCAATCCAATGCCAGAGCTCATTTACAGCTGCCAGGAATGCTATGACCCCAGCCAAAGGGCAGTCATAAGCCCCACAGGCCTAGTCCTGTTCCAGATCACCCCAGAGAGCATAAACCAGATGCTGCACTTCAATACAGCCAAGAAATTGACCCCTCTGTCCATGCAGAATCTGATTAACACAGGGATCAAGCTGTCCAGTGACCAGATTATCAAAATCAACCAACTGTTCGTCATATCAGGCTCTGAAACAGTCAGAACCCCTCCTATTGGGTACCATTGTCTGAATGAGTTGGGCAGAATGCTGGTGGACCTAATTAGCTATGTCCTAGGGTTCAGGGGGCTGGAAGATGTAGATGAAAGTATAATGGCAATGCTGTCCATGTTTGCCCCTGGTAAGCCTCCAGCTGTGCAATATGATTATGCAACTTACATAGCAGAGAAAATCCATGATCAGTTCATGAATTTGAAAAGGGAGAGGCTGTTTAGGTACTCCTCATATATCTATCATTTATTTCTTTTCTATCAGCCAGCTACCTTCTCAGTTCCTTTGAGGCCACTCAATGCCCAAGGAAGCCCAAGATCAGTTGTTTTCTGGACCTCTGTGTTTCATTTTACCTCAGTATCACCCTATACATACTGTGAGTTCATTGATCTATTTGTTCATCCGGCCCTAACAGTTCTGCAAGGTACTCCTCCTCCTAGATTAACCGATGAAATGAGGAGGATTCTACATCTGAACAAATCCTACAACATTGGCAACTGGTACTTCTACCAGAACCACACAGTCATTAGGATATATGGCTGTGAATTGAACCCATTTAGATTGCCAAGGTATGTCCCCATGAGGCTTTTTGCCCTGGAGTATTTCAGGCAGTTTGGGAACTCAGATTACCTTCACTTTCAGAGTAGAAACAAGAAGTCACAATTGAAGGTAAGAAGTCAGCTAGGTTCCTTCCTGTATAACAAGAAAGAGGAAGGATGGAAAGAGGCACACAGCATGCTGGAAGGCCTCAGATTGCAGACCAGTTTTGAGTGGATTCCTTATGACCCCAATCATAGTATTTCCCTCAGGAGAATTAGATACAGACTGGGCAACTATGCACATAAAAGACAACCGGAAATAGAAAAGTATGCCAATGCACTAGATTGGGAAGAGGGTACACTAATAGAACAACTCACTGAGGTAGAACTGCTTGAGAAAGAAGCCAGGAATGTACAAAAGGAAACTGACTTGGAAACTTGTGCACAGGTGCCCCACTCCTACAGAAAGCAAAGTGGAACAGCTGCTGGATCTTCAGCAGCACAGCAGCAAACCACTGAGAAGACATCCCAGGCAGCAAGCAAAGACAAAGGTAAACAGGTGGAACAGCCACCTGTATTAACAGAGGAACAAGTGGACACCTTGCTACAACAGCAAGAGGAAATGGAACAGCAAGAACTGGGACAGCAACAAGAAAAGGCACAGTCCAGTGAACAGCCCTTGCAGCAGGAAAAGGGGACAGATCAACTTGGCAATACTGAGCAGCAGCCTCAAACAAATGTGCCTCCCAGGACAGATACCAATATTGACACATCAGTCCTCCAAACACCACAAAAGGAGGATGTGACAAGGAAAAGGGAGAGAGAGACCCCCCACACCTCATCTTTCATCAGGGGTGAGAAGAGACAGAGACTGAATGACTCCCAAGAGGAGGACATTGCAGTAAGGCAAGCCATGGGCATGGGCCCACCTAGTGGAGAACTTTCGGCCAGCTCATCCCAGCGAGGACATGACATGACAATGGGAGGAGAGGTCAGCTCCTCCGGTCAAACAAGAAAGGGGCAGTCAAGTATAAAACAGCAATTCATTGACATAAAAAGGAGGAGTGATCCAATAAAAGTGCAGCTGTACGATCACTTGTTGAACCTAGCTCCTAGCAACCAGCAGAGACTCATGTCTGCTTTCGATGTGAGCGAAGGCAAAATGATAATGAGCCACTTCATGCCTACAACTTTGCAGCCTCAGTCCACCTCAGACTATCTGAGAACCAACATGGAGGTTCTTGCCAAAGACATACACCCCATGGACAAGATTGAACTACATAAGCAGACTGGTGAAATGGTGTATGCCTCCCTGGCAGATGAGACATTGGAGAATTATAAATTAAAGAGCAGCCTGGACAACACAGCTTCTCAGCTGGAGTTAGAAAGAGCTTCATCACAAGCCAAGGACAATAGGATCAAGTCCTTGGAAGAGGTAATCATAGAGATAGGGCATGACCCTAAAGATGTCAAAGGCATTCAAGAGCTCCTGAAGATAAGGGATGCAGACATGGCAGCCCTAAGAAAGAAAATCAAACTCCCGGCTACCATCCACCCACAGACAGATGAAGTTGCCCAGCAAAGGCAAGAGAAAGATGCTACAGACCTGCTGGTATCCCTATACAAAGAGCTGGTTAGGACTCAAGACCAGCTGGGACAAACTGAAGCTGCAAAGGCAGCACTACAGGAAACACTGAAGCAAAGAGAAGAGGGCCAACCCTCCCAGCCTCCTCCTGTCATAATAAATCTTGAGGAAATCCCTCCAAAGACTACTCCTCCCCCTCAGCAAACAGAAGCTACAGCACCATCCACAGCAGCAACAACTACAACATCAGAACAGGCTGCTAGCTTAGACATGCAAAAGCTGCAAGCTGAGATCCAAGCCATGGAATCTCAAATCAAAGAGCTGGATGAGCTTAAGAAAACCTTGACTAAGGTAAATGAAAGGTTTGACAAGAGCAAACAGAATGAGGCAGCCAAGGACAGAGAGGTAAAAGCTCTTAAGAGAAGAATTGCTGAACTAGAGAAGGAGCTTGCACTAGAAAAGGTGACAGCTGAAATGAAAGCAGTGCTATGGAGCAACATTGGAAGGTCCATTGCCAAACAGTGGCAATATATTGAGACCATGGATGAGCAAATGGTGCTCATCACTAAAGCAAACAAAGAAATACAGAGAGCCAGGGCGAGCCTTGGACACATGCCAGAAGCTGCTACAAGGATAATCAACACTCTGAACTATAAGACTAGCTCTCAATTAGCTGTCATGGGAATCACTAACAGGACAGAAGCAATTGCTGTAGCAAAGAGAGTCGTTACATTAAGGAACTTAGTTGGAACATTGGAGAGGAGGACCCAGGATATGCAAACCGAGATCAATAGATTCCTGGAAAAATTCGTGACTCTGCAGAACAGAGGCCTCCCCAGCATCTTAAGCAGTGTAGGAAGACTGCTCACCCTGGACAATTATAACAAGAGGATTGATGCCCATGCAGTGGCAGAAATTGCACAACCACCCAGCACTTCAGCAGAGCCAGGGCCAGCCACAGGGCAGAGTATGTATGACAGGGTGGAAAACCTGTTTTTCCTAATGAATGAAGTGGACCATCTGTTTGACACACCACCTAACTTCTTCAAATTTACAGAAGCAGATGAAACTCTGGGTGCAATCCTAGCACACCAACTGCCCACACAGGATGCCTGGAGAAATTTGACACAAACAGTTCTGTCAGGCCAGAATTAGTAACGCTATTTCTACAGGCAAATAAGCATACATGCGCAGGCACAGTTTTGAGGAAAGATAGACACAGGGAAGGAGCAGAGGCTAAGCCAACTCAGCTGGACCATTGACTCACCACAAGCAACAGTCACAGTCACAGGTGACAAGTCCAAAGCACAGCGTACAAAGCATTAAAGACAGATGTTCCAGCATTTACTCAGAATATTTCGACCGACTTAGCTGTCTCCAAAGGCTAAAATATCTTCTGACAGAGCATTAAAATGCCTGTACTCTGTAGTCAATGCTGCATTAGATTTTGGCCATAATATCTTAAGTAGTTGGTAAGAAAGTAAAATCTGAGATAACTCAGGACTCAGATATTTTGTAAATGACCGCAAGTATATATTCACCCTTCACAGCAGTGAAAAGGGTTGTTGTTATTTTCTTTGAAAAGGCTCTAGCTCATTGTAATATTTTCAGAGAATTAATACAAAGGAATAATGGAATTTCCAAGGCTTGGTGTTATTTGATGTATGGTGGTGAGAGATGAATGTTACAGGATTCCAGGGTGTTGCATAAAACAGCAAGTATTCTCAAATCTCTTTGTCATGTGTTTTTGAGTCTTTTGTTCTCTTTTGTTGTTTAAATGTTTTTACACTTGATAGCAAGGTGAAAGGATAGTCCCAGGATTTAACAATGTTTACCCTGGACTCAAACTGAGCTATTATACATGTTTTCCTCAGATACAGTGACAGAATTGTAATTCTTAATTGCTGCATTTCAAAACTGTGTCTTTTACTGTGACAGTCATTCTCAGGGATTCAATTTCGCCCCTAAGACCTCTGTTTTCTCCTCTTAAAACTATCTGTTGGGAACATATAGATAACAAGTGAAAATTCTTAAATGCTTTCACTGATGTATTACCTGTTTCCAGTAATTTAATCAAAAACTTGTTCTATTAAGCACTCTAATGGCCCTGTAAGTTCCATCTTTCATCTCAAAGCTTTAAACACTTGTAGCCACAGACTCCATTGCCCAATGGTACTCAACCTCTCTGAAAACTACATCAATAGAATCTAAAAGGAGTTTCATCAACCAAAACATAAACAAACAAAAAAAAAAAAAATCAGTACATAATAGCTAGCCTAAAACCCTATAACAAACAGTTGCAAATCATAAAGAGAGAGCCCTCTCTGATCACAGTTTGGCTAGGAACAGTGATCCAAAGATTGGTTAGTGGTTACCCCGGCCGTATTCCCTTGGGAGTCATAGGGAACAACCTGGGTGTTAACACTTTGAATGAGATATAAACTCAGATTACTGAAATATGACCTAATATAAATATGAAAAAAACCCATTGATCTTTTAATGTGTTAAAAAACCAATGGATTCAACTATACATGCTCCGCATATTATGTTAGAAATCTGCAGTTTCTAAACTTTAATGTGACCCGATTAAAGCATAAAAGCGTTAAAAGCATTAAAGCATTAAAACATTAAAGCATTAAATCATTGAATTGGTATATGATGGACGTACCAGATTAGAGTTAAATAATATATAAAGGATTGGGTCCTCTCTCTCCCACACAAGAGTTGCATTCTTCTCCATCAAGAAGCACATAAAGGAAGTGAGGGCAAGAGGAGAGAAACCGAATTCTGAGCAGAAGACAGAAGACAGAAGATGGCAGCCATTACATCTTCCGCTGTTAGTCAAGGTATGTCATCTTAAACAACATATTAAGTTCTGAATGTGAAATATTTGGTATTGATAATCTTGGGCTGTTAATGGAAATTTTACATTTGGTATCAGAGCCACCAATCAATAACTGAATATTTCCTATGACTGTTCTGTGCTTTACTCATGATGTTAATCAAATCCAATCAAGATTCGTTTCGCCCATCGTGGCTTATTGGTACTGCATGTAGGAAATTGAGTTCTTGCTTAAGTCGAAGTCATTGGGATCTGTTCCGTCTCCCTTCTGTACTGTGTATTAATCAAGTGCCAGCCTGGATTTCTCTTTCTGTAAGCGGGAAATCATGAGCAAAGCATCATCGATTGAGTTGGCCGACGCATTTCTCTCGGCTTGAAGTTCAGAAGAAATATCCTCTAATGCCTGGTGCTGGGCACGCAGTGCTGTCGGCATGTTAACGTTGTGCTAGGGACTCTGTTGCGTTTTGATGTAACCTTGTTTCCAATGTCGTTACGAGGTTGTGCCATTAATCATGATCCCGCCTATTATTGCCCCATGTCCATGTTCCATTGCCTCATGTCTCGTTCTTATGTCTCACCTGCAAGCCTACTGGCCATGTCGCATTGGAGGCAGCTTTTTTAAAGGACAGCTGGAAGGTATCTCCAAATTACCAGAGTCGGGGATGGGATGAAAAAAAAAAAAAAAAAAAAAAAAAAACTCCGCTTACGAAAACGTACTAATCCCTTTAGCATGCATTGCAAGGGATTTGAGTTTTCGGAGGGGTCTGTTGCTTTTGAGTTCCAGTTGTAAAACAACTATTTCATTGCCCTCATTAACTGCACCCTGGATTTCTGTTAATCAAGATTCCATTGAAGATATGCTTCGCTTTGCCAACGTTGAAGTATCTCTGTTCCGTGTTGATTCATAGTTACAGTGTGATAAGTTGAGCATCTCCGCAACTGTGCTGTTTTTGAAGTTTGCATAGACTCTAGGACCATTCTCGTTGAAGTTTGAACGCTGGTTGAAGGGAAAACAATGGTGCTCTATTGATGACTGAATCATTTCTCTATGCGTTGATGTCATGTGTTGAATGTCTCTTCAAAATTTGCATATGCGTTGGTCGTTCTACTTAAATGATGCGTTGATCCATTACAATTTCAGAGTTTTTAGGGTCTTTTCGTGCATCATTTACTGTTTTGGCTTTGCACGATTAAAGTTTACTGGTACAAAATAATTGTTTGAAATTTGGGCATAAAAGTAATTGCTCTATGACTGATTGTTTTACATGAGGTATGTGTTATAAATTATTTATGCACATGAGATTTATGATTTTGTTAATCACCAAAGTGGTCAAAATCAGAATAATCATTTAGTGCATAAGTGACATAATGATTATTGAGAGAAATTGCCAGTTATAATAATACCAATTAAAAACTGGCGTCACTAATGATAGAACCTGAGAACTTACCCAAAGGAAAGTCTTGTTCTATAACTAGTTGACATGATGAGGTTTGATAGATATTTTGATTAAATAAATATTGATCATCCAAAGATGTCAGTTCTATTTAATTGAATATATTTATTACCTACTTATGTTTTGGTATTTAATTATGTTAAGTATAAGATAGTATCTACCCAAAGGAGTGCTATATTATACTATTATGTCTGCATCTGAATCGCGTCAGTTATGAGCTTATAGTAATTTCATTTTGATTTGCAGGTTATCTATCTTTCGTATGTTTTGAATCAAATTTAGTTGAAGTTCCTATTAATACATGGTGGCTTGATACTGGTGCTACAACTCATGTTTCCAACAATATGCAGGGGTTTCTTACGATCCGAACCATAAATCCAAATGAAGATCGTTTTCTCTTTATGGGAAACGGAATGAAATCTTCAATTGAAGGCATTGGGACTTATCGTCTAATTCTAGAAAGTGAATATGTATTAGACTTATACAGTACCCTTTATGTACCTTCATTATCTAGAAACCTTATTTCCGTAAGTAAGTTGGATAATTCTGGTTTTAGATGTATGTTTGGATCTGGCTGTTTTGATTTATATAAGAATATTGATAATGTTGGTTCTGGTATTCTAATTGATGGTTTATATAAATTGAAACTGAATGACACTTATGCGAATTCCTTGTTGAATGTAGTAAATAATGTTGGATGTAAACGTAGCAGGTTGAATGAAAATTCTGCTTTCTTGTGGCATAAACGACTAGGTCATATATCCAAAGAAAGAATGATGAGATTAGTAAGTAATGAAATTTTGTCAAATTTGGAATTTAGTGATCTAGAATTATGTGTGGATTGTATTAAAGGTAAACAAACCAAACATAATAAGAAAGGAGCCACTAGAAGCAGCCAGCTTCTTGAAATAATACACACTGATATTTGCGGACCTATGGACACTCCAACCTTTAATGGAGAAAAGTATTTCATCACTTTCATTGACGATTTTTCCCGTTATGGTTATGTCTATTTGCTTCATGAAAAATCTCAATCTGTGAATGTCCTTGAGACGTTTGTAAAGGAAGTTGAGAGGCAATTAGATAAAAAGGTGAAAATCATAAGGTCTGATAGAGGTGGTGAATATTATGGTAAATATAATGAGTCAGGCCAGTGTCCAGGTCCATTTGCAAAATTCCTCGAAAGTCATGGCATATGTGCGCAATACACAATGCCAGGTACACCACAACAAAATGGTGTAGCAGAAAGGCGCAATAGGACGTTAATGGATATGATTAGGAGTATGATGTCAGATTCTACACTACCTAAGAATTTGTGGTCGTATGCTCTCAAAACCGCTAACTATTTATTGAATAGGGTTCCTAGTAAAGCTGTTCAAAAGACTCCTTTTGAGTTATGGACTAACAGGAAACCTAGCTTAAGACACCTGCATGTTTGGGGTTGTCCAGCGGAAGCGAGAATTTATAATCCACATGAAAAGAAATTAGATTCTCGAACGATCAGTGGGTATTTTTTATGATACCCTGAGAAATCTAAAGGGTACGTGTTTTACTGTCCTAATCATAGTCCAAGAATTGTAGAAACTGGTAATGCAAGATTCATTGAGAATGGTGAAGTCAGTGGGAGTACTAGAAGAGAAATAGTAGAAATAAAGGAAACAAGGGTAAATGTTACATTGCCTAGAATAGTTCCTCCATCTACTATTACTCCAAATGTTGTTCCAGCTGTTGTAGAACAGCATGATGATAATGAACAACATATAAATGAAGAAGTACTTCCTGAAGGAAATGACTTACATAATACTGATATGCATGAACCACAACAAGTAGCATTAAGAAGACCTCAAAGAAATCGTAGGTCAGCTATTTCTGATGATTATGTGGTTTATATGCAAGAATCAGATTATGATATTGGAATCAATAAGGATCTAGTTTCGTTTTCACATGCTGTAGAAAGTAAAGAGTCAAAGGAATGGATTAATGCCATGAAAGAAGAAATGAAATCCATGCAACATAATGAAGTTTGGGATCTCGTTGAGTTACCACATGGCTGTAAAAGAGTCGGATGCAAATGAGTTTTTAAAACCAAACACGACTCTAGTGGTAATATCGAACGGTATAAAGCTAGACTTGTTGCTAAGGGTTACACTCAGAAAGATGGTGTTGATTACAAGGAGACATTTTCTCCTCTTTCGAAAAAGGACTCACTAAGAATAATAATGGCATTAGTAGCTCATTATGATTTGGAGTTACATCAAATGGATGTGAAAACAGCCTTTCTGAATGGAGATCTTGATGAGGATGTTTATATGGATCAACCTAAGGGTTTTTCTGTAGAAGGTAAAGAACAATTGGTGTGTAAACTTAAGAAGTCAATATATGGGCTTAAACAAGCATCCCGGCAATGGTATATTAAGTTCAATACCATTATTACATCTTTTGGTTTTAAGGAAAATACGGTTGATCACTGTATATACCAAAAGATCAGTGGGAGCAAGTTTATTTTTCTGGTCCTTTATGTTGATGACATCTTGCTTGCTGCAAATAATTTAAGTATATTGCATGAGACTAAGGAATTTCTCTCAAAGAACTTTGAAATGAAAGATATGGGAGAGGCATCCTATGTGATTGGAATAGAAATATTCCGTGATCAATCACAAGGAATATTGGGATTGTCTCAGAAAGGATATGTCGAAAAGATTCTAGAGAGATTTGGAATGAGTAAGTGTTCACCTGGAATAGTTCCTGTACAGAAAGGTGATAAATTCAATCTCATGCAATGTCCTAAGAATGATGTTGAACGAAAGGAAATGGAATCAATTCCATATGCATCTGTTGTTGGTAGCCTGATGTATGCTCAAACCTGTACTAGACTGGATATCAGCTTTGCGGTCGGTATGTTAGGGAGGTATCAAAGTAATCCAGGAAGGGAACATTGGCAAGCTGCAAAGAAAGTTTTGAGGTACTTACAAGGCACGAAAGATTACATGCTCATGTATAGAAGATCCAATGAATCAGAGGTGATTGGATATAGCGATTCAGATTTTGCTGGATGCATCGATACTAGAAAATCGACTTTTGGTTACCTATTTATGTTTGCTCAAGGCGCCATATCATGGAAAAGTGCGAAACAGACTATCGTTGCTTCATCCACTATGGAGGCAGAATTTGTGGTATGTTTTGAAGCTACAATTCATGCATTATGGTTGCGGAACTTTATTTCAGGACTTGCGGTTGTCGACACCATTAGCAAGCCGCTGAAAATTTATTGTGATAACTCTGCAGCAGTATTTTTCTCAAAGAACGACAAGTACTCTAAAGGTGCCAAGCATATAGAACTGAAGTATCTTGTTGTGAAAGATGAGGTTCAGAAACAAAGAGTGTCAATCATGCACATCAGGATAGAACTTATGATTGCAGACCCTTTGACGAAAGGGTTACAACTAAGACAATTTAAGGAACATGTTCAAAGAATGGGTCTTGGTTGTATTAATAATAATTGATGTGTGACATTCTGAGCTCTTTTATGTGTTTCTGATATACAATTATGTGTCTCTTGTTTTAATGAAGTAGTACGCTTTTTATGTAATTTTAAACAAGAAAGAGTCTTATAAAGATATTATGTTTAATCATTATGATATAAGACATTATGCGGACCATTATGCTGTTTTATATAAATTATGAGTATGAATTGATGGATTGCTGGTATTGTAGTATATGGAAGGAAATGCATTGAATTAATAGTGCACAACCGCCATAACTCTCAGCAATTTATCATAGTATGATGTTCAACACTTAATATTATGAATAGTCGGGTCAAGTGGGAGAATGTTAGAAATCTGCAGTTTCTAAATCTTAATGTGACCCGATTAAAGCATAAAAGCGTTAAAAGCATTAAAGCATTAAAACATTAAAGCATTAAAGCGTTGAATTGGTATATGATGGACGTACCAGATTAGAGTTAAATAATATATAAAGGATTGGGTCCTCTCTCTCCCACACAAGAGTTGCATTCTTCTCCATCAAGAAGCACATAAAGGAAGTGAGGGCAAGAGGAGAGAAACCGAATTTTGAGCAGAAGACAGAAGACAGAAGATGGCAGCCATTACATCTTCCGCTGTTAGTCAAGGTATGTCATCTTAAACAACATATTAAGTTCTGAATGTGAAATATTTGGTACTTTAGAAAACTGCAAAATAGTTTGGCCAGTACGTGTTTGAAACAACCGGCTACTAATTCCTAATCCAGTGCAAATTCCTTCGCATGAGGCAGATGGCTAGTCAAAAAAAAATATAAAATTTATAGTTTCATTCAGATTCCTATTGGATTAAGCAATCTCATAAGTAAAAAACTGGAGGCTGATGGCTACTCGGGAACTTATAGATTTCCAGATTCCTCTAGATTTCTACTAGATCAAACACTATCAAAAGTATAAATCCAATTTATAGTTTCATTCAGATTCCTATTGGATTAAGCAATCTCATAAGTAAAAAACTAGAGGCTGATGGCTACTCGGGAACTTATAGATTTCCAGATTCCTCTATATTTCTACTAGATCAAACAATATCAAAAGTATAAATCCATGTATTGTGAGTAGGCTTCACAAATACCAAAATAAGAGAAGCACGGTCACGTTTTCCCAACCTTGTTTTTGGATGAATGAAGGATATTTCAGAAATATAACTTTTTAGAGTGGTCGATGGGACGTTACTTATTCTATTCATTTGATGTGAAGTAGGCCATAACACCAAAAAAACTGGATGAGAAGTGGTATGGGAGTATTTATCATGCATTTCTAAGGCCTGAATAGCACGGCTAAGTGCCTAATGGAGCAACGAGGCTTTACATTCACAGAAGGATTCCCAACCATAAACATAAGTTTGGTTGAAACACTGATTTTGACTACGTAGTCAAAATTTCAATGTTGATACTATTAATAGTCTCTAGAATTATTTCTAAGGATACTTCAATGATTATTGTTGACAATAATATTTGGAAAACTAACATAAGACCCACTATTTAGTTACGGGTACACAAATATAAGTAAAGGAAATTGATGATCTTAATATAAGGCCTATTTTCAATAAGTGGCAACTCAAATGGAGGAAATAGAAGAAAATGTTATGAGGAGTTAAAAAAGTCAATTTCATGGAAATACAAAGATTGAGTACTAAGACAACCAAATTGAAGCATGCGACGTAGATGGAAAACATGTGGTTTTCTTAGTCAGACGGGGAAGATGTATTAACACTATGACAAAGAGATGGGTTGAATTTTATGCAGTGAATAGTGAAAAATGAAAAAAAATTCAAAAATAAGTGAAAGTGAATTCTTGCATTAGAAGTGAAGATAAAGACACTAAAAAAAACCACAACTGAGTAATCTAGCTTGGGCTACATTCCATTATAGAAAACCCTCACTTACTTATCCCATGATTCTACAAAAGAAGAACATATTGTTTATACGTCAAGCTGAAGCCAAGGAGAGGATACAATGATTTCAACACTCTCACCATTTTTATAAGCTTATTCTTTGATTAGTACAAAAATAACATATATTATGTGAGTTGTACCATTATGAAATTCTTTTATTTCAAGATAGAAAATGGAATCTTAATCCATTAGTGGAAATGTGTAGTTAAAATCCTATTGGTTTTAGAAATAGATTTGTGTACTAGTTTATATAGGTATTAACAATAAAAAAAAATTACATTATCTTAATAAATAATTTAGTATAATATTAGTGTCTCCTCAAATATATAACTTAACCTAATATTTCAATGTATAGAGGTTCAATCGTGTACATATTACTTTTGTTTTTATTTGTTTAATTGCTTCATATACTTGCAGATCCACCTTTAAATTCCTATCAACACCTAAAGGTGCAAGACCACTTGAACTTCAAAGAAGGATGTTAGTTATTCGCTGACTAGCAAACTTGTTGATTTGTTACTAATGGTATAAATTGCAAAGTTTTGTAACAAGTTGGAAGTGTATGAATTTCGGTCTTTAATTTCCCAACGTTGACAACTGTGGTATTCCATATTTGCTCTGATAAATGGAAAGAAGAATATAAAGTTGATTCCTTGAGCGATACTCATTTGTACAATTTATATGTTCGATAGTATGAATATGTATATTGCAACAAGATATCAAATCATTTTTTAGGTTTGAATAATTTATGAGTGGTTTGTCAATTTTGGAGCAATAAAACAATAAATCTCTGTTCTAGTAATTTAAAGCATGGTTTGTTAAGTCTAAAGCAATGAAACAATAAAATTTATTATTGTTGCACAATTTCTTGAGTCAAATTTCCAACTATCATGTGAATATGGGTTCTTAACCAAAATGTCAGACTAGGGAATTTGGCAAGATAGATAGAAATCCAACTTAGCAAAAATTAGCATTACTTTTTAAACTAAGTTTTGTTTCCGAAATGAAAATACACTAACATAGTAGATAAAAACAATGATCAATAAAACCTTTAAAAATGAAAGAAAATGAAGAATGAACAAATAAGTGCATTCAGTAAAAAGAGCTACAATTAGAAAAAATAACACTAATTCTATAAAGACAAATAACAATAAAAAAATAGCACTGGAGATGAAACAAAGTGGCATTTTTGATATAGACATAGAGCACAAAAGTGTTTACTGAGGAATGGACATGTAAGTCATGAAACAAATAAATAATTTAGAACACAGAGCCCACAACACAACACTACTCTTTCTACAATCTCAAGCATGGAAATCAATAACAATAGCACTCATTAAAATCTGTGTTAGACAAGAAAACTAACAATTTGGATAGTCAAGTAACAGGGATCATAGCTTAGAGAACTACACTAGTTCTAAAATGTCCCTCACATTTGAAAGGTCTGAATGAACATTAAGGCAGAATACCCACTTGTCTTGGAGAAAGGAAAGCATGTACAAGTTAAAGAAAAAATGGAATTCAAATACCTGTCCATCAAATGAGAATACTCATGGAATTCAAGGCCAACTACCCTGTGCATATGTTCTCTTAACCAAAATACCAGACCAGGGAAAAAAACTCAAGACCAACTATCCTTTGGATATGGTCTTTTAACCAAAATGTTGGACCAAGGCATTTGGCAAGTTACAAACATCAGTGGTAGAAATTGAAAACTATTGGTAGAAATTCAACCCAACTAATATTAACATTATTTTTTAAAATTGAGCTTTGTTTTTAAAATGCAAATATACCAACTACATACAAACAAAAACGAAGAAAATCTTAAAATAATAATAAAGCAAAACCAAGAATGAATATATAAGTGTATACATAAAAAATGTACAATCAGGAAAAATAACATTGGTATTGTAAAAACAAATATTGAAGAAAATTTTATAAAGTACATTGGCACAATAGAATACATACCTGGCTCGTGCACAGATCAATTGCCCAACAAAATCCAAACCAACGAGTGCCCTCCTAGTTCCTTGAAGGGCATCTATATACCCAAAATGAGATGAACCCATTTACTTGTTTTCAAATTCAGAAATTACCCAAATCGAATAAGCACAACCTGTTAAAGTTCTCTACACCAAATCCAATTCAGTGCCACAAAAAATATCAAGAAAATTGTAGAAAAGCAATTTAGTCACCAGAACCTAATAAATACAAATTTAAGAATCACCATCAAGATTTGTAGTGATCATTGTTGAATAGGCTCATAGTATTCCTACGTTACAACTGTAACTAAGCACATGATATCGAGTTTGAAACCCGTGACTAGCAACTAGATGTGGTTATGTTCCCCACCATGGGATGTGACAAAGGAAACCCACAAGCAATTTCATAATACAAGACTAAGAGTGTCTATTTACAGTCCATGAAGTGCAAATACATGTGTAGAAGGAAACCACACATGGACTATTAAACAGTAAAGCCCAAACTATACTAGGACCAGTTGAGGATGTAGAAACAGACCTAGTGAAAAGCTTACAAAAGCTAAAACCATATCAATGGTCAAAGTTTGCACTGTAAGCCCAAAAGCTAAGTTGAGGAATTCTAAAATTATCATATTTTGACAGTTATGGTATATCGTTGTTAAGTCGCATTTTTTTTTATTCTTACAAGTCAAATATATTAATGCCATATCCCCATGCATAGGAATTTGGGTCAAAGTCCCTCATAATAATATGATTTGAAAATTCAGATATTTAGATTGAGAAAATTTTTTCGGCGTAAGACAAATATTCTATCATGTGATTTACGCCGAAAAACTTTTCTCAATTTTGATATGGATCACAAAAACCTCAACTCAACAATTCAGATATTTATCAGATATTCACCTTATCATGCAAATCAATCCCCCAAAGAGAAGTCAAATCCTTTTGCACTACAACATCATCATCTAAGAGAAGTCAAATCCTTTTGCACTACAACATCATCATCTAAGAGAAGTGCCTTATTGAACATTGGAAAGACCTTTGACATGTAGACGTGAAGGTGATTAATCATATTCAAATACTTTGGATTTCGATAACGTCCAATTAGTAGATCCTCCATCTGGGCTCATATATTGTGACTTCAAATAATACTCTTTCATTGATACAAACTCAAATTACTTCGAAATTGGAGAATAATTGGAGTCGGACCATGTGATTCATCAATATTCTGAATTTGGTTCGTAGCATTATCAGGAGGATTTTCTAAAAACCACATTCACATGGCCACATAGTTTAACTTGTTAGTGACTAGGTGAAACACAAGTTTTTTATGCTTCGTGTCAAACATTTAAAATGCAGAACATAGGCACACAACTCATCATGTTAATAATACCTGATGCAATTAAAATAATTCCATTTACAAAGAAAATCCACAAACACAATGGTTGGCCTTTCTTATACCTTAGAATGAAATACAATAGAGTTCACAACAATTGCTGTTGCAAGTATATTATGAGAAAATATGGCATGGTGGTAAAGACTTGGATCATTCAACTTTCCTTTGTTTGGAAATTCTTGTTCTTTTGGAGTCAATGCATAGTACTTGAGAGTTAAGCGCATCGGTAAACAATGAAGGCCTTTAGGAAAGCTTCTAGCAACAAGATGAATCAAGAATGTACTCTGCTTCTTGTGCACACGAAGTTGTTCTTCTCTAGAGTGCATCATAGCTCGAAGTTTCTTAACCATAGTAGAACTAATGACCTTGACCTCCAGGTTAAAATTATTCCAAGCATAACTCATATCGATGTAGTCCCTTTACATCTCCAGGATCTCGTTGTGGCTAACAACCCCAGGGTTCGTGAAATTCCAAATTCCGCCCAAGTTCCTCTTCGTCATATCTATGGAAATCGACAGAAGTTCGTCGACAATGGTCATGGAATTGGGGATGTGACAATTTTTTCGTAGTGGGAGATATTGGTAATGAAGTTGCGAGGGTTTGAAAGATCTGAAGAAATGGGCATCCTCACTGGAAAACTACACACGTTCTTTGAGAGAGATCTCACGGGTTTGAACCATGGCCTTCGTCCTCGAGGCTTCTTCACGAATGTGCGTAATTTCAAGATGGGGCCTATCAATAGCCCACCACAGAAACACTGACAAGGTTGGCTTCCGCATCAGGCTCTGTAGCCTTGATGTGGCGGTTGTGCTCAGAGCACATATAGAAAAACTAAAATTCTAAGGTGAAGTATGTAAAATTTATGGATTCTTGGTAAAAAAAGTGTACGACATGAATAATACAAACTCATGGATCATATAATTCGATAATGGTACCGGTATATAGTTCTTCGTGGGTTGAACATATGAGGCTCTCGATTATGGACATGCATTAGATTTCGACAATGACAGAGAGGGCCGAAAGCGATACATAAATTTTATGATGTCACGCAATTATACAAAACCAGAAGACCTTCGAAATGTTGAAGAAGCAACTAATTTGTAACGAAAGACACACCTCGCGGTCCAGAAATATTTGTAAGCACAAAAATGAACTAATATATATAGATATACACACAGATAGACAATCAATTCGATTGATATTCAATTCTGGGTGTGTTCATTGTGGGCCTTTAAAAAAAACCAAAGATCCACCACAAGGCAGACATGGCATTTAAAGAGCATTCAATTATTGTTTTTAATATCAATAGATGGTCTTGACCTTTGAATTTCTCCGATAGAACATGGTCTCTAATATGCTTTGATTATTGAATACGCTGCAAAATTTGACTAAGTGTGTATATATATATATATGCAACTCTGCACAAATCACCTAAACGTGTGTATGTGTACTCATAGGCACACGAGATTGGAAGCATTGTGAGAATTTTTTTTTTTTAAATGTCATGGGAATGACATATTACAATATCATGTGTGTGTATGTGTACTCATAGGCACACGAGATTGGAAGCATTGTGAGAATTTTTTTTTTTTAAATGTCATGGGAATGACATATTACAATATCATGTGTGTTTTCGTGACGTCTATTGCATATTTTCGATATGTAATGGAGATCGAAGAATAAATTGGCTACAACTCAGTCGAGAACCATGGGAGAATCACATAAAAAAATTTGCAACTAAAATTTTAATACCCTAAGCCATGACCCCTTTCCAAATTTTAATACCCTAACCCATGGCCCCTTTCCAAATTCAGATGAATGTAGTCCTGTAGGGTTTGAAATGGCTCTGATACCAAATTTAATGTTTTAACTTTTAGTTTAACTAGATAATCAAAATTAAACCATTAGACAATCAAAATTAAACCTAAATTTAATAATTTAATTGCAAATACTTACTTGGAAATCTCGTTTGAAGTCGATTCTGGCTATCACAACTCCTAATTTGTTTCAGATTCCAAAATGACATTTTTCTCCCAATCTATCTAGGATCAACCTATCTGGTTCTTAGATCCAAAAGACTTTGAAATTGAGGTTTTCTAGCCCTCGTGCCCAAGGCTCCAAGAACAATTTCTCAAACTTCCTCTTTGCTTGTGACTCTCTTGGTATTTCCTCCTTTGTCTTCGTTTCACGGGAAATGTAGGCCTTAACCCTGTACAAAAATTACCCGCAGACGAATTCAAAAAAGAAAAAATAAATAATGATGAAAATATAAAACAAATACATATAGATTTTCCCATGGATTTCAAAATTGAGACTACGAGATTGATTTTTCATTATGTTCCTTTCAATGTGACACTACATATATATACATGCCGAAACATCCATTAACCCTAGATTAGAAAATAACTATTGTTTCACTGACCGGATCTACAAAATACCATGGGCAAAAAACCATCATTCCCAAAACCATGTGCAAAACCCATGCACAAAACCATAGGTAGGTCTACCCACCTAATATAGGGTCCATTTTTTTTTCTTGGGGCACTGCCCCAGACCCCATGCAGGGGGGCTACTGGCCCCCTAAAACCCATCGACATGGGGGTATGTGCCACCCTATGACACCCCTGTTGCGTCCAACGCAATGAACAAGTGGGGTTATCACTCCCTCCCCCTCTCCCCTGTGACCCCCTCGCGCGTGCGACTAGTCATAAAAAGAATATAACACACGCCCAACAGGAAAGACCAAAACAACCCTCCCCTTGTATGCCTTCTTTGCTTATATCCTAAAAACATTACCATCCTCCCCATACTCCCCACAGTACCATCTCCCTCATACTGTCCACAGTCTCAACATCCCTAATTTAATATGATTTCCTTGCTCTCTGTCGGTCAACTGACATCTAGAAGGGTCTTTTTATGAATTTTAGAGGTAGTCACACTTTTATAGCGTTAAGACTTGACGGTCATAAATTGAATATTTAATTCAAGTGACAACATAGTTAAGTAGTTCATATTTTAATAGAATATTTAATACTATTTATTAAATTACAATTATTTTTAAAGTTTATTAACTTAACTCAAATCTTATAAATCTATATATTAATTATTGAAATGTTTATGTCATTGGTCATTTTTAACACAAACACACATATAACTCCTTTTTATTTTGTATAATCTATTATATTATATTTACCTTAATACTTCAATAATAATTTATTACTTTATATTTGGATTTTTTATTATATATAATTAGTTAATAAGTATATTAATGCACTGCGATGCATGCATATGTAGCTATCATATGCATGCTTGGTATGCATGTTAATATTATTATGCTCCTTGTAATTTGAGGTGAGTCATTTATAATTGATAATTGATATTATTCATCCTCTATCATAAATAGAAAATACTTGAAAAAAAATAACATGCATTCTTCAAATCCGCAAAATATCTTCTTCATTTCTTTTTCTATGAATTTAATATTAAAACAACAAAAAAGAAAACAACTTATTTTACTTGCGCATGAATATTCTACTCGATTTTGAATAAATAATAAAAATGGGTTATATGCCTCTTTATGAAAATAATGATAATTATGAAGGCAATAGGTATCATAATTCAAATTTAAATAGCTATTTAAAGATATGGCTTTTTATTAAAAATAATTAAGATAATTTTTGTATAACTAAAAATTTAAATTATTTTTTATTATTTTTAATGTGAATTGAAAATATATTTATGCTTCATAAAATTTGTGTTGGGCACAACTAAATTGTTTTTACAAGTATTTTTTATTGGTCTAAATTGATCAAGACTGTAGTAAGCAATAAAATCTCCAAAAAAGATCAACTAAAAGCTAACACTTACAAAGAATGGTTTGCACGTAGGCTTAAGGCTCTGGGGCTAAGCTTAGAATCCTATCCACTTTGATGTTTCTTTTTGCTAGATAGACCCCCTCATTCATGAGGAGGTCCACTTTCTTGTTGTTGTGCCTATAGACATAAATAAATGATTTGGAGTGAAATCTTGCTAGCATACGATAGATATTTTTTACAATAACTTGGAGTTTGATGTTAGATGGAAGAGAGTCATTGATGACGTGACACAAAAGAATGATAGAGTCACCAATGATAATGAGATCTTGGATGTTTCTCCTTGTAGCCAGAGAGAGACCTTGTAGAAGCGTGTGGGCTTCAGCTTGGATGTTTGTGGCGATTCCTAGGCCCTAGGAGAATGGGAATTCCTATTGATCCTCAAGGTGATAGATCAATCCCACCACCCTGAAATTCAAATGACTTTTTACTATGCAAAATTGAACTCTTTTTAATATCAATGAGATGGCCTTGTTTTTTAAATAATGATAATTATGAAGATGATATTTGTGTGAATAGAAAGTCAAATGACTCTTCTAATTTGTAAAATTAGAAATAAAATTTAAGAATAGTTGTATTATTAAATATATGTAATTTTTTATATACAAAAATTAAAAAATAAATTCTTATTTTAATTTCATAATTTTTTTTTAATAAATTAATAGAATTTTTTAAATATTATTAAATTTGAGAATAATTTGTAATATACAATTTTCAATTATTTGGTTATTGAAACATACATAATGTTTTTTTAAGAAGTATATATACATAACTATCCTGCATAATTCTTTGGAAAAAAGCTCTCTTGCATAATTACATAAGGCAAACAAAATGCATTCTAATTTTTGTAGAGTTGAATTGCTCTCCTTGATAAAGCTCGCAAATTATCCACATGGGGTATATTTTCTCTTTATGTCGATCAAATTTTCTTTACGCAATTCACCAAAAATATCATTTAAAATTTAAACTAGATTTGTTTTCAATTACTTTGTGAATTTGATTTACAATTTAAATTGGAAAAATAAACAAAGTGAAAGAGCACATGGTATTTCAATTTTTAATTAAAATTTATAATGTTGGAAATGGTCAACCTGAATATCTTAACAACTTTTATGAGATTTAATATGCATTTTATTTAATATATTGTCACAAGTTAAAGAAGAGAGTAGCTAATAGTGATCTTGATGCTTGTGAGGAAGTTATAAGGAGGAAATGACAAGTTTCCTATCGTACCCTGAATTAAACGTCTAAATTTAGATTTGATAGTTGAACTACCCAAATGCCATCAATTATGGGAAGGAATGGGGAGTGGTATTGAACTACTCCAGAGGTATGGGCTATGTACCATATTTCCTAAGATAGGTACCTTGAATTCTCATGCAAGGCGTTTGTAGTGTGATGCAAAGGGAAGAGGAGTGAATGCTATTATAGAGAGAGAGGAGCAAACAACATGTGAGTGTAGTCAAGAATAGAGGAAAAAAGAAGAGAAGTGTTTATGAACCTAACACAATTTGTCAAAAAAGAAGAGAAATCAAACCACATGTGAGAACTTCAAAACTTGAAAAGATTGAAAAAGAAAATACCATAGAACCGCCCCTTCAAATTAAGAAATGTAAGATTAAGTGACATGAAAAATAAATAATTTCAAAATATAAAGGAGGTAGATCCATTTGCAAGTACATGGGATAATGAAGCAATCACATGAAAGATATGAAACCAAACATTATCAACACATAACAAAGAAATTAGACAAATTAGAAGACAAAGTTTGGTTACAGTTGAATAAGTAAAGGCTACACACTCTGTAAGAAGATCAAGGCTCTATGGTATATCCATTTTGAAGTATTGAAGAGGGTGGATGATAATAACAACAAACTCAGTCTATCCCCATAAATGTACATTTAATCAATAATGAACATGGATAATTTAAAACTCTAAGTTGGATCGGGAAATTGAGGAGTAGGTCGTACCTACCATAGGAGACCTAACACCAAAAGCTTAAGCAGAGTTGCTAGAAGATGCATTTTTGTAGAAAAGGTATACAACTACCCAACAAGGGTAGCATGATCTTTCGTAGATTGGGTTGAAAGGATATCTTCTAGGTAATGTGAAATAATACTCTAAGGAGAAGCTAGAGGAAAAATTTCCTCACCTGATTTAGTAAAATCTTTTGGGGACCCTAAGCCTCTCTAAATAGAGCATATGATCCAAAATGGATCATTATGTACTTTTTCATCTATCTTGATACTTTCTAGGTGGAAAAATTCTATGAATTGGCTTGCAACCTATTTCTGTGGTAGATCCAAGTATGAAAATTTTGGGTTTAGAACCTTCCTAATCCATTTTGGGGTATTAAATGACACTTTTGGAGTCAAAGCTTTGTGAGAATAGCTCATACCCCCTTAACCTATTCTACATAATGAGACCTTCCCAATGGTGTGAATGTCACTATAATGAGAGCTCATATTTGAAAGTTATGCCTCCCATAATTTGACCTAACTTGTTGACCACCATGGTACAAGTGGATTCCATGCCATCTTCCATTACTCACACATGGGGGATATCCATGTGTGGCCTTTTAAGAAGATTCTAGAAGGTCTAAAACCTTCTAATCGAGGGTTTAGGATGTAAAAACCCTTAACCTAGATTTTTATTGAGCTATATTAAATATCATGCCACCAAGAAGAGAAGAGGTTCCATTTTTTAGCATTGTACTAGTTCCATAGTTGAGCAAAGCATCTAGAAGTGGGATTTGAGAGCATAAAAGAGGAGGAAAAGATTTTGTAGTAGCCGTTCAAGCCACATTTTCAAAAGAAACTCCATGGAAATTTCCTCTTTCTTTGTATTTACATATCTATGATTGAAGAAAAAGAGACTATAACATAGGAATCATTGCCTAGCTAGGTGTTTTCCCCATATTAGATTTCCTGGGATACATCTTATGTTCAATTATGTGGATGGTGTCTTATTTTGTTCATTTATTTCATTTTTTATTCTAGTTATTTCATAAATTCAAGCAATAAACTAGTAATAATTAGTCTAAGAACTAACGAGAGAATTTGCATAATATAAGATCTCAGACTATTATAAGATCTATTATGGCAACCTATTCTAGTGGAATATCCATAGTAGTTTATAGATAAAATATGTACTAGTGTTGTTAACAATAAATTGTGCATTAACACGACTTTTTTGAAAAAATAACCCAACTTATATATCTATATATAATAATAATAATAATAATAATAATAATAATAAAATTTGGTCATCTGTTTTGGTGCAAGTGGTATGGTTATGCACCCATGTGGTTAAATATAAATGTCACACTGATAAGGATTTTTTGAACAAACGATCCAATTTTAGAAAAATGTTTTTACGTACTTTGGTACAAATGGTACAATTACTCACTAGTGTGGTTGAATATAGATGATGCATCAATTTTTTTTTTGAAGAAATGGCCCATATTTTTAAAGAACGTCTTAACCATATACAGGGTGAAATGGCCATGTACTATTTTAGGTAAATACAAATGGTGTAAAAGTAATATTTTTGTGAAAAAAGACAAATATTTTTTATAGAATATTATAAACTATGTTAGTGGTCATGGTAAGGTTACACATTGGTGTGAGTAATAAGTAAGAACATTGGTGGATCTTGATGGTTTAAATATACCAAATGATTTTTTTCCCTAGAAATTCCATTTTCCTACCTCCATTGAGAAAGAAGAAGGGAGAAGTGGTTCCATGAAAAGATCCACTAGTTGGAATTTCTTTGTAGTGAGTCGTTGAAATCTCCGTGGATGTCTCAACTTGAATGTTCATTGTGTGGAAAGAAGGAAATAATTAAGTCCCTCTTATGAATTTGTAACTTTGTCAAATCTTCAGGGGATCAAGTCACTAGGATTTGGATTGAGATACTCCCTTCTCTCATTTCTTGGAAATCAACCCTTCTAGGAGACAAAATCACATGGGTCATTGAGTTCACATAACATTGAAAATGATTAGAATCAATGTTTTACATCACACCTCAAAAATAAGAAATGAATGTATGTTTAAGAATGCATCGCATCACACTTATTTTACTTGGCATGATAACATGGTAATATATGCCCATCTACAATTGCATATTCATGTGCATATTTGAAGATAAGAAAGTTGGAGATGGAGGTGGCATACTTGCATTAGTTGGTGTATTTGTAGGTGTGGGTTCCTTGCACCATAAACAAGGTAACATTTGTTGATCACTTGATAACTCCTTTGATACATTCTTGAGTTTATGTCAATTCTCTCCCCAACATAGAATTGATCTTTCTATTGTGAATATCAAGATTAATATAGAAACTTACTTCTCCATGGGCCCTTGAACTACTTTGACAAGTTTCTTATTGTACCTTTGGACATCTCTAAATAGAGTAAAATTTTAATATAGATTAGTTAAATGCCATATGGAAGGAAATTCTTGTTAATCTTGAGTTCACAAAGTTAGGAATAAAGAATGTGAGAGAAATAATTAACCAACAATAAAAAAGATTACACATAAATCATGCACATGCGATTTATCCTAAAAAACCTAAACCAAGAAAAACCAACCAAATATATATTTGTTCCTTTGACCAAATCTAATGAATTTTTCCAAGTGAGTCTTCACGACTCACTTCCAGGACCATTATTATAGAGTATTCCAAGTTTTTTAAAGGGATTGTTTACATCAAAATATGTTGGCACAAAGCAACAAATACCAAAACCATGGGCCCAAAAACCACCATTTTTAACCTTAACACAATGACTCAATCATCGAGTCAAGGTTAACTTAACATTCCTCCCTTTGACTTGACTTGGGGTAATTATCTAGGCCTTGTCCCCCTCAAAGTTTATAGTCGATATATCTAGTGATCTAGCATGCTCCCCCACCCTTTCACCTAGGTCTACCTCTAGACTTTACTGGTAATTTACCAAGGGTATGCATGCCTAGACAAGTGTCTCATTTACATGTAATTAAGATATATATATTATATATATATATATATATATATGTATATATATATATATATACATATATATATACATATATATATACATATATATATATGTATATATATACATATATATATATTATATATATATATATATACATATATATATATACATATATATATATACATACACTCACGATGTCCATTTCTCTCATGCCAGTTGTTAGGAATAAAGAACACAAGAGAACTAATTAACTAGCAATAACAAAATACACATAAATGATGCACACATGGTTTTATCTTGGAGAACTCAAATTGGGGGAAAACCAGCCAAAGATATGTTTCTTCCCTTGATCAAATTCGACCAAGAAAACCAAATGAGCCTTCGTTTTGCACCTTTAGGTCCATGGCAATGGAGTATCCTGAGCCTTTTTAAGGGCTTCATTATGTTAAGATCCATGGGCACAAAATAAGAAGTTATAAAAAGTATGTGCCCAAAAACCACCACTATTTACCATACCACAATGACCCATTCATTGAGTCAAGGTTAGCCTAATATACAACAAAATGGAGTTCAAACTTCGAATATAAAGACCCTTCACTTGATTTATGCACTATCTTAAGACAAGTGCCTCATTTACATGTAATTAAGATATATATATATATATATATATATATATATATATATATATATATATATATATATATATATATATATATATATATATATACACTCACGATGTCCATTTCTCTCATGCCAGTTGTTAGGAATAAAGAACACAAGAGAACTAATTAACTAGCAATAACAAAATACACATAAATGATGCACACATGGTTTTATCTTGGAGAACTCAAATTGGGGGAAAACCAGCCAAAGATATGTTTCTTCCCTTGACCAAATTTGACCAAGCAAACCAAATGAGCCTTCGTTTTGCACCTTTAGGTCCATGGAAATGGAGTATCCTGAGCCTTTTTAAAGGTTTCATTATGCTAAGATCCATGGGCACAAAACAACAAGTTATAAAAAGCATGTGCCCAAAAACCACCACTATTTACCATACCACAATGACCCATTCATTGAGTCAAGGTTAGCCTAATATACAACAAAATGGAGTTCAAACATCAAATATAAAGACCCTTCACTTGATTTATGCACTACCTTAACAACTATTTAAAATTACATTATTGTAAAATGGTCAATTGGCCTAATGAATTTGATTTTAGATCTCTAATTGTTTAACTTGCATCTATCTTATATCAAATAATATTTTTTGTCCTTGCCCAACATTCATTTTTATTGATTAATAAATTTATTAAATATTGAAATTATCATTGTAACATTTTTCCTTATGGCTTCTTTAATAATATATCTAAGTTGTGAGTTTTTTATATACAAAGACATATTTTATTTCAAAAGTGTTTTAATTTAAAATGATGAATTGATATATGGAGTCCCCCTTCTTTTGGATCTCTCAAAGTCAAATTTTATAGAGCTTCCAAAGGAACATAGGTCCAACTAGCTATAAAGGTATTTTCAGAGACCATAAAGGAGCTATTCTTCATATCTATGCAAGTTCTCTGGGTCATGACTAAAAAAACTTAGTATAGTTACTTGCACTAGAGCAAGGATTTATTAGTGCCTACATAATTGGTCACAACAACATAATTTTAGAAGGTGATTCTCTTCACGTAATTGGCATGATAAAAAATTTATCAATGGAATTCCCCCATCCAAAGCTTCAACATGCTGGTGCATGGAAGGAGGATTGGAGAGAATTCATGATCTACTCATAAAAATTCCAATGGTTATTGCATCACATGTAAGAAGAAAAGGAATCAGGTTAGTAGATAGATTGGATAGTGAAGGTGGTTCAATGGAGGATAGGCCATTAGACTCTCCATGGATAGAATTCCGCTAGACCACTCAAATCTTGTTTCCTTGGAATGGTTCAACATAACCTACATCTCTCGACGATGGGTGCTACATTGGGAGAATAAATGGATTTTATGGTCTATCATTGTTGGGTCCCTATAATACTAGTGATTACCCCATTACTATTGTAGTTATACCCCTTATTTATATTGTTGTGCCCCTATTACCTCCATGTTGTTATTTCTGTGCCCCATAGAATCCCTCTATTGTTATTTTTGTGGCTTTATATTATTATTGTTAGGTCGGTTGGATTATATTGTGACTCTTTAGACTCCTGTATATAGAAAGGAGGTTTTGTCATTTGTATGATCCAAGAATTGTTCATTTATGTAATGTAAAGGAGGTTTCCCCCTCAAAGAGGCTGAATTATAAGGCGTTGATCTATCTTTTCTATCTTTTCTTGAGCTGGTTTCATAACATTTGGTATCAGAGCTTTGGATTCTAGGGTTTCGCTGCTCCAAACAGGTCATCGTGGAATTTTTGCTATAACTTTTTTTCTGTGACGTTTCAGAAGTCTAAAAAAAAACCCATTTGAGAAGAAATCGCGCTAAACCTTGGGTCCGAATTTCAGAGCTTTTCGCGCGATATTTGCGGAGATATGATCTGAGGAAGTTGGTCTTTTTGCAGACTCCTGAATTACATTCAAAACAGGTGACCTAAGGAAAATTATCATAACTTTCTCTCTGGGGATTGGATTGAAATTTCGTAAGAAGTTACAGAAAGAGGACGGACTGTAGTTTCTTGTATGTGTGTTTTAGATCCAAAGGTTGAAACAGTGACTCATGGCACGTCGTACAAGTTCGCTCTACTGAATTAGTCTAAAAGAAAGTCACTGTGGGAGATTTCACATAAATCTTCCTTGGAGAATCCAATTTGGGTCAGACTTGTGGCATTGGAAAGAGGACGTAGAAGGCTACTACAGGTCACAATTTCAGAATTGGATGATCTGAAATTACAGAGATACATCAGATTCAATATCAGGCGTCTATAAAGTGAAAAAAGGTGTGTAGTTTTTTTTTAAATTTTTGTGTAAGCTTGGTTTAACGGAATTCAAAGGGCATAGTATAGCATTATTATCGGTAACTGATGCCCCGAGGAAAGAAAATGCAAACACCTAGTAAGGAACCTGAAAGCTCTAGCATGACTCATGAAGAAGAGGAAGAAATGCTACATGATATATCAAAATTACAAGAACAAGTACAACAAATGTCACGCTCACAAAAGCTAACAGAAGCTAAGATAAATGGCGTGGAATCTAAGATAAATGGTGTGGAAGCTAAGATGGAAGATTTGAAGATAGATTTGAAGACAGATTTGAAGAGAGACATGGCAAATTTGAAGACAGATTTGAAGACAGACATGGCAGATTTGAAGACAGATTTGACAAATTTTCTACAAGAAATACTTACTAATGGTGAAAAGGTTGTAAAGGAAACTCATGATGTGAACAAAAGTAATGTTAATCATGATTCCATAGACTCTAATGTTGGATCGAAGACCCACCATATTCCAAAAATCGATATGAGGAAGTTTGATGGCAAGGATCCCGCCACATGGATATTACAGATGGAGCAGTTCTTCGATCTCAATAATGTGAAAAACACACAAAAGGTACGTATGGAAACTGTATATTTGGAACCAAATCAGTTTGTATGGTATCAATGGCTTTTCTCTCGTAAAAAATTTATCACTTGGGCAATTTTTACGGAAGAATTGATAGCACATTATGAAGATAAAAAAAGCAACACTTTTTTTAGCCAATTGATAAGTCTCAAACAAAAGGGTTCAGTAATGGAGCACATTGAGGAGTTCCAAAAATTGAACATAAGGGTAAAAGATATTCCAGAGGAGCATAGGATTGATGTGTTCATAGGGTCTTTAAAGGATAATATCCAACATGATGTTTGCCTTTGGGAACCTGATTCATTAGAGAAGGCATTCAGGTTAGCAAGAAAAATGGAAAGCAAAATTATGGCAACCAGGAAGCATACCACTCACAACTATAAAGACGGAAGTGTTGTTGCCCCTAGTCTTCCACAACCTATAAGGTTGACACCACAACAATTGGAAGAAAAAAGAGCAAAAGGGCTTTGTTACAGTTGTGATAGCAAATACACTAAAGGTCATAAGTGTGCTGAGAAGAAATTATTCTACATAGATTGTGAAGAGGAAGAAGAAAAGGAGCAAGAAAGGTCAAAAGAAGAAGATATACTCCAGGAACAAAGCCTAGATGAAGAACAAATAAATCCGACCATATCTTGTAATGCATTGGCGGGAATTACCACTCCTCAAACCATCAAGATAGAAGGACAAATCAAGAAGAAAAAGGTAATAGTGTTGATTGATTCAGGAAGCACCCACAATTTTATTCATTGTAGGGTAGCAAAAGAATTGAATTGCTTCCTATATCCAGCACCAGAGTGTCAAGTGATGATTGCAAATGGAGGAACAATAAATTGCTCTGGAAGGTGCCATAATATCAAGCTATCCATGGGAGAATATGTATTGACTAGCCCAATGCTTTCCATTCCAATGGGAGGTGCTGATGTTGTACTAGGAGTCCAATGGCTACAATCCTTGGGTACAATAGCTTTTAATTTTCAAGAACTTTTCATCAAATTTTCTATGGAAGGAAAGGAAGTTGAATTAAGGGGTATTGCAGGGAAACCAGGAAAGATAATCAGCTCTAATGGTATGACAAAGCTTCTAAAAAAGGAGCAAAGAGGTGTAATTGCACAATTATGTTCGCTAGATGTTTCCACATCGGAATCATCTATTTCTCCAGATCTCCAAAAAGTCCTGGACAATCATTCCAAGGTATTTGAGACTCCCAAAGGTCTCCCACCTATGCGTGATCATGATCATGCTATTCATCTGATTCCAGGAAGTGTTCCTCCAAACATCAGGCCGTACAGATATCCCTATGTCCAAAAAAGTGAAATTGAACGTATGGTTGCAGAAATGCTAGAGGCTGGTATAATTCAACCAAGTCAAAGTTCTTTCTCTGCTCCAGTAGTATTGGTGCACAAGAAGGATGGATCATGGTGCATGTGTCCGGATTATAGGGAGCTCAACAAGCTCACTATTAAAGATAAGTTCCCCATTCCTGTCATTGATGAATTACTGGATGAATTGCATGGATCAATTTACTTCACCAAGTTGGATCTTCGTTCGGGATATCATCAAATCAGAATGAAGATTGAAGACATTCGGAAAACGACATTTAGAACTCATGAGGGTCATTATGAATTTTTGGTCATGCCTTTTGGCCTTACCAATGCACCTTCAACATTTCAAGGTTTGATGAATTCAATTTTCAAACCATTCCTTAGAAAATTTGTGTTAGTATTTTTTGATGATATACTAATCTACAGCAAGTCTTGGAAGGATCATGTTGAACATGTTGACAGGGTGCTACAACTATTGGAGGAGAAACAATTATATGCAAAAAGATCCAAATGTTTCTTTGGAGTCCAGGAGGTGGAATATTTGGGTCATATTGTATCTCATGAAGGAGTTAAGGTAGACCCTAGCAAAATTAAAGCCATTAAGGAATGGAAAATTCCCACATCCATAAAGCATCTGCGAGGATTTCTTGGGTTGACAGGGTATTATTGCAAGTTTGTTAAGAATTATGGGAGAATAGCAGCACCTCTAACAACATTATTGAAGAAAGATGCATTTTCATGGACTCCGGAAGCAACAAAGGCCTTTGAACATCTTAAAGAGGCAATGTGCCAAGCACCGGTCTTAGCTACACCGGACTTCACAAAAACCTTTATTGTGGAATGTGATGCTTCAGGAAATGGAATTGGTGTTGTTCTAATGCAAGATGAAAGACCCATTGCTTTTGAAAGTCGTCCAATCAAGGGAAAGTTTTTAAGCAAAGCTATTTATGAGAAGGAAATGTTGGCAATACTCCATGCACTTAAGAAATGGCGACCCTACCTAATGGGAAGACACTTCAAGGTAAAAATAGATCATGATAGCCTTAAATACTTTTTAGAACAAAGATTATCCTCTGAAGAGCAACAAAAGTGGGTCACAAAGATGTTGGGTTATGACTTTGAAATCATCTACAAAAAAGGGAAGCAAAATGTGGTGGCAGATGCACTCTCAAGAAAGGATGAGGATGTGGAAGCATTGTTGTGCGCCATTTCTATTATCCAACCAGATTGGATAAATGAAGCAAGGGAGGAATGGAAGAATGATGAAGAAGTGTGGGCACTTATTCGAAAGCTACAACAAGATTCCAGTACGTCTGATACATTTAGCTGGAAAAATGATTCATTATGGTACAAAGATCGCTTATACCTCTGTAAGAATTCCCAGCTAAAACAAAAGATTCTTATGGAATTGCACACTTCTCCCTTAGGAGGGCACTCAGGATTTTTAAAAACTTACCACAGGGTTAAGAAGGAATTTTTTTGGGATGGCCTTAAATCAGATATTCAAAAGTTTGTGGCAGAATGTTTGGTTTGCCAACAAAATAAAGTTGAAACAATTAAGACACCGGGTCTATTACAACCTTTATCCATTCCAAGCCAACGTTGGGAGGAGGTTTCAATGGATTTTATCACAGGTTTACCCAAGTCTGAGGGAAAGAGTGTCATCATGGTGGTAGTTGACAGACTTACCAAGTATGCACACTTTTGTGCATTATCACATCCATTTAAAGCCAGTACAGTTTCTACTGCATTTATGGAAACAATTCAAAAGCTACATGGAAACCCAAAGATTATTGTAAGTGACAGAGATCCCATTTTCACTGGAAATTTTTGGACAGAATTATTTTCTTGTCTTGGTACTCAGTTAGCTCATAGCTCATCTTATCATCCTCAATCTGATGGGAAAACTGAGATAGTAAACAAATGTTTGGAAGGATATCTTCGTTGCTTTGTATCTGATAAACAGACACAATGGGTCAAATGGTTGCCTCTGGCTGAATGGTGGTATAACACTTCCTTCCATACGACAACAAAAATGACCCCATTTATGGCACTTTATGGGTATCAACCACCATCCATCACATCATATTTAAGAGAAAATTCTAAGGTTCAGGCAGTGGAACATCACATCGAACATCAACAACAAGTCCTCCAACTCTTAAAGGATAACCTCGTGTTGGCACAAAATAGAATGAAACAACAGGCAAATCAACATCGCAGTGAAAGAAGTTTTGATGTAGGTGATTGGGTATTCCTATAGCTACAACCATATAAGCAAATGTCCCTAAAGCAAGCTAAGAAGGATAATAAATTATCACCAAAGTATTATGGTCCGTACAAGGTGTTGCAAAAGATTGGTACTATGGCATACAAATTGGAGCTTCCTGCAGCTTCTCGATTGCACCCAGTTTTTCATGTTTCATGTTTAAAGAAGGTTATAGGCGACAAGCTCCCAGTTCAAACAATATTGCCAGAACTTGACGAGGAAGGAAAAATTATATTGGAACCGGAAGCAGTCACAGAAACAAGAACTCGACAGCTACGAAATCGATCAATTTCAGAGTATCTTATCAAGTGGAAGAACTTATCCGCTGATGATTCCACATGGGAGGATGAGAATTTTATGCAGAAGTATCCAGAACTACTCAAGTGTTGAGGACAACACTTTTTTGAAGGAGAGGCGCATGTTGGGTCCCTATAATACTAGTGATTACCCCATTACTATTGTAGTTATACCCCTTATTTATATTGTTGTGCCCCTATTACCCCCATGTTGTTATTTCTGTGCCCCATAGAATCCCTCTATTGTTATTTTTGTGGCTTTATATTATTATTGTTAGGTCGGCTGGATTATATTGTGACTCCTTAGACTCCTATATATAGAAAGGAGGTTTTGTCATTTGTATGATCCAAGAATTGTTCATTTATGTAATGTAATGGAGGTTGCCCCCTTGAAGAGGCTGAATTCTAAGGTGTTGATCTATCTTTTCTATCTTTTCTTGAGCTGGTTTCATAACAATCATATAGAAGGAAAATGAAGGTTGATGGCTCCCTCCATTTGGAATTTAAACATGACAACTATCCCACCACAATCCACCAACATTGATAGGGAATTTAAAACAAGCCATTAAAGAAATTGCAAGAGTAAGACTACAATGCACAGTTTTAGGAGAAGGTCATAAGTAAGCTATAAATTGAGGTACAATAGCATCTTGGTAGTAGTCAAGCACATCATTTATCAAGTTGATGTTCAGGGTGATGGTAAACAAACATCTATCTCCCTCTTAGAAGAAGGATGCAATCGAACACCACCAACTAACAAAAATTTTAGAGAAAGATTTGCTTTTAATCTACTCTTACTTTGTCTTTGGTTGTTGTTTCCTTTTAGTTGCCTGTTACTATTGGTTTTGGATTGTTGGGCATGTTGAACTTTTATGGCCAAGTCATCTTTAGTTCTATTTGTTTATATCCTTTAATTTTTTGGGTTTATTTTGATTCTCTTCCTTGTTCCTGGTCTTTAATGAGTCCTATGGTTTGATTCATCATCCCAACCTTCCTCCTTTATATTTTCTCATTGTAAACCTTTATAGATTTTCTTGCCCCTAAAAATTTTATAGGGAAAAACACCTTAGATACTTTATTTAAATCTACTCTCTCTTTCTCCCATGCATTTGGTTTTCCTCTTGTTTTTCACTATGTGGTCTGGTTCAAAGCTCTGTTCCTTTTATTTTTACATGAGAAAGTATTTTAACTCCCACTTAGTTATTTGACGCTACATCTCTAACGTGGTACTCTACTTTTCTTCTACCAATCTCATAACTTTCACTCCTTTGATGCCTAGATATGCAATTCCTTTTCTTATTTACCTATGAGTCTATCTTTCACTATTTTGTTATTTTCCTTTCTACCCTTAGGTGGAGAGTTAATTTTTGACAAGGTCTAAGAGTGGGAAACTAGCATAATTGTTTCTAAAATCAATAGAAGAGGTCAAAGGAGTAAGAAGTTTATCATTCATCCTAGTCTAAATTCCACTTTTGACTGGTCTATTTTTCTCTTTCATGACCCTTCGCCTTATCGGAGAAGTGTTATTGTTAGAGGAAAAATAACTCACAATAAATGAGGTCATCATAGATGTTGAACTTTTATGGCCAAGTCATTTTTAGTTCTATTTGTTTATATCCTTTAACTTGTTGGGTTTATTTTGATTCTCTTCCTTGTTCTTGGTCTTTAATGAGTCCTATGGTTTGATTCACCATCCCAACCTTCCTTATTTATATTTTATCATTATGATCCGCTATAGATTTGCCTACCCCTAAACATTTTACAAGGGAAAAACACGCCAGGTACTTTCTTTAAAGCTACTCTTTCTTTCTCCCATGCATTTGGTTTTCCTCTTTTTCCATATGCGGTCTAGTTCAAAGCTCCGTTTCTTTTATTTGTACATGAGAAAGTATTTTTACTCCCTCATAATTCTTTGACTCTACTTCTTTGGCGTGGTACTATGCTTTTCTTCTACCAATCTCATAACTTTCACTCCTTTGATGCCCATACGTGCAATTCCTTTTCTTATTTACATATGAGTCTATCTTGCACTATTTTGTTATTTTCCTTTCTACCCTTAGGTGGAGAGTTCAATTTTGACCAGGTCCAAGAGTGGGAAACTATCATAATTTTTCTAAAATCAACGACAGAAGTTAAAGGAGTAATAATTTTATCAGTCATCCTAGTCTACATTCCACTTTTGACTGGTCTATTTTTCTCTTGTACAATTTTCTCTTTCATCACCCTCCACATTATTGGAGAAATATTATTGTTAGAGGCAAAGGAACTCACAATATATTAGTTCATCATAATAGTGTGATACCATTTACTTCCAAGGCATTGATGTTAATCGATGTTAAGCTCAAGGGGAGATTGTTGAGTATCCATGATGCTAGTGATGCCATCTATGTTTAAGGTGTCCACTGCCATTGATTACTAAGTATATATGTTGCTGATTATTTACCTTGAAGTCATGAATGAAAATCATTTGGATAACCTAACTTGGAAAACATTTTTTCTTGTATGTATCTTGATCAAAAGTGTATGAGAAGTGCTTGGTTATACAACCCTATGTGAGAGATTTCTAGTGGTATATGGCACTTAATATAACTCCCCAAGGGTCAAGATGTTTTTTTTTAAAGTGAAGGAAGTGTTAGTAAGCACAAATGGCTTCAACGCATTTGGTCATTTGGGGTCCAGGATAGGCTGGGGGCTCTTAATCAAGTGATAGCCCAGATGAGTACATTAGTTGGATTAATTTGGGTCTGTCAAGATTATTTGGGCTTCCGAGGTGTGGGAGGTTCAATAGGAAATGAACGATGAAAACAACTGGACCTTGGATTTCCCAACACTCAACATTAGGAGGACCTAGCATGATGTGGTAGCACACATGAAATTTTACTGATATGGTAAGATGATATGGCATACAAGTGGTAGTGATGTGGAGAGAAAATTGATGAAATGGAAGTAGGAGGAAAACACACGTGGTATCTAGATGAAAAAAAGGTGGCATCCATGTAGCGCTAGGTTGTAGTGATGTGGCAGTAAACCACATAAGAAAAAAAGTGAACTCCCCACCCCCCGAGTTAAAGTTATAACAGTCAAGGGGGCCCTACAGTGACTTCTCTACCATCCATTTTTATTGGATCATGGGATCATGAGGTGCACTTTAAATAGTTAATTGCATATAAGACAAAAAAGTAAACCTCCCTGTTTAAGTTTGGATAGTCGGGTGGGGCGGGGGGCAGTAACTTCCCCGCCATCATATTTGAGAAGATCATGAGATCACGGGGCACACTTTAAAGAGTTGGGGGATATTTAATTACATATTGGACAAATTGTAGATGCTACCCTATTAAAGTTCATATAGTCAGGGGGGCCCCGAAATGAATTCAGTGTCATCGATTTGATTAGGGCACTAGGCGCACGTTGGAAATTGGTGAACATTTAACAAATTTAGTGTTTTATGTTTTAGACACTATATTTAATTGGAGGTGTTAAGGTGTGGATCCCGCTCTTAGTCACGAGGATCCAAAGAGCTTGGCATATGGTAATAAATGGAATGACAATGTTAGCCCTCGATTTTAGCATGTGGTCGTATGGAGAAAAGAGCCAAAAGAAAACAAGCTTATGCAATCTAACACCATTGACTAATTCAAAAAGTTAATATAATCAAGTGAGGATTTTCATGGGTAAAACCATGGAAATACACTCATCGTAATGAAAGATATAAACTATAAATACATAAGATAAATAACTTTTGTTATTGTTGATGGTGTGATGTAAAGGAGAAAAGGTTTATTAGGAAAATTATTAGTTTGTGAGCGAGAGGAGCAATGTGGGTACTATAGATAATGTATTTGTAGAAATGGCTCTTGCTGGTATGAGTACAAGGTGAAGAAAATAAAGAGTTGAGCAATTGAACAACACTAATAGGGGATTTATGTTCCTAGTAGGCATGTTCTTACTAAATTATGGGCAGAGGAGTCTCCAGTGGGTCAAAGCTAACAAAATTATAAAGGGGATAATATCTCCTGCAAGTGGGTTCTTGCAAATTTTATATCTATAGGTGGGTGCCTACAATAATCATTTAAAGAAGAGAATAACTATTTTTGGTTTTCTCCCCTTATGGGTTTCCACATTAATCTCTGGTGTTCGATGTAATCATTTATTTATGTGACGATTTTCTATTTATTTCCTAAATGTATAAGAAATAAAATTTGAAGTGAAAATGTATTTGGGCAACAAGAATATTGATTCATCCCCCACGGGGGCTTCAATGACAAAGCAATACCATATCATGTGTGTTCATATCGAGGCTTAAAAGATGAGGAAAAAGTGAAATAATATATTGAAAATATAATAGGGCAGTAAAAGGTTTTTATATGTTGTATAACAATGTGTGTATTATAAGGTATTGTTTATACAATACATTGGCCACACAGATGCAAGAAACAAGTGGGATGGAGAAATGGAGGTTTAGGAGTATTGTGAGATTATCGAGAGTGGGAAGGAGAAAGAAAAAGCTAGGGTAATATTAGGTCTATAGTAGCCTAATATTCAAACCTATGGCCCTAGTGTTGAGATGCAATTCATGGTAATGTTAAATTCTTAAAGTAAAAGTAGAGATAAAATGGAACTCATATTTAATCAAGAGAACCAAACCCTCTATGTACCTTGATTTTAGTGAAATTTGTTGTCAAATTCCTCTATCATGACCTTACTAAAAATGTACCAGTCACTCAAAAAAATTCTTGACTTGACATGCTATGTTTTCTATCTTATGTTAATGCTTAGAGGGTGATATTAATGACAAAGATCCCAAGATAGACGATGATTTTTATGATATGTAGGTATTTATTGTAACATGAATTTTTTGGATGCTAGAGGCCATCCAGAGCCTATTTGTTGATGTATTTTCAGTTCAAAGATGGATTGCACTCTATGTTATTTTGGTTATGTGCACCCTTACATGCTATATATATGAGAACTTGTAATTTGTGGACCTGTGGTTGATGAATATTATATCTACTAGATGAATGATTTTATATGGTTTAATCCATGTTTTTTTTTTTTAACCACAAATTCATCATTCTACATGCTTTTGTTTACATATATGTATCAAAATATATAAAAATATATATTATATAAAATTTACTCCCAAAATCGCTCCCATCCTAGGAGCTTTTGAAACTGTCACTCCTCGCTCCTACTTTCACTCCCACTACTCACTTCTACTCGTGCTTCCCGCTTCTACTCCCACTCCCAAGAAACCTTGCTCCAGAAAAAAACATGCATCACATTACTAATACCTCTATGATCTTTGCCTACTATGTGTGTTAATATTTTTTACCTGTTTCTCAACCGGTGATCCTCCTAATGATAAGGCAGTAAAGAAGACAACAAATATGGCACCTTCACGCTTTCCTTACATTAGTGATGAACAAGTTGAATGAAAGTGAAGGAGACAATGATACCGACTATTTCTTGGTAGAGGGTACAGGCATGCCAAAGGAGATAGTGAAATAAACTATTGTTTGGAAGAGGGTGCATGCCTGCTAAGGGCACACATGTCACACCTTCAAATAATTCCAGTTTATATGTTGTTTCAAATTTAGAAATTGTTATATCACCATTTGCCACTCTTGGTAGATCTAATGCTATGATTATGGCCTAGGGCAACCCTTCCTTCCAAACTTGGTCCAAAATCTAAAAAACAGTGTTTTATTCCCTATACACTACTTTTCCCTGTGATAAAAGCGTGTACACGTGGGTCAACATATACCCAACCCACGTACATATGTTAAAACACTTCAAAAAATTAAATTTCCTTAATTTCAGGCGGAGTTCACAGGTTTTACATGTTACTTACGCTTGTGGCCCAACTGTTTCTAAACTGAAAAAACTAATTTGGAGAAGTATAAATAAACCTCCATGGGAAGGCCTTAAGGGGGAGGAGATGAGATATTGATACTATAGTGAGATTATCCCTGATCGATTCTGATGAAATCCCTGTGCCTCTTGCACTCCCCAAAGCTTCAAGAAACCCTTGTTTCCTTGTTAGAGATATCCTTCATCTTTCTTGAAGATATCCTTGTATTGGTGATGGAGGAAGATTGCTGAGGCTAGGAAAGGATGGATCCGGAGGATGATTCTACTTGGATCCAGAGAAGGAATCAGGTCGTATTTCTCCACTTTACTTGTAGCTAACTTCAATAAAGGAATGTTATTCCGTTTCCGATATGAAATGTGTTTATGCATCCATTTATGTTGTAATTCGCTTATGAATCTTACATTGATGCATACTTTTTCATTCATTTATATGATTTAAAGTTAATATCATGAACATGCTTTATGTTTCTACTGTTGTATATGTTTCATTTGAACAATTTTTAGGTTTCGAAGATATAAAGAGAAGCTGAGGGTTTGCACCCTGTGGGATCTACTCAAATGTAGGACTCCCGGGTAAGGAAAATCTTACACAGTTCGATAGAATAAGCATTTAGGTTGATTTCTTGAGCATTTTTTGTTGTGGTTTGCCCTCTGCTTTGTTGGGGTTCTCAACCCAAGACCCTAGGGTGGTATCACCCGCAACAAAATTAGCGACTTCGCTGGGGATAACATTCTTGTTATTCCTGGTTTGGGTTGTTTGTTCTCAATCAAGGTTCAATTTCTTGATTGCTTGCTTTTACAGTGTTGTTTGATCCATTACTGTCCCAGGCATCAAGTATGATCTTCTAGATCAGACTTTGATTTTTTTTCCTAATTAAGCTTTGTATACACTGTTTTCTTAGGTTACAGTCACTTATACACACAATTTTCTTCAAGAAGACTCACATATACGTGAGTTTCTTGTATTAGAAATGTGTGTGCACGCTTCTGTGTCTTTACACAGTCGCGTATGCAATTTTTTGAATTGTTTTTTCAAATATTTTTGCCCAGTTAGGTCTTCTGCCTGGTGTTTTATGCTGTTGTATGGTCATCTACTGTCTGGAGAACTCAGTTTTCTTGCAAGCTTTCTTTTTCAAAATCTCCTTCTCATTGAAAAGTCTTGTTTGGCCTAGGATTGCTTCTTAAGAAAGTTTGTAGTTTGTGTCTTGGGTTCAAGACTTCGTTTTGAAGTTCTTGGATGTTCTGGTTTTCCAAAACAAGAAATTGATTTTGATTTCATTTTCAACCTAGATTTCAAGTTCTCTTGCTTTGATTTTCCTTGTTTTATGGCCTTGTTTCTTTTCGTGCCTTTTTGAGAGTCTTTTTGGCAAGTTTGAAAGTATTTCTTTCTTGATATTTTGTTGGTTTGCCGAAATCTTTTGTTGTTGTTCGGATCAGTTTGTGCAAGTTTGTAGTCTTTCTTCATTTATTCATGATTTTTATAACTTGCGATATTGGAAGACTCCTTGTACTTATTTCTTGATCTTTCGAATTTTAGTAGTACTTTTGTGACCTCAAAAATTTCTTTTGTTTCCTTAAAAGAAAAATCACAAAACATCGCTTTTTGTTTTTATTTTTCCAAGCTTTTGGTTTACGATTTCTTTTGTTTTGTTGTTGAGAAGCGAATTGTGATCTTTTGCAATTTGTTCTGCTTTCTTTGAAGAGAAATTTATTTTTAATTTTTTGGCCTTCTTCATTTTCAAGTTGGCTTATTGTATCTATAAAGAACTGCATTTGCTTGTGAGTGTTATTTAGGAGCTTGCATCATCATTTTGACTTGCATTAGGTTAGTTTGCATTTTCAAGCATTCTTAGTCTTTTTAGATTTTGGGTGTGTGTGGATTGTTTCACAAAAGAAAAGAAAAATATTGTGCTTACGTGTAGGTTTTCGTAAAAACCCAAGTAGTAATCACTCTTCAATGAAGAAAACAACTACATCCATATAGGTAGTTTTCTATTGATTTCTTTTGCATCATAAAAAATCATCAATTTCACTCTCATAATTCCCCTGACTTAAAGAACAACTATATAAAATCAAGCGATCTAATAAAATAAACTAGAAATTTTATTGTTGTCATTAATAAACACCAACAAGTTTAGGTTCATTAGGGCCTTGGAATATGTGAGTGGAGAGTTAACTCTCAAGGGTTGCTTAAATTACAAAACTTAGAAGTTGAATAAAGAGCGAAACCCAATATCATTAGAAATACTGAGAAAGATCTGTGATTGGGAGTTAAGCACGAGGGAGAGTGAAGACAAGGAAGAGAGGTACCTCCTCTCCTACTTGTTGGATCCTGCCTCACGACTGTTTCGCCTGACTTTTGTTACGAGTTGGTATCCATAGTTGCCTTTTGTAGGGATCGCATAGGTGGTTGCAGAGGGGAACCTCATGGCACTTGAGGCTGACATTGCATCACGTTCAACAATACCTCTGGAGGGTAACCTTGCGAAGCTTGGGTGCTTGCATCGGTAAAGGCTGTTGTCTGGGGTTCACCGTAACTGCTTATGATACCTTCGCCAGTAGGCCTGGGGTGTAATTACCCCAGACTATTTTCAGAAGGCCCTTGATTTTGACTTCCTTGTATTTTGGTGTCCAGTCCTAATCACCCAGAGCAGAAATACTTGAAAGTTGTTTGATTGGTTGTATCCTTAGGGACTTTTCAGAGAGTTCTCTTTGCTCCTAGTTGGCCTAGATTTACAATTTTTTGAGTCTTTCAGTAAATCTCTTTAAAATAATTCAATGTTGCTGATCGACCGACTCATCGGTCCAGGAGAATTCATGGGCTATCACCTACGAGTCCTGAGCCTTATCCTCGAAGGCGTAGGAGCAATCCTGCCAGTGGTTTTCAATTGGTGGTAGCAGGCGCATCGGATATTGATCCTTCGATTTGAGTTATTTATTCGCAAGATAGACTTGGTACAAGTAGAGGGTTGGAGAGGAACACTCTAGTTCTTTCTCGAGTCCTCTTCCAGTCGGAAGACAATATTGAGGTTGAAGAGCTTTCTAAGTCTATTGCGGCTCCTAATTATCCTCTTCCTCCTGATTATCCAGGAGTTTTATTATATTTCCGGACTCCAACCAACAAGCCTTCAAGCCCAGGTCTATATCGAACTTTTCCTTCGATGACCATTGCTGGAAGCATGGCATCCACAACAAGTGATACAAGTATGCAAACTCCTATATTCATACAAGGAGGAGGAACTATTTCTATAGCTTCCGTTACTCCTAACACTACTATATTTGGTTCTAATTCCATTCCATCTTCGAGTGGAAGTTCTCAATCTGTTGCCTCTGGCATTGGCTTTATCCCTTTTAGAATGCCAACTAGCATGATTCCTTCGGTTCCTTTAAGTATTCAATCAACTGCCTCCACATCCATGGCAAGTGGATTAGCTTCTTTTCAGGGTTTCCCGTTTAGGGGTGGTCATATACCACATTCCAATCCAACTTTTGGATCAATGCCTTTGTCCTTTACGAGTCAAAGTTATAATCTGTTTCAAAGTTGGAAAAACCTTGCGATTAGTGGGTTAGGAGCTGGGAGTCAATTTTATTTCGGTCAACAAGGGAATATCCCGTATTCTTCTCTCAGTTCTTTCCATAATTTTTTTCCCTATGCTAATGCATGGAACCCTTATTAGGGGCTCTCTGCTCCTTTTAACACTTCTCTAGGGGGCAACATTACCAGTTACGAAGGTTTTTCGGCAGGAGTTGGTAAAAATCTAGTTTTTTCTGGACCACAGGGGGCTCCTTATGGTTCAATTGGGTCTACGAGTTACTTCAGGAAACCTGGTGCCTTCACAAATCTAGGCCATTCTTTTTAGAATGTTGGGAGTTCTGCCCACATCAGGTGGAATCCTCAGGGTCTTCCATGACTCCCTTTTCTAGCAATGTTAAACTTGTCATATCTCTCTAAATTGACTAATGATCTGATTAGGTATAACTCGGTTTGGCCTCTGGTCCCAACCAAGCTTCCCTTAGATATACCATAATTCGAGGGGAAGACTGGTGAAGATCCGGGTTACCACATAACCACTTTCCAGTTATGGTGTTCGTCCAACTCATTGATAGACGATTCAATCAGGTTGAGATTATTTCAACGTACCCTATCTGGAAATGTGGCTAAGTGGTACATAGAATTTCCAGGGGCACCTTCACTTCATTCGACAATTTTGTACTATCTTTTTGAACCATTTTCAATTTCCTGTCCGATATGATGCTGGAACTAAGCTTCTGGCTAATTTCCAACAAGATCAGGCAACTCACATTTCAGACCATATCCAGGAATGGAGGAGAAGGAAGAGGCTCATTAAAGCCGATATTCCACAAGAATTCCTTCTTGAATGGTTTCTTAAATCATTATAGCCTAAGATCTCTAAGGACGTGTCCCTCTCTGGTGTTTTCATCGAAGAGCAGGCTATTTTCAGAGCCCAACAGTTGGAACTTATATATTCTCAGTTTGGGGTTCTTCAAAAAATTCTACCTGACGCTCCTAGATCTAAGGTGGATATAGCCAAAACAAAGCTGGGTCCCCATGCCGACGGGCTAGTCAGATCAATTGATGCCAACACGACTAACCTACTAAATCAATTGCAACAATTGTCTTTACAAACTGCTTCTTCTATGCAGGCATCACCGTCTGTATCTACACCTTCCCAACCAATGTCTATAAATTCCATCCAACAATCTGATGGGAAGAAGAAAGGACGATGTAGGAAAAAGGGCCAGGATGGGAAGGGAAATGCAAACAAAACTGACAATGATGCCGGAGGGGGTAGAAAAGAGTCCAAGAAAAAAGTAAAATGTCCATGTAATTTATGCAATGGGGATGATTTGACTCATATATGCCCTAAGATCCAAGACGCCCAGTGCTTGTTAGTGTAGCAGGGGTCCTCTAGCTCCCAGGCTATCCTCACTAACCCTTTTCCCCAAAGGTAGCAATTACTTGTTGGCGCGAACTCAAATGCTGGTACCCCCACAGGGGGCAACCAGGAAGGGTATATTTCGTCAAATGTCTTCATGATGAGCTTGCATTTCGATGTCGCTACGCGATTGCGTGATTACGATGAATCAGAATAATCTAAGACTAAGTCTACTTTCAATGCCTTAGAGCCGCTCCATATTGATAGGCCCTCTGTTGAGTCTATACCTCAGATTCCAAAAGGCTCCGCGAAGAACTTGACCATTAACTCCAATGTTAGGGCAACCCAGAACTAATCGATTGTAGAAGATATGGCTCAAAGTCCTTGTGTTATGTCAGCATTAGAGGTACTCCAATCGTGCCCCGCTCAGAGGAGTGCATTACTATAAAAAATCGGAGTAGTAGATCAAAAAAATTCTCTTGTGCTCACTTTTGATATGTCAAATGTCAAAAAGAGACTTCCCCATCATATGGATTTTTAGATAAAGTCTACATATCAAAATACTAACATCTTTCGAACCATTATCGATGAGGGAGCTTCTCCATGTGTGATGTTCATGTCATGTTGGAAGGCCATTGGATCACCTCAAGCTGTTCCTTCACCGAATCTATTGAGGGCATTTGATGGACATTCTCATAGACCGCACCTGATTATTCTAGCCTTTCCCATCTGTGTTAGGGGAAAGGTGGTAAATATTGAGGTAGAAATAGTCGATGCAAATCTGGATTACAACCTCCTCTTAGGTAGGAATTTGATTTACGAGATGGATGACAAAGTTTCATCGTTATTTCGAATCCTTTGTTTTCCTCATGAGGGGAGGATTGTGAAAGTTGATTAGATGGACTATTCTCTGGGCGACTCCCACACATCTTTTGATTCTACTGTTCCATTAGTGAACAATCCTAGGAAACCTATAGAGAATTTAGGAGTTGGGATGTACTCTTATTTAATGGGTATTTTTGATCTTCCTTCTCCTATATCTAGAATCAATGCTATTTCATCCTCCAAGGGGCCTTCTCGAAGAGAGTTATTTTGAACTCATTATTTTTTGGACCCTTGGCCTTTATCTTCATCTAACACCACATTAGATGGAGGGCACGTAGGTGCAATGACATATCCTATTTCTGCAATAGAAATTGCTTATTAGTCTATTGTTAACTCTGCAGACTCCCATCCTACTCCTTTCTCACTAGAGGATTTAGATGGAGATGTGGCTCCGAACTGGATCCTTGATTTAGCTTTGGCTTAGGATTGCTTATATATAGTCTTACCATCTGAGGAAGAAATCCTAGAAGCAATGATGGGTGTTGATAGACCATGGGATGATCTACATCATTATTCATATTTCCTCCCTCATTTGCGAGAAATTGAGTCAAGTTTGTCCAGTCCTTCTACTAGTGATGTTCATACAATTTTAAACCCTTTGGCCCCAACACAGTTTTCTGCCGAAGGTAACATGTCTGTTATCTCACAAACTGTACTGGTGAACATCTCTAGGAATCCTAACATAATAAAAAATGTCTTCATCGGAGCTGACTATTCCCCTAAAGAAATTCAAATTTATATCGATCTCTTCAAAGTGTTTTGTGATGTGTTTGCTTGGTCTTATGAGGAAATTCCTGGAATAGATCCATATATTGTCCAACATGAGATCAAGACATATGAAAATTCTAAACCTATTTGTCAAAAACTTCGACCGGTTAACCCTAGAAAAGCAGCAACTATCAAAGTTGAAGTCGAAAAGTTGCTAAAGGCGGGTTTCATATACCCCGTTCCTCTAACTGAGTGGGTCTCTAATCCAGTCCCCGTAGACAAAAAACAAGGAACGATTTGAGTATGTATTGACTTTAGGGACCTAAATAAGGCTTGCCTGAAAGGAAATTACCCCACGCCTTTTATTGATAAAATTATTGATGAATGTGCAGGTAATGAAATTTTTCGTTCATGGATGGATTCTCTGGTTACAATCAAATTACTATCCGTCTAGAAGATCAGCACAAGACAATCTTTATTTGTCCTTGGGGTATGTTTGCGTACAAAAAGATGCCTTTTTCCCTCAAAAATGATGGAGCCACTTTTCAGCAGGCCATGTCTTATGCTTTTCACAAGATAAAGCACATTATCGAAGCATATTTGGATGATCTAGCTGCTCGTTCTTGAAAGAGAATTGATCATCCTAAGCACCTTCGGTTGATCTTTGAGCGGTGTCGTTTTTATAAAATCCGGTTGAATATGAATAAGTGCATTTTCACAGTCACATCTGGTCGGTTGTTAGGACTCATCATGTCAACAGAGGGGATTCATGTTGATCCCTTCAAGTTGAGGTAATACTTCAATTGCCTCCCTCGTCTTCCATATGTCAACTTCAAAGTCTCCAAGGAAAAGCAAATTTCTTGAGGAGATTTATAGCCAATTACACCGAGATCACAAAAGGATTTATGCGTTTTCTTAAGAAAGGGGTACTATTTTATGGGATGATTTCACGCAACGATCTTTTGATGCTTTGAAAAAAGCATTAACCTCTGCTCCATTGTTGAGTCCACCTGATTATAGCAGAGATTTCCTCTTGTATCTCGTTGCAACAGAATCAACCATTGGTATGGTTCTGGTTCAGGAAGATGATGCCTTATGTGAGCATGTAATATACTATCTAAGTCAAGGCTTGGTAGGTCCCGAACTGCACTATTCTCCCATTAAGAAATTAGCTTTGGAAGCCATTCATTCTATCCAATGGCTTCGACATTACATTCTACTTCGAAAAATGTTTGTCTTAGCAGTCATCAATCCATTTCAGTTTGTTCTCAGTAGGCGAGTGATTGGGGGAAAATATAATAGATGGATTTTCATTTTGCAAGAATTCGATCTCGAATTCATGTCGGCTAAATCTAAGAAATCTTTAGTATTTGTAGAGTTGATATTAGAGCTGCCTTGTGAGGAAGAAATTATTCACGAGGAAAGTTTTCCTGATGAACACTTATTTCTTATTTCTTCACAAGATCCTTGGTATGGGGATATCATTATATATCTCCAGACTTCGAAGTTCCCACTCGCTTTTTCCAAAGATGAGTGTAGAAAGTTGCATCACCTCGCTAAGAATTATGTTATTATAGGTGACACATTGTATCGTCGCGAGATTGATTCAATCCTTAGACATTGTTTAACCTTGGAAGAAGTCGAGTCAGTTCTTAATGATTGCCACAGTGGAGCTTGTGGCAGTCATCTATCTGGGCTTGCAACAACCCAAAATTTTTTGCGAGCAGGCTACTTTTGGCCTTCGATCTTCAAAGATTGTATTGAAGCGGTCAAAAGATGCCATCCTTGTCAAGTCTATACTCAGAAAATGTGCACACATCCAGCTCTGCTTTTCCCTGTTATCACCGTCGGTCCTTTCACGAAGTGGGGCATTGATTTTACTACTTGTAATCCGCCTTCGGTAGGAAATCACAAGTATATCATAGTGGTCGTAGACTACTTTACGAAGTGGGCTGAGGCCATGCCTACTTTTAAGAATGACAGTGAAACATCGGCCTTGTTTCTCTTCAATCAAGTTATTTCCCAGTTTGGTATCCCTAAAGAGATTATCACTGATCATGGTAGTCATTTCCAAAATCAACTGATGTCTGAATTGGCTCTCAAGTTGAGTTTCTGGCAGGAGCATTCATCTCCGTATTATCCTTAGGTGAATGGGTAGGTTGAAACCGTGGACAAATCCCTTAAAATCATCCCGCAAAGGATGATTAACAAATCTAGATCCAATTGGCACATCATGTTGTATCTGAAACTTTGGGCATACAGAACATCAGTTAAGATTGCCATTGGCTTTACTCCTTTTCAACTGGTTTACGGGTTGGAATCTATCTTTCTTATTGATGTGAAATTCATTCCCTTAAACTAGCTATTGAACTTCTTCTAAAGAATTCTAGTCTCGAGGAGTGCCTCATTCATTTGGAGCATCTTGATGAGAAATGTAGAGATGCTGCCACAATAAATGAAGCCCATAAAAAGAGGGTAAAAACTCAATATGATAAAGCTGTCCATCCTAGAAATTTGTCTGAGGGTGACCTTGTCCTGGTCTATGATCAAGACAAAGACGCCTTGGGGTTAGGCAAGTTTATGTCTATGTGGTACGGTCCCTTTATAGTCAAGTGAGTTTTGAAAAAGGGAGCTTATGAATTAATTGACTTTGAAGGAAACAAGTTGGCAGAGCCCAGAAATGGGCTCTACCTTAAGAAGTACTTTGCTTAGGCTTCGACCGAGCACTTACTTGTTTGTATATATTGTATGTTTGTACATATCTATCTATCGGTTTTAGTGATGTCAATATTTTTGATCTGCTTTGGTAGGTATTGATGGACGATTCAATATATTTAGGATTCGCCGATGGTGCGAGTAGGCATACCTGAAACCTTGCTTCCGTGGCTTGGGTGATTTATTATCCATCTGGCTAGTTGATGGTTTCGAGAGGAATATGTATCGGTCTTGCTTTAGATAACATTGCCGAATATACTGCCATTATTAATTTGCTATCCGAATAGATATCTCTTGATATTGATTCGTTAGTGGTTTATTTAGACTCACAATTGGTGGTATCTCAGCTGAATAACATTTATCGGGTACGAGATCCTTATTTGTATTGCCAATTTCTGAGAGTACGATTGTTGCAACGATCATTTATTTATATCACATATGTTCACATTCCATGATCAAAAAATTCCTTAGCTGATTCTATTGCTAATCAAGCATTGGACTGGCATATAAATCATTCTTCAAATTAAAAGACATAAGAAATAATGGAATATCATCTGTATATATGATCATCATAAAATCACATGTATATAGATAGAGTGTTTGTGTCCAAAATAATATACAAAAATCAAGACAAAATGCCCTAAAAAATTTGGGATTATGCCCATCATCATGTCTAATCATAAAAATATCTGATCATCTATTTGGCTAGCTCAGGATGAGAAGCTAGAAAATAAACAATGACATTGGCCACATGCTGGAAGAGTCACACCTAGTCCCATGGTACTCCTACCACGCGACATTGCATCTCCTCGGGTAAGTCCTCTATGGCTATCATGGGTACTTGGTGAGTCAGTCTCACCAAGTTCCTCTGAACTGCATGGAGAACTCTCTCCATCTTAGCTGCAGCCCCTTCGACATCTCTTCCATGACACCTATGTCGGGGAAATCCGTCAAGTCTCACTGGCCCCACATCTGAAACATGATCATATATTTTGTAAGTGTCTTGTCTCATAAAAAAAGATTTTTAAGTTCATTTATATTAAAAATCCAAAAAATCTTAAGAAATTAAAAAAAAAAAATGTTACCTATGGTGCCCCATGCTGCATCTGGTGGTAATACTAAATCTAGATCTCCTCGGAAATCCATTCCGGCATAGGGGTAGTCATCGACTGTGATGACTTGTTGATCCCACCATGCGAAAAAATCGTCGTCAAAAGTCGTCCTAGGGACATCACTACCCCCTATGTGTTTCATCAGGTTAGCCCATCTGCGCATCCGCGGATCCCTCGGGCTGCTGTTGGTCGATAGCACCTTGGGTCTAAGCCCAGGTTCTTTCTCAAATAAGAATGAGGATAAGATTGTGCCGTACCCAAAATTCTTTGTTTGAACCTTTTGAATGGAAGTGAGTTGGTTCTTCATGTTGGTCAATATAGGTATGCACCAATCAAACACAGTGGTCAGGCATTCCACTGCTAGGCTCATAGATACTCATGAGGCCTGATGTAAAGTAGCAGAACCGTTTACCATGGCGATGGTAAATAGTAGGATCTTCAAGGATAAGCTCTCTACGTGCTTGATTGGAATATGACTTCCAATCTTTTCAGGATGACCAAGACAGTATATGTGGATGTAGTCTTCAACACTGAGACTACCTCTTGTCCTGCCGGTAGAATGCACTATCTCTCCCCTTCGAGAAAGACCAGTAATGAAGTAAATATCTTCAATCTCGATCCTTAGGGGCATCTGATCGATCATGAATGCATCATCCTTTGCACTCTAGTAATGTATCAACAACTCAAGAAATCGTGTGTTTGCTTTCATATTTGGCATTTTAAAGAATTTTAGCAAGCCACAACCTCTCAAAGCATCCAAAGCATTTTGATCCTCCATTACTTGGTTATTAATGGCACAATGCTCCCTTTCTCTTGAGGTGATTCTCATCCTACCCAAAAAAGATGTTTCAAATAATTAGATTTATTTTTTAAATTTTTTACTCGCGCACACATAGGTTTCCTTTTTACACAGTCGCGTGTAGGGCCCTCGTATATGTGGGTTACTTGTATTCAACCCATGTGTATGAAGAGTTAAAATTTTTAACATATTTTCCTATGGTCAATATTAAAAAAAAAAACATCTAAAAATTATCACAAATTATTAAAATCATGATAAAAGGGTTACCTAGAAGTTTTGGAGCAGTTTGAATGGCTGAATTGGACAGAGGTGTTATAGACATATTTGGGCACTGCAACCCAATCATATATGTCCATAAACCAAGGGATTCTAAGTCTCTAAAAGTGTTGTTTCATACCCTAAAGGAGCAAGGTCAGCTGATTATATCATCTCCCAGAAGTTTTTCATGAAAAACCACTCAAAAATGGTCAAAGCAGGACCATACAGACTGCCCAGTGCAAAGGGTGCGATGCATCTCACCTGCCACATGCAAAAAGTGTGATGCATACTGGAAATCCCTTCTGTAGGGTGCGATGAGCAAGAGCAGATAAATGGCACAAGCAGTTTTCTAGGTGGAGACCCTGAGAATCTTTTAGAAGCTACTCATTTGACACTTGCCCCCCTGAATTCGCCCAAGGATGAGTAAGAGATCATGAAATATCCAAGTGGAACCAAGAAATATCAGAGAGGTGACACTAATCAAAATCCTAGAAGCTGACTCACCCCCCTGCAAATATCTATAAATGGATCCCTCATCCCAGAGATCCAGAGGTTGGAACTTGGTAATTTGCAAAGAGGTGTTGTTGGTTTCTCTTTGAAGACATTGTTGGGTGATCTTGCTTTGTGTGAGGTGAAGAGGGCTTTCAAGCTGGGAGAATGGCACTGGGTCAGACCAAGTGGTTGTAATCCTCTCTTCTACTACTTTTACTAATAAAGCTATTTGATTTTTCCTCCATATTCTTGTGTATCTCTGAATGTTGTGTTGATATATGCATTTGTATGGTCAATATATATCTGATCCTATATTGTTTACAATGATAGATCTCTATGCTTTGATGGTATTATGCTGCTGTGAATCTACAGGTGATCTTTGAAGCGAGACAAGTAAGGAAACAATGGCGAGATTCTGTCAAAGGAGAAAGGAAACAAGCAAGGAGCCAAGCGGAAGATTGAGGTTGGTGCTCTCTGCTTCTTTCTCATCTCTCTCTCGTAAAGGAAAAAACAAGTGACTTTAATCTGTTTGTTTCTAAGATAGCTACCCGTCTTAGTGGGACTAGCAGCTCTGAATAGACACTAGATTTCCCGATAACAAAATGACGACTCCGTTGGGGAAAGATTAGTTTGATTGCTTGTCTCTATTTGTTTGATTCATAAACCATAGATGGAGCCTGAAGTTAAGCCAGCTAGCCTTCGAACTGCATTTTCTATGCAAGTGCAAAGTAGATCAATGCTACTTCAGTCAATCTCTGGGTTTGTTTATGAACTGAACAATTGACTTGCAAACATCCTAAGTTCCCTAGAGGTAGCTTGAGTAACCTTATTAGATCAGCCCCTCTACTTTGTAGTTATTGATTATAATTTGCTTGGCCTAAATCCCTGAACTGAGCTGCAAACTGTAACAAAAAACCAAGTTAAAGTCTCGTCCCTGGACCATCGTACCTTCTCTTCTTGGTAATCTGGATGCATCACACCTCCCATGTGCAGTAGGTGGGATGAATCCTTGTTTCCCTGTGTTACACGGTGCGATGATCAGACAAGACTAGTTCTGCCTCCATATTTTGGTTTTTTCTTCACTCTCTTCAGCTTTATTCAGGAGTTTTGCTGTCTGTGATCAGTAGACCACTGTTGAAAGCCCCTCCTTTTCATCATCCAACCTCCATTGTGCAAAGATTTGTGAATGTTTTTATGTATTTTTCGCCATTCACAGTTCTCATTTACAAATTGGTAGCTTAATCGAATTTTCGTCTTTGGATTTGAAAGTGTCGTAAGTGTCGTTTTCAGTCAAGGAAAAGAATCCTTATCTTTTTGATAGTCGATTACACTGTTACTCTTGTATTTGATCTGAATTAATAGTACTTCAAGTGTCAAAAGTAGTTTTCAATTCAAAATTGCAAAGAGTCGTCTTGTCTCTCTTTTGTTTTTTGAAAAGAAAATCGTTAGTACTGTCGCTTTGAAAGAAGATATAGTTCAGATTTGTGCTTAGCATTCTTTTTGTCATTCACACATTAAGAAAGTGGAAAACAAATACATGCATGTGCATTTGCATTTAGACTGCTTGTTGATTTTGATTTAGGACAATGCATCTAGTGTGTGCTCTCTGCTCTATGTTGAAAGGATTTCGTTTCTCTTTCCTTAGTAGCTAGGATTTTCATTGCAAAAAGAAGATTAAACGACAGTTTATCATATTAGATTTCATTTTAGGAATTGTATATCTACATCACGCGGTGAACCTTAAAGGCAAACTTCTTAAGAAAGATCAACTATAAAATAAATTCAATGAACATAAAAACGCTTTGGAACCTAACACACAACATCTAGAAGTCTAGGCTAGAGACGTATTTTGGCATTGTAAAGCCTGGTAACTGTCGCTTTCATCGTAGGTTGGGTGATTCCTCCTCTTTGAGACGACAAGTGCCAGTACGGACTTGTGCTCCCATGTGCCATCGAGTATATATTGGGAGACCACAATAGGCTATATCCTTTATCCTTAGGAAGTCGTGTCTGCCACCCTATCGATTGCAATGCACTGAACACATCATCCGGGAAGATTGACTGCCGTACCGTAAAAATTATTCTACAGTTTTGCGATTGGCTTGGTAATCCCTCTGTCTAGATTTCTAGAGTAGTCTCTTTCGTTCCTTTTCAGACTCCTTAAAGGAAAAGGTTCATTTGAGCACTTGTCACTTCAAGCTCATTAAAAATAGAAGGTGACTAGAGTCATCTTTTAGCTTTTTCTGGACTCTTAAAAATTGAAAAAACAAGTTGTGTCAAAGCGTCTAAAATTCATTTAATTTGGAATCACATTTTACCCGCTATTTTGAGTTGATCAAGTAATCTGTAATCGTGGAAGAAAGTCAATCAAAACCCCGTCATTCGTGGAGATTGACGAGTCAATCATATTTGACTTCGGAAATGAAACCATTTCGGGCTAAGCGAACTCGTTTAACTGGGTCAAAGTCTCCTGGTTTGTTTGAAACTTGTGTTTCAACATCCTCTGAGACTCCAGTTACTCGAACCATTTCTGGTATCCTTGCCTCTACAGAAGAAGTTCCACAGTTACAAGAGGACATTGAACTGATCCTAGTGTAATAGTAAACACTTCGATTCCTAAACCAGCTCCATCTAGAGTTGATTCGGAAGGTGTTACCCCTCCAACATCTGTCGCTGTAGAATCTATACCTTCTTCGGCACCAGAAATATTTTACGAACCTGATGGTCTGCCTCTTCCACTCGGATTGATTGCTATAGAACAGATTGCGGAGGATCCACCTATATCCTTCTACTTCAGAAGTTAATACCCTTTCATCGTAGGTTCTTGTAGAATCGTTAGGAAGTCTTTTTGATAGACTCGATATGTCTGGAAAACCATCGACATCTAGGACTGTGTCACCCGATATAGCGGTTGAAGAACCTCCTGCCACCACCCCAATGATGTTTGCTGGTATACCATCTGTCTCCACTAGCTCTCAACCGCTAGACGGAGTCCACCCAGGGACTGTTTCGACAATATGGTCTGTTCCCGTTTGTTCATCTGGAATAGTATCTGGAATCTATTATGTTGAATCTCAACAGATTGATCCTTCATAATAGTGTCAATTTGGGCAGTCTGGTCTCCAAAGGCCAATCATTCCTTTGAGCACTTGATTTCCGGCATATGGGGGGCACTATACCCTTTCATTGTTCCCTCCAGGAGAATAACCATATGAGAGTTCACAACCGAATTCAGGTCAAATTGGAATCACATCCAACGGTTGGGTGCCAATACTGCCTCAACAACCAAGAGTTGTATACTCAATGCAACCGAGTCTACCTGTGTCGAATATCCCCACTACACCAACTATTGTGACAGTGTCGCAAGTACAAGCATTGCCTGTTGCATGCCAACCTCAAGTTTCTCAGGTCGTTGTACAATAGCCTCTTGTCTCCGTGACACAACCGCAATTGCCAATTAGTGGCTCCTTAACTGGAGCGACTCAGGCTCAAACGGGTACTATTACCCCTCATCTTGGTCAAATGTCCAGTATTGGGCAATAGAAAATGGTTTCACAACCATGGCTGGTGCAACATCAACAACCGCAATTCCAACAAGCTTACCAAGGACCTGAGCAACAAAACTTTGCAGGTAATGGGCAACCGTATATTCAAAACGGTTATAACTAGTCGTCCCAAATTGGTTACGCCCAACAACCTTATCAAAGTTATCAGCATCAAATACATTATGCTAGTATGAAAAGACCTACTGCTCAGGCGATCCCATCTTATCTTGGGTACGCTTCGCCGAACCTGAATCAACAGTTGCCCTTCGTGGCGACTTTAGAGTTACCAGATCTAAATCGGCTAACAAACGATCCAATCGCTTATGCCCCTTGGTGGCCGGCGATTCCTCATAAACTTCCGTAAGATATTCCTAAATTTAATGGAAATCTGGGTGAAGACCTGTCGAATCATGTGATGACCTTTCATCTGTGGTTTTCCTCCAACACTCTCAATGATGATTCGATTCGGCCCCGCCTTTTTCAGCGGACATTAACTGGTCTGGCAGCAAAATGGTACATCGAATTGCCTACAGCTTCATTCGATAACTTCTAAGCCCTTGCCACAACCTTTTTAACCCATTTTCAATTACCAATAAGGTATGAAATAGGGACAAAGCTTCTTACCAATTTCAAGCAAACAACGGCCACTCACATATCCGATTATATTCATGAATGGCGACATCGTCGTAGAATGGTAAAAACATATGTCCCTGATCAGCTACTAGTTGATTGGTTTATTAAGTCTTTGTTACCTTCTATAACAGAAGATGTGGCAAAGAGAGGGGTTGTCACTGAAGAGCAGGTCATTGCTCATGCGCAATATCTAGACTTGATCTATACCTAGTTTGGCACGCTCTATGACAAAATCCCTGATGCTCCAAGACCAGAATTTTCCGTTCCTCCTCCTAAATCAAACAAAGACTCTCATGCCGGCGATGGCGTGATAGGTACGACGAGCACGAAATCGACAAAGGCTACATCTAAGAAAGCCTGTAAGATTTCTGATCAAAATGAAATGAAGAACTTCTAGCCTTGGAGGTTAATGCTGTGTCAACTGACAAAGGCAAAGAACCGAAGCAACTAGGAGGCAAGAAGAAAGGGAAGAGCAAAAAGAAGAAACGGGATGATTCGTCTCCTGAAAAATCTTTTGCAAACCCCTCTGGGAAAAGAAACCTATTCAGTCGTGCCTCATATGCGATGAGGATCATTGGATGAGAGATTGTCCATATAAAGCTGAAGTTAAGAAATTCTTTAAGAATTCGAAAACCTTAGCAGTATTGACTGATCCGTTTCCAAACCCAGGAACCAATTTGGTTGCTAGTGAAAATGCTTCCCCATCCCAAGTCCTTATGCTGTCCATTTCGAAACAGCAAAATGATGCTTTGATATTGACAAGGAATAAAGATTACGGGAATCCACAACTGTCGAACAACAAGGCTACTGATTAACCTAGTAGTTCGACAACAACTTCGACCGAAGTTGTGCCACCCGTCATTCTTGAGCTAACGATAAAGCCGCAAAAGGGAGTTGTACACAAATCGACATTTAATCCTCGTGCTAGAGCGGCACAGAATTATAATATAGTAGAGGACCCGACCCAATCGCCGTCCGCTATGTCGACACTTGAGGTACTGCAAAATTGCCCCTCCCAAAAGCAAGCTTTATTATTAGCAATAGGTGGGATTGACCCAACGGATTCCAATCTTGTGGCCTTTAATCATAAAGGATATGACCCATAGTTACCAGCTCAGCTCGCTTTCCTCATTCAAGTGAAAGCCCTCAACAAAACTGTTCATCGAAAAATCATTGATGAAGGGGCATCTACATGTGTTATGTCAATGAGTTGCTGGAAAACTTTAGGCTCACCACCCTTGTCACGATCGTCGACGACGTTAAAAGAATTTGATGGATGAACATACCCCCCATACGGGATTTTAAGTAACTTGCAAGTCGAACTGGGGGGAAAAACATTAGAAATTGATGTTGAAGTTATCGATGGAAACCTCGATTACAACATCCTACTGGGAAGGCCCTGGATTTATGCTATGGCTGCCATTGTGTCGACATACTTCAGGAAGATTGCATTTCCCTTCCGAGGGGAAATTACAATTTTCGACCAATAGACATTTCTCCCCAACAGTTCACAAGTTACGAGAAGCATTACGATGATCCATGGAAGCTCTCAGTCACTTCAAAATATCGGAGTAGGCCTACTAAAAGACCCTGCATTGATGGGTACTTTTGCCCTACCGCCTCCGAACAACCTGGCGGAAGTGGCAACGGTGGGAACCTGCAATATGGTATCTTCCGTTCAGAAGATGTCTGAACACGATATTAGCATGGATCGTCACCAGGTGTTGCCTCCAAGCCCAATAGAAATATTGTAGCAATCAATGTTCTCGGCATGGGAGGCAAACCCCAATGAATGCTCGTCAAGCGTTTGGGTAGATAGGTCTAAAGAGTATGGTACCTCTTCAGATCCTTGGTCACATGTACATTCTACAGACGAAGGAATTGTTCAGTCAATGAACATAGAGGGGGCACCATGGGAAGATTACCACCATCGTTCCCATCTTCCAGATTACAACGAAGATTACTCCGACGACCTTAATCATCCATCAGTCTTTGATTTTCTATCAAATACTATAAATACGGTTGATTCCGAGCGAAATCGGTCCAATATTGAAGAGGCTATCACCATAAACATCTTGACCAAACCAGATGTTGTAGAAAATATTCATGTCGGCAAATCTTGTTCTTCTTCAGAACTGGAAGTATATTACGCTCTCTTTCGTGAGTTTAGAGATGTCTTTGCATGGTCATATGAAGAAATGCCAGGCATTGACTCGAGCATAGTTGAACATGAAATTAAGATGTATCCAGATGTCAAACCAGTAAGACAACAGCTTCGGCAGGTGCACCCAAAGAAAGCCGCTGCCATCAAGGCAGAAGTTGAAAAACTTCTCCATGCTGGTTTCATTTACCCGGTTCCTTTAACTGATTGGGTATCGAACATTGTTCCTGTGATGAAAAAGCAAGGAACAATTAGAGTGTGTGTCGATTACAGGGATGTAAATCAAGCTTGTCCAAAGGATAACTACCCTACACCCTTCATCGACCAGATAATTGATGAATGCACCGGATGCGAAATATTTTTGTTTATGGATGGATTTTCTGGGTATAATCAAATAAATATCCACCCACAGGACCAGTTAAAGACTGCATTTATCTGTCCGTGGGGCACATTCGTGTACCGTAAGCTACCTTTTGGTTTAAAGAACACAGGGGCAAATTTTCAGAGGGCAATGAATTATGCCTTCCATGACATCAAGAACATCGTTCAACCATACCTTGACGATCTTCCGGCTCACTCGCGAAAGCGGACCGATCATCTGCAACATTTGAGAGCAATATTTCTACGTTGCCGACACTACAAAATAAGACTCAATATGCACAAGTGTTTGTTTTGCGTTGGTTCTGGTCGTTTACTTGGCTTTGTAGTTTCAAAGGAAGGAATCCGTCTCGTCCCATGCAAGGTTCAGGCAATCATAGATTTTCCTCCACCTTCAAATTTGATTCAGATTCAGAAACTCCAAGGGAAAGCAAACTTTCTGAGGAGGTTCATTCCATATTACGCCGAACTTGCTAAAGGTTATACGTGTATTTTGAAAAAAGAAGTACCCTTCAATTGGGATCAGGTCGCGCAAGCTTCCTTTGATGCTCTTAAGAAATCCCTAATAAAAGCATCATTAATGTAGCCCTGATTATCAAAGAGACTTTAACCTGTATCTGGCTGCAGCAGATACGACCATCGCAATGGTTTTAGTTCAAGAAGACAACGGAATCGAACATCCTGTTTATTATTTAAGTCGAAACTTAAATGATACAGAAAGCAAGTACTCATATGTTGAAAAGCTTGCTCTCGCTGCTGTTCAAGCAATATAGAGATTTTGACACTATATTCTCTTTCGAAAAACTACCGTTTTGTCAGATTTCAACCCCATGGCTTACATCTTGTCGCGATAGTTGCTTGGGGGAAAATATTCAAAGTGGATAGCAATTTTGCAAGAGTTTGATCTGGAATTCGTAAAATCCAAATCAAAGAAAGCTCTAGTTTTCACAGAATTACTATGTGATTTCCCATCATCGTCCAATGATTCAACATCTAAAGCAACAATCATGGTTGAATTTTTGTTTTTGAAATCTTCAAGTGATTCGTGGTATGGAAATATAATCATTTATCTCCAAACCCAAACGTATAGGTCTAATACCTCTCGCTCAGAACAGCGACGTATATGATACCAAGCAAAAGACTACATGATCGTCGGTGATACACTATACCGTCGTAGTATCGATACTATTCTGCGAAGGTGCCTCACCCATGAGGAGGCCGAAAAAGTCCTGAATGATTGTCATTTAGGTGCATGTGGGGGGCACCAATCTGGTTATGCTATGGCACAAAAGATTTTACTTTATTAGCAGGATACTTCTGGCCAACAATGTTCAAAGATTGCATAACCGCAGTCAGAAGTTGCCATGCTTGTCATATCTTTGACCGCAAAACCAGAATACCACTCGCACCTCTGCAGCCAGTAGTTGCTGTTGGACCATTTGCCAAATGGGGCATATATTTCATGCAATGTAACCCCACCTCGGCCGGGGGGCATGGGTATATCATAGTCGCAGTTGACTATTTTACGAAATGGGCCGAGGCGCTGCCTACATTAAACAACAACGACGAAACAACCACTCTTTTCTTTTTCAATCATGTAGTCGCCAGGTTCGGCGTTCCATAAGCTATAGTCACAGATCATGGATCACATTTCCACAATCACATGATGGTTGAATTGGCCACCAAATTAGGACTGTCCCACGACAGCTCTACTCCGTATTATCTGCAAGCTAACGGGCAAGTTGAAACGATAAAAAAAGTGCTGAAATGCATGTTGCAAAGGATGATTGGAGTCCATAAACAGAATTGGCACCTAATCTTGTACTCAGCCTTGTGGGCATACCGAACATCGGTAAGAAATGTGACCAGATTTACACCCTTTTAGCTGGTGTATGGCCTGGAAGCGATCTTACTAGTTCAATGCGAAATTTCGTTTCTCAAGCTCATAGTTGACCTCCTCCTCGGAACTTCAGAGGAAGAGGCTCATTTCTTAGGGTTAATCCAACTGGATGAAACCCATCATGACGCCGCCTTGGCTAACGAAGCACATAAGAAACGGGTCAAAGCACAATTTGACAAGAATGTCAAGCCCCGTGTTTTCTCAGAAGGTGACCTGGTCTTGCTTTACGATCAGGAATCCAATAAGTTGGGAGTAGGAAAGTTCCAGTCTTTGTGGATGGGTCCCTACATTGTTAAGCGTGCATTAGCAAAAGGAGCCTACGAGCTAGTAGATTATGACGGGATTCCACTGTCGCCACCCCGAAACGGGTTGTACCTTAAGCATTACTATGCTTGAATCAGCATGGTAACCTCTCCATATGCTTTTGTTACATTTTTGTTTTCATTAAGAGTAATTGTTTTGGTTAGGTAATCCTTTTTTACATTTGTTGCAGATGTAAAAAATATTGGAATCATTTGTTGGATACGCCAATGGGGCGAGTCGTATTTCACGGAACCTATCTTCTGCAGCTTGGGCTATCTTTAATCCAAGTGGCGAGTTAGTGAGTTTCAGAGGGGTGTGTATTGGTCAATCAATGAACAACATCGTTGAATATAGTGTGTTGATAGAACTCCTCTCTGATGCCATCGCGCATGGCATACGCCGACTTGTCGTCAGGCTAGACTCACAGCTCGTCATTCTACAGCTTACAGGAATCCATTCCGTTTGGAATCCAGCTATCTATTGCATGTTCCTAAGGGTCAAGATTTTGGAAAGGCAGTTCGATTCTATTCAATATCAACATATTTCCAGAAACTTAAACACATTAACCGATTCACTAGAAAATTATGTGTTAGATAGACATTTGCAACATTTGTAAAAGAAAATCATTTTATTAATAACTGCGTCAGGATCATATAACTTAACCAAAATAAAACTCCGAAAATAAAAAATATATATATGACTGTTTATAGTTTGTACATAGTGTTTTGTGTCCAAGACAAAATCGATCATATGACCCAAAAACTCAAAATGCAAGGGGGCACCCTAATCTAATGGTGCTGGTGATAACTAGTTAATCCCTGTACAATCATGCGTAAGAGCCTAGTCCATCAGCTCGGTACGCCAGTGGTGTGGCGTTGTAATCTCAAAGGCAGCTGATCGGTCCTCACGTCTGGTATACCAAGGGTGAGATCCTCGATCTGATCTTGCAACACTACAAGGGTCTCGGATACATCCAGGTCACAAAGGATGGTCCTCCCTACAGCCTCTCCTGCTGGAACAACAGCTGCTGCTCTCAGATGCACTACTGGTCGCATGGGCCCAATATCTGCATAAGAACATGAGTTTTGATTAGTCTTGATGAACATTTGAAAAACACAAGAACATTATAAAAACAATAAACAAAGATATGGTCAGAGATTTTCACCTATGGCACCCCACTGCTCGCCAGTTGGCAGCACCAAGTCTGGGTCACCTCGGAAGTCCATCCCAGCATATGGATACTCGGCATAAGTCATCTGCTGATGGTTGAAACACTCAAAGAAAGCATCACAGAATGAAACCTGCAATTGACCAGCATGTCTGGCCATAAGGTCGACCCATATTTGCATCCGTGGCTCAGTCGGTGGTGGTAGGCTGAGTGAGATGTACTGGGGCTGCATCAGTGGGATCCTCTCCAAGGTGAAAGCAGTCAGAATAGAACCATAGCCAAAGTTCTTAGATCTTCCGGTTTTCACCTTGGTGAGTTGTTCTTTGATCACTGGAAGTACTGCGTCACACCAGTTGAATACCTTGGGTTCGAGACATTCCAAGGCGTACTACATATAGGACCTGTTGGCCAAGTGAAGGGTCGCGCTACCAGCCAGTCTAGCAAAGTTGAATAAAATAGTCCTCAAGGACTGCTCTGTGACTTCTCGGATACTGATCTTGCTGTCCCTGCTCAGTTGAGATCCTTCTCTACAGTACCGGTGAATGTAATCCCTCACGGATTTTCCCTCACGGGCGGAACCTGATAGTGAGAGAGGGGCGCCACGCCTCGATAAATCAGTCAAGAAATAGATGTCCTTAACAGTCATGGGGATGGATTTACCTCTTATCTGGAACACTTGGTCGGTAGGATCCCATGCATCGAGGAAATATTGCAACAAGTTGATTTGTTGCCTCATGCTAGACATGCGGAAGAACTTGAGCAAGCCACAGTTCCGCAATGCAGTTACCATACCCGGATCATGAAGGGAAACCATGTCCTCTTCTTCATGCTCGTGTTCACGCCATGTAACAACCATTTTTTCTCTGATGAATCTCTGAAAAGCAAACAAGAGAAGAATTAGGATCCTGATTTGGCAAAAAACAGGCAAAATTTCCATGAAAAATCAGTGCAAAAGTTTTCCTCAGCTCATTGCACCATAGCTGTGTACTAGGTGAGATGCATCCTAACTAGCCAGTGGCCAGCCTAGGATGCATCACACCTTTCGATGTATACTAGGTGCGATGGGGGCAGAGCGAAATGTTCAAACCCCAGGGGCCCAAAAAAGCAGGAAAACATGCTCAGAATTCAAAAAGGAAAGAATGCAATTGAAGAGCTTAGGTTTAGCTCCTACCTGGTCCAGACGGCGCCGAAAATCATCCACAGAATCTCCCAGATTCAGCTGATGAAAATCAAGGGGGAAAACACCTCCAGAGCTCCAACAGTCACAACTCCAAATGAAATGGTAAAATGAGGGGTAAAAAACTATTTTTAAGTTACCTTTCACGTAATTTAAGTAGGGTATTAGTTTTTTAACTCATTTTTCAAGCATATGTCCTCATTTCTAATCAGTTTGATGGAGCAATTGAATAGGTAGTATGACCGTCAAAATAACATAGTGTTAATGGTGAATCGAATATCAAGGACCATTATCACGAGCAATTTTACGCGAAGTTCAAGCTCGTTAAAAATTAAACCTAGCAATGGGCATATGTTCCACCAGAGTTTAAGCTCATTAAAAAATGAACCCACCTCCGGTAAATAGCCATTGTGAATGATTATCATCAACTTTTGAGCCTTGGTTGTGTTCTTACCATCACCTCCACTCTGTTTTAGCCGATCATTCGCCTCCATTTGATTGTTTACCCCTTTTGAGGAACAACTGCGATGAGTGATCTTATTAGCCACCTTTTTACACTGCCGTGATTGGGAAAGTTCCAAACCTCACCTGGAACTAGCTGCTATCTGAAAACATCACTCGTTCCTCAAAAAACGAGTCTCCTTTAAGCTCTTTTCATCTAACTTGTAAAATATGAAAAGATTTTCGAGCAATTGGCCTCTCCGGCTCATTAAAGTGATCGGAAGTGCTATCCCTCCTCTAGATTTTAATCTTTTTGGACCTGAGGGATCATTACACAAAAAGATCGAGCTTTTGTCTTGTTCGGCTCATTAAAACTATCGAAAAGACATCCCTTTCGCATTGTTTTATACTTTTTCGGAATTAAGGGACTATATTACGAAAAAGGAATATTGGAGTTTCCTTTCCGTCTCTTTTTAGACTCTCTAAAATTGAAAAGGACTGAGTTATCCTTGTCGTTAAACTTGTTAAAAAAATAGCGACAAACTTGTCCATTCAGACAAGAGCGAGTTTCACTGTTGCTAGGCTCATTAAAACATAGCGACGGGTTTGCCCGAAGGGAAAATTATAGAACAAGCATATGTTATCCTCCTCAAGCTTGACAAAAATAAAGAGGTACTGGTCAGAAATGACTGGGGAAAATTGGGAAGAAAACTTGAAGAAACTTTATTGGTAGCAGGTCGCTCTTGAACATGAAACTTTCACTCCATCACCATGATTGAGTCGAGTTGGGTTATTCCGTTCACCGGTCATATCACCATTGGTCCACCGTACCATCCACTTTTGGGGTTAATGCTACCAATCCATTTTAGTGTCGCCAATATGTTCAAGAGAAGTCGTTCAGAGAATTCACCTACCCAGCTTATGCCTCATCCGCTACAATACCTTCACGCTTCATTATTTCATGACCGCCGCCCTGAACCTTGTATCATCAGATCGCTTTCACCTCTACAAAATCATTTGCTCCATTTCATGTCGTAGATGTGGGATCCATTAATGCCCTCCTACGACGGGTCACTTCTTGTCAACATTAGCTCATTATCCAAGAAGCTGACCTAGGGAAAACCATTCTAGTACTTTGAAGCTTGCATGCCTCAATGGAAAGTTTCTCACTTCCAGCGACAGGTTTACTCTAATGGACTTTGACCGAAAGATTTTGCGTGGTGTTCGACATCAACTCATGTATTCACACCACGTGAATTGTACTGCAGTACCTTGAGGGTCATCATCATTATCGGTGATTCCTCTCGCGTCTGTTAACAGCTTACATCATTGGCTGGTAATCAGGCGATGTCCTTCCATGTTCGACATCAGAACATCTTTTCACATGGATCGACTTGTACTTTTGGGCGAATATTGAACGAGTTTTGAAGACCCCGGATCTAGTTTCATCCATCTGGGCTGCGATATATTCAGGAAAATAAAGACATCAAATGTACATCATTGCTGCACAGATAATCATCCAAACTAAGGGATGATGGCTCTACCAGAATCATCAGTCTGCACACAGATGGTTGTCTGTCCTATGTACATGAAAATGAATTTATCAAGCTGAGCATGGGAATGCCCGCCTCAACTAGATCATGAAAATATTATGAAGATAATGTATTGTATTGTATCTTATTATAGGTCACCTTCTAGTGCAAAAAACCTCAGATCCTCATTATAAAGCATTTCACCCGACATCAAAAGATTTACGACCTCATGCTTTAGGGGGAAACTGTTATAGACATATTTGGGCACTGCAACCCCAATCATATATGTCCATAAACCAAGGGCTTCTAAGTCCCTAAAAGTGTTGTTTCATACCCTAAAGGAGCAAGGTTAGCTGATTGCATCATCTCCCAGAAGTTTTTCATGAAAAACCACTCAGAACTGGTCAAAGCAGGACCATATAGACTGCCCAGTGCAAAGGGTGCGATGCATCTCACCTGCCACATGCAAAAAGTGCGATGCACATTGGAAAGCCCTTCCATAGGGTGCGATGAGCGAGAGCAAACTAATGGCACACGCAGTTTGCTAGGTGGTGACCCTGAGAATCTTCTAGAAGCTACTCATTTGACACTTGCCTCCCTGAATTCGCCCAAGGATGAGTAAGAGATCATGAAATCTCCAAGTGGAACCAAGAACTATCAGAGAGATGACACTAATCAAAATCCCAGAAGCTGACTCACCCCCATGCAAATATCTATAAATGGATCCCTCATCCCAAAGATCCAGAGGTTGGAACTTGGTAATTTGAAAAGAGGTGCTGCTGGTTTCTCTTTGAAGACATTGTTGGGTGATCTTGCTTTGTGTGAGGTGAAGAGGGCTTTCAAGTTGGGAGGATGGTGCTGGGTCAGACCAAGTGGTTGTAATCCTCTCTTCTACTAATTTTACTAATAAAACTATTTGAGTTTTCCTCCATATTCTGTTTTCCTCCATATTCTTGTGTATCTCTGAATGTTGTGTTGATATATGCATTTGTATGGTCAATATATATCTAATCCTATATTGTTTACAATGATAGATCTATATGCTTTGATGGTATTATGCTACTGCGAATCTACAGGTGCTCTTTGAAGTGGGACAAGTAAGGAAGTAGTGGCAAGATTCTGTCAAAGGAGAAAGGAAACAAGCAAGGAGCCAAGCGGAAGACTGATGTTGGTGCTCTCTGCTTCTTTCTCATCTCTCTCTCGTAAAGGAAAAAACAAGTGAATTTAATCTATTTGTTTCTAAGATAACTACCTGTCTTAGTGGGACTAGCAGCTCTGAATAGACACTAGATTTCCTGATAACATGAGGAAAGTTGTTTGAGTTTGTCTCCACAGTGCCTTGCTCAAAACACAAATGACAAAAATGTGAGTCCAAAAGTCCTTATATAGGTTGCAAAATGAAAAATATTTTTTCAAAAGTTGATTTTTATCTTATGGATTTTTTTACCTTTTGGATTGGAGTGTTGGGAATGGGTTGTCGTTACAGGAAATTTTGGAGACTTCTTCGAGAAATTGTTTTGGTCCCATGACCGCAGAACCGTCATGGTAGATATCATTTTCTTACTGGCATATAGGTTAGGGAGTACCAATTTCCACTGCATTTTGCATACTAGCCTCCATACCGAGATATGTTTTCCATAGGATCGACTCCATCATGTCTTGGTTCACAAACCATTTTCACTTGCTGACTTTAAAATCATGACGTGATGGTAGAGCCAATATTTAAATGGGCATTTTAGTTAGATCCTCACTAACATTTGTTGCCAATGCGCTATATTGAGTAGGCTCGGGAGTCCTCTTTAGTCCCACCATGACTTATGTGTTGAAGACTCATTCTCGTCCTTCTGCGCTGTTTTCTGGCCTTATAACTTAGAGGCTCCTTTGTGTTGAGTTGTACTGCTGCATTGCATGTTGACTATTTGTACCTTTTGGCCTTGAGCTGGATTCACTTGGACTCCTATTTAAGCCACTTTTCGACCATGTATTCTACAAAATCATCCTTGCAATCACTAAGCCTTTGCAACTTGATGCACCCTTTTACCCGTTGAAAGAGAATTCCTTTGAGTTTCCTTGACTAGCTTCGCCACCTTGCATTGAGCATAAGAATGTTCCCCTCCCAGGAACTAGAGCATCTGTTTTTCGACACTTGTTCTTTCCACTATACTATAGAATTATTTTATTCTTTTTTAAGCTTCCCATAAAAGATAAAGACAAAATAATTATATATTCCAAAAAGAGCAGGAATGGGAAATTATTTCCATATTTGATGGCAGCTAGAGTCAGTTGTGTCACCATTGAACAAAACACTCAAAAGTAAGTCTTTCCTCCATTAGGATGGGTTTTAGTTTGACTTAGGAGAGCCTTAACCTTATTATTGAGTTAGTACTCCTCTGATTGGTTACCTCTTCCAGTCCTATGGAGAGTTTGCTTATGCCTCTTGCATGACGAACTTATACAAAGTTATCATATGCTGCCATGTAGTCACAGTTGAGTCGTGCTTTTGTTCAAGGGAAGTAAACCTGAGTCGGCCTCTCTGTGGTGTCTCTTGACATATTTTTTAGTCAACCATCCCTAGTTGCCAGAATCATGTTCATTATCACATCAACTATATTGGTACTTCGTTTGTGATGGTTTGAGAAGGTCTCCATTGACTTCTTGCTGGCGGGTCTTGCTCTTATTGACTACGATAAATTGCTCTGAGGGAAGATCTAGAGACACACCCTGGCCCTATTTTCATTATTGATAGGTCACCTTTTGCTTAACATCGATCAATATCATGGGTCTTTGACTGAGTGGTTTCCCTTGTGTTCGACATCAACTTTCATTGTCACACATTGGGATTTGTGCAGTGACTTGGTTTCCATTTGACCCTATTGGTGGATTCCTTGCCTCTGTATCAACTTTCATTATTGGTTGGTTCAGAGGGTTTCTATCATGCACTAGCCACATCTTGTGTACGCTGGAAACGTGCTTCAGTTGGGTTACTACATCTTTGTTTGTCCGATTCCTTCCACATTATTGGCCTACGGGTTACACTCGCGCTAGATTGAGGAAGGATTCCTTAATTCATTCCTTCTAACGGATATTTTCCCATTGACTTCAGCTCATTGCTCTGGGAAAGAGATCTAGAGTCCATTTGGCAGTACCTTAGGGTTTGTAGTCATTAGTGGCAGATTCCTTCACTATCGATAGTGGGAAAACATCATTGTCTCCTAATTGATAGATTCTTCCAAGTGTTCAACTATAACTCATTTATTCGCACTTGTTAGATTGTACTGGTACCTTGACTCTCATCATCATTATCAGCGAGTAGCCTCACGTTTGTTAACGATATAAATTAATGACCAACATCCAAACGATTTCTCACATGGTGGACTTCAGATCATTTATTCCCATTGTGTAGAAATGTACCACATCGGTTGGTGAAGACCTCGGGTTTGCATTAGCATGTCTTGGTTCACTTTTCGGTTGCTTCTGTTTTTGCTAGTTGATACCATCCACCTTATATGTTGCAGTTCTTTACAGCGACATCTTATATGTTGGCACCCGAGTTGTAGTGTAGTACCATTTATTCCATCATGTTCACTTGGTACTATTTGGATCAATTTCTTGACTTCAGTGATCAGCTTCATACTTCAGCATCATTGATCAGCTCTTTATGTGTGATATTTAGACATGTACTTTCTTGATTATGATTAGATGATCCATTATGTATTTTTAGTTCCTTTATACTTGTATGCATATTGGATCCACTTTTGTACTTGACATGTGGACATGCTTTACTATTTATGAGCATGGGTATGCCCACCTCAGACAACAATTTCTTTCTGATCTCTTTCACTGGCTTGGCAGGCTGAATTCTGGTGAACTCCTCCTCGGTCTCGACATGATTCCTTCTATACACTTAATACATTTCGGCCATCATGTACCCCTTCTAACCTCATATATTAGGGGGCATCTGTTATAACACCTTTTGCCACTCTTGGTAGATATGATGCTCTGATTATGGCCTAGGGCAACCCTTCCTTCCAGACTTGGTCCAAAATCTAAAAAACAGTGTTTTATCACTATACGCTACTTTTCCCTGTGATAACAGGATGTACATGCAAGTTAGCATATAACCAAGCCACGTACATATGTTAAAACACTTAAAAAAAATAAATTTCCTTAATTTCAGGTGGAGTTCACGAGTTTTACTGTTACTCACCCGCTATTGCCCATGGCCCAACTATTTCCCAACTGAAAACACTAATTTGGAGAAGTATAAATAAACCTACATGGGAAGGCCTTAAGGGGGAGGAGATGAGATATTTATATTATAGTGAGATTATCCTTGATCTATTATGACGAAATATCTGTGCCTCCTGCACTCCCCAAAGCTTCAGGAAACCCTTGTTTCCTTGTTATAGATATCCTTCATCTTTCTTGAAGATATCCTTGTATTGGTGATGGAGGAAGATTGTTGAGGCTGGGAAAGGATGAATCTAGAGGACGGTTCCACTTGAAGCCTGAGAAGGACTCAGGTTGTATTTCTACACTTTACTTGTAGCTAACTTCAATAAAGGAATGTTGTTCTGTTTCCGATATTAAATGTGTTTATGCATCTATTTGTATTGTAATTCGCTTATGAATCTTACATTGATGCATAATTTTTCATTAATTTATATGATTTAAAGTTAATATCATCAACGTGCTTTACGTTTCTACTACCGTATATGTTTCATTTGAATAATTTTCAGGTTTCGAAGATATCAAGAGAAGCTGAGGGTTTGCACCTTGCGGGATCTACTCAAACGTAGGACTCCCGGGTAACGACACTCTTACACATTTCTGTAGAATAAGAATTTAGGTTGATTTCTTGAGCATTTATTGTTGTGGGATTCCCACTGCTTTGTTGGGGTTTTCAACCCAAGACCCTAGGGTGGTCTCACTCACAACAACAATTAACAATGTAAACTTTGAAACGGGAACTAATACTGTTACCCATTTCGTAGAGACAGCAAAAAAATGACTTGATTTTGAAAAGGGGTGATGCAGAACACACGTTTTTTTTAGAGCATAGTTTTTGGAACTTTAATTTTTTTCATGTGCATTACATTTTAGAATGGTAGTGATTTTCATGCTGATTTAAAAAAGTGAGTATTCTGCATCACACCTTTTTTTTAAAAGACCTATTTTTTGGCTTCAAATTTTCTAGTGTATGAAATTTAAATAATTATTTTCTAAATTTGATAGTTTTTGAAGTGGTCGTTTTCTTCATATTTTCTTGTTTTCTATTTTAATTTTAATTTTTTTGTAGTGGGTTTTTTTTGTTTTGCATTTTTAAATTAGAAAATCGATAGTTTGAATTTTAGATAATCTACATATTTATACATCCTTAATTAATTTTTCAATCCACATGAAATAATTGTTTCTAAAAAACAATATTTTTTAACAATGGACATAAAAATAACCATTTTTAACATAAAAATAACAAAAAACTACACGTTTTGATAATTTTTTGCTAGAATTAACATGTCAAAATCACAATTTTTATACAAAAAATTTAATTAAAAATGGTCAACTAATAGTTTTTTTTTATGAATTTCATGTCAAAAAAAAAATAATAATCACTTTTTTTTCAAAAAATAATAATTAACTTAAAAATCAATGCGAAAATCACAAATTACAAATATTGAACACATAATAACTTTAATTGATTGATTATTCTTTTCATAAAATGTCAGAGTCAAAACATTGCAAAGCTTGATTTCCAAGAATAACTTAAATTTAATCAACTATGTCACGTAATCCAAACTCTTCGTCCTCTAGAGTTTCATCATTGTCTTCTTCCACAATATTTTCTGCTTCATTTTGCGAATTTTCCTCTTCTAATGGGTCTTTGATGTCTGCGAATCTCCCAATGTATGTCTTTCCAAACATGCCATGTAATGGTGGTTGGGGTTCCTTTGCCTTTTTTGCCACACGTGATTCACTAAAGTCCCCTTTCTTCAACCCAATTTCTTGCATTGCATCTGGAAGAAATTGAGGAGCATTAATTCTTTGCTGAATGAAATTGCATTGTAATGGATCTTTCTCAATTGCAATGAAATTTCTTCCTTTTTGAAGGCAGCATGCTAGTGTTGTACCTAATTATCAAGCACAAAAAAATAATGAAATAAATTAGTACAGTGACATATTAATTAAAAAAAGAACATATTGAAATTCAATTCCATATAGCAAAACCTACCTGAGCCAGAAAATAAATCCAGAACCCAATCTCCTTCATTTGAACATATGTCTATAAGATAGTTAATCAATAATTGTGGTTTTTGATAAATGTTAACTATCTCTCCTTTCGTTTCTTTGTATTCATATGTTAGTTTTCTCACAACAGCATCATAAGTCAGTATTTGGCTATGACTCTTTCCGTCCACCCGATTAAAAATCATAGACATATGGCTATCATCTTTTGCCCAACTATCAATATGAATGAACTCACAGCCATTTATAAATTGTTGATCTTCATTGTTAAGAAGATTTGACTTTTGCCTGTAACATGAAATAGTAAAAGTTCAGTTAACTTGTACATAAATGAATTTTTCAACATTAATCAAATATACCTTTTAAACGTCTTACCATGTAAGCTGCATCCTTGAATTTGTTTTCCCCTTGAAGTTTGACAATATCATTGCCAATTGTGTGTCTGAATGAAATGTCACAAATCTCCATAATGGTGATGACGTCACTTCTACAAATCCCGCAACCACTTTATTAAAAACTTGATAAGTATAAGGGTCACTATCATAGTAAATGTTTGGAATATTGAAACCATGGGGAATATCTGCAATAACTAGGGCATAATCCCTTTTTGGTATGAGTTTAGCAATGTCTTCACAATCGCCTTGTATTACTTGATATTGAATAGTATCTAGCCCATTCCAAATGAAATGATTAAGAGTTGGATCAAGTTCAACATTGTTAATACATTGCTTCCTCAGTCTTTCAATCTTTATTTTTTCAATAAAAGTCTTGAAACTATCTGGTGCTCCATTATCTTCCTTCCTCATCTTTGATCAAATAAACAAATATATGTGTAAGTTTTAAATTAAAAATAGTACACAGATGAATAAAACTGAATGTATAAATCAAGATACCTTTTTAAATGCAAGATAAAAAGCTTTTAATGTTGATGTAGAACTTGAATCTGGATAGTTGCGTACAACATCATCCCAACTATCTTCATTCAACAATCTAACCATTTGTTCTTGAATTTTCATGTAAACTTTGTGACTGCATAGATAAAGTAAAAAAAAGTTAATATAATGATATGTATAACAAATACTACAAAGAACAACATGTTTTATTTAAAAGATAACTATAATCCTAGAAATAAATAAAAATAATTCAGCAAACTTACTTTTGAAATTCTTCAGACATTTCTTCCAATGATAATTCTCCTAACCTGACACAAGATAATATTGTTTTGACAATTTTTTCATCTTTCACTCCTTGCATCGCCCTCCAAGGCGTGATGGTCATATCGTCTGGAAGTTGCTTTAGTTCAGGAGCTGATTTACTGTTGCTACATATCAATGGCTTAGACTTTTTGACCCTCTGGTTTTTAATGCCAATGTCTTCCCACATGCTAAAAATCTCATCAATCAACTTCCAAACATCTTCAGTTCTAAATGCCAATTTGAAAATGTTATCAACACCTCTGAATAAATCACTATGTCTTTTGTCTTTTCCACCTTTTGAATTGGTTTTCTCTTCAATTTGATAGCCTATTTCCATACAACATTCCTTTCGGAAATCTGTAGTAACATGTATCCTATCACCACCACATTTTTCTTGAAATTCACTATGAATAAATCTAACCCTTTGGATGAAAGTCATAGACATCCTATATTCATTATCTGAATTATGATCCCATGCCACTAACTTTGCTTCTGTTTCATTTAAACCAGCATAAATGATACATTTCATTGTTTCAAAACGTGGGTTATTAGGATATTCCTCCATCAATTGTCTTTGAGCTTCTACAGAATGGTTCCCCCCAAGCACATAATAATTGTATTCAAAACATTTTGACTTATCAAATGCTTCTTTTTTGGGAACCTGAAGTGGATGAACAAGAAGCACATAACTAACCACATGAGCATATGGATTGTACCTCATCAATGTCTTCAAGTTGTGAACATGTAGATGATGTGGCTTTCTGACTTGATATTGGCATTGTCCTTCACTTGCCTTATAGGTTTGTCTGACATTTAGCTGAAATGTACGACCACCATCAATTAAGTTTCTTTTTGTCAAGTTCTGTCGAATGGCATTTTGTTTTGTTTTGATAATGCCATCATCTAAATCAGCTCCTGGTGTAATGATTTCTCTGCTTTCTTTTGAAGTTTCACTAGGTTCTTGACTGCTGGTAATGACTACTTCAAGATCTTCAACTCTACTTTTCTTCGTCATAACATTCTCAACAGATTTATTCTTGGGCATTGTTACTTTTGGTCTTTTACGACTTTTCTCAGTTCCAATGTCATCTTCAGTAATCGCAACATATGCTTCACTGTCAATTTCAACTTCATCGTCCTCAAAAGTAACTTGTTTACCCTTGCTAGATTTATCCACCAGAGACCTTTTTTTCAGATTCTTTGGATGTAGTTTTGTAGCATCATCAATTACTACATTTTCCATGTTTTCCATATCTTCTTCTGACACTGAGTAAAAATGGCTGACAACTTTCATGATATCATGCTCTATGAAATGAATGCCTCCCAACCTAATTGAACAACTTTCAACAAAATTCTGCCAAACAAAATATCATATGTCAATAAAAACAAAATTAAAAAAATATAGAGAGACACTTTCAAGAACGCAAAATAAAAATACAAATAACAATACTTACGATGTTTTGTGTCATCTCATTTACGATTTGTTTACACAACTTTGTAGATATCTCTCTCCTGTCATATAATGAATATGATAGTCGGTATTTAATCCTTTCATGTGACTTGGGAGCTTCTGTAGTCCGTAAACAACTTCAGTGTTCGGTACCAAACACATATCTATGACTCTTCCCATCACCTCCAAATTTTCATTATTATGGGGTATATCAATATATAGATATATATTCACATTTGTGCTCTCTCTTTCTTTCACATACCAGGCTCTTGATGGAAATTTCACCTCTTTTGAAGTTTTCCAGTCTGAAATTATCTTCTTATCACTTAAGGCACTTGAAAGATTTGTAGCCATGAGCTCAGGTGGAGTTCGTTCACCAATGTTTTTCGAAGATGCACCTTTAAGAGTCTTTGGTCCAGAAAGATTCACAGAAATTTTCCTTGATGCCATTTTCCTAAAAAATAAAAACACATAAATTAGTAAATAAAAAAAAGCATATTAACTTAAATTAACAACGAAAATATACCATAAATTTGTTATTTGTATAATCAAAATGGCCCAGCCACCTCTAATGGGCGGGCGGGCGGGCGGGAGCTCGGGTGAGGGACGACGAAGCTAAGTGGACTGCTGGGCAAGTGAGGGCGAGCCCCCTACCCCCCTACCCATGCGCCCCCCACAACCCCCTACCCATGCCACCCCCGTCTACCCCCCATAACCCCCATACACATGCCCCCCCTCTACCCAACCGACCCCCCAAGCCCCTTACCCGTGCCCCCTCCCCTTAACCCCCTTACCCATGCCGCCCCTCCAACCCCCTTACCAATGCCCCCCACCTACCCTTGCAAACCATGCCCGCCCACCCACGCCCCCCCAAACCCCTCGTCGCCCACCCACACGCTCCCTCAACCCGCCCCCTGCCCTCTCGGCCCCCCCACCCCACCCACCCCTCCCACCCACCCACGCGCGCCCCCCCAACCCCCTCCCCTGCCACTGGCCCCCTCACCTCTCGGCCCCCTACCCCTCCCCGCCCACCGCCCCCCCAAACCCCTCACCTCTCGGTCCCCCAACCCGCCCCCTCACCTCTCGGGCCCCCACCCCCCCCCCCCCACCTCTCGGCCCCCTAACCCTCCCCGCCCACCGCCCCCCCAAACCCCCTACCCCAACCCGCCTCCTCACCTCTCGGTCCCCCAACCCGTCCCGCCCACCCACATGGCCCCCCAACCCACCCTGCCCACTCACACGGCCCCCCAACCCGCCCCGCCCACCCGCCCCCCCACCTCTCGGCCCCCCAACCCCCTCGCCCACACGCATCCCCAACATGCCCCGCCCATCGCCCACACCCCTCCCCAATCCGCTCACCCACACGGCCCCCCAACCCGCCCCACCCACCGCCCACACGCCTCCCCAACCCGCCCACCCACACGGTCCCCCAACCCGCCCCGCCCACCGCCCACCCGCACCCCCAACCTGCCCCGCCCACTGCCCACCCGCCCCTCACCTCTCGGCTCCCCAAACCGCCCCGCCCACTGCCCACCCGCTGCCCACCCGCACCCCCAACCCGCTCCGCCCACCCGCCCCCTCACCTCTCGGCCCCCCAACCCGCCTCGCCCACCGCAAACCCGCCCCCCCAACCTGCCCCGCCCACCCACCCCCTCACCTCTCGGCCCCCGAACCCCCCCGCCCACCACCCACCGCCCACGCCTGGCCACCGTGCGGCCCTCTGCCCTGCCCGACCGGCGGGGTTGATTTGATTCCCGTCGGTCGGGCGGGGCGGAGGGACGCGCGGGTGGCCAGGCCGAGGCCAACGCCACCCGCGTGGCCCTCTGCCTCGCCCGATTGGCGGGGGTTCGATTCCCGGAATTGACCCCCCACCGGTCGGGCGGGGCGAAGGGCCGTACGGGTGGCCAAGCTGAGGCCAACGCCACCCGCGCGACCCTCCGCCTCGCCTGACCGGCGGGGGGTCGATTCCTGGAATCGACCCTCCTCCGGTCGGGTAGGGTGGAGGGCCGTGCGGTGGCTAGGCTTGGGTGGTGGGAGATGAGGAGGGGAGCGGCGAGGGGTTGGGGCCGTGGGCGGGGGGGTTGGGGTTGTGGGCGGGGGGCCATGGGTAGGTGGGGTGAGGGGGCGGGGTTGGGGGGATGGGGGGTCCGTGGGGGGGGGGGGGGTGTTGAGGGGGCGGGGGTGAGGGGGACCCACGTGGGGTGGGTGGGTGGGTGGGTGGGGTGAGGGGGCGGGGGTGGGGGGATGGTGGGGCCGTGTTGAGGGGGCGGGGGTGAGGGGGACCCACGAGTGGGGGGGGGGGCGTGGGCCCGGGGGGGGGGGGGGGGGGTGGTTAGGGGCCGGGGGGGGGGGGGGGGGTAACGGGGATTGGGTTGGGTGGGGGGCGTGGGAGTTAGGGGGGGTAACGGGAGTTAGGGAGGCCGGGGGCGTGGGAGTTAGGGGGTGGGGGAGGGAAGGGAGGGGAGTTGGGGAGGGGAGGCGCATGGGTTGGGTAGGAAGGTGAAGAGGGCATGGGTGAGGGGGAGAGGTCGGTAATGGGTTGGGGGGAGGCTGAGAGGTGAGGGGGGGAGGGCGCATGGGTTGAGGGAGGGTGGCATGGGACATGGGGGGCACGACGACGACCTACCCACGGTTATTGGGCGATTGAGTTTGATCGGGCCCACCATGCTCACGATTGACGTAATTGTTATTTTGGCTTAAAAAATTATTAATTTAAAAAAAAAATCTTCTTCATTAAATTAATTTAATATGAAAATTTTGAAGGAAAAAAATTGAACTTACCTTTCAATTGCGAGAATTCTTTGTTGAATATGTTGTTGATAACAATACAACTGCTCCACAAATTCACGAGTCTTTCAACGAACCTCAAAAAACCTGGATGTGACATGAGTAATAGTGATAATGAAATTTAATATATAAGTGAAATTACGAGGATGTTTTTCCGTACGATTAATGTGGGATAATTTGTTTTAAAATATTATAGAGCGAATATTGTAGAATTGTTTTATAACGGATTGAATGTGGGATTAATTTGTTTTAGAAGATATTATAAAAATTAAAAAAAAAAATTCAGTTGTTTAGTAAATATTATATACTTTAACTATTAGAATAATTAATGTACAAGTTGTAGTTTACAATTTTATTTTTTGTGATTTATTTCATAAAAAAATTTAGTTTGCGTTTTTCAATAAATTGTAGAATAAATTAATGAAGGTAAATAAATCTAACAAACTTTTGGAGGGAAATTATTTAGCGAAATTTTTTGGAGGGAAATATTTTCGCGAAACTTTTTGGAGGGAATATTTCATTCTTTAAGCTATATAATATCCTTAGGAGACTCCATTTGTATCATTCAACATCTCCTATTTGAAAGGGATGGATTGTTCTGATAGTGAAGTTTTGATTTATACACCATCAACATCTTGATCGCGTAACAACTCTATTCATATTGATGAATATAGCGGGAATTCTTCCACTATGAATAAAAAGTCAATTCTTCCACTTATTCCCCATTCTAAAGAGTATGAGAGCAGCACTGATGAAAGAGGGGATGGAGAATTTCAAATTAATAAAGAGTCACAGATTCCACTTAGTCCTAATTCTAAGGACTATGAAAGCAGCGGTGATGAAGAGCATGATGGTGAAGTTCAAATGAATGGAGTGTCACGATGTCCACTTAGTCCTAATTCTGAGGACTATGAGAGTAGCAGTTTTGAAGAGCATGATGGTGAAGTTCAAAAGAATGGAGTGTCACAGTGTCCACTTAGTCCTAATTCTGAGGACTATGAGAGCAGCAGTTTTGAAGTGCATGATGGTGAAGTTCAAAAGAATGGAGTGTCACGGTGTCCACTTAGTCCTAATTCTGAGGACTATGAGAGCAGCAGTTTTGAAGTGCATGATGGCGAATTTCAAAAGAATGGAGTGTCACGGTGTCCACTTAGTCCTAATTCTAAGGACTTTGAGAGCAACAGTGATGAAGAGCATGGTGATGAATTTCAAAATAATGGAGTGTCCAAGTGTCCACTTAGTCCTAATTCTAAGGACTATGAGAGCAGCAGTGATGAAGAGCGTGGTGATGAAATTCAAAAGAATGGAGTGTCAAAGTGTCCACTTAGTCCTAATTCTAAGGACTATGAGAGCAACAGTGATGAAGAGCGTGGTGATGAATTTCAAAAGAATGGAGTGTCAAAGTGTCCACTTAGTCCTAATTCTAAGGACTATGAGAGTAGCAGTGATGAAGAGCGTGGTGATGAATTTCAAAAGAATGGAGTGTCAAAGTGTCCACTTAGTCCTAATTCTAAGGACTATGAGAGCAGTAGTGATGAAGAGCATGGTAATGAATTTCAAAAGAATGGAGTGTCAAAGTATCCACTTAGTCCTAATTCTAAGGACTATGAGAGCAGCAGTGATGAAGAGCATGGTGATGAATTTCAAAAGTATGGAGTGTCAAAGTGTCCACTTAGTCCTAATTCTAAGGACTATGAGAGTAGCAGTGATGAAGCGCGGGATGATGAATTTCAAAAGATTGGAGTGTCACAGTGTCCTCTTAGTCCTAATTCTAAGGACTATGAGAGTAGGAGTGATGAAGGACAGGATGATGCAGTTAGTCCTAATTCTAATGATTATAAAGGTAGCAGTGACAAAGGACAAGATGTAGCATCTTCAATAAGTAAATAGTCTCATTTTCAACATAGTCCTAATTCTATGGACTATGAGAGTAGCACTGACAATGCACATGAGGAAGAATATCCATTAAACATTGAGTCAAATTTTCCATTCAGTCCGAATTCTAAAGACTATGACAGTAGCACTGAAGAAGGGGAAGATGAAGAGTATCCTCTAAGTCAATATTTGAAAAGCAGAGCTGATCATAGTGTGGATAACATTCCTCTTAATGATGATGAAAATCCTTATAAAAATGATGATCCAATGATGGAGATGTTGCCAAGAAATATTGTATCGAGGAGTAGGAGCAGACCTTTTCGTATAAATGCAAGTTGTTCTAGTTATACAAGGGGTAGAGCAGAATATCTGACGAGAAGAAGTTCTATCAGTGCTCTCGTTTCAAGTGAATGTGGCCAGAAAAATTGCTTGAAACATATGGATTTCACATTTGCATTAGAAAGCAGGAAGAGATATTTGTCAATGAATAAAAGCATGAAAAATTCATATTTAGTTGGATGCATGCAATCTACATTGTCAGGTTATGATTATCATATTAGGAATTTATTATTGTGTAGAAAAGCTTTCAAAATGTTTCATTCGATTGGGAATTTTCGTCTCTTGAGAATTCAAGAAAATTTGGAAAAGGATCCCACATTTTATTCAGAAGTACGTCATAAAAGACAGTTTGGGCCATTATCAAACACTACAAGGTCATGGATGAAAGATTTCTTTTCAAATCATGGAGAGTGTATGCCAAATAGAGAGACAATACATATTCCTGATATTTTTTCAAGACGAGAAATCTACAACTTATACAAAGAATATGCAGAAGGTGCTGAGGGACATGGCCAATTTATTACATATCAATATTTTGTGAAGATATGGAAGAAAGAATTCAATAATGTCCGTATTCCTAAGAAGACAAGAATGGGGATTTGCAGTACATGTGCTTCTCTTAAATAAAAAAGGGACAAATGTGAAGGCTCAAAAAGAGGTAAGCGTTCATAACTTTAACTTTTAAAATTGTATAGTCATCAACTATGAAAACATATTTCTTAATGAATTTCTTTTATGTTGTGTAGATTTAATTGTCAAAGAACTTCAGGAGCATCGCGAACAACAAACAAATGAAAGGAAGAAGTTGTACGAGCATCGAAAGAAGTGTTATGATAATCCGAATAAATATTTGGGTTTGATAATTGATGGTATGGACCAGAAGAAAACACTTTTACCACATTTTGTTCGCACACCCAAAAATTTACAAGAGGAAAATTTTATTCAGTTTCACTTGGTCGGTTGTATGGTCTTCAATGGGAAAATGTTGCCAAGGGTGTACTTCACAGCTCCAAATATTCATAATGATGCAAATCTGACTTAACCATAATTCATGATGTGATTTCTCATTGGTTTGGTAATCTTCCTGAAGTTTTGTATCTACAATTGGACAACACTTGCCGTGAAAACAAAAATCAGGTTGTTTTTGGATATCTAAACATGCTTGTTGAATTGAGAATTTTTCAAAAGGTAAAGGTTGGTTTCCTTCTTGTTGGGCACAATCATGACCATATTGATCAGATGTTCAGTCGTTTTTCAGTCACATTGAGGAGGAAGGAAGTTGGGAGCTTGCCATCACTAATTGGATGTATTAAGAAATCATACATGCCAGAGCCTACGTTTGATGTGTTGGAAGAAACTGTTGACATGCGAAGGTTTATTCTGGGATCATATGGTGAGGGGAAATGCATTGAACAACTTAATGACATTAGCTTCCAACATCAATTTCGTATCAAAAAAATTGATGGGAAAACACTAATATGGGGCAAGAAGTTTTCAACTACTACAGAACGGGCACCGTCATCAGGTTTGCAATTTTTGAAGTTCATTCCAGATCGTCCAATATTTGCATTAAAAATATTGTTATTACAATCAGTTGGTGAAGTTCAAAATGCATGCAGATAGAATAGACATATAAATTATTCTGATTGCCTGGAAGAAATTAAAAAATGTATTAGATATACATATGAGTACTTTGACATTGCTGATTCAGTTTGGTGGGAGTCATTTTTCAATAATCAAAGTGATATCATTTCAACAACAACAAATGAAGATATACCTTTGAAAAATCCATTTAGTTGGCCACAAAATATGTCGAATGAATAGGAGGAAGTAAACATTGTTGAACAGCAACAAAGTCAAGGTATTATTAATTCTTCACAGGCAACAGAAAGAGAGATGCATATTGGTTCCAGAAGATCTCATGCACAACATGAAGCCATGGAAGACCTTTATAGGGGTTCAGTACAGGATATTAAGGAGGGTTGCATGATTGTAGTGCTAGCAGATGGAGATCCCAATGGCTATCCATTTTGGGTTGCTAAAGTTATAAAGGTCTTTACAGAAAATGAGGATGTTACAGGTGTTGAAGTACATTGGTATGCCACAAATACACACCCATTCAATGGTGTGTATAAGCCAGAGATGGTAGTTGACAAAAAAAATGGTGGAAAAAAAGAAAGAAAGGGTACAAATATAAATCGCCACCGCACAGACATATTACAATTGGAGGATGTTGACATACTTGTTTATGACTTCAATTTAACAAAGAGAGGAACTCTTCGCTTCAAGACGATAGAGATTCTGAAAAGGTTGTTACCAGAAGGAACAATGTTTACATGGGAGTCTGCTGAAACCAGTCGTAGATCTAGAAGAATTTTGAAACCTGGAATGTTTGGCATGCATGTGGACTCAGATGGGGCACTAGTTGATGAAAGAGAGGAACTCTTCGCTTCAAGACGATAGAGATTCTAAAAAGGTTGTTACCAGAAGGAACAGTGTTGACATGGGAGTCTGCTGAAACCAGTCGTAGATCTAGAAGAATTTTGAAACCTGGAATGTTCGGCATGCATGTGGACTCAGATGGGGCACTAGTTGATGAAAGAGAAGAATATGGAACATCTTTGTCAGCATCCAGTCACTCATCTGAAGATGTGAATTCTGATGGTGTGCAAGAAAATATGAGTGATTTTGAATAATTGTTTAAGACAGTTTATATAACTGATGTATGCATCGTATCTTCAAATAAAATTAATGTTTTCCATATGGTGTTAAATGAGAGGTTATGAATAATTTTTATGTTGTTGGATTATATGTCTTAAGTATGATAAATTTTATTGTTTAAATATCTACAATGCAATATCAAATTAGAGATATAATGTATGTTTTATTTAGTATACAAATAAAGATTTTTGAATTCATTTAGTGATGTAATTTTTTCATAATGTCATGGTTTCTTAATTTTATAGTTGAAAAATTTTCAATTTCTTTTGTATCTAGCATGTTATGGTTGAAAACATGTTAAATTTATACTTAGGAAAGAAAAATGATATTCTACCAAAAACATTAATGTGTTTTTTCCTCATAAATAAATTTGTTTGAGACATAAAAATTTGGTTTTATTAGCGTTTTTTAAAATTTTTGAAAATTGAACCTAAAAGAAAAATCATTGTTCCAGTATCATTACTTTCATTTTGAAGCTATTATTTGCACAAAAATTTCATAGTAAATTTCGTATTCACTGCCATTTTTAAAACATGTTCAAAATTTACGCCTAAAAAATAAAAACATCATTCCAGTATACACACTTTTCGTTTTTAGCACTGTTTTTGATGCTTTTTTGGCCAGAGTTCCCGTTTTGAGTTTATAGTTCCTGTTTCAAAGTTTACATTGTTAATTTTAGTTTTGTATAGAGTTTTTCTATTATTAGATATTTTATTTTGTTATTTTTAGCATGCATGATCTATTCTTATTAGGGTGCAAATCCTTAGTCAATTAGAATACTTATGCATGAGAAATTCATGTCTTAGGTAGAAGACACAAATATCAAGGATGGGATGCATGCTTGCATGCTCTAGTTCATCTTTTGATGGATGCACACTTACTTGAAACTCTTACCATGCAACTATGATACACTACTAGATAGGATTTTGGTAGTGTCCATATTCATTGTACCTTCTCTCCTCTTCTTATTCTATAAGCGAGATGCAAGGTGCACCATTGTGTTGGTTATCGAGGTTTTGTTTTGAACTGTTGTAGTGTATCATTTTCAGTATCTGGATCATGCTACTCCAAAAAACTACCACAGCAACTTGAAATCTAATATAAATGCAATTGAGAGTTCAAATCTATGTATTTTCCATTCAAATTTTCCATAATATGTATTTGTAAATCAACCAACTTATATCCACCTCCTTTTTATTGAAACTTTCAAGTTTTCAGCTACCTAGTATTTAGGTTATTCTTTCTAGGTGCAAAATTTGCTTACCATTATTAATGAAAATAAAGGGATATAAATATAAAGGGCTATAAAAAATTTTAATGAAAAAATGGATACCTACAATATCTAGTGAAAGTAGGGGATTTTTAAATTGGGAAGGTGTATTGGGTTTATATTGGTAGGGGGTTAAATAAAGTGGTTTTTAGAGGTATTTTCCAATATGTAGTCAAATTAAGGGTATTGTTTAGTATGCCATGAACACACATGATATGTTAGAGATTCATTAAGTGAAGCCTTGTTCACCCCCCCCAGTATTCAACAATTAGTAACAAAGCAAGTTCCCAATAACAACCTAACCACTGGAAGGAAGATCTTACACAAAATGGCAAGTTGGGATGATGTTTTCTCAAGCATACATGCATTATTCAATGGGACAAACTTTAGCTTTTGGAAAATTGTAAATGATGTCACTTGGCATGGGTATTTGGAAAATTGTAGTTAATTGGTATCACAACCAAGAAATTCCTCCAACATATGAGGCCGGTAAGAAAAGGTATGAAAGCATTGCTAAGGTTATGGATGTAAATATGGGTAGACTTGCACCATCATAATTTGTAAAAGTAATGAAATATGAGAGATCCAAGGAAATGTGGGATAAACTTGTAAATAGTTATGAGGGGGGAACCAAAATAATACAAAACTATAGATCTACATGATACAATATGAAAATCTAAAAATGAATGCGGATGAAAGTATAGGTAGTTTCTTTCTTAGAATGGATGAGATTGTAAACACAATGAAAGTACTAGGTGATAAAATTGATGATACTATAGTAGTCTAAAAGGTGTTAAGATCACTTGATCCTAGATTTAATGATAAAGTCTCAACCAATAGAAGAAATTCATGAATTAGATTGGCTGGCCATGAAGAAGATTTACGGAATACTTAAATCTTATGATATGAGAATGAATAATGATCAACCATGACTCATAGAAGAAATTTTTAAGGTATCAAGTAAGTCAAAACAATATCAAGACTAAGACTGTTCCAACCACATTTCAGACGAAGAGGAAGCAAATTTTGTTAGAAGACTTCAAAAGGGCATTGGAAAATACAAAGGTATGTTACCATTCAAATGTTTTTAACATGGTAGAATAGGCCAATTTGGTCCTAGATGTCCTTCTAGAGAAAATAATAATGCTAAAAAGCAAGAGAAAGGAAAGACAACATCTAAGAAAATTATCAGGAAGAAAGTTTCTAAAAGGAAAAGTTTATATTCATAAGAATACAGTTACAATTCATTAGAAGATGAAGTAGATTATGAATCTGACACAAACCTTGATGAGAAGCTCCTTATGGAACTTGTAATTCAAATGTCTTTTCTGGAGAAAACTAATTCAAAATAATGTGAATCAATTGTTGACATGGAAAGTGAACTCCTAATTACATTGGAGGAAATAGATAAGGTCGGAAGAATAAATAAAAACTAGAAAGAAGAGATCTAAGCTTAGAAGGAAAAAGAGAATAATGAAGATGAAGAAATGGTTATTTTAAGAGTCCAAATAGAAGAAGCCAAACAAGTGGAGGAAGTTTTAATGAAGCGGTTATAAGAAAAGGAGAGATAATGTCATAAATTGGAATCATAAATTGTGTCTTTGAGAAAAGACCTCGAGAAGACTAAGAGACAGTTCAATCTAAACTTAAAATTTATAAAGGGATCATAAACTTTAGATAAGATTATCAACACTCAATGACATTCATCAATTAAAACATGATTCAAGTACAAGGAAACATCAAAACAAGTCAAAGGAAATTCAAGTCCCAAACCATCAAAATCTGAGGATTCAAAAAGCTATGTTAAGGATCTCAAGGGAATAAGTATCTAGCCTAGAAAAGCCAACATAGGAAGTGATGATCAACATAAATTGCATAAGATGAGTGTTATAGACATTTTTGTGCCTTACAGCTCTAAGCATGAAATGTCCATAAACCAAGGGCTCCTAAGTCCCTAAAAGTGTTGTTCCAACCCCTAAAGGAACAAGGTCAACAAATTACAGCTTCTCCCAGAAGTTCTCCACCAGAAACTGCTCAAAATAAGTCAAATCAGGATCATTTCAGCTGCTCCACTAGCCAAGTGCATTGCATAGCACCTAAGTCCACTAGCTAGGTGCGTTGCAACGCACCTAAATGCACTACCAGGGTGCGTTGAGCGGGAAATGACAAATGGCAGTGTCATTCCGCGAGGTGGAGAGACAATGGAAGCTTCCAGAATCTTCTCCAATGACACTTGCCTCACTGAATTCGACCAAGGATGAGTAAGAGGCTCTCAGTCTCCAAGTGGAAGCAAAAACTGACAGAGAGAAGCCACTAATCAAATCATGAGCTGACTCATCCTCCTTGCATACATCTATATATGGATCCCTCATCCCAGAGATCCAGAGGCTGGAATTTTGCACATTGTAAGGAATTGCTGTTGGTTTTGAGATACATATCAGAGAGTTGGGTGATCTATGCTTTGTTGGGGTTGAAGAAGGGATTTCTTTGCTGGGAGGTTGATGCTGGGTCAGGAATCATCGGTTGTAACTCCTCCTGGATCTTCTTGTATATCAATAAAACTATTTGAGTTTCTTCTCCATGCTTGTGTTTCATTGATGCTTGTTACATTTGTATGGTTAACTTAAATCTGATCCTAAGTTATTTATGAATATAAACCCATGTCTTTGTATAGTTTCCTTCTTCTGTGATCTTACAGGTACTTGGTGAAGCTGGGCAAGTAAGGGAGCAAGTAGCTAGAAGCTGTCAAAGAGGAGAGAGATTGGATCAAAGGACTAGCGCAAGACACAGGTTGGTTCATCCTATTTCTCTTTGTTTATAGTTCATAAAGAAGAATACAAAAGTAGTTTTCTCTGTTTGTTTCTAAGGTAGCTGTCACACCTTAGTGGGATAGAGTAGTTCTAAATAGACACTTTTCCCGATAACAAAATGGCGACTCCGCTGGGGATCGTGTCTAGTTAGTTTGTTTGTGTTTCTCTTGTTGTTTATTTCATAAACTTAGAAGTAGCAATCGAACTGAATTTGCCATTAACAAATGCAAAGTAGACATCTGCTGCTTCAATCCATTCAGTGGATCTGGTTATGATTTGAACAGCTGATTCATAAACTAATTGATTGCCCTTGTGATAGCTCTTAGAACCCCCTTAGATCTACCTCTGATTGTGCATTACTGATTGCTTTTACTCGGCCAAAAACCAAAGATTAAACTGCAAACCGTGACCCAGAACCCGGATAGAATTCTCGTTTCTGCCCCAGCACAGGCTCTGTGAAGAGGTTCTGCATTTCAACGCACTTCCCGAGAGGGCTACCTGCGCTGCAATGCAGTTTCTCTATGTAACAGGTGCGCTGATCAGCCTAGCCCTGTGCAGCTGAGGTTCTTTGCTTCATTTTTTCCAATTTTGTCTCTGATTTTTGCAGCCTGTGATCAGTATTTCACTGTTTCAAACCCCTTTTCCTTACTGATATTCCACCTCAGTTGTACAAAAGAAACTGTAGATGTTTTTATGTGTTTGTTGTGTCGTTTACAGTTTTCATTGCGAAAGTAGAATAGTCGTATTGTCGTCCTTTGATTTAGATCTGTTGCAAGTGTCGATTTTGATCATAGGAGAAAGTTTATTTGCTATTGATAGTCGATTATGCTTTTAATTTTGCCTTTGGTTTGAATTTGTGGCTTTCTAGTGTCGAAATGAGTATTTATTTCAAAATCATAAAGTGTCGTAATCATCTCTACCTTTTGATTTTGAAAAGAAGCTTGTTTGTGTTTGTCACTTGAAAGCAAATTCAGATTTGTACATCAACTTTCTTTTTAGGCATCAATATTAAGAAAGTCAAAAACAAAACACATTCATGTGCATTTGCATATTGGCAGTCTGTTTGGCTTGGTTTAGGAAAAGTGCATTTACAGTGTGCTCTTTGCTCTTTGCGAAAAGATTGTGTCTTTCTTTTCCCCTAGTAGCTAGGATTTTCATTGCAGAAAAGAGATAAACGTTTGTTTATCATCTTTAGATTGCATTTTAGGAATTATATCTACATCTCGTGGTGATCCCAAAAGACAAACTTCATAAGAAAGATCAACTTAAAATAAATTCAATGAACTTAACATCGCTTTGGAACTTAACGCACAACATTTAGAGGTCTAGGCTAGAGACATATTCCGGCGTCGTAAAGCTTGGTAACTGTTGTCCTCACTGATGGTTGGGTGATTCCTCCACTTTGAGACGATAAGTGCCAGTACGGACCTATGCTCCCACGTACCGTCGAGTATATATTGGGAGACCCCTATAGGCTTAAAACCTTTTATCCATAGGAAGCCGTGTCGGCCGCCCTACTGATCGCAATGCACTGAACACAGCATTCGGGAAGATTGACTGTCGTACCGTAAAAAGTATTCTGCAGTTTTGCGATTGGTTTGGTACTCCCTCTACCTAGACCTCCAGAGCAGTCCCTTTCGTTCCTTTTCAGACTCTTTAACGGAAAAGGTCCATCTGAGCACTTGTCACTTCAGGCTCATTAAAAATCGAAGGAGACTAGAGTCATCTTTTGTTTTTTCTCGACTCTTAAAAACTGAAAAAACAAGTTGTGTCAAAGCGTGTTAAAATTTATTTTAAACAGAATACTCATACCCCTTTCCTACGTTGATCTTGGGTTGAGAAAATGGAGCCTACCAACCAAGGAATTCCCCTTGGTGGAAATCCTAATCCCTTCTCCCCTTGGGGAGATGTTGGTGCGCCCCATATGGCCACATTGTCGCTTCCAGGACTGACAATTGGTTTGCCCGTATGGCTCTTCTCAACCTCTGTCGTTCAAAACACCACTGTTCCTGAACAATCGAATCAACAATTAGACGAGTCCAGAGTTGCCCATCAGCCTTCTACCTCCTCTAATTCTTCCTCTCCTCCTTCCTCTTCACTTGATGGAACTGGTAAAGCTAAAAGCCAAGTTCCTAAGGAGAAGAAGGAAAAGAAGAAGAAAGAGAAGAAGAAGAAAGAGCCAAAGGCGAATGAGGGAAAACGAGTGTCGTCTAACGAAAATCCACACACTGCACCGACCAGGCCTAAATCACCATGTGTCATTTGCAAAGGAGACCACTTTCACAGAGATTGTCCTTGCATCCCTCGGATATTAAGGGACTGGCCTCCTAGATTGCACAACCCGGTGTCGTCAACCTCTGATGATCATGTTGAAAGCACACCATCAACTAGTGAAAGTGAAGCCCCAGGACAAAAAGGGAAAGCTAGATTTCCTTGTAAACTGTGTGAAGGCAATCATGCCCTCCACCGTTGTCCCTTCTTAGACGAAGCTAAAAGAGTTTTGGATGATCGTCCGGTTTCACCGTTACGACTTCCTCCTGGATATAAAAAACTCTTGTCGAGTCCGTCACTAGTTGGGAATCCAGCTGGCCCGCTCAGGTGGTTGGCTGAAGCACCTATCATAGAAGATAAACCAACTGAATCCATACCAGACAAAAGTCAAAAGGTCGAGGCGGCAGTTGACCCGGTCTTGCCTTCAGAGGTTTCGTCTTCAGATGATACAATCACTGAAGAGAACAAGGATGACACCGTCCAAATTCTCTTCATAAACATAGACTCCGACGAACATGGGGGCAATCCACCTGTTCCTTTACCGCAGGAAGGAAGTTCGTCAGAGCTGTACCCGACCGTCTATTCGGTCCCACCTCCAAGTAACCTAGTTGTCTCCTTCGACTGGAATCAACTAGGTAGACCCCGTTTACCAGCAAATGTACCATTCTGAATTATCGTTCAAATATATAGAATGGTCATGGCTAGTACCATCATAGATGAGGGGGCTTCTGTGAGTATCCTTTCCTCTACTGCTTGGAAAGTGCTTGGTTCGCCATCGCTTTTGCCTGAGATGAGAAATTTGACAGGTTTTGATAAAGGAACCAGTCGACCTTTAGATATCCTTCCCGATGTGCCCATAACATTGAGAAGGAAGACAGTTCGCATAAACGTAATGGTAGTTCAAGGACCCTTAGATTACAATCTACTCCTTGGACGAGACTATATTTATTGCATGGGAGCGATTGTCTCCTCACTCTTTAGAGTAATTCCGCACGAAGGAAGAGTGGTCAAGCTCGTGGACCAACTTTCATTTCCCGGATCACGCATAGCAAATAGTAATATACCGTCCCTAAATGGTCTTTTCATGCAAGAAATGTCTCAATCCCCAGTCCGTCCTCCCGATGAATGCGAGTAATTCGGAGGGATATGACTGAAACCCAGGGGGCATGTATCCCGGTCTACTTCGGCAGGAAAACTTCGGGTATAGGGTAGGTTTCCGCGGGAGAATATGACTAGTCTGTACCCCGTCCGTGATTGGAAGAGGGGTTATTCTGGAATAAGATTCTCTTGTCAAAGTTATGTGAGTTGGCGGGCATCGTCACTCACCTTTGTTTATTTCGAGAAACATCGCCGAAGAAGTGTTTTGTTTACACCGTAAATAGAACAATCTTTGGGTAACCTGTAAGAGGTAGGCCTCTCTCGGTAAAACAAATGTTTTGGCAGAAAGAAGTAGAGGTAACCTTGAAACTCTGTTTTATACCTGGGGGCATGCAAACCTTTTGGAGTGCAAGCAAAGAGCGATTATTTATCTGTTTTTTGGATTAGTCATTTCCTAACTTGCATAAAGAAAGGATGTGGGGCAACACTCGAAAAGTTGCCATTTTTATATGAGACATTCTTATCATATGACTGGATTAATCGAGCAGTGTTTACTGCGAGGTTCAAGCTTGTTAAAAAATAAACCGGGACCGAGCAAATGTTTCCACCCGCGTTTAAGCTCGTTAAAAAATGAACTATTCCCTGGTAAATAACCACCGTGAATGTAGCGTTTCAGCCATTAAAGCCTTGGTCGTGTTTGCACCGTCACCTCCACTTTTCCATTGGCCGATCATTCACCTCCATTTGATTGCTTACCCATTTTGAGGAACAACTGCGAAGAGTGATTGCACTAGCCATCATTGTGACACTGCCGTGATTGGAAAATTCCAAACCTTACCTGGAATCAGCTGCTACCCATTTTATCACTCGTTCCTCAAAAGACGAGTCCTCTTTAAGCTCTTTTCTAACTCGTAAAATATGAAAATATTGCCGAGTTCTGGCCTTCCAGCTCGTTAAAGCGACGGGAAGTGCTATCCCTCCTCTAGATTTTAATCTTTTTGGACCTGAGGGATTATTGCACAAAAAGATCGAGCGCTTGTTTTGTTCGGCTAGTTAAAGCGATCGAAAATTCATCCCTTCTGTATTGTTTTATACTTTTTCGGGCTTAAGGGATTAGATGACGAAAAATGAATTTTGGAGTTACCTTTATGTACCTTTTCAGACTCTCTAAAAATGAAAAGGACCAAGTTATCTTTGTCGTTAGACTCGTTAAAAAGATTAATAGCGACAAACTTGTCTTTAGACGAGAACAAGTTTCACTATCACTAAGCTCGTTAAAACATAGCGATGGGTTTGCCTGAAGGGCAAATTATAGAACAAGCATATGTTATCCTCCTCAAGCTTGACAAAAATAAAGAGGTACTGGTCAGCAATGACTGGGGAAAAATTGGGAAGAAAACTCAAAGAATCTTTATTGGTAGCAAGTCGCTCTTGAACATGACACTTCCACTCCGTGCCCGAGTCGGGTTGGGTTGTTTCATTCACCGGTCACATCGCCATGGTCTCGCCATACGATCCACATTTGGGGTTAATGCTACCAATCCATCACATAAGTGTCGCCGACATGTTCAAGAGAAGTCATCCGGAAAGGCCACCTGTGTCCCGCCCACTACCATACATTATACTCCATTCTTTCATGACCGCCACCTTGAACCATATATCATCAGATCATTTTCACCTCCATCAAAATCATTTGCTCCGTTCCATGTCATTGATGTGGGATTCATTAAGGCCCTCCTATGATGGATCACTTCTTGTTGACATTAGCTCATTATCCAAGAAGTTGATCTAGGAACACCCCATTTAGTACTTTGAAGCTTGCATGCCTCAATGGCAAGTTTCTCACTTCCGGCGACAGGTATACATCAATGACCTTCGACCAAAAGATTTTGCGTGGTGTTCGACGCCAAGTCCTTTATTCACACCACGTGAATTGTACTGCAATACCTTGAGGGTCATTATCATTATCGGCGATTCTCCTCGCGCTTGTTAACAATTTACATCATTGACTGGTAATCAAGCGATGTCTTTCCATGTTCGACTTCAAAACGTTTCTCACATGGATTGACTTGTACTTCGAGTGAAGATCGGACGAGATTGAAGACCCCGGATCTAGTTTCATCCATCCGGGCTGCGATATATATTCAGGAAAATAAAGACATTGAAATGTACAGCATTGCAGCACAAATAATCATCCTACCAAAAGGATGATGGCTCTATCAGAATCATCAGTCTACCATCGGACGATTGTCTGTCCTATGTACATGAAAATGTATTTATAAAGCTGAGCATGGGAATGCCTGCCTCAACTAGATCATGAAAACAATATGAAGATAATGTATTGTATTGTATCTTATTACAGGTCTCCTCCCAGCATTGAAAGAACTTCGGATCCTCCTAATAAAGCATTTCACCCGATAAACGACCTCATACTTTAGGGGGCAACTGTTATAGACATTTTTGTGCTTTACAACTCTAAGCATGAAATGTCCATAAACCAAGGGCTCCTAAGTCGCTAAAAGTGTTGTTCCAACCCCTAAAGGAACAAGGTCAACAAATTACAGCTTCTCCTAGAAGTTCTCCACCAGAAACTGCTCAAAATAAGTCAAATCAGGATCATTTCAGCTGCTCCACTAGCCAAGTGCGTTGCATAGCACCTAAGTCCACTAGCTAGGTGCGTTGCAATGCACCTAAATGCACTACCAGGGTGCGTTGAGCGGGAAATGACAAATGGCAGTGTCATTCCGCGAGGTGGAGAGACAATGGAAGTTTCCAGAATCTTCTCCAATGACACTTGCCTCACTGAATTTGACCAAGGATGAGTAAGAGGCTCTCAGTCTCCAAGTGGAAGCAAGAACTAGCAGAGAGAAGCCACTAATCAAATCATGAGCTGACTCATCCTCCTTGCATACATCTATATATGGATCCCTCATCCCAGAGATCCAGAGGCTGGAATTTTGCACATTGTAAGGAATTGCTGTTGGTTTTGAGATACATATCAGAGAATTGGGTGATCTATGCTTTGTTGGGGTTGAAGAAGGGATTTCTTTGCTGGGAGGTTGATGCTGGGTCAGGAATCATCGGTTGTAACTCCTCCTGGATCTTCTTGTATATCAATAAAACTATTTGAGTTTCTTCTCCATGCTCGTGTTTCATTGATGCTTGTTTTTTTTTTTTCCAAGGAAAAAAACGGTAACCTTTTATTAAAAAATTAATGAAAAGTTACACTAGCATATGCAATGAAGCATTCAGAAAATTGCCACTTGGGCACGAGTGCTGAAGCACCCCACAAAGAGCAAGAAAGGAGGGAAAAAATGTCTCCAGCAATGAGCAAAACTCATGCTTCATGTTTTTCGCCCCTTTTTCTTTTCGACCTTGCGCCACTCACCCAGAGTGGGCTCGATGGAAGCAATGACTAACTGAGTTGTTTCGTTCGGCTGCCCTGATTCTTTATCTGAATCTGAGGTATCTGAGTGATGTTGCCGTTTGTTGCCTCCCATGCTTTGATCCACGCTTGTCATCTCTGCATTGATTTGCTGGGGCTCTCCCTCATTTGTATGAGGCTGTGGATCCTTGTTGACTGCTCTACTTTCCTTCTGATTTTCTGTTTCAACTTCCTCTATGGTGGTATCATCCTCTTCTGCTTCTGTTTCTTCCTCTTCTGTTACCGAAGGGGCTTTCTTTCGTGCGGTTCTCCTCTTTAAGACTTCATCTAAGTTCTGCCATCCTTTGTGCTTCCTTTGTTGTGGCTTGCTTTTGCTGGGACATGCATTGAGCAAATGACCTGTTTGTTGACATCCCCTGCACCTGAATGCTGTGTTCTCATAGTCCAAAGGTTGTTTCCACTGAATATTGTTGAAATTCAGGATGATGCTTTCAGGTAGTCCTTGGCTGAGATCTACCTCGACACATATCCTAGCAAAAGTAAAAATTCCTTTTAAGTGTCTATCTGTATCAATCTTTAACATTCTTCCAAGGGTATTCCCTATAGCTGATAAGGTCTTGAAATGCCAAAAATGTATTGGGAGATTATGCAATCTTACCCATACTGGCATCCTTGATACCACCATAGTATTGGCATCAAACTCTGGAAACCATGGGGTGACAAATAATCCCGCACTGCCCCAGAACCATGGTCCCTCACTGAGAATTTTTTCCTTTTCTTCGTCTACGAGGAAAACTACTATGAAGAAGCCCTTCGAGCATAGGTGGATCTGGCAGTTTTTTGTCCAGACCGTGTGGATCCATTGATACAAAGCCTCAGTTTTAGGCCAGAAACCGTTAAATCTACAAATTACAGCATTTTTTTTCAGATCTGAAAAAATGCACTTTACCTCTGGAATATCCAGCGATATGGAGGGGCTCTCTGGCATTTGATCCACGATATACTGCCCCGGCGATATATTGACTGCTGCCTGTTCTTTCCCCTTTAGAGATTCTTTCCCTTTGGCTGCATCACGATAGGTGCCTGTAGGTTTTGATGTAGATCCCTTTGACCCACCTCGCAGACGGTGATTGAGGATAATTGTTGAGTCCTTTGCTACCCTGTAGTGCTGGAGTGTGTGCTGTTCCTGCATGCATATCCCAGAAAATATTAAGCTTTGAAATGCAGCTGGGATTCCCAGTTTGTCCTGGATTTTTTTTTTAAGCTCCAGAACCCTCATGCTTCCCCAGATCTGCAGACAAAAATGTCTGCCTTCAGTTGCTCTGATGAAGATTTGTTGCGCTGCCGAAAGTATAGGGACCTCATAGCCCAGGTCCCTACTCCCCCGCGAACCCAGGTCCCTACTCCACCCCATACTTGATCTATGGCTTTGCCATTTTAAAAACCGCCCTAGATCTGCAAAACGAAGCCCCGGCGTACCAAAACGAGGCTTGGGAGCTGGCATGCGCCTCTTTTCTCCGTATTCGCAAGCAGAGTTTCCATACCTAAGCAGTGTGTTCTTGAATACGGGCGTATCAATCCAGAACAAGATAAGAACCGTTTGATTTGAAGTAAGAAGCTCCGGACAGAGGGTTTTCGTTGCCGCCGTGAGGTAAACAATCTGCAAACTGAATGAGGAGGATCGCCCCAGTCGCTGTTTGCTGTGATTTGATTCGAAAGAAACCTTTCCATCAGCCGATCCAGACCAGAAACCATGTGAGGCATCGATCTCTAAATCTCCCGCGACCATGCATCTAGCCGATCCAAGACGGATCAGGCCATTTGGGACCTCGACGGCGCAGAGATTTTCCACTGAAACCCTAAGTCCTCGATGCGCCTCCATTCTTTTCATTGATGCTTGTTACATTTGTATGGTTAACTTAAATCTGATCCTAAGTTATTTATGAATATAAACCCATGTCTTTGTATAGTTTCCTTCTTCTGTGATCTTACAGGTACTTGGTGAAGCTGGGCAAGTAAGGGAGCAAGTAGCTGGAAGCTGTCAAAGAGGAGAGAGATTGGATCAAAGGACTAGCGCAAGACACAGGTTGGTTCATCCTATTTCTCTTTGTTTATAGTTCATAAAGAAGAATACAAAAGTAGTTTTCTCTGTTTGTTTCTAAGGTAGCTGTCACACCTTAGTGGGATAGAGCAGTTCTAAATAGACACTTTTCCCGATAACAATGAGTCACACAAGTAATTAATGAGTAAGAAAGCAAGAAAGATCAAAGTTTCATTTGATCAAAATCCATGGACCAATCCTGTCAAGAAGCTCTTTTACTCCTAGGTACCCATATATTTTCTATGGTCATTGTTTATTTGTCACAATTTTGGTCACAAAGAAGTAAATTGCACAACATACAAAGCTATCATGACTAGAAATACAAGGGTTAGGCCAAATTTGCATGAAATGACAAGAACTAGAAGATCATCCAACAATGCATTTTCTCCACTTATGGATGAAATTGAGTGCTCCATTTGCAACAAATTTGGGCATAAGGATGAAGAATGAAAAAGCAAGTTGATGTCTTCCTATTAGCAAGACATAAACAAAGAATTTACCAAATTTTGGAAAAATACAAAGACTATATACCCATAAGAGTGTGGATTAATTTTATATGCCAAAAATCAAGGAAATTAGTGACACATTGATAAAAAATGTTCAAAATACATGAAAGGTGACAAAATTAGATTTATATCCTTCGATGTAGATAGAGGTGGAAATGTTACCTTTGGTAACAATGCACTAACAAGAACAATGGGAAAAGGGACAATCATGTTAGACAAGGGAAAGAGAAAGGCTCAAAATTTTGTTGTATGTAGATGGTCTTAAGCATAATATTTTAGGTGCTAGTGTGTGACTAAGGACATTAGGTAACTTTCAGGTCAATTGTGTTGGGTGTGGAGCCTGATTATCTTCTTTATTTAGAGGTATCACCACATTGGATACCAGTACGTAATGTGGCGGCAATGCTGCTTGTAATATTTGTGTTGCAAGGGGGGTCTAGGGGGCGATTGCGATCTTTGGGAGCCCCGCCTGGCGGGGAATTGGGGGTAGCGCCCCCGAATCTAAAAATAGAAGTAAAATTGCCTTGTAAGATGTTGTAATTTCATAGTCAATCTGGGCCAATCATTAGGCAGAGATTTGATGGTAGAAGTTATGTTTAATTTAGGGTTTTTTGCCCTAGAAGGAAACCCCTCGCTATATATGAGGGAGTTGTATGGCGTCCTTGTAGATCTGTATTCTGAGTGAGAAAGAGAGAGGATATTGTGAGAGAGAGAAGAGGGAATTATAACGAATATGTTGTGGGTTGCATCTCTTCATTTTGCTGGATAATATAAAAGGAAGGACTAGCTATTTCCCATGGACGTAGCCTAAATTGCGTGAACCATGTATATCTGTGTCTCTCTTGTTTTATGTGTTTTCTGTGTTTATATTTCTGCAATATATTTTATGTGTTCCATTTCTATGTAATATATAATTTTCTAACAACTGGTATTACAGCCGAAGGTCTATTTGGCTGATAAACTCGCAGGAGAGAAGGGTTCCCAGTTCGAGTGGGAGAAATGGTAGAATATGGCAGGTTTAGGGTCAAAAAATTTAATGGCCAAAACTATCAACCGTGGAAGATGCAGATGGAAGATTATTTGTACCAGAAATATCTATACCAACCATTGAGCAGAAAGGGCAAAGAATCTGACAAGTATGACAGACACAGAATGGGATATTATCGACAGAAAGGCTCTTGGAACAATACGGCTGTGCCTAGCAGCGTTGGTAGCCTTTAATATTTCGAAGGAAATGACAACAAAGGGTTTAATGTCGGAATTGGCCAAACTATATGAAAAACCCTTGGCCTCAAATAAGGTATTTCTTATGAAGCATTTATTTATTATGAAGACGATAGAAGGTGGACCTGTTGCTGATCATTTAAATGAATTTAATATAGTTACCAGTCAATTAGGTTCTGTAGGGGTAAATTTTGATGATGAAGTTAGGGCTCTGTTATTTCTATGCTCATTGCCAGAAAGTTGGAATGGTTTAGTTATGTCCATTAGTAACTCTGCCTTTGGATCTAATACTTTAAAGTTTGATGATGTTGTTAGTGCAATCCTTAGCGAGGAAATGCGATGGAAAAGCTCCGATGAGACATTAAGTAATGTTTTGACTGTAGAGACTAGGGGAAGAAAAATGGAAAGAGGAAAGAGCCCAAGATATTGCAGTAAGTCAAGTAAAGGTAGATCCAAGTCTAGATCAGGGATAGTGTGCTAGAAATGTGGGAAGAAAGGACACTTGAAGAAATACTGCAAGTCTCAGAAGGGAAAAGAAGGAGATGTGCAACAAGATAACAATCATGAAGCGAATGTGACAAGTGATATGTTACAAGACACTTTGATTCTTTCATTAGAAAATATTATTGATATCTGGGTGGTAGATTCAGGGCCTCATTCCATTTCACATCGGATAGGAAACATTTTCATGATTATGTTCAAGGAGATTTTGGACAGGTTTGATTGGGTGATGATAAACCCTGTAAAATCATTGGAATAGGTACAATTTTCATAAAACAACAGAATGGAAATCAATGGATATTGAAGGAGGTGAGGCATGTCCAGATCTGAAGAAAAATCTTATTTCAACAAAGCAGTTGGGAGGTGAAGGTTGTGTGACTACTTTTATAAATAAAACCTAGAAGATTACTAAAGGAGCCCTGGTAATAGAAAAAGGAGAAAAGATTGGTACATTGTATTTATTCAATGGTATTTCTAATTCTTTTAATGCTTTAACCTCTACAAGAGAAGATACGACATTGTGGCATCATAGGCTTGGGCACATGAGTGAGAAGGGGATGCATATTCTTCACTCAAGAAATTTTTTTCCAGGTATGAATAATGTTGATTTAAAATTCTGTGAGAGTTGTGTTTATGGAAAATAGAAGAGAGTCAAATTCCTCAGGGTTGGGAAAGAAAAGAAGAGAGAAAAATTAGAACTTGTCCATATAGATGTATGGGGACCTGCTCAGGTATCATATCTCGGTGGCTCTCTCTATTATGTTACTTTTATTGATGATGCAACCAGAAAAACATGGATTTATTGTATTTGAAATAAATTTGATGTATTTGATACTTTCAAGAAATGGAAATATTTGGTTGAAAATGAGATAGGAAAAAGGTTGAAGTGTCTCAGATCAGACAATGGAGGTGAATATTGCAGCAAAGAGTTTGATAGGTACTATACACAGAATGGATTTCGCAGAGAGAAGAGAGTTCCAGGAACACTACAAGAAAATGGTGTCAGAAAGGATGAACAGGACAATCATGGAGCACGCAAGGTGCATGAGATTGCATGCAGGATTGCCTTTACAATTTTGGGTAGACGCTGTAGATACTACTGTTTATCTAATAAATAGAGGGACTTCAAGTTCCTTGGATGGTGGTGTGTGGTCTAAAATGCGGATGCAAATTAGATTTTAATTTAATGTCAACCCGGGAAGGTAAACTTAGAAGTGCTTATCTAAAATATATAGATCTAGAAAGATTCCTAATTTGTCCAAGATCTTAAAGTCCCCTTACAGGAACATATTCATTAAGATCTCTTTCAATAACTAATCAAGCCTAGATCTAACAATTGTTTGAGATCTATGATTCTCTTACAAGAACATATTCTACAAGATCTCTTCCAAAATTTGATCATCTAATTAGAACTTAAAAGCAGAAATGAAGTAAACCTAGATCTAATCATTGTATGAGAGCTTATGGTTATTTTACAAAAACACTTTCAAATAAGATCCTTCCAATATTAGAACATTTAATAAAACTTGAAAGTTGAATTCAAACAAAAACATAAAGTAAATTATAACCAAATAAGCATGCAAGTGAGGCCATGGGGGCCCTCCATAACTCCACAAGCACACCACTTCAATGGAGACTCAGATGTAGAAGCAAAATTGAAGTATGATCCTTTATTTCAAAATCTCCATTACAAACCAACTCTAAGATTACAACTCTAAGCTTCTAAGATTACATACTCCAAAATTCTAAGATTACAAAGACTTCCAGATTACAAATGGAGGAGATTGTACTCCTATTTATACAATGGGATGAGTAACAAACTCATAATGATCATCCACTGATCTCTCTTTAGTTCCATAAATCTCGCAACCGTTTTTAACTACTTTCCCATTATTACAAAATATGATCCCTTTGAATCCTCCACAAATCTCTCACATATCTTCGATAAGATATGCCAACCAAATCCTCCATGATCTTCTCCTTAGGAATTGGATAAGATATGCCAACCAAATCCTCCATGATTTTCTCCTTAGGAATAGGATAAGATATGCCAATCAAATTCTCCATGATTTTCTCCTTAGGAATAGGCTTGCATAATTATCTCCTTAATATAGTGGAGGAGATATGGATAAGTCTCTTGGAATTAATTCTTCACATATTTCCTACACATCACAAAATTCACATATTCTTGAGATATATAAAAATATGTATATTTTCTAATATTTAATCATAAATTCACTTGTAATACAAAAATGAATAAAATGGAAAATAAGAAGGTGAAACCCAAATGTATTTATGAAAATGATATGATAAAAGGTTAATGGGATGATGAAATGTAAGGAATAGTGAAGAAAAAGGTGGATGAAAATATGACATTTCTGAGTCCCAACATCCTCCCCAACTGAACTTGTTGCATGTCCTCATGCAACCATGCATAGGTCTCTTTAAGAACATTTGGCATCTTGAACAACTTTGGCTTTACATGAGGATGTCTTTAATAATGAATGTTTCTAGGATATGTGAAAGACATGAGTAACAACTTACATTTTCTTATGGTTGGTTCTTGTGTGACAACCATGAATACAAAGAATGTTGGTTCTTGTGTTAACAACATTCATTTCGTTTTCTGTTCTCTTTTCTTCAATAATAATGTAAACACTCACTGGAAATCATAAGCTATCAATGTGCATAAGAAAGCCCTTTTGTAATATTAATGAAGCATGCCAATATTACGTATGAAGCAAAGTGCAACAAAGTATCATTGGAAAATAAATGTTGGTGAATGGTAAATGAGAAAAAATGGAGTGATAGTGGTGAAGAAATGGAATCATGGAAGTGAATATGTAGTGTGGTGAAGAAATGGAATCATGGAAGTGAATATAGTTCTCCCCCCCCTCAACTGAATTGGTTGCATGTCCTCATGCAACTTGACATGGCTCATGAAAGGAAATGTAGCATGGTGAGGGAATTTTCCAAAATATTCAAGTTAGCATATAAGGAATTGCATGATTAAAGATTAGAAAACAACATACCTCTACTTACCCAAGAATGATGAACTATGCAAGAGGAATGTAGCTGCTGCTGGATCAGGAAAATGTGACTGATGTTGTTGTTACTGGATCCTGGGAAATGAAGGAATCTGAACTGCTGATGCTGAATCATGGAAAAGATAAATGCTGAAAGTGGAACTGTGGTACTCTCATAGATCAGAATTCATGCTGCTGTAACTGTTGAGGGAGTTGTGAAAAAGTGTATAGTCTTCACCTGCTACTAAACTTCTTGGTACAATTCTAATCATGCGAAAGAATGTGTCGATGTCGAGCATGAATAGAAATCATTGGATTACCGGCCATTGATGTATGCCGTTAACCAATGCGAGGCAACTCACCATTGATGTCAATGAGTGCCAAGGTACCCGAGTACATCTTGCGAAGTGCGAATGGATGTGTTGAGGTCGAGCCATTTGCAACATCTGAAGATCAAGTGACATTGATGTATTCCCATGATCGTCAGTGAGAGAACTTGCCATTAAGGCATGCAAGCCTCTAGGTACTCAAAAGGAACTCTAGTCTATTTCCCAGATAAGGTGCTGATGTCGATGGGGCAAGACTTGTTGAAAGGTGGGCCTTAAAGAATCCCACATCAGTCAACGCGAGTTTTTACAAAAAGATTTGGTAGGAATATAAATGGAAAGAACTCACGGACAAGTAGTGTGGATCAGCATGGCGAGGAAAACAAGGCAATGTAATCATGGAAAGGGAATGAGTTTTATTCAAAAGGAAAACTAGAAGGAAAAAATAAACTGAAAAGGATAAAGGAATGTATGCGATTCAGAAAAATAGGCGTGCATGAAGTCGTGAAAGATAAGGTAATGGAAGATGGCTGCAACATAGGGATGGTCTAGGCGTTTGGAAGGAAAAAGGGAGTAATCATGATGCAAAAGGATCGTTGTGTAGTGGAAAATGTCATGATATGTGCAGTGAAGAATTAGCTCCTTCGAGCATCCAAAAATGGATGTAAGGAAATGCATGGTGTATGAAGATGAACTCTTGCTGTGAAAAATGGATATGGAAATGTCATGCTTTATGGATTTACAATTGGTGGAATTCAAAATCTGCTTCAAAAAGGGAGGTGCAAGGTAGTGGTTGTGGAGTTGGATTTGTCTTTAGAATTTTTCATGAATTGTAGTCTTTGGAAGACCAATTGTCGTCACAATGTAATCTCCTTATGATCACTTGATTATCTTGTAACTTGTAAAAAAAACTTGGCAGAAAGAAAACATAAGTGTGTTCAAGAAGAAATGGCCATTTCCTTCATGATTCTTACGCAAAAATTTCATACCAAATAAAACATATTAAGGACAATCAAAGTGTTGAAATTGAATTAATCATGATATTAAAATCAATCCATTCTTAAAATAACCATGAAAAGTAATACTCCCTGTTTGGGTCAGATGAAATATGCTTGGCAAAAAGATTGGCATTAGAAAGATCTATTGTGGTCTGCATATTAGTATGTGATATAAAAGCATTCAACAGAAATATGTTATGCCAACTTGAAGCTATTGAAACAAGATAATCATCATTTATAGAATCCTCCAAATGTTTGATAAATCGATCCTCAAAATTCGTTTCCAATTGTTCCATTTTTTTTTATTTTCAAACCTGCATGAATTTTGTGAAATTTTTATTTTTATTTTTTATTTATTTATTTTTTTATATAAAAAAAACAAAAGAATGAAAGTCATTTTTTTTTTTTTAAACAAAGAAATCAACAAAAAAACAAATTCTATTAAAAGGTAATATAGAAAATTTCTAAAAATAAACTAATAATAAAATGGATTTTTTTTTTTCAATATCCTAAAAAAAGCACACAAAATCCTCTAGAATCAATGAAAAATCTAGCTTTTATGTAACTTTGAATTCCTCTGTATTGTCTGCAGTAAAATTCAAAAAAGAAAACAAGGCCTTGGCATCTGGGCTGTTGAAGAATTTGATAACATGAGAATGACTTACAGGGTCCTTAGTCAGAACTGCTACAAGGGGAATACTGGCTTCTGCAACAAACTTCTCTAATGAGTCAACATTGAAATCCTGAGAGTCAGAATATCGCTCATCAAAAAGGCGTAAATAGCTGAACGAATGGTGGGTTTATTGGAGAATCCTTCAAAGGAAGGAATGTAGCATCGGATGTATGACCAAAATCATATTCTGAACGCATTGTCTCAGTAACAGTAGTGAAATTGGTATATTCGTCGGAAGATTTGATTTCCACAGATGCGGGACCAGCCTGCTATTTCAAGTACTCCACAATACCATCTTGTGTTGGCCTAAAAACAATGGGATTCATTTACAGAAATCTTGATTGCTCGTGTTCCCCTTGGAGCCTTGAATCTGATCCTTTAGTATCTCCATTGTCCTCTGATCGCTCAGAGAAACCACATTGTCCACTGCTGCAAACACAAGAGAAAGCACCATACACCAGCATATCGAGCTTCGGTGATCCATAACAATGCGTCCTTTGAAGGCCTGAAAGATTTTTGGATTGAACATGAGATTTTGAGGATTGCAGACTTGAAAGGTTAGGTTTTTGGATTCAAGATGAGATTTTGACAATATGGCTTTATATTTATCGTGCTGAAGTGGAAACCCGAATGGGTTTTAGGATTCAAAACGAGATTTTGAACAAATGGGTTCGTGTCTTTCACCGGGGATTTCTAAGCTCCGAGGAATCCCATGTTTATCGTGGGTCATTCTGAAAGACGCAGCAGTCAAGGTAACCGTAAAGTTGAAGGGCTTGTCAATGATAATGATGGTGAGACGGTTAGCCAAGATGGTCATGATGGGAATAACAGAAATATGTAAAGTGGAGAAGTAGACAAGCACAATGAATGTGTTGTCATGGCCCTTGATTCCAAAGATGAATCAGATCTTGAGGATGGAGAAATTTATTATGAGGGTGAGCTCATTATTGAAATTTTAAGATGATCTTTCATTTACTCACAAAATTCTTTATTGTCGCATTGCAGATTAGTTCTCCAGCAAGAGTATTTTTATTTGAAATAAATCAATAGATTTTTTGATCTTCCAGATTGCACGAAGCGCGAGAAGAGAGCATACTAATCTCTTGATTTTTTATTTTTTATTTATTTATTTATTTTTTTAATTTTTTTAATTTTTTAATTTTTATTTTTTATGCAGGTTAGCATGGATGGATAAAACACTGTTAAAATCTACGACAAAAAAACACAATTAAGATCTGCGACAAAACCTTGCATTATCTACACTCTTTCTGCAATGTTGCGGGGGCATTTAGACTCTCGGAAGACAAATCTTTCCGATAATCAGGCTCCCGGCTCACCCGTGATACAGAAAAAAGACATAGAAATGCAAAGATGAAGCAGTTCTTTTTATTTATGATGATTTATTTTTGGAAAGCAAAACTAAAACTTCTAATGATAACGACTTCTAATGACTTATAATGAGATCTCATTTTTATTTTTCTAATCTATTCTATATTAACCTTAAAGATGTTTTATTTTCTAAGTAAAAGAATGCTTCCAATGAAGCCATCTACGGACTAAAAATTCAAACATGCTCACATCAAGATTTAAAAACTTTACATTATGTTTTGCAAGTATGTGAGAATCCTGTCTTAGAGTTGGCTCAAGGTTATTGTCCTTGCTCTCCAAGAAGTACCTGTTCAACATTGTCAAATTCATCATCCGTAGATGGATTAGTGAGAAATGGGGGGTTTAAAATAAAAACTAAATTTAAAATAACTATGTGCGAAAATAAAAATGCTCCAAACTTTGAACCCTTTACGAACCTATTGTCACCAAGTTCCACAAATTAGTCCATAAAAGCAAATGCATAAAAACAATTACTAAATCCTTCTAGTTGCACTTCCCCGGCAACGGTGCCAAAATGTGTGGTCTAAAATGTGGATGCAAATTAGAGTTTGATTTAATGTCAACCTGGGAAGGTAAAATTAGAAGTGCTCATCTAAAATATATAGATCTAGAAAGATTCCTAATTTGTCCAAGATCTTAAAGTCCCCTTACAGGAACATATTCATTAAGATCTCTTTCAACAACTAATCAAGCCTAGATCTAACAATTGTTTGAGATCTATTATTCTCTTACAAGAACATATTCTACAAGATCTCTTCCAAAATTAGATCATCTAATTAGAACTTAAAAGCGGAAATGAAGTAAACCTAGATCTAATCATTGTATGAGATCTTATGGTTCTTTTACAAAAACACTTTCAAATAAGATCCTTCCAATATTAGAACATTTAATAAAACTTGAAAGCTGGAATCAAACAAAAACATAAAGTAAATTATAAACAAATAAGCATGCAAGTGAGGCCATGGGGGCCCTCCATAACTCCACAAGCACACCACTTCAATGGAGACTCAGATGTGGAAGCAAAATTGAAGTATGACCCTTTATTTCAAAATCTCCATTACAAACCAACTCTAAGATTACAACTCTAAGCTTCTAAGATTACATACTCCAAAATTCTAAGATTACAAAGAATTCCAGATTACAAATGGAGGAGATTGTACGCCTATTTATACAATGGGATGAGTAACAAACTCATAATGATCATCCACTAATCTCTCTTTAGTTCCATAAATCTCGCAACCATTTTTAACTACTTTCCCATTATTACAAAATATGATCCCTTTGAATCCTCCAAAAATCTCTCACGTATCTTGGATAAGATATTCCAACCAAATCCTCCATGATCTTCTCCTTAGGAATTAGATAATATATGCCAACCAAATCCTCCATGATTTTCTCCTTAGGAATAGGATAAGATATGCCAACCAAATTCTCCATGATTTTCTCCTTAGGAATAGGCTTGCTTAATTATCTCCTTAATATAGTGGAGGAGATATGGATAAGTCTCTTGGAATTAATTCTTCACATATTTCCTACACATCACAAAACTCACATATTCTTGAGATATATAAAAATATGTATATTTTCTAATATTTAATCATAATTTCACTTGTAATAAAAAAATGAATAAAATGGAAAATAAGAAGGTGAAACCCAAATGTATTTATGAAAATGATATGATAAAAGGTTAATGGGATGATGAAATGTAAGGAATAGTGAAGAAAAAAGTGGATGAAAATATGACATTTCTGAGTCCCAACATCCTCCCCAACTGAACTTGTTGCATGTCCTCATGCAACCATGCATGGGTCTCTTTAAGAAAATTTGGCATCTTGAACAACTTTGGCTTTACATGATGATGTCTTTAATAATGAATGTTTCTAGGATATGTGAAAGACATGAGTAACAACTTACATTTTCTTATGGTTGGTTCTTGTGTGACAACCATGAATACAAGGAATGTTGGTTCTTGTGTTAACAACATTCATTTCGTTTTCTGTTCTCTTTTCTTCAATAATAATGTAAACACTCACTGGAAATCATAAGCTATCAATGTGCATAAGAAAGCCTTTTTGTAATATTAATGAAGCATGCCAATATTACGTATGAAGCAAAGTGAAACAAAGTATCATTGGAAAATAAATGTTGGTGAATGGTAAATGAGAAAAAATGGAGTGATAGTGTTGAAGAAATGGAATCATGGAAGTGAATATAGTTCTCCCCCCCCTCAACTGAATTAGTTGCATGTCCTCATGCAACTTGACATGGCTCATGAAAGGAAATGTAGCATGGTGAGGGAATTTTCCAAAATATTCAAGTTAGCATATATGGAATTGCATGATTAAAGATTAGAAAACAACATACCTCTACTTACCCAAGAATGATGAACTATGCAAGAGGAATGTGCTGCTGCTGGATCAGGAAAATGTGACTGATGTTTTTGTTACTGGATCCTGGGAAATGAAGGAATCTGAACTGCTGATGCTGAATCATGGAAAAGATAAATGCTGAAAGTGGAACTGTGGTACTCTCATAGATCAGAATTCATGCTGTTGTAACTACTGAGGGAGTTTTGAAAAAGTGTATAGTCTTCACCTGCTACTAATTTTCTTGGTACAATTCTAATCATGCGAAAGAATGTGTCGATGTCAAGCATGAATAGAAATCATTGGATTACTGGCCATTGATGTATGCCATTAACCAATGCGAGGCAACTCACCATTGATGTCAATGAGTGCCCAGGTACCCGAGTACATCTTGCGAAGTGCAAATGGATGTGCTGAGGTCAGGCCATTTGCAAGATCTGAAGATCAAGGGACATTGATGTATTCCCATGATTGTTAGCAAGAGAACTTGCCATTAAGGCATGCAAGCCTCTAGGTACTCAAAAGGAACTCTAGTCTATTTCCCAGATAAGGTGCTGATGTCGATGGGGCAAGACTTGTTGAAAGGTGGGCCTTAAGGAATCCCACATCAGTCAACGCGAGTTTGTACAAAAAGATTTGGTAGGACTATAAATGGAAAGAACTCACGGACAAGTAGTGTGGATCAGCATGGCAAGGAAAACAAGGCAATGTAATCATGGAAAGAGAATGCGCTTTATTCAAAAGGAAAACTAGAAGGTAAAAATAAACTGAAAAGGATAAATGAATGTATGCGATTCAAAAAAATAGGCGTGCATGAAGTCGTGAAAGATAAGGTAATGGAAGATGGCTGCAACATAGGGATGGTCTAGGCATTTGGAAGGAAAAAGGGAGTAATCATGACACAAAAGGATCGTTGTGTAGTGGAAAATGTCATGATATGTGCAGTGAAGAATTAGCTCCTTCGAGCATCCAAAAATGGATGTAAGGAAATGCATGGTGTATGAAGATGAACTCTTGCTGTGAAAAATGGATATGGAAATGTCATGCTTGATGGATTTACAATTGGTGGAATTCAAAATCTGCTTCAGAAAGGGAGGTGCAAGGTAGTGGTTGTGGAGTTGGATTTGTCTTTAGAATTTTTCATGAATTGTAGTCTTTGGAAGACCAATTGTCGTCACAATGTAATCTCCTTATGATCACTTGATTATCCTGTAACTTGTAAAAAAAACTTGGCAGAAAGAAAACATAAGTGTGTTCAAGAAGAAATGGCCATTTCCTTCATGATTCTTACGCAAAAATTTCATACCAAATAAAACATATTAAGGACAATCAAAGTGTTGAAATTGACTTAATCATGATATTAAAATCAATCCATTCTTAAAATAACCATGAAAAGTAATACTCCCTGTTTGGGTCAGATGAAATATGCTCGGCAAAAATATTGGCATTAGAAAGATCTGTTGTGGTCTGCATATTAGTATGTGATATAAAAGCATTCAACATAAATATGTTATGCCAACTTGAAGCTATTGAAACAAGATAGTCATCATTTATAGAATCCTCCAAATGTTTGATAAATCGATCCTCAAAATTAGTTTCCAAGTGTTACATTTTTTTTATCTTCAAACTTGCATGAATTTTGTAAAATTTTTATTTTTATTTTTTATTTATTTATTTTTTTATATAAATAAAACAAAAGAATGAAAGTCATTTTTTTTTTTTTTAATAAAGAAATCAACAAAAAAAAAACAAATTCTATTAAAAAGTAATATAGAAAATTTCTAAAAATAAACTAACACTAAAATGGATTTTTTTTTTCAATATCCAAAATAAAACACACACAAAATCCTCTAGAATCAATGAAAAATCTGGCTTTTATGTAACTTTGAATTCCTCTGCATTGTCTGCAGTAAAATTCAAAAAAGAAAAACAAGGCCTTGGCATCTGGGCTGTTGAAGAATTTGATAACATGAGAATGACTTTCAGGGTCCTTAGTCAGAACTGCTACAAGGGGAATACTGGCTTCTGCAACAAACTTCTCTAATGAGTCAACATTGAAATCCTGAGAGTCAGAATATCGCTCATCAAAAAGGCGTAAATAACTAAACGAATGGTGGGTTTATTGGAGAATCCTTCAAAGGAAGGAATGTAGCATCGGATGTATGACAAAAATCATATTCTAAACGCATTATCTTAGTAACAGTAGTGAAATTGGTATATTCGTTAGAAGATTTGATTTCCACAGATGCGGGACCAGCCTGTTGTTTCAAGTAGTCCAGAATACCATCTTGTGTTGGCCTAAAAACAATGGGATTCATTTACAGAAATCTTGATTTCTCGTGTTCCCCTTGGAGCCTTGAATCTGATCCTTTAGTATCTCCATTGTCCTCTGATCGCTAAGAGAAAACACATTGTCCACTGTTGCAAACACAAGAGAAAGCACCATACACCAGCATATCGAGCTTCGGTGATCCATAACAATGCGTCCTTTGGAGGCCTGAAAGGTTTTTGGATTGAAGATGAGATTTTGAGGATTGCAGACTTGAAAGGTTAGGTCTTTGGATTCAAGATGAGATTTTGACAATATGGCTTTATATTTATCGCGCTGAAGTGGAAACCCGAATGGGTTTTAGGATTCAAAACGAGATTTTGAACAAATGGGTTCATGTCTTCCACCGGGGATTTCTAAGCTCCGAGGAATCCCATGTTTATCGTGGGTCATTATGAAAGACGCAACAGTCTAGGTAACCGTAAAGTTGAAGGGCTTGTCAATGATAATGATGGTGAGATGGTTAGCCAAGATGGTCATGATGGGAATAGCAGAAATATGTAAAGTGGAGAAATAGAAAAGCACAATGAATGTGTTGTCATGGCCCTTGATTCCAAAGATGAATCAGATCTTGAGGATGGAGAATTTGATTATGAGGGTGAGCTCATTATTGAAATTTTAAGATGATCTTTCACTTACTCACAAAATTCTTTATTGTCGCATTGCAGATTAGTTCTCCAGCAAGAGTATTTTTATTTGAAATAAATCAATATATTTTCTGATCTTCCAGATCACACGAAGCACGAGAAGAGAGCATACTAATCTCTTGATTTTTTTTTTTTTAATTTTTAATTTTTATTTTTTATGCAGGTTAGCGTGGATGGATAAAACACTATTAAAATCTGTGACAAAAAAACACAATTAAGATCTGCGACAAAACCTTGCATTATCTACACTCTTTCTGCAATGTCGCGGGGGCATTTAGACTCTCGGAAGACAAATCTTTCCGATAATCAGGCTCCTGGCTCACCCGTGATACAGAAACAAGACATAGAAATGCAAAGATGAAGCAGTTCTTTTTATTCATGATGATTTATTTTTGGAAAACAAAACTAAAAACTTCTAATGATAACGACTTCTAATGAGATCTCATTTTTATTTTTCTAATCTATTCTATATTAACTTAAAAGATGTTTTATTTTCTAAGTAAAAGAATGCTTCCAATGAAGCCATCTACGGACTAAAAATTCGAACATGCTCACATCAAGATTTAAAAATTTTACATTATGTTTTGCAAGTATGTGAGAATCCTGTCTTAGAGTTGGCTCAAGGTTATTGTCCTTGCTCTCCAAGAAGTACATGTTCAACATTGTCAAATTCATCATTCGTAGATGGATTAGTGAGAAATGGGGGGTTTAAAATAAAAACTAAATTTAAAATAACTATGTACGAAAATAAAAATGCTCCAAACTTTGAACTCCTTTACGAACCTGCTGTCACCAAGTTCCACAAATTAGTCCATAAAAACAAATGCATAAAAACAATTACTAAATCCTTCTAGTTGCACTTCCCCGGCAACGACGCCAAAATGTGTGGTCTAAAATGCGGATGCAAATTAGAGTTTAATTTTCAACCTGGGAAGGTAAACTTAGAAGTGCTTATCTAAAATATATAGATCTAGAAAGATTCCTAATTTGTCCAAGATCTTAAAGTCCCCTTACAGGAACATATTCATTAAGATCTCTTTCAATAACTAATCAAGCCTAGATCTAACAATTGTTTGAGATCTATGATTCTCTTACAATAACATATTCTACAAGATCTCTTCCAAAATTAGATCATCTAGTTAGAACTTAAAAGCAGAAATGAAGTAAACCTAGATCTAATCATTGTATGAGATCTTATGGTTCTTTTACAAACACACTTGCAAATAATATCCTTCCAATATTAGAACATTTAATAAAACTTGAAAGCTGAAATCAAACAAAAACATAAAGTAAATTATAAACAAATAAGCATGCAAGTGAGGCCATGGGGGCCCTCCATAACTCCACAAGCACACCACTTCAATGGAGACTCAGATGTGGAAGCAAAATTGAAGTATGATCCTTTATTTCAAAATCTCCATTACAAACCAACTCTAAGATTACAACTCTAAGCTTCTAAGATTACATACTCCAAAATTCTAAGATTACATACTCCAAAATTCTAAGATTACAAAGACTTCCAGATTACAAATGGAGGATATTGTACTCCTATTTATACAATGGGATGAGTAACAAACTCATAATGATCATCCACTAATCTCTCTTTAGTTCCATAAATCTCGCAACCATTTTTAACTACTTTCCCATTATTACAAAATATGATCCCTTTGAATCCTCCACAAATCTCTCACATATCTTGGATAAGATATGCCAACCAAATCCTCCATGATCTTCTCCTTAGGAATTGGATAAGATATGCCAACCAAATCCTCCATGATTTTCTCCTTAGGAATAGGATAAGATATGCCAACCAAATTCTCCATGATTTTCTCCTTAGGAATAGGCTTGCATAATTATCTCCTTAATATAGTGGAGGAGATATGGATAAGTCTCTTAGAATTAATTCTTCACATATTTCCTACACATCACAAAACTCACATATTCTTGAGATATATAAAAATATGTATATTTTCTAATATTTAATCATAATTTCACTTGTAATACAAAAATGAATAAAATGGAAAATAAGAAGGTGAAACCCAAATGTATTTATGAAAATGATATGATAAAAGGTTAATGGGATGATGAAATGTAAGGAATAGTGAAGAAAAAGGTGGATGAAAATATGACATTTCTGAGTCCCAACAGGTGGTATTCCAGAGGAGGCATGGACAGGAAAAAAGGTAAACTACTCATTTTTAAATACTTTTGGTTGTGAAGCCTTTGTCCACATTAATAAAGAAAATATAACAAATATTGAGGCAAAATCAAAGAAATGTACCTTTATTGGATATGGTGTTAATGATTTTGGTCATCGCTTTTATGATTATGAAAAACACAAAATCGTTAGGAGTAGATATATCATATTCAATGAAAAGGTTTTGTATAAGGATTAGCTGCAGGAAAAGAAATAGGAAAAACAAAATAGAGAATACATGGTGGTTGATGAGATCACAGAAAAAGTGAAGGTGCTTGAAAATCATAATGATCAACCACCAAAACAACAACAACAACCACAACAACAAAAAGCACCTCAAACTCCTGAAAGTGGTGTTAGAAGATCTACCAGGATAAGTAGACCCCCTGAACGATACTCTCCTTCATTATATTATGTATTGTTGACTGGTTTTGGTGAACCAGAATGTTATGAAGAAGCAATATAGGTAGAAACTAGGAAGAAGTGGGAGCAAGCCATGAAAGAAGAGATGGACTCCTTAATACATAACTAGACTTGGGACTTAGTCAGGTTTCTTGCAGGTAAAACAACATTGCAAAATAAAAGGGTTTTACGGGTTGAAGGAAGAAGATGGAGGTAGAAAAAGGTATAAAGCTATACTTGTGGTGAAGGGGTTTGCACATAAAAAGGGTATAGACTTTGATGAGATATTTTCTCCTGTTGTTAAAATGACTTCAATTAGAACTATTTTAAGTCTAGTAGCAGCTAAAGATTTGCATCTTGAGTAGTTAGATGTAAAGACAACCTTTATCCATAGGGATTTGGTGGAAGAGATATATATGCAGCATCCACAAGGATATGAGGTAAAAGTGAAGGAGAAACTAGTGTGTAGGTTGAAGAAGAGCTGTATGACTTAAAACAGGCTCCAAGGCAGTGGTATCTAAAATTTGACAGGTTTATGTCTGAACAAGGTTATACTAGATGTCACTCTGATCATTCTGTTTATCTCAAAAGGCAAAATGATGGAAGCTATATTATATTGTTATTGTATGTAGATGACATGCTTGTTGCAGATTCGAACATGCAGGAAATAAATGTGCTCAAAAGAAAATTGGAAAATTCATTTGCAATGAAGGATTTGGGTGCTGCAAAACAAATCCTTGGTATGAGAATAACTAGAGACAAGAAGAATCGAAAATTAACATTGTCTCAGAGTGAGTACATATAAAGGTGTTGAAAAGATTTAATATGCAGAATGCAAAACCAGTTATATAACATTGTCTAGCCATTTAAAACTAAGTAAGGAAATGTGTCCCAAGACTCAGGAAGAAATCGATTATATGTCTAAAGTTCCATATGCATCAGCAGTTGAAAGCTTAATGTATGAAATAGTTTGCACAAGGTCTGATATTGCACATGAAGTGGGATTAGCAAGCAAGTACATGAACAATCCAGGAAAAGAACATTGGATGGCAGTGAAGTCAATTCTCAGGTATTTGAGAGGTACCACAAATCAAGCATTATGCTTTGGTGATTCAAACATTGGTCTATAGGGATATGTTGATGCAGATATGGCAGGTGATAGAGATAACAGGAGGAGCACAACAGGGCATGTGTTTACTGTAGGTGGAACAACTAGTTGGGTTTCAAAACTACAAAGTGTTGTTGCACTCTTAACAATAGAAGCAAAGTATGTTGCTGCTACAGAGGCTATTAAAGAAATGATTTGGTTACAAAGATTTTTGGATGGAATTGGGTAAGAAGCAGGAGTTGGGTAGGTTATACAATGACAACTAGAGTGCCATATATCTTGCAAAGAACTTTTCATTTCATTCCAAGACAAAACATATACAACTTAAGTATCATTTCATACGGTCAATGTTGGAAGATGGACAGTTGAAGATGGAAAAGATACACACTAGCTAGAATTCTGCAGGTATATTAACAAAAGTTGTAACTAGGGTGAAACTAAGATTTTGATTGGCTTAAATTGGTCTTCAAGTATGATGATGAAGATAAGAAATAGCCAGGTCCAAAGTGGAGTCATTATCCATCAAATGAAGCAGCGATGGAGTTGCTATAATTAGTCTCCAAGTGGGAGATTGTTGGGTGGGGAGCCTGATTATCTTCTTTATTTAGAGGTATCACTGCATTGGACCCCAGTTCGTAATGTGGCGGCAACATAGCCTGTAATATTTGCTCTGCAAGGGGGGTCTGGGGGGGGTGATTGCGATCTTTGGGATCCCCCCCTGGCGGGGGATCGGGGGCACTGCCTCCAAAGCTAAAAATAGATGTAAAATTCCTTGTAAAATGTTGTAATTTCATAGTCAATCTGGGTCGTTCATTAGGCGGAGATCTGATGGTAAAAGTTATGTTTAATTTAGGGTTTTTTTCCCCAGAAGGAAACCCCTCGCTATATATAAGGGAATTGTATTGCGTCTATGTTGTAGGTTTTAACCCTGTACAGAAATTACCTGCATACGAATTCTAAAACATAGAAAATAAACAATGTGAGAGCATAACACATAAAACACATATACATAGAGATTTTCCCTTGGATCCCAAAACCAAGACTACCAGCTTGATTTTTCATTATGTTCCTTTCAATGTTATAATACATATTTATACATGCCGAAGCATCCAATACCATGGACCGAGAACCATCGCATCCAATACCATGGACCAAAAACCATCACGTCCAATGCCATGGACCGAAAACCATCGCGTCCAAAAACATGTGCGAAAATCATGCGCAAAACCATAGGTGGGTCCACCAATCCTAACATAGGGTCCAAAACCAAAATTTTCTGGGGCACTACCCTAGACCCCATAAAGTGGGTTACGGGTACGCCTCAAACCCCTTGTGAACCCCCCCGGCTACACAATCGGCGCAACGAAGGGGGGCTTTTCTCCCCCTCTAACCCTTCGGGTTAACTACGTGAACTAGTCGTGGAAAGAATATAACGCAACGCAACATTCTCCCACTTGTTTTTTTCTTTCCATAGGGGGCCAGAAGAGAGCTTAGTCATTTTTCTAGCCCTGAAACACCCATTTTCTCTCTACACCAAGAGAACTTCTCAGAGCTCACAAATTTTTCCAATGCATCTGCAGTATTCTTTAAAGTGTCCACCTTTACCAGCAACACCTTTTTGTCTTCTATCATATCCCTCACAAAGTGATACTGAACATCAATGTTCTTTGTCTTTGAATGATATGCTGGGCTCTTTTCCAAGAAAATTGCACTTTGGTTGTGACAGTCTATCCTTATAGCCCCTTGTACTAACCCCATACTTTAACACAATCTCTGCAACTAAACGACTTCCTTTCTTGCATGAGTGGCTGCCATGTATTCTGCCTCTGTAGTTGATAGTGCCACTACAAATTGTTTCTTAATCATCCAACTAACTGCACGTCCAAATAGGTTAAACACATACCCACTTGTAGATCTTCTCTGATCTATATCTCCAGCCCAGTCTGCATCAACAAAGCCATGAATATCCAACATTTTGTCTAATCCTGATATTCCTTTGTAGCACAAACCATAATCACTAGTGCCATGCAAATACCTAAAAACCCGCTTCACTGCTGTCCAGTGCTCCTTCCCTGGTTTTGACATAAACCTACTCAATACTCCCACTACATGTGCAATGTCTGGTCTAGTACAAACCATTGCATATATTAGGATACTGACTGCACTTGCATATGGAACACGGGACATGTCCTCTTCCTCTTCTTGTGTCTTGGGACACTGTTCAACAGAGAACCTCACACCTACAGGAATAGGAACCTTCATCGGTTTACTATCCTGCATATTAAACCTCTGTAGTATTGTCTCGACATACTTCCTCTCATTTAACCAGAGCTTCCTCTTTGCCCGATCTCTTTTAATTTCCAAGCCCAAAATATAGTTTGCAGCACCAAGATCTTTCATGTCGAATTTAGAGGAAAATTGGGTCTTCAAATCCTGGATAATTTCTTTGTCATTTCCAACCAGAAACATATCACCCACATACAAGACCAGATAAATAACACAGTCACCAATTAATTTAAAATACACACAGTGATTTGCTTTGCTTCTGGCGAAGCCAAGTCCTCGTATAAATGTATCAAATTTCTGATACCACATCCTTGGTGACTGTTTTAACCCATACAGAGACTTCTTTAACTTGCATACCAGTTCTTTCTTACCCTTCACCGCAAAGCCTTCAGGTTGCTTCATGTATATTTCTTCTTCCAAATCCCCGTGAAGAAATGCTTTCTTCACATCCATCTATTCTACCTCAAAATCAAAACCAAAAACAACAGATAAAAGTAATCTAATAGAGGTTACCTTGGTAAAAGGAGAAAAAATTCACCAAAATCAATTCCCGGCACCTGGGAATAACCTCTTGCTACCAACCAAGCTTTGTATTTCTCCACCTTTCCTTCTGCATTTGTCTTCTTCTTGAACACCCATATGCTGCCAATGGGTTTCTTTCCAGCTGGCAACTCCACCAGATCCCAAGCCTCATTTTTGTGCAAAGATGCCATTTCATCAACCATGGCCTCTTTCCAGAGTTTGCCATCCTATGAATCTACTGCTTCCTTCACAGTTTTGGGATCATCGTCAGTAATATATAAAGAAAAATTTGAACAAAAAGCAGATGGACTATACCTTTCTGGCTGCCTTCTTTCTTGAACTGATCTTCTCACATTCGAAGTATGTGGCTCTTCATCTTCTGATTCCTCCTTTGTTATAGAGTCTGATTCTTCCTCCTTAAGCTCAAACTCTATCTTCTCAAGTTTCTTTAGTTGGAATTCACGTTTAATAACGTCTTATACCTCTCTGAACACCACATCTCGGCTGTACACAACCTTTCATGTGACTGGGTTCCAAAGCTTATAACCCTTTAAACCATCCTTATACCCAATAAAGATGCACTTTTCAGATTTACTATCCAAATTGGTTCGTTTCTCCTTTGGAATATGTACATATGCATCACATCCAAATACCCTCAGATGTGAAAGAGAGGGTTTCTTACCAGTCCATACCTCTTGTGGAGTCTTATTCTCCAACGCTGATGAAGGTGATCCGTTGACTAGGTAACATGCAGTATCCACCACCTCTACCCAGAATTCCTATCCTAACTAGGCACCACTGAGCATGCTTCTTGCCCTTTCCATCAACGTCTTATTCATTGTTTCTGCAACTCCATTTTGCTGAGGTGTATATGGAGTAGTCTTCTATCGTGGTATACCACACTTCTTACAGAATTCTTCAAATTCCTTGCTGCAAAACTCTCCACCATTATCTGTCCTCAGCACCTTTATCTTCTTCTCTGTGTGATTTTCCACGAGAGCCTTAAATTCTTTAAACTTGTCAAAGGCTTCAAATTTCTTCTTAAGGAAATATATCCATGTATTCCTTGAGAAGTCATCTATACATGATACATAGTACATAGACTTACCCAGTGATGGAACCTTCACAAGTCCAAACACATCACTGTGCACAAGTTCTAATATCTATTTCGCCCTCTTACTACCAGAGGGGAAACTCACCCGATTCTGCTTCCCATATACACAATTTTCACAGAAATAAAAATCCAGAGAGATATTAATCATACATTCTACCATACCTTTACCATGAAGTATTCGAAGGCCCTTCTCTCTAATATGTCTAAGCCTTTGATGCCACAACATGGTCTTCTCTCCAGAGACCACTAGATTTTCTGATCCACTTTTAGGAACCACAGAACTATTGCACCCATCAATAATAGTACTACCTTGCAGCTTGTACAGAGTTCCAATTCGAACTCTCCACATCAATACCAGTCCTCTCCAAACCATTTTGCAGGTATCCTTCTCGAACACTATTTTTACACCTGCATCATCCAGCTTGCTTACATAAATCAGATTTCTGGCCAATGCAAGAATATGCAGAACGCCCAGAAGTGTTCTAACCCTTCCACCTTGCAACTTCAACTTTACTTTTCTGCGACCAATGATTCTAGCCTTCCTATCATCCCCTAAGAAGACATCACCACCATTGTATTTCTCATACTTGCAGAACCACTCTCCATGGGGAGTGAAGTGAAAGGATGCACCTGAGTCAATCAACCATGCCTCATGATCTACATGTGTACTTGAAGAAGCCAAGTACACATCCCCACCTTCATCTGACGTGGTTTTCACCTCTGTAGAAGGAGCATCATCGGATCCCTTTCCTTTATTAGGGGCTTTAGATTTACAGTCCCTTTTGTAGTGTCCTTCCTTTCCGTATTTCCATCACACCACCTTTACAGGTTTTCCTGGAGATTTAGATCTCCCTCTAGATTTAGATCTCCCACTCGATGACTTATTTTTGTTTCTATTTTGGGACCATCCTTGTACATACAAGGCATCACCATTCTGACTCTCCATATTTTTCTGTCTCATCTCCTCCATCAGCAAGGATGAGACTATTTCATCAAACTGCAAGGCAGTTGCATTGCTACCTATTGCAATAACCAGACTATCCCACGAATTTGGTAGAGAACACAACAAACTGATGCACTTATCTTCATCTGAAATTTTAATATCAACGGATGCTAACTAACTTACCATAGGATTAAATGCGTTAAAATGCTCTGTCATTGAGTCTCCATCTTTCATCCTTAGGTTATACAGCGTTTTCCGCAGGAACAGTTTATTCACTAGAGACTTAGATTGGTACAAAGTCCCTAGCTTGTCCCACAAAGCCTTTGCCGTAGCTTCCCCTAATAGATTCAACAATACTAAATACGAGACACATAATTGTATTGTGCTCTTTGCCTTCCGATCCAACTTCTTCCATTCTTCATTGGACACTCCCATTGGTTTAGTACCCAGATCTACTGCGATCCACTAATATTTATCCACCAACAGATCCTCCATCTTGAGTTTCCACAACTCAAAACTCTGACCATTAAATTTCTCGATCTCTATCTTTCCACTACTTGCCATATTCTTTCACCACCAAAATCGATCTCGTAGATCTCCCACTGAAGGGTCTAACATAGGCCTGAGGGAAACTCCTCAGCAACCAAGGCGTCCCCTTGTAGCCAAAACTGCTTTGATACCAAATGTATGTTTTAACCCTGTACAAAAATTACCTGCATACGAATTCTAAAACACACAAAATAAACAATGTGAGAGCATAACACATAAAACACATATACACAGAGAATTTCCCCTGGATCCTAAAACTGGGACTACCAGCTTGATTTTTCATTATGTTCCTTTCAATGTTATAATACATATTTATACATGCCGAAGCATCCAATACCATGGACCAAAAACCATCGCGTCCAATACCATGGACTGAAAACCATCGCATCCAATACCATGGACCGAAAACCATCGTGTCCAAAAACATGTGTGAAAATCATGCACAAAACCATAGGTGGGTCCACCCATCCTAACATAGGGTCCAAAACCAAAATTTTCTGGGGCGCTGCCCCAGACCCCATAAAGTGGGGTTATGGGTACGCCTCAAACCCCCTGTGACCCTCCCCTGCTACACAATTGGTGCAACGAAGGGGGGCTCCGCCCCCCCTCTAACCCCCCAGTTAACTATTTGGGCTAGTCGTGGAAAGAATATAACACAACCCAACATATGTAGATCTGTATTCTGAGTGAGAAAGAGAGAGGATACTGTGAGAGAGAGAAGAGGGAATTACATCAGATCTGTTGTAGGTTGTATCTCTTCATTTTGTTGTATAATATAAAAGGAAGGATTGGCTGTTTCCCATGGATGTAGCCCAAATTGGGTGAACCACGTATATCTGTGTCTTTCTTGTTTTATGCATTTTCTGTGTTTATATTTATGTGTTCCATTGCTCTGTAATATATAATTTTCTAACAAATTTAGTGTGTGATCAAAGAGTTGGACATAGGAGAAACTATAATTAAAGCAGTTAGGACTCCAAGTAATGTATATGTGTTGGAAGGAGACAAAGAAAGTTATTGTTTAGGTAAAATTGATGAGAGTTGGTTGTGCCATAGGATATTAGGGCACCTCAATTTTCATCAGCTAGTTAAATTAGGTAAAAAGGGTGTTGTTCGAGACATGCAAAAAATGATCAAGCCCGAAAATAATGTTTGCAAGTCATGCCAATTTTGAAAATAATCAAGAGTTAAATTCAAAGAAAAGGAAAATTTTACAAAAAGGTCCTTGGGGCCGATCCATACAGACATACATGGGCCCACAAGAATGAGAATTTATTGAGGTGAGAAATAATATATCTTGTTGACCGATGATTACACAAGAATGTGTTGGGTTAGTTTATTGAAATATAAAGAATGTTTTGAAAAATCCAAAATATTTAAAGCTCTGGTGGAAAACTAAATGGATCTTAAAATTAAGTTCCTGAGATCAAACATAGGAGAAGAGTACACATCTAATGAGTTTTATGATTTTTGTGAACAACATGGGATCAAGAGACAATTACCAATAGCTAAACCCCTTAACAGAATGAAGTATTTGAAAGACTGATCAAAATAGTCTAGGAAATGGCCCAAGCTATGCTCAATGAATGAAAGGTGCCACATACTTTCTAGGGAGAAGGTACTTAAAGGACAATTAACATTATCAACAAGGTACATGTTAGAGTGAATAATGATAAAATACCTTATGGACTGTGGGTTGGAAGACTTGCCTCTATAAAGCATTTCAAGGTCTTTGGAAACAAGTGCTTCATCACAAGGAGTGAGGACAATCTCAACAAATTTGAGTCAAGAGTATATAAAGGGATCCTGCTTGGCTATTATTCTATGAGCAAGCTATAAGTGTTGCAATAAGAGAATCTATAATATCATTGAAAGTATAGATGTAAAAGTTGATTAAGGATCTATTTGCACTAGAAGACAATTGCAACACGTTGAATCCTTCGACTATGAGTCATTAGAGAATGAGGTCAAAGAAAATAGAGAACAAGTGGAACGTAAAGAATCAAAGGAAGAAGGAAGATAATAATTTCTACACAAAAGACTCCATCGAGGTATGTACAAAAACATCATCCTGAGAGTCAGATTCTTGGAGATAAAGAAACATGGGTACAAACTAGAAGAAATTTCTTAGGCACATTTAGTCATGAAAACCTAGCATTGTTATCTATGATATAAACTCATAGTTTTGCACAAGCAAGCCAAGATGATATCCAGATTAAGGCAATGAATGAAGAACTAGATCAAATAAAGAAAAATGAAACATGGGTCCTTGTGTCAAGACCCCATAATAAAAATGTGATAGGAACTAAATGGGTTTTCAAAAATAAGTTAAATGAAGATGGATAGGTTGTTAAAAACAAGGAAAGACTTGTCTGTAAGGGTTACGCTCAGAAAGAAGGAATAGATTTTGAAGAAACATCTGCTCCTATTGTAAGAATCAAAGCCATTAAAATGTTTTTAACATTTTTTTGCTATCAAAATTTCAAAGTGTATAAAATGGATGTTAAGTAAACATTTTTAAATGGTGACATAGAAGAGGAAGTCTACATGGAGAAACCAAAAGGTTTTCCACTAAGAAACAACACATATTATGAATGTAAATTCAAGAAATTATGTATGGATTAAAGCAAGTGCTAAGGTTATGGTATTATAGACTAAACATGTATTTGCAACAACACGACTTTAAGAAAGGAACAAATGACAAAAATATTTAAATCAAGGCTAAAGGTAATAATATGTCGTTATTTGTAGTATATGTTTATGATATAATTTTTGGAAGTAATATTTAATCATTGAGTCAAAAATTTGTAGCATCCATGCATCAAGAATTTTTGAAATGTCTATGCTTGGAGAATCGTCCTTCTTTCTTGTATTACAAGTTTAGCAAATAGAAAAAGGATTTTTTCTTTCTCAAACTAAGTACCTCAAAGAAATTATATGAAATTTTGGGATGAAAGACTGTAAACTTATAAGTACACCCATGGTAATAGGTTGCAACCTCAACAAGAATGATGAATCCTCAAAAGAAAAAGATAGAAAAATAATTTTTTCTTTCTCAAACTAAGTACCTCAAAGAAATTATAAGAAATTTTGGGATGAAAGACTGTAAACCTATAAGTACACCCATGGTAATAGGTTGCAACCTCAACAAGAATGATGAATCCTCAAAAGTCAGTAAATATGTCGATAGATCAATCATTAAAAGTCTAATATATCTCACTACTACAAGACCTGATATTAAGCATGCAGTTGGATTGGTGGGACACTTTTAGTCAAATCTTAAGGAAATTCATCTCAAGGTAGTCAATAGGATATTTGAATATCTTCAAGGAACTTTAGAATTTGGTTTATGGTATCCTAAGGATACCAAATTTACTCTACAAGATTATACTAATGTTTATTGGGTAGGCAGTATTAATGATAGGAAAATAACTAGTGGTGAAGCCTTCATTCTAAGAATTTTTTTGGTCCCCTGGCTCAACAAGAAATAAAACTCAATCTCCTTGTTTACTGCTAAAGCATAATACATTGCAACTGCATCATGTTGTACGTAGCTTTTATAGATGATGGAAAATCTTAAAGACATTTAGGTAGATTACACTCAACATGTATCTATCTTTTGTGATAACACAAGTGCCATTGATATATCAAAGAATCCTATGATGCACTCCAAGACAAAGCACATTCCTATTAAATATCATTTTCTTAGAGAAAAATTACTGGGCCAATTAGTTAAGTTGGAATATTTTCCATTAATGAGTAGATTGTAGATATATTTACTAAGCCTCTTCCAAGAGAGCCTTTTGAGTATCTCAGACAAAGATTGGGAATGATATCTTTCTCATCTCTTCCATAGATTTATTACACATGAAAAATAGTAGCTATCCACATGTTGTATGGATATTTGTATGCCAATGGTTCGAGAGAAGGATATATTATTAGCTTAGGGGGAGCTACAAGTTCAACAAATGCAACATGTGATTAGGGGAATAGATTTGCACTCAAGATATTGAAATGAAAAGTTTGCATCTTTATATGACTCATCTTATTTATTTAAGCAATTAATAGCATCGATAGCTTAATATATTGAAGTAGGGGGAGCATTTGGCTCTTGGAACAGACATTAGTCTCTTCTGTTACAAACAAATTGGTTATACTTGGTATCCAACTCACTTGGGAAAGTTAGCAAGTACAATACTTTTCCATTTATGTCAAAGGGGGAGAATGAGTAGACATTGGAAAGGGAGAGTGAGTAGACAATGGATTTTAGAGTTAGTGAGAGTTTTAGCAACCTGCTAAGGGGAGTCAAATTTATAGCCATCAATGACAAACAATGTCTAGTGTAGTTGCCATCAATGACAAAGGGGGAGATTGTTGGCAGTTTGTTGTTGTCATTGATGCCAAGTGATGTTGATATTAGGGGGAGCTTTTTTGACCAGTTTAATTATGCTTTAAATTCCTTTACATTAAATTAACAATCCAAATAGGTAAAATTATGAAGTATATACTAGGAATTTAGCTTTCAATTCCAATGGAAGTAAATTGACATGAAGGAAAACATTAGTATAAGAAAGCATAGAATCATTACTATAAGGAAACGAATGAATTCTTTGAAATTTAATCCAGAAAGAGGGTAAATTTATTCTATGAAAACATGTAAATTGAATTCATAAAAGCGTAGAAATATTTTTAGAAAAGCATGAAAGCATTGAAATTTTACTCTATGAAATAATTCAACAATTACTCTATGAAAGCAAGTACTTTTAATCTATGAAAACATAGAAATATAAGTATATCTGATGAAAGAAATATATCTATTATAAGAAGGCATAGAAACCTATATTATAAAAGCAAGAAATTTTCTCTAGGAAAGCATGGAAATCTATGTTAAGAAAACTGTTAGGTCCCTATACTACTAGTGTAACTCCTTATTTTTATTAGTGCAACCCCCTTATTGTATTATTGTGCCCATATAGTCCCCATGTTATTATTATGGCCCATAGAAGCCCGCTATTGTTATAGTTGTGCCCCTACAATATTATTGTTATGTAGGCTTTGATTGTATTAGGACCCCTTAGACTCCTATATATAGAAATGAGGCCTTGTCATTTGTATCATTCAAGAATTGTTCATTTGTGTACGATAAAGGAGGTTTCCCCCTCAAAGAGGCTTATTTTGAAGTCGTTGATCTATCTTTTCTATATTTTTGTGAGTTGGTTTCATAACATTTGGTATCAGAGCTTTGGATTCCACGGTTTCACTACTCCAAAAAGGTCATCGTGGCCTTTTCGCTATAAATTTTTCTCTATGAAGTTTCAGATGCTAAAAAAACACCCATTTGAGCTGAAATATTTCTGAACCTCGGGTATGAATTTCAGATCTTGTCTCCCGATATTGTTGGAGATATGATATGAGGAAGTTATGGTTTTTGCAAGCTCCAAAATTCCATCTCAAACAGGCCATTGTGGAATTACATTATAATTTTGTTTCTACGAAGATTCAGACTCTGAAATTAAATCCCATTTGAGCCGAAATCTTGGTGAAGCTTGGGCCCAAATTTAAGATCTTTTTTTTCGCTATATTTTCAGAGATACAATCCAAGACATTTAGGGTTTCTGCAAGCTCTCGAATTACATCCGAAACATGTGACCTTAGAAAAATCATCATATCTTTCTCTCTGAGCATTAGATTGAAATTTCGTAAGAAGTTACAGAAAGAGGATAGACTATAATTCTTTGTGTATTGTTTTCCGGTCCGAAGGGCGAAACAGTGATACGTGGAACTTCATACAAATTCTCTCTACTGAAAAAGTATATAATCAGGACATCTTGGGATCTTGGGCAAAAATCTTTCTTGGAGAAGCCAATTTCGATTAGACTAGCTGCATTGGAAAGAGCACGTAGAGGGATACTACAGATTGAAATTTCAGACCTTTGAGATTCGAAATTTCAGAGAGAAAATAGATTCAAGATTGAGCTGGTAAAAGCAAGAAAAAGAATGACTCCAATCAAGAAAATAGAAACACCTAGTAAGTAAAATTGGATGGATGATTTGAAGAATGTGATTGAAGCTAAGATAAATAGTTTTATATGTGCCATGGAAGCTAATATCGATTGTAGGGAAGTAGATTTGAAGAAATGCATGGAAGATTTGAAGAGAGACATGGAAGGTTTGAAGGAAGGTGGGACAAAGCTGCTACAAGAAAGGCCTCCTATTGACAAAAAGGTAGTAGAGGAAACTCATGATGAGAAAAAAATAAATGTTAATCATGATTTCATATAATCTAACATTGGATTGAAGACCCAGCATATTCCAAATATTGATATGAGGAAGTTTGATGTCAAGAATCCCATAACATGGATACTATAGAAGGAGAAATTTTTTCATCTACATGACGTGCAATTGTTACAAAAGGTACACATTACATCTTTATATTTAGAACCGAATCAATTTTTATGGTATAAAGGGCTTTGTTCTCATAAAACACTTGTCACCTGGTCAATTTTCATGGAGGAAATGATAGCACATTATGATGATACAAAGAGCAACACCTTCTTTAGAGAATTGATAAATCTCAAACAAAAGGGTTCAATGGCAGAGCACATTGAGGACTTCCAAAAATTGAATATAAGGGTAAATGATATTCCAGAGAAGCAGAGCATTGATGTCTTCATAGGGACTTTAAAGGATAACATTCAACATGAGGTTCATCTTTGGGAACCTGATTCATTAGAGAAGGCATTCAGGTTGGAAAGAAAAATTGAAATCAAAGTTATGGAAACAAGAAATCCTACCACTCACAATTATAAAGATGGGAGTGTTGTTGCTCCTAGCCTTCCACAACCTACAAGGTTGACACCACAACAATTGGAAGAAAAAGGAGAAAATTATCATTGTTACAATTGTGATAGAAAATACACTAAAGGTCATAAGAGTGTTGGGAAGAAATTATTTTACATTGATTGTGAAGAGGAGGAAGAAAAGGATCAAGAAACGTCCAAATAAGAGGATATACACCAGGAACCAACCCCAGAGAAAGAAGAAATGAATCCAACCATATCTTGTAATGCATTGTCAGGAATTACCACTCCTCAAACTCTCAAGATAGAAGGACATATCAAGAAGAAAAAGGTTAACCTCACTTTCACGCAAAATCGAATGAAACAACAAGGAGATCAACATCGCAGCAAAATAAGTTTTGACATAGGCGACTGGGTATTTTTACGACTACAACCATACAAACAAATTTCCCTCAAGAAAGATAAGAAGGATAATAAATTATCACCAAAGTAATATGGTCCTTATAAAGTGCAGAAAAAGTTTGGTACTATGGCATATAAATTGACGCTTCCTACATCTTCCAGAGTGCCCCCAATTTTCCATGTTTCATGCTTAAAGAAGGTTATAGGTGACAAGGTACCAGTTCAAACAATATTGTCAGAACTTGATGAGGAAGGGAAAATCATATTTGAAACTAAAACAGTCATGGAAACAAGAACCCAACATCTACGAAATTGATCAATTTCAGAGTATCTCATCAAGTGGAAGAACCTACCCGCTGAAGATTCCACATGGGAGGATGAGAATTTTACACAGAAGCATCCAAAACTACTCAAGCGTTGATGACAAAACTTTTTGAAGGAGAGGGGAATGTTAGGCCCCTATACTATTAGTGTAACCCCTTATTGTTATTATTGCAACCCCCTTATTGTATTATTGTGTGCATATAGTCCCCATGTTGTTATTACTATGCCCCATAGAAGCCCACTATTGTTATTGTTGTGCCCCTACAATATTATTGTTATGTAGGCTCTGATTGTATTGAGACCCCTTAGACTGCTATATATAGAAAGGAGGTAACCCCTTATTGTTATTAGTGCAACCCCCTTATTGTATTATTGTGTGCATATAGTCCCCATGTTGCTATTACTATGCCCCATAGAAGCCCACTATTGTTATTGTTGTGCCCCTACAATATTATTGTTATGTAGGCTCTGATTGTATTGAGACCCCTTAGACTCCTATATATAGAAAGGAGGTCTTGTCATTTGTATCATCCAAGATTTTTTCATTTGTGTAATGTAAAGGAGGTTTCCCCCTTGAAGAGGCTGGTTTTGAAGTCATTGATATATCTTTTCTATCTTTTTGTGAGCTGGTTTCATAACAAAAGCATTCAAAACTATTATAGGAAATCAAACACTATTAGTCTAGGAAAGTAAGTAACTATTAATATGTGAAAGCATGGAATTTTTATCTAATAAGACTTAAAAAACTAATATATGAAAGCATGGTGAAAGACCGACATATAAAAGCATATAAATTAAGCTAAGAGAGCAAGTAATTTTTAATCTACAAAATCCTTGAAATCTGTCAACTCAAGAAAGCAATAAACTCAAGCTTTGAAATCTTTGTAAGTCCTATCCTGGCAAGCATGAATATGAATTGGAAATATAATTTAATGGAAATCCTTTGATGCACAAATGAAAATGTTGTAAATATAAATATTTTTAGGTTTTTTAAGTGCTAGATTGCAATCTATAAAAGAACAAAGTAATGATTAGAAACCTAAAACAGAGTATCTAACACAATGCTAAAACAAAAAAGGGTAAAAAATGGAGCATCAAAATTCAAATTAAAAACAAGTGAACTACAAGACAATGAAATATTCATATTACAAACAACTTGTACGTCCACAAGGGGGCCCTTGAGGTGATCACATGAAGCCTTAAGAAATGCAAAAACTCTACCATAACTCATATTAATTACTCATGAATGTGCACAATAGAAGCAAAAGAAGTGTCTGATATTATATAAAATAAAACAACGCACACATTAACTCGAGCTTAATTCTATGTCTATTGTCCTTCACTCTGCCTAGTGAGGTTAATTTATATTGTTTTTGAAATAACAAACTTAGAATAAGAATACTACATATAAACATTATGATGGTGACTAAGTTTCCATTTGCTATTTTTCAGATTTAATACTTATGCTTCGCTGGTAACTCAACAAATGCATATGAACCCATAATCCATCATTGTGCTATTCCTCAGCATATTTGATCCATAAAGATATCTCACTTGCTTGATGTCGGTTTCTCTACCACGTAACAATCCTAGTGTAATCTGTCTCTACGCTTTAGGCCATGCGATGGGTTGATCGAAGGTTTGACTATGCCACTATGACGACTCATTTGCTTCTTTGATGCACCAAATGGATAGATCACGATATTGGAGTCTTTTTCCACCCATCCATATGCTTCATCTAGCTTCATTGCTTCATGAGTTGTGCTAGCCTTGAATTCTACTATAGATTGACATATGAGCTACAAAATTGTCAATTATGCAATACTTACATATTAGCCTAATTTTACAAAGAAAAACATATAAAACATAAAATAATGGACTTATTACCTCTATATAATTTTCTTTATCTCAAATGGCAAATGTTCATGTAGAATATGGAAAAATCATGTAGAAAGGCTAATTATGAAGGTTTTATAAGGTAAAAGTGGTCAAACTAATGTAGAAAATCGACAAATAGATACTAATTCAAGGGCCCATCATTCCCCCACACTTAAGATAGTGCATGTCCTCATGCACTTTGACAAAATTGCAATTTTTTTTCAACTTCCTGATTCAGAGTATGGATTCAGATTCCTAGACGAGACTGTCTAGGTTGTTTTATGTGCCCTTATTTTTCTTATAAAAGGGATCACCTTAGCTTCCTCATCAACATATTTTCCTTCAAAATTTTAGGTGTAGTGCCCTTTTAGTTTTCTTGAGCTTGGAATTTTTTTGGTACCAGTGTTACATCCTTTTCAACATCTTGTGGTTTTTCTCTTTGAGGATTTCATTCTCTCTTTTGATGTTCCTCTCTAAAACTTCCACTTGTTCTACCTCTTATTTTAATTCTTTGATGATATCCTCTTCCACAGAAATGGAGAAAGGAAAATCACACTATTTTGAACCATGAATTGGAGGCGTTGGTATGTCATTATCAAAATAATATTCAAGAATATGAGAGTAATGTTGTACCTTTTCATTATGTGCATCTTGTTCCAGGAAATTGATGTAGTCATAGACCTATTATTGAATTTTGTCAACCTTTGGACTCTCTCTTCTTGGCTTTGCTAGAGATGATTTAGGCTTGGTTGCTTATGACTTTTCCATTATTTTAGGTGAAATAGGGATATTGTTATTACCCTATTTTGTCATGCTTCTTGTTACCCTTATATATTTGGTCTTGTTTTTTGAATCTTTCACTCCCCTAGAACTTTTCCTTTTAATACATTTCTTCTTAGCAACATTTTTGATGGTGACATCATGCTTTGTGTTTTTTGGAGTCTTCTCTTATGCTCTTTTTAATTGCCTTCTTATTGTTGAAACTATCTTCCTCTAAGTCTTAATTTACCATTTAGGTCTTATACTCTGTCTTTTTACATGCTTCAATTTTGATGACTCTCCTTGCTCAACAAACTTGGGAACTAGGGTTTCATTGTTCTCAAGAACTTCTTCAAACTCTTTTTGAATTCTCCATAGGATCATCTAGCTCCATAGGCACAATTTCTTCCATTTCTTGTGTTGATGGTTCCATAACTTTGAGTTTTATTATGAAAGATTAGGTTTTGAGGTTTTTAAACTTGAAACCCTAGTCCTTATTTATTTTCTCTTTGAACCATTATTTTTTGTCTCTTCAAATACCTATTTAAAATTATTCTTATAAGAAATCTCTCCCAATTTTCATTTCTATTTGAACTCTTCTTTAACCATAATGTTTGCTAAGCAAAAATGATAAAGGCTCTTAGCTATATTTATTGAGTTTCTTTGTATATTGAAAGTTATTTTCTTAAGGTTGGTAATCAAGTAATAATCCAAATTTATTTCTTTTCCCTTCTGAAAATGCATTAGAAGTCTTATGTGATAAAAGAAGACTATACCACATCTTCCCTCGCATGTTGTGAATTTCTGGAGGATATAAATAAAATTTCTCCATTTCTTCTTGAAAGTTGAGACTGGTATCCCTTTTCTCCAGCCTGTGACATCCATGTTAGGTTTTTTAAGCAAAAGACTCTATGAATCATCCACAATTTGTTGACATTTGAACCAATTTTCCCCTATCCTTAGTAGTCCTGTAGCCTTTGCTAGAAAAGACTTTGTTACTTTTAGCTTGATGTCTCCAATTTCTACCTCAACGTTGTCAAAATCCCTGACAAATTCCCTTGTTACCTCCACATCATGTTTACAGAATTTCTCGAAAAATTTCATCCATCCAACCCTCTGTAAGTGTCTTTTTCATTTCAGATATTCTTCAAGAAGTTTTTCACCCACTATCTCTTCTCGAATGATGATGCCCATCTCTAAGTGTTTGGAAATTCCAAGCTTTGGAATGCACTCCCAGTCAATTGCTACATATAGGGAATGGTTTAAATGATGGATGATAAGAAGGCTACATTAGTAGTGGATTAAAATTTGGAAAGGTGGTGGATTGTGAGTTTTACAGGAGACGATAAATGATGATAGGACTGTCTAATCTCGTAATCATCATATGATCTATCAATAAAACTACATTGAATTTATGATTAATTCAATGGGATTATTTTAATGGTTAATGAATGGGATTGAATATGACATGATTCAGGGATCGAAAAAATATGGAGTGGATTTCTTCCATCATTCAGCAGTATGAAGGTTATTTTTTAATAAGCCTTTTATTGAGCTTAGGTTAGAAAATTATATACATGTCCAATTATTCTATGTATATAGTTTATATTTAGTAAAAAGAAACTAACATGTGTTACATTTGTTCCCTTCCAAAATATTTAGAAATTTCTTTGTCCTTCAGGTTGTTGCCGATGTAGGATTTGGACCGTGTCTTCCGCTTGGACTTTTTGATAAAACTAGATAACTACCAAAATTCCTTCTAGCTTTAGAAATTGATTAGACTGAAAATATTGAACTTATACTAAAAATTTGATGTAAATATTTGCAAGATAAGTTGATGATGTTGCTGATAATAACTCTTCTAATCTTCTTCAAAGAAAAACAAGGTCTTCATGCTAAAAATATAAATCAAATTTTTGCAAATTTGGGAAATCTTGATTTCTCGAAACTTTGTTTTTAATAAGGATTTATGTATAGTTATGACAATGCCCTAGTTTTCATAACTTTACTTTACTTTTATTTATTATTTATTATTATTATTATTTTTTAAAGAAAATACATTAAATAATATTTGGTGGTGAAGGAGAATGGTCTCCTTTTTCCACCAACTTCAACTCTGAATTCTTATTAATTCATTATAAAAAACAACTATTTCATAAGGGTCCAACCAATGTGTTTGGAACTTCCCTCGAAAATATTTGGATTTTGAATCAAACAAAAGAGCCCAATCACCTCGGTTGAACTTCTTTATCTTGAAGATTTTTTTGTGCCATCCCATCCTTTGTTACTTAATGATGTTCGTTCTTTGGATGACATCTTGTCTGATTTCATCCAACTCATTCAATTGTGTCAACCTTGATTTCAGCCTTCAGAGAGATCTATCCACAACTTTTTTGTTCATTTTAATGTCTTCACTTTTAACTAGATAGGAAGTATAACTTTATTTCCATAAACAAGTTCATAAGGTGTATGTCCAATGGCATATTTCCTTATTGTCTGGTATACTTAGAGTGGTTTTGGAAGTCTATTTGCCCAATTTTTTTGATGTAGATGAAATGTCTTGGTAAGAATGGCTTCGGACTTATTTGTTGACTCCAATTGTCCATTGGATTGTGTGTGATATGGAGTAGATTTGTGAAGCTTGATTTTATACTGCTCCACAATCTTTTGAAGAAGGTTGGATGCGAATTATGCACCTCGATTTGTGCTTCTGGAAGTCTATCTGCTATTTTTTTGATGCAGATGAAATGTCTTGGTCAAAATGGATTCAAGGACTTTATTTGTTGACTCCAATTGTCCATTGAATTGTGCGTAGTAAGGAGTAGATTTGTGAAGCTTGAATTTATACTGCTCCACAATCTTTTGAAGAAGCTTGGATGCAAATTGTGTACACTGATTTATAAAAATTTCTCTTGGGAGACCAAAATTAGTAAATATTTCCTCAAAAAGAAATTTTACAACAACATTTTTAGTAGCAAAATTAGAAGGTTTAGTCTTTACCTATTTAGTGACATAATCAATATAGACAAACATATGCCTTTCTTAGTTTGGAGGCTACATTAATTGGACCTACAAAATCTAGAGCCCATTTTTCAAATGACTCTATCAATACTTGAGGTTGTAGAGGCATTTCATATATTTGAACAATTCTCCCCGTTCTCTGAAAACTATCACATCTCTTGACATATTATTTGGCATCCTTAAAAATGGAAGGTTGATAATATCAATAGAGAAGGACTTTGTATGTAGTTCTACTATCACATCTCTTGACATATTATTTGGCATCCTTAAAAAGGGAAGGTTGATAATATCAATAGAGAAGGACTTTGTATGTAGTTCTTCTATCAATGAAATGTCCTCCACAGGGATCATCATGGCATGCTTTGAAAATATTAGGTAGTTCCTGCTCTTGTACACACCTTCTAATGATTAGATCTAGTTTAGTTCGATATAATCCACTTTATATCCAAGAGTAAGGTGCACTGAATCTGATAACTTTTTGTCTTTCTTTGGCTTATAATTGAGGTGGAAAGTTTCCTATTGCCAAATAATTAGCAATATCTACAAACCAAGGAGATTTAGTAGAAATTGTAAAAATATGTTCACAAGGAAAATTATTCTCTACAACAATTGTTGTATTAGTATTTTGAATTTTGGAAAGGAAGTCAACCATTGCATTTTTCTTTCCAGGTTTGTCCAATATAGTGATATTAAATTCCTGTAACAATAAAAGCCATCTAGTAATTCTACATCTACTGGAAAAATTATTAGTATGAATAAAAGTTTCATATCCAATAATGTAATTTATGGATATATTGATGGCATGTATTACTGCTAAAAACTTCTTTTCAGTAACTATATAATTTAACTCTGCAGGAGTTAAATTTTTCCTTATGTAATAAATTGCATAAGGAGTTAGATACTTTTGTCCAAGTATAGCCCCTAATGTTGTATGGAAAGCATCTGTAGAAATATGAAATGGATGGGACAAATTTCTCTCTCTTAAGATAAATGCTTCATAATTTTTTTGTTTTAATGAATCAAAAGCTAACTAGCATGAATAATCCCAAGAAAATTCACAATATTTTGTGAGTGGTTTAAAAAGAGGTGAAGTTATTTTGGTGAACTTTTCTGTGAATCTTATGTAGTACCCCGTCAATTCAAAAAAACTTCTTATGTCATATTCATTTTTAGGTATCGAAATTTTCGTAGTGACATCACTCTTTTCTTAATCAAATTTTATTCTAGAACTTGAAATGTGATGCCCCAAAATGATACCTTCATTAAAAATCGCAAAATATTTTTCATTGCTGAAAGAAACATTAGTTTCTTGACATCTAGTAAGGAAATTTTCAAGTTTTTCTAAAAATTCTTCAAAATAGTTTCCATGTACTATAAAATCATCCATATATACCTCAACATTATCATGAATCAAATCAGAGAAAATACCTAGTACTAATCTTTGTAATGTAATGTGGGCATTACATAATCCAAAAGGAAGTACTCGATAATCATATGTTCCCAAAGGACATGTAAATGTAGTCTTATCTTGGTATTCTGGTGCTATTTGAATTTGATTATAATAATTGAAGTCATAAACAAAAGAAAAATATGTTTTCCCTACCAATGCATCTAAGACTTGATCAATAAGGAAGTGGAAAATGATATTATAAAGTTGCTTTATTTAGTTCCCTATAATTTATACAAAATCACCACTTACCATTCTTCTTTGGCACAATAGCCAATGGTGAAACCCACTAGCTATCAAAAATTTGATAGAGAAAGTTTACATTGACCAATTTTTGCAATTCTTCCTTTAGTATTTCCCTCAAATTAGGATTCATCCTTCTTTGAGGTTGTATAATGGGTCTAACATTCCCTTGTTTGTGTATATGATGTATGCAAGTGTTAATATTAATTCCTTTCATATCTGTGTATTCCCTTATAAAAGCAGAGGAATGTTTTTGCGACATTTTGATTAATTGTTCTTTTTGAAAGTCTTCCAGGTTATGACTAATATTTTAAGTTTTTCTTAGACTAATTTCTATAGGAGTACTAACAAATTTATCCATAGAATTTAGTGATAGAATAGAGTGATGTGATGAAAATATTCAATCTTACAATTTTCCTGAAATCATTTTACTAACATATTTACATAATAACTTTGTTTTTCAAGATATTGAGAAAAATCACAATTATTCATAAGACACATTAACTGATTTTCTTCATCATCTTGCTTAAAATACATTGCTTGTGATATAATTAGAATAGGTTATAGATATTCATATTCTTCTTCATCATCATCGATCCATCCTTCATTTTCAAATTCAATAATTGCTCTAGCTGAAGGATACGATGTAATATTTTTCATTGAATTTCCATTAGAAATTACCATGTCATCACATGTACATCTAATAAATCAATCAAGCACGGCGAACCAAGGCCTACCTAATATCAATGGATGACCATCCAGATTGGTTTTTGGTGTTAATACCATAAACTAAATAGAATATTCCCAAAAATATAGAGATACAAGTACATCTTCTAATATACCCTCTAGTTTTATGGTAGATCTATCTACTAATTGTAATACAATGGGTGTATATTGAAGATTAGTTAATTGTAGTTTATCCATAGTGCTTTTAGTCATAACATTAATGGTTGCACCTAGATCAATTAATGTGTTTGGGATTTCAACATTATTGATGTGAATTTTCACAATAGGAATTTTCAGATCTAGATATTTTTCTATTTTAGTCTTTCCCATCATGATTTATACTATTTTCCAATGAATTTAACTTTTTGAAATTACTTTCTTTTTCCACTTGGATTTTTAATGCATAACTCTATTGTTTTTGCATAAATTGGAATATCCCTTATTTCTTGTAGTAAAGGATTTTAATGAAAATATTTCGTAACTCATCTAGAATATCATAATTTGGTAAAAGCAATTGTTTTTATACATCTTTAACTATTTGTAATCTCTATGAAAATGGAGAATTTTGGAGATATAGAAGGTTGTTCTGCTAGATGAGTGGAAGGAGTTTGTATTATTTCATTGTCATCTATTTTGTTATGAATTTCTTCCTCTTTTTTTCTCTTTAATGACAATAGGGGGATCCTTTTTTTATAAAATTGTCCATGATCTAAGATGGATATCATTTAGATAAAGATGCAATATCATGCATTTTTGGAAATTTTGTATCTCAACACCATAAGTAGGATGAATTACTTTATTGTTGGGGTTTGGAAGTGATTGTGTAGGTAGTTGAGTGGATCTTTGAGGTGGTTGTGCAGGTGGTAATGGGAGACATTGACTTGAAGTCAATTGTGGGTGTAATTAAGGTTTTGGTGGAGGTGGATAGTATTGAGATTAGAATTGAGGATATTAAGGGAAAGATGGGTAATATTGAGGATTTCTTCCATAAGATCCTTACCAATTTTGTTGCCAAGATTGATTTTGAGGTTGAGGTGGCCAAGGTTACCAATGTATGGTGTATTCCAATTATTTTGAGATTGTTGTGGATAAGCTTGACATTATTGGTTAGGATATTACATCATACCTGATTGTCGAGGTTGCTAAGGTATCCTTGGGGCCACAAAGCAGAATTGTTATGGTGTTTGATTTGCTCCAATATCTTCTTGGTCAGCTGCTTTCAATCTTGATAATGATATAAAATCCTTTTTAGCATGTGTTTCTGCATAGATGGCACAAATGTCAATGTGTTGATGTTGCGATCAACACCCTCCAAAATTTTGCCTACACTTGAATTTTGGAGCATATTGAGGATCTTACAGTCTATCATCCTATGGTTACTCCATGGTCATTTAATGTTTTGTAAAGTGTTTAAGTATTCTTCCTAGTTTTAAACTGTTAAGTCACTTGCACACACATGTTTAGTCTTCGATGAGTTCATGAGCACACTTCCTTTAAGCAAGCTTGAACATGCATAACACAAACACTCAAGACAGTTCCTTTTCAATGTTCAACTCATGTTGACAATAAGTTCTCACTTTCGTTGACAATCCCTCTCACTTTGGTTGCGATTTTACTTTTATTTTGGCGAGTTTTCTCAACTATTGCTTTTACAGACTATCACTTTCACAAGCGTCACTTTTACATTTGTGGTTGTCACTTTTGATAATTTTCACTTTAATAAGTGTCCTTTCAGGTTATATTCACTTTAGCATGTGTCACTTTTAAGGTTGTTCACATTTTGCAAGTGTCATCTTCATATTTTCCTACTACCCAGTGCAAGTTATGAAAGTGTCAATCCTTCACTAGGTGATGAGTGCTGCCTATTCGTGAGCCTCATTGATGTATCGTTTCCTCCAATACTTGTGAAATAAGTTTTTTCTAAGGTATCCTACCTCTCATAGCACATTAGTACTTCCTAGGATAAGTGACCTAACATTTTGCAACATCCCTAAGTCAAAAGCGCATTCCAGATGAACAAGGCACACTTCAGGAGAACAACGCGCACTCTAGAACAACAAAGATCCTTTAAGCACACTTCAGAAGAAAAAGGACCTTCTCTCCCTTGAAAAACTCACTTTAGAAAATGAAGCACACTTTGGAAAACTGAAGCGCACTTTGAAACAACAAAGTGCACTTCGAAACAATGAAGGATCCTTTGCCCCTTTAAAAGCACACGACGTAATCACAAATCCTAAAGCCTTCATCCTTCCATCTTCTCTTAGAGCACATGGCACAATAAAGAAGCCTAAAGCCTTCATTTGAGTGCACTCATTTGACTTGAAGAAAAATTCCCTCCTTGAGGACACTCCTTTGACTCGAAGAAATGTGCTCTTGTTGAGTGCATGAGTGCACCCTGAACCAATGAACGATTTATCCTTCATGCTTCGACTGTGCACCCTGCACCCTCTTAGTTCCTCTTGAGTGAACTAGCACACTAGGAAGGCTCAAAGCCCAACCCCTTCATTCCTTCATTATGTGCCCTTGTGCCCTCCTTAGTCCCTTTGAGTGCATGAGCGCACCTCGAACCCACGAATGAATTCACTCACGCTTTGGACCCACGCCTTGCACCCTTAATCTCTCTCTCTCTCTCTCTCTCTCTCTCTCTCTCTCTCTCTTGCTTGAGTGCACAAGCACACCTTGAAGGCCTCTTTCGAACCTTGACATTTCATTGTATTTAGCGCAATAAAAATGAACGACGGAGCCTTCTTAAGCCACTGATGAATTTGAATGCACCCTCATAATGAAGCCTCCTTCTGTTAACCCTCTCACATGCCTATAATGAGCTTACCATTCCATGAGCTTATCATTCCATGAGCTAGGTAGTGAAATAATAGATGTTTTCAAGAATGATTTCACTTTGTCATGAATTCATTTCATTGGAAAGAGTACTTTATAGCATGATAAGGTGATGTTCAAAGTAGATAGCAAGGAGAAAGCAGGAATGAATACCTACAGAGAAGAAGAACAAAAGAGAGTTATGATGGAGACATGAAGCTGATCTCGGACTAGGACAAAAGGAATATATTGCATGATGACTGAAAGGATTTTGATATTGATTGAAGACACTTTGGAGGGTGAAGATAAGCAACAAAGTGGATCTTTCATGAAGATGAAGTATAGATCAGATCTACCATTAAGAATGCAAGATGAAGCAACAAGGAATACAACTTGGCATTGCCATATCATAATTGTCAAGTTGTAACTTGTACAAGTGTCATCATAATGGCCAATGTACGTCCATGTGTTATGATACATCATAATATGGAATGTAATGATGTATTTTCAAATAAAAGGACAAAATGTAATGTGTGGAAGTCCAAGAGTCATATGTGGAACATGAAGAGTCACATAGTCATATATGGACAAAAGAGTTGTATAGAAGTCCAAAAGTCATATAGAGAAGTCCAAAGGTCATTTAGAAGTTCAAGAGTTGTTTAGAAGTCCAAAGGACATATTAGAAGTCCAAGAGTCATGAGGGTAGTCCAAGAGTCAAGGGGAGATGAAAGGTCACTCCTCTTGTTATAAAAGAAACCTCATAACTCAAGCAAAGGGATTTTGGAGGCTTAAGCTTTGGAGAGATTCTTGGTTTCTCTACTTGGCATAAGAGAGAAAAATATTGTTTGGAGAAACAATAAGTGACTTAATGTTCCACTACTGGAACTAGTAGCTCATCATTGTAAATGTGTACTTGTATCTTTCATCTAATTGAAATTCAATGAGTCAACACATTTTCATGCATGTATCGCAAATGTTTTAGGAATATTCTTGGGATGTTTATGGTATATGTTGTGTTCATATGTATTGGAGAAATTGAATTATATCGATGGCTTTGGTACTCACCTTGTTGAATGTGTGTTGTATTTGCTTTAATAATTGTTATGTGAACTATTTTGCTAACAAATATTTTCATGCTCTCATGTGTCTCTCTTAGGTTAGTAATATTATTTCCTTTCAGAGAATCACTCTCATCTCCTGCTCATGAAGGTCTCCTTTTACACATTGCAATCAATGTTTCATAATGTCAACTTGCTTGTTCAAGGTCTATGTATATAATCTCTTATGTTATTTGTTGAAGTGAAGGCGAAACTTTGTATTATGATGGTCAGGCTGATACTCTGGATGAGGCTCCTACTCCAAATGGTGTTAGGTATAGTTGGGACTTCACATCAGGGAGACCCCATTTATTTTGGCCGTATCTAGCACCATCAAAATTCTGGCGCTAGAAAGAGGGCTAGATGAAAAGCTATGCCTATTGAGTATATTTTGAATCTCTTATCTTTAATGGATCATCCTCAAATCATATGTTGGGGTGTTTCTCTAATTTATCCAATGGTAAACTTTTAATCCCTAATGAGCCTTTTTATAAATCATCTCAATTGAAATTTTATGGTGAGCATGGAACATCCATAGTCGAGCACATACTGATTTTCTTAAATTTTTTAAATATTATGAAATCGATGATGGCGATTTTTCTTGTGTGTTTTTCTTCCTCACTCTTGAAGGTCATGTTAGTTGATGGTGTCATACCTTACCATTTTCCTCTATTCATTCTCTTGATCAATTTCTCAAGGAGCTTCAACAAGCTTTTGATAGGTATGATTACCAAGATGTTTTTAAAAGAATTAATCAACTTAGAATGGATCCTAATGAATCAATTGAGGAATTTTCTAATGGATTACTTCACTTATTTTGTGAGTTTCCTGGGGAATATATGGATTGGGACTTCCTTAAAAGGAATTTTGAAAGTTTGGTTTGAATCTCTTTACACAATGAGTTGAAACCCCTTGATGTTTCTACTCTCCCAACTCTTGTAAATCATCAGACAATATTAATCTTAGAGGAGGAACCTACTATTCGTTTTGTTCCTTGTCCTCATCCTTTTCTAGTAGCAATTTGGGTGCCTCCTTGTGATAATGATCGAGTTGGGAAATATGTAAATCAAATTCCAAATCCATGTTCTCAACCTTCACCCATTTTCCATGATTAAGATCTAATGGAGGAAACCTTCGAATGGTTCATGGAGCCTAAGGTAGAGGCTAATACCTTTATTTCTCAAGATGATATTAATTCTCGTAACTTCAATCTTGAATATGATTCGGATACCTTCCATCATCTATAATCTCTTTCTCAATATCTATTTCCCCTTGATTTGCTTGACCCGTCTCTTCCAAATCCAAGTATCGATCAATAGAAAGGTAGTCACATTTCACAGGTGGAAGAGCAGGAGAGTAAGGATTCTTTTGATCTTCCTTCTCTTTTTAAAAATCCTCCATGTCAAGATAATTTTCCTTTCATCCTTGGTTGATTTTGAATATAGAAATATCGGTGATGACTCAAATGAAATTGATTTTCATAATCAATCTGAAGTCCTGGAAAACTATCATATTAATGATTCTAACTCTATTATTGCATGTGATGATATATGCCCAAGTGCACCATTTGATCTTTTAGTTTCTTGAGATGATTTTGTTTTGGAAGATTTAGATGTTAAATCTCATTCGGTCCAAGAAGATGTTCTTATGGAAACTTCCTCTTTATCCCACTATCCCTCGTGCTCTATAGATTGTAATGCATTTTCATCATCTAATGAGTTAGATTTTTAATCGACACAGGGTAGTGAGATCACTCATGATCAAGAATAAGGTAATGAAATCATCCAGTATCCATTCCATTCCTTATCATTTCAATTTTTTCTTGAAGAAAATTCTTCTATTTTGGTTACTCATGAAAGCCATTCAATCTATTCATCCTTAGATGTGAAATCAAAATAATCTTATGACTTGGGTAATTTGTATGTTGAATTTGTAAATTCTAATCAAATTAGTGATTTACTTCGCTACCATCATGATAGTAGTGATCTTGTTGAAATTACTGATGGTAGTTGCACATACACCATGCATGATCTGATTCAATTTCCCAAATGCGATTCTACAAACTTTGAAAGTTATAGGACTCATTAGGAATTTGAAGCACTTCAAATTCCGTTGTTGGTTATGTCAGGTCCTCGTGACTCTGGTAAAGTACCTGGACTAAATCAGATTTGGATATTCTCACGAAATTATTTCCTTTTCATGGTTTCACTAGATGTAAATTCCTTCTTGAAATATGTTTGGTATTGCAGGTGTAGTTCTTTTAACTTTCAAGATCTAGTCTCTGATCGGATTGAAAATATCATTTCAGTTGAATTATCTTCATGCAAATTTCTTGAATCTAACTTTATTTTGGAATACATACCTTTTATGGGTGAACAAAACTACAAAGTTGAAGATTTTGAAGATTACAATTGGCCGAAGGATTCATGTCTATCACATTCTTTTGAAAATAATCAGCTCCTAATATTTCTTGTGAATATTCTAATGCTAATCATTTTCTTCATGGCACTGAATTTCCTATTGAAAGTGAGTGAATGCTTGTGTTATTTACTGAATCAATTTCCTTCTTTTCATCCACTACATCTCTACTGGTTTCATGTGTTTTCCATATTGGGATTCCTTTTTAATGATTATGATGTTAGTCCAGTTTGTAAGAAGTCATAAGTAGATAGTTTGTCACATTCAACATATGAAGAAGATGATTATATTGCTCAAAGCATATGAAAATTTGTTCAGAATAATCTATCTTTGTTGTCTCCTAATAGAGAACCTTATGCCTTAATCAACCCATCTGATCATGGTTCTCGTCCTAATAACTAACATTCAATTGATCATTTTCCCACTAATGTACCTAATGATGGTTGTGTTACATCAGTTGATATTTATAGTTTATCATCTAAATATTTAGATACTTGTCAAGAAGTTGAGGCACTTCAACTTTCGTTGATGGTTATGTCAGGATCTCACTATCTTGACAAGATTTCGAAATATGATCAAATTTATTTTCCCTCACAAGATTCTCATCCTGATTCCACACTATTAATTCGAAGTTCATCCTCTCATGTATTTTATAATTTTCAAGAGGAGTGTTATGAATTTCATGTTCCAATTTATGATCATTTATAAGCATCTTACCTATGCTAAAAGCAAGTTTCTATCTCTTGATGTTTACTAAGGAAGAAAACACAAATGAAAGCTCTTTCACAAGGAGTTGCATGGGTTTATATGATTTCTTTTCTTATTGAAAAGGTAATATTACAAGTTGGGTAAAATGTTATGACACATATTTCTTTCTGTAGGCCAGACCTTCAAATTTTTATGCAATATTTTCAAGCTTCTATCTTTTTTGTTTCACATTATTATGTTAAATTTTAATTTCTCTTATCTTTATATTAGCAAGCCGGGACCAACTATGATGGTTTCATTGGAAATATCATTACACTTAGCCCTGGTGTTCTAGTTTTTTAGGTTAGGAGTAGGTTTAGTTGCATTTAGTTTCCTTTGCATTGCATCCACCTTCTTTCCTACTCTCCATCTAGTCTTTGCATCTATTTTGTTTTCATATTTTTATCTTACATGATGCTTTTGTGTTCAGTATCCATTTGCTTTGTCTCTTGTTTATGATATATATATATATATATATATATATATATATATCTGTGTGTGTGTGTGTGTGTGTGTGTGTGTGTTTTCTTTCGTGTTTTCTTAATAAGGCTTTGCATGAATTTGTTCCTTTTGGCTTAAAACACAATGTGGAAAAACTTGAAAAGGGCAATTCTAATGACGAACACTACTTGGATAATCTGTTACCTCTTCTCTATTTTGGGTCTACCTATCTTTAAATTCAATTATGTATGGATGGAAAATATGATCCATTCGAATGGAAGGTCTTTGGTTGAACTATAAAGTCCATATCTATTCTAGGATCCTCATTCCTCAACTCGACATTGTAAGTAAATAATGTTTTTTATTGCAAATATAATCAAGTAGATAAAGGTAAGGGGAAAACAAATTAGTGAAAAAACCAATATCATAGGTATATATTACCTTCTCTAAAGGGATAACCTCTCCTCCTCTCAATAAGTCGGGATCCCTCTTCCACCTGTAAAATAAATAAGTTCCTAAGCACAATTTTATAAATAAAATAAATAAAGGGTGAAAGAATAGAAAGGATTCTTGTGTAGAGAGGTGAAGCAAGTAATTTCACTGGGGTACTGTTTAGGCTCGATGGAAATGGAGCAATTCTTGTGTTCCTATAGTGACTCTGTTGGGTTACTATCTAGGCTTGTTGGCAACAGAGAAAAACCAGAGATGAAAACTCATACTCTGATTATCTTAAACTCACATCTATATTACCCTTTCCTAGATCGAAACAATTGCATTTTCACATGCCTTGATATGTGTTTAACCGAGTAAGGTAATGGATGGGACTATATATCTAACCAGGTTAAGTAGGGAAGCCAAGTTAATCTTCAAGGTGACTCAATACTTCTTGAAAGTCTAAGACCTTGCACTTAGATAATTAAACCTAAACAGAGAAGTTGGAGTTCTACTAGTGTGTTGCGAAGTGTTGATGCTGCAATCAACACCCTATAAAATTTTTCCTACACTTGAAATGTGGATCCTACTAACAATTCTACGGTCTGTCATCCTATGGTTACTCCATGGTAGTTGTAGAGTCTCATGACTGTTTTGTTTTTGACACCATTTCCATCCATTTTTCCTCTTTTCATCATTGCTATCAACTCAAATAAACAGTAAAATTATAGATTTTGACATGGTAAGGTACTCAGATGTCTTATTTTTCATATTTATTAATGTGCCTTATTATTAAGTTAAAGATTGTAATAGCTACGTAATTAACACGATTTTGCAGCTGTTTTATTATTCCGCAGCTATCTCCATGGTTTGCCAGATTCTAGTACGTTAGCCAAGCAAAGAAGCACATGGGTAGATAGGGATTTATCTCCTCATGGATCTCCTCCTATTCACCCGAGCCAAATCATCAAGGAAATCTCCCAGCGGCATAGTCCAGGAAGCAAGTCAATGCATGGATGAACAGAGTAGCGAGAGTTCAAATCAATCACAACTCTCTGATTTTCTTTCCAAATAGAAAATCAGCGAGAAACGTTAAAATATCCATTATTAGATAAAAATTTAGATTAAGATTGTTTTTAAGTTTTCAAGGCATGAAAGTCTCAAAACTGTTTAGCGTGAATGCTATATATATATATATATATATAAACAGAGAACAATACACAAACATATATGTGATTTGTATTTAAGAGTTTGAAATTCCATGACTCTGTTCCTTTTTAATTGAAGAAGCATTCTCATGAATATCATGCGTAGTTAACTATTGACATAAAGTTATAAAACCTGTTGTTTTGTGGAGGGCCCCTGCAGACAGTTGAGGTTCATTTGCTTATTCTTCAATTCAATTCATTTCAGTTTTGATTTCCAGAATTGCATTATCGTAGTTTCATTTCTTTGTAATTACTTGTTTACAGTTTTTCATTTGCTGCCTGTCAATTTCAAATAATTTGTATGCTTTCTAAAATAGGACTATGTACATAATATCCTTCCTTTCATAAGTAATTTTGTTTCTCTAGATCACATTTTTTTTTTTTTTATATTATTTCAAGTAAGATTGTTAATTGCAGTGCGTAGATATTAATATAGATTGCTTTATAAATTTTATCCTTGAATAGAAGTAATTCTTTTTAGAGTAGAAGTAATTATCTTTCTAGAACATTAGTTTAGGTAGCTTTGTTTTTATCATTTTACATAGTAACTAACAATAGTTAGTTAAAGAGGATCATGATAGCTTGTCTTACTTTCCTTTTCAAGAGTTGATTGTATTGTAAATATTTAGTTTTCATTAGGAACATAGGAACAAAGAAAATCCTTAAAACCATCCACAATCATTATCTTAATAAACTCAGAAAGGATTCTAGCATATATACTGCACTTGCACTTCACAAGTTTATCAACTCTGGTCGATAATTTATGTAAGCAATTTAAGAACATTGAATTGACTGAACATTTTGGTGCCATTGCCGGGGAAGTGTAAATAGAAGTGTTGATTTCTTTAAAAAAAGCATTGTTTGGCCAATTTAATGTCTTTAAATTGTCAATCATAAATTGTCAACCAGGGTGCGTAGACTGATGGAGTACAGAAGCACTATATGTGCTAGAAGTGATTCCTCATGTCGTTATGTTCCTATTAGGGTCTAAACTTAAGGTTAGTATGGAGATGGTGTTGTTGATTATATTAATGTCTCGATCCCTAAAGTTATCAGCTAATTTCTTAAGAGTTAGTTTCTATTGAATTAGTTTATGGATGATATGAGAGTGCTTCTAACTTCTACTTGTGTTAGATTATTTTGGGATTTTTGTCTTGAGTCTTTAGGCTGCAGCTCTAATTCACTAAGAGAAATCTATTCTATTAGACTAAAAAGAAGTACTGTCTGAATTCAATTGTTGAGAAGAAGGCTCTCACACCTTTACTTACTCAATCTTATTCAAACAAGATATTCTAAGCAACATCTATATTTATGGAGCAAACACAATTAAACTATTCTAGATAAAAAGAAAATGAAAGAACCATGCTGTACCAGGTAGAAAGCAATTCAAATAAAAAATTAATCTAGGTATAAAGTAGATGAAAGTACTCATGCATACAACATTCACTGGTGAACTCATCGTACTGCATTTCTCACACAAAAACAGAGTATTCAAAGGAATGGAAAGAAATTGAATTTCATTTGGTTAAAGACCTGTCACTGTCATAGGGGCCCTCCACAGATCAGTCCATAATCTCCAATCAACGCAACACATACACACACAAAACCAATTCTATTGCTTGTAAACGGAATTTAACAAACTATCTCAAAATTACATCATCCGACGTGCACCAAATAACAATGCGGCCATAGTTTTTATAACAAGTCTTTAGCATAAGAGTCATGACTAATTTAAGCTTAGATATATTTATTCTAACTAACTATATCACTAAACCTTTGATTTTCTATTCCGAAAGCAAATCAATAAGGATTGATGAAACTCGGATTTCGTTCTAGTGACGATCTTGTGGTTGACATGGGGTTTGATGGTGATATCCTGCGCTCATCTTGACGAACTGGTTCAAGGGGATAGGAATGGATCCATGATGGGACCATTCCCTATCCATTTTTATACTTCACCGCTGACCTAGAGCTTCTGAACCTTGCAAACAATGGAGACAACTACAAAAATCTGGATTAGCTGTGGAAATGGATCAATTCTGTAGCCAATTGCATTCTTTAACAAAACAATAGGGAATATAATCAAACATGAAGAAGAATACATATTATTACTTACTTTTATCAAAACCTGGTGGATGTGGCATTATTTAGGTGGAAAATGTAGGAAAAGAGAGGAAACATAGGCAAAAAGGGGTGTCATGGTAAGACAATCTTTGGACTCTACATTCCCCCAGACTAGAGGTTTTGTATGTCCTCATACACTTCATCCTTGTCAGTCACTTGTGTCTTCTATTCATCACCTCCAAGTTTCACTATTTTCCTCTTTTTGGAAGCTACTGGCATCCTAGGTTTTCTCATGAGAATTTTATATTTTAAGCTGATAATCTCTCTTTGCATCATCCTATTTTCCTTCTTCAACTTTTTGTTATTTTTATACCACAATCTCAAATGAATGATGAGATTGTCACTTTTTGCAATTTGGATCTCACTTTGTGCCTTCAATGCTTAATTCTCATTCTTGAGATACCTATTCAATGTTTCTAATTCAAAAATCTCCTGCTTTAAAATGCTTGTGGCTGAGTGTTCCTATGGTTCATTTAACTGGTTGCTCCCTTCTCCAGGACTTTGAATTATTTCCTTGGTTGTTGTATCCTTTCTTTCCAACGACTCTATATAGTCATATATCTCCTGCTGGACAGGGTCAATACCTGGACTATGCACTAGGCTTCTCAGAGGTGAGCTGCAAGGTGGTGATACCCTCGGTGATGATTCTGGTGACCCTTTTGGAAGACTTTCAGGGTTTTCAGTTGGCTCATTCTCAGTTGGCTCATTTTCCTCGAGATCAATGTACTCTGTAGCTTTGGGGATTGTCTGTTGGACTGTGCTCAACCTTGTGCTCCTTCTCAATCCTGAGGTTTGTGATCCCTGAACCTTCTTTCTTTTAGTTTCTGAGTTTTCTTCTTGAGGAAGGGTCCTGATTTGTGGTATTTATTTTTCTCTTTTGTTAACTTTCTTCCTTTTAATATTCCCCTTCTTCATTCTTTGTAATATGTCTACTATGGGCAACTCTTCTTCTGATAATTCTGGGTGAGTCTGGGGTTCCTGCTCTTTTATCCCTTCTATGGTTCTCTTCCTTCCTCTGGGGTTCCTACTGCTGCTGGATTTTTCTGGGGATATTTCTTCAAAATGGTTCCTAACCAGGAAACTCTCCCAGTTATCCCCTATACTTCGAAGATGGAACTCAATTAATATCTTTATCAAGCCATGATGATAATGTTGGGTCCCTATAATACTAGTGATTACCCCATTACTATTATAGTTGTATCCCTTATTAATATTGTTGTGCCCCTATTGTCCCCATATTGTTATTAGTGTGCCCCATAGAATCCCTCTATTGTTATTTTTGTGGCTTTATACTATTATTGTTAGGTCAGCTGGGTTATATTGTGACTCCTTAGACTCCTATATATAGAAAGGAGGTTTTGTCATTTGAATCATCCAAGAATTTCTCATTTATGTAATGTAAAGGATGTTTCCCCCTCAAAGAGGCTGAATTATAAGGTGTGGATCTCTCTTTTCTATCTTTTTGTGAGCTGGTTTCATAACATTTGGTATCAGAGCTTTGGATTTTAGGGTTTCACTGCTCCAGACAGGTCATCGTGGAATTTTCGCTATAAATTTTTTTATGCAACGTTTCAGAAGCTTAAAAAAAAAACCCATTTGAGAAGAAATCGTGCTAAATCTCGGGTCCGAATTTCAGATATTTTCGCGCTATATTTGCGGAGATATGATTTGAGGAATTTGGTCTTTTTGTTGACTCCTGAATAACATTCCAGACATGTGACATGGGGAAAATCATCATAACTTTCTCTCTGAGCATCGGATTGAAATTTCGTAAGAAGGCACAGAAAGAGGATGGACTGTAGTTTCTTTTATATCATTTTTAGATCCAAAGGTCGAAACAGTGACTCGTGTCACGTCGTACAAGTTCGCTCTACTGAACTAGTCTATAATCAGGTCATCTTGGGAGATTGTGCATAACTCTTCCTTGGAGAATCCAACTTGGATCAGAATGGTGGCATTGCAAATAGGACACAGAGGGATACTACAAGTCACAATTTTAGAACTGGATGATCTGAAATTGTAGATATACATCAGATTCAATATCAAGCTTCTACAAAGTGAAAAAAGGTGTGTAGTTTTTTTTAAATTTTTGCATAAGCTTGGTTTGAAAAATTAGTTTGAATCAGTAATTGATGCCCCGAGGAAAGAAAATGCAAACACCTAGTAAGCAACCTGAAAGCTCTAGCATGACTTATGAAGAAGAGGAAGAAATGCAACATGATATATCAAAATTACGAGACCAAGTGCAACAAGTGTCACTTGCACAAAAAGCAACAGAATCTAAGATGGATGGTTTAAGGAAAGATGTAGAAGCTAAGATGGATGGTTTAAAGAAAGGTGTAGAAGCTAAGATGGATTGTTTAAAGAAAGGCGTAGAAGCTAAGATGGATGGCATGGAAGCTAAGATGAATGGCATGGATGCTAAAATTGATGGCATGGATGATAAGATGGAAGAATTGAAGATAAATATGAATAAGTTGCTACAAGAAATGGTCACTAATGGTGAAAGGGTAGTAAAGGAAACTCATGATGAGAACAAAAGAAATGTTAATCATGATTCCATAGACTCTAATGTTGGATGAAAGATCCACCATATTCCAAAAATCGATATGAGGAAGTTTGATGGCAAGGATCCCGCAACATGGATATCACGGATGGAGCAATTTTTCGATCTCAATAATGTGCAAAACACACAAAAGGTACGTATTGCAACTTTATATTTGGAACCAAATCAGTTTGTATGGTATCAATGGCTTTGCTCTCGTAAAGAAATTATCACTTGGGAAATTTTTACGGAATAATTGACAGCACATTATGAGGATACAAAAAGCAACACTTCTTTTAGCCAATTGGTAAGTCTCAAACAAAAGGGTTCAATAATGGAGCACATTGAGGAGTTCCAAAAATTGAACATAAGGGTAAAAAATATTCCAGAGGAGCATAGGATTGATGTTTTCATAGGGACTTTAAAGGATAATATCCAACATGATGTTTGCCTTTGGGAACCTGATTCATTAGAGAAGGCATTCAGGTTAGCAAGAAAAATGGAAAGCAAAATTATGGCAACCAGGAAGCATACCACTCACAACTATAAAGATGGAAGTGTTGTTGCCCCTAGTCTTCCACAACCTATAAGGTTGACACCACAACAATTGGAAGAAAAAAAAGCAAAAGGGCTTTGTTACAGTTGTGATAGCAAATACACTAAAGGTCATAAGTGTGTTGAGAAGAAATTATTCTACATAGATTGTGAAGAGGAAGAAGAAAAGGAGCAAGAAAGGTCAAAAGAAGAGGATATACTCCAGGAACAAAGCCTAGATAAAAAAGAAATGAATCTGACCATATCTTGTAATGCATTGGCAGGAATTACCACTCCTCAAACCATCAAGATAGAAGGACAATTCAAGAAGAAAAAGGTAATAGTGTTGATTGATTCAGGAAGTACCCACAATTTTATTCATTGTAAGGTAGCAAAAGAATTGAATTGCTTCTTATATCCAGCACCAGAGTGTCAAGTGATGGTTGCAAATGGAGGAACAATAAATTGCTCTGGAAAGTGCCATAATATCAAGCTATCCATGGGAGAATATGTATTGACTAGCCCAATGCTTTCCATTCCAATGGGAGTTGCTGATGTTGTACTAGGAGTCCAATGGCTACAATCCTTGGGTACAATAGCTTTTAATTTTCAAGAACTTTCATGAAATTTTCTATGGAAGGAAAGGAAGTTGAATTAAGGGGTATTGCAGGGAAACCGGGAAAGATAATTAGCTCTAATGGTATGACAAAGCTTCTAAAAAAGGAACAAAGAGGTGTAATTGCACAATTATGTTTGATAGATGTTTCCACATTGGAATCATCTATTTCTCCAGATCTCCAAAAAGTATTGGACAATCATTCCAAGGTATTTGAGACTCCCAAAGGTCTCCCACCTATTCGTGATCATGATCATGTTATTCATCTGATTCCAGGAAGTGTTCCTCCAAACATCAGGCCGTACAGATATCCCTATGCCCAAAAGAGTGAAATTGAACGTATGGTTACAGAAATGCTAGAGGCTGGTATAATTCAACCGAGTCAAAGTTCTTTCTCTACTCCAGTAGTATTGGTGCACAAGAAGGATGGATCATGGCGCATGTGTCCAGATTATAGGGAGCTCAACAAGCTCACTATTAAAGATAAGTTCCCCATTCCTGTCATTGATGAATTACTGGATGAATTGCATGGATCAATTTACTTCACCAAGTTGGATCTTCGTTTAGGATATCATCAAATCAGAATGAAGACTTAAGACATTCCGAAAACAACATTTAGAACTCATGAGGGTCATTATGAATTTTTGGTCATGCCTTTTGGCCTTACCAATGCACCTTCAACATTTCAAGGTTTGATGAATTCCATTTTCAAACCATTCCTTAGAAAATTTGTGTTAGTATTTTTTGATGATATACTAATCTACAGCAAGTCTTGGAAGGATCATGTTGAACATGTTGACAGGGTGCTACAACTATTGGAGGAGAAACAATTATATGCAAAAAGATCCAAATGTTTCTTTGGAGTACAAGAGGTGGAATATCTGGGTCATATTGTATCTCATGAAGGAGTTAAGGTAGACCCTAGCAAAATTAAAGCCATTAGGAATGGAAAATCCCCACATCCATAAAGCATCTGCGAGGATTTCTCAGGTTGACAGGGTATTATCGCAAGTTTGTTAAGAATTATGGAAGAATAGCAGCACCTCTAACAACATTATTGAAGAAAGATGCATTTTCATGGACTCCAAAAGCAACAAAGGCCTTCGAACATCTTAAAGAGGCAATGTGCCAAGCACTGGTCTTAGCTACACCAGACTTCACAAAAACCTTTATTGTGGAATGTGATGCTTCAGGAAATGGAATTGGTGCTATTTTAATGCAAGATGAAAGACCCATTGCTTTTGAAAGTCGTCCAATCAAGGGAAAGTTTTTACACAAAGCTATTTATGAGAAGGAAATGTTGGCAATACTCCATGCACTTAAGAAATGGCAACCCTACCTAATGGGAAGACACTTCAAGGTAAAAACGGATCATGATAGCCTTAAATACTTTTTAGAACAAATATTATTGCAACAAAAGTGGGTCACAAAGATGTTGGGTTATGACTTTGAAATCATCTACAAAAAAGGGAAGCAAAATGTGGTGGCAGATGCACTCTCAAGAAAGGATGAGGATGTGGAAGCATTGTTGTGCGCCATTTCTATTATCCAACCAGATTGGATAAACGAAGCAAGGGAGGAATGGAAGAATGACAAAGAAGTGTGGGCACTTATTTGAAAGTTACAACAAGATTCCAGTACGTCTGATACATTTAGCTGGCAAAATGATTCGTTATGGTACAAAGATCGCTTATACCTCTGTAAGAATTCCCAGCTAAAACAAAAGATTCTTATGGAATTGCACACTTCTCCCTTAGGAGGGCACTAAGGATTTTTAAAAACTTACCACAGGGTTAAGAAGGAATTTTTTTGGGATGGCCTTAAATCAGATATTCAAAAGTTTGTGGCATAATGTTTGGTTTGCCAACAAAATAAAGTTGAAACAATTAAGACACCGTGTCTATTACAACCTTTATCCATTCCAAGCCAACGTTGGGAGGAGGTTTCAATGGATTTTATCACAGGTTTACCCAAGTCTGAGGGAAAGAGTGTCATCATGGTGGTAGTTGACAGACTTACCAAGTATGCACACTTTTGTGCATTATCACATCCATTTAAAGCAGTACAGTTTCTACTGCATTTATGGAAACAATTCAAAAGCTACATGGAAACCCAAAGATTATTGTAAGTGACAGAGATCCCATTTTCACTGGAAATTTTTGGACATAATTATTTTCTTGTCTTGGTACTCAGTTAGCTCATAGCTCATCTTATCATCCTCAATCTGATGGGAAAACTGAGATAGTAAACAAATGTTTGGAAGGATATCTTCGTTGCTTTGTATCTTATAAACATACACAATGGGTCAAATGGTTGCCTCTGGCTGAATGGTGGTATAACACTTCCTTCCATACAGCAACAAAAATGACCCCATTTATGGCACTTTATGGATATCAGCCACCATCCATCACATCATATTTAAGAGAAAATTCTAAGGTTCAAGCAGTGGAACATCACATCAAACATCAACAACAAGTCCTCCAACTCTTAAAGGATAACCTCGTGTTGGCACATAATAGAATGAAACAACAGGCAGATCAACATCGCAGCGAAAGAAGTTTTGATGTAGGTGATTGGGTATTCCTACAGCTACAACCATATAAGCAAATGTCCCTCAAGCAAGCTAAGAAGGATAATAAATTATCACCAAAGTATTATGGTACGTACAAGGTGTTGCAAAAGATTGGTACTATGGCATAGAAATTGGAGCTTCCTGCAGCTTCCTGATTGCACCCAGTTTTCCATGTTTCATGTTTAAAGAAGGTTATAGGCAAAAAGCTCCCAGTTCAAACAATATTGCCATAACTTGACGAGGAAGGAAAAATTATATTGGAACTAGAAGCAGTCACAGAAACAAGAAATTGACAGTTACGAAATCGATCAATTTCAGAGTATCTTATCAAGTGGAAGAACTTATCCACTCAAGACTCCACATGGGAGGATGAGGATTTTATATAGAAGCATCCAGAACTACTGAAGCATTGAAGACAACACTTTTTGAAGGAGAGGGGCATGTTGGGTCCCTATAATACTAGCGATTACCCCATTACTATTGTAGTTGTATCCCTTATTAATATTGTTGTGCCCCTATTGTCACCATATTGTTATTACTGTGCCCCATAGAATCCCTCTATTGTTATTTTTGTGGCTTTATGCTATTATTGTTAGGTTGGTTGGGTTATATTGTGACTCCTTAGACTCCTATATAGAAAGGAGGTTTTGTCATTTGAATCATCCAAGAATTGCTCATTTATGTAATGTAAAGGAGGTTGCCCCCTCGAAGAGGCTGAATTATAAGGCGTGGATCTCTCTTTTCTATCTTTTTGTGAGCTGGTTTCATAACAGATACATGGTGTTTTCTATACACTGAATTTTATTTTGAATGTTTGTAGACATTTTCTTGAGACTATTTAAAAGGAAGTAAGGAAGGTTCATCTGGTGATCTTCAAGGAAATGCATCATCATTCTAACATGGTAAAAATACATATACCCAAACCTACCCTCACAGGTGACAAATTTTTGAAGTATAAGCAATAAATTTCTCCATTTGATCTTAAGGGCTATGCTGGGAATACCTTTCTTGAAGAAATTGGTGTCCATATTTGGATTTTTGAGGAAGACCTTCCAATCCTCTCCATTAATTCTCCCATTCTTAAACCATTTTTTGCCACTCCTTGGTAATTCCGTGGCCTCTACTATCATGGATTCTGTTTCGGTGATCTTGATGTCTCTTATTTCAGCTTCAGTTCCATCAAACGAGTGCGCAAATGTCTTGGTCAATTCCCAGTGAAAGTCGCTGAATTTTTCAATGAACTGCAACAACTGTTTCTTTTGCAGCAGCTCTTTGGTCTGAGGGTATCCCTCCAGGAATTTCTTCCCTGCTAACTTAGTTCGAACAATTACCCCCATTCTAGAGGATGCTTTGCCTCAAAGATTGGTTACCTTGACAGGAGAATTGTGTTGGTAGGGTTTTGCTAAATGGCGGAAGGATGGAGTGGATATGAAAATTTGAAAGGAAAATTTGAAGTGCCAACAAAAATTGGTTTTCACTCTAAATTTTCTATATAAACCTGCCAACAGCATGTTGGTTTTCAAGCTTATACCTTTTTTTTTTTATTATTATATATATATATATATATATATATATATATATCTAGATGCATATAATTTACTTATTTTTTTTCTCTCTTTTTTTTTCAAAGAGTAAACTAAGTAAAAATTTCTAAGGTGGAAAAGAAGAGGAATTATTCTTGATCATTTTCATTTCTGAATTATCTTGGAACATTTTAACAAACTCCTCTCTTGTCAATGGCTTCTAGTACAATCTGAGTTGATGTCCATTTACTAATAGAGGAATTTTCTCTTCATCAATAGTCCTGATTCACACTGCACCATTGTCAAAAACACTTTCAATTTCATAAGGTCCAAGCTAGTGGATTTGGAATTTACCTTGAAGTTTTTTGAACTTTGAATCAAAGAGTAATTCCCACTCTCCTGGATGAAATTTCCTTTCCTTAATGTACTTATCATGCCATCTAGATCTCTGTTGTTGAACTAGGCTAGTTCTCTGGAAGGCTTCTTGTCTGATCTCATCAAGTTCATTTAGTTGTGTCATCCTTTGGTACTGTGCTTCTGATAAATCAATATCTAACTAGATTGCTGTCTTATAGGTTTGGATTTGGAATTCTATAGGAAGTAAGACTTTCTTCCCATAAACAAGTTCATATGGAGTATGTCTTGTAGTATTTCTCCATGTAGTTCTGTAGGCCCATAAAGCTTCTGGAAACTTTTCCACCCAATCCTTCCTCTGTAGATGTACAGTCTTGGTAAGGACAACTTCAATCACCTTATTTGTGGACTCAACTTATCCATTGGCTCATGGATGGTTTGGAGTGGACTTCCGATGTTTGATTTTGTATTGATCCACAAGCTTCTGCACTAGTCTGGATGTGACATGTGTTCCTTGATTTGTTACAATTTCTCTTGGAACACCAAAACGAGTAAAAATATCCTAAAAAGGAAATGAAACTACAACATTTTCAGTAGCAAACGGAAGTGCTTTAGCTTCTACCCATTTAGTGTCATAATCAGTACATCCCAGAATATACTTCTTTTTATTCGAAGGTGGGATGATTGGTCAAACAAAATCTGGTGCCCACTTCTCAAATGGTTCGATGAGTACCTGTGGTTGCAGTGGCATTTCATTTTAAAGAGTGGGTTTGTCCATTCTTTGAAAACTATCACATATTTTAACATATTCTTTGGTGTCCTTGAAAATGCAAGGCCAATAATATCATAAAAGCAAGATTTTGTAAGTAGTCCTTTTGTCAGAAAAATGTCCCCCACATGGCTCATCGTGGCAAGATTTAAGTATTTCTGGTATTTCATTCTCTCGAACACATATTTTGATGATGAGATCTGGTCCTGTCTTGTATAACTCTTCATTTATCCATGAATAAGATGTGCTATTGTGGACTATTATTCTCTTTTCCCTAGGAGATAAATGAAATGGAATTTTCCGTGTAGCTAAATAGTTTTAGATAGAGGAGGAATGACCTGTTATATAGTTTTATGAACCCAACGTTTCGGACTACCAAGTGAGTCCATCATCAGGAGATGCGTCAATAGATATTCAATTCTGATGCGATGTCCATCATGTCCCTTCCATGGTAGGACTTGATGTTATTAAATAATGAATCCATACATGTGAGAAAAGTTTTAGATATAGGAGGAATGACCTGTTATAGAGTTTTATGAACCCAACATTTTAGACTACCAAGTGAGTCCATCATCAGGGGATGCGTCTCGAATTCTGATGCGCTGTCCATCATGTCCCTTCCATGGTAGGACTTGATGTTATTAAATAATGAATCCATACAGGTGAGGAAAGTTTTAGATAGAGGAGGAATGACCTGTTATATAGTTTTACGAATCCAACATTTCAGACTACCAAGTGAGTCCATCATCAGGGGATGCATCAATAGATATTCAATTCTGATGTGCTGGCCATCATGTCCCTTCCGTGGTAGGACTTGATGTTATTAAATAATGAATCCATATAGGTGAGGAAAGTATTAGATAGCTGAGGAATGACCTGTTATAGAGTTTTATGAACCCAACGTTTTGGACTACCAAGTGAATCCATCATCAGGGGATGCGTCAATAGATATTCAATTCTGATGCACTGTCCATCATGTCCCTTCCATGTTAGGACTTGATGTTATTAAATAATGAATCCATATAGGTGAGAAAAGTTTTAGATAGAGGAGGAATGACCTATTATAGAGTTTTATGAACCCAATGTTTCAGACTACCAAGTGAGTCCATCATCAGGGGATGCGTTAATAGATATTCAATTCTGATATGCTATCCATCATGTCCCTTCCAAGGTAGGACTTGATGTTATTAAATAATGAATCCATATAAGTGAGGAAAGTTTTATATAGAGGAGGAATGACCTGGTATAGAGTTTTATGAACCTAACATTTCAGACTACCAAGTGAGTCCATCATCAGGGGATACATCAACAAATATTCAATTCTGATGCACTGTCCATCATGTCCCTTCCATGGTAGGAGTTGATGCTATTAAATAATGAATCCATATAGGTGAGAAAAGTTTTAGATAGAGGAGGAATGACTTGTTATAGAGTTTTATGAACCAAACATTTCAGACTACCAAGTGAGTCCATCATCAGGGGATGCGTCAATAGATATTCAATTCTAATTGACAGGGTATTATCGCGAGTTTGTTAAGAATTATGGGAGAATACCAGCACCTCTAACAACATTATTGAAGAAAGATGCATTTTCATGGACTCCAGAAGCAACAAAGGCCTTCGAACATCTTAAAAAGGCAATGTGCCAAGCACCGGTCTTAGCTACACCAAACTTCACAAAAACCTTTATTGTGGAATGTGATGCTTCATGAAATGGAATTGGTGTTGTTTTAATGCAAGATGAAAGACCCATTTCTTTTGAAAGTTGTACAATCAAGGGAAAGATTTTACACAAAGCTATTTATGAGAAGGAAATGTTGGCAATACTCCATGCACTTAAGAAATGGCGACCCTACCTAATGGGAAGACACTTCGAGGTAAAAACGGATCATGATAGCCTTAAATACTTTTTAGAACAAAGATTATCCTCTGAAGAGCAACAAAAATGGGTCACAAAGATGTTGGGTTATGACTTTGAAATCATCTACAAAAAAGGGAAGCAAAATGTGGTGGCAGATGCACTCTCAAGAAAGGATGAGGATGTGGAAGCATTGTTGTGCACCATTTCTATTATCCAACCAGATTGGATAAATGAAGCAAGGGAGGAATGGAAGAATGAAAAAGAAGTGTGAGCACTTATTTGAAAGTTACAACAAGATTCCAGTACATTTGATACATTTAGCTGGCAAAATGATTCTTTATGGTACAAAGATCGCTTATACCTCTGCAAGAATTAAAAACTAAAACAAAAGATTCTTATGGAATTGCACACTTCTCCCTTAGGAGGGCACTTAGGATTTTTAAAAACTTACCACAGGGTTAAGAAGGAATTTTTTTGGGATGGCCTTAAATTGGATATTCAAAAATTTGTGGCGGAATGTTTGGTTTGCCAACAAAATAAAGTTGAAAAAATTAAGACACCAGGTCTATTACAACCTTTATCCATTCCAAGCCAACATTGGGAGGAGGTTTCAATGGATTTTATCAAAGGTTTACCCAAGTCTGAGGGAAAGACTGTCATCATGGTGGTAATTGACAGACTTACCAAGTATGCACACTTTTTTGCATTATCACATCCATTTAAAGCTAGTACAGTTTCTATTGAATTTATGGAAACAATTCAAAAGCTACATGGAAACCCAAAGATTATTGTAAGTGACAGAGATCCCATTTTCACTGGAAATTTTTGGATAGAATTATTTTCTTGTCTTGGTACTTAGTTAGCTCATAACTCATCTTATCATCCTCAATCTGATGGGAAAATTGAGATAGTAAGCAAATGTTTGGAAGGATATATTCGTTGCTTTGTATTTGATAAACAGACACAATGGGTCAAATGGTTGCCTCTGGATGAATGGTGGTATAACACTTCCTTCCATACAGCAACGAAAATGACCCCATTTATGGAACTTTATGGATATCAGCCACCATCCATCACATCATATTTAAGAGAAAATTCTAAGTTTCAAGCAGTGGAACATCACATCGAACATCAACAACAAGTCCTCCAACTCTTAAAGGATAACCTCATGTTGGCACAAAAGAGAATGAAACAACAGGCAAATCAACATCGCAGCGAAAGAAGTTTTGATGTAGGTGATTGGGTATTCCTACGACTACAACCATATAAGAAAATGTCCCTCAAGCAAGCTAAGAAGGATAATAAATTATCACCAAAGTATTATGGTCTATACAAGGTGTTGCAAAAGATTGGTACTATGGCATAGAAATTGGAGCTTCCTGTAGCTTCTCGATTGCACCCAGTTTTCCTTGTTTCACGTTTAGAGAAGGTTATAGGTGACAAGCTCCCAGTTCAAACAATATTTCCAGAACTTGAAGAGGAAGGAAAAATTATATTGGAACCAGAAGCAATCACATAAACAAGAACTCGACAACTATGAAATCGATCAATTTCAGAGTATCTTATCAAGTGGAAGAACTTATCCACTGAAGATTCCACCTGAGAGGATGAGAATTTTATATAGAAGCATCTAGAACTACTCAACCGTTGAGGACAACACTTTTTTGAAGGAGAGGGGCATGTTGGGTCCCTATAATACTAGTGATTACCCCATTACTATTGTAGTTGCATCCCTTATTAATATTGTTGTGCCCCTATTATCCCCATATTGTTATTATTGTGCCCCATAGAATCCCTCTATTGTTATTTTTGTGGCTTTATATTATTATTGTTAGGTCGGCTGGGTTATATTGTGACTCCTTAGACTCCTATATATAGAAAGGAGGTTTTGTCATTTGAATCATCCAAGAATTGTTCATTTATGTAATGTAAAGGAGGTCGCCCCCTTGAAGAGGCTGAATTCTAAGGCATTGATCTATCTTTTCTATCTTTTCTTGAGCTGGTTTCATAATAGCTGTCCATCATGTCCCTTCCATGGTAGGACTTGATGTTTAACTAATGAATCCATATAGGCGAGGAAAGTTTTAGATAGAGGAGGAATGACCTGTTATAGAGTTTTATGAACCTAACGTTTCAGACTACCAAGTGAGTCCATCATCAGAGGATGCGTCAATAGATATTCAATTCTGATACCAAGATGATTTAGTAGATACTACAAAAAGATATTCATCAGGAAATTTCCTCTACAGGTTGATCATTATTTTCATTTTGTATTCTAGATAAAAAGTCGGCAATTATATTCTGTTTCCATGGCCTATCTAGAATGGTTATATTGAATTCTTATAACAGTAAGAGCCATCTGGTTATTCTTCCATTAGTGACTTGTTTATTCATTAGGTATCTAATGGCAGAATGGTCTGTGTGAAAAAAAGTTTCATAGCCAGTTATGTAATGTCCGAATTTGTTAATGGCATGAACTACAACTAAAAACTCCTTTTCAGTTACAATATAATTTAACTCTGCAGGAGTTATATTTTTATTGGTATAATAAATTTCATAAGGAGTAAGATCTTGTTGTCCTAACACAACCCCTAAGGTTGAATCTAAAGCATCTTTTGAGATATGGAAAGGCAACTACTAGTTAGGTCCTTTTAAGATAGGTGCTTCAGATTTTTTTTTTTTTCAAAGTTTCAAAGGCATCTTGACATTCATAATCCCAATTTAATTCACAGTGCTTGGTGAGTAATTTAAAGAGTGGTGATGCAATTTTTGTGAAGTTTTCTATGAATCTTCTATAGTATCTAGTAAAACTGAGAAAATGTCTAACATCTTTTTGACAACTTGGCACTGGTAATTTAGAAATGACTTCAACTTTAGATGTGTCTACTTTGATTCCATCTCCCGAAATATGATGACCTAAAACAATTCCTTCATTAAACATCATGAAGCATTTTTCATGGCTTAATGAGATATTTGTTTCTTTACATATTATTAGTACTTTTTCCAAATTTTCCAGTGCTTCATTGAAAGAAGCTCCATAAACTGTGAAATCATACATGTACACTTCCACACAATCATGAATAAGATTAGAGAAAATTTCGAAGACTGCTCTTTGGAATTTTGTTGGAGCATTGCATAATCCAAAGGGAAGTACTTGTTAAGCATAAGTTCCCCATGGGCAAGTGAATGTGGTTTTATCGTGATCTTCAGGGGCTACTTGAATCTAGTTATATCCACTAAACCCGTCCAAGAAGGAAATATATTTTTTTTTCCTGCTAGTGTGTCTAAGACCTGATCTATAAAAGGTAGTGGAAAGTGGTCTTTTAAGGTTGCTTTATTTAGTTCTCTGTAATCGAGACATACTCTCCATTTTCCATTTTTCGTAGGAATGATTACTAGGGGTGAAACGCATTGACTGTCAGATATTGGGTAGATGAAATTTATATTTAACAGTTTCTACAATTCCTCCTCAATAATGTCTTCTAAATTTGGGTTCATTCTTTGTTGAGGCTGTCTAATTGGTCTTGCATTTTGTTCAATGTAGATATGATGTATGCAAGTTTTAGGATCAATCCCTCTCATGTCAATGTATCCCATGCAAAAGCAGAAGAATGTTTCTGTAAAATTTCTATTAACTGATTCTTTTGCACTTTTTACAGGTTTTCATTGACATTCAAGGTTTTTCCTGGAAAGATTTCTATCGAGGAATTCCCAAATTTTTTCATGGAAATAAATGATACTTGTTTAGATGAGAGATATTCATTGTGACTACGATCATAATGTGAGGGAGACTCATTATTTTCCAGTAAATTTAGAATTTTGTCTTCCTCTTTTACTTGTTCAGTAGTAAAAATAGGTTGTATATCTTCTTCATCTTCTATTCATTTTTCAGTTTTTGTATCTATTTTTGTTCTTGCAGGAGGATATAATGTAAATTTCTTCATATAATTTCCATCTGAGATAAACATGTCACCTACTCTACAACCAATGAAAACATCAGCTGTAGCTAACCAAGGTCTTCCTAGAATTAATGGATGTCCTCCTAAATTATTCTTGGGTGTTAAGACCATGAAATCAACAGGATATTCCCAAGAATCTAAGGATACACAAACATCTTCCAATACACCATCAGGTTTAATCACATATCTATCTACTAATTGCAATAAAGTTGGTGTGTATTGAAGGTTAGGAAGCCTAAGTGTGTCTATAAGTTGTTTGCTCATTATGTTTATGGCTGCTCCTAGATCAATCAGTGTGTTTGGTATTTCAGTTCCATTGATGTGGATTTTTACAATGGGGCTTCCTGGATATAAGTATTTTTGAATTGTCATCGTCCCCATCATAATATCTGCAATTTTTCCAACTAACTAAATTCTTTTTATATCTTTCCTTTTTATCGCTGATCTTTGTGTACTTAGTTCCTTAATTGTTTCTGCAAAAACTGGTATTTCTTTTATGGCTTGTAGTAAAGGAATCTTAATACAAACATTTCTCAATTCATCCATCATGTTGTAATCAGGCAATATAATTTGTTTTTCTACTCCTTCATCAATTTTAAACTGTTCAGGGAAAGGTGGTCTAATTGATACCGAGGGTTGTTCTATGATGGTATTGTTTATTGGAATTTATTCTGTTTGTTTGTTTTCCTTCTGAGGGAGAGAGGTCTCTCCTTCTTCTGTTTGGTTTTTGTGTTTTTGAAGATTGGATCTTGTTTCTTGAATGAAAACAAGGGGTTTTCTTGGTAATACTCTTCTAGACCTTAATTGAGCATTATTTAGGTCTAGTGGAGTTATTATATAAGTTTGGGGATTCTGCCCATCCATGTTGTATACCGGTTGTTGTGGTATTCTATTATTGGGATTCAGAAGTGGTTGAGAAGGTAATTGATTTGGTTTTTGTGGAAATGGTAGGGAGAGCTGTGGGTTTTGATTCTGAACTAGAATTTGTGGTAATTGGTTAGCTTGGGGAATTTGATTAGATGGTGGTAGAAATTGTGGTGGAAGGTAAGATGGTGAGTATTGTTGATATTGAGCATAGGATCCATAAGGATTTTTCCATCCTTGATTCCAAGGTTGTGACTGTGGCTGAGCCCAAGGCTGCTAGGCTAAATTCCAATTATTTTGTGAAGACTGGGCGAATTGTTGTGGTCTAAATCCTTGTGATTGATTTGGTTGGGGATTTTGCCATGGTATTTTGGCTATAAAGTAGAGAGGGTCTACTAGTTCTGATATTCCTTCATCATTAAATACAACCTTAAGACCTGGTAAGGATGGACATTCCTTCATATCATGATTATCTACACATATGACATAGGTTTCTATGGCTTTTGAATCTAAGGGACACTCTCTTAGAGCATGTTTCTTCCGACATTTGGGACAGAAGATAGATAATGCAACATTTTCAGAATTTTGCTTGTTTTGTATTTTAAGGGTGTCTATCTGTTCACTTAGGCTCCCTAAAATATCTGTTTTGAAGGTATCAAGCAAATTTCCTAATTCTGCCCTGCTAACTGTCCCAGCTGCAGATTTGTTAATTCTTGACAAGAGAGGGTCTCTATGACTCCTTCCAACTCGTGCTTTACCCCTTGAGATATGTACACATAAATCACAAATATCTGCAAATGGTAGTTGGGAAATATCTCCTTTCCCAGTTAGGTTAAGGAGATCGATCCACTCATCTTTAATAGCTCTGAGTAAGAGGGCTTTTAAGGTTTATTCATCCAAATTATCCATTTTTTCTCTTTTAACATTATAAACAAACCTTTCTACTAAGTATTCAAGATTTTCATCTTCTTTTTGTGTCATTTCGAAGACTTCATCTTTAAGGTTACTAGGAATACAATAATCTCTATATTTGCCTAAGAAAGCTTCTTTCATTTGTCCCCAGGTTGTTATAGAATGAACTCTGAGACTCATGAACCATTTTAATGCTGAGTCTTTTAATGTGGCAGGGAACAATTTTAAATTTTGAGCATGATGCAGATAGCATAATACTTCAAATTCGAAGAGAAATGTCTCTGGATCTTTGTTTCTTTTTTCGTGGAAATTAGGAAGAATTGAGGGTGATATATTTTTCATTGTGAGGGTTGTATCTTCATCAAGAATAGGGAATCTAGAAGGATCTTTGTTTCCTCTGCCTCTACCCCCTCCTCTACCTCTACCTCTACCTCTTCCTCTTCCTCCAATCCTATCTTCTTCGCCATGGACATTGTGTACTTCTCCTTCTCCTTCTTCAGCCATGATAGATTCTTTAGAACTAATATAGTGTTCTTCTAGTCTTTCTGGTTCCTCTATCAATGGTTGCTCAAAATAAGTTTTTGATTCCTCTTCTTCACTAGGAACTTCTAATTTTTCTCCTAAAATTTGCTCACTAGTGGAGGATAGAAATATTACTCCTGTAGTTGGGGATGTAGGATTTTCTTCAATTACAGCTTCAGTAGAGGAAGTGGGTGAAGTTTTGGATTGGATTTCTGATCTTGAGATTTCAAGAAGCCTTTGTTGACCTCTAAAAGGAATTTGGGTTTGAGTAGGTGGTGTGGATTCTCAAAGTCTAGGTGAAGTGAGTGGATTTGTGGGAATTAAACTTCTTCATCACCCTACAAATCTACCTCTAGATTCTCTATCCATATGCATATAATGTTTTGATTTTCTTTTTTAACTTCTATTTGTACTTCCTCGACAATGGCGCCAAAATGTTTGGCCAATTTAATGTCTTTAAATTTTCAACCAAGGTTCATAGACTGATGAAGTACAGATGCACTATATGTGCTAGAAGTGATTCCTCATGTTGTTATGTTCCTGTTAGGGTCTAAACTTAAGGTTAGTATGGAGATGGTGTTTTTGATTATATTAATGTCTCTATCCCTAAATTTATTAGTTAATTTGTTAAGAGTTAGTTTATATTGAATTAGTTTATGGATGATATGAGAGTGCTTCTAACTTCTACTTGTGTTAGATTATTTTGGGATTTTTTTCTTGAGTCTTTAGGCTACAACTCTAATTCACTAAGAGAAATCCATCCTATTAGACTGAAAAGTAATATTGTCTGAATTCAATTGTTGAGAAGAAGGCTCTCACACCTTTACTTACTCAATCTTATTCAAACAAGATATTCTAAGCATCATCTATATTTATGGAGCAAACACAATTAAACTATTCTAGATAAAAGGAAAATGAAAGAACCATGCTGTACTAGGTAGAAAGCAATTCAAATAACAAATTAATCTAGGTATACAGTAGATGAAAGTACTCATGCATACAATGATTCATTGGTGAATTCATTGTACTGCATTTCTCACACAAAAATAGAGTATTCAAAGGAATGGAAAGAAATTGAATTGCATTTGGTTAAATACCTGTCACTGTCGTAGGGGCCCTCCACAGATCAGTCCATAATCTCCAATCAATGCAACGCATACACACACAAAACCATTTCTATTTCTTGTAAACAGAATTTAACAAACTGTCTCAAAATTACATCATCTGACGCGCGCGAAATAACAATGTGGCCATAGTTTTTATAACAAGTCTTTAGAATAATAGTGATGACTAATTTAAGCCTAGATATCTTTATTCTAACTAACTATATTGCTAAACCTTCGATTTTCTATTCTAAAAGCAAATCGATAAGGTTTTGATGAAACTCAGATTTCGTTCCAGCGACGATCCTGTGGTTGACTTTGGGGTTTGACCATGATATCATGTGCTCATCTTGACGAACTGGTTCAAGGGGATAGGAAGGGATCCATGATGGGACCATTCCCTATCCATCTGTATACTTCATCACTGACCTAGAGCTTCTAAACCTTGCAAACAATGGAGACAGCTACAAAAATCTGGATTAGCTGCGGAAACGGACCAATTCTGTAGCCAATTGCATTCTTTAACAAAACAATAGGGCATATAATCAAACATGAAGAAGAAGACATATTATTACTTACTTTTATCAAAACCTAGTGGATGTGGCATTATTTAGGTGGCAAATGTAGGAAAAGAGAGGAAACATAGGCAAAAAGGGGTGTCAGGGTAAGACAATCTTTGGACTCTACAAATATGATATGCATAGGGAAAGAGACTCTAGGGGTAGATTTGTAGGTAGAGGAAAGATATTAATTCCAAAAAAATCACTTACTCCACCATGACCTTGTAGTGCCACACCACCCATACAAACTCGAATTCCATCCATAGTAGGCCAACATAGACTTCCTGAGGTATTAAGATCCAAAATACAACCTAAAGATTCACCAACTTCATCAACAGAAGCCATAATCAAAGAATATCCCATATCCCCATCAACAGGAATAATCTTCTTATCTTCAATTGGAGAACAACTTCTAGCTCAAGAGTTGGAAGTTCCTATTGAAGAAGAGGAAGAAGAAATCTACTTCAAACCATTGGTAGAAGAACCAAAGGAACTAGAGGAAATTGAAAACACAATCTTAGAACCAAAATCAAAACCCTATATTAGTTTTGAAGAATCTACAATGGCTGGAGAAGGGGAAGGAGAGGTACATAATTTGAATGGTGAACAACCTAGAATTGGAGGAGGAAGAGGAGGTGGAAGACAAGGAAGAGGAGGTGGAAGAGATGGAGGAAGAGGAAGAGGAGAGAATATAAATCCAAAACCTTTTGGATTTCCAATCGTCGATGAAGATACAACTGTAACAATGAAAAATATCTCACCCTCTATCCTTCCAAACTTTCATCGATTAAGGAGCAAAGACCCTAAGACATTTCTCTTTGAGTTTGAAGGCTTGTGTAGATCGTATGATTATCTACATGATGCTCAAAAGTTGAAATAATTCCCTACAACCCTTAAGTATGCAATATTAAAATGGTTCATGGGTTTAGGAATAAACTCCATAAGAACATGGGAACAAATGAAAGATGCATTCTTAGAGAAATATAAGGATTACTGTATGCCCCATAAAATTGAATATGAAGTCTTTAAAATGATACAAAAAGAAGATGAAAATCTTGAAGATTTCATTGAAATATTTTCTTACAATGTAAAAAGAGAAAAAATGAATAATCTAGATGAGGAAACTTTGAAATATCTCTTATTAAAATCAATTAGATATGAATGGATTGATCTTCTCAATCTAATGGGTAAGGGATACATTTCTTAGTTATCACTAGGAGAAATTTGTGAGTTGTGCATACACATTTCAAGAGGCAAAGCAAGAACCAAGAAAAATCCAAGAGATCCTCTTCTATCAAGGATTAATAAATCTGTAGTTGGGATAGTAAGTAGAGTAGAATTAGGAAATTTGCTTGATAACTTTAAAACATATATTTTAGGGAGTCTTAGTGAACAAATTGACACCCTTAAAATACAAAACAAGAAAAAATCTAAAAATGTTGCATTGTCCATTTTCTGTCCTAAGTGCAGAAAGAAACATGCCTTGAGAGAATGTCCTCTTGATTTAAAAAGTATATAAACTTGTGTTATTTGTGATGAAAATCAGGATAGAAAAGAATGTCCCTCAATAACAGGTCTTAAAGCTGTTTATCAAGAAGAAGGAGTACCAAATTAGGTAGACCCTCTCTGTTTTATTGCTAAAATACCTTGGCAGAATCCACAGCCAAATGAAACTCAAGGTTTTAATCCTCAACCACTTGCACAATCTTCGCAAAGTAATTGGACTACCCCAATGCCTTGGCAATCTTGGCCACAACCTTGGTCACAAGGATGGAAAAATCCTTATGCAATTTTTCCCTCAATATCCTTAATATCCACAATTTCAACAATCATGTCCTACTTTTCCTCCACAATATTATCCTTTGCTTGTTCAACAAAATCAACCTCACAGTGTGAATCCACAACTTTGATTACCATTTCCTCAAAGACCAAATCAATTGCTTTCTCAACCACTTCCAAATCCAAATAATAATAAAAATTCACAATCTGTTTACAATATGGAAGGAATTTTTTTTCAAACCTACATGATAACTCCACTATATCTAAATAATGTTTAACTTAGATCTGGTAGAATATTAGAAAAGAAGTCCCCCTCAGTTGTTATTTAGGAAAGTGAAAAGAAAAGATCCCTGAAGAAGAAATGTCTCTTAATAATAAGAAAGAAGAAACTAAAAAAAAAGTTATTCCAACACATCCAAATAACTCAACTCCTATTATGGAACAACCTTCAGTATTTGTTTCAAAACCACCCTTCCCTGAAAGATTGAAAATTGATGATGGAGTAGAGAAATAAATTTTATTGCCTGATTATGACATGTTAGATGAACTGGAGAATGTTTGCATAAATATTCCTTTGCTTCATGCTATTAAGGAAATACCAATTTCCGTAAAAACATTTAGGGACTCGAGCATAAAAAAACTTGGAAGAAAGAGAAAAGAAATCAAAATAATCCAACTTGTTGGAAGAATTGCAGATATCATGATGGGTAAAACAATAATTCAAAAATATCTTGATCCAGGAAGTCCCATTGTGAAAACACACATCAAGGGTATAGAGATCCAAAATACATTGATTGATCTAGGAGAAACCATAAATGTCATGAGCAAACAAACTATGAATAAATTAAAAATTTCTAATATTCAATATACACCTACACTATTCCAATTGGAAGATAGATGTGTAATCAAACCTGATGGTGTATTAGAAGACATATATGTATCCTTAGATTCTTGGGAATATCCTGTTGATTTTATGATTTTAACACCCAAGAATAACTTAGGAGGGCATCCATTGATTCTAGGAAGACCATGGCTAGCTACAACCGATGATTTCATAAGTTGTAGATCTGGTGATATGTTCATTTTTGATGGTAGTACAACAAAGAAATTCACACTGTATCCACCAGCAAAAACAACAATAGAGGTTGAAAATGAAGAATGGATAGATGATGACTTTGATATAAGACCAATCTTTGCTACTTCACAATTAGATGAAGAAGATCAAATTTTAAATTTAATGGAAAATAATGAATCTTCATTATATTGTGAATCTAGTCAGAGTTTTCAAGAACAATACAATATTGAATATTTATCATCTCGTCAACTATCCTTGCACTCTATGGAAAAATTTGGCAATTCTACAATTGAAATATTTCCAGGAAAAACTTTGAATATCAATAATAATTTGGAAGAATTTCAAAAGAAAGAATTAATCAAGATGTTACAAGAACATTCATCTGCTTATGCATGGGAATATACTAACATGAAAGGAATTGATCCTAATACTTGTAAACATCATATCTACATTGAAGAAAATTCCAAACCAGTTCGACAACCTCAAAGAAGAATGAATCCAAATTTAAGGGAGATTGTTAAGGAAGAACTACAAAAACTGTTGAATGTCAATTTCATCTATCCAATATCAGACAGTCAGTGGGTTTCACCCTTAGTAATTGTCCCTAAAAAGAATGGAAAATGGAGAGTGTGTATTGACTATAGAGAATTGAATAAAGCCACTTTAAAAGATCACTTTCCACTTCCTTTCATAGATCAAGTTTTAGATACATTGGCAGGAAAGAAATATTTTTCATTTTTAGATGGTTTTAGTGGGTATAACCAAATCCAAGTAGCCCCAGAAGACCAAGATAAAACCACCTTTACCTGCCCATTGGGAACTTACTCTTATCGAGTACTTCCCTTTGGATTATGTAATGCTCCTGCAATGTTCCAAAGAGAAGTATTAGGCATTTTTTCTGATCTAATTCATGATTGTGTGGAAGTGTATATCGACGATTTAACGGTTTATGGAAATTCTTTTAAATAAGCTCTTAAAAATTTTGAAAAATTTCTCACTAGATGTAAAGAGGTAAATATCTCATTAAGCCATGCATTTTTTTTTATGATGTTTACTGAGGAAATTGTTCTAGGACACCATATTTCGGGAAATGGAATTAGAGTGGACACATATAAAGTAGAAGTTATTTCTAAATTATCAATTCCAACTTGTCAACAATATGTTAGAAGTTTTCTTGGTTTCATTGGTTATTATAGAAAACTTTACAAAAAAATGCATCTCCACTTTTCAAGTTACTCACGAAAGACTATGAATTCAATTAGAATTCGATTGCAAAAAGGCCTTTGAATCATTAAAAGAGAAAATATCTGAAGAACCCATTCTTAGAGGACCAATTTGGAAATTACCTTTTCATATTTCATATCTCAACTGATGCTTCAAATACAACTTTAGGAGTTTTACTAGGACAAAAAGACTTAACTCCATATGCAATATATTACACCAATAAAAATTTGATTCCTACATAGTTAAATTATATTGTCACAGAAAAGGAGTTTTTAGTTGTTGTTCATGCCATCAATAAATTTAGACATTATATTACTGGCTATGAAACTTTTGTACATACTGATCATTCTGCAATTAGATACTTAATGAATAAATTAATCACTAACAGAAAAATCACTAGATGGTTATTATTACTAAAAGAGTTTAATATTACTATTTTGGATCGACTTGGAAAACAAAACGCAATTGTTAACTTTTTATCAAGGATTCAAAATGATAACAATGATATGCCTGTAGAAGATAATTTTGTTGATGAATATCTTTTTGCAGTATCTACTAAATTTTCATGGTTTGCAGATATTGCTAACTATTTGGCTACAGGAAAATTACCATCATACTTGTCTCCTCGAGAAAAAAAGAAGGTAGTTCAAATTAGTGCATCATATTCATGGATAAATGAAGAATTGTATAAACTAGGTCCAAATCTGATCATCCGAGGGTGTGTGAGAGAACATGAAGTACCAGAGATATTGAAAGCTTGTCATGATGAGCCATGTAGAGGACACTTCAATGAAAAAATAACTTCTTACAAATTCCTTCTTTTAGGATACTATTGGCCTTCCCTTTTTAAGGATTTCAAAGAGTATGTTAAGAGATTTGATAGTTGTCAAAGGATGGGGAAACCTGTTCCTTCTGATGAGATGCCTCTACAACCTCAGGTACATATTGAGCCTTTTTAAAAAATGGGCTCTGGATTTTGTTGGTCCAATCAATCCACCTTCGAAAAAAAAGGTACATTCTTGGTTGCACTGATTTTGTTACAAAAATGGGTAGAAGCTAAAGCACTTCTTTCTGCTACTGAAAATGTTGTAGTTTCATTTCTTTTTGAGGATATCTTTACTCGTTTTGGTGTTCCAAGAGAAATTCTAAAATACCAAGGTACTCAATTTACATCCAAGTTGGTATAGAACATAATGGAGGAATAATAAATCAAACATTGAAAGTATACACCATATCATCCTCAAGATAATGGGTAGGTGGAGTCCACCAGTAAAGTCGTTGAAGCAATTCTCACCAAAACTGTGCATCTCCATAGAAGAGAATGGGCAGAAAAAATTCCAGAAGCTTTATGGGCATACCATACCACATGGAGAAACACTACAAGACATACTCCTTATGATTCGAGTTTAAATAGGAACACAACAAATTACAGATATAACCATAAATACAGAGATGCAATAGAAATAACATTTCCTTTCATTAATATCAAATAATGAAATATGCTTACAAACAGAATGGAAATGAGACTAGCTCGGGCGATGGTAGCTTATCTCTGAGAAGAGATGTGGTGGCTACATGCCTTTGAACTGAGTTACAATGAGGCTTAAGGGCCTTTTATTATTGAACAATAAGAGAAAACCTAAACAACCAAAACCCTAACCTGAGGAGATGTAACACTAAGAGTTTATGGGCCCCATTGGGGTTAGTTGGGCAGCCAACTTCTCGGGGTCGTAACTTGGTCATATTATTTCCGTTTGATGTGCATGATACCTCATTGGAAAGATATCTTCGAGCAATACAAATTAAAATTCAATTTCAATGAAATCACCTAGATTTCATATATCGCCAAAAAAATGTCGTTTAGGGCCTGAAAACGGCTCCAGAAGTTTAGGACCTGAAAAACTACCAAAAATAGTAAGCTTTGCTACAATTAAGGAAATTGAAAAACTAAAAGAAACAATGATGGGGGTCCAAGTGGAATAGGTGGGTGGCAACAAATTTCCACCTGGATCATTCCTCCCCCCTTAGGAAGCAATGGTCTCCAGAAACTTCTGCTGAACTTGGTCCCTAGTGAGCCATTTTCCTTGGTGCATGAGTTGGCCGGATTTGACAACTCGATACAATTGGATCTTCTGCTGGTGAGTGTTATTGATATGTGTGTCCATGATCCGATCAGTTGCAACTTGTTCAATGCAGTCTGGATTTAACTCTATTGGTGTGGGCTGTTCTGCAATGTCGGATGTGTCCAGTAATGGTGGAAAGTATGGCTGAAGTCGATCCACATTCAACACTGGGTGCAGGCAAAGGAATGGGGGAATGATGAGCTCAAAAGCATTATCTCCCATAGCCTTGGTCATGGTGTATGGCCCATATTGAAGCGGGCGAATCTTGTGGTGGGGGACAACGAGGCGCTTCTTCTGCAAATGTAGCCAAACTTTGTCGCCCACCTAGAAGTTTTGTGGCACACAATGCTGATCATGTCACTGCTTGTACTTAGCATTGTCTTTGTCCAATATGTCATGGACTTGTTGGCAGATGTGTTGAATGTTCTCACTAAAAATATTTGCGTTGTCAGCTTTGAACTGGACATGAGCCGAATATTCCCGAGTCGCTACAAATGGTATGGCCACATCAATGGGACATAGTGGTTGGAATCCCAATCCCACCTAAAAAGGGATGTGGCCAGTCGAGCTGTGGAGAGCCCAGTTGTAGCTGTGCTGGACATAGAGGAGGCTCTCATCCCATGTGCGTGGATGCTTTGAGTTGTACATGTGCAGAATGTGTATGATCATCTTGTTGACGATATCTGTTTGGTCATCCGTTTAGGGATGGAAAGCTATGGACTTAGTGAGCTTGGTGTCCAACATTGACCAGAAACTGGACCAAAATGTATTGAGGAACCTGCTATACTAATCTGAGATGATAGATTGTGGGATCCCAAAGTGTACCCACACTCATTCAAAGAAGAGTTTAGCAGTGGCTTCTACTATGATACTCTTCTTGTAGGCCGAAATAATGGCCATCTTCAAGAATCTATCGACGACCACAAAAACACAGTCATTTCCATGCTTAGTAGAAGGAAGGACTGACATGTAATCCATGGAGATGGATTACCAAGGTCGACTAGGGGTGGGAAATTGAGTATAGAGACCTTGCTTCTTGATTGTCGGTTTGGCAATGGCATAGGCTAGTGCAGGATCTGATGAAATTCCCGACATCCTGTCCAAGATTCGACCAATAGAAATACTTATGCAAGAATGCAACCGTTTTCTCAACCCCAAAATGCCTAATGGCCCAACTGTAATGTGCTTCCAAAATCATCTTCGCACACTCTCTTGAAGGAACACAAAGGTGTCGCAGGTGGCATAATAGAGCATCCTGGAGGCAAAAATCGGGAACTTGCTGACACTCCAAGGGAATATGGTATGCATGGCTGAATTCTAGGTCACTTTTGTATAGAAGTGGCCAATCATAAGTCTCGTGCCCATAAGAATTGAGCACGGTGGTTAACGCCATGATCGGTGGTCGGCTGAGGCAGTCTAGAACATTATTTGTGCTGCCCTGCTTGTACTTGATATTCAAATGGAACTATTGCAGGTATGGACCACTTCTGATTGTGATCATTCTGAAGCTTCCCTTGTGTTTATATGAAATACAGGGGTTGGTGGTATATGTGAGTGACTGTTTCCTTCCCCAAAATGTAATTCTTCCATTGTCGGCAGAACTGCACAATGGAATACATCTCTTTGTCATAAGTGGGATACTTCCGGACTGTGTCTGAAAGTGTCTCACTGTGATATGCCACTGAATGCCCGTGTTGAGTAAGGAATGCCCCAATAGCATAGCCAGAGGCATCTGTCTCGATCTCAAATGGTTGTTACATGTCTGGTAATGTGAGCATTGGTGCAGAGCAGAGGCAAGGTTTCAACTCCACGAATGGCTTCTGTTTAGATTCATACCAAAATAATTTTTCTTTCGCTCCTCCTTTGGTGACTTGACTCAAGGGCCAAGTGATATGAGAGAACCCCAACACAAACCTGCGGTAGAAATTGGTAAGACTGAGAAAGCTGCAGAGCTTTGTCAGAGTGGTTAGTGCTAGCCAATCCCGAATGACTTGGATCTTGGATGGATCCACATGCACCGCTCGTTCATCAATAATGTATCCCAGATACTAAACCTGGGTCATGCCAAAAGTGCATTTCTCCAAATTGGCACATAACTTGTGTTGCCACAGTGTTTGGAGAACCTGTCTGATGTGGTGGAGGTGCTCTTCCCAACTCTGGTTGAAGATCAAGTTGTCATCAAAGTATAGCACTAAAAATGAGTTGGTGAATGGCCGCAATATGTCATCCATCAGCCTCATGAAGGTTGTAGGAGCATTTTTCAAGCTGAAAGGCATAACAAACCATTCAAAAAGGCCCTCCTTGGCTTTGAAGGCAATCTTCCACACATTGGAGGGTTTGATTGGTACTTGGTGATATCTGGACTTCAATTCGATCTTGTTGAAATATTTTCCCCCCTTGATTTGGTCCATAAGGTCATCAATCTATGGGATTGGGTACATATTCTAGACAGTGGTCTTGTTCAGTGCCCGACAATCAATACAGAGTGTCTAAGTCCCATCCTTCTTCTGTACCAACATGATCGGGTTCCCACAAGGTGATGAACTCAGCTGAATGTGACCTTTCTGTAGCAACTCATGAATTTTCCTCTTGATTTCATCTTTCTCTAGAATGAAGTGTCGATATATTGGTCCATTGGGTAATGATTCACTTGGGGTCAGATCGATGGAGTGTTTGAGCTGAAATTGTAGAGGCACCCTTGTGGGGGAGGTGAAGATGTCCTCGTACTCCTCCATGACCTAGTCCATATATTGTTGTCGTGCGGAGGGGCCATTTCTAGAGGTCGTGGCCACCGTCTTCTTCTTTCCTTGAGGGTGTATCATCAGGAAAAGAAATTTCCTATTTTTTGAAATGAGCTTATTACATTGTTTTGCAGTAACTAGAGAGATGGTGGTAGGCGGTGCTACCTCCGATATCCTGTACAACTTATTTCCTAATGTAACAATAGCAGTGTGAGACGTTGACTGATACACAACATGTTGCTTCCACAAGGATGGTTGGCCTAATAATACATCACAAACATCAAGGGGAGCAACGTCACATAATACCTCATCTGCAAAGGGCTTGATGTTGTATGGAAGCCAACATTGTTGGATCACGCGTAGATCCCGTCCTTGGTGAAGCCACCTAATGGTGTATGGTTGTGGGTGTGCTGTGGTAGGTAAACCCAACTGCTTCACGACCTTTGTTGCAATGAGGTTCTTTTGGCTCCCGATGTCGACAATGAACTGCAACGGGGAACCCTTTACCCACATCTGGGGGTGGAAGAGACACTCCTCCTCCTATGGATCTTCAGGTTCCTCCTTCTGGATCTTTGTCGTTATGACGGTGGTGTTGGCCTCCATATCAATTATATGCTTCCATTTATCATTCCCCTTGTTGGGTTCTGACTCAAAGTCAGAAATTGCATCTGATTCTTAATCCTTCAGCTTGGCCACCAGTGACTGGTTGGCCCGACACTCACTTTTGTTGTGGGTGGAGCTCTTATGGAACTCACACCACTTTCCCATGTCCTTCTTTGGCTTCGAAGTGTTTTCCTTTGCTTGCAGCCTTGGAGGGTTGTCCTGGGCTGTCCCGCCTTGGCTTTGCCCTTTGTTCTGTGGTTTGGGAGCACCTTTCCCTTGATTAGGATTTGTAGATCCAAAGTCTCGCTTCTTCTATTTAAATTTTTTCTCGATCTTGACAGCGTATCGGTACACCATGCTGAGTGAGGAGATGCCCAGGAACTCCATCTCATCCTAGATGTATGTATGTAAGCATCCGCTGTACTTGAGCACCAAATTTTCTTAGAATCCTTAATACCAAACTTCATGTGAAGGGTATGAAAAAAATTGGTAAAATCCCACACATTTTGGTCCATTCCCTGCCGCAGCATGGTCCACTTTATGTATTTGTCCTTCTGGCTCTCGACAGGGTATTACTTATCCTTAATGGCATCTTGGAATGAAATCCAAGTAGGAGTGGCTAAAAACAGTGAGGTCGTACTTTCATCCTTCTGCTCACAATAGGTTTCCCACTAGTCCTTGACGTGGGGGGCGGCTTTGAGAAGAGAAAAAGTAATATTTTCTCAGCTAGAAAAATTGTGAACATAAAAATATCCTTGTAGAATATTCAACCATTTATCTACGATGTTTGCATCTATTTGGCCCTCAAATATGGGAATGTCAAATTTTACTTTTACCTTAAAATGCGTGGAGCCTCGAGAGTCGCTGTTGGATGTGGATGCGTTGCCGGTGGGAAACTGTTGAAGGATCTGGGAAAATTTATCCATCATTGCATTCCTTTGTTTCTCGAGGGCCTCCTCAAGCAATATTTTGATAGGATCTCTTGCTCCCTCGTCTTTCTTTTCTTCCCCCATGGGAGGCAGTTGGGATTTACGAGGTTGGGCTTGTGAATGTTTGAACAGTTCGAGCCCTAATTCCTTATATCCTGGCCTCCTTGGGACATGCAAAGAAAAATAAATAAAGAGCAGACCACTCTGATACCACTGATCCGAATTTAAACAGGAATGCAAATAATTACAGATATAACCATAAATATAGAGATGCAATAGAAAAAACACTTCCTTTCTGATGAGCCCCATAAATGGGTAATTATATGGGCTCATTTTGCCTTCTAACTTAACTTAATCCACCATTCTCATTATTTTATTGCATGTTTTTTATTATATTTATGCTAATAGAGTGAATTGGGTTAGTCATTATGCCATGAAGTCTAATGTGTGCTTTATGCAGATTTTTGGTCAATTTTGGGACAAAGTCAAAGGATTAATGAGCATTTGGCAGCCAATATTTGAGGAAAATAAGGGAGAGGATTTGTAGGAGGGTGTCCCCCTCATTTATGACTCCCTATCTTGAATCCTCCATCAGAAACTCAGAGCACAAATAGCCACATCGATACATCCAAGGGGCAGTCGAGAAAGTCAAGAAGAACTGTTGTCTATCTCTAGTTCTAGGAAGCCGAGCCCCTTGATTTTAGGAGGGCTGTTGGAGGACTCCATTTGTATAAATAGGGGGGCTTAGAGAATCAGTATGTTAGCCAGTTATTAGTAGAATTTTCGCACTTTTGTGCAGCTCTTGTTCAACTCATTTTCGAGCTTATTTTTGTGAACAATTTATGTAATGTGAATTTTATTTTGATAATGGAGATGAAATATTTTTTGAGCCAGCACTGATCTCTTTCATAGGGCTGAAGCTCTTGGGTTAGGACCCAACCCAAGCTGCCTAACACCTCTTTCTTTGTACTTATATTTTTTTGCTTCAGTTCATGAGTTAATTTCTGTTACATAGATTCATTTTACCTTGTTTAGAATAGGTTGCTTTTGATGGTTTGCATAGCTGCTTTTTGTTTCAGTTGCTGAAGTAGGTTAATACAATGATAGGCTAAGATTCAAAAAGGCCAACAACAGGCCCTGATCTCCTTTCTCCCTTCTTGGGACCATGATTTGAGGTCAAGGCACCATTGCTACCACCAAAAACACAGTTTTGCTTCTTCCATGCAATTTCTAGTGTGATGATTTGATTTGAAAAGTTAAAGGGTTGCTTCAGATTCATTTTGCCAAGATTGTTTCCTATTTCTGTAATAAATCTCTTTGCAAGATTTTCTATTCATAGGGTACTATTCAACACTTCATGTTTCTAGGTTAGAAATTAGGTTAACAAGAGATATGGTTCTATTTTCTTGGTGCAACTAGTCCTTTTCTTGCTCAGTTTCGGTAGTTAGATGTGCAGATCTCTTACAACACACCTCATCTCACAATACATCAATAAAGTAGCCAACATCATCTCATTTCTCACAGGTTTCACAAGTCATTCATAGTCCTTCACGAATCTGCCCTAATTTCTGCACTTTTTCCATAAGCTTTCCTCTCATTATTTGAACAAATCCAACCATAATTTTCTTTCCTGATCCTCCTTGTTAAGACCCAGACACCTCAACACATCCCTCTAGTATTCAGCTACCCTTTGCCACCATTTTTCCACTCTTAAAACCTCTAGAAATAGCTCTCGGCATCATCCTGTAGATCCCCTGCAGCCTCCTGTATAATTTTTTGTGAGTGATTTTTTGAAGTCTGATTGCAGGGGAAGTCTTCAGAAGGTTACCACAGGCTTCTTAGGACCCCTCCACACCTTCTTATAGCTATGAAAAAACCAAATCCACCCTCCATCACCACCAAACCTGTTGGGTCCCTATAATACTAGTGATTACCCCATTACTATTGTAGTTATACCCCTTATTTATATTGTTGTGCCCCCATTACCCCCATATTGTTATTAATGTGCCCATAGAATCCCTTTATTGTTATTTTTGTGGCTTTATATTATTATTGTTAGGTCGGCTGGATTATATTGTGACTCCATAGACTCCTATATATAGAAAGGAGGTTTTGTCATTTGAATCATCCAAGAATTGTTCATTTATGTAATGTAAAGGAGGTTGCCCCCTCGAAGAGGCTGAATTCTAAGGCGTTGATCTATCTTTTCTATATTTTCTTGAGCTGGTTTCATAACATTTGGTATCAGAGCTTTGGATTCTAGGGTTTCGCTGCTCCAAACAGGTCATCGTGGCATTTTCGATATAACGTTTTTTCTGTGACGTTTCAGAAGTCACAAAAAAAACCATTTGAGAAGAAATCGTGATTAACCTTGGGTCTGAATTTCAAAGCTTTTCGCACGATATTTTCGGAGATATGATCTCAAGAAGTTGGTCTTTTTGCAGACTCCTGAATTACACTCAAAACATGTGACCTGGGGAAAATCGTCATAACTTTCTTTCTGAGCATCGGATTGAAATTTCGTAAGAAGGTACAGAAAGAGGACGAAATGTAGTTTCCTTTTATATATGTTTTAGAGTCAAAGGTTGAAACAGTGACACGTGGCACTTCATACAAGTTCGCTCTACTGAACTAGTCTATAATCAGGTCACTGCGGGAGATTGGGCATAACTCTTTCTTGGAGAATCCAATTTGGTTCAGACTAGTGGCATTGGAAAGAGGACATAGAAGGATACTATAAGTCACAATTTCAGAACTGGATGATTCGAAATTACAAAGATACATCAGATTCAATATCAGGCTTCTACAAAGTAAAAAAAGGTGTGTAGTTTTTATTTTTTATTTTTGCATAAGCTTGGTTTGAAGGAATTCAAAGGGCATAGTAAAGCATTATTATCGGTAACTGATGCCCCAAGGAAAGAAAATGCAAACACCTAGTAAGGAACCTGAAAGCTCTAGCATGACTCATGAAGAAGAGGAAGAAATGCTACATGATATATCAAAATTACAAGAACAAGTGCAACAAATGTCACACTCACAAAAACTAACAGATGCTAAGATAAATGGCGTGGAATCTAAGATAAAGGGCATGGAAGCTAAGATGGATGATCTGAAGACATATTTGAGGACAGATTTGAAGATAGACATGGCAGATTTGAAGACAGTTTTGACAAATTTTCTACAAGAAATACTTACTAATGGTGAAAAGGTTGTAAAGGAAACTCATGATGTGAACAAAAGAAATGTTAATCATGATTCCATAGACTCTAATGTTGGATCGAAGACCCACCATATTCCAAAAATCGATATGAGGAAGTTTGATGGCAAGGATCCCGCCACATGGATATTACAGATGGAGCAGTTCTTCGATCTCAATAATGTGCAAAACACACAAAAGGTACGTATGGCAACTTTATATTTGGAACCAAATCAATTTGTATGGTATCAATGGCTTTTCTCTCGTAAACAATTTATCACTTGGGCAATTTTTACGGAAGAATTGATAGCACATTATGAGGATACAAAAAGCAACACTTTTTTTAGCCAATTGATAAGTCTCAAACAAAAGGGTTCAATAATGGAGCACATTGAGGAGTTCCAAAAATTGAACATAAGGGTAAAAGATATTCCAGAGGAGCATAGGATTGATGTGTTCATAGGGTCTTTAAAGGATAATATCCAACATGATGTTCGACTTTGGGAACCTGATTCATTAGAGAAGGCATTCAGGTTAGCAAGAAAAATGGAAAGCAAAATTATGGCAACCAGGAAGCATACCACTCACAACTATAAAGACGGAAGTGTTGTTGCCCCTAGTCTTCCACAACCTATAAGGTTGACACCACAAAAATTGGAAGAAAAAAGAGCAAAAGGGCTTTGTTACAGTTGTGATAGCAAATACACTAAAGGTCATAAGTGTGCTGAGAAGAAATTATTCTACATAGATTGTGAAGAGGAAGAAGAAAAGGAGCAAGAAAGGTCAAAAGAAGAGGATATACTCCAGGAACAAAGCCTAGATGAAGAAAAAATAAATCCGACCATATCTTGTAATGCATTGGCGGGAATTACCACTCCTCAAACCATCAAGATAGAAGGACAAATCAAGAAGAAAAAGGTAATAGTGTTGATTGATTCAGGAAGCACCCACAATTTTATTCATTGTAGGGTAGCAAAAGAATTGAATTGCTTCCTATATCCAGCACCAGAGTGTCAAGTGATGATTGCAAATGGAGGAACAATAAATTGCTCTGGAAAGTGCCATAATATCAAGCTATCCATGGGAGAATATGTATTGACTAGCCCAATGCTTTCCATTCCAATGGGAGGTGTTGATGTTGTACTAGGAGTCCAATGGCTACAATCCTTGGGTACAATAGCTTTTAATTTTCAAGAACTTTTCATCAAATTTTTTGTGGAAGGAAAGGAAGTTGAATTAAGGGGTATTGCAGGGAAACCAGGAAAGATAATCAGCTCTAATGGTATGACAAAGCTTCTAAAAAAGGAGCAAAGGGTGTAATTGCACAATTATGTTCGCTAGATGTTTCCACATTAGAATCATCTATTTCTCCAGATCTCCAAAAAGTCCTGGACAATCATTCCAAGGTATTTGAGACTCCCAAAGGTCTCCCACCTATGCGTGATCATGATCATGCTATTCATCTGATTCCAGGAAGTGTTCCTCCAAACATCAGGCCGTACAGATATCCCTATGTCCAAAAAAGTGAAATTGAACGTATGGTTGCAGAAATGCTAGAGGCTGGTATAATTCAACCGAGTCAAAGTTCTTTCTCTGCTCCAGTAGTATTGGTGCACAAGAAGGATGGATCATGGCGCATGTGTCCGGATTATAGGGAGCTCAACAAGCTCACTATTAAAGATAAGTTCCCCATTCCTGTCATTGATGAATTACTGGATGAATTGCATGGATCAATTTACTTCACCAAGTTGGATCTTCGTTCAGGATATCATCAAATCAGAATGAAGATTGAAGACATTCCGAAAACGGCATTTAGAACTCATGAGGGTCATTATGAATTTTTGGTCATGCCTTTTGGCCTTACCAATGCACCTTCAACATTTCAAGGTTTGATGAATTCAATTTTCAAACCATTCCTTAGAAAATTTGTGTTAGTATTTCTTGATGATATACTAATCTACAGCAAGTCTTGGAAGGATCATGTTGAACATGTTGACAGGGTGCTACAACTATTGGAGGAGAAACAATTATATGCCAAAAGATCCAAATGTTTCTTTGGAGTCCAGGAGGTGGAATATTTGGGGCATATTGTATCTCATGAAGGAGTTAAGGTAGACCCTAGCAAAATTAAAGCCATTAAGGAATGGAAAATCCCCACATCCATAAAGCATTTCTCAGTATTTCTTGGTTGACAGGGTATTATCGTAAGTTTGTTAAGAATTATGGGAGAATAGAAGCACCTCTAACAACATTATTGAAGAAAGATGCATTTTCATGGACTCCGGAAGCAACAAAGGCCTTTGAACATCTTAAAGAGGCAATGTGCCAAGCACCAGTCTTAGCTACACCAGACTTCACAAAAACCTTTATTGTGGAATGTGATGCTTCAGGAAATGGAATTGGTGCTGTTCTAATGCAAGATGAAAGACCCATTGCTTTTGAAAGTCGTCCAATCAAGGGAAGGTTTTTAAGCAAAGCTATTTATGAGAAGGAAATGTTGGCAATACTCCATGCACTTAAGAAATGGCGACCTACCTAATGGGAAGACACTTCAAGGTAAAAACGGATCATGATAGCCTTAAATACTTTTTAGAACAAAGATTATCCTCTGAAGAGCAACAAAAGTGGGTCACAAAGATGTTGGGTTATGACTTTGAAATCATCTACAAAAAAGGGAAGCAAAATGTGGTGGCAGATGCACTCTCAAGAAAGGATGAGGATGTGGAAGCATTGTTGTGCACTATTTCTATCATCCAACCAGATTGGATAAATGAAGCAAGGGAGGAATGGAAGAATGATGAAGAAGTGTGGGCACTTATTCGAAAGCTACAACAAGATTCCAGTACATCTGATACATTTAGCTGGAAAAATGATTCGTTATGGTACAAAGATCGCTTATACCTCTGTAAGAATTCCCAGCTAAAACAAAAGATTCTTATGGAATTGCACACTTCTCCCTTAGGAGGGCACTCAGGATTTTTAAAAACTTACCACAGGGTTAAGAAGGAATTTTTTTGGGATGGCCTTAAATCAGATATTCAAAAGTTTGTGGCAGAATGTTTGGTTTGCCAACAAAATAAAGTTGAAACAATTAAGACACCGGGTCTATTACAACCTTTATCCATTCCAAGCCAACGTTGGGAGGAGGTATCAATGGATTTTATCACAGGTTTACCCAAGTCTGAGGGAAAGAGTGTCATCATGGTGGTAGTTGACAGACTTACCAAGTATGCACACTTTTGTGCATTATCACATCCATTTAAAGCCAGTACAGTTTCTACTGCATTTATGGAAACAATTCAAAAGCTACATGGAAACCCAAAGATTATTGTAAGTGACAGAGATCCCATTTTCACTGGAAATTTTTGGACACAATTATTTTCTTGTCTTGGTACTCAGTTAGCTCATAGCTCATCTTATCATCCTCAATCTGATGGGAAAACTGAGATAGTAAACAAATGTTTGGAAGGATATCTTCGTTGCTTTGTATCTGATAAACAGACACAATGGGTCAAATGGTTGCCTCTGGCTGAATGGTGGTATAACACTTCCTTTCATACAGCAACAAAAATGACCCCATTTATGGCACTTTATGGGTATCAACCACCATCCATCACATCATATTTAAGAGAAAATTCTAAGGTTCAGGCAGTGGAACATCACATCGAACATCAACAACAAGTCCTCCAACTCTTAAAGGATAACCTCGTGTTGGCACAAAATAGAATGAAACAACAGGCAGATCAACATCGCAGTGAAAGAAGTTTTGATGTAGGTGATTGGGTATTCCTACGGCTACAACCATATAAGCAAATGTCCCTCAAGCAAGCTAAGAAGGATAATAAATTATCACCAAAGTATTATGGTCCGTACAAGGTGTTGCAAAAGATTGGTACTATGGCATACAAATTGGAGCTTCCTGCAGCTTCTCGATTGCACCCAGTTTTCCATGTTTCATGTTTAAAGAAGGTTATAGGCGACAAGCTCCCAGTTCAAACAATATTGCCAGAACTTGACGAGGAAGGAAAAATTATATTGGAACCGGAAGCAGTTATAGAAACAAGAACTCGACAGCTACGAAATCGATCAATTTCAGAGTACCTTATCAAGTGGAAGAACTTATCCGCTGAAGATTCCACATGGGAGGATGAGAATTTTATGCAGAAGTATCCAGAACTACTCAAGCGTTGAGGACAACACTTTTTTGAAGGAGAGGGGCATGTTGGGTCCCTATAATACTAGTGATTACCCCATTACTATTGTAGTTATACCCCTTATTTATATTGTTGTGCCCCATTACCCCCATATTGTTATTAATGTGCCCATAGAATCCCTTTATTGTTATTTTTGTGGCTTTATATTATTATTGTTAGGTCGGCTGGATTATATTGTGACTCCATAGACTCCTATATATAGAAAGGAGGGTTTGTCATTTGAATCATCCAAGAATTGTTCATTTATGTAATGTAAAGGAGGTTGCCCCCTCGAAGAGGCTAAATTCTAAGGCGTTGATCTATCTTTTCTATCTTTTCTTGAGCTGGTTTCATAACAAAACCTCTGCCACAGTCACAAACAGAGAAAATCACATGCATAAGAATTTCACATAAAACACATAAAAATGCAAAAAGATGTCCTTTTCTCATTTTATTCTAGGAATAGCTTGAATAGATGTAATTTACCTTTTAAGTAGTTAATGGCACTCATTTCATCAGTTTTCATCTCTTTTTCTGCAAAAGTAGGGTTAGTTGGAAAAATTAGGGTTTGTTAGGGTTTGCTTTACACTCCAACCTTTTTCTCTTTTTGCAAGTAGAATAGTCTTTGTAGAGTTAGCTTTCTTTCATCACAATTAAAAGCTTCTTTTATAAACTCATAGAAGTTAGCTTGAGCTCCTAGTGATCTTGCGCAAGTCCACCAAGTGACAACCGACAGTAAGAGCTAGTACTTGTGCATACAGCACTGTCGCTTCCAAGTTTGTTACAAACTATCGGGTTGATAAAAGTAAAGTAGGAAGCCCCAAGAGTTGCAACATTATTGTTGCAATACTGGTGCTCACCACTTTCATTAATATCAAATAATGAAATATGCTTATAAACATAATGGAAATAAGACTAGCTTGGGCAATGGTATCTTATCTCTGAGAAGAGATGTGGTGGCTACATGCCTCTGAACTGAGTTACAATGAGGCTCAAAGGGCCTTTTTATTTTTGAACAATAAGAGAAAACACTAAAGAACCAAAACCCTAACCTGAGGAGATGTAACACCAAGAGTTTATGGGCCCCGTTAGGGTTAGTTGGGCAGCCAACTTCCTGGGGTCATAACTTGGTCATATTATCTCCATTTGATGCGCATGATACCACATTGGAAATATATCTATGAGGACTACAACTGAAAATGCGATTTCATTGAAATCATCTAGCATTCATATATCACAAAAAAATGTCATTTAGAGCCTCAAAACGGCTCTAGAAGTTCAGGACCTCAAAAATTTCCAAAAATAGTAAATTGTGCTACAACTAAGGAAATTGAAAAAATGAAAGAAACAATGGTGGGGGTCCAGGTGGAATAGGCGGGTGGCCACTAATGTTCACCTGGATCATTCCTCCCCCCTTAGGAAGCAATGGTATCCATTGTGTTGAGTTCCTCCATGAGATGAGGAAACTTTTGCTAAACTTGGTCCCTAGTGAGCCATTTTCCTTGGTGCATGAGTTGGCCAAGTTTGAAAACTCAATACAGTTGGATCTTATGCTGGCAATTGTTCTTGATCTGCATGTCCATGATCTGATCAATTTCAGCTTGTTCCATGCAGTCTGGATTTAACTTTGTTGGTGTGCGCTATTCTGTAATGTTGGATGTGTCCAGTAATGGTGGAAACTATGGCCGAAGACGATCCACATTGAACACTGGGTGCAGGCCAAGGAATGGGGGACTGATGAGCTAAAAATAATTATCTCCCACAACCTTGGTGATGGTGTATGGCCCATATCGAAGCAGGAAAATCTTGCGGTGGGGCCTAGCGAGGCGCTCCTTCTGCAAATGTAGCCAAACTTTGTCGCCCACCTAGAACTTGTGTGGCACCCTATGATGATCATGTCGTTGCTTCTACTTAGCATCGTATTTGTCCAATATGTCATGGACCTATTTGCGGATGTGTTGAATGTGCTCAATGAAGTTATTTGCCTAGTCGGCTTTAGACTGGACATGAGTTGAATTTGCATGAGTCGCTGCAAATGGTATGGCCACATCAATGGGACATAGTGGCTGGAATCCCAAGCCCACCTAAAAAGGGTTGTGGCCAGTCGAGCTGTGGAGAGCCCGGTTGTCACTGTGCTGGACATAGTGGAGGTTCTCATCCCATGTGTGTAGATTCTTTGAGATGTACATGCACAAAATGTGTACGATCATCTTGTTGACGACCTCTGTCTAACCATTAATTTGGGGATGAAAAGACGTGGACTTCGTGAGCTTGGTGTCAAACATCGAACATAGACTGGACGAAAATGTACTGAGGAACCTGCTATCCCAATCTGAGATGATAGACTGTGGGATCCCAAAGTGTACCCACACTCATTAAAATAAGATTTTCGTAGTGGCTTCTATTGTGATACTCTTCTTGCAGGCCTCCATAATGGCCATCTTCGAGAATCTATTGACAACCAAAAAACACAGTGTTGCCATGCTTAATAGAAGGAAGGCCTGACATGTAATCCATGGAGATGTATTCCCAAGGTCGACTAGGGGTAGGAAATGGAGTATAGAGACCTTGCTTCTTGATGGTTGGTTTGGCAATGGCATAGACAGTGCAGGATATGATGTACTTCCTGACATCCTTTCGAAGATTCAGCCAATAGAAATACTTCTGCAATAATGCCACCATTTTCATGACCTCGAAATACCCAGTGGCCCGACTGTAATGTGCTTCCCAAATCATCTTTGCACGCTCACTTGAAGGAACACAAAGGTGTCCAAGGTGGCATAATAGAGCATCATGGAGGTGAAAATCTAGAACTTGCTGACCTTGCAAGAGTGTATGGTATGTGTGGCCGAATTCTGGGTCGCTTTTGTAGAGAAGTGGCCAATCATAAGTCTCATGCCCAAAAGAGTTGAGCACAATGGTTAACGCCATGATCAGTGGTCAACTCAGGCAGTATGCAACATTATTTGTGCTACCCTACTTGTACTTTATATTCAAATGGAAAAGTTGCAGGTATATGGACCACTGTTAGGATATTCCGACACATAGGATATAGTTAAGTTCAACTTGGTCTAGTGTAGAGTTAGGTATAGAGTTAGGTAAAGTGTGTTTCTTTACCGTTGTACATTTTGTAACTTACAATCCGACGGTCACGATATGTAGTGATCCGACGGTTCACTCTCTCCTCGGTATTACCGACACTTGATCTGTGGCTTGACACCCGATTGGTCCATGAGTTCTATTTAAAGCGCATGGAGGGTCATTGTTCGGGTAATCCGTGCATGAGAGAAGCTTATGTAAATTTTCATTCTTTGATTAATAAATTTCCTGTAGTAGCCACGTTGGCGCAGGCCGTGGACTGTTTCCCTCTTTGAGGGTTTTAACCACGTCAAAAATACTGGTGTATTGATCTGTGATCTGGTTGTGAGTGGTGTCCTTTTGGTGTTCTTTCTGAGGAACTTACCCTGTAAATTCCTACATGGTATCAAAGCTATTTGAGGGCCGCGTCCGTTGGTGATCCAAATCTGAAGCCGGTAGAACTGCATGCGGCTGCCGTTTCCTAGATCTGCTGTTTCTGACTGCTTTCGGGCCGAGAGGACTGCTCTGTTGTGTTCGGAGCATCTGTTCCAGTGAGGAACCCCTTTCGTTTCACGCGAAAAGGTTTCCGGTAGCCCTATCTGCGTCATTTTTAAGATCTGGAGGTATACAGTCTTTATTTGCAGTTTACTGTTATTTTCTCTCTGCTTATTTCGGTTTCGGTTTATTTAGTTTTTTTTAACCGGATCTATACCTTTCATTTCTACGTATGCTCTTTGCCCTGCGACTCTGTGCGATCTGGGCAAATCAGAAACAGAAAAGAAGGATTTTTCTCATGCATATGCTCTTTTCCCTGCACCTTAGTGTGATCTCGGAAAATCAGAAACATTGAGAAAAATATTTAGTTTTCGGCTAAAGCTAACTTTGAGCCGCAAGGTTCATTTTTTAAAATATCTAGTTTTTTGGCTAAAGCTAACTTCGAACCATAAGGTTCGTTTTCTTTGCATGTCCGTGTTGGGTTTTGTGTTTTGTGTTTTGTAGGGAAAAAGAGCTTTCTCAAGGCAAGCATGCAAACCAAGGCACCCCCCTCTCTCTCTCTCTCTCTCTCTCTAAAATTTTTTGTATAGATCAATTGGTTCAAAGCTATTTTAAGAGAGTAGAGGTCTTGGGTTCAAGTCTCCATTTTGTGGGGGCGGATTTTTTCATTTCCACACATTCGCGCACTTTTTCGGCAACTTCAACAATTTTTTTTTTCAAAAAGCCATAACTTCTTCATCCGGAAGCCTTTTTCAGAGCCGTTTTTTTTAAAACCGCCTAATTTTTCGAGATCTATCCATTGGAACACTTACTTTCAGCATCTTCAGCTTCAATTTTTTTAAAATGGAAAGTCCATGCCAAGTCATTCTTGATAGCACTAACTACTTCCAATGGATATCCTACATCGAAGATTTACTTAGAAGTAAAGGTCTCTACAGAATAGCCACAGACCAAGAGAAGAAACCAAAAGATGAAGACAAGGCTGCAAAATGGGAAAATAGACAACATCAAGCACGTGGTTTGATAGGGATGTCTATTTCTCCTGATCTTAGATTCCATATTGCAGAACTTGAGACTCCTCATGAAGCATTGGAACAACTCACTAAAGTTTTTGGGATTAAAAATGAAATTAGAGCCCATCAACTTGAAAATGAGTTGCTTACATTGGATCCTAATAATTTTTCTTGCATTGAAGATTTCTTGTCCAAATTCAAGACCCTTAGATATCTCTTGGAAGGTGTTAAGGTTAAGAAAGAAGATAGTAACCTTATTTATTCCATCCTTACTAAGTTGGGACCAGCCTACTCTGTATTTGTTTCCACCTTCCATTCTACAAGGGAAGCTTTCATTTGTCAGGGAAAAGACTACAAGGCCCCTTCCTTTGACTCTTTTTGTGATTCTTTAATAAGAGAACAAGAAAAAATCTTACACCTTGGTCTTCTTAATCTTGGAAACTCTTCCAAGAAAGCGTTAGCCGCCCAGCAGCAACCAAAGTCAAAGAATCCTAAGAAGTCATTTCCTAAAAAGAATGGTCCTAAACCAAACAAGGGTCCTAAGCAAACTCAGCCTCAAAATGAAAGATCATTTCAGCAAAATGATAGGACAAATAAAAACAAATGGAAGAAGACTGATAGACATTGTAACTTTTGTAATCGAGATGGCCACTTAGAATCTAAATGCTTTAAGAAGATGGAAGCCTTGGAAGCCGCAATGAAGAAACATAACATCCATGTGGAGCATTCTTCAACTTCAACTTCAACTTCATCTTCAGGAATGGCACTTTCTGCATGTCGTTGTCAATCATCTCAGTCTGGTTATGCATTAAATGTATCTTCTTCTTCTCATTCTCATGAGTGGCTCATTGATTCTGGAGCCTCTTATCACATGGCCAAAAACCAAGCCATGTTTTCTTCTTTAAATGATTGTAACACCAAAAATATATATGTTGGTGATGATAGATCTCTTAATGTTGTAGGGACTGGAACTGTTCATCTAGACAATGGTCAGTTTAATGATGTATTATGTGTTCCAACCTTATCCTGCAACCTTCTATCTGTATATCAGATAACTCATTCAGGTGAAGGTAAAATTGTTGAATTTTCACCTCATGATGTTGTAATCAAGGATCTAAAAGATCCTAAACAGATTCTAGCTACTGGTCTTGCTGATGATTCCACAAGGTTGTATAAGTTTCACAACTTTGGGTCATCAAATCTTCCCTCAGTATTTGTTGCTCATAATGATGAAGTGAGCAAACTTTGGCATGAGCGATTTGGTCACTTAAACTATCGCTCCCTTCAGCATCTATGTAAAGAAAATATGGTGACAGGTCTTCCTATGGTATCTTGCAGAGATGGTGTTTGTTCCGGATGTGTACTCGAAAAACATCATCGGGACAGTTTTGAAAAACGTGCCTCTTGGCACGCCTCAGCCCCTTTACAGCTTGTGCACAGTGATTTATGTGGTCCACTTCCTGTTGCTTCATTCTCTGGCTGCAAGTATTTCTTAACTTTCATTGATGATTTCTCCAGACGCACTTGGGTATACTTCTTAAAACTCAAGAGCGAAGTATTTAACACTTTTTTGGCCTTCAAAGCCTTCGTTGAAAAACAATCTGGACATCAAATTCTTAAGCTAAGAACTGATAATGGTGGAGAATATGTTAAAAACACATTCATCAACTTTTGCACCGAAAATGGAATTCAAATGCAACATACTGTTCCATACACTCCACAACAAAATGGTGTAGCTGAAAGGAAAAATCGCACCTTAAAGGAAATGGCTAATTGTATGCTGCAATCTAAAGGACTCAGTCTTAGTTTTTGGGCCGAAGCAATTAATTGTGCAAATTATATAATAAATCGCACTCCTACTAAGGTTCTAAAGAATATCACTCCAGAAGAAGCTTGGAGTTCCATTAAACCAGATGTAAGTCACTTTCGTGTTTTTGGAAGTGAAGCATGGGCCCATATTCCAGATGAAAAGCATAAAGCTTTAGAACCTAAGAGTGAGAAATGTACTTTTGTTGGATATTCTGAAGATGTAAAAGGTTATAGACTTATTCCATTTAAGTCCAAAAATGTTATCATTAGAAGAGATGTAAAATTTGATGAAAATAAATTGGCCTGCGAGCCTAGTCCGGCGGATGTGCCACCTCTTCCTATCTCTTCTACTTTTGAAAACATTTCTTCTTCAGATGATGAAAGTGAGGATGAAAATCCTCCCCCACCTTCTCAGGATCCTCAACTTCCAAGATGGGTCCGTGCTACTCGGGATGCAGCAGGTGATCTTGCCGGTGATCCTACAGATCAGCGACGTACACGTTCTCAGTTTGAAAGAGCCTCTTCTTTACTGGCTCAAGCTCCAGTAAATCATGATCCTGACACTTTTGCAGAAGCTTCAGGCCATCCACATTGGGAAGCAGCTATGAATGAAGAATATCATTCATTGTTAACAAATGATACATGGGATCTTGTTCCTCTACCAAAGGGACGCAAACTTGTTAGATGTAAATGGGTTTACAGAACCAAGTATGGACCAGATGGGAAAGTTGATAAACATAAAGCTCGTCTTGTTGCTAAGGGCTTTTCACAGGTTGAAGGCATTGACTACACTGAAACCTTCTCCCCTGTTGCCAAAATGAACTCTATCCGCCTTGTTCTTTCCCTTGCTGCCTCTTTAAAATGGGAAGTCCATCAGATGGATGTTAAATCTGCCTTCTTGCATGGGGACTTGCATGAAGAAATCTATATGGAACAACCCATTGGCTTCATCCAAACAGACTCCAGCCTTGTATGTCGACTTAAGAAATCTCTTTATGGTCTCAAGCAAGCTCCTCGGGCTTGGTATGCCAAAATGGATAGCTTTCTTTTAGAATCTGGCTTTTCTAGGTGTTATTCTGACAATACTGTCTACACCAAGAAAGTGGGCAGCTCTCTTATCATCCTTGTTCTTTATGTTGATGATCTTATTCTTACTGGTAGTGATCCCAACCTTATAAACCATGTGAAGTCCAGCCTTAAAAAGAAATTTGAAATGACAGACTTAGGACACTTACACTATTTTCTCGGTCTTCAAGTCTTGCAATCCAAGGAGGGTATTTCCCTTTCCCAGTCCAAGTATGCTTGTGATATTCTTCGTCATTTTCACATGGAAGACTGTAAGCCAGCCCCTTCTCCCTTTCAGTCTGGAGTCAAACTTTCAGTATCTTGTACTTCTCCTGAAGTTGATGCTACCTTATACCGTCAACTTGTAGGAAAACTCTTGTATTTAACCCATACTCGTCCTGACCTTTCCTTTGCTGTTGGCCTTGTTGCTCGTTTTATGCAAAACCCCCGTGAAAGTCATTGGAAAGCAGCTAAAAGAATACTTCATTATGTTCGAGGTACAATACAGTTTGGGATTCATTACAGTGCCAAAGAAGCTCCTCTATTAGTTGGTTTCATTGATTTTGATTGGGCTGGTGACCCTGATGATCGGAAGTCTACTGCTGGTTATGTCTTCACTCTTGGTTCAGGACCTATTACATGGGCTTGTAAGAAACAGGCTGCCATTTCTCTTTCGTTAGCAGAAGCAGAGTATCGTGGTGCCGTGGAAGCTAGTAAGGAAGCCTTGTGGCTTCGTCAGATCCTATCAGAGTTTGGCTTTGAGCAGCAGCATCCAACCACACTTTGGTGTGATAATCAAAGTGCCATTCAGCTATGCAAAGATCCAGTCCAACATCAGCGCAACAAACACATTGAACTACACATGCACTTCATCAGAAAGCTCATTCATGACCATGTTCTTGAAGTGCAATATTTTTCAACAGATGATCAGGCTGCAGACATCTTCACAAAGGCTCTCACAGAGGCGAAGTTCACTAAACTTTGATATATGCTTGGAGTTCAGGAAGTTGTCACTAAGGGGGGATAGGCTCTAGTGCCTCCTTCCTTCTCCTATTGTGTCATATTTGTAAATCCTTCGATCCTATCCCAAGTTGTTCTTAAGGGGGGATGTTAGGATATTCCGACACATAGGATATAGTTAAGTTCAACTTGGTCTAGTGTAGAGTTAGGTAAAGTGTGTTTCTTTACCGTTGTACATTTTGTAACTTACAATCCGACGGTCACGATATGTAGTGATCCGACGGTTCACTCTCTCCTCGGTATTACCGACACTTGATCCGTGGCTTGAACCCTGATTGGTCCATGAGTTCTATTTAAAGCGCATGGAGGGTCATTGTTCGGGTAATCCGTGCATGAGAGAAGCTTATGTAAATTTTCATTCTTTGATTAATAAATTTCCTGTAGTAGCCACGTTGGCGCAGGCCGTGGACTGTTTCCCTCTTTGAGGGTTTTAACCACGTCAAAAATACTGGTGTATTGATCTGTGATCTGGTTGTGAGCGGTGTCCTTTTGGTGTTCTTTCTGAGGAACTTACCTTGTAAATTCCTACATTATGATGGCGATCATTCTGCAACTTCCCCTGCATCTATATGAACTGTAGGGGTTTGTGGTCTGTGTGGATGACCATTTCCTTCCCCAAATGTAATGCTTCCATTGTTGATAGGTTTTCACATTGGAATACATCTCTTTGTCATAAGTTGGATACTTACGGACTGTGTCTAAAAGTGTCTCACTGTGATATGCCACTGGATTCCCCTATTGAGTAAGAACTGCCCCAATAGAATAGTTAAAGGCATCTGTCTCGATCTCAAATGGTTGTTGCAAGTATGGTAATCTGAGAACTGGTGTAGAGAAGAGGCGATGTTTCAACTCTGAAAATGCCTTCTATTGATATTCAAACCAAAATAATTTTTCTTTCACTCCTCCTTTGGTGACTTGACTCAAGGGCCAAGTGATATCAGAGAACCCCAACACGAACCTGCAGTAGAAATTGGCAAGATTGAGGAATCTAAGGATCTCTGTCAGAGTGGTTGGGGCTAGCCAATCCTGAATGATTTGGATCTTGGTTGGATCCACATGCACCCCATCGTTCATCAATAATGTATCCCAGATAATGAACCTGGGTCATGGAAAAATTGCATTTCTCGAAATTGGCACACAACTTGTGTTGCCGCAGTATTTGAAGAACCTGTCCGATGTGGTGGAGGTGCTCTTCCCAAATTTGGCTGAAGATCAGATGTCATCCAATTATACCACTACAAATGAGTTGGTGAATGGCCACAAGATTTCATACATTAGCCTCATGAAGGTTGCAGGAGCATTCGTCAAGCTGAAAGGCATAACCAACCATTCAAAAAAGCCCTCCTTGGCTTTGATGGTAGTCTTCCACGCATTAGAGGGTTTGATTGGTACCTGGTGATATTTAAACTTCAAGTCGATCTTGCTGAAATATTTTCCCGCCTTGAGTTGGTCCAGAAGGTCATCAATCTGTGGGATTGGGTACCTATTCTGGAGAATGATATTGTTCAGCGCCCGATAGTTAATACAAAGTCTCCAAGTCCCATCGTTCTTCTATACCAACATGATCGGGCTCCCACAAGGTGATTAACTCGACTGAATGTGACCTTTCTACAACAACTCCTCAATTTGCCTCTTGATTTCATAGTTCTACAGAATGAAGCATCGATAGATTGGTCCATTGGGTAACAACGCACCTGGGATCAGATCAATGGAGTGCTTGACCTGATAGTGCAGAGGCACTCCTGCGGGGGAGATGAACATGTCTTCGTACTCCTCCATGACCTTGTCAATCTATTTTTGTCATGCAGAGAGGCCCTGTCTAGAGGTTGTGGCCACCGTCTTCTTCTTTAATTGAGGTTGTATCATCAATATAACAATTTTCTTGGTTTTTGAAATGAGCTTATTGGCATTGTTTTGTAGTAATTAGAGAGATGGCGTTAGGCAGTGTTACGTCCGGTATCCTGTACAACTTATTTCCCAATGTAAACATAGCAGTGTGAGGCCTTGACTCATACACAACATAGTGATATTCGAATTCAAGCTTCTATGATCCATATCATATTGTATAAGAAGTTTTCGGAAGAAATCACATTGAAGATTTTGGTCGACGTGTTTCGAACCAACGAGTGTGGTTCATCTTCAGGACACAATGAAGAACAAATCTAGGAAGAGGGTTAAATAGATAAACAAATCAACCTAACAGATAGAATATAAGGACTATATTTGACTGGGGGAGATAACGGCTATATTTGACTCGGGGAGGGAAAGATGGGATTTTTTTTTTATACCCATTTAAATGATAATAAAAGATTAAAATAATTTTACTGGCCATTATGTTAAGTTCAATTAATATGTTATATTTATATTATAAATATTTAAATATATAAGGTAAAGGTATCTAAATATGAAATATGGTTATCAAAAATATATTTATTCTTGTCTACTTATATTAGACTTAATTTATATGATAATAAAAGAAATATAATAACCAATTTATATGTTATATTCAATATTTTTTTGGAGAATGCACCAGAAAAAGAGTCTGGTCCAGGGTGGAGTCTTTAATTGCCAAATGAGCTTCCACCAACTCTAAGTGATTTTTGGTTGTTTGTTATTAATCAGACACAGGTAACCTTCCTTGGGGGAGTAGTATCCAGATTCAGCCTTGCTCCACATGAGCTCATCTGGGCCTTCCTTGATGTGGATGTGGGATTCACTCAATGCACTTGTGTAATCCTCCCAATTGTGGTGCCAGATAGGAGGAAAATTTAACTGCGCTGCTGATTTCCATGCTTGTGTGAAAATGGATGAATTCTCATGGTTCGTAATATGAGCTATTACTTTTATGTTCTATTGATTCAGTAATCGAATAAGCTCATGATCTCCCTCCTCCACTGGTCCATGGGTCCATTCCAATGCGAGCCCTGGTTCCATCATTGATTCTCCAAGTAAGATGGCTGCGAATGAGGGGGAGTGAGCACAATAGAGCTTTCCAAACCGATGAGATGCCTGTTCTGTTCCAACCAGGCAGTTGGATCCAATCCATGACTTGTAGGGGCCAGATGTATTTGTGGTATGAGATAGATGTCCAAAGATTTTGCTTGGTAAGTAATGTCCATCCCATTTTTGTAGCCAGAGCATGTGCAAAGGATGATAGATCTTTAAGACCCCATCCTCCCCACTTTTTAGGCATGGCAATATTATCCCATCTAATCCATGCAAAAACTCATTTATCCTGTCCTCCATTCCAAAGGTATCTGCAACAAATTTGCTTGAGACGAGCTAGAATACCTCTAGGTATCCAGGCTAAAGCCATCCAGAATATAGGTGTGGCCTCCAGGACTGATTTAATGAGCACCAACCTTCCTGCTCTGGATAGAAAGCGATGGCTCCAGTGAGAAATCCTCTTCTCAAATTTGGAGATCAACCAAGTCCAATCTGCTATCTTGTGTCCCAAAGGCTTGATCCAGTAACCCAAATATTTGAAGCCCTGATCCAGAGGTCGAGGGTTATATGGGAATCAATGCAAGGCAAGATTGGACTCTTCTACAGAAGTGTGTGCTTGGGAAATGGAAGATTTTGTGTGGTTTGTCGACATACCAGTGGATCTGTAAAAAGTGGCAAGGATCTTATCAAGAGTGATCGAATCTCAAATACTTCTGTCCAAGAAGATGAGGACATCATCCACAAATAGGAGATGCATTAGGTAACACTGATTAGTAATCTTTAAACTTGACAATATGCCATTTTTCTTTTCATGATAAATGAGTTTGCTCAGGCATTCCATAACAAGCAGAAAGAGGAGAGGTGAGAGTGGGCAACCTTGCCTGAGTCCCCTTTCAACATGGAAAAAAGGAGAGGCAGAGCCATTAATGAGCAGACTATAGGAGGGGGTTGATATGCAAGCCATTATCCAATTGGTAAATGAGAGGGGGAAGCCCAGGTGGATAAGAAGCATTTTGATATAAAGCTAGTTCACTCTATCAAAAGCCTTGGCCAGGTCAATTTTGAGGATGATACCTTTTAGTCTGCGGGCACGGATGGAATGAATGGCTTCTTGAGCAGTGCCAATAGCTTCATGAATCTAGCGGTCTTCAAGGAAAGAAAATTGTTCAGGGAGGATAGGCCTGATATGATTAGCAATGATTTTGGAGATGATCTTATAAAGGCAGTTGCAGAGGGAGATGGGTCGGAAATCATCAAAGGAGGCAGGGGAATCAAATTTAGGGATGAGGGCGATGAAGGTAGAGTTGATAGCATTATACAATCTACCAGATGATCGACATTCCTCCACAACCTATAGAATATCCAAGGCCAATAGATCATAAAAAGCCAAATAGAATTCTATTGTCCACCCGTCAGGTCCCGGGCTTTTATCCTTTTTGAACCACTTTAATACCCCCTCAAGTTCCTCCAGAGTGACAGGTGAAGTCAATTCATTTGCTTCTTCCTCCCCTACAAAACGAGGGAAGAGTCCAGCCACTTGTATGATATCTGCTAGATTGGCCTCATGGGGAGATCTAAACAGATTCCGAAAGTGGGAGGTGCCCAGTCTGGAGAGTTTTTGGAAATTGTCAGCTTGCTCTCCATCAGGAAGGGGCATTTTCCAAATCGTGTTTGTAGTCTTCCTTCCCTTGGAAAAATTTTGGTAAAATTTGGTGTTTTTGTCTCCTGCCTTTAACCAAATGGCCCTGCTCTTCAGTCTCCATGATTCTTCCCTCTCCTTGAGTATCTTGTCTTTCTACTTCTCAAGCTCAATCAGCTTGGTCTTCTCTACTGCTGAGGTAAAACCAAGATTCTTGTCATCCAGCAATAATTCCAACTCAGCTTCAATGGCCAAAATCTTCTGATCATCCTTAGCCTTCTTCTCCTTTGCCTAGGCCATGGTTAGTTGTTTTAGCTGAGAAAGGTTGTGGCAGAATCCTTCCGCCGTTGTTCTGTGATTTGTTATAGGGTGGGTGACCCAAAAGTCCTTGACTAGACTTGTATATCCCTCATCTTGGAGCCAGACATGATTGAATTTGAAGGGTGCCTTTGGCTTGGCATCTGGTCCAAGAATCTCCAGGTAAATAGGAGAATGATCTGATTTTCCCCCTGACCCCACCCATTGTCTGTATCTGGTCAATCTTTGAAGCAGGGGGATTTTGATTAGGAATCTGTCGAGTCTTCTAGCCAAGGTTACATCCCCTACTCTCTGGTTCCTCCACGTAGGCATAGGCTTGTTCATGGGGATGTCTGCAAGATGGTGCTGGTCCAGAATGTCCTTAAAGAAATCAGACAAGGGGTCAACTTGGGCATGTGATCCCCAGGATTCCCCATATCCCATGGAGAAATTAAGATCACCCCCTATGATAACCTGATCCATAGATGTCGAGTTTAATCCAAGAAAATACTGCCAGAATTCCTCTCTCCGCTGGCATGGGCCATATACATTGATGATCCTCAAGGTCTCCCCTAGCTCAGCCGAGAAGAGATCCATGCCTATGTTGAGCTAATTTATGTTCCTAAACTAACACAATTATTTACTATCAATCCGGGTTGTTTATTCTTGGAAGCAAATTCACTATTTGTGAAGATCAAATACAATCAAACTTTGAAAGATAAATGATTAAAAACTAAGAGAAAATATATCTTAAAACTCTTGATTCAATTAGCTTAAAAGAGGAAACATTGAAAGAGTTCTTGAACTCAAGAAGTCTACTTCCACCTCAGTTATTACTTCATCAATTAGAGATGATAACCAGAAACTCAAGATGCATAAATCATATATGAAAAAGGCTCTTAACTTAAGAGACACTTAAAGTTTTCCAACATAACTTGTTCATCTTAAGATATAAATCTAAATGGAAACAAACTATTTGCATGTATGCAAAAGAGACTAATTCTAGTTCACCATTTCATAGAGAGAATGCCCAACTTGAACACTTGTTTCCAAACTCAATTAGATGATGAATAAACCATTAACAACTGAAATCAATCACTATTCATAACCATGATGCAATCTGAAATAAGACTTTGAAAAACTAAAGCTACCATCAACCAGATTTGCAATGAAATAAATCTAGTCTAACTTGGAAGTGTACTTAGCTTGGAGTGGGGGCCCTCCACCCTTGCCTTGCACACTTATGAAGATGATATCAGAAGCTTTATATTAGCCAAACATCCATGTATTGATCAGCAAAATGAAAGTAACACAAGTCTCCAACTTAAGTCTTCACACCAAAAATATTACAGCATAAAAGTATCATATGTCAAGTGTGTTGAGCCATCAAAGTGTGGCTCTTAAATAAGGAGTTCATGAAACCAACTGATCTAAAATCACTCTAACAAACATATCTACTCTAATCCACCTATCCAAGTCGAATCCACCTTCCTCATCCCAAGAAATATGACTAATATCTTGGAATCCCAAAACAGCCCTATTTAGATGGGATTTCTGGATGACTAGTCATGATTGACTAGCTCCAAAAAGGCATAATAAAGCTCGATCTGTTGGAACCAAGCATAGGTGGCTTGGTCCTAGTTCCCAAGCTTTCCATTCATGCATCCCATTCGTGCTGAAGTGGCCTGCATCCATATCAACCATGAAGTGATTACGGGAATTTCTGAAATTGCCAAAATTGCACTTAAAATCAAACTTTTATAAAAACTTTAGAAATTGACAAATTAAAGCTAAATACCTGATTAGACATCAAATATTCATTAAAATGAAATGGATGAAGTGAAAATGAAGGATAAATGGATAGTTAGGTAAGTTTCTCAAAGCAAAATGAGATCAAAACTGAGGCCCAACATCTCTCCCATGCTTATGATCAAGCATGTCCCCATGCTTGCTTGCTCCTCTTGGACCTTCTGCCCTCTGAAGTGGATGCTGTACCTGTAGCTGTTTCCCTGTTCACACAATCAAATTCTGATTCCTGCCCTGCCTTTAACATTGCTGCTTTAACCTTTTGTTTTTCATATTTATCTTTCCACATGTTTTTATCTTTTAACCACTGAAATGCCTGTTTGGAAAGCAATTCATTTCTCCTTTTTAACCTGCTTATTTCTTCTTGCAACTTTTCATTTGTTTTCATTTTCATTACGTTGATAGCTGCTCCCAAGTCTATTAATGTATTAGGTACAGAGAAATTATTTATTGATATGGTAACCATTGGGATACCAGGATCAATATATTTTTCTATTACAGTTTGAGTAGACATGAGACTTGCTAATTTACCAATGACTTGGATTGTTGCAGGATCCTTTTTCTTTCTTTCTTTCCTAATGCACAGTTCCTTTATTGTCTTTGCATATATCGGTATTTCTTTAATGGCTTTTAATAAAGGAATCTTAACATATGCATTTTTTAACTCATCTAAGATATCAAATTCAGGAAGGGTTATTTGATTTTGAATTTGTTGTTCTACCAACCTTTCAGGATAAGGTGGTGTTTGTGTAATATTTGCTCCTTTCTGATTTTGTACCTTAGTTTGTGTTGTTTCAGATGATTCCCCTTGTTCAGCTGGTTCTTCTATAATTGGAGGAGAATCCTTCTTAAGTACTTTTCTAGACCTTAAATGGACATCATCAAGAGGAAGAATTGAATATGCAGGATAATATGCTGCTTCCTCTACTGTATATGCAGATTTGTCCGCTTTGTTATTTGGATTTGCCACCGGTTGGGATGGTAATTGCGTTGGTCTGGGTTGATTTGAAGGTAACTATAACTGTTGTGGTTGTGACAGAAATGGTGGTGGATTCTGCTGTTGGAATGGATATGCAGAATTTTGTTGCGTAAATGGCATGGATGGAGGATATTGCGGATATGAAAATGGTTGTTGGTACTGTTGCTGGTATTGCTGTTGATATTGTTGAGACTGTTGTGGCTATTGGTTTCCATAACCATATCCTCTCCAACCTTGTGCAGGTTGTTGTGGATATTGTTGTGGAGGCCAAGCTTGCCATGGCATTGGAGGGGTCCAAGGATTATAAGATGGATAAGCATAATTTTGTTGAGGGACTTGTGGCTGATTCGGTTGTGGCATTCTAGGTGGCCATGGTCTTCTTGGTGCAACATAATAGAAGCCTTCTGCTCCTTGCATTTCTTCCATTGAATTAGTTTGTAAGTCTTTTAATGTTACACAATTTTCAGTGGAATGATTGCCTATACAAAGACCACACACTTGAATGCTATCTAAAGGACAATCTCTCAAAGGATGTTTCTTTTTACATTTTGAACAAAATATTGCCAAGGCTTGTTCTTGTTCTTCCTTTTTCTTGTTTGCCTTTAGCACATCTACTTGTGTCCCTAATGTACTCAAAAGGTCTGTTTTGAAATTTTCCAATAGACTTCCTATTTCAGCCCTTGTTATCCCTCCTGCAGCTGACTTTGCTGCTTTGGAACTCACTTCCCTTCTTCCGGCTTTTGATCTTCCTCTAGAATATTTCTGACATAACTCGACAATTTCATCAAATGGAAGATTTGAAATATCTCCTTTACCCATTACATTTAAAATGTCAAGGTACTCATCTCTTATGCCTTTGAGGAAGATTGTTCGAACAGTTTCTTGGTTTAGGGAATGTTGTTTAGACTTCTGCAGATTATATGCAAACCGTTCTAAATATTCTTCTAGATTTTCATCTTCTTGCTGTGTCATTCTAAACACATCTTCCTTTGAATCTCTAGATCTACAATAAGGCTGATATTTCTTAAGGAAGACAGTTCGCATATCATCCCAGGAGGCTATTGTTTGTTCTCCTAAACCCATAAACCATTTTAAGGCTGCTGCTTTTAATGTTGCAGGGAAAAGACGGAGCTTATGGACATCATCAGTATAACCATATGTTCTACATAAGATATCGAATTCAAACATGAATGAATCCGGATCTTCTGTAGACATTCCATAGAAGTTTGGCAACACAGAAGGTGGAATGTTTTTCATCTTTACTTCTTCTCCTAGTATTGCACTTGTATCTATTATTGGGAAACCAAAAGTAGATTCTTGGTCAAGTCCATCTTCTTGTCTTTTCCTGTCATTTTCTAATTTCCTATCATTTTCATGTTTCCTTTCTTCCTCTCTCTTCCTTCTCCATTCTCTTTCTTGTCTTTCATTTTCAGCTCTTTGTTCTTCAGGAGTAAGATGAATGGATCCATGTCCCTCTTCTTCTGCCATTGGTTGAGTTATTTCAATTTCAGGTGGAGGTTCAAGTTGCGGGAAGATAGGAGGATCGATGGATGGAAAAACAACTTGTTTCCCTTTCTCTTTTGGTTTTCCGGAAGTGGAGAATTTTTTCTTTGTCTCCCAAGCTGACAAAGTTTGCCTTTCAATCAAGGTTAATCTTTGGCCACTCCTTTGTTTTTCAATCAGCTCTTCAATGATTGGATTACCAGTAACAGGTGTATGTGATGATCCTATCTCTACTTCTGGGGGTTTTTTGATAAATCTACCTTGAGGATCTCTAACTCTAGGCATAAAGAAACATAATTAAAGAAATGAAATGTAACTAATGTTTTTGTGTATTTTGGATTTTATCTCTCTATTGACTATGCCGATATTTGCCTCCCCGGCAACGGCGCCAAAATGTTGAGCTAATTTATGTTCCTAAACTAACACAATTATTTACTATCAATCCGGGTTGTTTATTCTTGGAGGCAAATTCACTATTTGTGAAGATCAAATACAATCAAACTTTGAAAGATAAATGATTAAAAACTAAGAGAAAATATATCTTAAAACTCTTGATTCAATCAGCTTAAAAGAGGAAACATTGAAAGAGTTCTTGAACTCAAGAAGTCTACTTCCACCTCAGTTATTACTTCATCAATTAGAGATGATAACCAGAAACTCAAGATGCATAAATCATATATGAAAAAGGCTCTTAACTTAAGAGACACTTAAAGTTTTCCAACATAACTTGTTCATCTTAAGATATAAATCTAAATGGAAACAAACTATTTGCATGTAAGCAAAAGAGACTAATTCTAATTCACCATTTCATAGAGAGAATGCCCAACTTGAACACTTGTTTCCCAACTCAATTAGATGATGAATAAACCATTAACAACTGAAATCAATCACTATTCATAACCATGATGCAATCTGAAATAAGACTTTGAAAAACTAAAGCTACCATCAACCAGATTTGCAATGAAATAAATCTAGTCTAACTTGGAAGTGTACTTAGCTTGGAGTGGGGGCCCTCCACCCTTGCCTTGCACACTTATGAAGATGATATCAGAAGCTTTATATCAGCCAAACATCCATGTATTGATCAGCAAAATGAAAGTAACACAAGTCTCCAACTTAAGTCTTCACACCAAAAATATTACAGCATAAAAGTATCATATGTCAAGTGTGTTGAGCCATCAAAGTGTGGCTCTTAAATAAGGAGTTCATGAAACCAACTGATCTAAAATCACTCTAACAAACATATCTACTCTAATCCACCTATCCAAGTCGAATCCACCTTCCTCATCCCAAGAAATATGACTAATATCTTGGAATCCCAAAACAGCCCTATTTAGATGGGATTTCTGGATGACTAGTCATGATTGACTAGCTCCACAAAGGCATAATAAAGCTCGATTTGTTGGAACCAAGCATAGGTGGCTTGGTCCTAGTTCCCAAGCTTTCCATTCATGCATCCCATTCGTGTTGAAGTGGCCTGCATCCATATCAACCATGAAGTGATTACGGGAATTTCTGAAATTGCCAAAATTGCACTTAAAATCAAACTTTTATAAAAAATTTAGAAATTGACAAATTAAAGCTAAATACCTGATTAGACATCAAATATTCATTAAAATGAAATGGATGAAGTGAAAATGAAGGATAAATGGATAGTTAGGTAAGTTTCTCAAAGCAAAATGAGATCAAAACTGAGGCCCAACAGCCTATAAAGCCCACTCCTCCCTAGGTGGCAGATACATTAATGGTCCGAGGATTGTATCCGATGGCTAAGCCCCCAGCTCTACCTATGGCATCCAATGCATGGAAGTGCCATCCGGGTCGGATGGTAATTAGGGTTTGCTCAATAGAATCAGCATTGCCCAAAGTCTCTTGCAGCATAATGATATCAGTCGGTTCATTCTCAATCAACCTCCGCATGGCTAGTTTTTTGGAGGTACTAGCCAGACCTCTGCAATTAAAGGAGAGGCATTTCATGGTGGAACCCCATCTGGGGTTTGCAATGCTCTAAGAACCCCTTCCATGGTAGATTGTTTGCCAGATGCAACCTCGGCGCTGGCTTTCTGAATGGCCTTTGTCAGGTAAGATTTACGTCCTCGGGAAGATTGTGCAGGGGGTCCAGGGTAGGTTAGCCCCAGCCCAGATTGTGAGTCAGGACCCGATATGTGCCTAGAGCGAAGGTTGTAGGAGTGAGGCATTACCGGGTGGGAAGAGGCCGAAACCCCAGATGAGGATGGGGTCGGATGGACAGTAAGGGAAGAGGGAGCTATGATGGGCGGAGGGATGGAAATCGCGCAAGTAATAGCAGGAGCCAGAGGTGCATTAAAATCCAATGATGAAACAATGGAAAGTGATAATGAAGATGAGTGAGAGGATAGGGGAGAGAAAGGAGAAGTACCCATTTTTCGCGCCATCTCTACAGTAGCAGCAGCTCTTGCCCGAGTCAGAGGGGGCGAGGGCGGCTTGTAGGCTTCTTCCACATCCTTTGAGGATTCACCCAAGTTATATAGTTTTGGGACCAGGATGCTGATTCGCGATGCCGACACAAGAGCTCGAGTTGTCGACACAAGTGCTTTTCCTTTTTGTGGCAGTGGAGAGCCGAGGGGATCAGCTGGTTTCGTGAGTAGAGGACATTCCTTGAATACGTGCCCTACCTTATGACACCTTCTACAGTGGAATGGAACACCCTCGTAATCCAAGATCTGTATTCTGGTGTAATGCCTCCATTTCAGGGTGATCTTCTCTTCCAGACCCTCCCTTGTGTCCAAGTGAACCAGGATTCTTGCCAGCACACGGTTTTTTGTCTGAACATAGGTTTTATCATATTCCAGATATGTCCCAAGGGCATTTCCAATCCTAATAAACACTACTTCAGACCAGAATTGTAGAGGAAGACCTGGTAATCGCACCCAGATAGGTCCTGCTCCAATTTGCTCCCGTTCTGGATCGAATAGCGGTGACCAGTGCTTGAGGAGGACTGGTGCCATCTCTATGTGCCAATATTTGGCAAGAATCAGATCAGTATAGTCTGCCTTTGAAAAATGTAGGGCAAACCAACCCCGAGCCAGGCTCTGAACCTCTGGGAGTTCCTGAAGAATGCCACCCCAGATCTCTTTTACCCAATTTGTGAGCCTGGTTGCTGAGTAAGCCCTTCCTCTCACATGCCCAACAAGTACTCTGTTGGCCTTGTCCACCACCTCGCCCATTGGTATGTCTTCACCAAATGTGATGGTAAGGTCCTTTGCGGAAGTCTTCACACACTTGACCTTTCTCTTCCCTGTTCTCGGCATCGATGGGTGTTCCGTCAATGGATCTGAGCCCACATCCTTCAGGGGAGTCACCGCTTTTGATTTTATGACCGAAGAGTCGAAACAACCTGAAGGGAGGGTATTAGGGTTTGCAGAAACTGGAGGGGGTGAGCTCTGGGGGGGTGCCGGATTATGGAGAGGGAGCAGATCGAATGCAGGTGAGGGAGGTGATATGGCAGTGAGGAGATTGAGCATGCCAGGGGAGAGTAGGGGGTAATCAAGACCCGAGGTTTCTAGAGAGAGAGATCCAAAGTGCAGCGGCGAGGCTGAGGATCCCGGAAGCGCGACAATCGGCGTAGTGTCCGGGTGAGGAGAAGCAGATCTGTCAATGTTAGGGTTAGGGCTTCGACTGCCAAATATGGTTTGTCCCTCGAATGGATCCTGGGAATAATCAAGGGCCTCCTCTTCGATATCCATCGCTTCCATTAACGGAAACCGCCACCAAAACTGCCAGGAAGATAGTTGACCATGCGCACAGTAAACAGATGTTGACAGGTCGTTATGGTAGGGTAACAGCTATCACGGGTACCCAAATTACTCAGATTAATTTATGTTTTGTCTCTGTGTAGTTGTAGGGATGCGCGCACGCCACCTACCTACCTGTGGCCACGTCAGAACCCAGAACATCTTCACTCCACAACACAAGATAATTATATTGAAAGACAAATAGAATAAGAAGCTAGATTGAAAACTCTATTCATTATATTATTCTGATACAAAAGGTGATTGAGCAAACCCACATAGGTGTCGTAGAATTTTGTGATAAAAGATAATTATTATAGTGAAAGGAAAATAAAATAAGAAGTTCATGTTATATTCAATATATTAATAAATAATATATATATTTTATATATTTAAAATGTAAATATAATATAGTTACTAATATCTATATATATAAATATGTGTAGAATGGTTATTTATGTAATAATAGATTGATAGATATAATTAAAATTAATTATTTATAACAATCTAAATGTATAAAGAAACTAAATATTAGGGTTTTAGATCTATTTAATCCATTTTAATTTGTTAAAATGAAATATATTAGACTACCAAAAGATTAGACTATTAATAAGGAATTAGATGTGAAAAAAAAACTGGGCTTAGACAAAGACTAAGACGAGAGGGGGTGGGAATCCAAAAACTATTAATTTTCCATCCGTCATCCCCTTTAATATTACTGGAAGACTTCTCAATTTCAATGGCTTCCCTAAACTCGCGATGGTGGAAATGAGGAATCTTAGCGATAACCCTAGCATAATACATAGCATGTCACTTCCACAAGTATGGTTGGCCTAATAATACATCACAAACATCAAGGGGATCAACGTCACATAATACCTCATCTATGAAGGGCTTGATGTTGTATGGAAGGTGACATTGTTGGCTCACGCGTAGACCTCGTCCTTGGTGAAGCCTCCCGATGGTGTATGGCTTTGTGTGTGCTGTGGTCGGTAAGCCCAGCCGCTTCACGACCTCTGCTACAATCATGTTCTTTTGGCACCTGTTGTTGGCAATGAACTATAGCGGGGAACCCTTTACCCACATCTGGGAGTGGAAGAGATGCTCCTCCTTCTCTGTATCTTCAGGTTCCTCCTTCTGGATCTTTGTGGTGGCAATGATGGCGTTGGGTTCCGAATCAATAATATGCTTCCCTTTTTCATTCCCATCGTCAGGTTCTGACTCAAAGTTGGAACATGCATCCAATTCTAGGCCTTCAGCTCAGCCACCAGTGACTGCTTGGCCCAACACTCACTTTTGTTGTGGGTGGAGCTCTAATGGAACTCACACCACTTTCTATTTCGGGTGAAAGCACCCTAGGGCTTTGGGTTAGAACCCCAAGAGCAGAAGCAAACTACAACAAGAAATACTCATACAACTCAAGCAAGATGCCTATATTATCAAACTATATAAGAGTGACCATACCCGAATTTTCTTTGTTCGAGTAGGTCCCGTAGGGCTTAGACCCTCTGCAACTCCCAATATTATTCAAACCTGAAAATCATTCAATTCGAACATACATAGTACTTTAGAAGTAAAGCATATTCATGAAATTGGCTTTATATCATATAAACAAATGATCAATCATTCATCAAAATGACATTCATATATGAATTAAAACATAATTTGATGCATAAACATAGTTAATTTCGGAAACAAGACAACATTTCTTTTATTGCAGTAAGCTATAAATAACATGGAGAGAATTCACCTGAGTCTTTTTCTGGCTCCAAGTGGAACCATCCTTCGGATTCGTCCTATCCCAGCCTTCAACAATCTTCTTCCATCACCAACACCATGATATCTCAAGCAAAAGGAAGGATATCTATAATCAAGGAAACAAGGGTTTCTTGAAGCTTGGGGAAGTGCATGAGGCATAGGGATTCATCAGACTCAGTCAGGGATAATCTCAGTATAATAACTCTATCTCTTCTCACCCTTAAGGCCTTCCCATAAAAGTCTATTTATACCTCTCCCAATTAGTTTTTTAGTTGGGAAATAGTTGGGCCACGGGAAATAGGAGGTAATTAACATGTAAAACCCGTGAACACTACCCATAATTAAGGAAATTTATTTTTTTAAGTGTTTTAATACATATACGCGGGTTGGGTATTGACTGACCCGCGTGTACACACTTTTATCTCAGGGCAAAGTAGCGAACGAGGAATAAAACACTATTTTTATATATTTGGACCATGTTTGGAAGGAGGGGTTGCCCTAGGCCATAAACAAACTATCACATATACCAAGAGTGGTAAATGGTGCTATAACAGATGCCCCCTAATATATGAGGTCAGAAGGGGCACATGATGGCCGAAATGTATTAAGTGTATGGAAATAATCATGCCGAGACTGAGAAGGACTTCACCAGAATTCAGCCTGCTAAGCCATCAAAAGAGATAAAAAAGAAACTGATGTCTAGGGCGGGCATACCCATGCTCAGAGAAAGTAAAGCATGTCCGCATATCAAGTACAAGTGAATCCAATATGTATACTAGTATAAAGGAACTGAAAGTACATAATTGATCATTTGATCATGATCGAAAAAGTACATGTTTGAATATCACATATGAGAAGATGATCAATGATGCTGAAGTATGAAGCTGATCACTGATGTCAAAAACTGATCCCAATAGTACCAAATGAACATGATGGAATAAAGATACCACATCGCAACTCATATGCCAGCATATAAGATGTTGCTGTGAAGAACTGCAACGTATAAGGTGGATGGTGTCAACTAGCAGCAACAGGAGCAACTGACAAGTGAACCAAAAGATGCTGATGCAACTTGAGGTCTTCACCGACCGCCGCGGTACATTTCTACACAATGGGAGGGAATGATTTGAGGTCAACCACATGAGAAGTTATTTGATTAACGGTCATTGATGTATACTGTTAAAAAACGCAAGATTACTCACTGATAATGATAATGAGAGTCAAGGTACCCAGTACAATCTAACAAGTGCGTATGAATGAGCTGAAGTTGAACACTTGAAAGAATCTATCAATCAAGAGAAAATGATGGTTTCCCACTATCGATAGCAAAGGAATCTGCCACTGATGACTGCAAACCCAAAGTTATTGCCAAATGGACTCTAGATATTTTTCCCAGAGCAAATGAGTTGTAGTCGATAGGAAAATATCCACTAGAAGGAAGGCATTAGGGCATCCTTCATCAATCTAGCGTGAGTGTAACCTGTAGGCCAATAATGTGGAAGGAATTAGATGAAAAATATGTAGTAACCCAATCAAAGCACATTTTCAGCGTACAAAAGTTGTAGCTAGTGCACAATAGAAACCCTCTGAACCAACCAATAATGAAAGCCGACATAGAGGTGAGGAATCCACCAATAGGGTCAAATGGAAACCAAGGCACTATCTTGATGTGTGATAATGAAAGATGATGTCGAACACAAGGGAAACCACTCAGTCAAAGACCCATGATACTGATCAATGCTGAGCACAAGGTGACCTATCGATAATGAAAATAGGGCCAGGGTGTGGCTCTAGATTTGCCCTCAGAGCAATTTGTTGTAGTTGATAAGGACAAGACCCACTAGAAAGAAGTCAATGGAGACCTTTTCAAATTGGCATGAGCAAAGGACCAATATAATTTATGTGATGACAAACATGACACTGACAACCAAGGATGGATGACTGAAAATAGGTGAAGAGACACTGCAGATAGGCTAACTCAGGTTTACTTCCCTTGAACAAAATCATGACTCAATGATGACTATATGACAACATATGACAACTTTGTATAAGTTTGTCATGCAAGAGGCATAAGAAAAATCTCCATATGATTGGAAGAGGTAACCAATTGGAGGAGTACTGACTCAATAACAAGGTTAAGGTGCTCCTAAGTCAAACTAAATCCCACCCAAATGGAGGAGAGACTTTCTTTTGAGTGCTTTGTTTAAGGGAAACATGATTAACTCTAGCTGCCAACAAAATATGGAAATGTCATCCTGTTCCCACTCTTTTTGGAATATATAATTTTTTGTCTTTTTCTTTAAGCTAGAAAAAGAATAAAAGCATGCTATAGTACAATGGAAATAATGAGTGTCAGAGAAGCAGGTGATCTAGTTCCTGGGAGGGGAACATTCCTATGCTCAATGCAGGGAGGCGAAACTGGTCAAGGACACTCAAAGGGATGCTCTTTCCACAGGTAAAAGGACGCGTCAAGTTGCAGAAGCTAAGTGATTGCATGGTTGAATTTACAAAATACATGGTCAAATAAGTGGCTTAAACACGAGTCCAAGTGAAGCTGGCTCAAGGCCAAAAGGTGCAAATAGTCAAAATGCAATGTAGCAGTACAACTCAACACAAAGGAGCCTCTAGGGTATAAGGCTAGAAATTAGCATGGAAGAAAAGAGAATGTGTCTTCAATGCATCAGTCATGGCAGGAATAAATAGGACTCCCAAGCCTATTTAGTATAGCAACATGGGAAACTAATGTCAGTGAGGTTCTAACTAAGATGCCCATGTAAAGGATGGCTCTACTATCACATCAGATTTAAAAATCAGTGAGTGAAAATGGTTTGCTAACCAAGATATGATGGGGTCAACCCAACGGCTAATGTATCGTTGAATGAAGGCTAGTATGCAAGATGTAGCGGAAAATGGTTTTCGCTAACCTAAATGCCAGTGAGAGAACAATACCTACCATGATGGGTTAGCGGTCATGGGACTAAAACAACATCTCGAAGAAGTCTCCAAAATTTCCTGTAAAAACAACCCACTCTCGATAATCCAAGCCTACAGGTCAAAAAATCCATAAGACAAAAAACAATTTTTGAAAAAATATTTTGCAATTTCAAAGTTATATAATGACTTTTGGACTCACAGTTTTTCCATTTCCATTTGGAGCAAAGAGCTGTGGAGAAAAACGAAGCAAGCTTTCCTCTAAACAATTGGACTATTCAAATCACGCCAAAGACTCGAGGTAATCCTTAAATCCTATTTGTAATGCTTTATGATAGTTTTTAGAAGTTTTTTCAAAGTTTTGACCATGGGAAACTATGCCCAAAATTTCAACTCTACGTACATGTGGGTTGGATGTGAGCAACCCGCATATAAGATGGCCCTACATGCGACTGTGTGTAAAGGGAACCCATGCGTACGCGAGTTAAAGTTTTAACATATGAACTAACAGTTAAAACTTCAATTTTTTGCAGGATGACTATCACTTGGAGGGAAAGAGAGCATACCACTATAGATAATGAGGTAATGAATGACCAAAATGCATTGGATGCTCTGAGAGGCTGTGGCTTACTTAAGTTCTTCAAAATGCCAAATATGAAAGCCAATACGCGCTTGCTAGAACTTTTGATCCACTACTGGAGTGCAGAGGATGATGCTTTCATGATAGACTAGATGCCTTTACAGATTGAGGTCAAAGATATATATTTTATTACCGGTCTCTCCCGAAGAGGGGAGGTCATGCATTCGACAGGCAGGACGAGAGGTAGTCTTTTGGTGGAAGACTATGTCCATATATATTGTCTTGGACATCCAGAGAAGATTGGAAGTCAAATTCCAATCAAACATGTGGAAAGTTTATCCTTGAGGATTTTGCTATTTACCATTGCACGGGTAAATGGATAAGCTTCCCTACATCAAGTGTCATGAGTATCTATGAGCCTGGCAGTGGAATGTCTTATCATAGTATTTTACTAGTGCATGCCTCTTCTGACTAACATGAAGAGTCAATTGACCTCTATACAAAAGGGTCAAACAAATAATTTTGGATATGGAACCATCTTTTGTTCATTCTTCTTCGAGAAGGTACTTGGGCTACGTCGCAAAGTATCAACATCCATTAGTAGCCCTAGAGATCCATGAATGGGTAGATGGGTGGACCTGATGAAGCGCCTTGGGGGCAGTGACGTGCCTAGAACGACCTTTGATAATGAATTTTTCACGTGGTGGGATCAACAGATCATCATGGTCGATGACTACCCATATGCTGGCATGGATTTCCAAGGAGATCCAGACTTAGTGTTACCACCAAATGCGACATGGGGAGACATAGGTAACAATTTTTAAGTTTATGTTAATTTTTTAATATTTTTTGGATTTTTTTAATATGAAATGAACTTAGAAAAAATATTTTTGATGAGAAAAAATATTGAAAAAATATAATGACCATGTTCTAGATGTGGGTCTAATGAGACTTGATGGATTTCCGAGGCACGAGCATCACAGAAGAGGGGCCGAAGAGGTAGAAGCTGAGACAAAGAGAGTCCTTTATGTTGTTCAGAGACACTTGGTGATACTAACTCACCAGGTACCTATGATAGCCGTAGAGGATCTGCCTGAGGAGATGCAGTGCCGTGTGGTAGGGTTACCATGGGACTGGGTCCGGATACTTTGGCGTGTAGCCAACGCTATGGTTAACTTTTTAGTTGCTCATCCTGAGTCGACTCGATAGATAGATCTATGTATGAATGGACATGATTATGGGCATAAGCCCAAATTTTGAGGGCATCTTGTCCCAATTTTGTATATTATTTTTTGAACACGCCATCTATATATACAGGCGATTTTATGATATATAGATATATATCTATATATATATATATATATATATATTCGATTTTTTTTTTATGTTATTTAATTTGATGAATGATTAATGTGCCAATATAATGCTTGATTAGTAATAGAGTCTCCTAATAAATTCTCAGATCGTGGAATGTGAACATATGTAATATAAATAAATGATCATTACAATACTCTCACTCTAAAAAATTGGCGATATAAATAAGCATCACGAACTTGATAAGAGTTATTTAATTGCGATACTACCAGTTGTGAGTCTAGATAAACTACCAACGAATCAATCCCATAAGATGTTTCTTCGGATAGTAAATTAAGAATGACAATATATTCGACAGTGTTGTTCGTAGCAGGGCCAATACAAACTCCCCTGGACACCATCAACTGGCTAGATGGATATTAAATCACCTAAGTCGTGGAAGCAATATTCCGAGTGTGCTGACTTGCACCACTGGTGAATCTGAAATATATCGAATCATCCATCAATACCTGCCAAAGCAGATAAAAAAATGTCGATATCACAAAATGCCAGACAAATATGTACAAAGATACAATATATACAAACAAGCAATTGCTCGACCGAAGCCTAAGAAAAATACTTCTTAAGGTAGAGCCCATTTTTGGGCTCTGCCAACTTGTTCCCTTCAAAATCAATTAATTCATAAGCCCCTTTTTCCAAAACACGCTTGACTATAAAGGGACCATACCACATAGATTTGAACTTGCCTGCCCCAGGGCGTCTTTGTCTTGGTCATAGACTAAGACAAGGTCACCTTCAGAAAAAACCTGAGGACGGACAACTTTATCATATTGAGTTTTAATCCTCTTCTTATGGGCTTCATTTATTATGGCTACATCTCAACGCTACTCATCAAGATGTTCCAAATGAATGAGGGGTTCTTCGAGACTAGATGTCTCCAGAAGAAGTTCTACAGCTAGCTTAAGGGAAAAAATTTCACATTCAATAGGGAAAATAGATTCCAACCTGTAAACTAGTCGAAAAGGAGTAAAACCAGTGGCAGTCTTAACTGACGTTTGATATGCCAGAAGCGTTGGGTACAACATGATGTTCCAATTGGATCAAGCTTTATCAATTGTCCTTTGAAGGATGGTCTTAAGTGACTTATTCATAACTTCAACCTACCCATTGGCCTAAGGATAATATGGAGATGAATGCTCCTGTCGGAATCCCAACTTGAGAGCTAATTCGGTCATCATTTGATTTTGGAAGTGACTGCCATGGTCAACGATAATATCTCTTGGGATGCCAAATCGTGAAATAACCTGGTTGAAGAGAAACAAGGTTGCTGTCTCACTATCATTTTTGAAAGTAGGCATGGCCTCAGCCCACTTCGTAAAGTAGTCTATGGCCACAATGATGTGCTTGTGATTCCCTGTCGAAGGTAGATTACAAGTAGTAAAATCAATTCCCCACTTCTAATGGACTAACAGTGGTAACAGGAAAAAGTGGAGCTAGATGCGCACAAATTTTCTGAGTATAAACTTGACAAGGATGGCAACGTTTGACTGCTTCAATACAGTATTTGAAAATCAAAGGCCAAAAGTATCTTGCTCGCAAAATTTTCTAGGTTGTTGCAAGCCTTGATAGAAGACCACCACAAGCTCCACTGTGGCAATCATTAAGAACTGACTCAGCTTCTTCCAAAGTTAAGCAATGCCTAAGGATTGAGTCAACCCCTCTGCGATATAATGTATCACCAATAATAACATAATTTTTGGCAAGGTGATGTAACTTTCGACGCTCATCTTTGGAGAAAGTAGGTGGAAACTTTGAATTCTGGAGATATATAATGATATCTCCGTACCAGGGATCTTGTGAGGAAATGAGGAATAAATGTTTGTCGGGAAAATTTTCCTTATAAACAATAGCTTCCTCACAAGGCAGCTACGAAATCAATTCCGCAAAAACTAATGACTTCTCAGATTTAGGTGACAAGAATTTGAGATTGAACTCTTGCAAAATAACAAGCCATCGATTATACTTTCTCCCAATCACTTGCCTACTGAGGACAAACTGAAAAGGATTGACAACCAGTAAGATGAATGTTTTGCGAAGCAGAATGTAATGACAAAGTCGCTAGACAGCATGGACAACCGCCAAGGCCAATTTATCGATGGGAGAATAACGTAGCTCATGTCCTACTAAGCCTTGAATCAAGTAGTAGATTACATGCTCATTGGGAGCATCATCCTCCTAAACCAGAACCATACCGATGGTTGATTCTACTGCAACGAGATACAAAAGGAAATCTCTACCATAATCTGGTGGACTCAATAATGGAGCAGAGGTCAATGCTTTTTTCAAAGCATCAAAAGATCATTGTGTGAAATCGTCCCACAAAAATGGAACTCCTTTATTAAGAAAACACATAAATCCTTTGATAATGTCGGCGTAATTTGCTATAAATATCCTCAAGAAATTTGCCTTTCCTTAGAGACTTTGAAGTTGACGAATGGAAGACAGGGGAGGTAATTGAATTATTGCCTCAACCTTGAAAGGATAACTCGAATCCCTTCAATTGATACAATGAATCCTAACAGCCGACTGGATGTGACCGCAAAAACACACTTATTCGGATATAATCGGATTTTATAAAAATGACATCTCTCAAAGACTAACCGAAGGTGGCTAGGATGATCAATTGATATCTTGCAAGAACGAGCAGCTAAGTCATCCAAGTATGATTCGATAACATGTTTGATGTCATGGAAAGAATAAGACATGGCCCGCTGAAAAGTAGCTCCAGTATTTTTAAGGCCAAAAGGCATCTTCTTGTATGCAAACGTTCCCCAAGGACAAATAAAGGTTGTCTTGTGTTGATCCTCTAGACGGATAGTAATTTGATTGTAACCAGAGAATCTGTCCATGAATGAAAAAATTTCATTACCCACACATTCATCAACAATTTGATCAATAAAAGGCATGGGGTAATTGTCTTTTGGACAAGCTTTATTTAAATCCCTAAAGTTGATACATACTCAGATCATTCCTTGCTTCTTATCTACTGGGACTGGGTTGGAAACCCACTCAGTTAGAGGAACGGGGTATATGAAACCCACCTTAAGCAGCTTTTCAACTTCAACTTTAATAGCTGCCGCTTTCCAAGGATTGACCGGTTGAAGTTTTTAACAAATAGGTTTGGTGTTTTCATATGTCTTGATCTCATGCTGGACTATAGATGGATTAATTCCAGGCATTTCCTCATAAGACCAAGTGAACACATCTTGAAATTCTTTAAAGAGATCGGTGTAGATTTGAAATTCTTCAGAGGAACAAAAAACTCTGATGAAGGCATTTTCGATTATGTTAGGATTCCTAGAGATGTTTATAGGTACAATTCATGAGATAACCGACATGTTACCTTCGACAGAAAATTGTGCTGGAACCAAAGGGTTTGAAACTTTACAAACATCACTAGTAGACAGATTGGACAAACTAGATTCAACTTCACGTAATGGAGGGAGAAAATATGAACGATGATGTAAATCCTCCCATGGTTGATCCACACCCATAATTTCTTCCAAAATTGCTTCTTCAGATGTTAAGACTGTATCGAAGCAATCTAGATATGAAGTAGAATCGAGGGTCCAAACCGGAGCCACATCGCCATCTAACTCCTCTTGTGAAAAAGGAGTGGGACAATTGTCTATAGAGTTAATGATAGATTGATAAGTGAGTTTTGTTGCAGACATGGGAAATTCCATTCCACCTACCTACCCTCCATCTAATGTGGTGGTGGATGAAGGTAAGGGCCAAGGGTCCAAAAAATAATGAGTTCGAAAGAACTCTTTCCGAGAAGGTCCCCTAGAGGATGAAATCACATTAATTCTAGTTGTAGGAGTAGGGAGGCCAACTATACCCATTAACGAATAGTACATCCCAACTCCTAAATTCTCAATAGGTTCATAGGGATTTTTCACCAATGGAATGGTAGAATCTAAAGTTGTGTGAGAGTCACCTAGAGAATAATCTAACTGATCAACTCTAACAATCCTCCCCTCATGAGGAAAACAGAGGATGCGGAATAAAGATGAAACTATGGCATCCATCTTGTAAATCCAATTCCTGCCTAAGAGGAGGTTATAATCCAAGTTCGCATCGACAATTTCTACCTCAATATTCACTACCTTCCCCCAACACAAATAGGAAAGGCTGAGATAATCCCGTGCGACCTATGAGAATGTCCATCAAATGCCATCAAAAGAGTCAGTGAAGGAACAACTGAACATGATCCAATGGCATTCCGACATGACATAGACATCACAGATGTGGAATCTCCCTCATATATAACAGTCCAAAAAATATTGCTCTTTCGGTATGTGGAATTTATCTGGAAAGCCATATGGTGAGGAAGTCTCTTTTTTACATTCAACATATCAAAAGTGAGCACTAAAGAATTCTTTGGATCTACTGCACCAATTGTCGAAACAAAAGAACTTCTCTAAGAAGGGCACGACTGGAGTACCTCCAATGCTGACATAACATAAGGACTTTGAGCCAGATCTTCTACAATCGAGTAATTCTGGGTTGCCCTAGCATTAGGGTTAATAGTTGAGCACTTTACAGAGCCTTTTGGTATTTGAGGTATAGACTCAACAGAGGGCCTCTCAATATGAAGTGGTTTTGTGGCTTCAGGAACAAATTTAGCCTTAGATGTTTCTGATTCACCATAATCGTGTGCTCGCATAGCGATGTCGATATGAGATCTCATCATTGACGAATTTTCCCCTTCCTGGTTGCCCCTGAAGGAGGTACCAGCATTAGAATTTGCGCCAATAAGTAATTGCTGCCCTTGGGGAAAAGAGTTAGTTAGAACAGCTTGGGAGCTAGAGGAACCTTGCTGTACTAATAAGCATTGATCGTCTTGCATCTTAGGGCAAAGGTGAGTTAGATGATCTCCATTGCATAACTTGCATGGAAATTTTACCTTTTCCTTGGACTCTTTCCTGCCCTCTCCAACACCATTGTCGGGTTTGTTTGCATTGCCTTTTCCTTCCTGGTTCTTCTTCTTACCTCATCCCTTCCTCTTCCCATCGGATTGTTGATTTCCTTTGGGGTTAGAGGTTTGGACGATGTTTATAGAGGTAGGTTGGGAAGGTGTAGGTATAGACGGTGCTGCCTAGTTAGAAGAAGCAGTTTGTAGAGACAACTGCTGTAATTGATTCAATAGGTTCACCGCGTTAACATCAATCAATCCAACTATACCATCGGCATGGGGACCTAGTTTCGGTTTGGCTAAATTGACCTTAGATCTAGGAGCATCAGGTAGAATTTTCTGAAGAACCCCAGACTGAGAATATATTAGTTCCAATTGTTGGGCTCTGAAAATGGCTTGCTCTTCTGTATAAACACCGGAGAGAGACACATCCTTTGAGATCTCAGGTTGTAATGATTTGAGAAACCATTCGAGAAGGAACTCTGGTGGGATTTCATCTTTGATAAGCCTTTTCCTCCTCCTCCATTCCTAAATGTGATCCAAAATGTGAGTTGTAGTGTCTTGCTGGAAGTTAGCCATAAGTTCAGTTTCGTCTTCATATCAGATAGGCAACTGAAAATGGTTCAAAAAGACATTACCCAAATTACAGAAAGAAGTATAGGTGCCCCCTGGCAACCCTATATACCATTTGGTTGCATTTCTAGTTAGGGTGTGCTGAAATAACCTCAACTTGATCGAATCATCTATCAGGGAGTTGGATGAGCACCATAAGTGAAATGTGGTTACATGGTCTCTTGGATCTTCACCACTCTTCCCTTCAAATTTTGGGATATCTGAAGGAAGTTTAGTTGGGACCGAAGGCCAAGACGGATTGTACCGAATCGGATCATTTGTCAATTTATTCAAGTCTGGCAAGTTTAGCGTGGTTAGAAAAGGGAGTCGTGGCGGACCTTGGGAATTCCATCCAATGCGGGTCGGGTTCCCAAAGTTTTGGAAAGAATGACCCGGATTTTGAAAAACAATAGGTTGCTCGAATTAACTCATAGAGCCTATTGAACCAAAAGGTGCTCCTTGTGGTCCAGCAAAATTCGGTGTTTGACCAACTCCTACCGAAAATCCTCCTTAACTAGTGAAGTTACCCCCTAACGAAGTGTTGAAAGGAGTTTATAGCCCCTGATAAGGATTCCATGCATTAGCAAAGGGTGGAAAATTATGAAACAAATTAAATGAAGAATATGGTACATTCCCTTATTGGCCAAAAAATTGATTCCCAGCTCTTATCCCACTAACCGCAGGATTTGTCCAACTCTGGAATGGGTTATTACCTTGACTTGTAAAAGAAAAAGGCATTGACCCTACTATTGGATTGGAATGTGGTATATGACCACTTCCAAATGGGAAACCCTAAAAAGAAGCTGATCCACTCATCATGGATGTAGAGGCGGTCGATGGTATGTTCAAAGGAATTGAAGGAATCCCATGAGATGACATTCCATAAGGGATAAATCCAAAACCGGATGCAGTAGCCTGAGAACTTCCACTCGTTGACAGAATGGAAGTAGACCCAAATATAGCTGTGTTGGGAGTAATAAGGAATAGAAATAGTTCCTCCTCCTTGTACATATATGGGAGTCTGCATGCTCGCAACACTTTTCGTAGATGCCATGCTTCCAATAGTGGTCATCGAAGGAATAGATGGATGTAAACCTGGGCTTGAAGGCCTATGAGTCGGGGTTCCGACGTATAATAGAACGTCTGGATGATTAGGAGGAAGAGGAGAATTCGGAGCCACAACCGACTCTGAAAGCTCTTCAACTTCGATATTATCTTCCGACTGAAAAAGTACTCAAGAAAGAACTGGTGTGTTCCTCTCTAACTCTCTACTGGTGCCAAGTCTATCTTGTGAACTAATGACCCCAAGCAGAGGATCAATCTCTGATGCACTTGCTACCACTGGTTGAAAACCATTGGTAGAATCGCTCCTACGCCTTCTAGGGCAAGGATCTAGACTCGTAGGTGATATCCCACGAAGTCTCCTAGACCGTCAAGATGGTCGATCAATCACTTTGATTTATTTAAGAGATCTACTTAAAGACTCAAAAAATTATAAATCTAGGCTGACTAGGAGAAAAGAACACTCACTAAAAAGTCCCTAAAGATATCAGCAATCAAATAACTCTCGAGTATTTCTGCTCTGGGTGATTAGGACTAGACACAAAAATATAAGAAAGTTAATAACAAGGGCCTTTCGAAAATAGACTGGGGTAATTACACCCCAGGCCTACTATTGAATGTATCAGAGGTAGTTATGCTGACCTCCAGACAACAACCTTCTTCGGTGCAAGCACCCAAGCTTCGCAAGGGTACCCTCCAGAAGTATTGCTGAACGTGATACAACGTCAGCTTCAGGTGCCATGCGATTCCCCTCCGCAACCACCTGTGTGATCCCTAGGATAGGTAATTATGGTCACCAACTCGTATCAGAAGCCGGGAGGAACAGTCATGAGGCGAGATCCGACAAGTAAGAGAGGGGGTATCTCTTGTCCTTATCTTCACTCTCCCTCATGCTTTACTCCCATTTACGGAGCTTTCCTAGTCTCCTTAAGACTATTGAATTTTGCTCATTAATCAAACTTCTATGTTTTGTAACTTTGGGAAGCCTTGGAGAGTTAAGTCTCCTCTCACCTAATCCAAGGCCCTAATAAACCTAAACTTGTTGGTGTATTCTAATGACAACATAAAAGTTCTAGTTTATTTTAATTAATCGCTTGATTTTAATGGCTATTCTTTAAGTCAAGGATATAGATGGGAGTAAAACCAATAATGTTTGTATGACGCAACAGAAATCGATGAAAAACTAACAACATGAATGCAATCATTTTTTCTTCGATGAAAATAGATCTCTATACGATTCTGCAAAAATTCTACAGAGCAAAGTACTTTTTCTCTTCTTTTCTTGAAACACACTTCACACACCCAAAAACTAAAATACTATGAATGCTTTAACAATGCAAACTACCCTAATGCAAGGTATAATGGAGATGCAAGATCCTAAATAATACTCAAAAAGAAAAAGCAAATGTTTATAACTAACAATGAGCCAACTTAAGTATTGAAGAGGACAGAAATTTTGAACACAAAATTCTCTCCAAACAATAAGGACAAATTGTAAAAGATCTCAATTCACTTTCAACAACAAAAAGAAACCATAAACCAAACTTGGCAAAAGAAAAACAAAAACAAAGTTTTTTGAGATCTTTTCTTTTTTAAAGAAGCAACCAAAACAACTTTTTGAAACCTCCAAAATGCTACTAAACTCAAAAGATCGAAAAAAAGAGCACAAGGAGCCTTTGCAAGTTACAAACTCGAAAATGAACGCAAAATTGAGCAAAAAGACTTCAACTTGTACAAAGTGACCCAAATAGTAGCAAAGAACTTGACAAACTGACCAAGAAGCTAGGAAATAAATACTTCCAAATTCATCAAAAAGACTTTCAAAAAGCAAGAAAAGCTATGAGGCATCAAAACAAAGGAGAGCAAAGTAAGTAGATTTTAAATCTGGGCTTGACACTGAAACTAACAACAATCTCGTGTTCTGGAGGACCAGAACAATCAAGAACTTCAAGACGAAGTCTTGTGTGCTAAATCTAAAATTACAAACTCGCTAAAGAAGCAAACATATGCCAAATCTTTTCAATGAGGAAGAGACTACGAAACAGTAAGCTTGTAGAATAATTAAACTCTTCAGACAACAATTGACCACACAGAGACTGAAAAGACCAGGCAACAAACCTATCTAGGTTGAAAGATTTGAAAAATCAATGCAAAAATTTTCATATGCGACTGTGTTCAAACACAAAAGTGTACACATGTGATTTTGACATAGGAAACTCGTGTATACGCAAGTTCACTTTACAGAAACAAGTGTGTATACGCTATTGTAAACAAAGTAAAGAGCATATACAAAGCTTTGCAAGAAAAAATAAAACACAAAGTTTGATCCAAAAGATCAGACTTGAGGCCTGGGAGTATAGTAGACACAATAAGACTGTAACCACAAGCAAACCAAAGACTGAGCCTTGATTGAGAATGAACAACCCAAACTAGGAATAACAAGATTGTTATCCTAGTGGAGTCGCCAATTCTGTTTTAGGTGAAAGCACCCTAGGGCTTTGGGTTAGAACCCCAACAAAGCAGAAGCAAAATACAACAAGAAATACTCATACAGCTCAGGAAAGATGCTTATATTAGAAAACTACGTAAGAATGACCGTACTCGGATTTCCTTCGTTCAAGTAGGTCCCACAGGGTTCAAACCCTCTGCAACTCTTGATGTTCTTCAAACCTGAAAATCATTCAATTCGAACATACATAGAAGTATAAAAGTAAAGCATATTCACAAAATTGACTTTATATCATATAAAAAAATGATTGATCATACATCAAGACGACATTCATATATGAATTAAATCATAATTTGATGCATACGCATAGTTAATTTCAGAAACAAGATAGCATTTATTTTATTGCAGTAAGCTATAAATAACATGGAGAGAATTCACCTGAGTCTTCTTCTGGCTCCAAGTGGAACTGTCCTCTAGATTCGTCCTATCCCAGCCTTCAACAATATTCTTCCATCACCAACACCATGCTATCTCAAGAAAAAGGAAGGATATCTATAATCAAGGAAACAAGGGTTTCCTGAAGCTTGGGGAAGTTCTTGAGGCACAAGGATTCATCAAACTCAGGCAGGGATAATCTCAGTATAATAAATCTCTCTCTTCTCACCCTTAAGGCCTTCCCATAGAAGTCTATTTATACCTCTCCCAATTAGTTTTTTAGTTGGGTAACATTTGGGCCACAAGCAATAGGAGGCAATTAATAGGTAAAACCCATGAACTCTGCCCATAATTAAGGAAATTTAATTTTTTAAGTGTTTTAATACATATACGCGGGTTGGGTATTGACTGACCCGCGTGTACACGCTTTTAGCTCAGGGAAAAGTAATGTACAGGGAATAAAACACTGTTTTTTATATATTTGGACCAAGTCTAGAAGGAGGGGTTACCCTATGCCATAAAAAAAGCATCACATATACCAAGAGTGGTAAATGGAGCTATAACACTTTCCTGTGTCCTTCTTTGGCTTCGCAGTGTTGTTATTTGCTTGTGGCCGTAGTGGGTTGTCCTGGGACATCCCACCTTGGCTTTGTCCTTTATTCTCCGGTTTGGGGGGACCTTTCCCTTACTTCAGATTCGTAGATCCAAAGTCTCACTTCATCTATTTAAACTTCTACTCGATCTTGAGGGTGTATCGGTATGTCGTGCTGAGGGAGGAGATGTCCAGGAAATCCATCTCGTCTTGGATGTATCTATGTAATAAGCCACGATACTTGAGTACCAAATGTTTCTCAGAATCCTTGATACCCAACTTCATGGGAAGGGTATGAAAAATAGTGTTAAACTCCAACACATCTTGGTCCCTTCCCTACCGCAACATGGCCCACTTTATGTATTTGTCCTCATAGCTCCCAAAAGAGTAGTACTACTCCTTGATGGTGTCTTGGAATGAATTCCAAGTGGGATTGACTGAAAAACATGAGGTTGTAATTTCATCCTTCTGCTCACAATAGGTTTCCGACCAGTCCTTGACGTGAGGGGTGACTTGGAGAAGAGAAAAAGTAATCTTTTCTCAGCTGTAAAAATCATGAACAAAAAAATATCCTTGTAGCAGATTCAACCTTTTATTTACGGTGTTTGCATCTATTTTTCCCTCAAATATGGGAATGTCAAAGTATACTTGTACCTTAAAAGGTTTGGAGCCTCGAGAGTGGCTGTTGGATGTGGATGCGCCGTCGGTGGGCAATCATTGAAGGATCTGGGCAAAGTTCTCCATCACCACGTTCCTTTGTTTCTCAAGGGCCTCCTTGAGCAATATTTTGATAGGATCTCCTGCTCTCTCGTATTTCTTTTCTTCCCCCATGGGAGGCCATCGGGATTTATGAGGCTAGGCTTGCAAAGGTTTGACCAGTTTGAGCCCTAACTCACTATATCTCGATCTCGTTGGGAAAATGCAACGAAAAACAGAGAAAGAGAAGATCGCTCTTATACTATTGATCCGAATTTAAACAGGAACAAAAAAAATTATAGATATAACCATAAATACATAGATGCAACATAAATAACACTTCCTTTCATTAATATCAAATAATGAAATATGCTTACAAACAGAATGGAAATGAGACTAGCTCGGGCGATGGTAGCTTATCTCTGAGAAGAGATGTGGTGGCTACATGCCTCTGAACTAAGTTACAATGAGGCTCAAAGGGCCTTTTTATTATTGAAAAATAAGAGAAAACCATAAACAACCAAAACCCTAACCTGAGGAGATGTAACACCAAGAGTTTATGGGCCCCGTTGGGGTTAGTTGGGCAACCAACTTCCCGGGGTCGTAACTTGGTCATATTATCTCCATTTGATGTGCATGATACCTCGTTGGAAAGATATCTCCGAGGAATACAACTAAAAATGTGATTTCAAAGAAATTTCTTAGATTTCATATATCACCAAAAACATGTCATTTAGGGCCTCAAAATGGCTCTGGAAGTTCAGGACCTAAAAAACTGTCAAAAATAGTAAACTGTGCTACATTTAAGGAAAATGAAAAACTGAAAGAAACAATGGTGGAGGTCCAGGTGGAATAGGTGGGTGGCCACGAATATCCGCCTGGATCATTTCTCCCTCCTTAGGAATTAATGGTCTCCATTGCGTTGAGTTCCTCCATGAGATGAGGAAACTTCTGCTGAACTTGGTCCCTAGTGAGCCATTTTCCTTGGTGCATGAGTTGGTCGCCTTTGACAACTCGATACAGTTGGATCTTCTGCTAGTGAGTGTTCTTGATTTGCGTGTCCATGACTCGATTAGTTGCAGTTTATTCCATGTAGTCTGGATTTAACTCTGTTGGTGTGAGATGTTCTGCAATGTCAGATGTGTCTATTAATCGTGGAAATTATGGCCGAAGGTGATCCACATTGAACACTAGGTGCAGAACAAGGAATGGGGGAATGATAAGCTCAAGAGAATTATCTCCCACAACCTTGGTGATGGTGTATGGCCCATATCGAAGCGGGCGAACCTTTCGGTGGGGCCCAGTGAGGTGCCTGTAAATGTAGCGAAACTTTCTCGCCCAACTAGAACTTGTGTGGTAGCTGATGTTGATGATGCCACTCCTTGTACTTAACATTGGATTTGTCCAATATGTCATGGACCTGTTGGTGGATGTGTTGAATGTGCTTAATGAATTTATTTTCCTTGCGGGTTTTAGACTGGACATGAGATGAATCTGCCTGATTCGCTACAAATGGTATGGCCACATCAATGGGACATAGTGGATGGAATCCCAAGCCAACCTAAAAAGGGCTGTGGCCAGTCGAGCTGTGGAGAGCGCGATTGAAGCTGTGCTAGACATAGGGGAGGCTCTCATCCCATGTGCATGGATGATTTGAGTTGTACATGTACATAATGTGTACGATCATCCTGTTTACGACCTCTATTTGACCATCAGTTTGGGGATGGAAAGCTATGGACTTAGTGAGCTTGGTGTCCAACATTGACTAAAGACTGGACTAAAATGTACTGAGGAACCTTCTATCCCAATATGAGATGATAGATTGTGGGATACCAAAGTGTACCCACACTCATTCAAATAAGAGTTTAGCAGTTGATTTTGCTGTGATACTCTTCTTGCAGGCCGCCATAATGGCCATCTTCGAGAATCTGTCGATGATCACAAAAACATAGTCTTTTCCATGCTTAGTAGAAGGGAGGCTTGACATGTAATCCATGGAGATCAATTCCCAAGGTCGACTAGGGGTAGGCAATGGAGTATAGAGACCTTTCTTCTTGATGGTCAATTTGGAAATGGCATAGGTAGTGCAGGATCTAATGTGCTTCCTGACATCCTATCAAAGATTCGTCCGATAGAAAATTTTTAGAAGGATATCCACAGACAAGGGAATTGTTGCAGAAAGCGTAGTGGTTGGAATTTGTAGAGAAATTTGATGGATTCCACAAGGAAGTAACCAAGTCCTTTGCTAGAGCCTTTGATGGAGTGGAAGTCGAGATAGGGGACATAAAATTTATAGTGACAAAATCCTTTGTTGCCAAAGCTACTGGATTGCCTCGAATTGGAGAAAAATGGTTTAAAAATAGAGGTATTGAGAGAGAAGACTGGAAAGTTTTTCTGAAGAACCCTAGCATGGACACCACCATTTTCAAGAAGGGCATCATGAGCACAACATTGAAAAGTAAGTGGAGAAATTTTCTTTTGATAATTCAAAAATTTGTTACTTGCAAAGGGAGGTTTGGACGCATGTTTTTCTATCATATCTGACTGTTGATGAATTTGTTGAGGATAACGAAATGAATCTTCCATATTTCTTGCTTAATAGTCTAATAAATATGTTAGGGAATGTCTAAAGGAAAATTCAGTTTATAGGAAACACCATGTATCACCATGGTCTCATTAAAATCCTTGTTGAATTTCAGCTTAAGAAGATGGGTGATAATTGGGAAATATTTTTAGTGAGGAACCATTTTAAGGAAGACAACCAAGAACAACCAAGAAATGGTAAGGCTAAGAGGGAGAAAAATAATAATTAAAGAACTAGTGGGACAAGAACAACCAACCAGCAGTAAGGCTAAGAGAGGAAGAAAAAGAAAAACTAAAGGAACAATAGAACAAGGAAAACAACAGTCACAGTGTTATGAAACCAGCTCAAGAAAATATAGAAAAGAAAGATCAACGCCTTATAATTCAGCCTCTTCGAGGGGGCAACCTCCTTTACATTACATAAATGAACAATTCTTGGATGATACAAATGACAAAACCTCCTTTCTATATATAGGAGTCTAAGGAGTCACAATATAATCCAGCCGACCTAACAATAATAATATAAAGCCACAAAAATAACAATAGAGGGATTCTATGGGGCATAGAAATAACAATATGGGGGTAATAGGGGCACAACAATATAAATAAGGGGTATAACTACAATAGTAATGGGGTAATCACTAGTATTATAGGGACCCAACATGCCCCTCTCCTTCAAAAAAGTGTTGTCCTCAACGCTTGAGTAGTTCTGGATACTTCTGCATAAAATTATCCTCCCATGTGGAATCTTCAGCAGATAAGTTCTTCCATTTGATAAGATACTCTGAAATTGATCGATTTCATAGCTGTCGAGTTCTTGTTTCTATGACTGCTTCCGGTTCCAATATAATTTTTCCTTCCTCGTCAAGTTCTGGCAATATTGTTTGAACTGGGAGCTTGTCTCCTATAACCTTCTTTAAACATGAAACATGGAAAACTGGGTGCAATCAAGAAGCTGCAGGAAGCTCCAATTTGTATGTCATAGTACCAATCTTTTGCAACACCTTGTACGGACCATAATACTTTGGTGATAATTTATTATCCTTCTTAGCTTGCTTTAGGGACATTTGCTTATATGGTTGTAGCCATAGGAATACCCAATCACCTACATCAAAACTTCTTTCATTGCGATGTTGATCTGCCTGTTGTTTCATTCTGTTTTGTGCCAACACGAGGTTATCCTTTAAGAGTTGGAGGACTTGTTGTTGATGTTCGATGTGATGTTCCACTGCCTGAACCTTAGAATTTCCTCTTAAATATGATGTGATGGATGGTGGTTGGTACCCATAAAGTGCCATAAATGGGGTCATTTTTGTTGCTGTATGGAAGGAAGTGTTATACCACCATTCAGCCAGAGGCAACCATTTGACCCATTGTGTCTGTTTATCAGATACAAAGCAACGAAGATATCCTTCCAAACATTTGTTTACTATCTCAGTTTTCCCATCAGATTGAGGATGATAAGATGAGCTATGAGCTAACTGAGTACCAAGACAAGAAAATAATTTTGTCCAAAAATTTCCAGTGAAAATGGGATCTCTGTCACTTACAATAATCTTTGGGTTTCCATGTAGCTTTTGAACTGTTTCCATAAATGCAGTAGAAACTGTACTGGCTTTAAATGGATGTGATAATGCACAAAAGTGTGCATACTTGGTAAGTCTGTCAACTACCACCATGATGACACTCTTTCCCTCAGACTTGGGTAAACCTGTGATAAAATCCATTGAAACCTCCTCCCAATGTTGGCTTGGAATGGATAAAGGTTGTAATAGACCCGGTGTCTTAATTGTTTCAACTTTATTTTGTTGGCAAACCAAACATTTCGCCACAAACTTTTGAATATCTGATTTAAGGCCATCCCAAAAAAATTCCCTCTTAACCCTGTGGTAAGTTTTTAAAAATCCTGAGTGCCCTCCTAAGGGAGAAGTGTGCAATTCCATAAGAATCTTTTGTTTTATCTGGGAATTCTTACAGAGGTATAAGCGATCTTTGTACCATAACGAATCATTTTGCCAGCTAAATGTATCAGAAGTACTGGAATCTTGTTGTAGCTTTCGAATAAGTGCCCACACTTCTTCGTCATTCTTTCATTCCTCCCTTGCTTCATTTATCCAATCTGGTTGGATAATAGAAATGGCACACAACAATGCTTCCATATCCTCATCCTTTCTTGAGAGTGCATCTGCCACCACATTTTGCTTCCCTTTTTTGTAGATGATTTCAAAGTCATAACCCAACATCTTTGTGACCCACTTTTGTTGCTCTTCAGAGGATAATCTTTGTTCTAAAAAGTATTTAAGGCTATCATGATCTGTTTTTACCTTGAAGTGTCTTCCCATTAGGTAGGGTCACCATTTCTTAAGTGCATGGAGTATTGCCAACATTTCCTTCTCATAAATAGCTTTTCTTAAAAACTTTCCCTTGATTGGATGACTTTCAAAAGCAATGGGTCTTTCATCTTGCATTAGAACAACACCAATTCCATTTCCTGAAGCATCACATTCCACAATAAAGGTTTTTGTGAAGTTCGGTGTAGCTAAGACCGGTGCTTGGCACATTGCCTCTTTAAGATGTTTAAATGCCTTTGTTGCTTCCGGAGTCCATGAAAATGAATCTTTCTTCAATAATGTTGTTAGAGGTGCTGCTATTCTCCCATAATTCTTAACGAACTTGCGATAATACCCTGTCAACCCAAGAAATCCTCGCAGATGCTTTATGGATGTGGGGATTTTCCATTCCTTAATGGCTTTAATTTTGTTAGGGTCTACCTTAACTCCTTCATGAGATACAATATGACCCAAATATTCCACCTCCTGGACTCCAAAGAAACATTTGGATCTTTTTGCATATAATTGTTTCTCCTCCAATAGTTGTAGCACCCTGTCAACATGTTCAACATGATCCTTCCAAGACTTGCTGTAGATTAGTATATCATCAAAAAATACTAACACAAATTTTCTAAGGAATGGTTTGAAAATTGAATTCATCAAACCTTGAAATGTTGAAGGTGCATTGGTAAGGCCAAAAGGCATGACCAAAAATTCATAATGACCCTCATGAGTTCTAAATGCTGTTTTCGGAATGTCTTCCATCTTCATTCTGATTTGATGATATCCCGAACGAAGATCCAACTTGGTGAAGTAAATTGATCCATGCAATTCATCCAGTAATTCATCAATGACAGGAATGGGGAACTTATCTTTAATAGTGAGCTTGTTGAGCTCCCTATAATTTGGACACATGCGCCATGATCCATCCTTCTTGTGCACCAATACTACTGGAGCTGAGAAAGAACTTTGACTCGGTTGAATTATACCAGCCTCTAGCATTTCTGCAACCATACGTTCAATTTCACTTTTTTGGACATAGGGATATCTGTACGGCCTGATGTTTGGAGGAACACTTCCTGGAATCAGATGAATAGCATGATCATGATCACGCATAGGTGGGAGACCTTTGGGAGTCTCAAATACCTTGGAATGATTGTCCAGGACTTTTTGGAGATCTGGAGAAATAGATGATTCCAATGTGGAAACATCTAGCGAACATAATTGTGCAATTACACCTCTTTGCTCCTTTTTTAGAAGCTTTGTCATGCCATTAGAGCTGATTATCTTTCCTGGTTTCCCTGCAATACCCCTTAATTCAACTTCCTTTCCTTCCACAAAAAATTTCATGAAAAGTTCTTGAAAATTAAAAGCTATTGTACCCAAGGATTGTAGCCATTGGACTCCTAGTACAACATCAGCACCTCCCATTGGAATGGAAAGCATTGGGCTAGTCAATACATATTCTCCCATGGATAGCTTGATATTATGGCACTTTCCAGAACAATTTATTGTTCCTCCATTTGTAATCATCACTTGACACTCTGGTTCTGGATATAGGAAGCAATTCAATTCTTTTGCTACCCTACAATGAATAAAATTGTGGGTGCTTCCTGAATCAATCAACACTATTACCTTTTTCTTCTTGATTTGTCCTTCTATCTTGATGGTTTGAGGAGTGGTAATTCCTGCCAATGCATTAAAAGATATGGTTGGATTTATTTTTTCTTCATCTAGGCTTTGTTCCTAGAATATATCCTCTTCTTTTGACCTTTCTTGCTCCTTTTCTTCTTCCTCTTCACAATCTATGTAGAATAATTTCTTCTCAGCACACTTATGACCTTTTGTGTATTTGCTATCACAATTGTAACAAAGCCCTTTTGCTCTTTTCTCTTCCAATTGTTGTGGTGTCAAGCTTGTAGGTTGTGGAAGACTATGGGAAACAACACTTCCGTCTTTATAGTTGTGAATGGTATGCTTCCTAGTTGCCATAATTTTTCTTTCCATTTTTCTTGCTAACCTGAATGCCTTCTCTAATGAATCAGGTTCCCAAAGGCGCACATCATGTTGGATATTATCCTTTAAAGACCCTATGAACACATCAATCCTATGCTCCTCTGGAATATCTTTTACCCTTATGTTCAATTTTTGGATCTCCTCAATGTGCTCCATTATTGAACCCTTTTTTTTGAGACTTATCAATTGGCTAAAAAAAGTGTTGCTTTTTGTATCCTCATAATGTGCTAACAATTCTTCCGTAAAAATTGCCCAAGTGATAAATTGTTTACGAGAACAAAGCCATTGATACTGTTATAGACATTTTTGTGCCTTACAGCATGAAGCATGAAATGTCCATAATCTAAGGGATCCAAAGTCCCTAAACATGTTGTTCCTACCCCTAGAGGAGCAAGGTCAGCAAACCACAGCACTGAATAAAAGTTCTCCACCTGAAAACACTCAAAAACAAGGCAATTCTGGATCATGTCAACTGCTCCACTGAGCATCTGCGCTGAATGTCAACTGCTCCACTGTCTACCTGCGCTAAATGTCAACTACAAAGAAGGCTACCTGCGCTGGGCGAGTTGAGACATGTGGCACAGTCATTCCTCAAGGTGTCAATGCCCAGGAAGCTTCCAAAATGACACTTGGGTCAAAGAATTCGACTGGTGATGAGTAAGAGGGTCTAGATCTCCAAGTGGAAGCAAGAACCTCCAAGTGGACTCAAGAACTGAAGAATAACTGAAGTGAGAGAGGACACTAGTCAACTCTCAAGCTGACTCATCCTTTCTCCAAAACTCCTATATATAGAGCTCTCTCATGAGGTCTAGGGAGGCTGGAATCTTGTGAATGTAAGGAAGTGCTATTGGTTTGAGTTTAGAACTATTGGGTGATTTGCTTTGAAGGAGGTGAAGAGGAGATTTCTTTCTGCTGGGAAGTGATGCTGGATTGGGCCTCTTATGGTTGTATCACTTCCTGAACTTTACTTCTTCCATTAATAAAGCATTTGAGGTTCTTCTATATACATGTGTCTCAATGATGTATTGTTATACTTGTGTATTTGATTTATTCTAATCCTTGAATAAATTATGAATGTATGCTTCTTGTAGTCTCTCTTTCTTGCCATTTTGCAGGATCTTGGTGTAGCTGGGCCAGTGAAAGAGCAAGGAGCTGGGAGCAAGCAGCAAGGAGAGAAGATTGGATCAACCATTAGCGAAAGACATCGGTTAGTGGATCTCTTTCTCCCCTATTTTACTTTCATAAAGAAGAAATCTTAGATAGCTTTGCTTTGATTGTTGCTGAGGTACTATCACCCTTAGAGTGGGATAGGGTCATTCCGTATTGGATAATTTTCCCAACAACAAATTGGCGACCATACTGGGGAATCGTATCTTGTTGGTTGCTTGTGTTTTTGCTATTCATTTCCTAAACACAGGGAGTACCAAATCGAACTGCATTTGGATCTTTTAAATGCAAAGTAGAGGGCAGCTACTCTAGCTCAGTTTCTGGGCATGTTTATGATTTGAAGAGCTGATCCACAAGGACTCTGAACAGCTCTTAGTGATAGCTTTTCATCCTCCTAATTATCCTTTAGTGTGTACTTGATTGATAGCTTTTGATTTGGCCAAAAACTGTGAATTTTTGAGCAATCTGTAACTCGGAAACCAAGAGAAACGAGAGTTTCTCTGTTCATTGCAGGCACTGTGAAGGCAGTCTGCATTTCATCGCAGGTCCCGAAGGGGCTACCTGCACTGAATGTCAAACTGACAGTGTACTACCTGCGCTGAACCAGTTTTGCCTTGTGCAACTGGGGTTCCCTGCTGTTTGTTGCCCTGTTTTCATCCTTGTTTTTGCAGCCTGTTATCAGTCAATGTACCTATCTGAAACCACCTTTCCTTGCCACTATTCCGCCTCGGTTGTATAAAGAAACTGTGTTTTTTCTTTGTGTATTTCTTATATCATTTGCAGTTTCCCATAACGAAAAGTGAACTAGTCTTGCTGTGGCCTCTTAGATCTAGACCTGTGATGAGTGTCGTTCTGATCTTAAGAGTTAGTTTGTTTGTTGTTCATAGCTGATTGAGCATTTGCTTTCGTCATATGGTTTGAATTTATGTATTTCTAGTGTCGAAACAAGTAAATCTTAAGGTGTCTTTTGATTTTGGACAAAGCTTGTTTGCATTCACTTGAAATTGAATTCAAAGTTATACAACAGCTTTCTTTTTGTAGTACATCAACATTAAGAAAGAGAAAATAAATACCTGCATTGTGCATGTGCATTTTGATAGCTTGTATGTTGATTTAGGGAAAAGTGAATTAGTGTGTGCTCTATGATCTGTGTGAAAAGATGATGTCTTTCTTTTCCCTCAGTAGTTAGGATTTTCAAAGTTGAAAGATTGAAAAGCTTGCTTATCATCTTAGACTGCATTTAGGAGTTGTACCATACATCTCGTGGTGATCCATAAAGGCAAACTGCTAAACAAGATCAACCTTAAAATAAATTGAATTTACATAACAACGCTTTGAAACATAACGCAAACACATAGAGGTCTAAGCTAGAGACGTGTTCCGGCGTCGTTAAACGTGATATCTTAGCGTTGAGTGGTTGGGTGATTCCTCCACGGTGAAGCGATAAGTATCAATACGGACTTGTGCTCCCACGTACCGTCGCGTATATATTGGGAGACCCCTATAGGAATAAAGCCTTTATCCATAGGAAGCCGTGTCGACCGCCCTACTGATCGCAATGCAGTGAACACAGCATTCACGAAGATCGACCACTCGTACCGTAAAACGTATTCTGTGGTTTTGCGAAAGGTTTGGCACACCCTCTGCCTAGAACTCCAGATCAGTTTCTTTTGGCCTTTTTCAAACTCTATAACTGAAAAAGTCCATCCGAGCATTTGTCACTTCGGGCTCGTTAAAACATCAAAGGAGACTAGAGTCATCTTTAGCTTTTTCTCGACTCTTAAAAAGTGAAAAAGCAAGTTGTGTCTAAAGCGTCATTATAAAATTTATTTTAAACGGAACATAATCACCTCCTATTCCTGCGTTGATCTATAGGTTGAGAACATGGAACGCCCCAACCAAGGAATTCCCCATGATGGAAATCCTAGTCCTTTCTCCTCTTGGGGAGAAGTTGGTGCGCCCCACATGGCCACATTGTCGCTTCCAGGACTGACAATTGGCCTGCCAATTTGGCTATTCTCAACCAATGTAGTTCAGAACACCATGGTTCCTGAACAGTCGACTCAACAGTTAGATCAGTCTAGAGCTACCCACCAACCTTCTACTTCCTATAACTCTTCCTCCAATCCTTCATCTTCGCAAGGTAGAGCCGGCAAAAGCCAAGCTCCCATGGAGAAGAAGGAGAAGAAGAAGAGAGAGAAGAAGAAGAAGGAACCTAAGGCGACTGGGGGCAAGCAAAAGACATCTGACAAAAATCCACACACAGCACAGACCGGGCCTAAATCGCCATGTGTCATATGTAGAGGAGACCATTTCCATAGAGATTGTCCCTGTATTCCCCGGATACTAAGGGACTGGTCCCATCGTTTGCACAATTCGGGAGCATCAACCTCTGATAGCCATGTTGAATGCTTACCGTCAACCAGCGAAAGTGAAGGTTCAAGACAAAGAGGGGGAGCAAGATCCCCCTGCAGACTGTGTGAAGGCGATCACGCCATCTACCGTTGTCCCTTCTTAGACGAAGCGAAGAGAGTTTTGGAAGATCGTCCGGTTTCACCGTTGAGACTTCCTCCTGGAGACAAAAAACTCGTGCCAAGTCCTTCGTTGGTTGAGAATACAGCTGGCCCGCTCAAGTAGTTAGCTGAAGCGTCAGTCATTGAAAATGAACCTACTGAATCCAGACCGGACGAAAGTCCAAAGGTCGAAACGGCAGTTGACCCGGTTCTTCCTTCAGAAGTTTCATCTTCAAATGACACCCTCACTGAAGAGAATAAGGATGACACCATCCAGATTCTCTTCATCAGCACAGACTCTGATGAGCATCAGGGCAATGCACCCATTCCTTTATCGCAGGAAGGAACATCGTCAGGGTCATATCCGGCCGTGTATTCGGTCCCACCACCAAGCAACCTGGTTGTGTCCTTTGATTGGAACCAACTAGGCAGACCCCGGTTGCCAGCCAGTATACCATTCAGAATCATCGTCCAAATATACAGAATGGTAATGGCTGGCACTATCATTGATGAAGGGGCATCTATGAGTATCCTTTCCTCTATTGCTTGGAAAGCACTGGGTTCCCCAACGCTTTTGCCTGAGATAAGAAATCTCTCGGGTTTTGATAAAGGAACCAGTCGACCATTAGGGATCCTCCCCAATGTGCCTGTTACATTGAAAGGGAAGACCGTTCAAATGAACGTGATGGTCGTTCAAGGACCCTTGGATTATAACCTACTCCTTGGACGAGACTATATATATTGCATGGGAGCAGTAGTCTCCTCACTCTTTAGAGTAATGTGATTTCCACACGAAGGAAGGATGGTCAAGCTCGTAGACCAACTTTCATTTCTGGGATCACGCATCGCAAATAGTCACATACCAACCCTGAATGGTCTATTCAATCAAGAAATGTCTCCACCCCCAGTCCTCCTTCCCGATGAGTGCGAGTGATTCGGAAAGATGGGACTGGAACCCAGGGGGCATGCATCCTGGCCTGCTTCGGGCAGAGAAAACCTTGGGTATAAGGTAGAATTTCCGCGAGAGAGTATGACTAGTCCGTACCCCATCCGTGGATGGAAGAGGGGTTGTTCTGGAATAGGATTCTTTTGTCAAGGTTACGTGTTTGACAACAGTCATTCACCCTTGTCTATTTCGGTAGACAGTGCCAAGGAAATGTTTTGTTTGAAAGATTAACGAAAGAATCTTTGGGTAACCAGAAAGAGGAAAGCCTCACCCTTTAAAACAAATGTTTTGACGGATAAGTAGGGGCAGCCTTGAAATTGTATTTTATACCTGGGGGCATGCAAACCTTTTGGAGTGCAAGCAAAGAGCGGTTATTTATCTGTTTTTTGGATTAGTCGTTTCCGAACTTGCATAAAGAAAGGATATGGAGTAAAGCTTAGTGAAGATGAAACTCCTTAAAAAATAGAGATCTCACAGGGGACATTTCTTATCTTATGACTGGTATATCGAGCAATTTTAGCATAAAGTCCATGCTCGTTAAAAAATAAACGCAAGATCCGAGCAGTTTTAACGTGGTCTTCATGCTCGTTAAAAAATAAATAAAAGCAGTGAGCAATGTTTCCCCTAGAGTTTAAGCTCATTTTTAAATAAAAAATGAACCTATTCCGGTAAATAACCTCTGTGATCGTAAATTTATCAGCCATAAAAAGCCTTGGTCGTGTTTGCACCTGCCACCTCCACCGTCATTTGGCCGATCGTTCACCTCCATATGATTGTTTACCCATTTTGAGGAACAGCTGCGAAGAGTGATTTCACCTAGCCATCCTTGTGACACTGCCGTGATTGGAAAATTCCAACCTGTACCTGGAATCTGCTGCTATCCCTGTTTATCACTCGTTCCTCAAAAGACGAGTCTTCTTTGAGCTCTTTTCATCTGACTCGTAAAATATGAAAAGTTTGCCGAGTTTTGGCTTTCCAGCTCGTTAAAGTGACCGGAAGAGCTATCCCTCCTCTAGATTTTAATCTTTTTGGACCTGAGGGATTATTGCACAAAAAGGTCGAGCGCTTGTTTTATTCGGCTCGTTAAAGTTATCGAAAACTCATCCCTTCTGTATTGTTTTATATTTTTTCGGACTTAAGGGATTAGATGACGAAAAAGGAATTTTGGAGTTAACTTTCCGTACCTTTTTAGACTCTCTAAAAATGAAAAGGACCGAGTTTTCCTTGTCGTTAGACTCGTTAAAATGATTAAATAGCGACAAACTTGTCTTTAGACGAGAACGAGTTTCCCTATCGCTAGGCTCGTTAAAACATAGCGATGGGCTTGCCCGAAGGGCAGGTTATAGAACAAGCATATGTTATTCTCCTCAAGCTTGACAAAAATAAAGAGGTACTGGTCAGAAATGACTGGGGAAAAATTGGGAGAACCTCAAAGCTTTAATGGTAGCAAGTCGCTCTTGAACATGACACTTTTCCTCCGTATCACATCGGGTTGGGTTGTTTCATTCACCGGTCTCATCACCATGGTCTCGCCAAACCATCCACATTTGGGGTAATGCTACCGATCCATCGCATCAGTGTCGTTATATGTTAAAGAGATGTTGTTCAGAAAGAGTCAACCGTGTCCCATCCACTGCCATACATTATCCTTCATCCATCCATGATCGCCACCCTGAATCATATGTCACAGATTGTTTTCACCTCCATCAAAATCATTAGCTCCGTTCCGTGTCACTGATGTGGGATTCATTAAGGCCCTCCTTTGACGGATCGCTTCTTGTCGACTTCAGCGCATTATCCAAGAAGTTGATCTAGGAACAACCCCCTCAGTACTTTGAAGCTTGCATGCCTCAATGGCAAGTTTCTCACTTCCGGCGACAGGTATACATCAATGACCTTCGACCGAAAGATTTTGCGTGGTGTTCGACGCCAAGTCCTTTATTCACACCACATGAATTGTACTGCAGTACCTTGAGGGTCATTATCATTATCGGTGATTCCTCTCGCGCTTGTTAACGGTTTACATCATTGACCGGTAATCAAGCGATGTCTTTCCATGTTCGACTTCAAACAATGTAAACTTTGAAACGGGAACTGATACTGTTACCCGTTTCTTAGAGATAGCTAAAAAGTGACCTGATTTTGAAAATGGGTGATGCAGAACGCACATGTTTTTTCTAGAGCATAGTTTTTGGCACTTTAGTTTTTTTTATGTATATCACGTTTTAGAATGGTAGTGATTTTCATGCTGATTTTAAAAAGTGAGTATTCTGCATCACACTCCTTTTTTAAAAGCCCTGTTTTTTGGCTTTAAATTTTTTAATGTATAAAATGTAAATAATTATTTAGTAAATTTGATAATTTTTGAAGTGATCGTTTTCTTCACATTTTCTTGTTTTTTATTATAATTATAAAAAAAAAATTCGTGAGGTTTTTACTGTTTTGCATTTTTAAATTAGAAGGTCGATATTTAGACTTTTCGATATTCGACATATTTATACATCCTTAATTAATTTTTCAATCGACATGAAATAATTGTTTCTAAAAAACAATATTTTTTAACAATGGACATAAAAATAACCATTTTTAACATAAATATAACTAAAAAACTACACGTTTTGATAATTTTTTGTTAGAATTGACATGTCAAAATCACAATTTTTATACGATAATTTTAACTAAAAATGGTTAAATAATAGCTTTCTCTATGAATTTCATGTCAAAAAAATAATAAAAATCACTTTTTTTTTCAAAAAATAATGATTAACTTAAAAATCAATGCAAAAATCACATATTACCAATATTGAACGTATAACAACCATAATTGAGTGTTTATTCTTCTCATAAAATGTCAAAGTCAAAACATTGCAAAGCTTGATTTACAAGCATAACTTAAATTTAATCAACAATGTCACGTAATCCAAACTCTTCGTCCTCTAGAGTTTCATCATTGTCCTCTTCCACAATATTTTCTGTTTCATTTTGCTCATTTTCCTCTTCTAATGGGTCTTTGATGTCCGCGAAACTCCCAATGTATGTCTTTCCAAACATTCCATGTAATGGTGGTTGGGGTTCCTTTGCCTTTTTTTCCACACGTGATTCACTAAAGTCCCCTTTCTTCAACCCAATTTCTTGCATTGCATCTGGAAGAAATTGAAGAGCATTAATTCTTTGCTGAATGAAATTGCACTGTACTGGATCTTTTTCAATTGCAATGCAATTTCTTCCTTTTTGAAGGCAACATGCTAGTGTTGTACCTAATTTTCAAGCACAAAAGAAATAATGAACTAAATTAGTACAATGACATATTAATTAAAAAAATAACATATTGAAATTCAATTCCATATAATAAAACTTACCTGAGCCAGAAAATAAATCCAAAACCCAATCTCCTTCATTTGAACAAATGTCTATAAGATAGTTAATCAATAACTGTGGTTTTTGATAAATGTTAACTATCTCTCCTTTTGCTTCTTTGTCTTCATATGTTAGTTTTCTCACAACAGCATCATAACTCAATATTTGGCTATGACTCTTTCTGTCTACCCGATTAAAAATCATAGACATATGGCTATCATCTTTTGCCCAACTATCAATATGAATGAACTCACAATCATTTATAAATTGTTGATCTTCATTGTGAAGAAGATTTGGCTTTTCCCTGTAACACGAAATAGTAAAAGTTAAATTAACTTGCACATAAATAAATTTTTCAACATTAATCAAATATACATTTTAAATGTCTTACCATGTAAGCTGCATCCTTGAATTTGTTTTCCCCTTGAAGCTTGACAATATCATTGCCAATTGTGTGTCTGAATGAAATGTCACAAATCTCCATAATGGTGATGACGTGACTTCTACAAATCCCGCAACCACTTTACTAAAAGCTTGATAAGTATAAGGGTCACTATGATAGTCAATGTTTGGAATATTGAAACCATGGGGAATATCTGCAATGACTAGGGCATAATCCCTTTTAGGTATGAGTTTAGCAATGTCTTCACAGTCGCCTTGTATTACTTGATATTGAATAGTGTCTAGCCCATTCCAAATGAAATGATTAAGAGTTGGATCAAGTTGAATATCCTTAATACGTTGCTTCCTCAGTCTTTCGATCTTTATCTTTTCGATAAAGGTTTTGAAACTATCTGGCACTCCATTATCATCCTTCCTCATCTTTTATAAAATAAACAAATATATGTGTAAGTTATAAATTAAAAATAGTACACAGGTGAATAAAAATGAATGTATAAATCAAGATACCTTTTTAAATGCAAGATAAAAAGATTTTAATGTTGATGTAGAACTTGAATCTGGATAGTTGCGTACGACATCATCCCAACTATCTTCATTCAACAATCTAACCATTTGTTCTTGAATTTTCATGTAAACTTTGTGACTGCATAGATAAAGTAACAAAAAGTTAATATAATGATATGTATAACAAATACTACCAAGAACAACATGTTTTAATGCTTCATTTCAGGAGCTAATTTACTATTGTCACATATGAATGACTTAGACTTTTTGACCTTCTGGTTTTTAATGGCAATGTCTTCCCACATGCCAAAAATCTCATCAATCAACCTCCAAACATCTCCACTTCTAAATGCCAATTGGAAAATGTTATCAACACCTCTGAATAAATCACTATGTTTGTTGCCCTTTCCACCTTTTGAATTGGTTTTCTCTTCAATTTGATATCCTATTTCCATACAACATTCCTTTCGGAACTCTGCAGGAACTTTTGTCCTATCCCCACCACATTTTTCTTCAAATTCACTATGAATAAATCTAACCCTTTGGATGAAAGTCATAGACATCCTATATTCATTATCTGAATTATGATCCCATGCCACTAACTTTGCTTCTGTATCAGATAAACCAGTGTAAATGATACATTTCATTGTTTCAAAACGTGGGTTATTAGGATATTCCTCCATCAATTGTCTTTGAGCTTCTACAGAATGGTTCCTCCCAAGCACATAATAATTGTATTCAAAACATTTTGACTTATCAAATGCTTCTTTGTTGGGAACTTGAAGTGGATCAACAAGAAGCACATAACTAACCACATGAGCATATGGATTGTACCTCATCAATGTCTTCAAGTTGTGAACATGCAGATGATGTGGCTTTCTAACTTGATATTGACATTGTCCTTCACTTGCTTTATAGGTTTGCCTGACATTAAGCTGAAATGTGCGACCACCATCAATTAAGTTTCTCTTTGTCAAATTCTCTCGAATGACATTTTGTTTTGTTTTGATAATGCCATCTTCTAAATCAGCTCCTGGTGTAATGATTTCTCTGCTTTCTTTTGAAGTTTCACTAGGTTCTTGACTGCTGGTAATGACTGCTTCAAAATCATCAACTCTACTTTTCTTGGTCATAACATTCCCACCAGAGTTATTCTTGGGCATTGTTACTTTTGGATTTTTATGGCTCTTCTCAGTTCCAATGTCATCTTCAGTAATGACAACATATGTTTCATCGTCAATTTCAACTTCATCGTTCTCAAAAGTAACTTGTTGACCCTTGCTAGATTTATCCACCAGAGACCTTTTTTTCTGATTTTTTGGATGTAGTTTTGTAGCATTATCAATTACTTCATTTTGCCTTTTTTCTATATTTTCTTCTGACACTGAGTAAAAACTGCTGACAACTTTCATGACATCATTCTCAATGAAATGAATGCCTCCCAACCTAATTGAACAACTTTCAACGAAATTCTGCCAAACAAAATATCATATGTCAATAAAAAACAAAGTTAAAAAATATAGTGAGACACTTTAAAAAACGCAAAATACAAATATAAATAATAATACTTATGATGTTATCTGTCATCTCATTTACGATTTGACTACACAACTTTGTAGATACCTCGCTCGTGTCATACAATGAATATGATAGTTGGTATTTAACCCTTTCATGTGACTTGGGAGCTTTTGTAAGTACGTAAACAACTTCAGTGTTCGTTACCGAACACATATCTACGACTCTTCCCATCACCTCAAAAATTCCACTATCATTCGGTATATCGATATATAGATATATATTCACATTTGCGCTTTCTCTTTCTTTCACATACCACATTCTTGATGGAAATTTCACCTCTTTCGAATTCTTCCAGTCTGAAATCATCTTCTTATCACTTGAGGCACTTGATAGATTTGTAGCCATGAGCTCAGGTGGAGTTCAATCACCAATGTTTCTTTTAGATGCACCTTTATGAGTCTTTGGTCCAGAAAGATTCACTGAAATTCTCTTTGATGCCATTTTCCTGAAAAATAGAAACACATAAATCAGTAAATAATAAAAACATATTGACTTAAAATAACAACGAAAACTTATCATAAATTTTAATCAACAATCGCCCCCCGCCCGACAACCTCACCCACCCGCCCGCCTCACCCGAACCCCCCTCCGCCCGGGCTCCCTACCTCTTCCCACACCCGCCCACCCCGCACCACCTCACCCGCCCGCTCCAACCCTCCTGGCGCCCTCACCCCTTCGGGTGCCCTCGCCCGCCCGTCCGCCCGGTGCCCTCACCCAACCACCCGCCTCAACCGAACCCCCCTCCGCCCGGGCTCCCTACCTCTCCCCCAACCCGCCCACCCCGCACCCCAACATGCACCCCTCACCCAACCGCTCAACCCCTCCCGGCGCCCTCGCCCGCCCCCCCGCACGGCGCCCTCACCCACCCGCCTGCCTCACCCGAAACCCCCTCCGCCCGGGCTCCCTACCGCACCCCCTCACCCCGCACCCCTTCACCCGCACACCCCGCACCCCCTCACCCGATCGCTCCTGCCTGCCAGGCGAGGGCGCGGGCGGCCCGGGTGGCGCCTGCACGAGGGCGCCCAACCTCGTGCAGGCGCCACCCGGGACGCCGGCGCCCTCGCTCGGCAGGCAGGGCGACCCTGCCTGCCGGGCGAGGGCGCGGGCGGCCTGGGTGGCGCCTGCACGAGGGCGCCCAACCCTCGTGCAGGCGCCACCCGGGCCGCCCGCGCCCTCGCCCGGCAGGCAGGGTCGCCCTGCCTGCCGGGCGAGGGCGCGGGCGGCCCGGGTGGCGCCTGCATGAGGGCGCCCAACCTCATGCAGGCGCCACCCGGGCCGCCCGCGACCTCACCGGCAGGCAGGGCGACCCTGCCTGTCGGGCGAGGGCGCGGGCGGCCCGGGTGGCGCCTGCACGAGGGCGCCCAACCCTCGTGCAGGCGCCACCCGGGCCGCCCGCGCCCTCGCCCGGCAGGCAGGGTCGCCCTGCCTAACGGGCGAGGGCGCGGGCGGCCCGGGTGGCGCCTGCATGAGGGGCGCCCAACCCTCGTGCAGGCGCCACCCGGGTCTCCCACGCCCTCGCTCGGTAGGCAGGGTCGCCCTGCCTGCTGGGCGAGGGTGCGGGCAGCCCGGGTGGCACCTGCACGAGGGCACCCCCCCTCGTGCAGGCGCCACCCGGGCCGCCCGCGTCCTCGCCCGGCAGGCAGGGCGACCCTGCCTGCCGGGCGAGGGCGCGGGCGGCCCGGGTGGCGCCTGCACGAGGGCGCCCAACCGTCGTGCAGGCACCACCCGGGCCGCCCACGCCCTCGCCCGGCAGGCAGGGTCGCCCTGCCTGCCGGGCGAGGGCGCGGGCGGCACGGGTGGCGCCTGCACGAGGGCGCCCAACCTCGTGCAGGCGCCACCCGGGCCGCCCGCGCCCTCGCCCGGCAGGCAGGTCGCCCTGCCTGCCGGGCGAGGGCGCGGGCGGCCCGGGTGGCGCCTGCACGAGGCCGCCCCCACCTCGTGCAGGCGCCACACGGGCCGCCCGCGCCCTCGCCCGGCAGGCAGGGCGAGGGCACGGGCGGCCCGGGTAGCGCCTGCACGAGGGCGCCCCTCGTGCAGGCGCCACCTGGGCCGCCCGGGCGAGGGCGATTCCGGGAATCGCCCTGCCTGCCGGGCGAGGGCGCGGGCGGCCCGGGTGGCGCCTGCACGAGGGCGGCCCGGGTGGCGCCTGCACGAGGGCGCCCAACCTCTTGCAGGCGCCACCCGGGCCGCCCGCGCCCTCGCACTCCAGGCAGGGCGATTCCGGGAGTCGGCCTGCCTGCCGGGCGAGGGCGCGGGCGGACCGGGTGGCGCCTGCACGAGGGCGCCCAACCTCGTGCAGGCGCCACCCGGGCCGCCCGCGCCCTCGCCCGGCAGGCAGGGCGATTCTGGGAATCGCCCTGCCTGCCGGGCGAGGGCGCGGGGGGCCCAGGTGGTGCCTCCACGAGGGCCTCGTGCAGGCGCCACCCGGGCAGCCCGCGCCCTTGCCCAGCAGGCAGGGCGATTCCCGGAATCGCCCTGCCTGCCGGGCGAGGGCGCGGGAGGCTCGGGTGGCGCCTGCACGAGTGCGCCCAACCTCATGCAGGCGCCACCCGGGCCGCCCGCGCCCTCGCCCGGCAGGCAGGGCGATTCCGGGAATCGCCCTGCCTGCCGGGTGAGGGCGCGGGCGGCCCGGGTGGCACCTGCACGAGGGCGCCCCCCCTCGTGCAGGTGCCACCCGGGCCGCCCGCGCCCTCGCCCGGCAGGCAGGGTCGCCCTGCCTGTCGGGCGAGGGCGCGGGCGGCCCGGGTGGCGCTTGCACGAGGGCGCCCAACCTCGTGCAGGCGCCACCCGGGCCGCCCGCGCCCTCGCCCGGCAGGCAGGGCGACCCTGCCTGCCGAGCGAGGGCGCGGGCGACTCAGGTGGCGCCTGCACGAGGGCGCCCCCCCTCGTGCAGGTGCCTCCCGGGCCGCCCGCGCCCTCGCCCGGCAGGAAGGGCGATTCTCGGAATCGCCCTGCCTGCCGGGCGAGGGCGCGGGCGGCCGGGTGGCGCTTGCACGAGGGCGCCCCCCCTCGTGCAGGCGCCACCTGGGCCGCCTGCGCCCTCGCCCGGCAGGCAGGGCGATTCCGTGAGGGCGGGTGAGGGCGCCCGCGGGTGGGGCGGGCAGGGGGGCGGGTGAGGGCGCCCGCGGGCGGGCGGGTCGGGGCGGGTGGGGGGCCGGGTGGGGGCGCCCGTGGGTGGGGCGGGCTGGGCGATGGGTGAGGGCGCCCGCGGGCGGGTGTGGCGGGTGGGCGGGGGGCCGGGTGAGGGCGCCCGCGGGTGGGGCGAGCGGGGCGGCGGGTGAGGGCGCCCGCGGGCGGGTGTGGCGGGCGGGCGGGTCGTTGCGGGTGGGGGGCCGGGTGAGGGCGCCCGCTGGTGGGGCGGGCGGGGTGCGGGTGTGGCGGGCGGGCGGGTCGGGGCGGGCGGCCGCGTGAGGGCGCCCGCGGGTGGGGCGGGTGGGGGGGGGGTGTGGCGGGCGGGAGGGTCGGGCCGGGCGGGGTCGGGTGGGTCAGGGCGCCCGTGGGCGGGGGGGGCGGGTGAGGGCGCCCGCGGGCGGGTGTGGCGGGCGGGCGGGTCGGGGCAGGCGGGGGGCCGGGTGAGGGCGTCCGCCGGTGGGGCGGGCGGGGGGCGGGTGTGGCGGGCGGGCGGGGGCGGGTGGGTCAGGGCGCCCGCTGGCAGGGGGGCGGGTGAGGGTGCCCGCGGGCTGGTGTGGCGGGCGGGCGGGTGAGGGCGCCCGTGGGCAGGTGCGCCGAATGGGCGGGCGGGTCGGGGCCGGCGGGGGTGGGTGGGTCAGGGCGCCCGCGGGCGGGGCAGGGCGCCCGTGCCGTGCGGGCGGGCGGGTCAGGGCAGCCGGGGGTGGGTGGGGCGTGCGGGTCAGGGCGCCCGGGGGTGGGTGGCCCACCCGAAGGGGTGAGGTGCCCGGGTGAGGGCGCCGGGAGGGGTTGGGCGGGCGGGTGAGGGCGCCCGGGCCGGTCGATCGGGTGAGGGGGGCGTGGGTGGTTCGACCGGAGGGGTGGGGCTGGCGAGTTAGGGCTGCCGGGCAGGCGGGTGAGGGGGGACGGTGTGTGTGGGCCGGGCAGGTGAGGGGGCCCGGGCCGGGCAGGCGTGTGAGGGGGGGCTGTCAGGGCGCCCGGAGGAGCCGGGCAGGCGGGTGAGGGGGGGCGCTGTTAAGGCGCCTGGAGGGGCCGGCGGGCGGGCGGGCGAGGGGGGTTATGGATCACCCACTGGTGTTAAGAAAATGAGGTTGACCGGGCCCACCATGTTCACGATTTTTCATGAAACTAATTTAATATGAAAGTTTTCAAGAAAAAAATTTAACTTACCTTTTAATTGCGAGAATTCTTCGTTGATTATGTTGTTGATAGCGATTTAGCTGCTCCACAAATTCACGACCTCTTTCAACGATTTTCAGAAAACTTGGATGTGATGTTAGTAGTAGTGATAATGAAATTTTAATATGTAAGTGAAGTTACAAGGATGTTTTACTGTACAGTTAATATGGGATAATTTGTTTTACAATATTATAAAGTGAATACTATTGATTTGTTTTACAACATGTTGAATGTGGGATAATTTGTTTTAAAATATTTTAAAGTGAATATTGTAGTATTGGAAAGCGAATATTATATGGTTTAACTATTATAATAATTGTAGAAGTTGTAGTGTACAATTTTAATTATGATTTCATAAAAAAATTTAGTTTACATTCTCCAATAAATTGTAGAACAAAGTAATAAAGGTAAATAAATTTAACAGATTTTTTGGAGGGAAATATTTTAGCGAAACTTTTTGGAGGGAAATATTTTCACGAAATTTTTTGGAGGGAAAATTTTTTGAGGGAAAATTCCATTCTTTAAGCTATATAATATATTTAGGAGACTCTCCATTTGTATCATTCAACATCTTCTATTTGAAAGGGATGGATTGTTCTGATAGTGAAGTTTCGATTTATTCACCATCAACTTCTGCATCGCGTAACAACTCTATTCATATTGATGAACATAGCGGGAATTCTTCCACTATGAATAGAAAGTCACTTCTTCCACTTAGTCCTGATTCTAAGGACTATGAGATCAGCACTGATGAAAGAGGGGATGGAGAATTTCAAATAAATAAAGAGTCACAGATTCCACTTAGTCCTACTTCTAAGGACTATGAAATTCGTAGTGATGAAGAGCATGATGGTGAAGTTCAAAAGAACAGAGTGTCACGATGTCCACTTAGTCCTAATTCTGAGGACTATGAGAGCAGCAATTTTGAAGTGCATGATGGTGAAGTTCAAAAGAATGGAGGGTCATGGTGTCCACTTAGTCCTAATTCTGAGGACTATGAGAGCAACAGTTTTGACGAGCATGATGGTGAAGTTCAAAAGAATGGAGTGTCACGGTGTCCACTTAGTCCTAATTCCGAGGACTATGAGAGCAGCAGTTTTGAAGAGCATAATGGTGAAGTTCAAAAGAAGGGAGTGTCACGGTGTCCACTTAGTCCTAATTCCGAGGACTATGAGAGCAGTAGTTTTGAAGAGCATAATGGTGAAGTTCAAAAGAAGGGAGTGTCACAGTGTCCACTTAGTCCTAATTCTGAGGACTATGAGAGCAGCAGTTTTGAAAAGCATAATGGTGAAGTTCAAAAGAAGGGAGTGTCATGGTGTCCACTTAGTCCTAATTCTGAGGACTATGAGAGCAGCAGTTTTGAAGCGCATGATGGCAAATTTCAAAAGAATGGAGTGTCACAGTGTCCACTTAGTCCTAATTCTGAAGACTATGAGAGCAGCAGTGATGAAAAGCATGATGTTGATTTTCAAAAGTATGGAGTGTCAAAGTGTCCACTTAGTCCTAATTCTAAGGACTATGAGAGCAGTAGTGATGAAAAGCATGATGTTGATTTTCAAAAGCATGGAGTGTCACGGTGTCCAGTTAGTCCAAATTCTAAGGACTATGAGAGCAGCAGTGATGAAGAGTGGGATGATGAAATTCAAAAGATTGGAGTACCACAGTGTCCACTTAGTCCTAATTCTGCGGACTATGAGAGCAATAGTTATGAAGAGCGTGATGATGAATTTCAAAATAATAGAGTGTCACTGTGTCCTCTTAGTCCTAATTCTGCGGACTATGAGAGCAGCAGTGATGAAGGACAGGATGATGCACTTAGTCCTAATTCTAATGAGTATAAAGGTAGCAGTGACAAAGGACGGGATGTAGCATCTTCAATAAGTAAGTCACATTTTCAACGTAGTCCTAATTCTATGGACTACGAGAGTAGCACTGGCAATGCATATGAGGAAGAATATCCATTAAACATCGAGTCAGATTTTCCATTCAGTCCGAATTCTAAGGACTACGACAGTAGCACTGAAGAAGCAGAAGATGAAGAATATCCTCCAAGTCAATATTTGAAAAGCAAGGATGATCATAGTGTGGATAACATTCCTCTTAATGATGATGAAAAGCCTTATACAAATGATGATCAAATGATGGAGATGTTCCCAAGAAACATTGTATCAAGGAGTAGGAGCAAACATTTTCGTATCAATGCAAGTTGTTCTAGTTATACAAGGGGTAGAGCAGAATATCTGACGAGAAGAAGTTCTATCAGTGCTCTCATTTCAAGTGAATGTTTCCAAAAAGATTGCTTGAAACATATGGATTTCAAATTTGCATTAGAAAGAAGGAAGAGATATTTGTCAATGAATAAAAGCATGCAAAATTCATATTTAGTTGGGTGCATGCAATCTACATTGTCAGGTTATGATTATCATATTGGGACTTTTTTTATCTGTAGAAAAGGTTTCAAAATGTTTCATTCGATTGGGAATTTTCGTCTCTCGAGAATTCAAGAAAATTTGGAAAAGGATCCCACATTTTATTTAGAAGTACGTCATAAAAGACAGTTTGGTCCATTATCAAATACTGCAATGTCATGGATGAAAGATTTCTTTTCAAAGCATGGAGAGTGTATGCCAAATGGAGAGACAATACATATTCCAGATATTTTTTCAAGACGAGAAATCTACAACTTATACAAAGAATATGCAGAAGGTGCTGAGGGACATGGCCAGTTTATTACATATCAATATTTTGTGAAGGTATGGAAGAAAGAATTCAACAATGTCCGTATTCCTAAGAAGACAAGGATGGGGATTTGCAGTACATGTGCTTCTCTTAAATAAAAAAGGGACAAAAGTGAAGGCTCAGAAAGAGGTAAGCGTTTATAACTTTAACTTTTAAAATTGTATAGTCATCAACTATGAAAACATATTTCTTAATGAATCTCTTTTATGTTGTGTAGATTTAATTGTCAAACAACTTCAGGAGCATCGCGAACAACAAACAAACGAAAGGAAGAAGTTGTACAAGCATCGAAAAAAGTGCTATGATAATCCGAATAAATATTTGGGTTTGATAATTGATGGTATGGACCAGAAGAAAACACTTTTACCACATTTTGTTCGCACACCCAAAAATTTACAGGAGGAAAACTTTATTCAATTTCACTTGGTCGGTTGTATGGTCTTTAATGGGAAAATGTTGCCAAGGGTGTACTTCACAGCTCCAAATATTCACAATGATGCAAATCTGACCATAACTATAATTCATGATGTGATTTCTCATTGGTCTGGTAATCTTCCTGAAATTTTGTATCTACAATTGGACAACACTTGCCGTGAAAACAAAAATCAGGTTGTTTTTGGATATCTAAACATGCTTGTTGAATTGGGAATTTTTCAGAAGGTAAAGGTTGGTTTCCTTCTTGTTGGGCACACTCATGACCATATTGATCAGATGTTCAGCCGTTTTTCAGTCACATTGAGGAGGAAGGAAGTTGGTAGCTTGCCATCACTAATTGAATGTATTAAGAAATCATACATGCCACAACCTACTTTTGATGTGTTGGAAGAAACTATTGACATGCGAAGGTTTATTCTGGGATCATATGGTGAGGGGAGATGCATTGAACAACTTAATGACATTAGCTTCCAACATCAATTTCGTATCAAAAAAATTGATGGGAAAACACTAATATGGGGCAAGAAGTATTCAACTACTACAGAATGGGCACCGTCATTAGGATTGCAATTTTTGAAGTTCATTCCAGATCATCCAATATTTGCATCAAAAATATTGTTATTACAATCAGTTGGTGAAGTTCAGAATGCACGTAGATAGAACAGGGCTATAAATTATTCTGATTGCCTGGAAGAAATTAAAAAATGTATTAGATATACATATGAGTACTTTGACATTGCTGATTCAGTTTTTTGGGAGTCGTTTTTCAATAATCAAAGTGATATCATTTCGACAACAATAAATGAAGATACACCGTTGAAAAATCCATTTATTTGGCCACATAATGTGTCGAATGAACATGAGGAAGTAAACATTGTTGAACAGCAACAATCTCAAGGTATTATTAATTCTTCACAGGCAGAGGAAAGAGAGATGTATATTGGTTCCAGAAGATCTCGTGCACAACGTGAAGCCATGGAAGACCTTTATAGGGGTTTAGTACAGGATATTAAGGAGGGTTGCATGATTGCAGTGCTAGCAGATGGAGATCCCAATGGCTATCCATTTTGGGTTGCTAAAGTTATAAAGGTCTTTACAGAAAATGAGGATGTTACAAGTGTTGAAGTACATTGGTATGCCACAAATACACACCCATTCAATGGTGTGTATAAGCCAGAGATGGTAGTTGACAAAAAAAATGGCGGAAAAAGAAAAAGAAAGGGTACAAATGTAAATCGCCGCTGCACAGACATATTAAAATTGGAGGATGTAGACATACTTGTTTATGACTTCAATTTAACAAAGAGAGGAACTCTTCGCTTCAAGACGATAGAGATTCTGAAAAGGTTGTTACCAGAAGGAACAGTGTTGACATGGGAGTCACCTGAAACCAGTCGTAGATCTAGAAGAATTTTGAAACCTGAAATGTTGGGCATGCATGTGGACTCAGATGGGGCACTAGTTGATGAAAGAGAAGAATATGGAACATCTTCGTCAGCATCCAGTCACTCATCTGAAGATGTGAATTCTGATGGTGTGCCAGAAAACATGAGTGATTTTGAATAGTTGTTTAAGACAGTTTATATAACTGATGTATGCATCGTATCTTCAAATAAAATTAATGTTTTCCATATGGTGTTAAATGAGAAGTTATGAGGCATTTTTATGTTGTTGGATTATATGTCTTAGTTATGATAAATTTTATTGTTTAAAATATCTACAATGCAATATTAAATTAGAGATATAAAATATGTTTTATTCAATATACAAATAATGACTTTTGAATGCATTTAGTGATGTAATTTGTTCATAATGTCATGGTTTTTTTTATTTTATAGTTGAAAAAATTTCAATTTTTTTTGTATCTAGCATGTTATGGTTGAAAACATGTTAAATTTATACTTAGGAAAGAAAAATGATATTCTACCAAAAACATTAGTGTGTTTTTTCCCGCATAAAAAACTTTGTTTGACACATAGAAATTTGGTTTTATTAGCATTTTTTTTAAATACTGAAAATTGACCCTAAAAAAAAATCATTGTTCCAGTGTCATCAGTTTCATTTTGAAGCTATATTTTGCACGAAAATTTCATAGTAAATCTTGTAGTCACTGCCAATTTTAAAACATGTTCAAAATTGACGCCTAAAAAATAAAAACATCGTTCCAGTATACACACTTTTCATTTTGAGCACTGTTTTTGATGTTTTTTTGGGGTTTTTTGGCCAGAGTTCCCGTTTTGAGTTTATAGTTCTCGTTTCAAAGTTTACATTGTTTTCAGTGCAATTCTCACATGGATCGACTTGTACTTAGAGTGAAGATCGAACGAGTTTGAAGACCCCGGATCTAGTTTCATCCATCCGGGCTGCGATATATATTCAGGAAATATAAAGACATTTGACATGTACATCATTTCAGCAGATGATCATCCTACTCAAAGGATGATAATTTCAGCAGAGAATTATCAGTCTACCATCAGACGATCGTCTGTTCTATGTACCAAAATGAATTTATAAAGCTGAGCATGGGAATGCCCGCCTCAGCTAGATCATGAAAGCAGGATGAAAAATAATGTATTGTATTGTATTTTATTACAGGTCACCTCTCAGCGATTGAATGAACTTCGGATCCTCCTGATAAAGCATTTCACCCGATAAACGACCTCATACTTTAGGGGGCAACTGTTATAGACATTTTTGTGCCTTACAGCATGAAGCATGAAATGTCCATAATCTGAGGGATCCAAAGTCCCTAAACATGTTGTTCCTACCCCTAGAGGAACAAGGTCAGCAAACCACAGCACTGAATAAAAGTTCTCCACCTGAAAAAACTCAAAAACAAGGCAATTCTGGATCATGTCAACTGCTCCACTGAGCATCTGCGCTGAATGTCAACTGCTCCACTGTCTACCTGCGCTGAATGTCAACTGCAAAGAAGGCTACCTGCGTTGGGCGAGTTGAGACATGTGGCACAGTCATTCCTCAAGGTGTCAATGCCCAGGAAGCTTCCAAAATGACACTTGGGTCAAAGAATTCGACTGGTGATGAGTAAGAGGGTCTAGATCTCCAAGTGGAAGCAAGAACCTCCAAGTGGACTCAAGAACTGAAGAATAACTGAAGTGAGAGAGGACACTAGTCAGCTCTCAAGCTGACTCATCCTTTCTCCAAAACTCCTATATATAGAGCTCTCTCATGAGGTCTAGGGAGGCTGGAATCTTGTGAATGTAAGGAAGTGCTGTTGGTTTGAGTTTAGAACTATTGGGTGATTTGCTTTGAAGGAGGTGAAGAGGAGATTTCTTTCTGTTGGGAAGTGATGCTGGATTGGGCCTCTTATGGTTGTATCACTTCCTGAACTTTACTTATTCCATTAATAAAGCATTTGAGGTTCTTCTATATACATGTGTCTCAATGATGTATTGTTATACTTGTGTATTTGATTTATTCTAATCCTTGAATCAATTATGAATGTATGCTTCTTGTAGTCTCTCTTTCTTGCCATTTTGCAGGATCTTGGTGTAGCTGGGCCAGTGAAAGAGCAAGGAGATGGGAGTAAGAAGCAAGGAGAGAAGATTGGATCAACCATTAGCGAAAGACATCGGTTAGTGGATCTCTTTCTCCCCTATTTTACTTTCATAAAGAAGAAATCTTAGATAGCTTTGCTTTGATTGTTGCTGAGGTACTATCACCCTTAGAGTGGGATAGGGTCATTCCGTATTGGATACTTTTCCCAACAACAGATACCATACAAACTGATTTGGTTCCAAATATAAAGTTGCCATACGTACCATTTGTGTATTTTGCACATTATTGAGATCGAAGAATTGCTCCATCTGTAATATCCATGTGGCGAGATCCTTGCCATCAAACTTCCTCATATCGATTTTTGGAACATGGTGAGTCTTCGATCCAACATTAGAGTCTATGGAATCATGATTAACATTTCTTTTGTTCTCATCATGAGTTTCCTTTAGTACTCTTTCACCCTTAGTGACCATTTCTTGTAGCAACTTATTCATATTTATCTTCAATTCTTCCATCTTATCATCCATGCCATCAATTTTAGCGTCCATGCCATTCACCTTAGCTTCCATGCCATCCATCTTAGCTTCTACGCCTTTCTTTAAATACTCCATCTTAGCTTCTACACCTTTCTTTAAACCATCCATCTTAACTTCTACATCTTTCTTTAAACCATCCATCTTAGATTCTGTTCCTTTTTGTGCAAGGGACAGTTGTTGCACTTGGTCTTGTAATTTTGATATATCATGTTGCATTTCTTCCTCTTCTTCATGAGTCATGCTAGAGCTTTCAGGTTCCTTACTAGGTGTTTGCATTTTCTTTCCTCGGGGCATCAGTTACCGATAATAATGCTCTACTATGCCCTTTGAATTCCTTCAAAATAAATTTTCAAACCAAGCTTAAGCAAAAATTTAAAAAATCTACACACCTTTTTTCACTTTGTAGGAGCTTGATATTGCCTCTGATATATCTCTGTACTTTCCAATCATCTAGTTATGAAATTGTGATCTGTAGTATCCCTCTGTGTCCTCTTTCCAATGCCACCAGTCTGATCCAAATTGGATTCTCCAAGAAAGAGTTATGTACAATCTCCCAAGATGACCTGATTATAGACCTTTCCAGAAGAGTGAACTTGTATGAAGTTCCACGTGTACAATTTTCGACCTTTGATTCTGAAACAGATATACAAGAAACTACAGTCCGTCCTCTTTCTGTACCTTCTTATGAAATTTCAATCCGATCCCTAGAGAGAAAGTTATGACGATTTTCCCTAGGTCACCTATTTTGAATGTAATTCAGGAGTCTGCAAAAAGACCAACTTCCTCAGAGCATATCTCCGCAAATATTGCGCAAAAAGATCTGAAATTCGGACCCAAGGTTTAGTGCGATTTCTTCTCAAATGGGTTTTTTTTGCGACTTCTGAAACGTCACAGAAAAAAAGTTATAGCGAAAATTCCACGATGACCTGTTTGGAGCAGCGAAACCCTAGAATCCAAAGCTCCGATACCAAATGTTATGAAACCAGCTCAAGAAAAGATAGAAAAGAAAGATCAACGCCTTAGAATTTAGCCTCTTCGAGGGGGAAAAATCCTTTACATTACATAAATGAACAATTCTTGGATGATACAAATGACAAAACCTCCTTTCTATATATAGGAGTCTAAGGAGTCACAATATAATCCAGCCGACCTAACAATAATAATATAAAGCCACAAAAATAACAATAGAGGGATTCTATGGGGCATAGAAATAACAATATGGGGGTAACAGGGGCACAACAATATAAATAAGGGTTATAACTACAATAGTAATGGGGTAATCACTAGTATTATAGGGACCCAACACACAGGAGCAGTCAAAGGATGGCATTCCTCTTGTAGAAACTTTAGAGAATATGAACAAAAAGGATGTTAGAAGAAAGAAAGCTAGCCAAAAGACAGAGAGAAAGAAAGAAAAAATTCAAAATCCTCATGTGGCAAGCTTAAGAAGAAGTACCAGACTCAATCCAATAACAAAATAATGGCCTATAAAAAGTATGGAGCATATCGACCTAGAAGCGGAGGAAGATTCAAGGGTTGCTTCGCCAACTTTCATCACACCTCCTCAGAGTCCAGGCCAAAGAACACTTGAAATTGATCTTGTACAACAAGAAATCTATGATTATATTAAGTCTTTGGAGAAAACATATGTTACAAAAACATCAACTTCAAATCAAGAAGAAGCCCAGTTTAGTAAACCACAAGAACCTTCAGTAATAAATGTTTTAAAACAAGAAAATTTTGAGCTGGAGACACTAAACAGGTACATTCAAAAGGAGAATCAAACCCTAAAGGTGTAGAGTGAAATCCAAGTGGCTAAGAGTGACAATCTCCTTTTACACCTAAGTCTGTGGTACAAGAAGAACAAGAAGTTGAAACAAAAAAGACAGAGCTCTACAAAGGAAAGTCATAAACCTGAAGTACAAGATTCTCATGAAAAATCCAAGGGTGGCAATGGGTGGAAAGAAAGGGGAAAAGATGAAGTTGTATGTACTTGTGGAAGTTTCAAAAGAAATGCAATAATTAAACAGGAGACATTAGTTTTGTGTTTTGCATGAGGACGTGAAAAGGCCTTAGCATGGGGGAATGTAGAGTCTCATGACTGTTTTGTTTTTGACACCATTTCCATCCATTTTTCCTCTTTTCATCATTGCTATCAACTCAAATAAATAGTAAAATTATAGATTTTGACATGGTAAGGTACTCAGATGTCTTATTTTTCATATTTATTAATGTGCCTTATTATTAAGTTAAATATTGTAATAGCTACAAAATTAACACAAATCTACAGTTATTTTATGATTCCGCAACTATCTCCATGGTTTTCCGGATTCCAGTACGCCATCCAAGCAAAGAAGCACATGGGAAGATAGGGATTGATCTCCTCCTATTCTCCTGAGCCAAATCATCAAGGAAATCGCCCAGTGGTGCAGTCAAGGAAGCAGGTCAATGCGTGGATGAACAGAGCAGCGAGAGTTCAAATCAATCACGACTCTTCGATTTTCTTTCCAAATAGAAAATCGTTGAGAAACATTAAAATCTCCATTATCATATTAACATTTAGATTAGGATTTTTTTTAAGTTTTTAAGGCATGAAAGTTTGAAAACCGTTTAGTGCAAATGATATATATATATATATATATATATATATATATATATATATATATATATATATATATATATATATATATAGAAAATAATACGCAGACATATATGTGATTTGTATTTGACAGTTTGAAATTCCATGACTATGTTCCTTTTTAATTGAAGAAGCATTCTCATGAATCATGCACAGTTAGCTATTGAGATAAAACTATAAAACCTGTTGTTTTGTGGAGGGCCCCTGCAGACAGTTGAGGTTCATTTGCTTATTATTTAGTTCAGTTCATTTCATTTTTTATTTCCAAAATTTCATTATCATAGTCTCATTTGTAATTACTTGTTTACAAATTTTCATTTGTTGTCTGTCGATTTCAAATCATTTGTATTATTTCTAAAATATGACTATGTACATAATCTCCTTCCTTTCATAAGTAATTATGTTTGTTTATATCACATTATTATTATTATTATTATTTCAATTAAGATTGTTAATTGCAATGCGTAGATATTATTATAGATTGCTTTATAAATTGTATCCTTGAATAGAAGTAATTCTTTTTAGAGTAGAAGTAATTATCTTTCTAGAACATTAGTTTAGGTAGCTCTGTCTTTATCATTTTACATAGCAACTAACAATAGTCAGTTAAAGAGGATCATGAAAGCTTGTCTTACTTTCATTTTCAAGAGTTTATTGTATTGTAAGTATTTAGTTTTCATTAGAAACATAGGAACAAAGAAAATCCTTAAAACCATCCACAATCATTATCTTAATAAACTCAAAAAGGCTTCTAGCATATATAGTCCACTTTCACTTCACACGTTTACCAACTCTGGTCGATAATTTATGTAAGCAATTTAAGAACATTGAATTGACTGAACATTTTGGTGCCGTTGGTGGGGAAGTGTAAATAGAAGTCTTGATTTCTTAAAAAAAAAACATGAACAATAGTTTGATTTTTTGTGAAGTGCTTAAGTCTTCTTTGTAGTTTTAAACTGTCAAGTCACTTGCACACACATGTTCAATGTTCAATGAGTCCATGAGCACACTTCCTTTATGTAATATTGAGCATGAATAGTACCATCCATTAAGACAATGCCTATGTAATGTTCAACTCATTTCGACAGTCAGTGCACACTTTCATTGACTGTCCCTCTCACTTTGGTTGTGATTGTAGTTTTATTTCGATGAGTTTTCTCAATAGTCACTTTTGCACACTGTCACTTTTACATTCGTGGTTGTTGATTTCACTTGTTTTCACTTTAATAAGTTCCATTTTCATGTTATATTCACTTTGGCATGTGCTTCTTTCATATTGTTTGAATTTGCAAGTGTCATCTTCATGTTTTTGTATTTCCCTGTGTAAGTTATGAAAGCTTCAATCCTTCACCAGGTGATGAGTGTTGCTTATTCATGAGCCTCATTAATGTATATTTCCCTCCCATTCTTGTGCGCTAAGTATTTTCTAAGGTATCCCCCCTCTCACAGTGCATAAATACTTCCTAAGATAGGTGACCTAGCCTTTTGCAACATTCCTCAGTGAAAAGTGCATTCCAGATGAATAAGGCGCACTTTGGGAGAGAAAGGCACACTCTAGAACAATGAAGACCCTTTGAGCACACTTCGAAAGAACAAGGAACTTCTCTCCATTCAAAAGTGCACTTTGGAATAATGCAACACACTTCAAAACAACAAAGCACACTTTGAAACAACAAATGATCCTCTATCTCTTTAAAAGCATATGGTGCAATCATGAAGCCTAAAGCCTTAATCCTTCCCTCTTCCCCTAGAGTGCATGGCACAATCACGAAGCATGAAGCCTCCATTTTATTTCACTCCTTCAACTCAAAGAATTGCGCCCTCTTTGAGTGCATGAGTGCACCCTAAACCAACAAATGGTTTCTCCTTCGTTCTTTGATTGTATGCCTTGTGCCATCCTAGTTCCTCTTGAGTGCACTAACACAATGGGAAGGCTCAAATCCTAACCCATTTTTTCGTTTTTTGTGTTCCCTTACACCCTCCTTAGTCCCTTTGAGTGCATGAGTGCACCCTGAAAGCACAAATGACTTCCCTTGTGCTTCAGACCTACACCATGTGCCCTTGAGCTATCTCTCTTTCTTGCTTGACCAAAAAAGTACACCTTCAAGTAACCTTGTGAGCCTTGACCTTTCATTGCATTTAGAATAGTTAAAGTGAATGGTGGAGCCTTCCTATGCCATTGATGAGTTTGAATTTGGCCTCCTAATCAAGCCTCCTTCTTTTAACCCTCTCATAGGGCTATCATGAGCTGATCCTTCCATGAGATAGGTAGTGATATAATAGATGTTTTTAAGACCAATTTCAATTTTTAATGAATGATTTTCATTGGTAGGAATACTTTATTAGCATAATAAGGTGATTCTCAAAGTATATAGCAAGGAGAAATCAATAAGGAAAACCTGCAAATAAGAAGAACAAAAGACAGTTATCATGGAGACATGAAGCAAATCATGGACCAAGATACAAATAAGACATTGCATGAATTCTCAAGAGGATTATGATATTGATCAAAGGCCCTTTATAGGGCGAAGATAAGCAACAAAGTGAATCCTTCATGAAGATTAATTATAGGTTAGATCTACCATAAAGAATGCAAGATGAAGGAAGAAAACTTGGTATTACCACCTCATCATGAAGTCCATGTCATCATTGTCAAGTTGTAACATGTATAAGTGTCATCATAATGGTTAATGTGTGTCCATGTGTTATTCCACATAATCATGTGGAATGTAATGATGTATTTTCAAAGAAAAGGAAAAAATGTAATATGTGGAATTCCAAGATTCATATGTGGAACATGAAGAGTCACATAGTCATATATGGACAAAAGAGTTGTATAGGAGTCAAAAAGTCATATAGAGAAGTCCAAAGGTCATTTAGAAGCTGAAGGTTTTTTAGAAGTCCAAAGGACATATTAGAAGTCCAAGAGTCATGAGGGTAGTCCAAGAGTCAAGGGGAGATGAAAGGTCACTCCTCTTGTTATAAAAGCAACCTCATAACTCAAGAAAAGGGATTTTGGAGGCTTAAGCTTTGGAGAGATAGTCTTGGCTTCTCTACTTTGCATAGGAGAGAATATTATTCTTTGGAGAAGCAAGAAGTGACTTAATGTTCCACTACTGAAACTAGTGCCTCATCATTATAACTGTGTACTTGGATCTTTCACCTAATTGAAATTCAATGAGCCAAAAAATTTTCATGCATGTATCACAAATGTTTTAGGACTATTCTTGGTATGCTTATGGTATATGTTGTGTTCTTATGTACTGGATAAATTGAACTATTTTAGTGTCTTTTGTACTCATCTTATTGAATGTGTGTTGTATTCACTTTCATAATCATTATGTGAACTATTTTTCTAACGAATCTTTTCATGCTATTCTCTCTTAGGTTAGTAATATTACTTCCTTCCAGAGACTCACTCTTGTGTCCTTCTCATTAAGGTCTCCATTTACATATTGAAATCAATGTTTCAAAATGTAAACTTACTTTGTTGATCAAGGTCTATGTATATAATCTCTTATGTTATCTGTTGAAACCAAGGGGAAACTTTGTGTTATGGTGGTCGAGCCGACACTCTGGATGGGGATCCTACTGCAAATTATGTGAGGTCTAATTGGGACTTCACATGGGGGATACCCCCTCTATGTTGGTGGTATCCAACACCATTAACACAATGTTGTCAATTGGACATTCTCTCAAAGGATGCTTCTTCCACCTAGGACTGAATATAGATAAAGTTGCATTCTCAACTTTTTTCTTATTTTTCATTCTTAACATATCTATTTATTCATTTAGATTCCAAAGAATTCATGTTTTAAAATTATCTAGCAAATTTCCAAGTTCATCTCGACTTACTGATCCTAATTTTGATTTACTTACTCTGGCTATGGTTGGATCTTGAGGTATTCGCCATACTTTACCCTTCCTTTGGATATGTTCATATAAAATTCACATATTTCCTCAAATGATAATTGGGATACATCCCATTTACACATTAGATTAAGGAGATCAATCCACTCATCCATTATTTCTCTAAGTAAAAGGGTTTTTAGTGTACCAAATCCTAGTTTATGTAATTTTTTCCTTTTAACATTATACACAAATATTTCTATAAAGCCCTCAATATCCTCATCTTCTTTTTAGCACATTTTAAATATTTCCTCTTTAAGATCATGTTGTATATAACAATCATTATATTTTTATAAAAATAGTTGTATCATATCATCCCATGATCTTACAGAATTAGTACCTAGTCTCGTAAACCATTTAAGTGCTCCATATTTCAATGCAGCCAAAAACAATTTCAAATTGAGAATCTTGTAAGTAATTATAACTTCTACAAAGTACTTCAAATTAAAAGAGAAAAGTTTTCAAATATTCTCATTGACATATCATTCAAGTTTTGAAGTATAGATGGAAAGATATTCTTCATATTAACATTTGTATCAGTGTATTTCATGGGAAATCCATAAGGATTTTCTTCATTGTCATAATCTCTATCTTCACCTCTTCCTCTACCTCCTATACCAACTCTTCCACCTCCAAGAGGTGGTCTTATTCCTCCTTTGCCACCTCCAAGTGGTGGTATTTCACCTCCTCCTCCTAATATTATTTCATGTCCATTGGGAGGAGGGAATACTTCTCCTTCACCTTCTTCCATTGATTCCTAGAAACTGAGGTGCAATTTTATTCAATTGGATTTCCTTTGTTTATTCTATTACTATTCTTCCAAAGAAGATTCCTTCTCCTTTTTCTTCTTCTTTTTCTCTTTCTGTAGGTATATCAATTTCTTGTGAAACAAGCTGCTGTCCCATTGAATGAGAAAGAAAGATGACAATGTTGGTTGTTATGGAACCAAATCACATAAAAGATAGATCAATGACTTAAAAATTATCCACTTCGAGGGGGAACCCTCCTTTACATTACATAAATGAACAATTCTTGCATGATACAAATGATAAAACCTCCTTTGTATATATAAGAGTCTAAGGGGTCACAATATAATCAGAGCCTACATAAAAATAATAATGTAAGGGCACAACAATAGCAACAAAATGCTTCTACTAATAATATGGGGGTACATGGGCACAATAATAACAATAACGGGGCTACACTAATATTATAGGGACCTAACATGCCCCTCTCCTTCAAAACACTGTTGTCCTCAATGCTTGAGTAGTTATGGATGTTTCTGTAAAAATTGTCACCCTCCCATGTGGAATATTTAGAAGGTAAGTTCTTCCACTTAATGAGATACTCTGAAATTAATGGCTTCTGTAGTTGTCAATTTCTTGTTTCTATGACTTCTTTATGCTCAAATATGATTTTTCCTTCTTCGACAAGTTCTGGAAACACTGTTTGAACTGGAAGCTTGTCACTGATAACCTTATTTAAGCATGAAACATGGGTGTACATGGTAAGATGCTAGAAACTCCAATTTGTATGCCATAGTACCAATATTTTGAAAAACCTTTTAAGGACCGTAGTACTTGGGTGATAGTTTATTTTCCTTATTAGCTTGCTTGAGAGACATTAGTTTGTATGGTTGTAGCCGTAAAAATACAAAGTAACCTATATAAAAAATTCTTTCACTGTGATCTTGATATGTCTGTTGTTTCATTCGATTTTGTGTCAGAGTGAGGTTATCCTTTAAGAGTTGGAGAAATTATTGTTGATGCTTGATGTGATATTCCACTGCTTTAACCTTAGAATTTTCTCTTAAGGATGATGTGATGGATGGTTGATGATATCCATAAAGTGCCAAAAATGGGGTCATTTTTGCAGCAGTATGGAATGAAGAGTTATACAACCATTCAGCTAGAGATAACCACTTGACCCATTGTGTTTGTTTATCAGATACAAAGCAATGAATATATCCTTCCAAACATTTGTTCACTATCTCAGTTTTCTGATTAGATTCAGGATGATAAGATGAGCTATGAGCTGATTGAGTACCAAGACAAGAAAATAATTCCATCCAAAAATTTCCAATGAAAATAGGATCTATGTCACTTACTATAATCTTTGGGTTTCCATGAATCTTTTGAATAGTTTCCATAAATGAAATAGAAACTATATTGGATTTAAAAGGATGAGATAATTCACAAAATTGTGCATACTTGGTAAGTTTACCAACTACCACCATGATGAAACTCTTTCCTTCAGACTTGGGTAAACCTGTGATAAAGTCCTTTAAGACCTCCTCCCAATGATGACTTCGAATGGCTAAAGTTTGTAACAGACCCAGGGTCTTAATTTTCTCAACTTTATTTTGATGGAAAACCAAACATTCTGCCACAAACTTCTGAATATTAGATTTAAGGCCATCCCAAAAAAATTCCTTCTTGACCCTACGGTAATTTTTTAAAAATCCCAAGTGCCCTCCTAAGGGAGAGGCATGTAATTCCAAAAGAATATTTTTCTTGAGTTGGGAATTCTTACAAAGATATAAGCGATTTTTGTACCATAATGAATCATTTTACCAGTTAAATGTATCATATGTACTAGGATCTTTCTAAAAATTTTGAATGAGTGACCACACCTCTTCATCATTCTTACATTCATCCCTTACTTTGGTTATCCGCTCCGGTTGGATAATAGAAATAGAATAAAGCAATGCTTCCACATCTTCATCCTTTTTTGAAAGTGCATCTGCAACAATATTTTTCCTTCCTTTTTTGTAGATGATTTCAAAATCATAACCCAACATCTTTGTCACCAATTTTTTCCACTCTTCTTAAGATAATCTTTGTTCCAAAAAGTATTTAAGACTATCACGATCTATTTTTACCTTGAAGTGTCTTCCCATTAGGTAAGGTCACCACTACTTTAGTGCATGTGGTATTGCCAACATTTACTTCTCATAAATAGGTTTGTGTAAATACTTTCGTTTGATTGGATGACTTTAAAAATCAATGGGTCTTCCTTCTGGCATTAACATAACACCAATTCCATTTCTTGAAGCATCACATTCCACAATAAAAGTTTTTGTGAAATCTAGCGTAGCTAAGATTGGTGCTTGGGACATTGCCTCTTTAAGATGCTCAAAGGCCTTCGTTACTTCTAGAGTTCAAGAAATGCATATTTCTTTAGTAATGATGTTAGAGGTGTCGCTATTCTCCCATAATTCTTAAAAAACTTGCGATAATACCCTGTCAACCCGAGAAATCCTCGAATATGCTTTATGGTTGTGGGTATTTTCCATTCCTTAATGGCTTTAATTTTGTTAGGGTCTACCTTAACACCCTCATGAGATACAATATGACCCAAATATTCCACCTCTTGTACTCCAAAGAAACATTTGGAGGTTTTTTCATATAATTGTTTCTCCTCCAATAGTTTGAGCACCCTGTCAACATGTTGAATACGATCCTTCCAACAATTGCTGTAGATTAGTATATCATCAAAAAATACTAACACAAATTTTCTAAGGAAGGGTTTAAAAATGGAATTCATCAAACCTTGAAATGTGGAAGGTGCATTAGTAAGGCCAAAAGGCATGACCAAAAGTTCATAATGAACCTCATGAGTTTTTAATGTTGTTTTCGGAATGTCTTCAGTCTTCATTCTATTTTGATATTATCCTAAACGAAGATCCATCTTGGTGAAGTAAATTTCTCCATGTAATTCATCCAACAATTCATAAATGACAGGAATGGGAAATTTATCTTTAATAGTGAGCTTGTTGAGTTCCCTATAATCTAGACACATACATCATGATCCATCCTTCTTGTGCACCAATACTACTAGAGTAGAGAAATAACTTTGACTAGGTTGAATTATACCGATCTCTAGCATTTCTGCAACCATATGTTCAATTTCACTCTTTTGTGCATAAGAATATATGTAAGGCCTCATGTTTGGAGGAACACTTCCTGGAATTAAATGAATAGCATGATCATGATCACGAATGGGTGGGAGGCCTTTGAGAGTCTTAAAAACCTTGGAATGATTGTCCAAGAATTCTTGGAGATCTGGAGAAATAGATGATTTCGATGTTTGAACCTCTAGTGAAAATAATTATGAAATTACTCCCTGTTATTATTTATTCATAAGCTTTGTCATGCCATTATAGCTGATTATCTTTCCTAATTTCTTTATGATACCCCTTGATTAAACTTCCTTTCCTTCCCCAAAAAAATTCAATAAGAGTTATTACAAATTGAAAGTTATCATCCACAAATATTGTAACCATTGGATTCCTAGTACAACATCAGCACCACCCATTGGAATGGAAATCATTGGACTATTCAATACATATTCCCCCATGGTTAGCTTGATATTATGACACTTTCCAGAGAAATTCATAGTTCCTCCATTTGCAACCATCACTTGACACTCTGGTGTTGGATATAGGAAGAAATTCAATTGCTTGACTATCTTACAATATAAAATTATGGGTACTACCTGATTCAATCAACACTATTACCTCTTTCTTCTTGATATATCATTCTATCTTGAGAGTTTGAAGAGTGATAATTCCTGCTAATGCATTACAAGATATGGTCAGATTCATTTCTTCTTTATCTGGGGTTTATTCGTGGTGTATATCCTCCTATTTTGACGTTTCTTGTTGCTTTTCTCCCTCCTCTTCACAATCTATGTAGAATAATTTATTCTCAGAATATTTATGACCTTTAATGTATTTTCTATCGCCCTTTTTCTCTTTTTTCCTCCATTTTTTTGGTGTCAACCTTGTGGGTCATTGAAGACTAGGAGAAACAACACTTCCATCTTTATAGTCGTGAGTGGTAGACTTCCTTGTTGCCATAATTTTGCTTTCAACTTTTCTCGCCACCCTGAATGCCTTCTCCAATGAATCAGGTTCCCAAACGTGAACCTCATGTTGGATGTTATATTTTAAAGTCCCTATGAATTCATCAATCCTATGCTCCTTTGGAATATCGGTTACCCTAATATTCAATTTTTGGAAGTCGTCAATGTGTTCCGCCATTGAACCCTTTTGTTTGGGATTTATCAATTGGCTAAAGAAGGTGTTTCTCTTTGTATATTCATAATGTGCTATCATTTACTCCATAAAAATTGACCAGGTGATAAGTGGTTTATGATAACAAATCCATATACCATACAAACTGATTGGGTTCTAAATATAAAGATGCAATACGTACCTTTTGTGAGGGTTGCACATCCTGTAGATCAAAATATTGCTCCATATGAAGTATCCATGTTACGGGATCCTTGCCATCAAACTTCCTCATATATAGATATTTGGAATGTGGTGGTTCTTAAACCTCACATTGGAGTCTCTAAAATCATAATTCATATTCCTTTTGTCCTCATCATGATTTTCATCGATTACCTTGTCACCACTTTGTTAACCCTACTTTGTTAACCCATTTTCCTTTTGTCCTCAACAACTTTGTTAACCCTTCCAAGTTGACATTCATCACATCCATGTCTAATTTAAAAGCCTCAATGTTTCCTTTTATACCATCCACGTCACCTTTTATTTATTATTTTCAACCATCCATGTCCCATTTTAGTTAATTTGGTTGGTCTTTGTGAGAGCGAAATTTGTTGCACTTGGTCCCATAGTTTTGATATATAATGCTGCAATTCTTCCTCTTCATTGTTAGGTCCCTATAATACTAGTGATTCCCCCATTACTATTTTTATTGTTGTGGCCCTATTGTCCCCATATTGTTATTATTTTGCCCCATACAAGGCCACTATTGTTATTGTTGTGCTCTTATATTATTATTGTTAGGTCGGCGTTGATTATATTGTGACCCCTTAGATTCCTATATATAGAAAGAAGGTTTTGTCATTTGTATCATCCAAGAATTGTTGATTTGTGTAATGTAAAGGAGGTTTCCCCCTCGAAGAGGCTGATTTTGAAGTCGTTGATCTTTCTTTTCTATCTTTTTGTGAGCTGGTTTCTTAACATTTCGTACCAGAGGTTTGGATTCTAGGGTTTCGCTGCTCCAAACATGTCATCGTGGAATTTTCTCTATAAATTTTTCTCTATGACGTTTAAGAAGCTAAAAAAAACCCATTTGAGCCGAAATTGTTCTAAACCTTGGGTCCGAATTTTAGATCTTGTCTCGCTATATTTTCGGAGATATGATCTGAGGAAGTTAGGGTTTTTGTAGACTCTCGAATTACATTCCAAACAGGTGACCTTGGAAAAATAATCATAACTTTATCTCTTAGCATCAGATTGAATTTCGTAAGAATTTACAAAAAGAGGATGGAATGTAGTTTTTTTTTTGTATATTTTTCAGATTCGAATGTCGAAACTCTGACATGTGGCATGTTGTAAAAGTTCGCTCTTCTGAAAAATTATATAATCAAGTCATCTTGGGAGATTGGGAATAAATATTTCTTGGAGAATCCAATTTTGATAAGACTGGTGGCTTTGGAAAGAGGACTTCGAGGAAAAACTTAGGAAGCAATTTCAAACCTTGGAGATCCACAATTATAGAGATACAATAGATTCAATATCGAACTTATACAAAGAGAAAAGAGGTGTGTAGCCTTTTTAAAAGTTCTCATAAGTTTGGGTTGAAAAATGAGTTTGAAGTTCAAATGGCATAGTGAATCATAATTACCATTAATTGATGACCCGAAGAAAGAAAATGGAAACACCTAATAAGCAACCAGAAATATCTAGCATGACTCATGAAGAAGAGGAAGAAATTCAACATGATATATCAAAATTACGAGACCAAGTGCAACAAATTTCACTCTCAGAAAGGTAATAGAAGCTAATATTGATGGTTTAAAGAAAGGCGTGGAAGCTAAAATGTTAGGCCCCTATACTACTAGTGTAACCCCTTATTATTATTAGTACAACCCCATTATTATATTGTTGTACCCACGCAGTCCCCATATTGTTATTATTGTGCCCAATAGAAGGCCACTATTATTATTATTGCGCCATTACATTATTATTGTTATGTCGGCTTTGATTATATTATGACCGCTTAGACTCCTATATATAGAAAGGAGGTCTTGTCATTTGTATCATCGAATAATTGTTCATCTGTGTAATGTAAAGGAGGTTTCCCCCTTGAAGAGGTTCAATTCTAAGGCGTTTACCTTTCTTTTCTATCTTTTTGTGAGCTGGTTTCATAACATATGGTATCAGAGCTTTGGATTCTAGGGTTTCGCTGCTCCAAATAGGTCATCATGGAATTTTTGCTATAAATTTTTTTCTACGAAGTTTTAGAATGTAAAACAAAAACCCATTTGAGAAGAAATCTGTCTAAACCTCAACTTTGAATTTCAGATCCTTTCTCTCTATATTTTTGGAAATATAGTCTGAGGAATTTAGGGTTTTTTCATACCCCCAAACTACATTCCAAACCGGTCACCTTGGGAAAATCATCATAACTATCTCTATGACCATCAGATTAAAATTTTGTAAGAAGTTTTAGAAAGAGGACAGATTGTAGTTTCTTGTGTATATTTTTTAGATCAAAAGATAAAAAAAGTGACACGTGGCACTTTATACAAGTTTGCTCTTGTAAAAGGGTATATAATCAGGTCATCTCGAGAGATTGTGCATAACTCTTTATCAGAGAATCCAATTTTGATTAGACTGGTGGCATTGGAAAGAGGGCGTAGAGGGATACTGTAGGTCATAATTTCAATACTTAAATATCTGAAAGTACAGAGCTACAGTCGTTTCAAGATCGAGCTCCTAGCATTAAGAAAAATCGAGATGAGGAAGTTTGATGGCAAGGATCCAGTAAATTGGATACTACAGAAGGTATGGATTGCATCTTCATATTTAGAACAAGATCAATTTTTATGGTATAAAGGGCTTTATTCTCGTAAACCACTTGTTACATGGTCAATTTTCATGGAGGAAATTATAGCACATTATGAGGATAAAAAGAACAACACTTTCTTTAGAGCAACACCACAATAATTGGAAGAAAAAAGAGAAAAAAGGATTTGTTACAAAGTAGAAAGAAAAATTGTGGCAACAAGGAAGTCGGTATCACAACTATAAAGATGGAAGTGTTGTTTCTCCTAAACTTCCACAACCTACAAGGGTTACACCACAATAATTGGAAGAAAAAAGAGAAAAATGGCTTTGTTACAATTGTGATAGCAAATGCACTAAAGGTCATAAGTGTGCCGAGAAGAAATTATTTTACATAGAGTATGAAGAGGAGGAAGAAAATGATCAAGAAACATCTAAAGAAGAGGATATACGCTAGGACCCAAGAAAGAAGAAATTAATCTGACCATATCTTGTAAAGAATTGAAAAGAATTACCACTCCTTAAACTCTCAAGATAGAAGGACATATCAAGAAGAAAAAGGTTCAAGAAGTGAAAGATCACATCGAGAAAGAAGAAATGAATCCAACCATATCTTGTAATTCATTGGCCGGAATTACCACTCCTCAAACTATCAAGATAGAAGGACATATCAAGAAGAAAAATGTTCAAGAAGTGAAAGATCACATCGAGCATCAAGAAATGAATCCGACCATATATTGTAAAGCATTGGAAGAAATTACCACTCCTCAAACTCTCAAGATATAAGGACATATCAAGAAGATAAAAGTTTCAAGCAGTGAAATATCACATCGAGCATCAACAACAAGTTCTCCAACTTTTAAAGGATAACACCACTTTGGTGCAGAATCGAATGAAACAACAGGTAGATCAACATCGCAATGAAAAAAGTTTTGATGTAGGTGATTGGGTATTTTTATGGCTACATCTCAAGAAAGCTATTTATGAGAAGGAAATGTTGGCAATACTACACGCACTTAAGAAATGGCAACCTTACCCAATGGGAAGAAACGTCAAGGTAAAAATGGATCATGATAGTCTTAAATACTTTTTAGAACAAATATTATCTTTAGAAGAACATAAAAAATGGGTCACAAATATGTTGGGTTATGACTTTGACATCATCTACAAAAAAGGGAAGAAAATTTTTGTTGCAGATGCACTCTCAAGAAAGGATGAGGATGTGGAAGCACTGTTTTTTCTATTTCTATTATCCAACCAAATTGGATAAATGAAGCAAGGGATGAATGGAAGAGGGACAAAGAAGTGTTGCCACTCATTCAAAAGTTGTAGAATATCCCAATTCAAACAATATTTCCAGAACTTGAAGAGAAAGGAAAAATCATATTGGAACCTGAAGCAGGCACAAAAACAAGAACTCGACAGCTACGAAATCGATCAATTTCAGAGTATCTCATCAAGTGGAAGAACTTACCCACTGAAGATTCCACATGGGAGGATAAGAATTTTATACAGAAGCATTAAGAACTACTCAAGCGTTGAGGACAACACTTTTTGAAGGAGAGGGGCATGTTAAGCCCCTATACTACTAGTGTAACCCCTTATTGTTATTAGTACAACCCCCTTATTATATTGTTGTACCCATGCAGTCCCCATATTGTTATTATTGTGCCCCATAGAAGCCCACTACATTATTATTGTTATGTCGGCTTTGATTATATTATGACCTCTTAGACTCCTATATATAAAGGAGGTCTTGTCATTTGTATCATTGAGAAATTGTTCATTTGTGTAATGTAAAGGAGGTTCCCCCCTCGAAGAGGATGAATTCTAAGGCGTTTATCTTTCTTTTATATCTTTTTGTGAGCTGGTTTCATAACATAAAATGAATGGCGTGGAAGCTAAGATGAATGGCATGGAAATTAAGATGAATGGCATGTATGTTAATATGGATGGTATAGAAGAAAAACTGAAAGACAACATGGAAGATTTGAACATATATTTGACTAAGTTGCTACAAGAAATGATTACTAATGGTGAAAGGGTAGTAAAGGAAACTCATGATGAGAACAAAATAAATGTTAATCATGGTCTCATAGATTCTAGTTCTAAATATTGATATGTGGAAGTTTGATGGCAAGGATCCAGTAACATGGATACTATAGATGGAGCAATATTTCGATATCCATAATGTGCAAAACACACAAAAGGTATGCATTGCAAATTTATATCTGGAACCAAATAAGTTTGTATGGTATCAATGGCTTTGCTCTCGTAAACAAATTGTCACTTGGGCAATTTTTACGAAAGAAATGATAGCACATTATGAGGATACAAAAAGCAACACTTGTTTTAGCCATTTGATAAACTTCAAACAAAAGGGTTCAATGATGGAGCACATTGAGGACTTCCAAAAATTGAATATAAGGTTAAAAGATATTCTAGAGGAGCATAGGGTTGATGTGTTCATAGGGAATTGAAAGGATAACATCCAACATGAGGTTTGCCTTTGGGAACCTGACTCATTGGAGAAGGCATTTAGGTTGGCAAGAAAAATGGAAAGCAAAATTATGGCAACAAAGAAGCCCACCACTCACAACTATAAGGATGGAAGTGTTGTTTCTCCTAGACTTCCACAGCCTACAAGGTTGACACCCAAACAATTGGAGAAAAGAAAGAAAAAGGGCTTTGTTACAGTTGTGATAGAAAATACACTAAAGGTCATAAGTGTGCTGATAATAAATTATTTTACATAGATTGTGAAGAGGAGGAAGAAAAGGAACAAGAAACATCAAAAGAAGAGGATATACACTAGGAACAAACCCTAGAGAAAGAAGAAATGAATCTGAACATATATTGTAATGCATTGGCTGGAATTACCACTCCTCAAACTATCAAGATAGAAGGACATATCAAGAAGAAAAAGGTAATAGTGTTGATTGATTCGGGAAGTGCCCATAATTTTATTCATTGTGAGATATCCAAGGAATTGAATTTCTTCCTATATCCAACACCAGAGTTTCAAGTGATGGTTGCAAGCGAAGGAACCATAAATTTCTCTGGAAAGTGCCATAATATCAAGCTATACATGGGAGAGTATGTATTGAATAGCCCAATGCTTTCCATTCCAATGGGTGGTGTTGATGTTGTACTAGGAGTCTAATGGCTACAATCCTTGGGTACAATAGCTTTTAATTTTCAAAAACTTTTCATGAAATTTTATGTGGAAGGAAAGGAAGTTGAATTAAGAGGTATCACAGGGAAACCAGGAAAGGTAATCAGCTCTAATGGAGTGAAAAAGCTTCTAAAGAAAGAACAAAGAGGTGTAATTACACAATTATGTTCGCTAGAGGTTCCCACATCGAAATCATCTATTTCTCCAGATCTCCAACAAGTCTTGGACAATCATTCCAGGGTATTTGAGACTGCTAAAGGTCTCCCACCTATTTGTGATCATGATCGTGCTATTCATTTGATTCTAGGAAGTGTTCCTCCAAACATCAGGCCTTACAGATATCCCTATTCCCAAAAGAGGGAAATTAAATATATGGTTGCAGAAATGCTAGAGGTTGGTATAATTCAACCTAGTCAAAGTTCTTTATTTGCTCCAGTAGTGTTGGTGCACAAGAAGGATGGATCATGGCACATGTGTCCGGATTGTAGGGAGCTCAAAAAGCTCAGTGTTAAAGATAAATTTCTCATTCCTGTCATTGATGAACTATTGGATGAATTGCATGGATCAATTTACTTAACCAAGTTGGATCTTTTTTTAGGATATCATCAAATCAGAATGAAGACTGAAGACATTTCGAAAACAACATTTAGAACTCATGAGGGTCATTATGAATTTTTGTTCATGCCTTTTGGCCTTACCAATGCACCTTCTACATTTCAAGTTTTGATGAATTCCATTTTCAAACCCTTAGAAAATTTGTGTCAATATTTTTTGATGATATACTAATCGATAGCAAGTCTTGGAAGGATCATGTTCAACATGTCAATAGGGTGCTCAAACTATTGGAGGAGAAACAATTATATGCAAAAAGCTCCAAATGTTTCTTTGGAGTACAAGAGGTGGAATACATGGGTCATATTGTATCTCATGAAGGTGTTAAGGTAGACCCTAGCAAAATTAAAGTCAATAAGGAATTGAAAATCCCCACATCCATAAAGCATTTGTGAGGATTTCCCCGGTTGACAGGGTATTATCATAAGTTTGTTAAGAATTATGGGAGAATAGTAGCACCTCTAACAACATTATTGAAGAAAGATGCATTTTTATGGACTCTAGAAGCAACGAAGGCCTTTGGACATTTTAAAGAGGCAATGTACCAAGCACCAGTCTTAGCTATGCCAGACTTCACAAAAACGTTTATTGTGGAATGTGATGCCTCAGGAAATGGAATTGGTGTTGTTTTAATTCAAGAAGAAAAACCCATTGCTTTTGAAAGTCATCCTATCAAAGGAAATTATTTACAAAAAGCTATTGATGAGAAGGAAACGTTGGCAATACTACCCGTGCTTAAGAAATGAGGACCCTACCTAATGGGAAGACACTTCAAGGTAAAAACAGATCATGATAGTCTTAAATACTTTTTAGAACAAATATTATCTTCAAAAGAACAACAAAAATAGGTCACAAACATGTTGGGTTATGAATTTGAAATCATTTACAAAAAAGGGAAGAAAAATGTTGTGGCAGATGCATTATCAAGAAAAGATGAGGATGTGGAAGCATTTCTTTGTTCCATTTCTATTATCAAACCAGATTGGATAAAGAAAGCAAGGGATTAATGGAAGAATGACGAAGAAGTGTGGTTACTCATTCAAAAGTTACAACAAGATCCCAGTACATCTGATACATTTAGCTGGAAAAATGATTCGTTATGGTACAAAGATCATTTATACCTATGTTAGAATTCCCAACTCAAACAAAAGATTCTTATGGAATTACACACCTCTCCCTTAGGAGGGCACTTAGGATTTTTTAAAAATTACCACAGGGTTAAGAAGGAAATTTTTTGGGATGGCCTTAAATTTGATATTCAAAATTTTGTGGTGGAATGTTTGGTTTGCCAACAAAATAAAGTTGAAACATTTAGGACCCCGAGTCTATTATGACCTTTATCCATTCCAAGTCAACGTTGGGAGGAGGTTTCAATAGATTTTATCATAGGTTTACCTAATGTCGAAGGAAAGAGTGTCATCATGGTGGTAGTTGACAGACTTACCAAGTATGCACACTTTTATGCATTATCTCATCCAATTAAAGGCAACAATTTCTACTGCATTTATGGAAATAATTCAAAAGCTACATGGAAACACAAATATTATTGTAAGCGACAGAGATCCCATTTTCACTAGAAATTTTTGGACATAATTATTTTCTTGTCTTGGTACTCAGTTAGCTCATAGATCATCTTATCATCCTCAATCTAATGGGAAAACTAAGATAGTAAACAAATGTTTGGAAGGATATATTCATTGCTTTGTATATGATAAACATACACAATGGGTCAAATGGTTGCCTCTGGATGAATGGTGGTATAACACTTCCTTCCATACTGCAGCAAAAATGACCCCATTTATGGAACTTTATGGATATCACCCACCGTCCATCACATCATATTTAAGAGAAAATTCTAAGGTTCAAGCAATGGAAGACCACATCAAGCATCAAAAAAAAGTTCTCAAACTCTTAAAGGATAACCTAACTTTGGCACAGAATAGAATGAAACAACAGGCATATCAACATTGCAGCGAAAGAAGTTTTAATGTAGGTGACTGCGTATTTCTACGACTACAACCATATAAACAAATGTCTCTCAAGCAAGCTAATAAGGATAATAAATTATCACCAAAGTATTATGGTCCATACAAGGTGTTGTAAAATATTGGTACTATGGTATACAAAGTGGAGCTTCGTGCAGATTCCTGAGTGCACCCAGTTTTCCATGTTTCATGCTTAAAGAAGGTTATTGGTGACAAGCTCCTAGGTCAAACAATATTGCTAGAACTTGACGAGGAAGGAAAAATCATGTTGGAACCTGAAACAGTGACAGAAACAGGAACTTGATAGCCACGAAATCGATCAATTTCGTAGTATCTCATCAAGTGGAAGAACTTACCTGCTAAAGATTCCACATGGGAGGCTAAGAATTTATACAGAAGCATCCAGAACTACTGAAGCATTGAGGACAACACTTTTTTGAAGGAGAGGGGGATGTTAGGTCCCTATAATACTAGTGATTACCCCATTACTATTGTCATTATAGCCCTTATTGTTATTTTTGTGCCCCTATTGTCCCCATATTGTTATTATTGTGCTCCATAGAAGCCCACTATTGTTATTGTTGTGCCCTTATATTATTATTGTTAGGTCAGTTTTGATTATATTGTGATCCCTTAGACTCCTATATATAGAAAGGATATTTTGTCATTTGTATCATCCAAGAATTTTTCATTTGTGTAATGTAAAGGATGTTTCCCCCTCGAAGAGGCTGATCCTGAAGTCGTTGATATATCTTTTCTATCTTTTTCTGAGATGGTTTCTTAACATTCATGCATCATAGTAAATACTTGTAAGGGCTTAGTAGGTGTAGAAATTTCTTTGGGAGGCATTTTAGAACCCAATACTAATATATATGCTTCAATATTCCCTTGGAATCACTTCAAACTAATTTTTCAAACAAAGTTATACAATTGTTTTAAAAAAATTCACACATTTTTCCTGCTTTTAGGAGCTTGATGATCTTTAAACGATTGTAACTCTGTAATTTCAGATCTCCAAGGTCAAAAATTTCGTCCTATGGTAGCGCTTTGAGTCTCTTTTCCAGCCCCACAAGTAATATTGAGATTGGAGTCTTGAAGAAAGAGTTATGACCAATCTCCCACTATGACTTGATTATAGACTAGTTCAGTAGAGCGAACTTGTATAGAATGCCACATGTCACTTTTTTAACCTTCAACTCTTAAAATGATACATGAAAAACTATAGTCCATTCAATTTTAGTTAATTTTTACTAAATTCAAATCCTATGCTTAGAGATAAAGTTATGATGATTTTCCTGAGGTCACCTATTTGAGACTTAATATAGAGCCTGCAAAAACCCTAACTTCCTTAGATCATATATCCGAAAATATAGTGAACCAAGATATGAAATTTATACATGAGGTTCACCAAGATTTCGGCTCTATGTGGTCCAAATTTCAGCTTTTGAAGAAAAAATAGTTATAGAAAAAATTCCAAGATGACCTGTTTGAAGAATCAAAACCCTAGAATCCAAAGCTCTGATACCAAATTTTATGCAACCAAATTGCAAAAAAGATAGATCAATGACTTAAAAATTATCCTCTTCGAGGGGGAAACCTCCTTTACATTACATAAATAAAAGAATTCTTGCACAATACAAATTATAAGACCTCCTTTGTATATGTAGGAGTCTAAGGGGTCACAATATAATTAGAGCCTACATAACAATAATAATGTAACGGCACAAAAATAACAATAGAGGACTTCTATAGGGCACACCAATAACAATATGGGGGCTACTTGGGCACAAAATTAACAATAAGGTGGATACACTAGTATTATAGGGACCTAACATTGGTTTTTCTACTATTGCTTCTATTGAAGAAGTTAACTCCTCTCTAGTTCTGATCTCAGATCTTTGTACCTCAGGATATCTTTGTCTACCTGCAAAAGTAGGATTTCATGATGTGGATGGTGATGTGGTTGTTACTGCACCACATTATCTAATGGGGGTGGTAGGTGATTCTATAATTGAAGTTCTTCCTCTCATGAATCTACCTCTAGATTTTTTTTTCTCTATACATGCATTCTAAAATGAATAAAGTTAACATACGCAACTAAAAATGAATGTTATTGATAATGAAATGTAATTCAACAACTAAGGTTAGAAGGAACCTCACAATGTGATGTACAGGTTCTTACCTCTCGTCTTACCATTCATCATATCCAGAGTTGCATGAAATAAATGACAATCTAAATCAAAAGCTAAATCCTATGTATACTTCCTTGGCAACGACACTAAAAATGTCAACCCATTTATTAGGATTTAAATTCCATTATATTAAATTATCAATGTAAGAAGGTAAACTTATGAAGTGTACATCAACATATATGCTAAGAATTTAGCTTTTAATTCTAATCGAAATAAATTGACATGAAGGAAAACATTATTCTAAGAAAGAATAAAACCATTAATTTAGGGAAGTAAAGCAGGTAAATTTATTCTTTGAAAACATGAAAATTGAATTCATAAAAGCATATAAATATATTTTAGAAAAAGCATGCAAGTTTAATCTACTAAAAACATTGAAATTTTACTTTGTGAAAGCATTCAAAATTTACTCTATGAAAGCAAGTACTTTTAATCTATGAAAACAAAGAAATATGAATATATCTTATGAAAGTAGGATATCTATTCTAAGAAAGAATAGAAACCCATATAATGAAAGCAAGAAATTCACTCTAGAAAAGAATGGAAATATATGTTAAGAAATCATTCAAAAACTATTCTATGAAAACAATCACTCTTAGTCTAGGAAAGCAAGTAACTCTTAATCTACGAAATCATGGAATTTTGATCTAAGATGACTTACTTCTTACAAAACTAATCCATGAGAGCATAATGAAAGAATGATATATAAAGCATATAAGTTAATATAAGAGAAAAAGTAATTTTTAATCTACAAAAGCCTTGAAATGTGTCTACTCAAGAAAGAAATAAACTCTAACAATGAAACCTTTGTATATCCTATCTTGGCAAGCATGAATATGAATTGGAAATCTAGTTTAATAGAAATCCACTAATGCACAAATGAAAATTCTATAAATGTAAATATTTTTGGGTTTTTCAAGTGCTTGATTGCAATATGGAAAAGAACAGATTAATGATTAGAAACCTAAAAGATAGTATCTAACACAACGACTAAAACAAAACAACATAAAAATCAGACCATCGAAATTCAAATGAAAAACAAGTGAACTACAGTATATAGAATATTTGTACTACAAGAAACTCACACATCCACAAGGGGGCCCTCTAGGTGATCACACAAAGGTTTAAGAAACATTGAAACTCTACTTTAATTGATATCAATTACTCATGAAGGTGCATACTAGAAGGAAAAGAACTGTATGATATTATATCAAATAAAACAATACATACATTAACTCGAGCTTAATTCTATATCTATTGTCCTTCACTCTTCCCAATGAGGTTAATTTATATTGTTTTTGAAATAACAAACTTAGAATAAAAAAGCTACAGGTTAGAATGAGGACGATGACTAAGTGTCCATTTGATAATTTTCATATTTAATCCTTATGCTTTGCTTGTAACTCAACGAATGCATATGAAAACATAATCCATAATTGTGTTATTCCTCGACATGTTTAATCCATAAAGATATCTCGCTTGTGTGATGCCAGTTGGTCTGCCACATAACAGTCTTGGTGTAATCTATCTTTGTGCTTTGTGCGACATGATGGGTTGATTGAAGGTTTGATTACACCACTGTGATGACTCGTTTGTTTCTTTTACACGCCAGATGGATGGATCGCCATATTGGAGTCTTTTTCCACCTGTCCATTTGCTTCTTTCAACTTCACCGCTTTAGGAGTTGTTCTAACCTTGGATTATGCTACGTATTGATAGACAGGCCACACAAATTGTCAATTTATGCAAATATTACATACTAGCCTAATTTTAGAAAGAAAAACATTTTAAACATATAATATTGGAATTATTACCTCTGTATAACCTTCTTCAGCTTAGAGGGAAAATGTTCATGTGGAATATGGCAAAACGATGTAGAAATATTGATTATGAAAGTTTCTATAAGGTAAAATTGGTCAAACTAAAGTAGCATATCATAAAAAATATTCTAATTCAGGGGCCCATCAAGCTTGTTGAGTATTCGTGATTCTAATGATATCATTTTTGTTTAAGGTTTCCATTGTCATTGATTTTTGATTATAGAAGTTGTAGATTGTTTGCCCTTAAGTCATGAATGAAAACTAGTTGGACAACCTAACTTGGCAGACATTTTGTTTGTATTTATCTTGATCAAAAGAGTATGAGAAGTGCTTCGTTAGATAACCCTGTCAAATTTATTTCCAATGGTATATGGCTCTTAATATAACTCCCTAGCAACGAAGACAAAAATATTTTAAAAGTGAAGGTAGTGTTAACAAGCAAAGATGGCTTCAATGCATTCGGTCATCTGAGGTTTGAGAGGCAAGGGGCTCTTATTCAAGTGATAGGCCAAATGGGTAAATTAGCTATATAAATTTGGGCCTATTAAGGTTATCCGAGAATCTAGGGTGTGTGAGGTTCAATATGTAATAAATAATGACAATGACTAGATCTCAAATTTCCCAATGCTCAACACTGGGTGGAACCAACATGATGTGGTAGCACATGTGGCACTGTACTAACAAGGTGAGATGATATGGTGTATAGGTGGAAGTGATATGGAAAGAAATTCTACGACATGGTAGTAGGAGGAAAATACACATGGTATTGAGATGACAAAACATGTGGCACCTAGGTAGCGCCATGTTGAAGTGATGTGGCAATAAACCACATAAGACAAAAAGGCGGACCCCCTGTTAAAGTTCAGGTAGTTGGGGGTGGTAGTGGGGGTTGGGGGGGGGGGGGGGTGAAGTGAGTTCTTCACCATCATTTTTCATTAGATCATGGGAGCATGGTGCACAATTAAAAATTTGAGGTGGATTTTAATTTCATATAAGACAAAAGAGAAGACCCCCCTCGGTTAAAATTTAGATAGTCTAGGGGGCCCTACAGAGAGTTCTTTGCTATCAGATTTGAGAAGATCACGAGATCACGAGGTGTGATTTAAATATTTTGGGATATTTAATTATCTATATGGAAAAATTTTAACCCCCACCTCCTCCCCTTGGATGCAGGCACTACAAGGACGATGAACACTAAGTACATACAAACAATGGGCATCTACTAGTAATTAAAGGCAATTATGAGGAAGGTTGTAGTTGAAAGATTAGAGGAGCAACAATAAATTCTTCTTTATTTGGATGAAACCCAAATTTAGGTAAGAAAATTGGCTATCAAAGTGACAAAGATGGCCATAAAACTAGTAGCCTCAGAGCTCATAGAATTAGAAGAAGAAGTCAACCCACTTGTTACAATCTAGGTGGTTTTTTGTTAAGCCCTATATAAACCCCATGTTAACCCAAAAACCATTTATTAAGCCCTAGATATTGGGTGATTACATTTCTATTGTTATATTTTTATGTAGGATAGAACCCCTCATGGTCCCATTTTATTATAATTGTATCCTTTTTCTCTTATATATATATCTATATAGATCATTAAGGAGACCTAGTTTTAGATCATAAAATATTGTCCTGTTCAATATATTTATTTTATAAGGAGGTTCCCCCATTAAAGTGGATTATAATTATTGGTTTCCTATCATTTTTAAGGTGCAAGGATCATAACATTTGGTATTAGAGCACTTGATCCTAGGGTTGTTTTGCTTTAAAGAGACCATCATGGAATTCTCTCTCTCTCTCTCTCTCTCTCTCTCTCTCTCTCTCTCTCTATCTATATATATGTATATGTCTGCGAAGTTTCAAATGATGAAACCTGAGAATATTTAGAAAACATCCCAAGCAATCTCTGGTTCAAGTTTCAGATCCTAGTTCATTATATTTATGAATGTAACCCCCTCCCATACTTACCCAAGTTCACGGGGTAAATATGTGATGAAGAGTGACTATGATATGAATCAACCTCCTAAGTACAGTTAAGGAAGTGGAATTGACAAACCAAAACTTTACTGACCTTCCTAAGGAACTATAGGACCCTCAAGAGCTAAACCACCCCTCCAGGTGCCAAAAACCCTGAGTTAACTTTCTTTTTTAGTAGTATGGACTCCCAGCCACATGCATAACACTGCATTAAATTCAATTGTAGGCCTCCAATCACAGGAATAATGAATAAGCATGTAAGATAGAAATTGCAATCTTTTTTCCCCGGTTTTGTGCCCATGACTACGGAATCTAAGCACCTTTTCAGAGATAGTCTCCAGGGCACTGCCCAAAACTTGATGAGACTTTCTAAAACAATAAATGCTCCAAAGACAAAGACTTTAAAATAAAAATTATACAAGAACTTGACCTAACAAGGCCTAACCATGGAAATCATTTTGTCAAACATATGGTGAACATGTAATCTACAGGTCATGAATGCATATCTGATCATAGGAGTCTGGAACTTATCTTAGAATCACTAAGAAGGTCGAAATCCATCTCATAATAGTTGCAATAACATTTCCTAGTCCATGCATTCATCAACCATTCATATATTCATCGAACATGTCAAGAGCCATAAACATTATACATCACATAACCAACATAGAAACCAACAAGTAACCAACATATAAACCATGGAAACTCGACCACAATATCAATAACATAATCAATACATACACTCATAGATCACAATAGAAAATACCTCTTATTAACACACGAAAATACCAACCAGGTCAAGGACTTCCACATACCACCCAACCATAGATTGGGATAAACTAAATCTTTCTTTTAGCCAATCACCCTTGTGCCATATTCCAAATACGAATGTGGGATCTCATGGAATAACAAAAAAAAACAAACTGGGCTTCTAGAGGCCAAACAACCTCAACCCTCAACTGGTTATTCCACCTCATGGTCAGACATCACTAAACATCAACAGATCGGTCTCTACCCAAGCTGTCTAGGGCTCTAGATCATTTGTTCCAACCTAGTTCCAGGACTAGTAACTCAACCCAGAACTGCCACAAGGCTCCATAACGTTTGTCCAACCAAGGATCTAGGACTAGTAACTCTACCCACTAAGGGCTCTAAAGAGTTTTTCCAACCAAGGCTTCTAGGACTAGTAACTCAACCCAAGCTATTACAGGGCTTCCAGAGCATTTTTCCAACCAAGGCTCCAGGAACTAGTAACTCAACCCACAACCATAAGGAACATGAGCACCAATAAGAAACTATCAAGTGGAAAACCCACAACACCATGGCTATCTAGGAAATGGAAAGGCTAGGCAAAACCACTATCAATCTAGGAAATCCTCCATGCCAATGATAGATCATAACCAAATAACCACATGCATACACCATGCATGCCAAAACTAGTAAGGAAATAATACATGCAACTCGATACCTACAAATAAATCCAATTGTGGCACTTGATCCACTTGTTCCCTTGCACTCTCCAGATTTCCTTTTCCTCCTTTTCCAAATCCAATGAGAACTAGATTGCTCCAAGCATGCTCTAATAATTCTTCAAGATATATATAAGCGTGCAAGAGTATGCGAGAGAGAGAATAGAAAGAGAGTGCCAAAGACTGAACTGATAAAAGCTAACACTGACAAAAGCCTCACACAAAGACCAAAAGCCATGAACTGATCCCCATAAGCCTTTTATCATTGAGGCCTATAATTTCTTTTTTTTCCTTTATTTTTCCTTTCAGTTTCCTTCTCATGCAAATTTGTGACCTTTCAACTTCCTTTTCTCCTATTTCCATTATTTTCATAAATAAATTCCAATTATTGCCTCCTTTCCTTGCAAATTCCTTTGCTAATTTCCTTAGCCATAATAAACTGAAAGTGAGACCCACTAGGATGTTTTTTTCCCAACATTAAACCTAGAATACGTGTCCAATGACCTTGTTCTTATATATATTTTTTACATGGAAATTCCACTAGGGGTGTTGCAGAACCCTCCCCCTTCGGGGAACACTGTCCTTAATTTTCTATGACACACATGACTAGAAACTGATGAAAACAAAACATAATACCCATGGAGCTTTATAACACAACTCATTGTAGTATTTACAATTCCATTTGGCTGAAAACATGACAATCATACCATTTATTGGAGCTTTATAACACATCTCATTATGGTATTTATAATAACAACCACATATACTCTTATGCACATTTGCTTCAACCAAAAAATAACCATACTGTCTATGGATATTTATAACACAAGTTGATACAATATTTACAATAATATACACATATACACATATGCACATTTTCTCTAACCAAAAGATAAAAGGATAAGGTGATCGTATCAATTACAAGGGAATCCAGAGGCTCACACCTTCACCCTCAAAAGTAGTATCAGGATTCACCTCCTTCCTAGGAATTCTAAAATCCATTCCCAAAGTCAAACCTACATCCAATGCCCAACGCTATAATCCTGCATCACTTTTCCTCTCAGTGAACAGTTACTGGCTCATTTTTACGGGGCACAATCCCTATGTGCTTTTGATTCCATATGGAAATGCTAATGACCAAAACAAATTCATTCCCAAACCTTCCCTTTTATGCTACAAATTCGCTCAGGAAATCCGATCACCCCCTTCCATGCAGTCTCACACCTTCCAAGTTCCGTGAGCATCCCCTTCTTTGCTACATATTCCCTCAGACGACCCCTCCCTTGACAAGGTTTCCTCACATCGAAAGGTCCAAAAACCAAGGCATATCCCTACCTCAAAACCGTCATACTGGTCATAGCATGCTCATGGAAATCAGTGGACACTACTGGATACCAGTGTCCCACAATGGCCCTGTGTTAAAATTGGCAACCAGGGAAAAACTTCATGTGGGTCATCTTATTCATGCCTGATAATATTTTTATTAGATTCCTCTCGTCGAGAGGTGTAGGATTGATATAAAGATCATCCGATTCCGATAAGTATTCATGGAGATATGAATTTATTTTGATTATGGAATTATTATCAAGCCGACCTACAACTCATGTAGGCTCAGAGGCCCAACAGTCGCATCTATTCACCCACCAACGTTGTGTATAAATATAAGAGGACTTTTCCTCATTTGGATTCACTCATCTCATCACATCTCTCTCTCTCTCTACTACGCAGAAATGAGTCTCTTCTCTACTGCGCTGAAGTGGGTCTCTCTCTCACACATGTGAAGCCGGAAGCTATTGAATTTGAAGCTGTAACTGCAGAAGTAAAGATTGACTTGCGTGGCCTAGAATATCTCCTCATCTGAACTGCGTTGTAGGTTCATCTGAACCTCCTCTAAAAGCCGCAACTTTTGGTGGTGGAATGAAGTCAATTCGACGAACGGTTTGCAAGATATCAACTGTCCTAGTTTGAAGCCGGAAACTGCTGAAACTGAAGCTGCAACTGCAGAAGTAAAGATTGACTTGCGTGGCCTAGAAGATCTCCTCATCTGAACTGCATTGTAGGTTCATATGAACCTCCTCTGGAAGCCGAAACTTTTGGTGGTGGAATGAAGTCAATCCGACGGTCGGTTTGTGAGATATGGTCTGCCCTAGTTTGATAATGAAGCCGCTAATGTTGATGTTGCTGATCTAGGGTTTGCTACTGCTGATATGAATAAGATTTATTGTACTATTTCTCTCTGATGAATTATTGAAGATAAAAGAAGATTTGATCAAAGGGTTTCCCCACACATTGTGGGGTTTGTCCCTGGCTAGCCGCCACATCTTGTGTCTCTTGTCTTGGCTTGTTTTCTGTCGATCATTTAATGTTCTATCTGCACTTTACTTTATGTACGTGTGATTGCTAATCTTTGGAATATAATAAGGAAAAGAAGTAAACTGTTATAAGCATAGAACATACCATAACTTAACATGGTATCAGAGCTGAGGTGAAGACAAAGCCCGAGCAAGAGCAAGAGCAATCATTGAAGAGAAGATTGGCAAGGCTATTCTAAAAGAACTATGGGGTCCTCAATACTCTTCCCTGCTGAAGACAAGCTCCGTGAGAAAGCTGACTATCACGGATGGAAGATGTCTATCGATCTAACCCTTGAGAATCAAGGAGTGTTGGATCATGTGAGAGGCAATATTGTTGAGCCTCCATCAAATGCATCTGCTGCTGCCTGGAACAAATGAAAAATGGAGAAGTCAAAACAATAGAAGATCATTCGGGACTCTATCGACAAGCACTTGGTGGCCTACATCTCTGAACTGGACACCTCCAAGGAAATCTACGATAGACTGGTGAGTTTATTTAAAGTTAATGATGCAAATCAAGTTTTGTTTCTTAGAAATAAGCTGAGGGAAATCAAGAAGGGTAAAGATGAAAGTATGCAAGCATACTTCTTAAGAATCAACGAGATCAAGAACGATCTCCTATCTATTGGGGAAACTATTACTGACAAAGAAATGGCACTCAAAACTCTTGGAGGATTTCCATTTGAATGGTATGTGTTTAGGACTACTCTTTTGAACTATAATGTAATTCATGGTTTCGAGGAATTAATGGCTAGATGCATTCAAGAAGAAACAAGGGAAGAAGTGCAAGAAATGCCCATGCCTAAAGGTCCTCCTGCTGCCTTTTCTTCTCATGCAAAGAAAAGAAATAATTCCGGGACTAAATCAAAAGGAAAGGCTGGACCTAAGGCTAGAAGAAAATGACGATGTTACATTTGCGATAAAGCAAGTCACTATGTATGAGATCATGAGCATCATGATGAATGAGATCATGGACATAAAGGGCAACATGAGATCATGGACATATAGGATAGCATGATGATGATGCACACTAGTTTGAGCAGCATTATGATGGATAAAATCATGGACATGGGCAGCATGATGATAATCATGATTAGAGAAGCATGGTACAGTATGCAGTGGTGCAACTTGAAATCCCTCTGATGGGAATCAAAGGAATGACAAATTCAACAGCAAAGGTAAGAAGAGAGTTGGGAATCAAGGAAGAGGACAAGCATTCAAGAAGGCTAGAAATTCTAGGATGTATTAAATGCACCTGACCTCAAAAGGAACCTAGTGTCCATCTTGGCAATGGAAGACAGAGGCTACAAGGTAACCTTCAGCAATGGAAAGGTATGTATATGGAAAAATGATGTTAAATATGCCTTTACTCTTGGGTTTAGTGTTGATTCATTATATCAGGTCGATGGAAGTCTGCTAGGTGTCATGTCTTGTGACACAACTCTTTAGTCCGAACTTTGGCATCAAAGGTTTGCCCACCTTCATTACAAAGCTCTACCCGATGTAAGACAAATGGTAACAGGGATGCCCGAATTCCAAGTAGAGAAAGAAGGTGTATGTCCGGGATGTGCCAAAGGAAAGCTCAAAAGGGGACCATTCCACTCAAGCCAAAGCAAGACCTCCGATATATTACAATTGGTTTACTCAGGCATACCTGAGGTTGGCATTAAGAGGGAGACTACTACACCACATATTCCTGAGCAGAATGGTGTGGTGGGAAGGAAGAACCGCACGATGATGGAAGCTGTCCGGGCCATGCTACATGATCAAATACTTCCGAAGTTTCTATGGGCTGAAACTACAATCACCACCGTATATGTACAAAATCGATGCCCTCATCAAGCATTGGGTTCCTAATCTCCTGAAGAAATGTTCACCACCGGTCAAAGGGAAGTCGTGATTAGTCATGATGTCACCTTTGACAAAGATATGGCTCTCAGCAAGGTGGACAATCTGCTGACTTTGAGTAGCTCTCAAGAAGCCGACACCACGGAATCGAAAGAAAAGGATGATGAATCAATGGCTGATGTAGAAGAACCCATGGATCTGATTGATCCTCATCCACATGAGCCTTCCTCTTCTAGGAAGAGGCCTTCATGGCTTAGGGGGATACTTGATGATGCTGAAGGACATGCTGCACCCTGAGGAACCTTCCATCAAAGTAAGAAACTTAACAGGTATCAGGGATACCTGACCATCATGAGCACGATCATACAAAATGAACCTTCATCATTCTCAGATGTCATCAAGCATTAACTATGGAAGGATGCTATGACCATAGAATATGAGTCTATTATGGAGAATGATGTCTGGGAAGTAGTTCCCAGACCTTGGACAAGACAATTGTTACTTCAAAATGGCTTTACAAGATAAAGCATGCAACAAATGGAAGTATGGAAAAGTATAAGGTTCATTTTGTTGCTCGTGGTTTATCCCAGAAGGGAGGTATAGACTATGATATTTTCACCTGTTTCCAGATATATGACCATCCGCTTGATCATAGCCCTTGTGGCTTCACAAGGATGGAACCTACATCAGATGGATGTTAAGACTGCGTTCTTGCATGGTTCTATCAAAGAAGAGTTCTATGTGGAGCAACCTGAAGGATTTGAGATTTATGATTGAAAATCTCATGTATGCAGGTTGAAGAAGGCTCTCTATGGGCTGAAGCAAGCACCTCGAGCATGGTATGAGAGGATCGATAGCTGCTTGATGAAGCTGGTATTCACTAGGAGTGAAGCTGATCCTAACCTTTACTTTAAGGTTGAAGATGACAAGCCTCTCATACTAGTGTTGTATGTGGATGACCTCTTTCTAACAGGTGCAAACCCTCTCATTCACAAATGTAAGAGGGAGATGGCTTCTGAATTTGAAATGAAGGACCAAGGACTTGAAGTGTGGTAGAAGCCAAGGGAAATTTTCCTATCTCAAGGAAAATATGTGGTAAATATATTGGAAAGATTCGGTATGATGGACTGCAAGACTGTGACTACCTCGAGGATCTTAACTTGTAGAAGTTATGTGGTAGTGATGTCGGACCAGACTTGGGAAATGCCTCTGAGTTTCAAAAACTCATTCGCATTGATGTTCTTGGTGAACCTCCATCTGAACATATGTTTTGCAGTTAGCATTGTGAGCTCATATTTGGTTGAGCCTCACTAGATTGATGCCAGGAATATTCTGAGATGTCTTCAGGACACAATCTCTCATGGATTAAGATACACTGCCGAAGATGTGAGACTTTGGATATACTGATTTTGATTGGGCAGGCAGTGTGGTGGACCGTAAGAGCACTTCCGGGTACTGTTTCACCTTGGGATCTTCTTCGATATCCTCGATGAGAAGGAAGCAGAAGTCGGTGGCTTTGAGCACCACCGAAGCAGGATATATTGTTGCTAGCATAACCTCGTGTGAGGCAGTCTGGTTGTGAAAGCTCTTCAGTGAGCTGTTTGGATTTACATTGGATACCACTGTGATTCTCTGTAACAACCAGAGGTGGGATTTGATTATTGAGGAATCCTGTATTAGTCAATTGCTCCAGCAGATAGACATCATCTGGGATATGGTAAGTCGATGAGCAAGGAAGCTCCATCACATTAAGATGATGTATAGGTTGATACACCTTGTCAAAGCCCCGAGGAAAGATCTGATTTGTGATTTTCCCAAACGACTTGGAGTCGGCAAGAAACCCTTGTACAAGGGTCCTGCATGTTGCATACACTGAGCTCTGGGAGCTCTGAGGGCTTGCGGTTCCTACTGGAGCAACATATGACCATAGGGTGATTCACCCTCCCCTGGTGGTGCACATTGGAACAAGATGATTCGCTCTCTTGTGGGACAAGATGATTCGCTCTCTTATGGAATAGGATGATTCGCTCTCCTGTGTAGCAGGATGATTAGTTCTCCTATGAGGCCTGGATTGATGTGTTCTCCATGGCAGCCTGGATTGATGTGTTCTCCATGGCGATTGTAGCAGGATTGATGTGTTCTCCTGTGAGGACAGGATTGATTAGTTCTCCTGTCGAGGCATCCTACCCATGCAGTCTGGGACTCATGGGAAGTACCTCTCATCTGATCAATGAGCGGGGAAATGAAGTTAGGGACCATAGTAGTACCGATGGATGCATCGTTGTATCTACCATACTCCCTACACTAGGATGACCTCCATTGATCTGGGATCAATGATACTGGTCTGGGACCAGTGGTAGGAGTTGTACCATACTATGACGCTGACTTCGGGTCAGTTGAGACTGGTCTGGGACCAGTGGTACATACTCCGAGACTGACTTCGTGTCAGTACAGTACTAGTCTGGGACCAGTGAGAGTGGTACATACTATGACGCTGACTTTGGGTCGGTTGAGACTGGTCTGGGACCAGTAGTACACTCTCTAAGACTACGATACTGGTCTGGGACTAGTGGTAGGAGTAGTACTTACTATGAAGTTGACTTCGGTTCGGCTGAGACTAGTCTGGGACTAGTGGTACGCACTCTGAGATTGACTTTGAGTCAAGGGAGGATGATACTGGTCTAGGACCAGTGGAGTTGTACTCACTATGACGCTAACTTCAGGTTGGTTGAGACTGGTTTGGGACCAGTGGTACATACTCTGAGACTGACTTTGAGTCAGTATGATACATCCTCGATCATTTCTTCTTCTTCATAATTCAGAAAAAAGTAGAGCAGAACAGAACAATGCAAGAGCAAAGCAGAACAGAGCAAAACAGTACAGACAGTGTAGGGCAGAACAAGACAAAGCAGAACAGGCATAATAGAGTAGAGCAGGGCAAGGGTCAGGCTGTATAGGGTAGTGCATTTGATGGATGAATAGTAACGACCGATAGACAGATTGCAGATGAAGTTCTCCATGGTTGAGAGGGAGTGTTAAAATTGGAAACCAGGGAAAAACTTCATGTGGGTCATCTTATTCATGGCTGATAATATTTTTATTAGATTCCTCTCGTCGAGAGGTGTAGGATTGATATAAAGATCATCCAATTCTGATAAGTATTCATGGAGATATGAATTTATTTTGATTATGGAATTATTATCAAGCCGACCTACAACTCATGTAGGTTAAGAAGCCCAACAGTCGCATCTATTCACCCACCAACGTTGTGTATAAATATATGAGGACTTTTCCTCATTTGGACTCACTCATCTCATCACATCTCTCTCTCTCTCTACTATGCAGAAATGAGTCTCTTCTCTACTGCGCTGAAATGGGTCTCTCTCTCACACATGTGAAGCCAGAAGCTATTGAATTTGACGCTGTAACTGAAGAAGTAAAGATTGACTTGCGTGGCCTAGAAGATCTCATCATCTGAACTGCACTATAGGTTCATTTAAACCTCCTCTAAAATCTGCAACTTTTGGTGGTGGAATGAAGTCAATCCGACGAACAGTTTGCAAGATATCGACTGTCCTAGTTTGAAGCCGGAAACTGCTGAAACTGAAGCTGCAACTGCAGAAGTAAAGATTGACTTGCGTGGCCTAGAAGATCTCCTCATCTGAACTACGTTGTAGGTTCATTTGAACCTCCTCTAGAAGCCAAAGCTTTTGGTGGTGGAATGAAGTCAATCCGACGGTCGGTTTGTGAGATATGGTCTGCCCTAGTTTGACAATGAAGCTGCTAATGCTGATGCTGCTGATCTAGGGTTTGCTACTACTGATATGAATCATATTTATTGTACTATTTCTCTTTGCTGAATTATTGAAGATAAAAGAAGATTTGATCAAAGGGTTTCCCCACACATTGTGGGGTTTGTCCCTGGCTAGTCGCCACATCTTGTGTCTCTTGTCTTGGCTTGTTTTCTGTCGATCGTTTAATGTTCTACCTGCACTTTACTTTATGTACGTGTGATTGCTAATATTTGGAATATAATAAGGAAAAGAAGTAAATTGTTATAAGCATAGAACATACCATAACTTAACAGCCTGCTCCTGAAGTACTTTACCAACATACTTCTTCCTGTTCCAATTCCTTTCACTTCTGCTCCTAACATTCTTGAAGTCATTTCCAACCACCAAATCAGGCATTTTTCATGATTTCTTGTACCAAGCATATAATTTTCATTAGATTCAAAATGATTTGAAATAAATTCAAATCATACCTCATTGGTGGCCCATCAATAAGGTACCCCTGCCATTCTGTTAATTTCCTGTCACAACAAGTCAAACTAGCTCTTCGATCAAATCATCATGTATAAACATATCGCATCTGGTTAGCTCAAAATGAAACCATCATAAACTAGAATCACAAATCATATGTAACCATCATAAATCAGAGTCATAGATCATATGCATAATAGAAATGAAATTTTAGAGTCATAGATCATATGCATAATAGAAATGAAATAAAATAATGATAATTATCCTTCAACTGATCATTTTCTTCTACCTTTGTTCTTTGTCCTTTCTGTACACACACTAGATCGATTGCCAAACCTGAAAAGCACCAAATACCTTTTCTTCTCTTCAATCACATACACATACATACAATGTACATCACATGTATACACCCACACATGGTGTACCATACAACACATACACCTACACTTGGTGTACCCCACAACACAATATATACACCTACATCCAATGTAAAAAACAACACATAACCGTAGACCCGGTGTACCACACAACACATACACCTACACCCAATGTACACCACAACAAAATACATACACCTACACTTGGTGTAAAACACAATACATATACGTACATAAAGTAAAACACATTGAATACATATTTCACAATACCATGACTACGAAATGCACATACACAATACCACATGTACACAACACAAAATGTATGTCATGCACATAATACCACATGTACAACATGTACGTAGTACCACTAGTACACAACACCACTTGTACAACATGTACACAACACCACATGTGCACAACACCATATGCACACATCACCACATGTGCAAAACAACATATGTACACATCACCACAAGTACAATCATGCACACAACACCACATGTACATAGAACCATATGTACAACATGCACACAACACCATATGTACACAACACTGCATATACAAAATGTGCATAACACCACATATGCAACAAGTGCACAGCACCATATGTACACAACACCGCATATACAACATGCATACAACACCACATATCCAACATGCCCACGACACCATATGTACACAACACTGCATATCCAGCATTTACCCAACACCGCGTATAGCACATGTACACAACACCCTATGTACATAACATTGCATATACGACACATACACAACACCATATGTACATAACACTGCATATACAACACATACACAATACCATATGTACATAACATCACTATACAACATTTACAACATATATACAAAAATAGTACTTCACATCCAAAGACCACATTGACTCTACCAAGCAACCTTGCTTTTAGTGTCTTTCCACTATTCATGCTTGTTCCAACATGCCATAGATCACACTGCTTTCCTTCTGCTGATGTATCCCTCAACATTACCTGTCTGTACCATAAACATAGTCATAGTATAATCACATAATATCGATTCATATCCACATGATACTAACCTCATAGATCTATCGGGGCTACTCTTCCCACTTGATTCCTCATAAACCAAGAACCTATTCATACCGTTCACTTGCATAAGCAATCATTCCTCCACAAGAATGATCCCTAACAACCCTGTCAAACAACGACATACATACATACATATATACATATATACATATAACCATCAACATAAAACAATCATGATCCTTGATGACCCTGTCAAACAATGGAATACATACATATATACATGTAATCATCAACATAATCATGATCATGACATAATTGCCATATATCATAAGGTTAAGGTTAATATAACTCCCTTTATCTATGCACAACATGCACAAAATGGAGAAAAACAATGCCCAACATAGCCAAGGCATCTTACACCTCAAATCCATTCACTTTACCCTTCCTTGTTACCTTCCTCATGATTGTCCTTATTGGGCACAACCCAACTTGGTCCAAGTTTTTGTTGAAGAAACTACATTTTAAGGAGTGGAGCGCATGGAGTTGGAAAACTTCTATTTATCATGCAATGTTTAGGGGCTTTGGGGTGGGTCAAAATCCCCTTATTTTGTAATGATTTTTGGGTATTAGTCCTTTGTTTTTCGGATCCATGGTATGTGGAACATGGTGTTGTAGTAAGAAAGTCTATATAAAGAAGATGTAATACTTTATCGAATATAGAAAAGGCTATCTAGAAATAGATTGTTCATATTCTCTATCTTGAGTCTTTATTTTTGGGGAAGGATTTTTAGCTAAGTGCACAGAGGCCTTGAAGAGTCTGCAGCTGAGTGGGCAGACCACCTGCAATTGGGTGTACAGGTCAGGGAAGAGCATGTATTGAAGATCCTTATTAATAAAGAAGTAGTTTTGGAAAAGTATTGTGTATCTTTCTACGTTTATTATCTGTTGTTATTGATATCATTATGCATACATTTTACTGAATTATGCGAAAGAATACATGTTATACTATTTTCTGTTATGTTTATATGTTAAGTACCAATTTGTAAGGTTAATCATTAGCGTGAAGTTATTCATGTATGTGAAATTGTAGGTAGATATAAGACATAAGTGAATAAACAGGCGCCATAGGAAACATATCCCTTTGGCTATAGAAACCTAATTCTGCAACCTCCCATAACTACTTTGGGTGAGACTACGATCTGCTTGTAGAACATTGTTGAAAGGGCCAGTGGTTGAGGGTTTTGTTGGTGTGAAACACACTCTAAACTTGGGCAAGCCCCCTTAAACCAACAAATGGTTATGTTATTGGGACTGGGATATTCTTAAGGGACATGTTTTGGCATCCATCAAAGAAATAAATCCAGGAGTGGGTTGAACAGAAAGAAAGAGAATTTGTGGAAAACGAGAACATAAACCCTCGATTATCAACTGAAGACTGGTTGCAGAAGTATATCTTTGAAGAGAAATATGAATCTTCTTTGGTTCATTTCACATTGAATTGTACGAGTGGGTATCTAAGTTGACCGAGCATAAGACTTGTTTCAAGAACGATGAACCTAAGGAGTGGAGTCCTGAATTGATACGACAAATCAAGAATGTCAGTAACAGTATCTCAAGGGCTGCTAATTTATGGATCGATAACATTTTGGGAGGATTTATCACTGTGTTTGTGATAGATGCAATCATGTCCTATAGCGAAGCTGAATGAAGGTTTTTTAAAGGACCAAGTGGTAAGTTATTAAGATATTTTAATCTCTGGATTAAGATGTTATTGTGTGAAAATGGGATTCTACGAATGTAGTGAGATTATTGTTTGGATGAAGAGGAACTAAACCTAAACCATGGTCTATGTGAAGTGGAAAACGATATGGAATAGATTCAAATAATTTTATGGAAATTGACTATAGCACCTTGTTAGGAGGATCTGAGAGTGAAGAAGAAAGAAGTAACCCTACAACCCCATGAAGTTCCCCCACCTGTCCTGAAGGCGCATCAAAATTAGGGGATGAGAAGAATCAAGGTGTCTTTGGGATTCCCCATCCATCTAGCCCCCTTACACCCCCTCCCCCTCCCCATAATTCCCCTACACTTCCACCCCCTTCTGTTACAGATCCATTTGGGCACATCAAATCCCAACATCCATATCAGTGTTCTAGGGCTCATCAAACACTAAATTCAGTTGTTTCATGACCTCAACAAGTAAACCCTTTGAATGCCTCCTTCCCAGACTGTTTCATGACTTGAAGACATCCAGAAATTGCCTTTAGAGGGACCAGCGTAGGTAAGCCCTTATGAAGGTGCACTACAGAGCAGCTAAGTCCACTGCCAGGGTGCTCTGTAGAGCACTTAGGCTTCCTTTCACCTGTGCTGGGTGAGAATGAGTGAAATGCACAGGGTTTGGGAATATTCTTATCTTGTGGAGTCATATAGAATTTCCCTATCTTATCAACTCCTATGAGCTCGAAAATGGATGAGGAATAAGTTAAGGATCATCCTATCCTCTCATCCCTTCCTCCATGGAACTAATTCTAAGTATGGAAGGCCATTCAATGTCACCATTAGTGACAAAACCTCCTTCATCTTCCTATAAATTGACCACTCATATAAGTTATCAGGGGCTGGATTATGTTGAATTCTAAGGAGATAATGCTACTATGAGACTTGACTTTGGAGCAAATGATGTGATGCCACAAGTTTGTCTTGCTTTTGATGTGATGTGGATGGGATCCATGCTGGAGGAATGACTTTGAATCAGACACTAATGGTTGTAATTCCTTTTTCTATCTAATAAAGTGTTTGAATCTTTTTCCATATGATGTGTTCTTTCATAATGCTTATATGTATGAATTTATTCCGATTCCTTTCATTTATATTCAATGGATCATATGATTTGATCAATTTTCGTCTTCTATTGTGTTGACAAGGTACTTTTCAAGCGGATTAAGTACGGGAAGGAGCAATGAAATCAATACAAGGGAGACAAGAGGAAATCAGAACTACAGGTAGGCCTTCTATCCTCTCATCTTATCTATTTCTTATAGGGAAAGTCTAAAACACTTTAAGTTGTTGTTCTAGGCACAACTACTTGTCTAGTGAATTAGTATTTATCCATAGATGCTAAATTCTTCAAAACAAATTGGCGACTCTGTCAGGGAAGAATCCTATTTCCTAGTAGTTATCCACCTCCTAAGACATCCTTGTAGACTCTATTTGTGTTCATAGATTGTAATTTAGCTATTTACATTGAAAAATTTGTCAAAACTGTGTCAAGTTACCTCTTGAAATGGCTTATTGTCACCAACGCAGGCTTGTGAGGGACATAGTGTGATGCAGAGCATCCCTGGCTTAGGGAAAGTGCTCTGAAGCGCACTGTCTCCCACGCTGGGCTGCGCTGATCCTCCTAGGATTAGTTTTCCACCTTTGGAAAGAGTTTTTACCAAATTTTCTCTGTTTGATTGTTTATTGATTGATCAATGAATGTTATGTCTCTAAAAATGAGTGTTTATCTCCTGGTCTAGCCCAACTTTGATTGGATTGATTAATGTTTCTTCATTTTTTCTTTTTCATTATTGATCAATAGTCAAATTTAGGATATAATTGATTAGTCATCATTCGAAAGAAAGTGTCATAAAGTCTTCTCTTCCTTTGAATTTGAATTGTCGTAAAAGTCTTCATTCATTTGAAAGATTGATTGATTGTATGTGCATATTTCATTTTTGTTCATATTCACATTAAGGGAATCGAAAAGAAATACATGCATGTTGCACTGAAAAAGTTTGTGTGTGCTGATAGGAATAGTGTAGGGAAATTGCATTTAGATTGTGATCTTTGCTCTTTGATCAAAAGAAATCTGATTGCTCTATCCCTAAGTAGCTAGGATTTTCATTGTTAAATTGAATGGAAAGAATACTTATCATGATATTTGCATTCCTAGGAATTTCAGAATACATCACGTGGTGAACTTGAAAGGAAAATTCCTAAGCAAGATCAACTTAAAATAAACATAAATTTACCTAATGGAGCATTGTCATTAACGAGAACATTTAGTGGTTCTAGGCTAGAAACGTGTTTTGGCGTCGTAAAACAAAGTAGCTGTCGCTAACTTGTTTGCAATACATCCTGAGTGTGATAACTCATTCCATGTATGTGAGTATATCGTAGCTCATCCACGTACCTTCGCGTATATAGGGAGGTGTTACAGTATGTAAAGTATATGGGAATGCTCTCACTGTGTGGTTTTGCATTAGACAACAGTTATATGGACTGGGCCTCTACATACCTTCAGGTATATATGGGAGGACAACTCTAGGTTTCTATCCATCCTTAGGTAATCGAGTCGGCCACCTTGTACACTGTGATACACCGAACACAACATTCGAGGAGATTGCCTGCCCGTACTTCTCGGTTCGCTGGGAGGTATTCTGCAATTCACAGTTGCTTGGTAAACCTTTTGCCTAGATTATCCATTTTTGTTTTGTTATGTTACTTTGATTAAAATAAAATTAATTGACCATGGATAACATCCTCCATGCTCACTCCTTAGTTGATCTTAGGTTGAAACATATGGCAACAAATCCGGAGTCCACCGATCAAGGAATTCCTTTTGATGGGAATCCTAGTCCTTTTCCTCCTTTTGGAAATATTGGTGCTCCATATATGGCTACATTTTCCCTTCCGGGATTTACCATTGGCTTGCCAGTATGGTTGTTTTCAACCTCCTTGGTTCAAAATGTCGTGATTTCTCTGCAATCGAGTACACCTCCAACTGGACAAAATCAACCTCTAGTTGATCCTAAAGTTGACCCTTTGCCTTCTTCCTTGATTATTTCTTCCTCCCCTTCTTCCTCTTCACTTGATGAAAGTACTGGAACTAGTAACCAGGTGGCTAAGAAGAAGAAGAAGAAGCAAATTTAGTAGAGGGACAACCAAGCAACCATTGCTTTGAATGCAACATCTGATGAGAAACCATCTATCAAGCCTCACAAAGTTCGATATCCATGCAAACTTTGTGCGGGAGACCATCTTCTTCAAAATTGTCCTGATATTCCTTAGATCTTAGAAGAATGGTCTTCTCATTCACATCATCCTGTGTCATCAACTTCTTGAGATCATGTTGGTGACACACCATCAACTAGTGGTGGTAAAGTTCATGGAAAGAAGGGAAAAGTCAAGTTTCCTTGTAGGTTATGTGAAGGGAATCATCCCATTCACCTTTGTTCCTATTTGGATGAAGCCAAAAAGGTGTTGGATAACCGTCCTGCTTCACTGCAGTGACTTCCATCTGGTTACAGGAAACTCTCCCTAAATCCTTCACTAGTTGATGAATTGACTAACTCAATTCAACCATCGGTCAAACCCACTCTCTCTGAAAGTGAATCCTATGAGTCTATACCCGACCCAAATCAATAGGTCGAGGTAACAGTTGATCCGATTTCACCTTTAGCTAATCGTACCTTTCCTAAAGAGAGTGAATATGATACCACTCAAGTTCTTTTTCTTTCTTTAGATTCTAATGAGCTTGGGGGCAGTCCTCCTGTTCCATCAATACAGGAGGAAAATCCTCTCGCTCTCGTAACTCAAGGGGTTAATTCTCTCATTCTTACAATACCCCCTCCAAGTATTCTGGTCACTTCCTTTGATTGGAATCGAGTGGTTGGATTCCATCTTCCTTCTTATGTGCCTTTCTAGATCATAGTACAATTTTGTAATGTGATTGTATCTGGCACTATTATAGATGAAGGTGCATCAATGAGTATCCTTTCCTCAACTGCTTGGCAAGCACTTGGTTCGCCACCGCTTGTGCCTATTACCTATAATCTATTGGGTTTTAACAGAGGAACCAATCAACCATTAGGGATACTCCCTCAGTTACCTATTACTTTGGGAGGAAAAATTGTTTATTTGAATGTGATGGTAGTCCCGGGCCCTTTAGATTACAATTTACTTCTTGGGAACGACTATGTTTATGACATGAGAGCTATTGTTTCAACGCTCTTTCAAGTGATTTGTTTCTTGCATGAAGGCATAATTGTCATCGTCGACCAGCTTTCATTTGCCGGTCCAAATATGGATTAAAGTCAACCATCTTCCCTAAATGGTCGTTTTGTAACAATGGTATCATCCCCGCCACGGGTTAATTATGTGGCAACCTGTTCCATACCTACATCAAATGATGATCAATTCAGTGATGTTGTACATCATGTACTGGGGGCATTGGAACTAGATTTCTCCTTCATGACCTCTTATGAGTCGTAAAAAACAACCCCCATGAGGATAGTTCCTGGTCTTGTGTCAACCTCGTTAAAAAAAGAAACAAGGAATATGAGGATAGTTCTTTTACTGTGCCAACCTCATTAAAAAATGAAACAGCTCATATGAGGATAGTTCCTTGTCTTGTGTCAACCTCATTAAAAAATGAAACAAAGGGAATGAGGACAGTTCCTTGTCTTGTGTCAACCTCGTTAAAAAATGAAACAAAAGGTATGAGGATAGTTCTTGGCCTTGTGTTAACCTCGTTAAAAAATGAAACAAGGAATATGAGGATACTTCCTAGTCTTGTGTCAACCTCGTTAAAAAATGAAACAAGGAATATGAGCATAGTTCCTTGTCTTGTGTCAAGCTTGTTAGAAAATGAAACAAGGAATCTGAGCAGAGTTCCTTTCTCATTAAAAAATGAAACAAGGTCCCAAGTTCTGAGTCGAGTCTTTCACTTGATCTCGTAAAAAACCTTCATTCCATCCACTTGATAGCCACGAGTAGTCTACTTAGGTGAATGTAATGAAGCTTTGGGGGCATGCACCTAATGGTAAAGTTAAGTTTCCCTGTAGGTTATGTGAAGGGAATCACCCCATTCACCTTTTTCCCTATCTGGACGAAGCCAAAAAGGTGTTGGATAACCGTCCTACTTCACTGCAGCGACTTCCATCTGGTTACAGGAGACTCTCCCTTTCATCATGCCGGGGGCATGTAAACCAATCTCAAGCATAGTTCTTCATTTCAAGCTTGTGTAAAAATGAAACTGAATTTAAGCATAGTTTTTTGTTTCAAGCTTGTGTAAAAATGAAACTGAATCCAAGCATATTTTTTCATTTCAAGCTTGTGTAAACATGAAACTAAATCCAAGCATAGTTCCCTATGATTCAAGCTTGTGTAAAAATGAACCCATTTCCATTTTTAACCCTCATGATTTCCATTCTATCAACCTCTTTCATCATATGAGCCTTGGTTGTTTTCATCTCATCAACCGCCATCCCTTTGGCCGATCATATGCTTTCACTTGGTTGTTTTACCCTTTTTTGAGGAACAGTTGCAATGAGTGGTCTTAATAGCCAACCTCTTCATAGAAATCATCATGTTTTGAGAAGTTACAACATCATCGGAACTAGTTGCTACCCTAGACACCACTTGTTCCTCAAAATGGAGTCCTCTTTAAGCTCTTTTCAGACTCTCTAAATATGAAAATATTGTCGAGCGCTAGTCCTTTCCAACTTGTTAACATATTGGAAAAGATATATCTCTTGTATTATTTTATGCTTTTTTGGACTTGAGAGATTAATTTATGAAAAAGAACTTGTGGAGTTTTCTTTTTGTACATTTTCAATCTCTCTAAACATGAAAAGGACCAAGTTATCTTTGTCGTTAAACCCATTAAAAACATCAAATAGCGACAAACGTGTCCATCTAGACAAGACCGAGTTTCACCTTCGCTAGAATCATTAAAACATCAAATAGCAATGGATTCACCCGAACGGTGAAATTATACAACAAGCATATGTTATCCTCCTCAAGCTTGATAAAAATAAAGAGGTACTGGTCAGCAATGATTGGGGAAAATGGAAAAAGGGGAAAACCACTTTATGGTAGCAGGTCGCTCTTGAACATGACACTTTCACTCCATCACCGTGACTATCTGGGTTGGGTTATTAGCTTGATGGTTATCACATCGTTGGTCTATCATACCATCCATCACTTTGTTTTGGGTCAATGCTACCAATTCACTTTAGTGTCACCGACATGTTCAAGAGAAGTCATCCAATCAAAATCCATCTTTTGCAATACCACAAACCTTCATTTTCATGACCACCATTCTTGAAATTTGTGTCGTCAGTCAAATTCCATCTCTAAAAATCACTACACTCATTTCGTGTCATTGATGTGGGATACATCAAGGCCCTCCTGCGATGAGTCGCTTCTTGTTGACATCAACTCATTATCCAAGAAGTTGACTTAGAAACACCCATTCAGTACCTTGAGGCTTGCATGCATCAATGGCAGGTTTCTCACTTTCAGTGATAGGAATACATCAATGGCCTTCAACCAAAAGAATTTGTATGGTGTTAGACATCAAATCATCCATTCACACCATGCAAAATGTACTGTAGTACCTTGAGGATCGTTATCATTATCGTTGTTTTCTCTCGCATTTGTTAATAGCTTACATCATCAGCTAGTAATCTGATGGTGTCTTCCCATGTTCGACTTTAAATCACATATTCACATGGTTAGACTCATACTTGAGCGAACAGTTGATCGAGATTGAAGACCCCGGATCTAGTTTCATCCATTCAGGCTGCGATATCAGGAGTACTAAATCATATGTACAATGGCTTTTCATTGATGGTCATTCCGATCATGGGTCTATATCTGTATATGACTGTTTATGTACATGTAATGAAAGTTTATAAGCTGAGCATGGGTATGCCTTCCCTCAGCAATTCATGTAAAATCAAATATCATGATATATGTATTGTAATTGATGCAGGTCACCTTCCACTTCGATACCTCCTCATTACATTGTAAAGCATTTCATTCGACATTGGCATTTTTCCGACTTCATGCGTTAGGGGGCAACTATTACAGATCCATTTGGGCAAATCAAATCCCAACATTCAGATCAGTGTTCTAGGGCTCATCAAACTCGAAATTCAGTTGTTTCATGCCCTAAACAAGTCAACCCTTTGAATGCCTCCTTCCCAGACTGTTTCATGACTTGAAGACATCCAGAAATTTCCTCTAGGGGGACCAGCACAGGTAAGCCCTTATGAAGGTGTGCTACAGAGTATCTAATTCCACTGCCTGGGTGCTTTGCAGAGCACTTAGGCTTCCTTTCACCTGTGTTGGGCGAGAATGAGAGAAATTCACATAGGGTTTGGGAATATTCTTATCTTGTGGAGTCATTTAGAATTTTCCCTGTATTATCAACTCTTATGAGCTTGAAAATGAATGAGGAATGAGTTAAGGATCATCCTATCCTCTCATCCCTTCCTCCATGGAACTAATTCTAAGCATGGAAGGCCATTCAATGTCACCATTAATGACAAAACCTCCTTCATCTTCTTATAAATTGACCACTCATCTAAGTGATTAAGGGTTGGATTATGTTGAATTGTAAGGAGATAATTCTATTATGAGACTTGACTTTGGAGCAAATGATGTGATGCCACGAGCTTGTCTTACTTTTGATGTGATGTGGATGGGATCCAAGCTAGAGGAATTAATTTGAATCAGACACTAATGGTTGTAATTCCTTCTTCTATCTAATAAAGTGTTTGAACCTTTTTCCATATGATATGTTCTTTCATAATTCTTATATGTATGAATTGCTTCTCATTCCTTTCATTTATATTCATTGGATTGTATGTTTTGATCGGTTTTCATCTTTTGTTGTGTTGAAAGGGTACTTTTAAAGTGGATTAAGTACGGGAGGGAGTGACAGAATCGATACAAGGGAGACGAGAGGAAAGCGGAACTACAGGTTGGCCTTCTATCCTCTATTCTTATCTATTTCTTATAGGGAAAGTCTAAAACACTTTAAACTATTGTTCTAGGCACAACTACTTGTCTAGTGATTTAGTATTTATCCGTAGCTGCTAAATTCTCCAAAACACCTTCCCCTCCACTTATCCCCCCAAGAAGGAAAATGGATGATGAAATTAAGCTGTCTATTTTTAAGGGATTGTGATAAGATGATCCTGATCAGTTCTAGTTTGTAGCTGATGTAGTATGGACAATAAGACAGATCACTAGTGACAATGTAAAGAAGGCACATCTCGTCACATCACTGTAAGAAAGAGCACTAACCTAGTATATGAAATACTCTACAAATAACTCGGCTACTTTGTTGGATGAAATTAAGAAAGCATTGGTATATGAATTCATAATGTCAAAATCAGAATCATAATGCATCACAAAGCTAAAATAAATCAAACAGACAACAAATGAATCTATGTGGGAGTTGGACTAGCGATTCAAGGTGTTGATGGGTCAAGTAAGATTTAATATACCCCCAGAACAACATAAATAATGGTTCATAGTTGCGCTACTACCACATATTAGATTACCTTTGACACAATAGGAGATCATGACTCAAGATGAAGCATTAGAAATTGCGATGAAGCTGGAAGCTTCGCCGATTGGAGATACTCATGCAGGAGTACAGCATATACAAAGTTGACTAGCCAATTTGACCTTGGAATTGTAGGATCTCAAGAAAGGTAAAGAGTCTAGATTAGAAGTATGGTGTACAATGCAAAGCAAAGGGTCATTATAAGGATCAATGCCTTCTGTTCAGAGATTATTTGGCAAGTGGAGCGCCAAACCCAGTAAACCCAGGTCTATGATGCAAGATTTGTAGAACGAGAGGCTAACATTGATGTGAATATTTCTACCTATAACAAAAGTATGTACATACCCTAAAGCAACTTCTTTGTAACTTCTGTAGATCAGTAGGACATGATGAGAAAAATTTCCAAAGTTATGACTTGATGATGGAGCACACTGCTGATACTTATAGAATGCAATATGAGGGAGATACACACAAGGAGCCATGCCAACACGCTAGCCAAGGAGGATTTCAAGGATGAGGATGAGGATGAGAAGGAGGAGTTGGTCGAGGACGTGGCCAAATTATCTGTTATAACTATGGATAGGTAGGACTCTTCGCAAGAGACTGTCAAAAACCTACGACAACATGCAGTTAATGTAAGTCTTTTGATAACGTGATAGAAGAATGTCCATACATATTACAAAGATGTAAGAGAAAAGAAACCAGTAGCTTGCAGCAAATATCCAAATGATGACCACTGAGCCAAGGGAGGATCAACCACGCATCGACATTGTAACAAGAAGCGGAGCTGCAACTGGAAATGATAAAGGCAATTGAAAAAATGAAGTTGAAGCTACACGGGTAAGAAAAACTACTAAAAAATCTATTGCATTTGATATCTAAAGGAAAGGAAAGTATTCATGGAGGTGAGGTGAAAATTTATGGATGATGGGTCCTCGACCTCTAACGCGTGGCCAAATTAGAAGGATAACTGTGAGATAGTACTGGTTGCGACACAAGATGTGGATTGGAATATTTTGAAGTCTTTTCTACAGACTTGCATGAAGTTGTTGAGAGATCAAAAGGCAATAGAGGGATTGTAGGAAATGATAGACTCTTGTGCTCCTAAAGAAGTACCACATAGTGGGATGCGCACAGTGAATAATATTCATAGACACAAGAAGAAGACTGGAAAGGAAATGAGGCTTACAACGCAGACTGGGGAATACAACATGGATAAGGTTATCTTGGATCTATGATCTAATTCCAATGTATTTCCGCAGAAAACTTGGGAATTGATCGGTAATCCAAAGCTGAAATGGTCAACTATCCATCTGAAGATGGCGAATCAACATAAAAGTTTCATGTATCATAGTAGACAATGATGGGGTGTGCATTACCACTGACTTCGAAGTGATTGAGATTGTGGATGAAAATAATACCTACCCTGCATTTCTTGGATTGGATTGGGCATTTGATAACATGGATATAAGTAACTTGAAGAAAAGGTAAATGATATTTGAAAGAAATAATATGAGAGTTATTGTGCCATTAGATCCATCGGAGGGAGCAAGATATACTGAACTTGTTAGAGAAGAGTACAACGCGGAAGACATCGATAACATTTATCAGATAACAACAAAAGAGGAACAATGGATTAACCCTGCTGTAAATGGGAAACCGACTTTGGAGCAAGATAATTCCCACACTTTCGATTCAGAAGAGGAATTGGAAAAATGGTAGAATAGGTTGCATGAAGAATCTACAAGGTGATGTGCAAGGATCACTAAAGAAGTGCACTGTATGACAGTTGAGGTACGTGATTTACCTTTGTATGATGGTTTGGGTGATGTAAATACTTTCTTTAGAGATTATAAAAGACGAGTACTTGAACGGTAGAGATTGTTAGCTCCGAATCAAGCACTGAGGGCCACTCCTTCTAGATGGTGCGGTACTCATAAGAAGAATATAGGGGATTGGAAAAAATGTAGAAGGTTGATGTGGGTAAGGTTTGGTTAAATAGAAACAGATCTCATAGACAAGTATGATGGCCAAAATGATCCTAGAGACCACATACATCTTTGTGTGATTGTTTGGGGAGAAATTCCGTGAGAATAATCGGTGCACGAATTCATCCAGACCCTGGAGACAATTCCTCAGAACTGGTATTTGGAAACTGAGCTTCGACATGATACTGCTAGTTGGCAAGAAATGGTTGATGGATTTATAATGACACTCAGATTTGAAGATGACTATCCACATATAGATGCAGCTTTGAATATAGTTAAGAAGAATATTTTTGAGAACGAAGTTCTAGTTATCTGGTAACTTGATTGGGATGTGCAGGTACGCAATGTAATGGAATGCTATAATCTCACTTCTGAAGAGGATTAAGATCCTCACAATATTTACATCAAAGAATCAGAAGGTCATCATGAAGTAAATGGACCTAAGATAGATATGCCTAATATAATGAAGCCATTGAAGATGAGGAAGGTGAATATAGGGTCATAGGCTGAATCGAAGTTCACAACAATAGGATATTACTAGGATGAAGACACAATCAACAAGATAACAAATCTCTTGCATGAATATGAGGACCTTTTCCCCACTAAGTTTTCAGATATGAAGGGCATATTAGGAGATTTGGGAGTTATGAAGATTCCTCTGAATCCTGATGCAAAACCTGTCAAGAAGAGACCTTATAGAATGAATCGAAAATACAAGGAGAAGGTGAAAGAAGAGTTAGACAAAATGTACACAACTGGGATAATCAAACCTGTTGAAGAGTCTAAATGGGTAAGTCGCATGGTGGTTTAGGAAAAGAAGGCAAAAGGGGAAATCATAATTTGTGTTTGACTTAAGGAAACTGAATGATGCATACCTACATGACCCCTTCCCTACACCATTAACAGATGAAGTATTGGACAATGTAGGAGAACATGAGGCCTATTATTTCACAGATGGATTTTCAGGATACCATCAGATCAGAATTGTGCCAGAAGATAGACATAAAATGAATTTTGTGATAGAGTGGGGCTCTTATCAGTATTCGGTGATGCCTTTTGGATTAAATAATGCACCTGCTATATTTTCCAGAGTTGTAATTTCGGTCTTCAAAGAATATATACACAAGTTTCTAGAAGTATACTTTGACGATTGGACAATCTTTGGTCTGCTAAATAAGCATGTGGCTAGCTTAAGGTTGATGCCATATACATGTAGGAAGTATCAGATCTCATTGAACTTGAAGAAGAACAACTTCTGTGCACAATTTGGTATACTTTTGAGACATGTAGTTTGTAAACAAGAATTAATGGTGGATCCCACGAAGATCGTAGTTATTGTGAATCTATAAACACTAAAAATAGTGAGACAACTACATATGACACTAGGACACACTCGATACTACATAAAGTTTATAAAGGTGTATGCACAGATGACTGCACCGATGGAGAAATTGACGAAGAAAGATGTGACTTTTCAATGGAGCGAAGAGCGCCAGAAGAGCTTGGATGTTCTAAAAGAGAAGATGGTGACAACACCTATTCTAGTTTTCCCAGACAAGAAGAAGGAGTTCCATGTACATGTTGGTGCATCTTGCATAGCATTGGGTGTCATGCTAGCGTAGCTAGGAGCAGGGGAAATTGATCATCCCATAGCGTTTGCAAGAAGGAAACTACACAACGCAGAAAATAACTATAGCATGATGAATAGAGAAGGATTAGCTATGGTATATGCATTACATAAGTTCATGCACTACTTGTTGGGAGCGCATTTCAAAATGGTCACTGATCACTCTGCACTGAAATACTTGGTGAATAAGCTTGTTTTAGGAGGAAGTATATATCGATGGCTTTTATTATTCGAGGAGTATGACTTTGAAGTTATAGTGAAGCAAGGGAAATTGAATGTTGGACCTGATTATCTCAAGGATAGAGAGAGGAGAAGAACCCACAAACATCAAAGATAACCTGCTCAATGCACAACTATTTGTAATTAGAGTCATAGATGATCACTTCACAGATATTATTTAGTTTTTGGCCACATGAATGGCATCCACGAAGTACACTATGAAGCAAAAGAAGGAGTTGGTGGTTCGAGAAACTAATTTCTCGTTGACTGCTAGACACTTGTACAAAATGGGACCAAATGAAGTACTGCGCAGATGCATCCCTTAACATGAACAACAAAGTATTCTGACATAAGCTCATGGAGGAGTTGCAGGTGGGCACTATGTAGGAAAATCCACTTTGCAGAAAATCTTGAAGGATGGACTATGGTGGCCCACAGTACATAAGGATGAAAAATAATTCTATCAATCATGTGATGTATGTCAAAGAATAGGAAAGCCATCTAGAAGAGACGAGATGCCACTAGTGCCACAGGTAACTTTGCAAGCTTTTGAAAAATGGGCTATTGACTTTGTTGGACCTATCAGTCCATCGGGAAAGAAGATTGGTGCGAGGTATATAACCACTGTAACTGATTATTTGACAAGATGGGTTGAGGCACAACTAGTGAAAGATTGCAGTGTGGAAACTATTGCAAAGTTCATCTTTGAATATATACTATCCAGGTTTGGTTGTCCAAAGATCTTGATGAGTGACTAAGGCACACATTTCTTGAACAAGACCATTGAAGCACTAACTGAAGAAGTTCAGGTTTACCACCAGAAGAGAACCCCTTATCATCCTCAAGCAAATGGAATAGTTGAATATTTCAATAAGATCCTGGAGAATGCATTGAACAAGGTATGCAATGTGAACAAAGTTGACTGGGATTTGAGAATTCCAACAGTGTTGTGGGCATATAGAACAACATGTAAGAAATTGACAGGGCAGACACCGTTTAGGTTGGTATATGGACAAGAGGCAGTTATGCCTATGGAATACATCATGCCAAGTTTGATAATTGCAGTTGTAAGAGACATGGAAAACCCTGAAATTATGAAGGAAAGAATGTTGCAGATACTAGCTCTAGAAGAAGATAGGTTCATAACAAGGTTCCATTAGCAAATTTAGAAAGCAAGGGACAACATCTGGCATGATAGGCATATCAAGAAGAAGACATGCCAGGAAGGAGACCTTGTATTATTATATGACAACAAATTTTTAAGTTCCCTGGAAAATTTAAAATACATTGGTTAGTACCATATATCATCAAGAAAATATCTCATGGTGGTGTAGTTCAGCTCATGAAGTTGAATGGTCAGCTAATTCCGGGATGACTCTGTCCCTAGAGCTTCACACTGAAAAGAAGGGAAGGAAGACTTAGTGGGCATGGGACTATAAACTACTCTGCATAAAAGGGACTTCGCTGAAGGAAGATTAATGCACAATACTCAGGGATATGATGAAGTCCAAAGGAACTGCGACAAAGAAAAAGCAACTGCACCACGAGGAAAGCTTCGTTGAAGTTGGCCAAAAATATGATTGTTGGAAGGAAAAATCTACCTTTAGAAGGAAATTTTTATTAATGGACACAGGAGAAGAGCATTTATGAAGCACAATTAGTCGTATCTAGCCCCATACCTGACTAACAAATGGAAGAGATAGTCCAATAGTATAATGCGGTCTACAATGGAGCTGTAGCGAAAATTAAGGGAACTGTAGTTGAGTGACTCAGGACGAGTCACGAGTGAGTGTTGGGGGCCTATTGGGTGTAGCCCAACTTGGTCAAAGACTATGTTTTAAGGAGCGGAGATGACGCAGTTATATTCACCACACAATGTTTAGGGGCTTTGGGGTGGGTCAAAAGTCCCTTATTTTGTAACGAGATTCGGGTATTAGTCCATTGTTTGTTAGATCCATGGTATGTGAACCATGGTCTTGTAGTAAGAAAGTATATATAAAGAATATGTAATACTTTTTCGAATATAGAAAAGACTAACTAAGCATAGATTGTTCGTATTCTATGTCTTGAGTCTGTATTTTTGGGGAAGGCTCTGCAACTGAGTGCGCGGATGCCTTGAATAGTCTATAGCTAAGTGCACAAACCACCTACATCTGGGTGTGCAGGTTAGGGAGGAGCATGTACTGAAGATCCTCATTAATAAAGAATAATTTTTGGTGAAGTATTGTGTATCTTTCTATGTTCAGTCTCTATTGTTATTGATATCTTTATGCATACTTTTTACTGAATTATGTGAAAGAATACATGTTATACTATTTTCTGTTATGTTTATACGTTAAGTACCAATCTGTAAGGTTAATCACCAGTGCGAAGTTATTCATGTACATGAAGTTGTAGGTAGATATAAGGCATAAGCGAATACATAGGCACCACAATGCGCATATCCCTCTGGCTACAGAAACCTGATTATGCAACCTCCCATAACCGCTTTGGGTGAGACTGTGATATGCTTGCAGGTCATTATTAGAAGGGCCAGTGGTTGAGGGTTTTGTTGGTGTGCAACACACTTTGAACCTAGGTCAAGCCCCCTTAAACCAACAATCCTGCACCGCCCATTTATCCCAATGGACTCAAACAACTCAACCGGTTGTCATACTCTTGCCTTCAACTACCCTTTACTCATGCACTGAGCTTCATCTGGGTCTTACATTACCTATTTGGTTTCATTCAAATTTCCAAAACTCCATTAAATTTCCTCTTTCCCCAACCAATTCCCAACATTCTCAAAACATAAAAGGAAAAAACAACAAGCAAATAATAAGAAAAACAATGAGAAACCAATAACAATTTGACACCGCAAACAAAGTGGCATGGCCATGCACCAGACATAAAAAAACTACAAATCAAGTGAAAACAAATAAAAAAAGTTTGAAAGCATAAAATTTTCAACCTACACCATGACTCAATTGCCATGGGTTCCCAATGCTTCTAAGGGAAAGTTCAACCTGAGCCTTCTTAAAGTTTTCATGGCAATCTCTTTTGCCATGCAATCCCTTGCATCATACTACATAAACACATAACTTTCAGTGTATAAATGAATATAACAATATACTAGATACCTTACCTTGTTATACCTAAGACGCTAACCTATAACCTAACACATACATGTATCATCTCTCAAGGGACTCTAATTCCTTGACAAATCTAGCCATAACTGAAAACCATCTATTGTACCTGTCAAATTCATGTTCATGAATATGACACATATCCACATAATGTCAAAAACAATCATGGTTAAGAAGATTTCATGTATTCATGCAAAGCACTCATTCATTTGGAATTGTGGTTTCCAAACCTAAACAAAGGAATTCTCACCCAATTCCTTTCTTTTAAATTTTACCTTACTACAATCGAGTCTTACTATGTGCTATCACATCACTCAACTGCTATTTATGTAAACAAATCAACTTTTACCTTGTCATGCTAATGCCAAGCATGTTTCCCTACAACTGTTCACACATGTCAGTCACATCTTCCAAAGATCAAGACAACATATCTATTAATTTGAAATTAACCTTTACCAAGACTAACAACCATGTCATAATCAAATCACTTTCAGTATTCAAAACACTACAACTAGAACCCACTTGCACGCAAGTGCATATCAACTCTCTCAACACATATTATTAGTACAACTGCCTTGAAAAAAGATCATTCCTTCATGCAATTATATAGGCACACATAGTCATATCATGCAACTAATCAAACACTCAAACAACCTATAAACCTACCATGTTACCTAAACCAAATAGACGACATAATCAAAATCATACCTCAATGTATCTCAGGGGATGCTATCACATATGCACATGTCAATACAAATTAGTATGACGCAATATCACAAATATATCAACTCATACTTGAATATCATAACCATAACCATCTGCACAGAAAAATCTAGATTATCATGATACATAATAACATCAAGATCTTAAATGAAATGACCATAATCATCATGTGTATGACCACAATGCATATAACAACAAGTTAACTACCATACATGACTATCTAATGCATGTGCACATGACCACACTAATCAACTAGCATATATCATGCATGTAACCACAATAGAAATAGATTGATAGACATGTACATAACCATAATGTAGATAACCACCATTAAACAACATACTTGCATGCCCAACATACAAACCTATATGACAATATGATCTTACCTCGAGTTCCAGTACTACAACCTCGCTCTATTAATCTGCTTCTCCCACTCTATCTCAACCAAAATATCATCATCATAACATACCTTCAACATCATGATAGCACAAATTGCAACAATTACTATAACGATGCATGCATAGAAAACACATAGACAACTGGCATGCATGCATTACAAACACCTTCCATCCATCTAGTCCAAGTGTTGAACCTAGGAGCTCTAACACCACCTTGTGGTATCATATATCACCAAAAGAGAATGGAAACTCACTTTGATACCACTTTGTGGTATCAAATATCACCCAAAGAGAACAGAACCTGCTATGATACCACCTTGTGGTATCATATATCACCCAAAGAGAACAAAAATATGTCATAATACCACTTTGTCATATCAGATATCACCCAAAGGGAATGGAAACCTGCTCTGAAACCACCCTATAACCCCCTCCTCCCCCACTTACCCAAGTTCACTGGTCCACCAGGGTAAATATGTGACTAAGAGTTACTATGATATGACTCAACCTCCTAAGTATATTTAAGGAAGTGGAATTGACAAACCAAAACTTTACTGACCTTCCTCAGGAGCTACAGGGCCCCTAAGAGCTAAACCACCCCTCTACGTGCCCAAAACCCGAGTTAAATTTATTTTTCAGTGATATGGACTCCTCATCGTAGGAATAACATTGCATGAATTTGACTGTAGGCCTCCAGTCGCATGCATAAGCCTGTAAGATAGCAACTACAGTCTTTTTTCCTAGTTCAATGCACGCGAATGTGAAATCTGAGCCACTTTTTTAGGGCTAATCTCCAGACCACTGCCTAAAACTTGATGAGACTTTCCAGAATAATAAATTCCCCAAAGAAAAATCTTTTAACATAAAACTTAGAAAATAAATTTACCTAAAAATGCTTACCATGACAATCATTTCGTCAAACATATGGTGAACATGTAATCTATAGGTCATGAAAGCATATCTGATCATAGGAGTCTGAAACTTATCTGAGAATCACCAAGAAGGTCTAATGCACTCTCATAATAGTTGCAATAACATTTTTTAGCCCATGCATTCATCAACCATTCATATATTCATCAAACATGTCAAGATCCATGGAAATTATTCATATAACCAACATATAAGCAAAAAATAACCAACGTAGAAACCAACAAATAACCAACATATAAACCATGGAAACTCAACCATAATATCACTATCATAATAAATAAATATGCTTATAGATCACAATAGAAAATACCTCTTACTAACACATGAAAATACGAACCAAGTCGGGGACTTCCAAGTACCACCCTCAAGCCAACAGGGATGAACCAAATTTTTCTTTCATCCAATAAACCCCATGCCATATTCCAAGAATGAATGTGGGATCCCATGGATTAACCAAAACAAAACCAAACTAGGGCTTCTAGAGGCCGAACCACCTCAACCCTCAACCAATGATTCCACCTCCTGATTAAACATCACTAATCATCACCAGATCGGTCTCTACCCAAGATTTTCAAGGCTCCAAAGCATTTGTTCCAACCCAAATCCAGGATTAGTAACTCAACCCACAACTACTGCAGGGCTCTAGAGTGTTTTTCTAACCAAGGCTCCAGGACTAGTAACTCTGCCCACCAAGGGCTCCAGAGAATTTGTCCAACCAATAATTCCAGGACTAGTAACTTAACTGAAGTTGTTCTAGGGATTCCAGAGCATTTGTACAACTGAGGCTTTAGGAACTAGTAACTCAAACCACATCCATAAAGAACATGAGAAATAATCAGAAACAATCAAGTGGAAAACCCACAACACCATGGCTATCTAAGAAATGAAAAGGCTAGGAAAAACCACTATCAATCCAGGAAATCCTTCATGCCAATGACAAATCATAACAAAATAACCACATGCACACACCATGCATTCTAAAAATATCAATGAAATCATACATGAAACTCGATATCTACAAAGAAATCCAGCTGTAACCATTGATCCACCTGTTCCCTTGCATTCTCCTGCTTCCCTTTTCCTTCTTTTCCAAATCCAAAGAGAACTAGATTGCTCCAAGCATGCTCCAAGAATGCTCCAAGTTTTTTCTAAGTGCACAAAAGTATGGGAGAGAGAGAATAGAATGAGAGTACCAAAGGCTGAACTGACAAAAGATAACACTAATGAAAGCCTCACACACTAACCAAAAGCCATGAACTAATCCTCAAAAGACTTTTTTCATTGGGGTCTCTAATTTCTTCATTTTCCTTCATTTTTCCTTTCAATTTACTTCTCATGCAAATATGTGACCTTTCACCTTCCTTTTCTCTTATTTTCCATTATTTTCATAAATATATATCAATTATTGCCTCTTCTCCTTGCCAATACCTTTGCCAATTTCTTTAGTCATAATAAACCGAAAGTGAAACTCACTAGTATGTTTTTTCCCAACATTCAAATTGGAATACATGTCCCATGACCTTGGTCTTATATATATATATATATATATATATATATATATATATTCAATTAGGGGCTGTTAAAATGGAGATATGGTCCAAGGAAGTTAGGATTTTTTAATGATCCTAAATTCTGTCTCAAACAGGTCAATTCATAATTTTCACTCTAACTTGTTTTTGTGAGGCTTTAAAACATTAAACTTCAATAACATTAAAGGGAAATCATGCTGAAAATTTGGTCCAAGCTAGAAATATTACTTAGCTATATTTTAGGAGATATGATATAAGGAACTTAGGGTTTCTGTATGCTCACGAATTAAGTCTCAAATAGGTCAATTTTGCATTTGTACTATATATATATATATATATATATATATATATATATATATATATATATATATATATATATATATATATATATATATATATATAGTTTTATTTTTATAAGGCTTCATAAAGTGAAATTTGGACCATAATTAGAAGAAATATTAGGGAATATCCGGTTCCATTTTTAGAATTTAGTTCACTATAATTTTGGAGTTATACCCTATGGAAGTCAGGATTTGTGAATAGTCATGAAATAACTTTTAAACAATACATATTGGTATTTTTGCTATATCTTCTTGTCTAGAAATTTTCAAACTGTGAAATTTGTAGGAATTCTAGGAGACAGAGAGAAGTACCTTAGGTACAAATTCCGAAATTATATTTTAGGAATTAGACATGTGGCACACTATACAAGCTTGTTTGTGGGAAGAGTCCAAGAAATCAACAGAATTGTAGAAACTACATATCATAGTATTGTAGAACAATTTTTAAGATCCAGAATGCATCACATCTCATATATGTATCAATAAAGCTTCAACCATTATGATATTTTCCAAATCAAGGTACACAACCTACTACTGGCCTATATGTTCATTAGAAGAGCCCATTTTTTTATTATTTTGGTTTGAACAAAGAAGAAGGCTATTATTATTTTCCAACATGCCTCCAAAGAAGGCTACTACACCAATTAAATCTATTGAAGGCCCATCCATGATCCATGAATAAAGTGAATACCTAGAATTTAGCTTATTTCACTCAGAGAAGAAAGTTAATGAAATGGATAGTAGTTGGTTGAAAAAGGTGGATTTCTCAAGTTCTCAAGAAAAGCTTAAAAGAGAAATGGAAAAGAAGATGGATGAAAAAGAGGGAATATAAAAGAAGATACAAGGAATATAAATTAAAATGAATGAAAATTAGCAAGGAATGGAAAAATAAGATAGAAGGAATAGAAATGAGATAGAAGGAATACAAATGAAGGTGAATGGAAATAAGGAAGAAATACAAAAATCCATGATTGCTATCTTGAAAAGGATTCTTAAAAGGGATGTGGAGATCCAAGGAAATTGCGAAAATAAGGAGAAGCATGTTGATAATCAATCTCATATGGGGAGTATGCTATCACAATTGGAGAGTACAAATGTTGAATCACATAACCATACTCTTGAATTTTCAACCCAAGATTCACATCACCGGGGATTCAAGTCAACACTCAGGAATTACTACACCCTGAAGATTGATATGATGAAATTTGATGGTAATGATCTCGTAACATAGATATTTCAAATGGAGCAATACTTTGATATAGATCAAGTGACACCCTTACAAAAGGTAAATATCACATCCATGTTTTTAGAAAAGTATTGACATGCCTGGTATTAATGGATTTGCGAAAGAGAAAAAGGATTATGTTATAGCTTAGTTCACTTTTACAAATGAATTGATAATACATTATGGAGATATTAAAAGCAACACATTGTTTAGTCAATTGGTAAATCTTTGACAAAACGGTCCTATTACATAGCACATTCAACAATTCCAAAAGTTGAGTCTTAGAGTAAATATTTTTTCAAAGGATAACTTGTTAGACCTATTTATGGGTACTTTAAAGGCAAGCATCCAACATGAGGTGCATATCTTTGAACTCAAATCTCTAGAGCATCCTTTCAGTCTAGCAAGGAAAGTTGAAAGTAAGAATATGAACACTAGAAAATTGGTATGTAGGGCGTGGAATTCCCACAAGGAAATTTTTGGGGCTTAAAGCCGAAGTTTTGACTAAGTCTGATGTAAAGACTTCGCGATTTGTGGGTGTAGAGCTCGAAGTTGTAATTAAGTCATAGGGTTGTCCGTCCTTATTAAGTATAAAGTGTAAATTCATGTCTTTGGATCGTAGAGTAGGATAAGGCTCTATAACTGAGTGCGTAGAGGCCTAGTAGTCCGCAGCTGAGTGCGCGGACCCCTACAGCTGAGTGCGTAGGGCAGGTTGAGTTTGTAACCAATTGAAGCATTAATAAAGAGAAGTTTTACATTATTTCTGTGTATCTTTTCCTGTTTTATGCATTGAAGTATATTAGGTATGAATTGCAAGTTTACTATTTATTTGCTGCGCGAACTTATATGAATGTGTGGAATAACTGAATATAAGATAAAGTATCTGGTTACGCAAAGATAACTAATTTTTATAAGAAGATAAGTAAGATCTGCAGTGTAACTTGCGGAAATAACGCAGATCACTGCTTTAGCAGTGCAAAAGCTCCTCAGCCCTTGGTTAGGGCTACGCGAAGGAGAGTATAATAGAGCGTGATTGCCTCATAGGTTAGGAAAGTATGCAAAGTGACCTGTGTGAAGGTATTCATAGTTGGACTAAATTGACCCCTCAGACATCTCAAGGGTGCAGAAACTTGGTTCCAACATCCCCCCATACTGCTTCGGGTGAGACCTCGGTTTGCACTCCGAGGGATGTTTCCGAAAGGGCCAGTAGTACAGGGATTTGTTTGGCTAAATAGCTTCGAACCTAGGTCAGGCCCCCTCAAGCCAACAAATGGTTCTGTTGTCGAGACCAGAATTTGCATAGAGATGTCTGATGTCGTATCATTGGAATCCAACTAAGAAGGAAATTGAAGGTTGGTTGGACAGGAGAATTCACGAGTTCGCAGCGTAGGAGAATAGGAATCTGCGACTATCAAAGGAAGAGTGGTTAGACTGTTACCTTACACAAAGATCCACAAATTTTTTTTCGCATCTTTTCTTACTGAGCTATACGAGTGGATCAAAAAGCTATCATAGAGCCAAGGAAGGTGGAAACTTGGCAATCATATTGTGTGGACCCCAGAGTTGGTGCACAGATTGGAAGCATCGGAGGATAAGATCACACGCGATGTTGATCATTGGCTTGGTCAGATTGTAGGAGGATTCATTATTGAGTTTACGGTAGATACTTCAGTTACATATAGTGAGGCAAAGTGATGCTTTCTCAAAGGACCATGAGGTAAGTACGTAAAGTCTCTGAATACTTGGATTAAAATGTTATTGTGTGAAAAGAGGGTTATGCAATTACCTTGATGTTTGGGGCTACACGAAGTGGAAAAACCTACATAAATGAAGGGAGTAAGGGACTAGAGAATAGCCCTTTGATTTCACCTCCATTAGGGGACAAGGAAGAGCTCGTGAATGTCTCACAAAGAAGTGAGATCAATTTGATAAGGCAGAGGATTCCATGCATACGACCCCCACCCACACCACCACTAGCTTCACCGCCTTCACCTCCATCTTCACCTGTACCACCTCTGCCACCACCGCGAGTCAATATGGCAAGCGCAATAAAGTTGCTTGTGTTCAAGGGAGTAGGAAAGGAGGATCTAGACCAATTTTGGTTCATGATAAGAGCCGTATGGGAAGTGCATGGAGTGATAGATGATAATATACAGAAAGTGATGGTGGTCAGTGCTCCGCAAGATCGCGTGCTGACTTGGTATATTAAGCATTCTAATGAAAATCCGAATGTGGGGATCACGGATATCCAAATTGCGCTGAACAGTGAATTTAGCAGGCTGAAGTCAGAGGTGCAGTTAATCATTGGATTCAAAGAGATCAAAATGCTAATAGGTTAGATCCCTTCGGAATTGGATTAGAGACTAAAGTGCACAATTCGCGAAGCTAATATGAATTTGATGGATGGACAACACCGTGAATGGTTTGTAGCATTGCTGATGCCACATTTGAGGAATGCATTGTTGCCACAGAGGTTAGCAACGCAGGAAGAAGCCTTGGAGATCGCGATGAGGTTGTACGAGACCCAAATACAAGATCCTAACTTGGGAGTTTAGCAGATCCATGCGCAGTTGAAAAACTTATGACTTGAGATGCAGAGTTTGAAATAGGATAGGACAGCTCGCCTGGAAGTGCGTGGAGAGGTATGGTGCATTAAATGTAACCTGGGTCAGGGTCATGACAAGAACCACTGCTCGATATTCGCAAATTACCTTGTAGGAGGAGGACCGATGCCATTAAGACCAGAGACCCAAGCAAGACCTAGTGCGACACCTTCTTTGTGGTGTGTGATTTGTCAAATAGGAGGAAAGCATGCTACGGACAACTGCCATTTGTTACAAAAGTACACACAAAATTCACAATATTTGTTTTGTAATTTTTGTAGATCGGTTGGACACGACGAACACACTTGTAGGAGTTATGAGCTGATGATGGATAGAAATCCCACCTACAGGGTACAGGCCGAAACATGACACCTTGACCAAAAAGTAGGAGTGGCATGAACTGGATTTCAGGGGCATGGGTGAGGTCGAGGTGGAGGAGGACCCAGAAGAGGTCGCGGACAGCTGATATGTTACAATTGTGGAGGGCCAGGACATTGTGCTAGTGATTGTATGAATCCAACGTGTCCATCATGTTTGTATTGTACCTTGTTTGATCATGAGATGGAGGATTATCCTACGGTGATAGCTAGGATGCGCGACAAGGGAACGATCCAACCTCCCCTGACTCAGAACCTACAATGATGAGGTCTGAGCTGCGTGAGGAAGATCCAAATGTAAACATTGTGCTTCGAAGTGGAATTATGATGGGAGATGATAAAGGCAAACAACCCAAAGATAGTACTTGGGTTCGAAAGGCTCTGACGAAAGAAGCAGAGTTTGATTTGGAGCGCGCTAAGGAAACCTTTATGGAAGCAAGGAAGAGCCTCGCTGATGCCTCCAATTCAGGAGGAAAAGATAGATCAGAGCTGGAAATGGACCCATCTATGCTTATGACATTCCTAGAAACATGCATGAAGCTACTGCACAACAGTAAGGATGTAAAGGGATTGCAGGAACTCATTAACAAATGTGTTGGGACCGCACCAAGAGAGCTGCACACGGAAGATTAGAAAGCATTCGACGAGGATGTGAAGAGAAATGAGGTTGACCGCACATATTAGAGAATATGAGATGGACCAAGTAATTCTGGACCTGGGATCAGACGCGAACGTTCTTCCAAAGTAGACATGGGAATGCATGGGAAGGCCTATGCTGCAACGGTCTCCTATCCAACTGCGAATGACAAAACAAAAAAAGATAATACCTATGGGAAGATTGTAGGGAATCATCATGGATATTGAGGGAGCGAGCACGCTAGCAGACTTTGAAGTGATAGAGATTTTTGATGACAACAATCCCTACCCCACACTCTTAGGAATCGAATGGGCCACTGACATGAATGGTGTGATTAATTTGAAGAAGCACAAGATGATTTTTGAGAAAAGGTCTCTACGCATAGTCATACCTTTGGGCCCTGCGGAAGGATCGTGCTACACAGAGACGGTGCATGACTATGAAAGCGATGAAGATTTGGACTGCATCTACAAGATAACCGCGTGAGAGTAAGATTGGGTAAATCCCACTGCGGATGGACGAATATCATGGGAGCGCGAAAGCTCCTGTACGTCAGATTTGGATGAAGAGATAGAGCGATGGAAGAACCGGTTACACAAGGTAACCACGCTAAACTGTAACATGATGACAAGATCGTTGTGTTGCATATCGATAGAAGTGAGAGATTTTCCTACTTATGATGGATTAGGTGAGGTAGATGCTTTCTTGGACAGATTTGAAAGGGAGGTGCCGAAAAAGCAACGTTTCGAAGCTTTGAAGTGGGTACTGCATGTTACGCCTGCAAGGTGGTGGGGTACACACCAAGGAAGCTTTGAGGACTAGTGCGAATGATGGAGAATGATGCACATGCATTTTGGCAAGCCTCAGATGGGACTAACAGATAAGTACAATATACGGGATGGTCTATGCGTGCATATGTCTAGGCGGGTATAGGCATATGGTAAACAACCTGCGCGGGTGCACATGGACTCCACATTGGGGAACAAGGTCAATAAGCATGTGTTGGGGGGGTGCATGTGCAGGTGACCTTTATTGTTCCAAGAATATGATTTTGAGGTTGTTGTGAAGCCTAGGCGACTGAATGCGGGACTGGATCACCTATCGCGCATTGAGACAGGAGAGGAACCTACTAGTTTGGAGGAAGGATTACCTGACACACAACTCTTTGTTGTGCACGTAGTGGATGGACACTTTGAAGATATAATCCTCTTTCTCATGATTGGAACTGCACTGAAAGAGTACTCCATCCAGCAGAAGAAGGAACTGGTGGTGCGGGCAGTATATTTTTCTGTCATTGCGGAGCACCTATATAAGATGGGCAATGATGAGATACTATGAAGGTATGTACCTGAAATTGAATGAAGCCATATCCTCACGAATGCGCATGGGGGTGCTACGGGAGGACACTATGTAGGGAGAGAAACCATGAAAAATATTCTCTGCGCAAGGTTATGGTGGTCGACCCTTCATCAGGATTCAAAAGCACAATGCAAGGCCTGTGATGTATGTCAAAGAAAAGGTAAACCATCACGAAGGGATGAGATGCCCTTGAATTCGCAAATGATGTTGCAGCCCTTTGAAAAATGGGCAATTGAAATTGTAGGACCTATCAAACTTCAAGGAAAAATGAGTGTAAGATACATTATCACTGCGACGAAGTACTTGACTCATTGGGCAGAAGCACAGCCGGTAAAAGATTGCACGATTGCCACGGCCATGAAGTTTCTATTTGAACACGTATTGACACGATTTGGATGTCTGAAGATCTTGATGAGCAATTGCGGTACACATTTCCTGAACAAAATAATCAGCGCATTGACAGAAGAGTTTTAGGTGTATCATCAGAAAAGCACACCGTATCACCCCCAAGCCAATGGGACGGTAGAATCATTTAATAAAATACTAGAGACTACACCAACCAAAGTATGAAATGTGTAGTGAAGTGATTGGGACCTGCACATACCTGCAATATTATGGGCTTATAGGATGACATGCAAGAAACTAACGAGACAGACACCTTTTCAGCTGGTCTATGGAGTGGAAGTCGTAATACCAATGGAGTATATTGTGCCTAGTCTATGCATAGCAACACTCACAGGTATGAAAAACCGCGGAGCCCTGGAGGAGAGGTTTGCATAGTTGGAGGAACTCAAAGAGGAATGGTTTTTGGCTAGATTCCATCGGCAGGTACAAAAGCAACGCGGAAAGGCTTGGCACGATCAACATATTAAGTCACGCACCTTCAAGGTGAACGATTTAGTGTTACGCTATGATAGTAAGTTTGATAAATTCCTAGGAAAGTTTAGAATTCATTGGTTGGGACCGTATGTTATTAAGGAGGTCACAGACAGAGGCACGGTGTAGTTGGTAAAGCTAAATGGAGAACCTTTCCCAGGAAAAGTGAATGGAAGTTGGTTGAAGCCATACATGGGTGGCTCGACTATTTGACTAGCAGACAGAAGCACAGTCTTAGTGCTCGAGGTATCTAAAAGGAGGCGCTGGACTATAAATAGATGTAGGGGACATAGGAGCAAATATAGGGAAGCAGTTCAAATACTACAGTCTTTGAACAACGTGTCCAGGAGATACAGTAGGCAGCCACTTAGTGCGTTGTCGACCTTGCAGCAGTCCACATAGAGTTGGGAGGTCTCGGTGCGAAGATCTCTGCATCGATAGAGTGACTCGAGGGTGAGTCACGATGTTTGTGTTCAGGGCCTGTCGGGTGTGGTATCCCCCTAAGGCAAGTTTTGGGGCTTAAAGCCCAAGTTTTGACTAAGTCTGATGTAAAGACTCCGCGATTTGTGGGCGTAGAGTGCGAAGTTCTAATTAATTCATAAGGTTGTCCGCTCTTATTTTTGTAATGTAGTGTCAGCTTGAGAGTTCTACCCATGTTCCATGGACCACAGGATTGTATAAATAGAGCAAGGCTCTAAGTATAAAAAAAACATCTAATCTAAGGAATAGAAGAGAGAAGATCTAGTGATGAAGCATTAAGTCTAAAGTGTAAAGTCGTGTATTTGGGTCATAGAGTAGGAGAAGGCTCTGCAGTTGAGTGTGCAGAGGCCTAGTAGTCTGCAGCTGAGTGCGTGGACCCCTACAGCTGAGTGCGCAGGGTAGGTTAAGTCTGTAACCAGTTGAAGCATTAATAAAGAGAAGTTTTACATTATTTCTATGTATCTTTTCTTGTTTTATGCATTGAAGTATATTGGGTATGAATTGCAAGTTTATTGTTTATTCGTTGCACGAACTTATATGAATGTGTGGATAAGTGAATATAAGATAAAGTATCTGGTTACGCGAATATAACTAACTGTTATAAGAAGATAAGTAAGATCTGTAATGTAACTTGGGGAAATAGCACAAATCACTGCTTTAGCAGTGCGAAAGTTCCTCAGCCCCCAGTTAGGGTTGCACGAAGGAGAGTATAACAAAGCGCGAAGGCCTTGCAGGTCAGGAAAGTGCACGAAGTGACCTGCATGAAGGTATTCAAAGTTGGACTAAATCGACCCCTCAGACATCTCATGGGTGCAGAAACTTGGTTCTAGCATCCCCCTATACTGCTTTGGGTGAGACCTCAGTTCGCGCTCTGTAGGCTGTTGCTGGAAGGGCTAGTAGTACAGGGATTTGTTTAGCTAAATAACTCTGAACCTGGTTCAAGCCCCCTCAAGCCAACATGGTCAATAATAACTATAGATAAAATCATGCTCCCTTTCCTAAATTGACAAGGTTGACTCCTTAGCAAATGGATGAAAGAAGAGAAAAGGGATTATGTTTCAACTGTGACAACAAGTATAGTAAAGGGCATAAATTTAGTGAGAAGAAATTATTCTACATAGACTGTGAAGATGAAGAAGATCAAGAAGTGGAAACTTCACAAGATCTAGAGCTAAAAGAAACTACTCCAACAATCTCTTGTCATGCATTGGCTGACATCAATACTCCACAAACCCTCAAGATAGAAGGATATATCAAAAGGAAAAGGGTAACAATATTGATTGATTTAGGTAGTACCCATAACTTCATCAATTAAAAATTGCAAAGCTTATTACTTTCTTTGTATATCCAATGCCAAAATTTCAAGTAATGATCGCAGATGGAGGTACCATAATTTTTTTAGGGAAGTGCAATAATATTAAACTAAATATGGGGGAGTATTTATTGGTTAGTCCCATGATTGAAATCCAAATGGGTGGTGCTAATGTTGTATTAGGGGTCCAATGCTTACAATCATTGGAACAATGACCCTCACTTTCCAAGATATTTTCATAACATTCTTCTCAAAAGGAAAGGAAACTAAGATTAAAGGTATCCAAGGGAAAACCAATAAAGTGATAAACTTAAATAACATGAAAAAATTTCTAAAAGAGGGAAACCAAGGTGTAGTTTCACAATTGTGTTCATTATATGTTCAAACATCCCTATCCTCTACTCCAATGGATCTTCAAAAAGTTATCAACAATCATGCTAAGGTATTTGGAGAAATGCCTAATAGTCTTCCACCTGCCTGACAACATGACCATGCTATTCATCTGCAACCTGGAAGTGTACCACCTAACATTAGGACTTACATATATCCACATGCATAAGAGAGTGAGATTGAATGCATGGTTCAAGAAATGTTATAGGCAGGTATGAATCAACCTAACCAGAGTGTTTTTTCTTCACCAATGGTGATGGTTATGAAAAAGGATGGTCCGTGGCGTATGTGTCAAAACTACTCAAGCAAATGACAATCAAAGATAAGTTTCCTATTCCTATCATTTATGAATTATTAAATGAATTTAATGGATCAATTTTCTTTGCTATGTTGGATCTTCATTCTCGATATCATCAAATCGGAATGAGGAAAGAAGAAATTCGCAAAAACACCTTTAGAACACATGAAGGTAATTATGAGTTTTTGGTTAAGCCATTTGGGCTTGCTAATGCAACTTTAAATTTTCAAAGCTTGATGAATTCTCTTTTCAAACCCTTCCTTAGAATATTTGTGCTAGTATTTTTTTATGACATGCTAATTTATAAAAAATCTTCGGAAGAACATTTATAACATGTTTATGAGGTCTTGACACTATATGAAGATCAACAACTATATGCAAAACCTTCCAAGTGTTCCTTTGGGGTTCAAGAAGTGGAATATTTGGGTCATATTGTATAACATTATGGTGTCAAGGTGGATTTGGAAAAAACCAAAGCTATGTGGGAATGACCAATCCCAAATACTTTGAAGAAGCTGAGAGGATTCTTAGGATATTATTGCAATTTTTTTAAGAATTATGGCCAAATAGCAACAAACCTAACAAAATTATTGAATAAGTAAGCATTTTCTTGGGCTAAAGAATCAACCAAAGTGTTTGAAGAACTTCAAAAGGATACGTTTACAACTCCCGTATTCGTCACACTTGACTTCACACAAATATTTATTGTGGAATTTGATGCCTCATTCCATGGAATTGGTGCAATTTTGATGCAACAAGGAAGAACCCTTTCCTTTGAAAGTAAAAAATTTAAAGAAAATAACTTACTCAGACCCATCTATGAAAAATAAATGTTGGCCATAATTCATGCAATTAAGAAATGGCATCAATACCTAATAGGAAGACACTTGAAAGTAAAAACATATCATTATAGTTTGAAGTATTTCTTATTATAAAGACTATCTTTAGAAGAGCAATAAAAAAGGGCCACAAAGATGCCGAGTTATGACTTTGAAATTATCTACAAAAAGGGAAAGAAAAATATTGTGGTATGTGCACTCTCAAGGAAAGAGGAAGACATGAATGGTTTACTACGTGCTATTGCCATTCCACAATTTGACTAGTTGGAAGAAGTAAGGACAAAACTGCAACAAGATGAGAAGATATGCAAGAGCATTCAATAGCTGCAAGAGGACCGTGAGGAATTAGGAACATTTACATGGAAAAATGATTTGCTATGGTATCAAGATAACTTATACTTATGTAATAATTCTCAACTCAAATATAAGGTCGTATTGGAATCACACACCTCTCCTATAGGAGGACATTTAGGGTTCTTGAAGACATACCATATGATCAAGAATTTATTCTTTTCTGCAGGTCTTAAAGTAGATGTGAAAAATTGTGGTGGAGTATGCGGTATGCCAAAAAAATAAAGGAGAGACTGTTAGGAGCCCATGACTCCTTCAACCTTTAGCCTACCAAGTTAGCATTAGGAAGAAGTTTCAATGGATTTTATTACAGGTTTACCCAAATCTGAAGGAATGAGTGTCGCTATGGTAGTGGTAGATTGAATGAAAAAGTATGCCCATTTTATCTCTCTTCCTCATCCCCTTAAAGTATGTACTGTTGTAGAATCATTGATGGAAACATTACAAAAGCTACATGGAATACAAAATATTATTGTGTATGATAGAGATCCAATTTTCACAAGAAATTTTTGGACTGAATTATTTTCTTATTTGGGTACTCAATTGGGTCATGACCCATCTAACCATCCCTAATATGATGGGAATGATATCTATGTTTCTTTGCATCTGATAAAAAGATAAGATGGGTTAAATGGATTCCCTTAGCAGAATGGTGGTACAACACATCCTTCCATACTTCATAAAAATGTCACAATTTATGGAACTTTATTGATATCATCCTCCATCCATCACATCACCCTTGAAAGGGACTATAAAGGCTCAATCAGTAGAGGACCACATCCAAAACAAATAATAGGTTCTCAAACAATTGAAGGGTGACTTGTTTATGGCACAAAATATGATGAAACAATGATCATATCAACATTATAGGGAAAACAAATTTGATGTCGGGGATTCCATATTTGTGAGACTACAACCATATAAATAGATATCCCTCAAGAATCAAAATAAGGACAATAACTTAGCTCCTAGGTATTATGAACCATATAAGGTGTTGCAGAGGATTGGAAGTATGACGTACTAATTTGAGTTGCCTCCATCTTCTGTTGGGTGTGGAGCCTAATTATGTTCTGTATTCAAAGGTATTGCCACATTGGACCCCAGTTCGAAATGGGGGCGGCAACGCCGCCTGTAAAATATTTGTTGTAGGGGGGGGTGGCTGCGACCTTTGGGGATCCTCCCCCTGGCGGGGGGTTTCCGGGGCAGTGCCCCCGAAGCTAAAAACAATTATAAAATTGCCTTGTAAAAGTATAATAATTTCTAGTCAATTTGGGTTGTTCATTAGGCAGATGATCTGATGGTATAACTTATGTTTAGTTTAGGGCTTTTTTCCCTAGAAGGCAACCCCTCTCTTTGTATGAGGGTATTGTATTGAGGCTGTGTAAATAGATGTGTATTCTCTGAGCGAGAAGCAGAGAGGTGAGACTATGAGAGAAAAAAAAGGATATTACAGTGGATCTACTATAGGTTGTGTCTCTTCATTTTGTTGGATAATAGAAAGGAAGGACTGGCTGTTCGGGGTGGACATAGCCAAAACTGGGTGAACCACATATATTTTTGTCTCTCTTGTTTTATGCGTTTTCCGTGTTTATATTTCTGCAATATTTTGTGTGTTCCATTGCTCCGTAATATATAATTTTCTAACAACTGGTATCAGAGCCGAAGGTCTATTTGGCTGATAAACACGCAGGAAAGAAGGGTTCCTTGTTCGAGTGGGAGAAATGGAAGAAGATGGTAAGTTTAGGGTCGAGAAATTTAACGGCCAAAACTTCTCGCTGTGGAAGATGCAGCTGGAAGATTATCTGTATCAGAAAGATCTATACCTACCATTGGGCGAAAAAACAAAGATGCCGATGGGTATGACAAATGAAGAATGGAACCTTCTCAATAGAAAGGCACTCAGAACAGTACGGTTGTGCCTCACAACATCGGTCGCCTTCAACATTTCGAAGGAAACAACGACAAAGGGTTTCATTAAGGCGTTGGAGAAACTATATGAAAAACCCTCGGCCTCAAACAAGGTATTTCTTATGAAAGGGTTATTTAATATGAAGATGTTGGAAGGTGGATCTGTTGCAGACCATTTAAATGATTTTAATAGTGTTACAAGTCAATTATGTTATGTAGGGGTAAACTTTGATGATGAAGTTAGAGCTCTGTTATTCTTGTGCTCATTACCAGAAAGTTGAAATGGTTTAGTAATGGCCATTAGTAACTCTGTTTCTGGATCTAGCAATTTAAATTTTGATGATGTTGTCGGTGCTATCCTTAGCGAGGAAATGCGGCGGAAAATCTCTGGTGAGACATCGGGTAATGCTTTGAGTGCAGAGTCTAGGGGAAGAAAAATGGAAAGAGGAAAGAGCTCAAGATATCGCAGTAAATCAAGAAAAGGCAAATCCAAGTCCATATCGAGGATAGTGTGTTGGAAATGCGGAAAGAAAGGACACCTAAAGAAAGACTGTAGATCTCAGAAGGGAAAAGAAGGAGATGCACAACAAGAAAAAAATCATGAAGCAAATGTGATAGGTGAGGTGTTACAAGATGCTTTGATTCTTTCTTTTGAAAATATTACTTATTCCTGGGTGGTAGATTCAGGGGCCTCATTCCATGCCACACCTGATAAGAAATACTTTCATGATTATGTTCAAGGAGATTTTGGACAAGTTCGTTTGGGTGATGATAAACCCTGTAAAATTGTTGGAATGTGTTGGGTCCCTATAATACTAGTGATTACCCCATTACTATTGTAGTTATACCCCTTATTTATATTGTTGTGCCCCTATTACCCCCATATTGTTATTTCTGTGCCCCATAGAATCCCTCTATTGTTATTTTTGTGGCTTTATATTATTATTGTTAGGTCGGCTGGATTATATTGTGACTCCTTAGACTCCTATATATAGAAAGGAGGTTTTTTCATTTGTATTATCGAAGAATTGTTCATTTATGTAAAGTAAAGGAGTTTTCCCCCTCGAAGAGGCTGAATTCTAAGGCATTGATCTATCTTTTCTATCTTTTCTTGAGCTGGTTTCATAACATTTGGTATCAGAGCTTTGGATTCTAGGGTTTCGCTGCTCCAAACAGGTCATCGTGGCATTTTCGCTATAAATTTTTTTTCTGTGACGTTTCAGAAGTCGAAAAAAAAACCCATTTGAGAAGAAATCGCGCTGAACCTTGGGTCCGAATTTCAGAGCTTTTTGCGCAATATTTACGGAGATATGATCTGAGGAAGTTGGTCTTTTTGCAGACTCCTGAATTACATTCAAAACAGGTGACCTGGGGAAAATCGTCATAACTTTCTCTCTGGGGATCGGATTGAAATTTCGTAAGAAGGTACAAAAAGAGGACGGACTGTAGTTTCTTGTGTGTGTGTTTCAGATTCAAAGGTTGAAACAGTGACTCGTGGCACGTCGTACAAGTTCGCTCTACTGAACTAGTCTAAAATCAAGTCACTGTGGGAGATTTCACATAACTCTTCCTTGGAGAATCCAATTTGGCTCAGACTTGTGGCATTGGAAAGAGGACGCAGAAGGCTACTACAGGTAGCAATTTTAGAACTAGATGATCTGAAATTACAGAGATACATCAGATTCAATATCAGGCTTCTATAAAGTGAAAAAAGGTGTGTAGTTTTTTTTTTAAATTTTTGTGTAAGCTTGGTTTAACAGAATTCAAAGGGCATAGTAAAGCATTATTATCGGTAACTGATGCCCCGAGGAAAGAAAATGCAAACACCTAGTAAGGAACCTGAAAGCTCTAGCATGACTCATGAAGAAGAGGAAGAAATGCTACATGATATATCAAAATTACAAGAACAAGTGCAACAAATGTCACGCTCACAAAAGCTAACAGAAGCTAAGATAAGTGGCGTGGAATCTAAGGTAAATGGCGTGGAATCTAAGATAAAGGGAATGGAAGCTAAGATGGATGATTTGAAGATAGATTTGAAGACAGACATGGAAGAATTGAAGAAGTTGCTACAAGAAAGGGTCACTAATGGTGAAAAGGTAGTAAAGGAAACTCATGATGAGAACAAAAGAAATGTTAATCATGATTCCATAGACGCTAATGTTGGATCGAAGAATCACCATATTCCAAAAATCGATATGAGGAAGTTTGATGGCAAGGATCCCGCCACATGGATATTACAGATGGAGCAATTCTTCGATCTCAATAATGTGCAAAACACACAAAAGGTACGTATGGCAACTGTATATTTGGAACCAAATCAGTTTGTATGGTATCAATGGCTTTGCTCTCGTAAACAATTTATCACTTGGGCAATTTTTACGGAAGAATTGATAGCACATTATGAAGATACAAAAAGCAACACTTTTTTTAGCCAATTGATAAGTCTCAAACAAAAGGGTTCAGTAATGGAGCACATTGAGGAGTTCCAAAAATTGAACATAAGGGTAAAAGATATTCCAGAGGAGCATAGGATTGATGTGTTCATAGGGTCTTTAAAGGATAATATCCAACATGATGTTCGCCTTTGGGAACCTGATTCATTAGAGAAGGCATTCAGGTTAGCAAGAAAAATGGAAAGCAAAATTATGGCAACTAGGAAGCATACCACTCACAACTATAAAGACGGAAGTGTTGTTGCCCCTAGTCTTCCACAACCTATAAGGTTGACACCACAACAATTGGAAGAAAAAAGAGCAAAAGGGCTTTGTTACAGTTGTGATAGCAAATACACTAAAGGTCATAAGTGTGCTGAGAAGAAATTATTCTACATAGATTGTGAAGAGGAAGAAGAAAAGGAGCAAGAAAGGTCAAAAGAAGAAGATATACTCCAGGAACAAAGCCTAGATGAAGAACAAATAAATCCGACCATATCTTGTAATGCATTGGCGGGAATTACCACTCCTCAAACCATCAAGATAGAAGGACAAATCAAGAAGAAAAAGGTAATAGTGTTGATTGATTCAGGAAGCACCCACAATTTTATTCATTGTAGGGTAGCAAAAGAATTGAATTGCTTCCTATATCCAGCACCAGAGTGTCAAGTGATGATTGCAAATGGAGGAACAATAAATTGCTCTGGAAAGTGCCATAATATCAAGCTATCCATGGGAGAATATGTATTGACTAGCCCAATGCTTTCCATTCCAATGGGAGGTGCTGATGTTGTACTAGGAGTCCAATGGCTACAATCCTTGGGTACAATAGCTTTTAATTTTCAAGAACTTTTCATCAAATTTTCTACGGAAGGAAAGGAAGTTGAATTAAGGGGTATTGCAGGGAAACCAGGAAAGATAATCAGCTCTAATGGCATGACAAAGCTTCTAAAAAAGGAGCAAAGAGGTGTAATTGCACAATTATGTTCGCTAGATGTTTCCACATTGGAATCATCTATTTCTCCAGATCTCCAAAAAGTCCTGGACAATCATTCCAAGGTATTTGAGACTCCCAAAGGTCTCCCACCTATGCGTGATCATGATCATGCTATTCATCTGATTCCAGGAAGTGTTCCTCCAAACATCAGGCCGTACAGATATCCCTATGTCCAAAAAAGTGAAATTGAACGTATGGTTGCAGAAATGCTAGAGGCTGGTATAATTCAACCGAGTCAAAGTTCTTTCTCAGCTCCAGTAGTATTGGTGCACAAGAAGGATGGATCATGGCGCATGTGTCCGGATTATAGGGAGCTCAACAAGCTCACTATTAAAGATAAGTTCCCCATTCCTGTTATTGATGAATTACTGGATGAATTGCATGGATCAATTTACTTCACCAAGTTGGATCTTCGTTCGGGATATCATCAAATCAGAATGAAGATTGAAGACATTCCGAAAACGGCATTTAGAACTCATGAGGGTCATTATGAATTTTTGGTCATGCCTTTTGGCCTTACCAATGCACCTTCAACATTTCAAGGTTTGATGAATTCAATTTTCAAACCATTCCTTAGAAAATTTGTGTTAGTATTTTTTGATGATATACTAATCTACAGCAAGTCTTGGAAGGATCATGTTGAACATGTTGACAAGGTGCTACAACTATTGGAGGAGAAACAATTATATGCAAAAAGATCCAAATGTTTCTTTGGAGTCCAGGAGGTGGAATATTTGGGTCATATTGTATCTCATGAAGGAGTTAAGGTAGACCCTAGCAAAATTAAAGCCATTAAGGAATGGAAAATCCCCACATCCATAAAGCATCTGCGAGGATTTCTTGGGTTGACAGGGTATTATCGCAAGTTTGTTAAGAATTATGGGAGAATAGCAGCACCTCTAACAACATTATTGAAGAAAGATTCATTTTCATGGACTCCGGAAGCAACAAAGGCCTTTGAACATCTTAAAGAGGCAATGTGCCAAGCACCGGTCTTAGCTACACCGGACTTCACAAAAACCTTTATTGTGGAATGTGATGCTTCAGGAAATGGAATTGGTGCTGTTCTAATGCAAGATGAAAGACCCATTGCTTTTGAAAGTCGTCCAATCAAGGGAAAGTTTTTAAGCAAAGCTATTTATGAGAAGGAAATGTTGGCAATACTCCATGCACTTAAGAAATGGCGACCCTACCTAATGGGAAGACACTTCAAGGTAAAAACGGATCATGATAGCCTTAAATACTTTTTAGAACAAAGATTATCCTCTGAAGAGCAACAAAAGTGGGTCACAAAGATGTTGGGTTATGACTTTGAAATCATCTACAAAAAAGGGAAGCAAAATGTGGTGGCAGATGCACTCTCAAGAAAGGATGAGGATGTGGAAGCATTGTTGTGTGCCATTTCTATTATCCAACCAGATTGGATAAATGAAGCAAGGGAGGAATGGAAGAATGACGAAGAAGTGTGGGCACTTATTCGAAAGCTACAACAAGATTCCAGTACTTCTGATACATTTAGCTGGAAAAATGATTCGTTATGGTACAAAGATCGCTTATACCTCTGTAAGAATTCCCAGCTAAAACAAAAGATTCTTATGGAATTGCACACTTCTCCCTTAGGAGGGCACTCAGGATTTTTAAAAACTTACCACAGGGTTAAGAAGGAATTTTTTTGGGATGGCCTTAAATCAGATATTCAAAAGTTTGTGGCGGAATGTTTGGTTTGCCAGCAAAATAAAGTTGAAACAATTAAGACACCAGGTCTATTACAACCTTTATCCATTCCAAGCCAACGTTGGGAGGAGGTTTCAATGGATTTTATCACAGGTTTACCCAAGTCTGAGGGAAAGAGTGTCATCATGGTGGTAGTTGACAGACTTACCAAGTATGCACACTTTTGTGCATTATCACATCCATTTAAAGCCAGTACAGTTTCTACTGCATTTATGGAAACAGTTCAAAAGCTACATGGAAACCCAAAGATTATTGTAAGTGACAGAGATCCCATTTTCACTGGAAATTTTTGGACAGAATTATTTTCTTGTCTTGGTACTCAGTTAGCTCATAGCTCATCTTATCATCCTCAATCTGATGGGAAAACTGAGATAGTAAACAAATGTTTGGAAGGATATCTTCGTTGCTTTGTATCTGATAAACAGACACAATGGGTCAAATGGTTGCCTCTGGCTGAATGGTGGTATAACACTTCCTTCCATACAGCAACAAAAATGACCCCATTTATGGCACTTTATGGGTATCAACCACCATCCATCACATCATATTTAAGAGAAAATTCTAAGGTTCAAGCAGTGGAACATCACATCGAACATCAACAACAAGTCCTCCAACTCTTAAAGGATAACCTCGTGTTGGCACAAAATAGAATGAAACAACAGGCAGATCAACATCGCAGTGAAAGAAGTTTTGATGTAGGTGATTGGGTATTCCTACGGCTACAACCATATAAGCAAATGTCCCTAAAGCAAGCTAAGAAGGATAATAAATTATCACCAAAGTATTATGGTCCGTACAAGGTGTTGCAAAAGATTGGTACTATGGCATACAAATTGGAGCTTCCTGCAGCTTCTCGATTGCACCCAGTTTTCCATGTTTCATGTTTAAAGAAGGTTATAGGTGACAAGCTCCCAATTCAAACAATATTGCCAGAACTTGACGAGGAAGGAAAAATTATATTGGAACCGGAAGCAGTCACAGAAACAAGAACTCGACAGCTACGAAATCGATCAATTTCAGAGTATCTTATCAAGTGGAAGAACTTATCCGCTGAAGATTCCACATGGGAGGATGAGAATTTTATGCAGAAGTATCCAGAACTACTCAAGCGTTGAGGACAACACTTTTTTGAAGGAGAGGGGCATGTTGGGTCCCTATAATACTAGTGATTACCCCATTACTATTGTAGTTATACCCCTTATTTATATTGTTGTGCCCCTATTACCCCCATATTGTTATTTCTGTGCCCCATAGAATCCCTCTATTGTTATTTTTGTGGCTTTATATTATTATTGTTAGGTCGGCTGGATTATATTGTGACTCCTTAGACTCCTATATATAGAAAGGAGGTTTTGTCATTTGTATCATCGAAGAATTGTTCATTTATGTAATGTAAAGGAGGTTTCCCCCTCAAAGAGGCTGAATTCTAAGGCGTTGATCTATCTTTTCTATCTTTTCTTGAGCTGGTTTCATAACAGAATGGGTAATGTTCTTGTAAAACAGCAGAATGGAAACCAATGGCTACTAAAGGAGGTAAGGCATGTTCCAGATCTAAATAAAAATCTAATTTCAACAGGGCAGTTAGGCGGTGAAGGTTGTGTGACAACTTTCACAGATAAAGCTTGGAAGGTCACCAAAAGATCCCTGGTAATAGCAAAAGGTGAAAAGGTTGGTACATTGTATTTATGCAATGGTATTTCTAACTCTGTTAATGCTTTAAATTCAAAAGGAGAAGATGCAACATTATGGCATCATAGGCTTAGACACATGAGTGAAAAGGGGATGAAGATTCTTCACTCAAGGAATTTGTTGCTAGGTTTGAAGAATGTTGATTTGGACTTCTGTGAGAATTTCATTTATGGAAAACAGAAGAGAGTGAGATTTCTGAGAGTTGGGAAAGAAAAGAAGAGCAAAAAAATAGAGCTTGTGCATACAGATGTATGGGGACCTGCTCAGGTATCATCTCTCGGTGGCTCTCGTTATTATGTTACTTTTATTGATGATGCAACTAGAAAAACTTGGATTTATTGTATTAATAATAAATCTGATGTATTTGATACTTTCAAGAAATAGAAAGCTTTGGTTGAGATTGAGACATGAAAGAAATTGAAGTGTCTCAAATTAGACAATGGTGGTGAATATTGCAGCAAAGAGTTTGATAGGTACTGTTCAGAGCATGGGATTCGCAGAGAGAAGACAGTTCCAAGAACACCACAAGAAAATGGTGTGTCAGAAAGGATGAACAGAACAATCATGGAGCGTGCAAAGTGCATGAGATTGCATGCAAGATTGCCTTTACAGTTTTGGGCAGATGTTGTAGATACTGCTATTTATCTAATAAATAGAGGGCCTTCAAGTTCCTTGGATGGTGGTGTTCTAGAGGAAGCATGGACAGTTAAAAACGTAAACTACTCTTTTTTAAAGCCTTTAGGTTGTGAGGCCTTTGTCCATATTGATAAAGAAAATAGAACAAAGGTTGAGGCAAAGTCAAAGAAATGTACCTTTATTGGATATGGTGTTAATGATTTTGGTTATCGCTTATATGATTACAAAAATCAAAAAATCATTAGGAGTAGAGATGTAATATTCAATGAAAAGGTCTTGTATAAGAATTGGTTGTAGGAAAAGAAATAGGAAAAAGAAAACAAGGAATACACAGTTCTTGATGAAATCACTGAAAAAGTAAAGGTGCCTGAAAATAATAATAATGAACAACCACAACAACAACAACCACCACAACAGCAACAGGCACCCCAAACACCTGAAAGTGGTGTTATAAGATCTACTAGGATAAGTAGACCCCCTGAATGATACTCTCCTTCATTATATTATTTATTGTTGACTGATTCTGGTGAACCCGAATGTTATGAAGAAGCAATGCAGGTTGAAATCAGGAAGAAGTGGGAGGTAGCCATGGAAGAAGAGATGGACTCCTTAATGCATAACTAGACTTGGGACTTAGTCAGGTTGCCTGCAGGAAAAACTACATTGAAGAATAAATGGGTTTACACACAGAAGGAAGAAGATGGAGGAAAACAATGGTACAAAGCTATACTTGTGGTGAAGGGGTTTGCACATAAGAAAGGTATTGATTTTGATGAAATATTTTCTCCTGTTGTTAAAATGACTTCAATCAGAACTATTCTAAGTCTAGTAGCAACTGAAGATTTGCATCTTGAGCAGTTAGACGTAAAGACAACCTTTCTCCATGGGGATTTGGAGGAAGAGATATATATGCAGTAGCCACAAGGATATGAAGTGAAAGGGAAGGAGAAACTAGTGTGCAGGTTGAAGAAGAGCTTGTATGGCTTAAATCAGGCTCCAAGGCAGTGGTATCTAAAATTTGACAAGTTTATGTCTGAACAAGGTTATACTAGATGTCACTCTAATCATTGTGTTTATCTGAAAAGGCAAAATGATGGCAACTATATTATATTGTTATTGTATGTAGATGACATGCTTGTTGCAGGTTCTAACATGCAGGAAATAAATGTGCTCAAAAGAAAATTGGCAAATTCATTTGCAATGAAGGATTTGGGAGCTGCAAAACAAATCCTTGGTAGGAGAATAACTAGAGACAGGAAAAATCGCAAATTAACATTTCCTCAGAATGAGTACATACAAAAGGTGTTGAAAAGATTTAATATGCATAATGCAAAACCAGTTAGTACACCTTTTTCTAGCCATTTCAAACATAGTAAGGGAATGTGCCCAAAGACCCAAGAAGACATGGATTGTATGTCTAAAGTTCCATATGCATCAGTAGTTGGAAGCTTAATGTATGCAATGGTCTGCACCAGGCCTGATATTGCAAATGCAGTGGGAGTTGTAAGCAGGTACATGAACAATATAGGAAAGGAACATTGGATGGCAGTGAAATGGATTCTTAGATATTTGAGAGGTACCACAAATCAAGCATTATGTTTTGGTGGTTCAAACATTTCTCTATAGGGATATGTTGATGCAGATATGACAGAGATAATAGGAGGAGCACTACAGGATATGTATTTACTGTTGGTGGAACAGCTGTCAGTTGGGTTTCAAAAATCCAAAGTGTTGTTGCACTTTCAACAACAGAAGCAGAGTATGTTGCTGCTACAGAGGCTATTAAAGAAATTATTTGGTTATAAAGGTTTATGGGTGAATTGGGTAAGGAGCATAATATGGGCACGTTATACAGTGATAGCCAAAGTGCCATTCATCTTGCAAAGAACTCAGAATTTCACTCCAGGACTAAACACATATAGCTCAAGTACCATTTCATATGATCAGTGTTGGAAGATGGAGAGTTGAAGCTGGAAAAGATAAACACTAGCCATAATCCTGCAGATATGCTAACAAAAGTTGTAACTAGGGAGAAACTGAGAATATGCTCAGTTTCAATTTGTCTTCAAGGATGATGATGAAGATGAGAAACATCTAGGTCCAAAGAGGAGTCATTGTCTAGCAAATGAAGCAGCGGTGGAGTTTCTACAATCAGTCTCCAAGTGGGAGATTATTGGGTGTGGAGCCTGATTATCTTCTGTATTCAAAGGTATCACCACATTGGACCCCAGTTCGAAATGGGGACGGCAACGCCACCCATAAAATATTCACTGCAGGGGGGGTCCCGGGGGGGGTGGTTGCGACCTTTGGGGAGCCCCCCTCGGCGGGGGGTTTCCAGGGCAGTGCCCCCGAAGCTAAAAACAGCTATAAAATTGCCTTGTAAAAGTATAGTAATTTCTAGTCAATCTGGGTCGTTCATTAGGCGGATGATTTGACGATAGAACTTATGTTTAGTTTAGGGTTTTTTGCCCTAGAAGGCAACCCCTCTCTTTGTATGAGGGTATTGTATTGAGGCTGTGTAAATAGATGTGTATTCTTTGAGAGAGAAGTAGAGAGGTGAGACTGTGAGAGAAAACAGAGGATATTACAGCGGATCTGCTGTAGGTTGTGTCTCTTAATTTTGCTAGATAATAGAAAGGAAGGACTGGCTGTTTGGGGTGGACGTAGCCCATACTGGGTGAACCATGTATATTTGTGTCTCTCTTGTTTCATGCATTTTCTACGTTTATATTTCTACAATATTTTATGTGTTCCATTGCTCCGTAATATATAATTTTCTAACATCTTCATGTGTACAACTAGTATTTTGTGTTTCTTTCTCAAGAAAGGTGATTGATGCTATGATCCCATTCCAAAATCTTCTTCCAGAGATTCATGAAGAAGGGGAAATAATGGTAGAACCAAAAATGATTTTGGAAACAAGGACTAAGAAATGAAGAAATTGAACAATTACTGAGCACCTCATCAAATTGAAGAAACTACCAGTGGAAGCAGAAACATGGGAGGATGAGAGTTTTATGTAGAAACACCACAAATAGTTAAGTGTTGAGGATAAAATTTATTTTATGGACAGGGGCATGTTAAGCCCTATATAAGCCCCGTGTTAACTCAAAAACCCCTTATTAAGCCCTTGATATTGAGTTATTAAATTTCTATTGTTATATATGTAGGCTAGAACCCCTCCAAAAAGGGGTGTCTGTAAGTCCAAGAATCATTCTGAATCTTTAAAACCTTTCTCTTCCAAGCGCTTTGGTGAATATGTCTACAATTTGCTCATTTATGGAGTAATGTGGTAGGTGATAGTCTTGGCCTCAACATGATATTGAATCAAATGACACTTTGTATTGATATGTTTGGTTTGATCATAGAATTTTGAATTCTTGGCCAAATTAATTGCATAAGTATTTTCAATTGGAAGAGGAGTAGAATGTAATTGTATCTCCTACAAATATTCAAGAATTTTCCTGAGCCACACAATATTTTTGGTTGCTTCTAGAACTGCCACATATCATGCCTCTATTGTGGAATATGCTGGAACCTACCTGCATGATCTCTAGGAGACAACTCTCGATCCAAGACTCATAACATAACCTAAAGAAGATACTCCATTTTCATTATCTCCATCAAAGTCTGAATCAGAAAGTCATCCACCTATGTATAATTGAGTCCAAAGTCTTGAGTTCCTTTGAAGTACTTTAGAACTCTTTGTGCGACTGACCAATGTCCCTCACAAGGATTTTGTGTAAACCTGGAAAGGATTCCAATAATAAATGAGATATCTAGTTTGGTAGCCACTACTACATATGGGAGAAAACACCGACGCTTATATTGACACTAGTGATAAAATTGGTCGTAATGTCAGATTTTATTTGGATATTTTGTATTTAAAAAAAAAGAAATCCCTAAAAAACATCAAATATCCCACACTATGCATAAATGCACCATATATCTGATGGGCTCATTGGATATTGGACGCATATTTATACACGTTGCATATTTGACATGTATGCTACATGAATCTGATTCCCGACGTCTAACCAAGTCAACCATGGAAATACCAGAATATTGACAGTTCAAGAGGTCAATTTTTTTGGATGTTATACAACGTCTCTCCATAATCTTTAAACAAGGGAAATTTGAAAAAAATAAATTATATATAAGTGCATTACAAATTTCATTCAAAATAGTTAAGCTGCACTTAATTTTAAGGATAATCTGTTATGCAACGAGAAAAAAAAAAAAGAAGATCAACAAATTCAAAATTAGCCTTTTCGAGGGGGAAACCCCCTTTACATCACATAGATGAAAAATTATTGAATAATGAAAACGACTAGACCTCCTTGCTATATATAAGAGTCTAAGGGTCCAGAATATAATTAGAGCCTACATAACAATAATAATGTAAGGACACAACAATAACAATAGTGGGCTTCTATGTGGCATAACAATAACAATATGGGGGCTACATGGGCACAACAATAACAATAGGGTGCTACACTAACAATAACAATAAAGGGCCTACACTAGTATTATGTACCTAACATTCTCCTCTCCTTCAAAAAAGTGTTGTCCTCAACATTTGAGTAGTTTTGGATGCTTCTGTATAAAAGTCTCATCCTCCCATGTGGAATCTTCAGCAGGTAAGTTATTCCACTTAATGAGATCCTCTGAAATTGATCAATTTCGTAACTGTCGAGTTAATTTTTTCATGGCTGCTTCATGCTCCAATATGATTTTCCCTTCTTTGTCAAGTTCTTGAAATATTGTTTGAACTGGGATCTTGTAACCTATAACCTTATTTAAGCATGAAACATGGAAAACTGGGTGTACTCGGGAATATGTAGGCAACTCCAATTTGTATGTAGTAGTACCAATATTTTGCAACACCTTCTAAGGACCAGAGTAATTGGGTGATAATTTATTATCCTTAGCTTTCTTGAGGGACGCTTTTTTTATGGTTGTAGCCTTAAAAATACCCAATCACCTACATCAAAACTTCTTTCACCACGATATTGATCGACCTATTGTTCCATTCGATTTGCACTAGAGTGAGGTTATTCTTTAAGAGTTGGAGAACTTGTTGTTGATGCTCAATGTGATCTTCCATTACTTGAACCTTAGAATTTTTGGTTAAAGATGATGTGATGGATGGTGGATGATACCCATAAAGTGCCATAAATGGGGTCATTTTTGTTGCGGGATGGAAGGACGTGTTATATCACCATTCAACCAGAGTTAACGACTTGACCCATTATGTTTATTTATCAGATACAAAGCAATGAAGATATCATTCCAAACATTTGTTTGCTAGCTCAATTTTCCCATTAGTTTGAGGAAAATAAGGTAAGCTATTAGCTAATTGAGTACCCAGACAAGAAAACAATTTCATCCAAACATTTCCAGTGAAAATGGGATCTCTGTCGCTTACAATAATCTTTGGGTTTCCATGTAGCTTTTGAATTGCTTCCATAAATGAAGTAGCAACTGTACTGACTTTAAATGGGTGAGATAATGCACAAAACTGTGCATACTTGGTAATTTTATCAACTAACACCATGATGACACTCTTTTCTTCAGACTTGGGTAATCTTGTGATAAAATCCTTTGAGACCTCCTCCCAACATTGACTTCGAATGGCTAAAGGTTGTAACAAACCTGGGGTCTTATTTGTCTCAATTTTATTTTGTTGGAAAACCAAACATTCTACCACAAACTTTTGAATATCATATTTAAGGCCATCCAAAAAAAAATCCTTCTTAACCCTGTGGTAAGTTTTTAAAAATCCTAAGTGCCCTCCTAAGGGGGAGGTGTGCAATTCCAAAAGAATCTTTTCCTTGAGTTGGGAATTCTTATAGAGATATAAGTGATATTTGTACCATAATAAATCATTTTATAGATAAATGTATCAGATGTATTGGGATCTTGCTGAAAATTTTGAATGAGTGTCTACACTTCTTCGTCATTCTTACATTCATCGTTTTCTTCAGTCATCCAATCAGTTTGAATAATAGAAATTCCACGAAGCAATGCTTTCACATCCCCATCCTTACTTGAGAGTGCATCTGCAACAACATTTTGCTTCCCTTTTTTGTAAATGATTTCAAAGTCATAACCCAACATCTTGGTGACCCATTTTTGATGCTCCCCTAAATATAATGTTTGTTCCAAAAACTATTTAAGACTATTGTGATATGTTTTTACCTTAAAGTGTCTTCCCATTAGGCAAGGTCACAATTTCTTTAGTGCATGTAGTATTGCCAACATTGCCTTCTCATAAATAGGCTTGAGTAAATACTTTCTTTTGATTGGAAAAATTTCAAAAGAAATGGGTCTTCCTTCTTGCATTAAAACAACACCAATTCCATTTGTGTGAGACATCACATTCCACAATTTTTTTTTTTTGTGAAATCTAGTGTAGCTAAGACCAGTGCTTGCCATATTTCCTCTTTAAGATGTTCGAAGGCCTTAGTTCCTTCTCGAGTCCAATAAAATGCATCTTTCTTCAGTAATGTTGTTAGAGGCGCTAATATTCTCCCATAAATATTAACAAACTTGCGATAATACCCTGTCAACCCAAGAAATCCTCGAAGATGCTTTAAGGTTGTGGGAATTTTCCATTTCTTAATGGATTTGATTTTTTTGAGGGTCTACCTTAACACCCTCATGAGATACAATATGACCCAAATATTCCACCTCTTGTACTCCAAATAATCATTTGGAGGTTTTTGCATATAATTAATTTTCCTCCAATAATTCGAGTGCCCTATCAACATGTTGAACATGATCCTTCCAAGACTTGATGTAGATTAGTATATCATCAAAAAATAATAACAAAAATTTTCTAAGGGTTTGAAAATGGAATTCATCAATACTTGAAATGTGGAAGGTGCATTAGGAAGGCCAAAATTCCTAACCAAAAAATTATAATGACCTTCATGAGTTCTAAATGCTATTGTTGGAATGTCTTTAGTCTTCATTTTAATTTGATGATATCCTGAACGAAGATCCAACTTGGTGAACTAAATTGCTCCATGTAATTCATAAAACAATTCATCAATGAAACGAATGAGAAATTTATCTTTAATAGTGAGCTTTTTGAGCTCCCTATAATCTAGACACATATGCCATGATCCATCCTTCTTGCGAACCAATACTACTAGAGCAGAGAAAGAATTTTGACTAGGTTGAATTATATCGGCCTCTAGCATTTCTGCAACCATATGTTCAATTTCATTCTTTTGGGCATAGGGATATTTGTAAGGCATGATGTTTGGAGGAACACTTCATAGAATCAAGTGAATAGCATGATCATAATCACAAATAGGTGGGAGGCCTCTGGGGCTCTCAAACACCTTGGAATGATTGTCCAAGACTTTTGGGAGATCCGGAGAAATATATGATTTCAATGTTTGAACCTATAGTGAGCATAATTGTGAAATTATGCCCCGCTTCTCTTTCTTCAAAATATTTGTCATGCCATTATAGATAATTATCTTCACTATTTTCCCTATGTTACCCCTTAATTCAATTTCCTTTCCTTCCCAAAAAAAATTCATGAAATTTTTTGAAAATTAAAATCTATCGTCCCTAAAGATTAAAACTATTGGAATCCTAATACAACATCAACACCACTCATTGTAATGGAAAGAATTGAACTATTAAATACATATTCCCCCATGGATAACTTGATATTATGGCACTTTCTAGAGAAATTAATAGTTCCTTTTGCAACCATCGCTTGACATTTTGGTGCTAGATAAAGAAAACAATTTAATTCCTTGGATATCTTACAATGAATAAAATTATTGGGACTTCCCAAATTAATTAGTACTATTATATTTTCTTCTTGATATATGCTTCTATATTGAGAGCTTGAGGAGTAGTAATTCCTACCAATTCATTACAAGATATGGTCAGATTCATATCTTCTTTCTCTAGGGTTGGTTCCTAGTTTATATCCTCTTCTTTTGATGTTTCTTGTTCCTTTTCTTCCTCCTCTTCACAATTTATGTTAAATAATTTCTTCTCAGCACACTTATGACCTTTAGTGTATTTTCTATCACAACTATTACAAAGCCCTTTTCCTCCTTTTTCCTCCATTTTTTTGTGGTGTCAACCTTGTAGGTTGTAGGATAAACAACACTTCCCTCTTTATAGTTGCGAGTGGTAGCCTTCCTTGTTGCCATAATTTTTCTTTAAACTTTTCTTGCCACCTTGAATGCTTTCTCCAATGAATTAGGTTCACAAAGACAAACCTAATGTTGGATGTTATCCTTTAAATTTCCTATGTAGACATCAACCCTATGCTCCTCTAAGTATCATTTTCATTGATATTCAATTTTTGGAAGTCCTCAATGTGCTCCACCATTGATCCCTTTTGTTTGAGATTTATCAATTGGTTAAAGAAGGTGTTTCTCTTTGTATCCTCATAATGTGCTACCAATTCTTTCGCAAAAATTGTCCAAGTGACAATTGATTTACGAGAACAAAGCCATTGATACCACACAAATTGCTTTTTTTATAAATAGAAAGATGTAATGTGTAACTTTTGTGTGTTCAACACATTATGTAGATCAAATAATTGCTCCATCTGTAGTATCCATGTTACCAGATCCTTTCCATCAAACTTCCTCATATAACTATTTGGAATGTGGCTGGTATTCAACCTACTATTGGAGTCTCTAATATCAAAATTCATATTCCTTTTATCCTCATCGTGATTTTCATGGAGTACCTTGTCAACACTAAGAAGCATTTCTTATAGAAACTTTGTCAAACCTTCTGGGTCCCTTTTCATTTTTGTTTTTAAACCATCCTTCAAACCTTCCATCTTAAAATTTATGCCATCCTTAAAATATTCCATGTTTGCTTTTAAAAAATTCTTTAATCAATCCATCTTAGCTTCCATTTCATTTTTAGTTAGTCTTTACGACAGAGATTTTTTTTTTGCATTTGGTCTCGTAATTTTGATATATCAGGTTAAATTTATTCCTCTTCTTCATGCGTCATTGGAGAGCTTTCTGGTTGCTTACTAGGTGTGTCTATTTTTTTTCTTGAAGGAATTTTGGAATAAAAAAATGATTTCTATGCTTCACTATGCCCTTTAAGTCACTTCAAACTGATTTTTCAAACAAAGCTATGCAAAATTAAAAAAAAATACACACCTTTTCTTGCTTTTTAGGAGCTCAATATTGAAACTATTATATCTTTGTAATTTTAGCTGTTCAAGATCTAAAATTTTGTCCTGTGGGTAAATTTATACCAAATCTCCCATGATGACTTGATTATGAACTGGTTCAGTAAAGCGAACTTCTACGGAATTCCATGTGTCACTGTTTTAGCTTTTGGCCCTGAAATTTATATACAAGAAACTACAGCCCATGCAATTTTTGTGACTTGTTATGAAATTCAAATCTGATGCTTGAAGAGAAATTTATGATGATTTCCCCTCGGTCACTTGTTTAATACTGAATTATGGAGCATGCAAAATCCCTAACTTCTTCAGCCCATATCTTAGAAAGCACAGTGAACTAAGATCTGAAATCACTACACAAAGTTCACCAAGATTTATGATCTATGTGGTTGCAATTTTAGTTTTTGAATCTTCATAGAAAAAGTTATAGCAAAAATTCTAAGATATCCTGTTTGAAGTAGTGAAACCCTAGAATCCAAAGATCTGATATCAAATGTTATGTAACCAAATCATAAAAAATATATATCAAAGAATTCAAAATTAGCCTCTTCAAAGGGGAACCTCCTTTACATTACTGTTGTGGCCACAACCACCACCCTATTAAAACTTTCCCTGGTAGAAATTTGAATGGCCCCCCTAGAAGTTCGATCTTTTATTTCTCATAATGATAGCTTTCGAAATGCTTTGTTCTTATCCCAAGGATTTTAACTCTCTACCGAGTCAAATCTTCAATTCTTAATGGTTAAGGCCCTCTTAATAGATCTCTGCCACATGATTCATTGGTAACCCAGTCTAGCCCTTCATTCATACCTTTCATTGGGACTTTTTCAATCCTCATAAACCTTCACTAATCCCCCCACTCCCTACTATGGTTGTTTTGAGATCCAACCCACAAAACCCTCTATCACATCTTTATTTCTATCTTAACGCTTTTGCAATAGAAATACTCTGCAAGCATCCTTAGCTTACCTTTTCCACACTTTTTCAGTCTTTACACATTTCCCTTGTTATAGACATTTTTGTGCCTTGCAGCATGAAGCATGAAATGTCCATAATCTAAGGGATCCAAAGTCCCTAAACATGTTGTTCCTACCCCTAGAGGAACAAGGTCAACAAACCACAGCACTGAATAAAAGTTCTCCACCTGAAAACACTAAAAAACAAGGCAATTCTGGATCATGTCAACTGCTCCACTGAGCATCTGCGCTGAATGTCAACTGCTCCACTGTCTACCTGTGCTGAATGTCAACTGCAAAGAAGGCTACCTGAGCTGGGCGAGTTGAGACATGTGGCACAGTCATTCCTCAAGGTGTCAATGCCCAGGAAGCTTCCAAAATGACACTTGGGTCAAAGAATTCGACTGGTGATGAGTAAGAGGGTCTAGATCTCCAAGTGGAAGCAAGAACCTCCAAGTGGACTCAAGAACTGAAGAATAATTGAAGTGAGAGAGGACACTAGTCAGCTCTCAAGCTGACTCATCCTTTCTCCAAAACTCTTATATATAGAGCTCTCTCATGAGGTCTAGGGAGGCGGGAATCTTGTGAATGTAAGGAAGTGCTGTTGGTTTGAGTTTAGAACTATTGGGTGATTTGCTTTGAAGGAGGTGAAGAGGAGATTTCTTTCTACTGGGAAAGTGATGCTGGATTGGGCCTCTTATGGTTGTATCACTTCCTGAACTTTACTTCTTCCATTAATAAAGCATTTGAGGTTCTTCTATATACATGTGTCTCAATGATGTATTGTTATACTTGTGTATTTGATTTATTCTAATCCTTGAATCAATTATGAATGTATGCTTCTTGTAGTCTCTCTTTCTTGCCATTTTGCAGGATCTTGGTGTAGCTGGGCCAGTGAAAGAGAAAGGAGCTGGGAGCAAGCAGCAAGGAGAGAAGATTGGATCAACCATTAGCGAAAGACATCGGTTAGTGGATCTCTTTCTCCCCTATTTTACTTTCATAAAGAAGAAATCTTAGATAGCTTTGCTTTGATTGTTGCTGAGGTACTATCACCCTTAGAGTGGGATAGGGTCATTCCGTATTGGATACTTTTCCCAACAACATCCCTATGCCCACCTTTATCACTATCGCAATATCGCAATTTCTACGGTCACACTACACATTCCCCTCTTGCATCCGATATGCGATGACCTTCTAGAATCCAAATATAATTAATCGCATCCATATCTTATCAGGTCCATTGTTACATCGCATATCTCAATCTCTTGCCCATCCCATCGCATATCGCAATCGCGCTTCAATGAAACCAAAGGTCCATTCACTCACCATTGAAACATTGCGATGCAATATGATGGACCCGCCAGCATTATTAACCATAGCGCATATATATTTTGGGTCTGGCCTATCACAAATCGCAATTGGTGGAGCCCAAAGCTTAGGCATAAGGCGTGATGCAATATGGCAAACCCAACGATAATTATACATTCGGGTGTATGGTATTTGAAGTCCGGCCCTATGGTAGGGTGTGGGTTTTCTCATGTATTTCCATGGTTTCGATAAAATGTTGCGGTCCGAGTTTTCAAAGGAAAATCCCATATGGCGAACTTGCCGGAACTATCAACTGTAGCACATATATATTTTGGGTCTGCCTCCTTAATCATAATCAGCAGAGTTCAACATTTATATGTAAAGCGTGATGCGATATGGTGGACTCGCCAGCATTATTAACTTCAGCCCATATATATTTTGAGTCTGACCTATCGCATATCTCAATTGGCGGAGCCCAAGGCTTAAACATAAGATGCGATGCAATTAGCGGACCAGACGATGATTATAGACCGAGGTGCATAATGTTTGAAGTCCAGCCTTATGGTCGGCTACGGGTTTGCTTGTGTATTCCCATGTATTTCGATAAAATGGTGTGATCCGATTTTTCAAAGGAAAATAGCATAAAGTGAATGGTCTGCTTTTGAAGCATTGTTAAGGCAATCCTTGAGTAAAAATGAATATTATGGGCAATGAGAATATGTATCACAACAGGTTCGGTGGTTTGATAATTATAGTTGCTCTGCGTTGAAAGATTAAATAGAAACTGTGGCTAAATGCAAGGTTCGTTTGTGATCATGTTGTCATATTTCTCATAATCATAGCTAATATGAATTATTTTCTACAGGCGAATTCGAGTGGACCCGGTTGCGAATAAAGGTGATTTATATCAAGATGACACCTCTGCACCATCGGTGTCAATATTGCAAAGACATATTCTGCAGAAAGGGATATGAACCGCCATAGTGCATAATGGAGGCACGCTCCATGTCAAGAGGAAGCACAATGCTAATACATCAAGATGTTATTACCTCCAAACACACCTTCAATCATGCCAGATGTGGGATGATGAGCATAGTGTCTTCAGTTTCCTTCAGGAAATGATAGGGAATAATGTCCGCTCAATACAGGTGTGAAGGGATGACATGTAGTCATTCTCTTTTAATCAACATCTATTCATTTCCCCAGGAAATGAAGCACTGCAGTAGATATGCCCTCTATGTGTCAGCCATTTCCTCGATCGACTCTACGTCTGTATATTTTAATGTGTATATGGAAAAGAACAAGAAGGGGAAAAGTTGGGGGGGAAGATGGAGGGTCAGTCTTTTCTGCATAAGTATTACCTCCCGAGATGGGCGAAGGACTTTTTTTGGGTAGAACAACTTTTGTTTTATTGTGTTAATAAAGAAGACTATTTGGTCAAGAAAGAGCCTTTTTCAGATTATGTTCCTCCTCTTTCATGTGTTTTGAATCAGGGTGTTGTTGCTGGTGTTATCTCAAAATCAGGCCCTGGAAGGCTGCAGACCAGGAAGACTTCAAGTAACTATTTCAAACCTACTTTAGGCTGAGGCTTAGCCTCCTCAACCTGAGAGGGCTCTCTCTTGATGGATTAATGATTGTGAATAAAGATAATATGGCTAACTCTTATAGAACAACTGTGGAAAATATGAATGGTGGGAACACATTAAACAACTATCCATTGGGCTTATGGAGTCAACAACACCTCAATATAACAATGAACTCAACCTTACATGGAAGTCAGGGAATTTAGCATTTAAACATTCAGAACATAAACTCATATGGGACCACACAGTTTATAAATGTATACAGGAAATCAGAGCACATTCAGTGAATTCTGAGTGATTATACATCTATACCACTGTAAGAATTAAGAAAAGGACAACATCACATATTCTGAACATAATAAATCCTTCATGAATCCTGAGAAGTAAAGTCAAAATTATATTACTGAAAATGAGTCTTACATAAGCCAAATACAAGCTTTCTTATAAAGTTTTCCAACCCCAATTACATTTCTATTTCAGCTATATATAGAGCTCTTATTCTAACTGATCGAGATTCCTCCTCCAGCATGAGGGGAATTCGAAAACTACTTCTAATGACACTTATTAACCCTTTAACTAACTAATAAATACAACAAAGTGTTGACTGGAGTTTTTTTAGAGATCTAAATCAACTATGACTCTAACTCCATATTACATGCATGATGGCTTTAATTAAGATGATTCCTCGTTCTTTGACATCTGGTTCCCTTCTAGTTTAGTTGTGATGGTCTTCAAGGCTCCATGGTTGTCTTCAATGACACATGTTTTCCAATGCCCTGAAAGATAGGAAACTACCCCTGTTTACTGGTCTTTAGTTTTCCCCAAAATATTCGAATGCAAATAAGCATGTCGTTTATTCTTTAATTACCCAAAATGGAGCAGACTGCCACATCCTTGATGCGTTGTAAGCTTTTTCCCATGTACATGTGTGCAGGCAAAAGTTTCTTGTAAACTGTTTGATATATCCTGAACTGTGGTAAATGTGCTCACTTTACGGCAAAAATTTAAAGTTGGATTTGAATATATATTTTCTCCACCTGTCTTGACTTGGTTGGCTGTTGATAGCTTTAGATGATGCCTTGTATGCCTTTTAGACGTTTCCCTTTCAAAATTCCCGCTTATAATTCAAAACTGCTTGATTTACGTTGAAATCATCACTTTCAGCAGTTTCGTAGCGCGCTACGAAACTGCTGAGTTATTTAAAACAGCTTGCTTTTAACCTGAGACCTTTATTAGCCAAGTGCTTGATTTCCAAAAACTTCTTTAGACTTTCCACAGGTCGAATAGGAATTTATATTTCTTCAGAAAGATAAGATCAAGCAAACTTTGTCAAAATTTTTGAAACAAAATCTTACTTGAAATGAAAACTCATTTAGCAGGTCCTTTAAGCTGGCTTAGCTGTGCCTTCAGATCTTCAATTTGTTTCTTCATAGCCTTATTCCCAGCTCTCAGTTGCATATTGATTCTTCTGATGTACTTGGCTTCTTTGATTGTTGGTACTGTCTAGGTGTGAAATTGTGAATGGCCATCAACCACTGAATTCAGCTGGGCTTCTACAGTTGCATTCCCTTCCCATAGAGTTTTATAATACTTTGCGTGTATGACTGCATGTCTTCTAACGGCTTTCTTCAATTTGGCAATCTCATACTTAGCTGATTCTAATTGGCTCTTCAAGGCTGCTATATTATTTTCTTTAGGTGTAATGACCGTTTTGCCTGTGTTTTTCTGTGTCTCTTCCCCTGTTTCCTCTGTTCTTGGCAGTACTTCCTGTACTTGTTGGAATCTCCTTGTCATAGGTCTTCTAGGATTAAAAACTAACTCTTCAGCTGGCTCATCAAATTTAAGCCTTTTTGAGGCCTTGGATTTCTTGGTGCTTTCTTGTTCTGACTGTATTAACTCGATTTGAACTGGTAGAGACTACTCAAATTCAATAGCCTGTAATAAGTCATTTAAACTTGCCTTGGACACTGGACTTTCTTCGACTGCTATAGCTTTACCTTTTTCCTTATTCATCTGGCTTCTTGTTCTTATCCTTGAGACTACTTCAGATGTGCTTGTTTCAGGTACAATCTTTTTACCATGAGCTTTTTCCTTAGTTGATTGCTGAGGTTGATCTTGGATGACGAGTGGCTTCACTTGTTTTCTTACTTGTGACTTTGGAACTCTTTTAGCTCTTGCTTCTGTTTGGAGCTCAGCTATTGTAAAATCTCTAGCAGGTGGAGGAGTGAGGCCAGTCTGGCTTTTGAAGCCAGCCATAAAAATGAATGAATTCCAATCTCTGTCTATCTTTTGGAGTCCATCTAAAACCAGTAGTTTGATCAAACCATGATGAAACAAAGAGGTTTCACAATCCTCTTTCCTCAGCTGTACCTTATCACACATCTTACTCAAACTACGGAACAGATAAAAAGGTAAGTCTATGGAGACCTTCCCGGTGAAATGCAAAAGGAGTTTAAAATGGTAAGAGTAGACCTTGTTATACCTTCCTTCACAAGTCAGATATTTCTGTATGCAGGTGAGTAAGTGAGCATAATATTCTTTCACATAATTCCTGGGCACTGCCTTACTTAAATCTTCATTTACAAATTCATCCTTCAAAAACTCCTTACAAGGATTCATGTCAAATTTGAAGTTTTTAAACCATTCCTCTTGTCCTCGTGGGATCTCTGTCACAGTAGATATCACTTCTGGTGAAACCTGCAATTCTAACATGGCTACTTTTGAATTCAAGCCTGTGTAGTTAAGTGCAAATTCTTTAGTTACCTGTGCGTGTCCTCCTTGTAACTTTTTGCAAAACTTCCAGCACCCAGCCTTTTTAAATGGTTTCTTCACCTCTTCATTTCTCAGCGTTATATCCAGGCCTTCAGGCTCAGTCCTTAGACATTTGCCGGATCTGTGCTCCTTTTTCTCCATTGATTCTTCCAAATCCTCGCAAACAATAACTACCAGCTCCAGTTGGAATTGTGTTTCAGCTTCTATTTGAATTCAGCCTCGCTTAATTATCAACCTCGCTTGATTATCAGCCTCGCTTGAATTTTAAATTTTTCCGTTCAAAATATTTCAAGATGTAATCTTGCAGATTTGTCATTCATGCAAGACTTACGGCCATCATTAAGATTTATGCACGGTTGTCTTTCTTGGGAATGATAATTCGTGCGTATCAACAGATCTAGTGGTGGTGATAGTGGCAATGAGTGGTAAAATGTGATAAGAGAGGTACATGAGCTGACATGAGAAGACACGGCCTATGACTCACCTAACAGACTTGACATTTCGGGAAAGACTCGCTGCGAAATGTACGAATCCATGATTTCGCAGCGCTGTTAGTTTTAAATTTTAATGATGCGCTGCGAAACTGCCTAATCATGATTGCGCTGCGAAATTGCAAACAGGCACGGTGACTGACATAAGATAACAAGTGGCTATAGAACAATGGTAGATGGAGGGGAACCAATGGGAGCTGAGAATAACTTGACTCAAAAACTCTTCAAAACTCCAGATTCTAAGGGAAAAAATTAAAACAAAATTAAACTAGCACTGACCTTTGTCATCGGGCTAGGATAAAAAGTTACATGTATCAATTTTAGTTCTAAGTGATAACAGCTGGCATAAATATAAATGTGTTTTGTTTTGTGCATATTGATAATGATACAACTTATGATTAGCCTTTGTTATTTGAATATAATTCTTTATCATAGTTAACTCATAAGCAGTCCCTGATTTGAAACTATGTTAAACATCAGTCGCAAGTTTATTTGTAGGAATAGGAATGTGCATTCCTGTGTGAGCAATTAGATTGCAATTAAGCTTTAGTTCATCCGTGAACTCAGTAATTGATTCATTTGGACTTGCAATATATGCATGATGTTTAATCTCTTTTGTTATGCTCTTGCAGGATAGATTAGAGTAGTTAGAAGTAGCATAGATAGGATTTGATACATATATTTTAGCTATTTTTTTGTTGATTTAATTGAAGTATTCCTTCAAGAAGCAATCTTTCAAAACCTATAACAGTTCAGGGACCCTTTAAAACCTGTTGGAACTAGCCACTCCAAATGAAAACAAATCTAATTGGGGCCTGTGATCGGGTTAGTTCCCCTTTGTGGCATCGCGAATATTCATCGTGTCAACAAATTGGCGCTAGTAGGAGGGTGTGAACCGCTGTCCACAACTTTTCAGGATTTCATCTATAAATGTTGTGCATGGATTCAAAAAGATTAATGTATGGATCGTAAAGGTCAAAAGGATCATTCTACCCATTTGGAAGAGCCTCATTTCGAAGAAACAAAGATCCCTCTCAGTCCCGTGTCCGGGTCACCCAAAGAAGAGAGACTGTGGGAGTATCCTATCACTCAGGAACAACTAGTCAGAGTGCTTACTCGTGCCTACGCTCGCTCCCTATCTCAGCTTCCCATATTTCATTCTTTACCTTTGACAGCTAAAATAAAGCCAAGGATCCTTCCCATAAGTGAAGAGACATCTGCAACCCCTTCTCTTGAAGATATTGTGCTAGACTCTTTGCAAAGTATCGACACTCCTTGGGAAGAAATTCCTAAGGATTCCCCCTCTGAAGGTAATCCCTGGTTCGATTTGGGAAATCCTAACAAAGAACGCCTCAAAGAAACCTTCAACCAGAACCTCCCTATCCATAATATGGCTAACGTTCCCCCTCCAGGTGGGAATCTACCTCTACTGCCCCCTCTAGGTGGGAATCAACCTCCACCGCCTCCTCTAGGTGGGAATCAACCTCCACCACCTATAGGAGCACTCCCTCCCTAGCTTGCACAGCATGTCGTAGCAGTACCTGGATAGTAGCATGCCTTACCTAAGAATGCATAAAGAGTATTGCCTAAATTCAACCCTGAGTAGGGAGACACTCCTGATAACCATATTCACTCTTTCTTCCTAGTCGTGCGCATGTTGGGGGTAGCCTATGAAGACATAGTTTGTCGCTTATTCCCTTTTACTCTGATTGTTGCGGCCTCCACATGGTACTTTAGCTTGAGGATAGGATTGATCACCTCATGGGGCACCTTTTAACAAACATTTTTGGACAAGTTTGGTGATGACAAAACACCCGCGGCCTTAGTTTTATAACTATCCCATCTGAAAATGGACACCAAAGAGAAGGTCAAGGATTTTAACATCCAGTTCAACACTTTGTTCAATAGGATCTCTGCGAACACTAGACTTACTGATGAGGTGCTCATGGAATTCTACATCACTTCTCTCCCTATCCCTACGGCGATGTGGGTCAAGAGGAGTAACGCACAAACCTTGCAAGGTGATATTGAGGAAGCAGTAAAAGTAGAGAATGAAATGATTAGTCTCACAACATGTCATCATACGACCGAAGGAAAGAAAGCATCTTAGTCATCCAAGAAGAATAATTTGAGTGATAACAAAGTGATTGACATCAAAGAAAAGGATACCATAGATGTGGAAGGTTTGCATCAGATCATTAAGAAATTGAGGAACACAGTTATCGATATGAAAATGCATTCTGGAGAGAGTATAAATGGGAATGGAGGAGAGTATAACAATAGAAAAACATTCAAACCTTTCTATCATAAGAAGACAGATGGTGGTCATGGTAAACTTGCGTTGCCTGCTCCACCCAATGAAGGGAATTTAAACGTGGAAGAGCTGGCTCTTATTGGATCACTCCTTAACAACGAAGAACCTATAGTGGAGATAGAGCTAGAACAAGAAAATTAGGGAGAATACCAAGTAGAAGAGCCCTTTGATGGAGAATCTCAAATCAATGTGTTGTGGGATTTCTATACAAATGAGAACGATGACGATGAAGGAGATAGTATAGCAGAAATCCACACTAATGAAATCCACACACAAAGTAAAGGGCCACTTGTGGGCGTGATGAAGCCTGTAGACCAGACAAATAAATATGTTCGCCCTTTGAAGGCATCTGCTCCTAAAGTTCCTGTTGAGAAAGGTAGACCTAGTGGTGATTCCAAGAGTACTCCAGTTGTGAACTATCCACAGAAAGATAACACATCTCCGATTGCAAAAAAGGCGACTCAAAATGGTAAACTCCCACCTAAGAATGGAAAAACATGTATGTTTACTCTGCCTTACCCTGTTTATAACATTGATTACAACATTGTGGATGATCTTAAGAAATATCGAGCTAATCTCACATACTTCGATTTGTTAAAGTTAGCACAGCAAAGAGATCTCCTTTTGAAAGCTATGAATGAAAGAAATTGCAAATCTCCCACCAATCCAAGTAGCCAAACCAATAAGTCAACATCCAGACCTGTTAGTACCCCCAGTACAGCCTAAAGGCCATCAACTATCGAAGCCACTCTGTCAAAAATGAATCGAACCCCCCAAGATGTCAGTGCGACCATGATAGGAAGGAAATCAAAATCCATGACTCCACCTTTCCTTTTGACATTTGAAATCTTCAACATGAATGTGCACAATTGCCTAGTAGATTCCGGTGCCTCGTCCACTGTTATGCCTTACACTGTTGCTAAAAGACTTCATGCGATACTCAAGAAAATTGGAACTCGAATTATGCAATTGGATAGAACAAATATGAAAGTAATTGGGGAATTGAAAGATGTGTTGATTCGGATGGCTACCAAACCACAATACTCACAAGTCGTTGACATAGTGGTAGTCAACATACCCGAGGCTTATGGAATGCTACTTAGTAGGGACTGGTCAGCAAAACTGAATGGATATTTATCAATTGATTGGTCCCATCTCTTGCTGCCTTAGAAGGGGAAGGGTGATATGCTGAGAGTTGATCGAGAAATATACATGAAGTATGTGGTGATGGAATTAAATGGCCCCAGTGAACCTGTAATGTTTACCAACTCTATCCTTGGGAACTATAGTTTCAAAGTTTGTGGCACAGAAACCTGTTTTGGAGAATTCCACGCAGAGACAATTGAAGAAACTGCAATAAACACATAGTTGGAAGCTCTCCCCTGTAGTCCAACTGATGAGCCACCCTATAATATAGTAGATGATAGAACTAATTTCATAGAAAGCAGTTCAATTGATGTAACATTAGACTCTATATTTTGGACACTCTATTTTGATGGCTCTAACTGCCTTGAAGGTGTAGGTGCTGGCAGCATTCTCATTGACCGCAAGGGAACCAACATCTGATGGCTAGCCGGTTGAAGTTCACGTGCACCAACAACACGGCATAATACGAAGGCTTGCTACAGGGCCTGAAAAAATCCATTGATATGAAGGTAAAAAATCTTAAAGTTTTTGGTGACTCATAGATAATTGTGGACCAGGTAAGGAAATGGATACACTGCAATTTGCCACACCTGGTAAGATACCAACCTGAGGTATGGAGCTTAATTAACAGTTTTGACTCTTTTAATATCACATACATGACTCGAGGGTAAAACCAAGATGTTGATCTGATGGCTGGTATGGTTGCAAAATGTTTTCATGATTTTAGATTAAAGAAGAATAAATATTATGTTGAATTGAATTTCAGACCATCCGTGCCTGATAACATCTCAAATTGGCAGGTGTTCGAAGACCTTGCATGACCTGCATGATAAATTCAAGAAGCCAACTAACTGCAAAACGCATAGCTCATCCATGAAGTATGAATCGGTCACCCTTGGAACCAAAGAAGACCAAAAAAATGTCAATTTGGGCTTGGGGTACTCTCCACAAGAAAAGGCTACATTTGTTAAGTTGTTTAAAGAGTACAAGGACATCTTTGCATGGACATATGGCGACTTAAAAAAATTTGATACCAACGTTATGCAGCATGTAATTCCTTTGAAAAAGGAGGCTAAGCCCTACCAACAAAAGCTTCACAAGATGCATCCAAGCCTGGAGCCGTTGGTGAAGAAAGAATTAAACAAAATGTTGGACGCCAAAATCATTTTTCCTGTCAGGTACACCCACTGGGTAGCCAATCTCATGCCAGTAAGAAAGAAAAATGGAGACATTAGATTATGTATCGATTTCAGAAACCTGAACAAAGCATCACAGAAAGATAACTATCCAGTCCCCTCTATAAAACATATTCTTCATTGTGTTTCTAGGTCTGAAATGTTGTCCCTATTGGATGTTTGTTCAGGGTATAATCAAGTGTTGGTATCTAATGGGGATCAGCTTAAGAAAACCTTCAACACTAAATGGGGCACTTATGCATATCGTAAGATGCCTTTTGGACTTATTAATGCGGGTGCCACATTCCAGAGAGCCATGGACATAGATTTCCAAGGATTTATTAACAAATCAGTAGTAGTGTACATGGATGACATTACTGTGTATTTTATCACAAAAGGGATCATATCTATCACCTGAAACAAATTTTTGAAAGATGCTGAAGGCGTGGAATATCGTTGATTCCCAAGAAGAGTGTTTTCGTAGTTACAAAAGGGAAACTACTAGGTCACATCCTCTCTAAACAATAGATTGTTATTGATCTTGAAAGAATAGAAACCATCATGAGAATACAACCCCTTGCAAATAAAATGGAAATGCAATCTTTCTTCAGGAAGATTATTTTCGTTAGGAAATTTGACTCAGGTTTCGTAGAAAAAGTGCGTTCCATGCAGCTGATGATGAAGAAAGATTTGTGTATAAGTGGAGCAATGAAGCTAAGAAATCATTTCAGTGAATTAAGGAGGCCATCGGAGAAGCTCCTGCATTGGTCAGCCCCAATTTCGACAAGGAATTCTTCTTGTACACTTTTTCTTCTGATGTTTCATATGCCGCAATCCTCACTCAAAAAAATGATGATGGCAACAAAGTATCTATTTCTTATATGAGCTCTAATCTTCAGGGAGCATAATTGAACTACCCAGACGTGAAGAAACAAGGATTTGTGGTTTCTAAAGCCGTAAAACACTTCTACCCTTATTTATTAAATGCCATGACTAAAGTAATCGTTCCCCATCCTACTGTAAGAGCCCTCTTCATACAGAAAGAAATGGGTGAACGGAGAGGGAATTGGATAATTGCACTTCAAGAATTCGACCTCGAGATTAAGCCGACAAAGATAGTTTGAGGGTAGGGATTGTGTAGGCTAGCAATAGAATCCTTGGCAGATAAAGAAGGGGCGTCTAGAGAACCAGAGGCGTAGAGCATGCAAAATGAACAAGTAGAATTCACAGAGGAGCCCCTATGGATTAATGAGACACTAATGTGTGAGTGCGAAACATCAGAAGCCCTTTTGGATCTTGAGTCATGGTATTACGACATATGCTTTTATCTAACACGGGGATCATGTCCTAAACACATGGATGCATCATGAAGGAGAGTGCTCAGATTGAAATCTAATCAGTATCACTTGGCCAATCAAACATTATACAGAAAAAATTATGATGGAATCTCGCTGAGGTGTTTGGAAAAGGATGATGCCGATCATGTCTTGAAAGAAATGCACAACGGCCCAGCAGGTGGTCATTATGGTGAGAGACCACTGCTCACAAAATATTAAGAGCTGGATATTATTGGCCCACAGTGTTCAGAGACTCACATGCCTATGCTTGGAAATGTAAGGTATGTCAAACTACTGTAGGATGAGAAAGAAAGCCAACCATTCCCCTTGGGTCCATTATGATTTATCGCTCATTCCAGCAATGGGCCTAGATGTCATAGGTGAGATCACCCCGAACTCTTCACAACATCATAAGTATATACTCACAGCGACCGACTACTTCACTAGATGGACCGAAGCCATCCCGCTTAAGAAGGTAAATGAAGACGAGGTAATATCATTTGTTGAGAAATTTATTATCAATAGGTATGGCACCCCTGACGCTCTCATATTTGATAATGCTTCTTATTTTTCATCACTAAAATTGAGTGAATTTGATATAGATAAATCAATTCACATAAAGTATGCATCAAACTATTACCCCTAGGGAAATGGAGTTGCAGAATCCTCAAATAAAAACCTCATCTGAACAATTTGTAAATCTGTTACTGACAACCAGAGGAATTGGCACAACGCTCTAACAAATGCCCTTTGGGCCGATAGGGTCACCCCAAAAGTGGCCTTAGGAAACTCCCCATACTTCCTCGTCTATGGAAAAGAAGCCATCTTGCCTCCCAATGTTACCTTTCCCTCTTTACAGCTCTCCCAAGCTTCGAGAGGAACCCCTTCAACCTTACTTCAAAATAGGATCAACCAACTGGTGAGGTTGGAGGAATTGAGAGATGAAGCTAGAAATATCTTTAAAAATCACCAAATGATTGTGAAGAGATGGTTTGATCGCCATCTGGTAGGAGATAAAGATTACCAAATAGGAGAGCTAGTCCTGAAATAGGACAAGTTGAATGAGCCAAAATGTAAACACATGAAATTCCAACACTTATGACTAGGCCCGTTCCAAGTTGAGGAGAAAATTGGTCAGGGAACTTATAGATTGAAAACTTATAGGGAGAAACTGAAAAATTCCCTGTTAATGGCCAACATCTTAACATCTTAAGAGATACTTCCAGTAGCCACCACATGGTGGTTACCTCCTGAGTAGGTTAGAATCCATTTTGCTATTAGCTTAGTTATATCTTCGTCCCTTCCGTTCTTGTTGTTTCCGCAAAGTTTATTTTCCTTATGTTTTGAATTTCAGTCCTTTTTAGCCAAGTGATTTCGGTCCTCCACTATTGTTTTCACCTTTTATAACTCTCTTCAGATTTCCCTCATTCGCCACCTTCAGCTTTTACCTCCCTCATTAACCTGCTGATGAGTATGTCGATCCTAAATTCATCGTTACCTTGCAAATCAAACAAACTTTCAATGAGCCTATGAGAACTTGAAAATCAGCTGTGGAATTCAAATCAAAGCCACTCATTAGCATCTATTGGGAACTAGGTAAGATCTATTGATAACCTGGATACCTGGAGCATGTAGGGGCATCTTTATAAAATGAAAAAATGTGTAACCACAACTGGAATGGCATGGCGGAATGCTGCATTAAAAAAAAAAAATCACACTCAGACCTAGTCTATACTTCCCTGTAAGGTTTGCAGTTATTCACCATTGGTCCCATCACACTAAGAATTCCAATACCTATCATATACAAGTAAACCTCCTTTCATGGGCTAAGCTCACTGTTATATACCCTGTGGCAAATCCAAATGTGCTCTAGTCCTTGTGCCTGTAGTAGGAAGGACTTATTTAAAAGAAAATGAAATGTCGAGTCCTTGTGCCAATCTGGAAGGACAGGTTGTTTGGGAAGCTGGTTGGAGTAGGGGCTGTTGCTGGGCTCACAGTACCAGTTGACATAGCAAGCCCAACCTTGCTTAAGTGGTTTAAAAATATGGCATGATCCATGACTATGCCCCATTCAATCATACAAAAATATAGCACTAAAATTCTTACATAAAGTGCAGATAAACATATCTACATCAAGTTTGATGAGCGATAAAGAGTTGAGGTATACACTTAAATAGGTATTGACAGATCAATGATGGCCCCAAAATGATTTTTGAAAATAGAAAAATAGGTAAAGGAGGGTCAATAAATCCCATAATACTACCATTGGAGAATGCCTGTCAAAACCCTATTAGTAAGTTGAAGCTATTTGTCTTTATCCCACCTGAAGCAATTAATGTTGAAGTGGAACCCATGCTTATCCATCTATACAATTTACATTTCAAGTTTATCTTAACACCCTGATGTTCTATTGATCCAAGGTTTATTTGGAAGTAGAGATAACTGGTTCGCCATTTGTTGTGGCCACAACCACCACCCTATTAAAACTTGCCCTGGTAAAAATTTGAATGGGCCCCCTAGAAGTTCGATCTTTTATTTCTCATAATGATAACTCTCTGAATGCTCTGTTCTTATCCTAGGGATTTTAACTCTCTGCCGAGTCGAATCTTTAATTCTTAATGGTTAAGGCCCTCTTAAAATCTCTGCCACATGATTCATTGGTAACCCAGTCTAGCCCTTCATTCATACCTTTCATCAGGACTTTTTCAATCCTCATAAACCTTCACCAATCCCCCCACTCCCTACTATGGTTGTTTTGAGATCCAACCGCAAAACCCTCTGTCGCATATTTATTTCTATCTTAACACATTTGCAATAGAAATACTCTGCAAGCATCCTTAGCTTACGTTTTCTGTGATTTTTTAGTCTTTACACATTTCCCTATGCCCACCTTTATCGCTATCACAATATCTCAATTTCCACGGTCACACTACACATTCCCCTCTTGCATCCGATATGCAATGACCTTCCGAACTCCAAATATAATTAATCACATCCATATCTTATCGGGTTTGTAGTTACCTCGCTTATCGCAATTGCTTGCCTGCCCCATCGCATATCGAGATCACTCTTCAATGAAACCCAAGGTCCATTCACTTGCCATTGAAACATTGTGATGTGATATGGTAGACCCGTCGGCATTATTAACCATAGCGCATATATATTTCGGGTCCATCCTATCACAAATCACAATCGACGGAGCCCAAAGCTTAATAATAATGCGCGATCTAATATGGTGTACCCGACGATAATTATACATCCGCGTGTATGGTATTTGAAGTCCGGCCTTATGGTCGGATGCGGGTTTTCCCGTGTATCCCATGGTTTCGATAAAATGTTGCGGTCCAGGTTTTCAAAGGAAAATCCCATATGGCGGACTCGCTGGAACTATCAACTACAACACATATATATTTCGAGTTTGCCTCCCCAATCACAATCGACAGAGTTCAGCGTATGTAAAGTACAATGCGATATGGTAGACTTGCCAACATTATTAACTGCGAAACATATATATTTTGGGTCCGGCCTATTGCATATCGTAGTCCGTAGAACCCAAGGCTTAAACATAAGGTGCGCTGCGATTAGCGGACCCGACGATGATTATAGACACAAGTGCATAATGTTTGAAGTTTGGCCTTATGGTCGGTCACATGTTTTCCCATGTATTCCAATAAAATGGTGTGATCCAGGTTTTCAAAGGAAAATCACATAAAGTGAATCGTCTGCCTTTGAAGCATTTTTAAGGCAATCCTTAAGTAAAAATTAATATTATGGGCAATGAGAATACGTGTCACAGTAGGTTTGATGGTTTGATAATTATAGTTGCTCTGCGTTTCAAGATTAAATAGAAACTGTGGTTGAATGCAAGGTTTGTTTGCGATCATGTTGTCATATTTCTTATAATCATAGCTAATATGAACTATTTTCGACAATCGAGTTCAAGTGGACCCGGTTGCGGATAAAGGCGATTTATATCAAGATGACACCTCTGCACCAACAGTGTCAATATTGCAAAGACATATTCTATAGAAAGGTATATGAACCACCATAGTGCATAATGGAGGCACACTCCATGTCAAGAGGAAGCACAACACTGATACATCAAGATGTTATTACCTCCAAACACACCTTCAATCATGCCAGATGTGGGATGATGAGCACAGTGTCTTCAGTTTCCTTAAGGAAATGATAGGGAATAATGTCCACTCAATACAGGTGCGAAGGGATGACACACAGTCATTCTATTTTAATCAACATATATTCATTTCCCCAAGAAATGAAGCTCTAAAACAGATATTCCCTCTATGTGTTAGCCGTTTCACCGATTGAATCTACGTCTGTATATTTTAATGTGTATATGGAAAAGAATAGGAAGGGGAAAAGTCGGGGTGGGAAGATGGAGGGTCTGTCTTTTCTACTTGTAGAGATGGGTGAAGGACTTTTTTTGGGCAAAACAACTTTTTTTTTTATTGTGTTAATAAAGAAGATTGTTTGGTCAAGAAAGAGCCTTTTTCAGATTATGTTCCTCCTCTTTCATGTGTTTTGAATCAAGGTGTTGTTGCTGGCATAAATATAAATGTGTTTTGTTTTGTGCATATTGATAACGATACAGCTTATGATTAGCCTTGGTTATTTGAATGTAATTCTTTATCATAGTTAACTCATGAGCAGTCCCTGATTTGAAACTATGTTAAACATCAGTTGCAAGTTTATTTGTAGGAACAAGAATGTGCATTCCTGTGTGAGCAATTAGATTGCAATTAAGCTTTAATACAACCTTGTTCATCCGTGAACTCAGTAATTGATTCATTTGGACTTGGAATCTATGCATGATGTTTAATCTCTTTTGTTATGCTCCTACAGGATAGATTAGAGTAGTTAGAATTAGCATAGATAGGATTTGATACATATAGGTTAGCTGTTTCTTTTGTTGATTTAATTGAAGTCTTCCTTCAAGAAGCAATCTTTCAACACCTATAATAGTTTACGGGACCCTTTAAAACCCGTTGGAACTAGCCACTCCAAATGAAAGCAGATCTAATTGGGGCTTGTGATCGGGTTAGTTCCCCTTTGTGGCATAGCGAAGATTCGCCGTTTCAACAATTACTTAAATGAACAATTCTTGAATGATACAAATGACTAGACCTCCTTGCTATATATAAGAGTCTAAGGGATCACAATATAATTAGAGCCTACATAACAATAATAATGTAAGGACACAAAAATAACAATAGTGGGCTTCTATGGGGCATAACAATAACAATATAGGGGCTACACGTTGAAAATGCAACAATAAAATTCTAATTTAATTTTGTCCTTGAATTAAATTAGGAATACAATTGTAATTCCACATCACATGAAAACTTATACTAGTTAGCTAAGTCAATTTGACTTAGTTGGTTTAGTTAATTCGAGTTGAGGGTATATCTTGAGTCATGTAGAGTGTCTCCTACATTATAGGAGCCTTGGTTGAGTTTATTTTAAGTTGTAATTAATTAATTCAATTTAACTGAGTTAATGTCAGTTAAACTAGTTCCAACTGATGAAGGAACTAGTAGGAGGGCGGAAAGTGGGGCGTTTCTTCATGTGGTCAATCAATTAACTAACGATTAACTCACAAATAACTCATGCATGTCATATTTGAGAGTTACTCAATTGAGATTAGAGTTCAGTAATAGTGTACTATCAGTTGTATAATCATCCAAATTGTACAGGTGGTGCATGCAATGAGAGGGAGGCCTATGAGGATTGCACAATTCCAATTGAGGAATTTCCCTAATTGATATGGGCTAATTCCTAAGGAAATAACACAAGGAAATAGGGACTTCGGCAAGCAATAAATTGGTTAAGTATTGGCCTAGAATTGTCTAGGAAGCAGTGAGATAGATAGACATAGTGTAGAGGCTTCTCGAGCTTGAGCAGAGCATTGTAATCTTCTCATATTTTCTGTCTAATGCAATATATAGATAGCATGAGTTTTTAGCCATGGCTTTCCCCAGGAAATCATTGTTTAATGTGTTGATTGAATTCTTTCTCTTGTATGCTTCATGATTTCGCGATCGTTTAATTGTTTCCACTTATAAGTAGAGTAGATTCAAGTCTATTGTTTTAGTAAATTACAATAAGAAATTTGAATCTACAAGGAATTCATACATGGTATCAGAGCAAAAATCACTCTAAAAGAGGAGAATACGAGTTTATCTTTTGTAAGTGAAATCGAATTTGCAGTATCATTCTTCAGAGCCAGCAGGATGTCGTTCTACGGATTGAGACTCGAATATGCCCTTGAGGGTAGTTCAAAATATATTGCTTATAAGGACAATATGGAGGTAGTGTTGGTAGACAACGGCTGAAGGAATTCATGTACAAAGATATTCCTAAGCCTATAGCAAATGATGCTCAAGATCTAATAGAGTAGAGAAAATGTGTTGCAAAGCAAGAAGGATTATCCTAGAAGGAGTTCGAGATCATATTGTCTCAAACATCCATGGTAAGGAGACTCCATATGCAATGTGGAAGGCCTTGACAAACCTGTTTCAAAACAGTAGTGACCACAGGAAGCTGGCACTGAAGAACAAGCTCAGGAAAATCAAAATGGAGAAGGGTGACACAATACCAAAGTACTTGACCAAGTCCACCCAATGCTGGGATGAGCTTGGAAATTTTGGTTTATAGTTGTTGAAGATGATCTGGTCAACCTGACACTTCTAGGCTTTCCCAAGAGTTGGCACAACTACTAGGATTCGATAATTGGGAGAGAGAAGCTATTAGAGTGGGATCATTTGTGATCCAACTTGGTGTGGGAATAGATTAGGTGGAACAACAGAGATAGGACCTCATCCAAATAAGTAGAAGAGGACTTTGCATTAGTCAACAAAGGAAGGAAATCGAAGGGAAAGTAGTCTCAAGGTGAGGAGGGAAAGAAGAAATACTTGTCCAACATCAAATATTTTCACTGTCATGAGTTCGGGCACTATGCCACAAAATGTCCATAGAATAAGGCAAGCAAGAAGGAGCCTACAGTAGCAGCAGTAGGTGAAGCTCTAGCTTCACAATTCAAAGTTGATTTTACTCTCATTGCATGCATGGAAAAAACTATAATGGGAAGCATGTGGTATATTGATAGTGGTGCCTTGTTCCATATGATGGGGAATAAAGATATCTTCAGTGACTTGGAGGAGAAAGACCTCAAGCAGACCATTGAGTTTGAGTCTTAGATGTGATGTTTGTTCTAAGACTAAAGAAGAATCTTGTTTCCATCGTGGTCTGGAAGACCGTGGCTATGATGTGGTATTTAGCAAAGGGAAGGTTTTCCTTAGAAACATCACCATGGGAAAGGTGAAACAAATCGGTGTGTGAGTCAAGAACTTGTATTCACTTGAGGTAGAAGATGCATGCAAAGCCTTAAGGGGCAAGGAAAATTTTAAAGACTTGGTGGTTGAGAGGGAGCTTGAATTACCTCTCAATATGTAGCCTCAACAAGTTGTGGAGAAGACACATATGGAGAAGTAAAGAGGAAGCCGAGTGGAGACATCCACTCAAGCAAAGACCTCTAGTAGAGGGAAATTTTGAGCTAAGTGGGAAGAGGTAGCTCATGCAACCATACCTTTAAGTGTGAGGTGGGGCAATATGTAACCTCAGTCCAAGAGTTTTACAAATTGGGCAGGGTCCATTGAGGTGTGTTTGTCTCATGGATAATTACGTTGTTATAGGGGCCCACAATATGTTGTAGTAGGAGGGCCAATTTTAGTTAAATACTAAGGAGTGTAGAGCAGTGTTGACAAAAAAGAAGGAGGCTCAGTAGCAGAGTCAACAACTGCACAATTTTCCCAGTAGACAGTTGCAAATTGATTCAATGATTAATTTTTATTTATTTTTTTGGATACCTTTCAGTTGTAGATGTTGCAGTAGCAACAAAAAAGGTTAGAAGTGTTGCATGAAATACATTCCAAAGGTACTCAATTGGGATAGATATGAGTCCTTTCTTGTTGAGAGGGAGTGTTGAAAATGCAACAAGAAAATCCTAATTTAATTTTTTCCTTGAATTAAATTAGGAATAAAATTGTAATTCCACATCACATGACAATTTGTATTAGTTAACTAGGTTAATTTGAATTAGTTGGCTTAGTTAATTTGAGTTGAGGGTCTAAATTGAGTCATGTAAAATGTATACTACATTATAGGAGCCTCAGTTGAGTTTATTTTGAGTTGTAATTAATTAATTTAGTTTAACTGTGCTAAAGTCAGTTGAACTAGTTCCAACTGATGGAGGACTAGTAGGAGGTTAGGCAATGAGGTGCTGCTTCATGTGGTCAACTAGTTAACTGATGATTCACTCATAAATAAATCATTCATGTTAGATATGAAAGTTAACCAGTTGAGGTTGGAGTTCAAGGACATGTACTATCTGTTGTATAATCATCCAAATTATACAGGTGGTGCATGAAATCATAGGAAGGCCTATGAGGATTGCACAATTCTAATTGAGTAATTTCCCTAATTAATAGGGGATAATTCCAAAGGAAACAACACAAGGAAATAGGGACTTGGAAAAGAAATAAATTGGTTAAGTATTCTCCTAGGCTTGTCTAAGAAGTAGCGAGAACAGATAAAGATAGTGTATAGGTTTCTCAGGCTTGAGAAAAGCATGGTAATATCCTTATATTTTCTGACTAATGCAGTATACATATAACACGGGTTTTTAGCTATGGATTTCCCCATGAAATCATTGTCTAATGTGTTAATTGAATTCTTTCTCTTGTATGCTTCATGATTTCATGATCATTTCACTATTTCCACTGATGAGTAGAGTAGATTCAAGTCTATTGTTTTAGTAAATTACAATTATCAGTTTGAATCTACAAGGAATTTCTACACTACATGGGCACAACAATAACAATAGGGGGATACACTAACAATAACAATAAAGGGGATACACTAGTATTATAGGGAACTAACATAATCGATATTGAAAGTTTGGTAAGGAAAAATGAGAGATGGAAAATTTTATTTCCCTTGTACCAAATGCAGGGGCTACAACAAGAGTAGAGTTTTAATAACAACAACTAAACTACATTGTAGAAAATTTGGATACCCTAAAGGTAGGCATGGCTCATCATCCTTTGGTAAGTTATTTATTTATATGTCTTTATATTGCATCTTTGTTTTTTAAATTATGGGTTTAGGGTTTAAGGGGTTTAGGGTTAGGGATTGAGAGGTTAGTGTTATAGACATTTTTGGGCACTGCAACCCCAAGCATAAAATGTCCATAAACCAAGGGCTCCTAAGTCCCTAAAAATGTTGTTCCAACCCCTAAAGGAAACAAGGTCAACTGATTACAGTTTCTCCCAGAAGTTCTCCATGAAAAAACTACTCAGAACTGGTCAAAACAGGATCATTTCACCTGCTCCATAGGTAAAGTGCGTTGCATCTCACCTAAGTACACTCAGTGGGTGCGTTGCATTTCAAAAATCCCTTCTATGGGGTGTGATGGGTGAGAAGAGACAAATGGCAGTGTCCATCCGCGAGGTGGAGAAGCATGGAATCTTCCAGAAACTTCTCCTGTGACACTTGCCTCTATGAATTCAACCAAGGATGAGTAAGAGATCATCAATCTCCAAGTGGAAGCAAGAACTATCAGAGAGAAGACACTAATCAAATCACAAGTTGACTCATCTCCCTTACAGATATCTATATATGGATCCCTCATCCCAGTGATCCAGAGGCTGAAATTTTGCATCTTGTAAGGAATTGTTGTTGGTTTCTTGAGGCAACATCATAGTGTTGGGTGATCTAAGCTTTGCATAAGGTGAAGAAGGGCTCACTTGCTGAGAGGATGATGTTGGTTCAGAACAACTGGTTGTAACTCTCTTGGCTCTTTCTTGATTATCAATAAAGCTATTCAAGTTTTCCTCCATACTCTTGTGTCATTTATGTTTTATTGATTTGTATGGTCAATTTACATCTGATCCTAGATTGTTTATGATAGTAGATCCATGTTCTTGTATAGTGTTATCCTACTTTGATTCTACAGGTACTTTGTGAAGCTGGGTATACCAGAAAACAAGTAGCAAAGGACTATCAGAAGAGAGAGGAATCGAGCAAGGAGCCAAGCACAAGACAGAGGTTGGTCTCCTTTATTCTTCTCTCATCTATCTTTCATAAGGGAAAATGAAAGTAGTTTTACTTTGTTTGTTTCTAAGGTAGCTACCATGCCTTAGTGGGATTAGCAGTTTTGCATAAACACTTTTCCTTGTAACAAAATGGCGACTCCGCTGGGGAGCGACTAGGTTGTTTGTCTATCTACATTTGTTTACTTTGTAAACTTACAGACAGAGCCTGAAGTCGAGCCAGGTATCTTTCAAACTGCATTTGCTATGCAAATGCAAAGTAGATAAATGCCACTTCAGTCAATCTCCGAGTTTCGTTTATGAATTAAACAACTGATTTACAAACTCTCTAATTGCCCTTGTGGTAGCTCTACTAACTTCCTTAGATCTACCCCTGTTGTTGATTTACTGATTACCACTTGCTCGGCCAAAATCCCTGAACTGAACTGCAAACTATGACCTAGAACCCAAGCAAAGTCTCGTTTCTGGTCCAGCGCACTGTCTGTTCTGTGAATCTCAAATTCAGCGTACTTCCCGAGTGTAGTAGGTGCGCTGCATTTCAAATTCACTGTGTTACAGGTGCGCTGATCAGACTAGGCATTGTTCCTGAATTTTGGTTTCCGTTCACTCTTTTCAGATCTATTCAAGAATTTTTCTCCCTGTAGTCAGTACATCTCTGTTTGAAACCCCTTTCCTTGCTGCTATTCTGCCTCCATTGTGCAAAGGACTGTAAATGTTTTTGTGTATTTGTTGAGTCATTTTCAGTTCTCTTTTGCAAAAAAGTAACGTAATTGTATTGTCGTTTCTTGATTTGAAAGTGTCGCAAGTGTCATTTTCAGTCATAGAAGAGAGTCTAATTGCTCTTGATAGTCGATTACCCTGTTACTATTGTATTTGATCTGAATTAGTAGTTTTTCTAGTGTCGAAAGCAAGTTTTCATTTCCAAATCATAAAGTGTTGTCATTATCTTCATTCTTGATTTTGAAAAGAAACTTGTTAGTAATTATCGCTTTGAAAATAATTCAGATTTGCACATTAGATTTCTTTTATCATTCACATATTAAGAAGGCTGAGAACAAATACATGCATGTGCATTTGCATTTAGACTGTTTGATTCGTTTGATTTAGGACAGTGCATATAGTGTGTGCTCTTTGCTCTTTGTTGAAAGAATATTGTCTCTCTTTCCTTAGTAGCTAGGATTTTCATTCCACAAAGAAGATAAAAAGATTGTTTATCATCTTAGCTTGCATTTTAGGAATTTTACATCTACATCACGCGGTGAACCTGAAAGGCAAATTTCTTAAGCAAGATCAACTATAAAATAAATTTAATGAATCTAACAACGCTTTCGAACCTAACGCACAACATCTAGAAGTTTAGGCTAGAGACGTATTCCGGCGTCATAAAGCCTGGTAACTGTTGTTCTCACTGTTGGTTGGGTGATTCCTCCACTTTGAGACGATAAGTGACAGTACGGACTTGTGATCCCATGTACCATCGAGTATATTTTGGGAGACCACAATAGGCTTAATCCTTTATCCATAGGAAGCCATGTCTGCTGCCCTATCGGTCGCAATGCACTGAACACAACATTCAGGAAGATTGACTGCCGTACCGTAAAAAGTATTCTGCGGTTTTGCGATTGGTTTGGTAATCCCTCTGCCTAGATTTTTAGAGCAGTCCCTTTTGTTCCATTTCAGAATCCTTAACGGAAAAGGTCCATCTGAGCACTTGTCACTTCAGGCTCATTAAAAATCGAAGGCGACTAGAGTCATCTTTTGTTTTTTCTCGACTCTTAAAAATTGAAAAAACAAGTTGTGTCAAAGCGTCTAAAATTCATCTAATTCGGAAACATACTTCCCCTTGATTTTTAGTTGATCGAGTAATCTCCAATCATGGAAGAAAGTCAATTGAAACCTCGTCGTTCGCAAAGACTTACTAGTCAACCGTCTTTGTCTCCGGAATCGAAACTATTACGGACAAAGCGAACTCGTTTAACCAGTTCCAAATCTCCTGGTAAAGTTAGAACAAGTGTTCCAACAACATCAGAGACTCCGGTTACTCCAAACATTTCTGGTATCGTTACCTCTACAGAAGAAGTTCAGCAGCCACAAAGGGACAGTAGCTCTGATCCTAGTTTGAAGGTAAACACTTTTGTTACTGAACTAGTTTCATCCACAACCGGTTCAGAGAGTGTTATTCCCTAAACATCTGTCATTGTAGATTCCGTACCTTCTTCGGCACCAGAAATATTTTATGGACCTGACGGTCTACCTCTTCCACCTAGTCAGATTGCTATAGAAGAGATTGTGGAGGATCCTCCATCTAGTACTCCGTCACAATTTGGAATCGGGATCACTCTGTATCCTTCTTCATTAGAAATTAGTCTACCACCAACGGAGGCTCCTGTAGAATCACGGGTAATCTTTTGGATAGACTAGAAATGTCTGAACAACTGTCAACATCTAGGACTGTGTCATCCGACACAGCGATGGCAGAAATTCCTGCTGTCACTCCAACAATGTTCACCGGTATACCATCTGTCCCAACTAGCTCTCAATCGCTAGAAGGAGCCCACCCAGGGGCTATTTCGACAGTATGGTCCGTTCCTGTTTGTTCATCCGAAATAGTATCCGGAAACTCTTATGTTGAGTCTCAACAAATTGATCCTCCAGGATGTCAATTTGGGCAGTCCGGTCCTCAAGGGCAAACCATTCCTTTAAGTACCGGATTACCGCCATATGGGGGGTAGTATACCCTTTCATTGTCTCCTCCGGGAGGACAGCCATACGGGAGTTCACAACAAAATTCAGGTTATGCTGGAATTACATCTAGCGGTTGGGTGCCGATACTGCCTCAACAACCAAGAGTTGTATATTCGATGCAACAATGTTTACCTATGTCAAATATACCAACTACGTCAGCTATTGTGACGGTGTCACAAGTACAAGCGCTGCCTGTTGTATGCCAACCTCAGGTTTCTCAAGTTGTAATGCAACAGCCTCTTGGCCCTGCAACTCAACCACAATTGCCGATTGGTGGAATGACACAGGCCCAAACGGGTACAATTACCCCTCATCTTGGTCAAACAGTCAGTATCGGGCAACAGCACATGGCTTCACAAACATGGCTGGTGCAATACCAACAACCGCAATTCCAACAAGTATACCAAGGATCTGAGCAACAAATCTTTGCAAATAGTGGGTAGCCGTATATTCAAAACAGTCAAAATCAACCATTCTACAATGGTTCTGCCCACCAACCTTACCAAAGTTACCAACATCAAATGCATTATGCTGGTATGCAAAGACCAACTGCTCAGGCGATTCCATCTTATCCTGGGTATGCTTTGCCTAACCTGAATCAACAGTTACCCTTCGTGGCGACTTTAGAGTTACCGAACCTAAATCGGTTAACAAACGATCCAATCGCTTACGCTCCTTGGTGGCCAGCGATTCTGCATAAACTTCCGTCAGATATTCCTAAATTTAATGGAAATCCAGGTGAAGATCCGTCGAATCATGTGATGACCTTTCATCTGTGGTGTTCATCAAACACCCTAAACGATGATTCGATTAGGCTTCACCTTTTTCAAAGGACGTTAACTGGTCCGGCAGCAAAATGGTATATCGAATTGCCCAGAGCTTCATTTGACAACTTCAGTACCCTAGCCACAACCTTTTTAACCCATTTTCAATTACCAATAAGGTACGAAACGGGAACAAAACTTCTTACCAATTTCAAACAAACAACAGCCACTCACATATCTGATCATATTCATGAGTGGCGACGTCGTCGTAGAATGGTAAAAACGTATGTTCCTGATTAGCTTTTAGCTGAATGGTTTATTAAGTCTTTGTTACCTTCCATTACAGAAGATGTGGCAAAAGGGGGAGTCGTCACCGAAGAGCAAGTTATCGCTCATGCGCAATATTTAGACTTGATTTACACTCAGTCTGGCACGCTCTACGATAAAATACCTGACGCTCCCAGACCGGAATTCTCAGTCCCTCCTCCTCCTAAATCAAATAATGACTCTCATGCCGGCGATGGCGTGATTGGCACAACAGACACGAAATCGACAAAGGCTACATCTAAAAAGGCCCGTAAGATTTCCAGTCAAAATGAAAAATAAGAACTTCTTGCCTCGGAAGTAAATGCCGTCTCGATAGATAAAGGCAAAGAAACAAAGAAACCAGGAGGCAAGAAGAAGAATAAAGGGAAGAAGAAGAAACAGGAGGAATCATCACCTAAAAAATCTTCTACAAACCCTTTTGGAAATAGGAAACAAAATCGTCCATGATTTATATGCGATGAGGATCATTGGACAGTAGATTGTCCACACAGAGCTGAGCTTAAGAGATTCTTCAAGAATTCAAAAACCTTGGCAGTATTAACTAATCCGTTTCCAAATCCAGGAACAAATCTGGTTGACAGTGGAAATGCTTCCCCGTCTCAAGTACTTATGTTGTCGGTTTCCAAACAGCAAAATGATGCTTTGATATCGACAAGGAACAAAGATTATGGGAATCCACAGTTGTCGAACAACAAGGATAAAGATCAACCTAGTAGTTCGACAACAACTTCCACAGAAGTTGTGCCGCCCATCATTCCTGAACTGACAATAAAACCGCCAAAGGGAGTAGTACACAAGTCAACATTTAAGAGCAGCACAACATTATAATATAGTGGAATATTTGGCCCAATCGCCATCCACTATGTCGACACTTGAAGTACTGCAAAATTGTCCATCCCAATAGCAGGCTTTATTATCAGCTATCGGTGGGATAGACCCAAAGGATTCCAATCTTGTATCCTTTAATCATAAAGGATACGATCCTCAGTTACCAGCTCAACTAGCTTTCCTCGTTCAAGTGAAATCCCTCAACAAAACTGTTCATCGAACAACTATTGATGAGGGGGCATCTACATGTATTATGTTAATGAGTTGCTGGAAAACTTTAAGATCTCCAACCTTGTCGCGATCTTCAACGACATTAAAAGCATTCAACGGATGAACATATACCCCATATGATATTCTAAGTAACTTTCAAGTTGAACTAGGGGGGAAAACGGTAGAAATAGATGTTGAAGTAATCGACGGAAACCTCAATTACAACATCCTACTGGGAAGACCATGGATATATGCTATGGCAGCTGTTGTGTCGACCTATTTTAGGAAGATTGCATTTCTCTTTCAAGGAGGGATTACAATCATTGATCAAAAAAATTTCCTCCCCAATGGTTCTCAAGTTACGGGAAGCATTCCAATGATCCATGGAAGCCCCCATTCGCTTCAAAATATCGGAGTAGGCCTACTAAAAGACCCTATATTAATGGGAACTTTTTCCCTTCCACCTCCAATAAATCTGGCGGAAGTAGCATCAATAGGAACCTGCAATATGATATCTTCGATTAAAAAGATCTCAGAAAACGATATAAACATGGATCATACAAAGGTATTGCCTCCAAGCCAAATGGAAATATTGTAGCAATCAATGTTCCTAGCATGGGAGGCAAACCCAAATCAACGCTCATCAAGCATTTGGATAGTTAGGTCTAAGGAATATGGCACCCCTTCAGATCCTTGGTCGCAAGTGTCTTACACCGCCGAAGGAATTGTAATTGAAGGGGCACCATGGGAAGATTACCACCATCATTCCCTTCATCCAGATTGTGAAGAAGATACTCCTAATGACCTTCATCATCCCTCAGTTTTTGATTTCCTATCAAATACTGTAAACACGGTGGATTCCGAGCGAAACTTGTCCAACATTGAAGAGACTATCACCATAAATATCTCGACCAAAATAGATGTTGTAGAGAATATTTATGTTGGCAAATGTTGTTCTCCTTCAGAACTGGAAATATACAACGCTCTTTTTCGCAAATTCAGAGATGTCTTTGCCTGGTCATATAATGAAATTCCAGGCATTGACTCGAGTATCATTGAACACGAAATCAAGATGTATCCAGATGTCAAACCAATACGACAACGGCTACGACAGGTGCACCCCAAGAAAGCCGCTGCCATCAAGGCAGAAGTTGAAAAGCTCCTCCATGCTGGTTTCATTTACCCAGTTCCTCTAACCGATTGGGTGTCGAACATTGTTCCTGTTATGAAAAAACAAGGAACGATTAGAGTGTGCGTCGATTATAGGGATGTAAATCAAGCTTGTCCAAAAGACAACTACCCTACACCCTTCATTGACCAGATAATTGATGAGTGCGCCAGATGCGAAATCTTTTCATTTATGGATGGATTCTCTAGGTATAATCAAATAAATATCCGCCCACGGGACCAGTCAAAAACTGCATTTATTTGTCTGTGGGGCACATTCGCATATCGAAAATTACCCTTTGGTTTAAAGAACGCAGGGGCAACATTTCAGAGGGCAATGAATTATGCCTTCCATGACATCAAAAACATCGTTCAACCATTTCTCGACGACCTTCCAGCTCATTCGAGAAAGCAGATTGATCATCCGCAGCATCTAAGAGCGATATTTCTACGTTGCCGATAATACAAGATATGACTCAGTCCACACAAATGTGTGTTCTGTGTCAGCTCTGGTCGTTTACTTGGCTTTGTAGTCTCAAAGGATGGGATTCGTCTCGACCCATGTAAGGTTCAGGCAATCATAAATTTGCCTCCACCTTCGAATTTGCTTCAGATTCAGAAACTCCAAGGGAAGCAAACTTTCTGAGGAGATTCGTTCCAAATTACGCCGAACTTGCTAAAGGTTATACACGTCTATTGAAAAAGGAAGTGCCCTTCGTCTGGGATCAGGTTGTACAAGCTTCCTTTGATGCTTTAAAAGAATCTTTAATGAAAACATCATTAATGTACGCTCCCGATTATAAAAAAGACTTTAACCTGTATCTGGCTGCAGTGGATACAATGGTTTTAGTTCAAGAAGACAATGGAATTGAACATCCTACATATTATTTGAGTAAGAACTTAAATGATATAGAAAGAAAATATTGTTATGCTGAAAAGCTAGCGCTAGCAGCTGTTCAAGCGATACAGAGATTTCGACACTATGTCCTCTTTCGAAAAACTACCTTTCTGTCAGATTGAAACCCCATGACTTATATATTGTCGCGACAGTTGCTGGGGGGGAAATATTCAAAATGGATAGCAATTCTACAAGAGTTTGATCTAGAATTCGTAAAATCCAAGTCAAAGAAAGCCCTTGTTTTTGCAGAATTATTATGCGATCTCCCATCGTCATCTAACGATGAAACATCCGAAGAAACTATCGTGGATGAATCTTTGTTTCTGATATCTTCAAGCAATCCTTGGTATGGAGATATAATCATTTATCTCCAAACCCAAAAATATAGGCCTAATACCTCCCGCTCCGAACAAAAATGTATTTGATACCAATCAAAAGACTACATGATCATCGGTGATACACTTTACCATCGTGGTGTCGATACAGTTATGAGGAGGTGCCTCACCCATGAGGAGGCTGAAAAAGTCCTGAATGATTGCCATTCAGGCACGTGTGAGGGGCATCAATCCGGTTACGCTACGGCACAAATTTTTTTACGAGCAGGATACTTCTGGCCAACAATGTTCAAAGATTGCATAACTGCAGTCAGAAGTTGCCATGCCTGTCAAATTTTCGATAGCAAAACCAGAAGACCACCTGCACCTCTGCAACCAATAGTTGTTGTTGGGCCATTCGCCAAATGGGGCACCGACTTCATGACATGTAACCCCACCTCGACCGGGGGGCATGGGTATATCATAGTCGTAGTTGACTATCTTACCAAATGGGTCGAGGCGATGCCTACATTAGATAACACTGGTGAAATAGCTGCCCTTTTCTTTTTCAATCATGTAGTCGCCAGATTCGGTGTCCCACAGGTTATAGTCATAGATCATGGATCGCATTTTTGCAATCGCATGATGGTTGAATTAGCTTCCAAATTAGGGTTGTCACATGACAGCTCTACTCCATATTACCCACAAGCCAATGGACAAGTTGAAGCAATCAACAAGGTCTTGAAGCGCACGCTGCAAAGGATGATTAGAGTTCACAAAAGGAGTTGGCACCTGATCCTGTACTTAGCCTTGTGGGCATACCGAACATCAGTAAGGAATGCGACTGGGTTTACACCTTTCCAACTGGTGTATGGCCTAGAAGCGATCTTACCAGTTCAGTGTGAAATCTCGTCCCTCAAACTCGCAATCGACCTTCTCCCTGGAACTTCAGAAGAGAAGGCTCGTTTATTGGAACTAATCCAATTGGATGAAACCCGTCGTGATGCCGCTTTGGCTAACGAAGCCCATAAGAAATGAGTCAAGGCGTAGTTCGACAAGAATGTCAAACCTTGTGTCTTCTCAGAATGTGACTTGGTCTTGCTTTATGACCAAGAATCCGATAAATTGGGAGCAGGTAAATTCAAGTCTTTATGGATGGGCCCCTATATTGTTAAGCGAGTGTTAGCAAAAGGAGCCTACGAGTTAATGGATTATGACGGGATTCCACTGGCACAACCTCGTAACGGGTTGTACCTTAAGCGTTACTATGCATGATTCAGTATGGTAACATATATGCTTTTGTTACATTTTTGTTTTCGCTAAAGTATTTGTTTTGGTCAAGTAAATCCGCTTTTTACATTTGTCGCAGATGTCGAACCTATTGGAATCATTTGTTGGATATGCCGACGGAGCGAGTCGTAGTTCGCGGAACCTATCTTCTACGGCCTGGGCCATTTTTGATCCAAGCGGCGAGTTAGTAAGTTTCAGAGGGGTATGTATTGGTCGATCAACGAATAACATCGCTAAATATAGCGTGTTGATAGAACTTCTCTCTGATGCCATCACACATGGCATATGCCGACTGGTCGTCAGGCTAGACTCACAGCTCGTCATACTTCAGCTCACAGGTATCTACTTCGTCCGAAATCGAGCTATCTACCGCATGTTCCTAAGGGTCAAGATTTTGGAAAGGCAATTTGATTTTATTCAATATCAGCATATTTCCAGAAGCTTAAACACATTAACTGACTCATTAGCAAATTATGTGTTAGATAGACATTTGCAACATTTATAAAAAGAAGCATCTCATCAATATTTGCGTCAGGATCATGCAACTTAACCAAAATAAAACTCCAAAAATCAAAAATATATATATAACTGTTTATGGTTTACACATAATGTTCTGTAACCAAGACAAAATTGGTCAAATGACCCAAAACTCAAAACTCTAGGGGGCACCCTAGTCTAATGATGCTCGTGATAACAAGTCACTACCTGTGCAATCATGCGTAAAAGCCTAGTCCATCGTCTTGGCACACCAGTAGTATGTCGCTGCAACCTCAAAGGCAGCTCGTCAGTCCTCACATCTGGAATACCGAGAGTGAGGCCCTCGACCTGATCCTGTAATGCTGAAAGAGTCTCGGCCACATCAAGGTTGCGAAGGATAGCCCTTCCAACAACCTCTCCTGCTGGGGCGACAACTGGCACTCTCAGGCGTACTACTGGCCGAACAGGACCAACATCTGCATGAGCACATGAGTTCTGATTAGTCTTGATAGAGTAAAGCACGAGGACATTATAAAAGGAAAACGATAAACAGAAATATGGTCAAGAATTTACCAATGGCACCCCACTATTCGCCAGCCAGCAGTACCAAATCTGGGTCACCCCGGAAGTCCATACTAGCATATGGATACTCAGAATAAACCATCTCTTGACGATCAAACCACCCGAAGAAGGTATCAGAAAGGAAATCTGAGACTGACCAACATGCCTAGACATATGGTCGACCCATCTCTGCATACGTGGTTCAATCAGTGGAGGTAAACCGAGTGCAATATACTACGGCTGCATCAGTGGTATCTTTTCCAAGGCGAAGGCGGTCAAAATAGAACCGTATCCAAAGTTCTTCAACCTCCCACTTTTCACCTTGGTCAACTGTTCTTTCATCACAAGGAGTACTGCGTCACACCAGTTGAACACCTTCGGTTTGAGACATTCCAAGGCGTACTGCATATAAGATCGGTTGGCCACATGAAGAGCCGCACCACCAGCCATCCTACCAAAAGTGAACAGAATGGTCCTCAAAGACCTGTCAGTGACATCTCGGATGATGATCTTGCCGTCTTTACTCGGCTGAGATCCCTCTCTGCAATACCTGCGAACATAATCTCTCATAGATTCACCTCCACGGGCCGAACCTGATAAAGAGATAGGGGCACCCTGCCTCGATAAGCCAGTCAAAAAATAGATGTCCACTACAGTCAAGGGGATGGATTTGCCCCTAATCTGGAACACCTGGCTGGTAGGATCCCAAGCATCGAGCAAATACTGCAGCAAGTTGATTTGTTGTCTCATGCTAGAGATGTGGAAAAACTTCAACAGGCCATAGTTCCGCAGTGCGTTTACTGTAACCGGATCATGTAAAGCAAGCATGTCATCTTCTTCATGCTCACGTTCTCGCCATGTAATGGTCATCTTGCTCCAATGAATCTCTGAAAACAAACAAGAGAAGAGTTAGATCCTGATTTGGTGAGAAACAGACAAAATTTCCATCAAAAAACTGTGCATAAATTTCCTTCCTTGCGCTCATCGCACCTACAGTAGTGTTCTGGGTGCATTGCATGTCAATTGGCCAGTGGACAGGCTAACATCCAATGCACCTTTCGATGCATAAAGGGTGCGATGGAGCCAGGGCGAGTTTTTCAAACCCTAGAGGCTCAGAAAAACCAGAAATCAAGCTCAGAATGCAAAATGGAAAGGATGAAATGAAAGAGCTCAGGTTTAGCTCCTACCTGGTCCAGATGGCGCCGAAAATCGTCCACAGAATCTCCCAGAATCAGCTGATGAAAATCAAGGGGGAAAAGCACCTCCAAAGCTCCAACAAGCCAAAGTTCAAATGAAATGGTAAAATGAGAGGTAAAAGCACTTTTAAATTACTTTTACGTAATTTGAGTAAAATATTAGTGTCTTAACTCATTTTTCAAACATATATTGTTCATTTCTAACTAGTTTGATGAAGCAATTGAGCATGCAGTACAATCTTTGAAAGAACAAAGCTATTAATGGTAAAGTCAAAAAATGACCGTCAAATCGAGCAGTTTTAACGCGGACTTCATGCTCGTTAAAAAATAAACATAAGCAATGAGCAAATGTTTCCCCCAGCGTTTAAGCTCAATAAAAAATGAACCAATTCCCGGTAAATAACCATCGTGAATGTAGTACTTCAGCCTTTAAAGCCTTGGTCGTGTTCTCATCATCACCTCCACTCTGTATTGGCCGATCATTCACCTCCATTTGATTGTTTACCGCTTTTGAGGAACAGTTGCGAAGAGTGATCCTATTAGCCATCCTTGTAACACTGCCATGATTGGAAAATTCCAAACCTTACCTGGAATCAGTTGCTACCCAATTTTATCACTCGTTCCTCAAAGACGAGTCTCCTTTAAGCTCTTTTCAACTGACTCGTAAAATATGAAAAGATTGCCAAGCCATTGGCCTCTCCAGCTCGTTAAAGGGACCGAAAGTGCTAGCCCTCGTTTAGATTTTAATCTTTTTGGAACTGAGGGATTATTACACAAAAAGATCGAGCGCTTGTTTTATTCAGCTCGTTAAAAGTATCGAAAATTCATCCCTTCTGTATTGTTTTATAATTTTGGACTTAAGGGATTAGATGACGAAAAAGGATTTTTGGAGTTTCCTTTACGTCGCTTTTCAGACTCTCTAAAATTGAAAAGGACCGAGTTATCTTTGTCGTTAAACTCATTAAAACCTAATAGCGACAAACTTGTCCATAGCAGACAAGAACGAGTTTCACTATCGCTAGGCTCATTAAAACATAGCGATGGGTTTGCCCGAAGGGCAAATTATAGAACAAGCATATGTTATCCTCCTCAAGCTTGACAAAAATAAAGAGGTACTGGTCAGCAATGACTGGGGAAAAATTGGGAAGAAAACTTGAAGAAACTTTGTTGGTAGCAAGTCGCTCTTGAACATGACACTTTCACTCCGCATCCAAGTCGGGTTGGGTTGTTTCATTCACCGGTCACATCACCATGGTCACATCACACCATCCACATTTGGGGTTAATGCTACCAATCCATCATGTCAGTGTCGCCGATATGTTCAAGAGAAGTCACTCAGAGAATTCACCTGTGTCTCACCCGCTGCAATACATTTACGCTCCATTCTTTCATGACCACCACCCTAAACCTTATATCACCAGATCGTTTTCACCTCCATTAAAATCATTTGCTCCATTCCGTGTCATTGATGTGGGATTCATTAAGGCCCTCCTATGATGGATCGCTTCTTTTCGACATCAGCTCATTATCCAAGAAGTCGATCTAGGAACACCCCTTTCAGTACTTTGAAGCTTGCATGCCTCAATGGCAAGTTTCTCACTTCCAGCGACAGGTTTACATCAATGGCCTTCGACCGAAAGATTTTGCATGGTGTTCGACGCCAAGTCCCTTATTCACACCACGTGAATTGTACTGTAGTACCTTGAGGATCATTATCATTATCGGTGATTCCTCTCGCTCTTGTTAACATCTTACATCATTGGCTGGTAATCAGGCGATGTCTTTCCATGTTCGACTCCAGAACATCTCTCACATGGATCGAATTGTACTTTGAGTGAAGATCGAACGAGATTGAAGACCTTGGATCTAGTTTCATCCATCCGGGCTGCGATATATATTCAGGAAAATAAAGACATCAAATTTACATCATTGCTGCACAGATAATCATCCAATCTATGGGATGATGGCTCCTCCAGAATCATCAGTCTACACTCAGACGATTGTCTGTCCTATGTACATGAAAAGGAATTTATAAAGCTGAGCATGGGAATGCCCGCCTCAGCTAGATCATGAAAATATTATGAAGATAATGTATTGTATTGTATCTTATTACAGGTCTCCTCCCAGCTTGAAAGAACTTCAGATCCTCATGATAAAGAATTTCACCCGACATCAAAAAAGATTAACGACCTCATGCTTTAGGGGGCAACTGTTATAGACATTTTTGGGCACTGCAACCCCAAGCATAAAATGTCCATAAACCAAGGGCTCCTAAGTCCCTAAAAATGTTGTTCTAACCCCTAAAGGAACAAGGTCAACTGATTACAACCTCTCCCAGAAGTTCTCCATGAAAAAACTACTCAGAACTGGTCAAAACAGGATCATTTCACCTGCTCCATAGGCAAAGTGTGTTGCATCTCACCTAAGTACACTTAGTGGGTGTGTTTCATTTCAAAAATCCCTTCTATGGGGTGCCATGGGCGAGAAGAGACAAATGGCAGTGTCCATCCATGAGGTGGAGAAGCATGGAATCTTCCAGAAACTTCTCCTGTGACACTTGCCTCTATGAATTCGACCAAGGATGAGTAAGAGATCATCAATATCCAAGTGGAAGCAAGAACTATTGGAGAGAAGACACTAATCAAATCACAAGCTGACTCATCTCCCTTACAGATATCTATATATGGATCCCTCATCCCAGAGATCCGGAGGCTGGAATTTTGCATCTTGTAAGGAATTGTTGTTGTTTTCTTGAGGCAACATCGTAGTGTTGGGTGATCTAAGATTTGCATGAGGTGAAGAAGGGCTCACTTGCTGAGAGGATGATGCTGGGTCAGAACAACTGGTTGTAACTCTCTTGGCTCTTTCTTGATTATCAATAAAGCTATTCAAGTTTTCCTCCATACTCTTGTGTCATTTATGTTTTATGCATTTGTATGGTCAATTTACATCTGATCCTAGATTGTTTATGATAGTAGATCCATGTTCTTGTATAGTGTTATGCTACTTTGATTCTACAGGTACTCTATGAAGCTGGGTATACCAGAAAACAAGTAGCAAAGGACTATCAGAAGAGAGAGGAATCGAGCAAGGAGCCAAGCGCAAGACAGAGGTTGGTCTCCTTTATTCTTCTCTCATCTATCTTTCATAAAAGAAAACGAAAGTAGTTTTACTTTGTTTGTTTCTAAGGTAGCTATCACGCCTTAGTGGGATTAGCAGTTCTGCATAGACACTTTTCCCTATAACAGTTAGGTCAGCTTAGGGGCTTAGGGGGTAAGGGTTACTGGTTAAGGGTTTAGGTGTTATGGCTTAAGGGGTTAGTAGTTTTAGGGATTAATTAGAATGAACATGGATAAGGTATTAAGTATTAGGGAGATAATCTATAAGGGCATAGGGGTTAATGATTTGGAGGTTACTATTGCAGCTGCTACAACCACCCTCCAAAATTTTTCCCATGCTTTGATTTTGGAGCCTTCCTTCTATCCATAAGAGCTTATATTTTACTGTCATCAAGTATTCATGTTATGATAAAAGACTTATATTTTCATGATTTTCTTGTGATGTACTGATATTGACTTCATATCTTTCTAACACAAGACAACTCTTGACTTGACCCTACAGCATTGTTGGGATTGTCTCTAGAAATTGCTCAATATTTGAAGGCACACCAACCTTGCCTCCAGAAACTGCCCAATTCTTCTTGGCAGGCCATCATTGAGCATGAAAATTGTGCAATTCTAGATATCATCCTAACCTTGATGATGGAAACTGTGCAAACTATCCCTTGAGCTCAAAAACTGCACAATGCATTGAGTCAAGCGGTTTCCTAGTCCTTGGGAATTGTGCAATACTTCTTGGTAGTGTGCATGAAATTTTTCTGAAAAAGAAAAAAAAAAAGAAAAAAACATCCCTATAAAATATGGATTCACTAATTAGTTTCCCGAAGGTGGCACACTTACTATTTTTGGAACTTTTTGGTAAGTGTCGTTTTTTTCTTGGATTTAGGCATGCACATCATAATACCTAATAAGTCTAGATTTATATAATGAATGCCTCTAGAACATAGGTATTTTACTTGCAAATTGATTCCAGACACCAAAACTCCAGAGGCCAGAGTTGGTGACGGGACTTGATTTCATTGCTTGTATATCCTATCTACTGGCTTATGGGTGAATCCTCCAAGAGTTGAACACGGTCTTTTACTTGCAAATAGATTCCAAAAACCAAAAATCTAGAGGCCAGAGTTGGTGATGGGATTTGTACATTTGATCTTGGATCTCTAGCATTCCCAAGGATATCAAGGAGCCTTTGGTGGAGTTTGCGGCGCTTTTCCAGGTGAGTTTTTATTTTTTCATCTTTTGTTGTTTCTTCCATCACTTTTTGCCATTTGGCTTATGTGAGTGATATTTTTCTTGTTTCTTTTCATGGTCTCTTGAGTTTTAATGTATGTTATATTGTATAAGTGTTGGTTCGGTTCGTCATTCACCTTTTACAAGTGTCACATTAGTTTTCTTGTTTTTGACCGTTAATGGTCATCATTTCATTGACTCTCTGTTGGGCTTCAAAATGTCATACAAATATCACTCGTTACCATACATTTTTCACATATGCTTCCATTATATCACTCATTATTCACTACCATGTCACTTCATTTTCCTTATTGTTCATCATTTATGGGTCTCATTTATATCTTCCAAATATTATTTATTTTCAAGCATTTTTAAGATAAATTCTTGATTAAATATTAGAAAATAATAAATTTATTTCATATATGGAAAGTGGATTGTTTTTGTGACATGTGTAGGTAGAAAGGAAGCTTCCAAGACACCTTTATGTGGCCTTGAATGGTAAAATTCGAATTTGATAAGATAAGCCTCATGGAGAAGATCAAGGACAAAAGGGGGTTATGTGTCTAGATGGTTGAGAGATGTATGGAACTAAAGAGAGATTAGTGGATCATCATTATGAGTTTGTTATCTCATCCCATTTTATAAATGAGAGTACAATCTCCTCCATTTGTAATTTAGAGTTCCATTTGTAATCTTAGAGTTGGTTTGTACATCATGATGGAGATTTTGAAATAAAGAATCATACTTTGATTTTGTTGCTTCTACATTTGAGTCTCCTTTGAAGTGGTGTGCTTGTGGAGTTATGGAGGGCCCCCATGGCCTCACTTGCATGCTTATTTTAGGTATAATTTAATTTATGTTTTTATTTCATTTCAGCTTTTAAGTTCTTGTTAGATATTCTAATTGTTGGAAGAAATCTTAAAATTCATGTGTTCTTGTAAGGGAACCATAAGATCTCCGACAAATTAGGAATCTCTCTAGTTTGTTTAGTTGTTGGAAGAAATCTTAAAATTCATGTGTTCTTGTAAGGGAACCATAAGATCTCCAACAAATTAGGAATCTCTCTAGTTTGTTTAGTTGTTGGATGAAATCTTAAAATTCATGTGTTCTTGTAAGGGAACCTTAAGATCTCCGACAAATTAGGAATCTCTCTAGTTTGTTTAGTTATTGGAAGAGATATTGTCAAATGTGTTCTTGTAAGAGAACCAATAGATCTCAGACAAATTAGAAATCTTTCTAGACCTATAGGTGGTACTTCTAAGTTTACCTTCCCGGGTTGACATTAATTGAACTCTAATTTGCATCCGCATTTTAGACCAAACACTCTCCATGCATGTTTATTTTTCCTTTTCCATGTTGATATTCTACACTTATTTTGCACCAATCTATCCATACTTAGTTAGATATGCACTTCAACTTGCACCATCACTTAGATTTGCATGTTTCCCACACTAAGTTCGGGAAAATCTACCCTTCCACTGGCCATGCATCACCTTGTTTAGCTGGGCACCGCACAAATCTGAAGCTCAATCTCTCAGCTTGGCCTCTAAGACTACACAATGCGTAGTACCAAGTTGACCAACTGCACATTGTATAGTTTCAAGGCTCAAGCCCTCACCCTTGGCCACTGAAACTATGCAATGTGCAGTCTCCACCTCAGTTTTCTAAGGCAGAACTGCACATTGCGCAGTATCTAGCCTCAAGTTGCATCACTGGATGCTGAGACTATGCAATGTGCAGTTCCCTCAATCAGTCTCTCTCCCTCACCTCATAAATTGCACAATTTTCTTCATCAGTCCATGTGGTTGTTGCTTGATATTGCTTTGTAAGTTGATTTGCTAAAGCTAATTTATGTCTACCATGAGTGCTTTTTCCTCCCACAGGTATTGCAGGTGTTAAGCACTTCTCTTCATTAGTCACTGTTATCATGTCACCGAAGGGAATTTATTTAAAGGATACCACAGAGGTTAGCACCAGGGAGGCAGTTGAGAGTACGTTAGTTTACTTGCTAGTTTACTCAGACACTCAACTGTTTGTAGAAAAGGAATCAGATATCACATGGCAAAAGGTGAATGAAATTTTCTCTAGCAAGAACCTTCAAAGCAAATCTGGAAGACCGGTAGGTGTATGGCAATGTCCAAAAGTCAGGGTTACACAATATTGCATGCAGATATCTGACTTTTCCATGTGCCAACATTGTCACCTAGATATTATCCCATACATATCCAAATACTATGACTCTTAATAGTGTCAGTGATGAGAGGCTTGCTTCTTCTTCTTCTTCTTTTTTTTCTTTTTTTCTGGTAGTAGACTATCATCTCATGTACCATTTTCTTGAGCCAAAATCACTGATGGATTCATACTTCTATGCGAAAACCAACTACTTGAGCACCAAGGATATTATTAAAGGCTAGGTGAAAGAGCCAACAAAGTTATGTCAGACACCGACCAACAAATACAAGACAAAATCTCTCAAGAGGGCCTATCATATCTTGATAGTTTTATGTTGCAAAATATATGGCCAATAGAGCACTTAGACCTTTCCTGAAGGGTGGGATTTCTAACTGGACCAGGTTTTGAATGAAGGAAAACCATTCAACTAGTCAAATTTGTTGGCTCAGTAGCCGCAAATCCATGTATATAATGCCCTTAGTCCTCTCAAGGGAGGGAAAGCTACATTTTACATGTTTTCATATCTACCGGATGCAATCTAGGGACACAATTCATTCTCTAACATGAATTGGACTTGGACATCATGGGAGCCTGCCATGTATGTTTATTGCAAATTTATTTCAGAGTGCAACCACAAAGGAGTAATGGAAAATCTAATTGATCACTTCCTCATTCCATTACACAAGTTTATATTTGAGGAAGAGCCACCTTGCATGTCACATTGGGCAATGGAAGAAGTGTCAGAGATAGCAGATTGGTTTGCCTCACCATATGACACTTTCCACTAGGTGTTCAATGGACAAAAGTATCCACATCTTTTACCGAGGTATGCCACTGATAAGTTAGTCATGCAAGAAGTTGTGTATCATCTCTCCATAGGGTTGTCAGCAGCTTTGCATAGGAAGAAGAAATCACCTTGTCCAACTCTTCCTATGCAAATTAGATTGTATGAGATCAAGAATATGAAAGTCGTGGATACCAAAGGAAAGGTGATAAAAAAGTTGCATTCAATATATGGACTACAATCTGTATGATCCCCAAAATTTTGAAGAGACCACTATGCAAGTATTTATTTCCAGTGGCTAAGCGAGACCTTCTACTAGTCGAAGGAGGAACCATGGAAGAATTGTTACAATGCCTCCAAGTCTCGGATCAATTTTGTAGGAACTTCACAAGTTGCTTTGTTGTAGGAAATCACTCCATAGGAAGTACTAGTGGAAGAGTGTAACCCAGTACATGAGAAGGGAAAGAGGAAGGTTGTGCATAGTACAGGGGAGAGTGAAGCCACAAGATGAAAGAAAATTCAGTCATTATGAGAGCAACCACAAAAACAGAGAAGAAGAGGAAACAAAGGGTCTAGGAAGCAGAATGTAAGTAGAGGGAAGAACAAGTGCAGAAGGGATTGGAGGAGGAAAAGAAAAAGCAGAAAGAGGAAGAAAGGTGAAAAGTAATAGCAAAATAAATAGTACGAAGAAAAGTTGAATAACAAGAACAAAATCAATAACTAGAGAAGGAAAGCAAACAAATGCAGGATAAAGATATCTCTCAAGAGATTGAGGAGTTGATCGAAATCCAAGACATGAAGTAGGAAATGGAGTCACAGAACCAGGATATCAACCTAATGCCAAGTACACAACATGTCACCATTTATCTTCCCCATCCTCTAGCAGAGCAAGCTCCAAGTGAGGAAGAGGAAATTTTTCCTCTTGATGATGGATTGGTTATGGACACATACAATCTGACTTATGATGAGCTTCAAAAAAAGATTGTACAAGTGAGGAAGAAGCATTTTATGAATGACCTTGCATCTCCTGCATTTATCAAAGCAAGGGTGATCATGACAGATACCAGGAAGAATCCAGGTGCCATTACTGCAACCAACTTGGTCTTTGTAGGTGCTACAAAGTTAAATACCGACTATTTGATGGCCGAGAAAAAAGAATTGGAAAAGAATTTGCAGGTTGCTAGGAAATAGGTTGAACAATTCCGATCAGAGTTACAAAAGGCAACGATACTTGATGAAGTATCGACACTGGGAGAGATCATGCAGAGTCTTTATGAGGAGAATTTTACTGTGCATAAGGAATTTTTCTACTTGCATCGGTTGCAATAGAAGTGTAAATATTTTGTCAAAAATCTCAAGGCTGTACAATCATACATTACTGCCATGCATGAATGGTCAATGAAATACAAAGGGGCATAACGTGAATTGGGAAAGAAGACAATGCAAGAGGTAGAGTTGGAGAAACGAACAGTTCAAATGCTCATCTAGAATAATAAACAACTCGCCTCATTCATTGCCAACACTCAGGCCTCATATGCACAATTATAAAACAACGTAGACTTCTTGGTGAAATAATACATGATCCCATAAGTCGGCTCACTCATGGAGATCAAGTGCAGGAATCAAGTCAGATAGGAGATTGAAGAGTACTTGGAATAGTTGAGATAGGTAGCCATCAAGGAAGGTCTTGAAGTAAACAAACATAATATGCATAAGTACATTTGTGGCCCTGTCCAAATCAATACAATGTTGATCTTTCTCAAGAAGGAAAAACAAACCGGTTCCAAGTCAGTGTACCCAAATTCCATGGAGGCTAGAGTATGCTTCCATCTTGACACCATCACAAAGTTTAGGGATATCATCATGCATTACAAAGCTTGGATCCATTACGTAACCAAGAAGCATGAAGTGGGAGTCACTGAGTTGGAGTTTTCCCAAACTCAAGCTTAACTATTTTGTCTTATTAGGTTGTCTAGTTGGCTCTACCTAATTTTGTCTTATATGGGTACGAGTGTATTATAATATTCCTTTGTAAATAATTTGTAAGTGGAATTCCAAGTGTCAATATTGGAATGTGAAGAGTCATGATGTAATGAATCTAAAGAGTCATTTTGTAAAGAAGTTGAAGAGCCATGAGGGAAGTCCAAAAGTCACAAGGGGAAGTGAATAGTCACCCTTTTATCATAAAAAGACCCTGATAACTCATGTAAATGGATTTTGGGGAGCCAAGCTTTTGGAAAGGATTAGAATCTAGGGCTTGTGATTTTGTGAGAGCCTTGGCTTCTCTGTAACATAGAGGGAGTATCTTTCTTTAGAGGAGCATCTGTTGAATTCACGTTCCACTATTGGGGCTAGTGGTCCGTCAATGGTATATGTATGATTGGAACTTTCACTTAATAAAAGCTCAGAGCCTAAACATTTTCATGCATATGTTGTGAATGTAGTAGGAATATTCTTGTTATGTTTGCAATGTATGTTATTTAACTTACACTTATGCTAATGACATATTTCGTTTTCATTGGTACAAATCTTGTTGAATGCGTGCTATTGTATAATTCCATCATTGTTAATTGGTGAACTATTTAACAGATTAGTTTGTGATGTCTTTATGCTCGTGTGTTCCTTCCAAGCCGCGTACTATTACAGGCTTCTAAGGGACTCATTCATTTTCCTCATGTGTTAGAACCTCAATGCATTGCACTTGAATTTCTGCAGAGTCACACACTTATTCCCTTGAAAGTCACCATACACCAATCTATGCGTTATTGTAGCCAAGGAACATAATTAAAACCCACTGCATCGGCAACGGGTTGTATTCTCGATGGGACTCCTACACCAAATGGTGTGAGGTCTAATTGGGACTTCATATCGAGGAGATCCCATAAATGTTCGCAGGTCCAACACTGTCAACAATTACTTAGGAGTGGGTTAGATATATATATATATATATATATATATATATATATATATATATATATATATATATATATATATATATATATAATTTAAATATTTTTAAGTGGATATGTAAAATTAAAATTTTTAATTTTTAAAATTTAATAAATTTATTTAATGCAAGTTACAATATAGTCACGTTTTCTTAAATAATAAGAAAACATTGTTTTTAATAAAAAATACTATATTTTTTTAATATTCCATTTCAATGTTTATATATATATATATATATATATATATATATATATATATATATATATATATATATATATATATATATATATATGAGTGTGTATGTGTCTAATTTAAAAAATATTAAATTTATTTGTATAATTAGAATTTTTAATTTTTAACTAAAAAATATCAAATTTGAAACAATATCAACCAAAAAAATTATCTAAAATTTATCACAAAATTACGTCTTAACAAATATTAAAGTATTCCAATTATAAAAAATTCAACTTCAAATTAAAGCTAAGGTTAATAGTTAATAGGTTAAGGGGTTAGGGGTTATTATGTTAGGGTTTAAGTTAGATTTAGGGGGTTCAGGGCCTAGGGGGTTTAGAGTTTAATGGGGTTCTAGGGAGCAAGGGGTTACTGGTTAAGAGTTTATGGTTGAATGGGTGTTAAGGGTTAAGGGATTAGGGTTTAAGGGTTTAAGCGATTAATCGAAGGACATACACACAAACACCGATGGTTTCTTTGAATATATAAACGAACCTCACCATTGCAGGTCATGTAACATATAATATAGAAATTCTTGCTCAACTGATTAATTTGTCAATTTTCTTTATGGTCATTGGTATGGGTTATCTTTTGAGAAATGAATGAGGGAAAAATAAGAACATGTTTTTTGTTGTTGTTCTGAATATATATCTCACAAATTATCTCTCTTTTTACATGTTAAGAAAATTTAAATTTTTCCTAAATTTTTGCAATATATTCCATAAACATCTTGATAAATTGTGCAAGCTTCATCATTGATTTATTGTTTTTGTTTCTCACTCTCACCTAAGATGATTGTTCCATATAGGCTACCAACTCCTAAGTACCCATAACACTTGGATTACAATAACCTCTTAAACCCTAATGCGTTAACCCTTAATCCCTCAGCGCTGGACCCCTTATAAATTAAACCACACTCTCCAATTAGTTGGGTTAGGGAAAGTCACCCTCCATACCAAAATTGCAGTTTTCAAGTGAAATCACGAAAGAATATGACATAATGATGAAGGAAAAATAAGAATAGGTTGTTTTTGTTGGTCATGACTATATATCTAACAAAGTGTATTTCTTTCTACATGTCAAGAAAACTAAATTTTTCCGATATTTCTTCAACTTTTTCATAAACATATTGATATTGCCCAAGTTCCACCATTGATTTGTTGTATTTGTTTCTCACTCCCACCTAAGTTATCTTTGTCGCTGTATTTTTTGTCTTGGTTTTCCTATATTATATTTTTTAACATTTGTATCATTTAAATATTTACTATATACACTAGTATTACTTGATTGTTTGTAATTATAAAGAAATAACACCCTATGGCACTAGCCATGGATCAAGATGACATGACAGTTATACAAGAGCCTATTCAGGAACATGGAGTGAATATTTAAGATCAACTTAGTGATCCTATGGAAGAAGATAATGATGTTAATAACACAGTTGAAGAAAAGAGGACAAATATATTGATCTACGAGACATTTAATAATGTTGAAATGGATGATTATGATGACCAACTAGATGGTGTTTTTGATAGACCTCTAATTTAGAAGGTAACAAAACCTCTTTATGAAGGCTTCAAAAACAAGTCTTCTCTCTCCTATGTTTCCACTTGCAAACTTAAAGGTTATGAATGGTTTTTCTGACACTTATGTCACACAAATCCTAAGGTATGTAATATATTTTGTGACAATTAGTATTTGATGATAAAGGTTTTTATTTTTCCTCTATTTTTGTTATTGGTTGATCTTCTGTAAAATTTGGATGCAATATGTACGATTAATATTATTGACATTAAGTAGCACTGATTTTATAATTTTGTTGTAGATGGTTAGGTGAATTTCCGTTTGTTGAAAATGCAACAAGAAAATCCTAATTTATTTTTTTTGTTGAATTAAATTAGGAATAAAATTGTAATTCCACATCACATGACAACTTGTACGAGTTAACTAAATTAAATGGACTTAGTTGGAACAATTAATTTGAGTTGAGGGTCTAACTTGAGTCATGTAGAGTGTCTCCTACTTTATAGGAGCCTTGGTTCAGTTTATTTTGAATTGTAATTAATTAATTCAATATAATTGAGTTAAAGTCAGTTAAACTAGTTCCAACAGATGGAGGAACTAGTAGGAGGTCAGGCAGTGGGGTGCTGCTTCACGTATTTGTTAGGTTCCCATTTTGTCTATTTTTGACTGTATATTTTGCCATTGTATTACCCTCTTCAACCCTTAAGTGAAAGCCTTTGCTAGGTGTTTTGGCTTAATCACTCCAAAAGGTACAGAATAACTTTCCTCATTACTACATGTTTAATTATTTAACAAATAATCATGCTATCTTTATAATTATTTCCTGGAGTTGATTAAAGTGTTGACTAATTGCTGAAACTGCCTAACTGGCAGGATCACATTCTGTCGTTGCTGAAACAGCGGAAACAACGCAAACTGTGAAGCTGAAACAGCAAGAACAACATGAACCTCGATGCTGAAACACCACGAACAGCATGTGCACTTTGAGGAACAGTTGGGATTTGCATAACAAATCTACATCGGCAAAAGAGTCTGACCGATTACTATATTGGTCGTAATGATCATGATCCTCATGGTTGTAACAATATTTTGTTATCAAGAACTGGCTTTCTTATATTTGGTACAAAATGGTTGAAACCAAATGTATGAAAATCTGTTGTAATAGATGTCTCCTCTATAAAGAGGAGACATCTACATTAGAGAGGGGGGTAACAACTGGTAGCACAGAACTTGTAGTGAAGTGATGAGATTGAATCTCTTTCTGTAATATGGTTTATTGGTAGATGAATACAATTTTGTTCTGAGTATTTTATTTTAATTCCTGTGTTCTGGGGAATCTTGTGAGAAGGACAGGGCCCACCTTCATCACAAGATTCACCCATCTTCTTTCTGTTGTGTGGTGTGTGTGTGTGATTTCTATTTATATTACAGTTACTGCTTCTAATGATATTTACTTTTGCTGAAACTCTGTTTTCCTTTTAGCTGATTGATGTTGCATATGAGTACCTCACCGATGATTAGGATTCACAGAGTGTATGTGTGAACTGGACAACAGAGGCAGGTGCTGAAAGTCCTTACTCTAAGGATAGGGTCCTGATCCTTTGTTGCAGGACAACCATCACTTCCTTTTGCAGACTTGTTTCTTTTAAGTTATTCGTTCTTACTTCATTTTCTGAAATAGGTTGTAACTATTGTAGCTGTTGTAACACAGAGTAGGGATTTCATAAAATAAGTAGACCGTTTATACTACAGCTGTCAATACCATTAAGATTGAGTACATACAGTACGTAGTCACCTTTGGAATAATCAGACTTTCCCGGGTTGATAATTAATGTGGCACTCGACTGTTTTATCATTAAACAATTAAAGTTACCAACATTTTGGCGCCGTTGCCGGGGAAGGTGACTGAAGATTTTAAGGGTATTAACATTTTTCTTTGGAAATGCAGGATGCATGAGAGGATGCAAGAAGGTTAACCATTCAGGTGGCAAAGGCAAGAGAGGAGGAAGAAAAATTTTTATTGACGATATTATTTCAAAAGCTGAGACATCCCAGAGGTTAAGCTCTCGGAAGCCACAGACCCAACACTCTTCCCAGACAGATTTTCAGATAAAGGAAGTAGTGGGGCCAGAGAGGGTTATAGAATCATCAGAATATACTGTGGAATTGGTGGAAGAAGACAAACGATCAGTGGAAGAACCAATAGAGGAAGTTAAGGTGGAGGAACCAGTGCAGGACATTGAAATTCCAACAGAAAATTCTGAAGACCGGGCAAGCGCATCAGGAAAACACCTAATGGAGGATAACAATGAAGGACTTTTCGGTGGAGATCGCGGAATAGAGGGAAGGGGAGAAAATTCTCTCTCCACCCTGGAATTCCCCATTGGAAATCTCCCCAGAGGAGCAACTCCTATGAAAAATATCCCACTTTCGGCATTACCCAATTTTCATGGGTTATCCACAGAAGATCCTGATGAATTTCTTTTTGAATTTGATATACTGTGTAGAAGCTATGATTATGTTAATTCTACTCAGAAATTAAAATTGTTTCCAGCCACATTAAAAGGGAACGCATTAAGATGGTTCATGAGCTTGGGAGCTCATGTGATTACAACATGGGACCAGATGAAGGAGAAATTTTTGGCTAAATACCAAGATTATTGTCGAACAAGAGAAAGGAAGGAGGAATTATTCAAGATGACTCAGAAGGAGGATGAGAGTCTGGAAGATTTTGTGGAAAGGCTACAATATAACTTACAACGATCTGATCATCCTGATATGAGTAAGGATATTCTTAAGTCAATACTGCTAAGAGGGGTACGAGATGATTGTTTAGATATGTTAAATATGCTTGGAAAAGGAGACATATCTAAGGAATCCTATGATGAGATTATCAATCTCTGTAAAAGATGTTTGAGAGGAGCAGCAAGCAGAGCAAAGAGCAAAGACAGTACATACTCAAGAGTCCATAAATCAGCAAGTGGAGGAGCAACACAGGCCGAAATAGGTAACTTACTTGAAGAATTTAAAACTAAAATGTTAAGCTCTTTTGCTTCACAAATTGATACCTTGCAGGTTAGAAAGAAGCAGGCAGAAGCAGAAGCTGCTCTGGCTATTTTCTGCTCTAAATGCAGGGAGAAACACCCACTAAGGGAATGCCCCCTAGACAAGGTACCGATCTGCACTATCTGAGAAAAGGACCATGAGACTCAACAACTCCCTTCTTTGCCAGGAATAAAGGCAGCCCTGCAGCCAACTGAAGAATAAGCTGAAGCAGTGTTACTCCTCACACAGAGAAGACAATGGCAACCACGAGGACTAGGTACGAATTCTAGCATATCGTTTAATCGTTGGAATAATCACCCTCCTTTTCAAACAAATTACCCGCCCTTCAACCAAATGCAGTACCCACACCTTAATCAAATGAATTTTCCACCCATGCAACAACCAAGCCCTCCTTTTGTTGATCCTATGATGTGGAATCCCTAGCCTTTACAACAACCCTATCAATGGAACCCGAATTGGACAGCTCCACAGATCCCATTTCCAAACCAATTACCTCAGTATCAGCAATCTCTCTCCTTACCATCAAATGCCCCACCTAATAATCAGACAATAAGACCTCAGCTGCCTGTACAACCTAACCCCAACCCGAATAATAATAAAGCTCTGCAAGTAATTGATGTTCAAAACCAACTAGTTTCCCCTCTGCAATGCAATGACATTCATTTACGCTCAGGAAGAATACTTGAACCCATTATTGATGACATCACTTCTGATTCTGATAAAGAAGAAATCGGAAAAGAAAAGTCATCTAATGCTGAAACAGTTGGATCATCCTCTAATGACAATGCTGAAACAGTTGAAACATCCTCTAAAAAGACTGCTGAAGCAGTAGAGCCACCATTCCCTGAACGTTTGGCTCTTACCAAAACACTTGAGCCACCTGCTTTTAATCTGTTAGGAGAGCTGCAGAATTTATATGTTAAAATTCCACTCTTACAAGCACTAAGAGATGTACCGATTTATGCCATAACTGTTAGAGATATTTGTATTAAGAAACCTGGGAGAAAAGCTAAAGACCCCCTCACAGTTCATGTGATGGGTGATTTAGTTGCTCTAATGTCAGAAAAAAATCCCCTTGTGAAATATGGTGACCCTGGTCACCCTACAGTCACAATTCAGGTTGGTAAAACCTTTGTTTCTAGAGTTCTGGTAGATCTGGGTGCTGCAATAAACATCATGACACTTGAAACAACACAATTACTACAGTTAAAAATTTTTATTAGGGAAACCCCAACCATTCTAGAGCTGGCTGACCGCTCCACAATCAAACCTGAAGGAGTCATTGAAGACCTGATAATTTCAGTCAAATCTTGGAACTACCCAGCTGATTTTGTGGTGTTACAAACCAAAAATAAGTTGGGGGGTCATCCATTGATTTTAGGGAGACCTTGGCTGGCTACAGCAGATGCCTTCATTAGCTATAGGTCAGGTTCAATAACAATTTCTAATGGATGTGAAACCAAACAGCGTACTCTGTACCCTCATGCCACACCTATGATTAACAATGATAATTCATTATGGTTAGATTATGAGGATGATGAGACTCAACCCATTTTGACTGTCAGACAAGCCCTAACTTTTAAAGATTCAACCGAAAATGAATTAATTAGTAGTTTTATTTCTGAACCTTCTCCGGTTAATTCTGAAATACATGATCACTTGACTTCAATCTTGGAATCTGAATCACAGCAGAATCTTAAAACTGAAGACTTATCTCAGACATCAGCTGACACCCCCTCCAAAAGTATAGTAGTCGAAATCGAGCCTGGCAAAACATTAAATATAAACCCTAACTTAACAGATGCTAAAACACAACAGTTAATGAAGTTACTCCACGAGAATAAACAAGCATTTGCATGGGATTACACAGATATGAAGGGAATTTCTTCTGAATTATGTACTCACTAAATTTATATTAAATAAGGATCCCGCCCAGTCTGCCAACCCCAACGACGAATGAATCCCAATTTAAGGGAAATTGTGAAAGAAGAACTTCAAAAACTGTTGAATGCAGGATTCATATATCCTATATCTGATAGTGAATGGGTTTCACCATTAGTAATAGTACCTAAGAAAAATGGAAAATGGAGAGTGTGTGTGGATTATAGAGCTCTGAATAAGGCTACTCAGAAAGATCATTTTCCCTTACCATTTATTGATCAGGTGCTAGATAATTTGGCAGGTAAGAGATTCTTTTCCTTTTTGGATGGATTTAGTGGTTATAATCAGATCAAGATTCCACCCCAAGATCAAGACAAGACCACTTTTACTAGTCCATGGGGGACTTTTGCCTATAAAGTTCTTCCATTTGGACTATGTAATGCCCCAGCAACATTTCAAAGGGCGGTGATATGAATTTTTTCTGATATGCTTAATGATTCCTTAGAAATATTTATGGATGACTTTACTCCTTATGGTGTGACTTTTGAAGATGCCTTACAAAATCTTGAAAAAGTACTTAAACGGTGTATAGAAGCACATCTTGCCTTAAGTACTGAAAAATGTCATATGATGATGAATCAAGGTATTGTTTTGGGACACTTCATTTCATTCCTAGGAATTCAAGTTGATCCAGCTAAGGTACAAGTAATTCAGACTCTGCCTATCCCAAAAACACAAACTGATGTAAGAAGTTTTTTAGGACATGCTGGATATTATAGAAGATTTATCAAGGATTTTTCTAAAATAGCTTCTCCTTTGTTTGTGTTACTTATGAAAAATGTTGAATTTAAGTGGACTGATGGTTGTCAAAAAGCATTTAATGAACTTAAACATCAATTGTCTACAGCTCCTATTTTAAGAGGACCTGATTGGGCACTCCCCTTTCATATATCCTCTGATGCTTCAGACGCTGCAATAGGAGCTGTCTTGGGTCAAGAAGGAAACAATCTTCCCTATGCTATCTATTTTATTAGTAAAAATATGACCCCTGCTGAACTTAATTATACAGTCACCGAGAAAGAATTCTTAGCAGTTATTTATGCTATTAACAAGTTTCGACATTATATTACTGGTTACACTACTTTTGTGCATACTGATCACTCGGCCATTAAATATTTAATGAACAAATCAGTTACAAATGCTTGAGTTACCAGATGATTATTATTATTACAAGAATTTGATATCACAATTGTAGATCGACTAGGTAAAGAAAATGTAGTTGCTAATTTTATTTTTCGATTAAAGACTGATGAAAATATTCCAGTAGATGATTCTTTTCCTGATGAATATTTATTTGCAGTATCTACTCACTCACCTTGGTATGCAGACATTGCCAATTACTTAGTTGCAGGAAAACTACCATCACACCTATCGCACAGAGAAAAAAGAAAGATCGTTCAGCAAAGTGCTAGGTACAGCAGGATAAGTGGGTGTCTCTTTCACACAGAACTCGATCAGGAAATTCAAAGATGCATCAGAGAAGATGAAGCTTATGATATATTGAAGGCTTGCCACGATGGCCCTTGTGGAGGGCATTTTGCAGATAAAAGAACAGCACACAAAGTTCTTAGAATGGGTTACTATTGGCCCTCACTTTTTAAGGATGCAAAGAAATATGTTAGGGCCTGTGATAGCTATCAGAGAATGGGCCAGCCTAATCACAGGGATGAAATGCCACTTAACCCCCAGGTAATACTTGAATCTTTTGAAAGATGGGCACTAGACTTTATAGGTCCCATCAATCCTCCATCCAATCAAAGAGTTTATATATTGGTTTGCACAGATTATATGACTAAGTGGGTAGAAGCTAAGGCACACATCAAAGCTAATGAAGAATCAGTGTTAACTTTTCTATTTGAGGAAATCTTTGTTAGGTTTGGTTTTCCTAGAGAACTAGTCATAGATGGAGGACCTCCTTTTAATTCTCATGGCTTCAAAGATATACTCCAAAAATATCACATTAAGCATAAGATGACTACACCTTATCACCCCCAAGCAAATGGGCAAGTGGAAAGTACAAATAAAGTCATAGAAGCCATTTTAACAAAGACAGTCAAGGAGAATAGAAGGGACTGGTTTCAAAGGTTGCCTGAAGCATTATGGGCTTACAGAACTACTTGGAGGAACACTACGGGTTTTTCACCTTATGAATTAGTCTATGGTAAAAATGTTGTTTTTCCTGTGGAATTTGAGATCAAAACCTTAAGGACTGCTTTAGCTGTTAACCTTGATTTGACTGATGCACAGACAGCTAGGTTGCAGCAGCTTCAGGAATTGGATGAAAAAAGGTTGGATGCCATCCATCAAACAACCATGATACAACAGCAAAGAACTAGGTGGCATGACAAAACTATTAAGCACAAGTAGTTCCAAAAAGGTAATTGGGCCTTACTGTATGACTCCCATTTTGAAAATTTTCAAGGGAAATTAAGAACAAGGTGGCTAGGACCTTATGAAGTAGATGTTGTTTTTCCAAATGGAACAGTCAGACTCCTAACGATTGATGATAGCAGAACACCATTATTAGTGAATGGGTATCAACTCCATTTGTATCAACGACCTATTTCTAGAGAGGATTGCAAAGCTACTTGCATGACAGACGTACACTATACCTTTTTGGGGGAATCTGCTATCCCTCAATACACTTAATTTCCTGTTTATGTATTTATTTTTAGATTAGATTTCTTAACTAATAATCCTTGTCAAGGGTTGCCATGTTACAACTAATTATTTTGTAGATCTTAGCTTTGGATGGTGGCTGAAAAAAAAGAAAGAATCCAGGATAGGTGGAATTAATTTGCAGATTGGAAAAGAATTGTCATTCCAGATCATACATCATTTCCCGTTGCTGATACACCATTTTCATGTTACTGATACATCATTTCCCGTTGCTGATACACCATTTTCCTGTTGCTGATACACCATTTCCCATTATTGATACACCATTTCCCATTGCTGATACGCCATTTTCCTGTTATTGATACAACTTTTCCCATTGTTGATAAACCATTTCCCATTACTATTACACCATGTTCCTATTACTGATACACCAAATCCCACTGCTTAAACACCAATCTTTTCTATTTTTCCTCAATATCCCCATTCGTACTCCCAAGAATGAACTATTACTCCAAAAAAAGAAATATATCATTCTTGATTCAAGGGAATCAGCCATTTATCCTGTTAATAATACGCCTTCACTACTGCTTCTCGTGAATAATAAAAACCCTGTGGATAAAAATCCTCACACCTTACAAATCCTTTTTGATCATTAACCTATTAAGGATGAGGTAACACTTTTCGGTGCAGCAACCAAAGGTAAGTGTAAAGGTACGCATGTTATGTGTGAATATTAAATTGTAGATAATGAGGAGATAGTTGACATGACCGCTAAAAGCGTCGTACTGCCAACCATATCATTCAACTGCAGTTGGGGGGGATTACCGAAATATTACAATCATTATAGGACACGCTTATCACCGCCATCCCTATTCCTCCCAGTTGTGTCTAATCCACCCCGCTTATGCCTGACCACGTCATAATTCTATTTTGCAACGTTCTGCTCTGTTTCGACTTCGACAACTCAGCTCTACACTCTGTATTCTGCCTAAACCAGTAACCATGGGTGGAGATGTTGTTAGACATGAACTGGGCTTGACGGCATTACTGGAACTTTACCCAGATGCATACCAAATCTTCCTTCAGGCAGGATGGGTGGACTATTTTAGAAGACTTCCGGAATTTGATTTGCAGCAAGTTCTTGAATTTGCATGTAACTTGAGGGAGGGGTATTCTACTTTCCAAGGGGTCAGAATCCCAGTAACAAAAGAAGACATAGCACAAGTTTCGGGGCTTCCAACCAACGGCATTCGCTGGTTCAGCAGGAATCATCTTATCCTCAATGCGCAACAAGATTTCCTGCTACCTGGGGAGCAGGTGGAAGCAAAAGGCAGGGGTGTTGCGCTTCGGTCATTACCACTGCCTTGGCCAAAAGTTGCAGAATTCGTCAAGCACAACCTCACTTGCGAGGGCCGCTACCAGGTAGTCTATCAACATGACTTTGTCTTATTAAATCATTTGCGTCATGGTTGTCTAGTAAATATGCCTTATTATCTCTTTGGATGTCTGAAAAATATGGCACATTACACTGCGAACGCTAGGCATCAACTCCTCTGTCTCACACACCATCGCTTGGTCCAACTCCTGATAAATAGAGGCTTCGCTCTGCATAACCCACCTCCCCCCATTAACCCTCCCCAGCAAGCTGAGGAAAATCCTCAGCAAAATGAAGGAAATTCCCAGCAAGAAGCTGAAACTCAGCAACCAGCAGCAGGAACACCCCAATTAAGCACTGAAAATCCGCTGCACTCCTCATCCCATGATGAAGCCAAACCATCCACTCCCATAGTTCACATCCCTACCGATGATTCAGACGAGGATACCCTCATCACTTTCCTAAAAAGGAAAAAACAACAGAAAACTGCAACCCCATCAAAAAGAAGAACCAGGGCCTCAGTAAAGGTAGCCACTAGTCCTGATGATTCCCTGAGTAAAAGTCCTTGCAAGAGCAAAACTACTGCCTCTCCTGGTTCCCTACCTCGGCAATGAACGAGGTTGTTTGCAGCAACCGAGGTCGTTCCTCCTATTATTTTAAAACCTCGTATTTCCCATAGCCCTGAACCTTCACCTCCTTCACCCTCAGATGCCAAAATTCAAAGTGTTCACGATTTTGTAACATCATTTTTCTCAACAGAGGCAGCTGTTCCACAAGAACCAGCTGCCGAAAAATTCAAACCAGACATCTAAGCTGATATAGGACATGTGGCTATTACACAAGAACCAACCACAGACCCAATAGGTGAAACACAAGAACTACCTGTTGGGGAGCAAAAAGAAGACGACCTGCATGTGGCTGTTACACAAGAACCAGCCACAGACCCAATAGGTGAAACACAATAACCACCTGTTGGGGAGCAAAAAGAAGACGACCTGCATGTGGTTGTTACACAAGAACCAGCCATAGACCCAATAGGTGAAACACAAAAACCACCTGTTGAGGAGCAAGAAGAAGATGCCCTAGGTGAAACTGATACACAAACAGACCCAATAGGTGAAACACAAGAACCACCAGTTGGGGACACATATGAGGAAGATAATGTTGAACAACAATTTTCTTTTCCTTTGGAATCTGTAACTGTAGAAGCCCCAGTCACTCTAGCCTCCCTACAAGAAGAAAATGAGTTCTTAAAATCAGAAATTAAGGCCTATCAGAAAGAATTAGCAATGGCTAGGGAAGCCTATAAAGAAGAACTCAACCTGTACATGTTAGCTCAAGTAGCATCTCAAGCTGAAAAGAGTGTAGAGAAAGAACAATACAGTGAATACATGTGCAGTGAATGTGGGGATATCTATACTCAAGCAGGATATAAAATAATTGTAGTCCCATTGACTGGAGCCAGTCCTGTTATATTTAAAAAGGAACACCCTGCTGTTCCACAAGAACCAGCAGGGTCTTCAAGGATTTTTGAAGAGGAAGCAGAACCACTCCGGCCTACCCAAATCAGTGATCAGCAGAAATCTGAAGAGGAAGCAGAACCACTCCGGCCTACCCAAATTAGTGATCAGCAGAAATCTGAAGAGGAAGCAGAACCACTCCGGCCTACCCAAATTATTGATGAGCAGAAATCTGAAGAAGAAACAGAACCACTCCGGCCTACCCAAATTATTGATGAGCAGAAATCTGAAGAAGAAACAGAACCACTCCGGCCTACCCAAATTAGTGATCAGCAGAAATCTGAAGAGGAAGTAGAACCACTCCGGCCTACCCAAATTATTGATGAGCAGAAATCTGAAGAAGAAACAGAACCACTCCGGCCTACCCAAGTCATTGATGAGCAGAAATCAGAGGAAGAAATGGAACCACCCCAGCCTACCCAAGTTATTGATGAGCAGGAACCAGAATCAAAATCTTTCACAACTGTGCATATACAAACTAAACCTCCCTGTGTTAGTGATGCTCATGCACAGACTTCTACTTTTCAAGAATTAAGCTACACATGGAAAGCAGAATATGAGCTTTCCCAAGGAAAGGCATTTCAACAGTATAAATCATTATAGTTTAACTATGCCTATAGGAATTGGGAAGCAATGGAACAGTCTCGTGCACAGCACAAAGAAAATAAGCAATTAAAAGCCAGACTGTCCCTTATCCTTGATTTGGTCCAGCGCTTACTGGCTTCAAGAAAGCCTTCTTTTAATTACTTTGTATTCTTGAGAGAACGCTTGGCGTTCCTTCAATTGAAAGCAATAAAGGATGGCAGACCACACCAGGTCTCTACACCACAACAATTCATTGAAACTTTTTCAGAAGCACCAAACAACGATCAGAATTTGCTGTGCGAACTCTATCTTCATAACGAGGCTATGGCTGAAGATAGAAAGATTAATTTACTTCCTATTTGTGGTGATATTCAAATAAGAGCTTTTATTTCCTTTTTGGCCAACCAATTCACTTGGCAGAATGATTTCATGTCTGCACAACACAATGAGGAGTATTGTCTTCTCTAGATTCGCCCGGAACCACAGAATGCAACCATCTTCCTCATGGAACATCAACGGAATCTACGAGAGACAGGCATGACCGATCACATTAGGAATCTGCAAGCAGCAGTCTTGGAAGACTGCCAGCACTATGTCAAAGCTAAAGGACCTTTGGCCATAAAAGCAAATGAATTTTTCTGGGAACAGTGTCCCAAAGAAAGAAGGGAATACCATCCCTACAATCCCCTCAATCTGCAAGCAGCAATCTCAAGGATACCTGCTTATGTAAAATGCATGAGACAATGTGCTGAACGGTGGATTGGGTACCGTTTTCATTTCCCTCTCTTATGGCTTCCTGGAGAACAATACAAGGCTCAATTTTCATTGACTAAAAAGGAAGAATTGGCAGCATGGAAAAGCATTCAGAATGCCCAAGGGTTCAGAGACATGGCTGACAGCACTTTCTACACTTACTATATAAGCAATCTACACTATTCAGCCCAGTATTCTGATTCCGATTCAGATTAGGTGTTGCATGTGGACATGCAACATTTTCAGTTGGGGGGGAGGTTAGGTTCCCATTCTGTCTATTTTTAATTGTATATTTTGCCATTGTATTACCCTCTTCAACCCTTAAGTGAAAGCCTTTGCTAGGTGTTTTGGCTTAATCACTCCAAAAGGTACAGAATAACTTTCCTCATTACTACATGTTTAATTATTTAACACGTAATCATGCTATCTTTATAATTATTTCCTGAAGTTGATTAAAGTGTTGACTAATTGCTGAAACTGCCTAACTGGCAAGATCACATTCTGTCGTTGCTGAAACAGCGGAAACAGCGCAAACTGTGAAGCTGAAACAACAAGAACAACATGAACCTCGATGCTGAAACACCACGAATAGCATGTGCACTTTGAGGAACAGTTGGGATTTGTGTAACAAATCTGCATCGGCAAAAGAGTCTGACCAATTACTATATTGGTCGTAATGATCATGATCCTCATGGATGTAACAATATTTTGTTATCAAGAACTGGCTTTCTTATTTTTGGTACAAAAGGGTTGAAACCAAATGTATGAAAATCTGTTGTAATAGATGTCTCCTCTATAAAGAGGAGACATCTACATTAGAGAGGGGGTAACAACTGGTAACACAGAACTTGTAGTGAAGTGATGAGATTGAATCTCTTTCTGTAATATGGTTTATTGGCAGATGAATACAATTTTGTTCTGAGCATTTTATTTTAATTCCTGTGTTCTGGGGAATCTTGTGAGAAGAACAGGGCCCACCTTCATCGCAAGATTCACCCATCTTCTTTCTGTTGTGTGGTGTGTGTGTTTGATTTATATTTATATTACAGTTACTGCTTCTAATGATATTTACTTTTGTTGAAACTCTGTTTTCCTTTTAGCTGATTGATGTTGCATATGAGTACCTCACCAGTGATTAGGATTCACAGAGTGTATGTGTGAACTGGAAAACAGAGGCAGGTGCTGAAAGTCCTTACTCTGAGGATAGGGTCCTGATCCTTTGTTGCAGGACAGCCATCACTTCCTTTTGCAGACTTGTTTCTTTTAAGTTATTTGTTCTTACTTCATTTTCTGAAATAGGCTGTAACTACTGTAACTGCTGTAACACAGAGTAGGGATTTCATAAAATAAGTAGACCGTTTATACTACAGCTTTTAATACCATTAAGATTGAGTACATACAGTACGTAGTCATCTTTGGAATAATTAGACTTTCCTAGGTTGATAATTAATGTGGCACTTGACTATTTTATCATTAACAATTAAAGTGACCAACAGTGTTCAACTAGTTAACTAATGGTTTACTTATAAATAACTCATGCATGTCGGATCTGAGAGTTACCCAGTTGCTATTGGAGTTCAAGGGAAATATACTATCAATTTTATAATCATCTGAATTGTACAAGTGGTGCATGAAGTAAGAGGAAGGCCTATGAGGATTCCATAATTCATATTGAGGAGTTAACCTAATTAATATGGGCTAATTCCCAAGGAAACAACACAAAGGAATATGGACTTTGGAAAGCCAAAATTTGGTTAAGTATTAGCTTAGGCTTGTCTAGGAAGTACTGAGACAGATAGAGATAGTGCAGAGGTTGCTCGTGCTTGAGCAAAGAATTGTAATCTTCTCATATTTTCTGACTAATGTGATATATAGATAACAGTGGTTTTTAGCTGTGACTTTCCCCAGGAAATCATTGTATAATGTGTTGATTGAATTCTTTCTCTTGTATGCTTCATGATTTTGTGATTGTTTAATTGTTTCCGCTTATGAGGAAAGTATATTCAAGTCTATTGTTTTAGTAAATTACAATTAGAAATTTGAATCCACAAGGAATTTCTACATGGTATCAAAGAAGAAATCACTCTAAAAGAGGAGAATACGAGTTTGTCTTTTGCAGGTGTATTCAAATTTGTAGTATCATTCTTCAGAGCCAGCAGGATGTCGTTCTACAGATTGAGAATCGAATATGCCCTTGAGGGTAGTTAAAACTATATTGCTTAGAAGGACAAGATGGAGGCTGTGTTGGAAGACATCAGGCATAAGGAATTCATAGACAAATATATTCCTAAGTCTCTAGAAAATGATGCTTAGGATTTGGAAGAGTGGAGGAAATGTGTTGCAAAGGTGAGAAGGATCATACTAGAAGGAGTTTGAGATCATATTGTCTCGAACCTCCATGGGAAGGTGTAATATCCCTCCATGGATGTAATGAATTATTTAATACAATAATGTGTTAATGGGAATAACAGGAAAAGGTTATGGAAAGAGAAGGATATGTTATGTGAATAAATAAATTGAAGAAATAGATAAGTAGAAGGGGTCATAAATACTTGGGAATGAAACACCTAGAAACAAGATTCTTGCCAAAACAAAAGAATATAATCTCATAGGTAAATGATATGGGATAATTCTTTCATGATAATAATTCTAGATAAAATTCTAGATAAGCTTAATCGATGGGAGAGAAAAATCCATTAAGTTCCTTAGCTGGAGAAAGATGATAAGCTTGGAGAAGCATAAAAGCGATGTGAGAGAGAAAGGCAAGATTTCATGGAAAATTTGAGGCAATTGGATAAGAAAATTCACAAAAGCAGGACACTGCTAAAGTAAACCTTATCACGAAAGAAAGGTATTGAATACCCGTTGGGGGGATCAACAAGGGGGGTTGAATTCCTTGGCAATTGAATCACAGCTCGGGGGGAACCAATGGATCAGTTCATGGATGGGAGGACAACAAGTTTTTCTCAAGTACAGTTCTAGTGGCAGATATAGTGAGAATATGTATTTTTTAATTTGAATTTTAAATATAACCTTTGTGAGTATTTTGTGTTAATTGTTTCACTAGCTTGCATGATCTATTTGATGGTGTTTGTTGACTGTAAAATTATATTTGTAGTTGGATTCAATTTGGTTGTATTTGAGAGGTGGCTATGGAGGTATTATAATTCATTTAAATTGTTCAAACAATCATTATGGTACGAAATTTTGAACATTTGACATTTCATAATATTTGGACATGGGTTTTCCAGATCTTGACCAAATAAAAAAGGTAGAATACAATAGGAAAGGTGTGCTTGAATTAAAATATGTAGCCTATATGGTATATGAAGTCAGATACTTCAATTCTCTAATTAAGAATCAAATGCCTATAGGATTGTTTAAATACGTAGCTTATATGGTATATGGAAGTAGGATACTTCAATTCTCTAATGAGAATAGGGTGCATATGGGAGCCTGGGTTAATGCATTTATAAACAAGAGTAGACTAAAACTCCCCTTATGAATTGATAGGGCATGGTAAGTAAATATGGAAAACATAAATCTTGTAGGTTGTGATGAGAAATCCAAAGAAAAAGTATACTAGAAGCGACTTGAAAATAATGATAGCATAGTAGGAACCCTGGTTAACCCTTGGGGTATCGATTGATACAGTTAGGTGTCAGAAAATGAAAAAAAGAAAAAAACTGGTTGACACAATTTATGTGCCCAAAATACATTGATAGAGTTTAAATGTTAAACCCTTCCTACACGAAGAGGTTAGTATTTAGAGTAGTGTCACGAGATAAGGGAACGGTAGAAATAAATCTTACTTTGGATTATTGAATCCGTTAAATTAAATATTATAATGTAGAAAATCATTGTTAATAATTTGTTATGGCAGAGCATACTGAAAATTGATCTAATCCCTAGTAATGATACCTTATATTTGAATGAGTTAAATATGCACTAGAGCAGAGATATGGTGATATAAGCAAGCAAACAAAAATTCCTCAGTAATAGGGTTGTACCCTACCAAGGTGCCAACCGAGAAAGGAAATAACTCAGTGGAAATAACTGAGACTTAAAATCCTAGATGGATAGCTACAACCTGGCTACAGTAAATGTTTTGCATATCATCAGTTGATATTGACCACTAAATGTAGAATTATAACAATGCATATTCATAAAGGAATAATCGAGGGTAAATCTGATTTTCTATTTCTCGCATTTCCATTTAGCTATAGTGGAGAAAAAGAAAAGGAAGCAAATTAAGTTTCCAAATTATTGTTGTAAGATACATATGTAAAAGAACCCTATAACTTCATTGGAAACGAAGGTTAACCATAACTAAAGTACTGAAGAAAGAGAGAACAACACAAAATATTCCATTTATATCATTTAGTCAAAATTAAATCATTAAAGCTAGAGTGGCAAAAATAAAAATATGAGCACCAAGTATTGCATTTATATACTCCACCCCAAACGAGCATGGACACCCAAAAGCTTCATTCGAATCATAGATACAATAATTATACAAAATTAATATATGAGCACCAAGTATTGCATTTATATACTCCACCCCAAACGAGCATGGACACCCAAAAGCTTCATTCGAATCATAGATACAATAATTTTAAAAACTTAATGAGGAAAAATATACATACTTCGTGATTTGAAGAAAATCGTTTAACAAATATATCCATAGAGGATATGTTGAGCCGAATTCATTCAAAAATTTGAGGGCTATATTATCCTCCTTGTATCAATATACATTCCATTGTTGAGAATTTAAAGATGACAATTTCACAGGTACTTCAAACTATAAATAAAATTAGCCATGCTAGAAGAACCGATAGTGGCCATTAACCATTAAAAAAACATAACGTAAGGCATACAAATCCCCTTGTAGGTTCAAACAATGCCTCTAAGTAGAAGAAGTGGGCAACCAGAAAGGACACAAAAATCAGCAACATCTCACTAATTGGGCAACCAAGAAAAAGCGTACTATTTCATTGGAAACATCCAAGAATAGAAAAGAGGGAAACATCTGAAAAACTAGGAAAAAGGAAACATCTAAAATATATTGACTTTATCTAATTATGCAGTTTGATTTTATCTTTTGTAATAAAGAGAATGATGGCATTGTTTATAAAATGCTCATCTCTTCTTCATAATAAAGTGAGTGGTATTGTTTACAGACCTGTGTTATTCCAGTGTTTGTGTCTACAGTCTGTTCTGTGATTCTCTTTTTTTTTAATTTTCAGATCTGCAAGTAGATCAATTGGTATCAGAGCGTAAGATCTTGGAAGCCATCCACCTGGCGATTCTCTTTTTTTTTTTTTTTTTAAGGGTCATACATTTCACTCCATTCAGTGGATGAAAATCATGCCGCCCCGTCAAGAGCGTCAAGAGCCCTCCCATGCAGACTCGCCAGTGAATGATTTAGCTAGGGCTCTTCAAGAGCTAATTACGCTGCAACAACAACAACGCCCTCCAGGGCAAATGCAGCTTGATACACGCTTTCAACTACCCAAATTCTCAGGGCAAATGAATGGTGAGACTGTTGATTCTTGGATCCGCAGCCTCTCCAACTATTTTAGAACCTGTCCAACAATGGACGAGGAGATGAAACTTCAGATCGCCAGTCTACAATTGGAAGGCCTAGCACAAACATGGTGGGATACTCATCTTGAGAATATGTCCTTGGTTGTGGAACTTGGAGAACAAGCCGAGACCAAATCGACGCCTATCACATCTTGGAATCTCTTTTGCGAGGCCTTACATGAACGCTTCTATCCTCCAGGGTATATACAAAATCTCATTGCCAAATGGTTGCAGCTTCGACAACTACCCAATCAATCAGTGCAAGCCTACATTGATGTCTTCTGCAAGTTGCGCATTCAACTCCATATATCCGATCCAGAAGAGGTACTAATTATCAAATTTAATTCTGGTTTGCTAATGCTTCTTCGTCGTGAAGTTGAGTTGTTTGATAGTGCTTCATTAGACAAGGCCTTTATTCGGGCCCTGGCGGTGGAACGCAAAGTGGGTACTCGAATCCGATATCCTCAAGCCAGAAATGGTCCATCTTCCTTTGATTCTTCTAATGTCGCCTCTGCCTCATCCCCCACACCTCACCGCACCCCCTGGTGCACATTTCACAAGACCAACTCACATGCTTCTGCAGATTGTCGAGTATTGAAAAATCTCCGCCCCCAGAAAACTCTTTTTACAGAGGTCGAACAACCAAAGGCCACTACCTATTACAACTTTAAATTCCTATTACAGTAGTGCTTTTAGAAGTCTAGCATTGTAGAGGAGAGAAAATCTCAGATCTAGGGATTATTGAGGATTTTTCCTTTGTATCTTGAATTATGTATGAAGGGCAGAGTTTTCATTATTGTGGCTTTAGATTTGAAGGCAGAAGTTCAAGCAATGTAAAGGACTGTTGGAGACCAAGATCAGAGAAATGGATGCAATAAATTGGTATTTTTAATACTACTGTTTTAAATATCAGTTTCATTTTTATGGTAACAGGAATGTGTCATCTTATTCATGTTTGTGCACTATTGTCAATATGGGTAATTTGTCTCAATCTTGTTATTAGGTATCTCTGTTCTTATGAATTAAAATCTGATTTCTGAGTAACTATTTACTCAGAAATCTGTCTTATAAAACTGATTTATTGAATGGTAATGTGTTGTGAACTATTTCCACATATCATTATTCAATTATTGGATTTACTGATTTGATAATTAATATCATTTTTATGAACTACTTCTTGAATATTGTTGGTTTATTATTTCAGTTAAAAGGTCTCAATAGGATGTGTTTTGATATCCATAATATCAGTTAATTGAACTACTTCATTAACTTGATATTCATTATAAACAAAACATATCTAAATCCCAATACTTTAATTATCTTGCTCTTAGTTGGGTTAGATCTATATCTTCCTAATTAAGATAGGATTTAGATTAGTTTCTTTTGCTTGCATCATAGAATAAGCTTGCATTTAGAATAAATTCTATATTCTTTTAAGTCCTCTCCTCAAAGAGGCAAAATTTTAGTTGTGGCTTGGCTGAATCCAAATCAGCTTAAGGGTCATTCTCTTGCCTGATCAGCAAGAAGAAGTGATCTGATGTCCCTGTCTATTGGTAGTTAAAGATACATTATAAACCAATAGCAATAGGGAGAAGGTAACTGGACCTAGTTGAACAGTCGGAGCCACCACACCAAACGGAAAAGGAGCTGCTTTAAGGTCTGGACCAGGTGGTTATCCCCCAATGTTGTTGCAGCGATTTTCGAGGCATCAACATTTTTGGCGCTAGAAGGAGGGCCTGAGATTTTGTCTATTGGAGTCTTTTCGATTTTAATATTTTATTTATTGCGATGGCTCCTCTCAAACTTCCAATTTGGAGTTGTATCCATGGACGTGCATCCTCCAATACTCCACCCGAAGTGGTAAGACTCTTGTCTCAGGTAAAGTTTAATGGTAAGAGAAATTCTTCTGCTTTTAACCATGTCTTTCAATTTATTCAAAATGTTTCAAATCACGCTTTTCAAGGAATTGATGAAGGCATCTTATGCAGAATTTTTACTCTTACATTTGCGGCAAAAGCCAGAAGCTGGTGTAGAACTCTTCCAGTTGCTTCAATCCACAGCTAGGATCAATTTGTTACAATTTTCATTTGTAAATTTGACGGCTATGATTATGAACAGGTATGTGAAGAAATTGAATATCTATGAAGGTTTAACAATGAGTCTGTTAATGATTTTAATATGCGATTTCATTTGAATTGCTTAAGATTTAAAGACGAAGATAAACCTACGGAAGAAGAATCATTAGATTGGTTTGAATATATTTTTTCTCTTCCAACCATTCCCAATCCATATGAAATTAATTCGAGCTTTGTTCCATCCCCTTCTAATATAAATGAGAATTCCAATATGGATGTGCAAATAAATGGTGATGAAGTGGTTTCACAAAGCTTGGAAAATATTTCCATTCAAATGCAAGAAGACAACAATAGCAATTTTGGGGAAAAAGCCGCCTTGAAATCTGAAAGCTACTTTGAAGTAAATTTGGAAAATCAAATCGCATATCAGCAAGTACAAGTAGCAATCAAAGTAAACAAAATGCAAACTGCTGTGCAAATTTCTGAATTTCTCCATGATGAGCAAATGCCAAAATTAGAGCAGCAAAGTAGCGTTCTTCAAGAAAGCATATGCACGCAAAGGAATGATATGCAATCTGAAATTTACAATGAGCTTAATGCACAAGAGCTCTCAAACAGAGATAGTTTTAAATGCATTGTTTCAGGTTCACATTTTTCCCTTTATCCTGATATTTTTAATGATAGTAATTTTTCTCCTCTTGGTATCAATGATATTTCAGAAATTAAAGAGGATGATTTAAATGAATTACCATTAAATTTTTATCAAGATAGAGAAACAATTATTGATCATTCTTTTGCCACTAATGAACATGAAATTCTTGTTCCTCCTTGTTTTGGTATATTGGATGAGATGGAAGGGAATTCTAGAAAATCTTGTGAGGTCATTTATGATAAATACTCTGACATTGAGGATGTTGATTTCTATACATCTCAAGAGAATCCTCATGAGAAAATTCAAATAACATCTGAAAATGAGGAACACTTCAATTTAGGAATTATCCCAACTAATCCTCATTTTAGAGCAGTAAATTATCTTCATGATTTCACCATTCAAGAAAGCATTCCAATTTATGATTCATATGAGGATCAAACTCCCATTCCTATTCATAATCATAATTCATTTTCTATTTCACAAGTTGGAATTCAAAATTATTCAAATTCCATAATTCTGGCCATTCCTTGTGAAAATGAAATCATTTCAAAACAATCCCAATTGTGCTGTAACATTAGTTGTAAAAATAGTGATTTCATTTTATTTTTATTTCCCCACTTATTTTGTATAAAATCAGATTTAATTTTTCAAATTTTCCACACTTTTCGCTGGCATATTGAACACCTTACTATCAAACACTCAATTGATGCATTGCCCAATTGGGAAATTCAAGTTTCATATTATAATCATCAGCATCGAAAGATATTAATATTCCAATTTATATCAATGCTAATGTTTCATCAAAAGCTTCTATCTTTTCAAAGGCAATGTCAACAAGAGAATGTATTTTTGCAATCTGGCCAGCAATTCAATTCAATTAATAAATTGCCATTTTATTTGAAAGGCTTCCATCCATTTTTCATTGACTCGTTTGAAAATTGTTTGGAAATTTTTCCTTCAAGGAAAATTGTCAATGATTTAACATTTGTACATAACACTAACAAATTTTTTCAGGTCAAAGAATCTAAAAGCTCATCTTCACAATCTGGCCTGTTATCTCTTCCTTTGAACATTTTTCAATCCTTAATAGAAATCCATCCAGATTTTTATGATCCAATTGGTGGTCAATTGGAAAGGAAATTTCAGGAGAGAGAGATTTTAATTAAGTTCCTAACAATAACTATACATTCTGATTTCATATTTATTTTCCTTAGTTTAATCAAATCTGTATTTTTATTACTAACATTTGAACTATACATAAACGCGGGAATAAAAATGAGAAAATGGCTACACTGGAAATATGACTATACCTAGTCATTTTCATGTATATGGTTAGAATAGGAGTAGAATTAATTTAGTTGGTTTGTTTTGTATAGATAATTTATTTTTAAACAGTTCTGTAGATTAAAAATAAAACAAAGCAATCAGCCATTCTCATACATTTTCAGTAAAAACATTTTTCCCTATCAGAAAATTTTAATTCTTGCTTTCTTTTAAATTTCTTACAGCAATATCTCTACTCTGCCTATTATGAATAATCTCTTGATTAAATTCAATTAAAGTTGCACTTGGTATCGATTGCCTCAAAGCCACTTTCCTTCATTTCGGGATTTCCTTCTAAGATTTTCTTTTGAAATTTATATGGTAAGGATTTGAAGATAAAAAAGCTTCATGACCCCATTATCCCATGAAATGTATGACTGTCTATGATAAGCTTAATTCTAATTCCATCATTATTAGCCAGTCCAACCTTTCACGGTAATCATATGAAGTTCATATTATCTTCCTCGGAATTTGCTAAAAGCTGACCTTAAGGATGTCCATTTTGCCAAGTGCACACATTCAAATCTGTTTTGATATTTCTCCACAATTAGTGGCTTAATCTCATTCTAATCTTTAGTTTATTATCTGATGATGTAAAATGCACCATCTTTATTTACTGAAGGCATCATTGAATAGTCACTATAACAATACAGATTTTTCTCAAGATTAATTCGGAATGAGCAGAGGTAATAAATTTTTGTTTCACTTCGAAAGGGAAGCATAGCTTAATATTTATTTCTGATAAATTTTATATTCCCTGGACATGAATAAACATATTTTATTTAGGCTGATTGCACACTTAGATTTAGAATAAATGATGAGATGATTTTGAACAAAGTCAAAATTTTGATAAATCAAAGGAAGAATTTGAAGATTCGTAAGGTAAAATTCGCAAACAATTTCCTTCCAGGTACGCATTTGCAAGTTCATTCTCATCTCTTATTAGTTTCTCTTTTCATTTATTTTCAAAAACTTGAAGTAAGCAGTAAACCCATTTCAAATTTGCAATAGGCTCAGGGAAATTTTATTTGTGATGCATTAGAATTTAAGCATTTTTTAATTTTTCTTTTATTCACTTAGAAAACCCAATTGAAATTCCAAGGAATATCTTAAGACCATTCGCATCATAAGATTTCATCGGAAGTAATTCTTAGCATTTCTTTGCTCATCAAAGACCTCCAATGTATTATCTTACTCATATGCCATATCGCATTTCGCATATCGGAGGTTTGCAAGTGAAGTATACTTCCATGATCAGTGAATCGCTGATCTCCGATAAATGACTTTACCGATATCGCGATGACCACATAATTATGGACCCGATATGAAATTCGAATTAAGTTTATAAAAACTATCGCATCCACTCAATCGCAATAATGGTAGGAGCATAACTTTAAAGCGGTCGATGTCTCGGATCCAAAATGTTATCAAATTTTCATCATAAAGTTATCGGGTCCACTCTTCATCGCATATCGGCATATCAAATATTGTTACACCATGTGCTAAAAATTGCCGATCGCCGACTAGCCACGTCATTCATCGCATATCGGCATCGCAAGAATCATATCGTGTTACATCGGGTACCAAAAGTTTTCCAATCGCCGATATCGCAATCGCTTCGTCGCATTGTTATTTATGCTTACATCAAATCTCTGATTCTGCGATGTGCGATGCGCGATGTGGGAAGCACAGTGTAAATATGCCCCGACCCCCGATATAATATTTCTTTAATGATGCGATCGCTCCATCTCATAGCACAACTTCTCATCGCATATTTTCATATCGGCGATTCGCCATTGCAACCTTTGATGCGAGACCTTCCAATGCATGCCTCTAAGCCATTAACATTCAATCGATATGTGGCATAGCAACAAAGTGAAGTCTTGCAAATTAAAATTCAAGCATGGTGAAGAGACATTTGATGCGGATCATCCGATGAGGCGATGTGTTAAAACGAGCTTGGGTAACCACTATGGGAAAAAGGCAATTGATGACAAATTTGCAGCATACAAAAAATCATTTCAATTTCTCATACATTTTAGTTTTAAATATATAATTCCATAATTAAAAATGGAATTCAAGACCTCTCTATCTTCATATTTGAATTCTATTATCTTCGATTTGGTCTTGATTTTGGATTTTATAAAATCATGGAGTTTATATGAAACTTATAATATTTTGAGAAACAGTCATTACTGCAAATTCTCATTCTCATCTCTGATGCATTTCTTATAATTTTAATTTCCTTGAATACTAAGCATTCCATTTTTATATTTTACTGTTTGCTTTAGTTTAAATAAAATAAATAATGATTTTGGGTTATAGGATTTTGGTTAGTGTGACTTCTTCAAGTTTTTAAAGTTAATTAAAATAAGGAGTCAGCTAGTTTGGAGAAATTGATACCTTTCAGGTAAGATCAAAAGCAATTATCCAATGGTAAGATTCATGTACCCACTTTCATTAATTTCCATTTCATCACTCTAGTTTCATTTTTGTTTTTAAATTGTGCTGATATAAAACTCTGTTTTGCAGCTCTCCATTTGAAGTTTCCAATCCTCTGCCAGATCATATTTTCGAAGTCCATACTTTTCTCCAAGTTTTATTTCAATAAGCAGCAATAATCTTCATCGAAACAGCTACACCAGGAAGTTTCTGAACCTTAGTTTGTTTCTTTAAGCATTTCTTTTTAGAAAATGATTAAGATGATGCTTGGAAACAAGAAGATTCATATTAGATAGAAAGTATTCATTGTGGTTGAATTTTACAATCACTGTTATCTAAAAGCCTAAAGCATTCACAACTCTGCAAGGTATGTTTTTCTAAACCTCAACATAAGAAGGAATGATTACATGCTTATTTTCTTTTTTTTCATATTGTTGAGGCATTGGTATAAACATTCTTGTTTGAGTTTATCTTGCGAAACTTGGATTTTCCTTTCCATTTTTAGAGATTTTTTTTTTTTTTTTTTTTCTTTGCTGATTTCTTTTCTCATTTTAGCATAAGAATTCTTTTCCTTTGGATTTCAGTTTTGATTATGGTGACTTTTCCATTATTTATATGGAAGGCCTATTTGTTACCTAACAATGGTTAGGATACGTGGAGAAAAATTGTTAATAGTCACCTATTAGCTTTTTCTTAAATCTCTTAGTAAAGTTTGATTTTCTTATTATAAAAGTAGAAATACTTAAGGAAGAGATTACCAATCAAGAGAAGTTGGCAAAGTATCATAAAATCTGCAAAAATTCATTTTTCATCAAAATTGTAATCATTTTGAGATTTCAAAATTTTATTAGGATCTTTCAAAGTTCTATTATCAGTCAAGAAAAGTTATTTTTAACCAAGTAAAGACACTTTACAACAAAGCACCTTTAACTCTGAAATTGTCATTCTTAACTCTTAACGAGTCAATGATTCTCCCTGTCCCAAAGAGTTTTATTTGTCTAGAGTATAATCCAGAAATATATTTAAACTTAAAAGATAAGAGGTCTCATCATGAGCCTGCTTACCATGATCATAGGGGAAAAATAGGCTGACATTACCAACACTGCTAAACAAACCAGGGTAATGACATATGATTGCAAACAATTATAAGACAAGGGGTCTCATCATGAGCCAACTTGTTCAGTCCAATTTTAACCAGTGAATGGCATTGTCAAATATCTGACTACCAAACCAGGACTGGCTTTTAAGAAAAATAAAAAATAAAAAATTCAAAGAAAATAAACATATATAAATGGATTTATCTCTAGATCAATAATTCTTTTAAACAGATGGGATTCTGAATCATTTATGATTAAAAGGTAACCCTGTCGAGACTATAGATGTTTGCTGGCAGCAGTGGCTCTACCTATGACAAAGGAGTATATTTTAAAAGCTAAGCTTTAAAGTGACCCGTACTTTATCTCTACAACTAATTAAGGACTGATGTAGAGCTTTGAAATATTTTAATGTAGGAGGAATTTTAAGAAAATTACAAATTAGATGATTCTTGCTTTTATTCAGACTAATTTTCTCTTCTTTAAATTATTTTTACTTTAATTTTAGGAAAATCTCATTCATATCAAAGAGAGATAATTGGTTCTTCTCCCGTGTGTCGCCATTGTTGTGGTGAAAACACAACCCCCCCATTATTGAATTGTTCAACTCAAATAATGGGGACCCTTTCTATAAAAATTTTGGCTAAACACCTTTTTGGATTTTTATTTAGTTGATTGCCCTACGCTTTTGTTAATTTTACATTTTCTTTGGATTCTTGTTTTGATTGCTTTGTTAGAATCGATTTTTTATAAGCTTCCCATTGACGCTTGTTTCGCCTCATTTGGTCAATTGGTTTGAAAATGGCACTCCTTTGAAGTCTCATTATTTATCTAGCCTGGGTTAAAAATGCATAAAATGTACAATATTGCATTTTGTAAATAAATTAGTTCAATAAGGCATTCATTTTAAATATTAACACATAGCGAGTTTTTTCTAACATTTTTTGGATTTTTAGTTATGCAGCCAAATCATGAATTATCGGGATTTTATTAATTTACTCCAATTTCCCAAATTGATTACTAATATCGAAAATCCAAAATTTCAAAATGGTCGTAGTTTAAATTTTATTTTTTAAAGTGGCTATAGTTCAAAAAACTAAAATTAATATTTAGTATTAAGTTTTAAATTTATTAAATTAATTAATATATAAAACATAATTAATTTAATCAAAATAAACTTAATACATGAAAAATAATAAAAAGAAAATTTTCATCGCATCAGAGCTCTATATCGGATCGGAGGTTTAAATGGGCACATGCCATAACCAACACCTCCATTCCTCCGATCGCCGAAAAGAAAAATGGAATAAATATTTATTTGAATATATCGCGTTGGGGCTCTCATATGAGACAAGTTTAACGAGCCCCTCCATCCTTCCCGATCGCCGATATTTGATGACGAAGACCTCTCCTTCATATCCCCGATCGCCGATCATTAAAAGGTTCTTGTATCGCATCGGGATTTTGGCTTGACACATTTTAAAAAGGCCCCGACACCTCCATACCCCGATCGCCGATGCGATAAGTCAAACATTGATTTTAGGCTCATGGGTTAATTCGATTGTTTTTGAAATGGTTTACGTTACCATATCAGTCGTCACTTTAAAGGTTTATGTGAGCATGTTATCATATGAGGTCTATGTTATTTTTTTTTTTAAACCCATTCGAATCAGAGTTAAAATGAATGGAATAAAGGTGGAGGATAGTTTGTATTTTGTTTTTTTTTATATTAATTTAAATATTAATATTTAAATAATTAATTTTATATTAATTAATACATGTAATATATTATATTAATTAAATTAATTAATAATATGTAATATTTTATTAATTGAATTAAAATTTAAATATCATTTAGATTAATATTGATTAGTTTTTTTTAATTAGATTAAATTTATTTATAAATCGCTAATTAGATATCAGTTAGTTAGATTAATAAATAGGTTATTAATAATTAGTTTAGTTTATAATTAACAATTAATTTAGAATTAATTAGAATTCTAATTTAGGATTAGATTTTTAATTAAAATTTTAATTTTTAGCCCAGCAACAGAATTTCCAGATTCATGCAAGATTTGACTCATCAACTTTGGAAGCTCATAGAATGAGTTTTACTTGGCCAAATGAGGCCCAGGACGTCTCATTGGAAAGAGAAAATCAAGGAGAATATTTCTGAGGAGATTGCATTGACAGATTTGGTCATTTATTGGGTAAAAAATCAGGCAGAAGATCAAGCTTCGAATTTTGAAAACAAAATCATTTTTCTGAGTTTTATTTTCATTGGTCCAGACCTCTTCTAATTGCAGATTCACTCGTCAATGATATTCTTGGCCAATTAAATCATCCCAGGCATCAATAAAGAATTTATATTTTATAGAATTTGATTGGATTTGATTTAAATGCCAACAATGCCATGATTGATTTTATTGTTGCATGTTAATTTATTTTGATTTCTTTTTGCAGGAAAACAGTGAAAAGAATATGGAGAAAAAGATCTCAATCAATGAGAATGCTCCAGCAATTGAATATCAGAATTTTGAGCAAGTAAAATTGGATTTAGCAGATTTCTCTTCAACAAACTCTTCTCTTAAGAATTCCTTCACCAATAATATAAATAATAGATTGCAAAATGGAATAAGGGGCTGCTCTCCTCTGCAATGCTAGACTTCTAAAAGCACTACTGTAATAGGAATTTAAAGTTGTAGGAGAGAGGAGAGAAAATCTCAGATCTGGGGATTATTGAGGATTTTTCCTTTGTATCTTGAATTATGTATGAAGGGCAGAGTTTTCATTATTGTGGCTTTAGCTTTGAAGGCAGAAGTTCAAGCAATGTAAAGGACTGTTGGAGACCAAGATCAGAGAAATGGATGCAATAAATTGGTATTTTTAATACTACTGTTTTAAATATCAGTTTCATTTTTATGGTAACATGAATGTGTCATCTTATTCATGTTTGTGCATTATTGTCAATATGGGTAGTTTGTCTCAATGTTGTTATCATGTATCTCTGTTCTTATGGATTAATTTCTGATTTCTGAGTAACTATTTACTCAGAAACCTGCCTTATTAAAACTGATTTATTGAGTGGTAATATGTTGTGAACTATTTCCACATATTATTGTTTAGTTATTGGATTTGCTGATTTGATAATCAGTATCATTTATGTGAACTACTTCCTGAGTGTTGTTGGTTTATTATTTCAGTTAAAAGGTCTCAATAGGATGTGTTTTGATATCCATAATATCAGTTAATTGAACTACTTCATTAACTTGATATTCATTATAAACAAGACATATCTAAATCCCAATACTTTAATTATCTTGCTCTTAGTTGGGTTAGATCTATATCTTCCTAATTAAGATAGGATTTAGATTAGTTTCTTTTGCTTGCATCATAGAATAAGCTTGCATTTAGAGTAAATTCTATATTCTTTTAAGTCCTCTCCTCAAAGAGGCAAAATTTTAGTTGTGGCTTGGCTGAACCCAAATCAGCTTAAGGGTCATTCTCTTGCCTGATCAGCAAGAAGAAGTGATCTGATGTCCCTATCTATTAGTAGTTAAAGATACATTATAAACCAATAGCAATAGGGAGAAGGTAACTGGACCTAGTTGAACAGTCGGAGCCACCACACCAAACGGAAAAGGAGCTGCTTTAAGGTCCGGACCGGGTGGTTATCCCCCAATGTTGTTGCAGCGATTTTTGAGGCATCAACAGGTTGCCAACTTCGTTTCTCCACTGCCTTCCACCCACAAACAGATGGACAAACCGAAGTTGTCAATCGTACTTTGGTTCACTCACTTTGCAGCTGCTTTTCCAAAAACAAACAGTGGGATACATATTTGCACATCATTCAACATAGTTACAATCGAGCAACACACTCCTCAACTGGTTTCTCACCTTTTGAGGTTTGCTTTGGGTTTCAACCAAGTGCACCCTCTGAGATGCCATTGACAATCACCCCTTCTGGGTCTGCACATCAACAACAGGAACAAAAATCAGCTCATCATTTTATACACTCCATTTCTCAACGCCAAGCTCAAGTAACTGCTGCTTTGCAAGCAACCCAAGATCGTGCCAAACAGAGACATGATAAGCAGCGAACACACTTGTCTTTTCAACCTGGAGATCGTGTGTGGCTCTTGTTGGACAAGCAACACTTCAAGAGCCAGCATCATAAGTTGCACCCTCTGAGATATGGCCCATATACTGTTCTGGAACGCATTGGAGAAAATGCATATCGCTTGGACTTGCCTTCCCAGCTTGGCATCCACGATGTTCTTAATGTTAATAATCTCAAATTATTTGAACCACCTCTCCTTGAGGAATCTGTTACAATTCATCATCCGGTTGATAATATTCCAGATTTTCAGCCTCCTCTGCTCAAAGATACAATTCTGGACTTCAAGAAACGGGATACACGACATCAGCCATACTTCTCATATTTGGTTGGTCAGAAGGGACACACACCAGCACAAGCAAAATGGATCAATGCAGAAACATTGCAACGCAATTTCCCTCAGTTGGTGGAGGAAGCCGGGACGCTTCCTGATCTAAACAGGGAGGAATTGGGCAACCAGAAAGGACACAAAAATCAGCAACATCTCACTGATTGGGCAACCAAGAAAAAGCGTACTATTTCATTGGAAACATCCAAGAATAGAAAAGAGGGAAACATCTGAAAAACTAGGAAAAAGGAAACATCTAAAATATATTGACTTTATCTAATTATGCAGTTTGATTTTATCTTTTGTAATAAAGAGAATGATGGCATTGTTTATAAAATGCTCATCTCTTCTTCATAATAAAGTGAGTGGTATTGTTTACAGACCTGTGTTATTCCAGTGTTTGTGTCTATAGTCTGTTCTGTGATTCTCTTTTTTTTTTAATTTTCAGATCTGCAAATAGATCAAGAAGTATGTGGAGGAATCCAACATGAGTGCAAACGACATAGATTAGTCAGTGGGTAATTCCAATTTGACCATTTCATAGACTTTACAAGCGAGCACCGAGAAGCTACTGGTTCCGAATTTACCTGCCAAGAATGGAAATCGTCAATCAATATCTAGAATAAAGAAAAAAATGCTTATATAATAACAAAAATATATTATAGGAATCGATGCTACACCTATTAAGGATGGTCCTTCGTTGAACCTCTAGCTCCCTAGAAAATGGGTACCCGAATTTAAACTGTCAGGTAATAGAGATGTGTGAAGAAATGTATACAAATACACCCAAAAAGGAGTATACCAGTATATGCAACCGATAAGTGGAAGGGAGAATTCCACAAAGGATATTCTTTCCATGCATTTCCATATGTTCTACCATCAACAGGCAAGGCAAATGAGACCTTAATGATGGAATTCCAACCTTTAGAAAATGAAGGTTGAAAATTCTTCAAGAGAAACAATAGAGAACAAAGACGCACCCACTGAAACCTTGTTCCAGTGAAAACCTCATTTCTGAACAAATAGGAAAACCCAAATCTTCATGGAAAAAAAATGGAATCAATGAGTGTAAAATATATACGCGTATTAAAACCAACGAAGCAAAATACCTCATATAATTGGTTACAAAATACCGGTGGACAATGAAGTTCCCTGGTGACCAACATTGGCTTGAATACTCTCTGCCGTCTATGAAATGGACAAATTGCATTCGGAAAGAACAATCCATCCTTTTATGAGGCAACTTGGCACATAAAGAGATGATAATAGAGGCTAACATACTAAGAGGGGAATTTAATTACCCTGTCAAACAAAGCGTGACCTGGAGATGGATGCAAGTAATGCTACGGAGCTCGTCACCATAACAAGGTTTTTGACACTTTCCTTAATAGTTACGGCTTCCAGGAATACCACATGGGTAAAGAAAACTAACACATAACCTACTGTGCCAAAAGAAAGCCAACACCAGAACATTGAGGAAATGACCCACAACTTGGAATAAAAGGAGGCCGGGGTGGACGTAACAAGGAGAATCTTATCACACTTAGACCAGAGAAGCTAGGGACCCTTAGGATAATACCTTGTCGCAGAAAGGGAAAAATTCCATGAGTCCATGATGAAGAACCAATTGTGGACTCTCCGAGATCACCCCATGACAGTCGATGGTATAGAACTTGCTAAGGTAAGAAGTGTATCTCACCTAAATATGTTAAAGTGCCTCTGTGTTCACTGCATGTTGCGCAGAGTATATACCATCTCACAAATGGCAAGAGGGAAGTGGATTGGTGGTTTAGGGTTTGAGATATCACCAGGCCAACCATAGGATCAACTCGATCCATCCTGGCTGTCCACAGAAACAAAGAACCCAAGATTGAGCACTCATGTGATTTACACATGGCATTCGATTTGTTGGTCGAGGGGGATTGATAGCTAGTTCTTCCAGGAATAAAATTGTTTGGTGTTTTGAGAATTTGTACAGGGGAGCGTGTAGTACATGTAGATCATAAGCTTAGCGATGCATTTTACTCAAATATACATTCAGGAATTGACTTTATTAATATTATAATAATGAGCAGAATGAATAGTCCATGGGAACCTTGGAATACACACGCCCAATAATTATATATGACAAGAGACTATACTACTCAAAGAAAAGTTAATTTAATTAAACAATGAAGGGTAGTAAATAGAAAAATCATAACTTTGTCTTTAAGGTCATTGAACAAGTCATATCCTAATGTAAATCTTATAGTAAATCCTCTTGATGCTATAGTTTTCATTTACGTTAGGGTTAAGACATAGGGTCTATGTGAATGCCCAAGCAAGGTGGATAGGAATAGAAACCTATGTGGATGCCCAAGCAAGGTGGATAGGAACATAAGTTCCAACATAATTTTATGTCTAATAGGAGGTAAGGTATATGATATCTTCATTCTTAATTTATTTTTTTGGTGAAGAGGTATGTGATAGAAGGAGACTCCATATGCAATGTGGAAAGCCTTGACATACCTGTTTTAGAAAAACAGTGACCATAGGAAGCTGGAACTTAAGGAAAAGCTCAGGAAAATCAATATGGAGAAGGGCGAAACAATACCAAAGTACTTGACCAAGTTCACCCAATGTTGGGATGAGCTTGGAAGTTTTGGTGTTATAGTTGTTGAAAATGATATGGTCAACCTAGCACTTCTACACCTTCCCAAGCGCTGGAAAAACTATTAGGATTCAGTACATGGGAGGGAGAAACTACTGAACTGGGAGCATTGGTGGTAAGAATTGGTGCAAGAAGAGATTTGGTGGAACACTAGAGATGTATCCTCATCCAAGCATGATTATGAGGAGAACTGTGCCTTGTATGGAAAGGTCAAGAAAGGGAAAGGGAAGTCATCCAATTCCAAGTCAGATTCTAGTCAAGTAGGAAAGAAGGACTTGTCAAAGATTAAATGTTTTCACTATCACAATCTAGGACACTATGCCACGAAGTGTCCACACAAGAAGGCCAACAAGAAGCCCTCAGGAGGAGCAGTAGGTGAAGCTCTTGCTTCATAATTCAAGTTGGATTTCACCCTCATTACTTGCATGGTGACATCGATGATGGGTAGTGTGTGGTATCTGGATAGTGGAGCCTCATTCCATATGACCAACAACAAAGAATTCTTCAGTGACTTGGAGGAGAAGGACCTCTAGATGCACATCGAAATGGGAGATGATGGAAGGTATAGCGTGACTGACATCGATACTATTACTTTTCAAAGGGAGTTTGGTTCTCCTCTCACATTAAAAGATGTCATGTATGTTCTGGGTCTAAAGAAGAATTTGGTTTCAGTTGCTATGTTGGAGGACCATGGCTACGATGTGATATTTAGCAAAGGAAAGGCTTTCCTTTGTCACATAGCCTCAAGACAAGTGAAGCGGATCGGGGTTCAGGTGAAGAACCTCTACAAATTAGATGTAGAAGACAGTGTTGCTTTGAGCAGAATAGCAGAGAATGTGCATAGCCGATACATCGGTGAATTGTGGCACAGAAGATTGGGCCACTTGCACCACAACACTTTGAAGATCATGCAACATATTTCTATAGGACTTCCCATGGGTGCACTAGAGTAGAGAGACACATGCAAAGGGTGTACATTGGGGAAGTACACCAAAGCTACCTTTTATGATAAGGACAATCAAGCGCAAGCGATCCTTGAAAGAGTTCACTCAGATGTGTGTGGAAAGTTCTTGATAGCATCCACAACCAAGCACAAGTATTATTTAATATTTGTAGATGATTTCTCATGTAAGTGTTGGATTTTATTCATGTAGAAGAAAGATCAGACATTCTATAAATTTTGTAAATTTAAAGCATTTTCTGAGAAAGACACAAGGAGGAAAGTGAAGGCCCTAAGGAGTGGTAACGGTATAGAATATCTGTCGAATGAATTCAATAAATTTTTTGCATCAAAATGCATTCGACGAGAGTTAATAACACCCCATAAACCACAATAGAATGGGGTGGCTAAAAGGAAGAAAAAAAGTATTGTGGGAGTTGCACGGGAAATGTTACATGATCAGGGCCTACCATTGCACTTGTGGACTGAAGCATGCAACACATATGTATATGTGAAAAATAGGAGTCCTCATTGGATTCTCAAGATGAGTACACTAGAAGAAGATTTTTCAGGTAAGAATCCAGATGTGGGACACTTCAGAATATTTGGTTCATCAGTTTACTGTCATGATACCAAGGATGCAAGCAAAAAGCTAGAACCAATAGTTGAGTTTGGCATATTTGTGGGGTACATTGATACACCTCACGACTATCAGATGTACCTTCCATCTCATAAGGTGACAATGGTTTGTAGAGATGTGAAGTTCGATGAAGAGAAGGCCATGAGATGTTACCTTGAGAGGGAGTTTCAATTGCATGGAGATGATGAGATTTTAGCTCAAAAGGAAGAACCTAAGGAGGATGTGGAGTAACCACATGAAGAGGAGCAGAGAGTGGAAGCACCCATTCATGCAGATACTTCCAAAGATGGAAGGAAGCACACCAAAGAGGTTGATAGATCAATGCATGATGCTAGAGAGAATGTGGGAGCACCCACATCACAGCTCAGACATAAGAGGTTACCAGATTGGTACACTAGCTACATGGCTATGATGAGTGAGAGTGTAGAGATTGAGCCATCCTCATTTGAGGAAGCAATGCAACAACTAGTATGGATTGATGCCATGGTAGAGGAGTATGATTGCATTATCAAAAACAATGTTTGGGAAGTGGTCCCATGACCAACAGACAAGTCAGTGGTGAGTTCCAAATGGATTTAAGAGGTAAAGCAAGAAGAATATGGGAGTGTGGAGAAACACATGGCCAGACTTGTGTCAAGAGGGTTCTCTCGGGTGGAGGGAATTGATTATGAGGATACATTTGCTCCATTAGCAAGGTACTTTTTAATCAGATCTATTCTAGCACTTTCAACACAAATGGGATGGAATATACATCAGATGTATGTGAAGACAACATCCCTCAATGGAATGACTGAGGATGAGGGGTACATTGAGAAACTGGAAGGATTTGAGACCTTCAATAGAGATTTTCATGTGTGCAAACTCAAGCGAGCGTTGTATGGATTGAAACAAGCACCCCGTTCTTGATACACTAGGATTGACAACTATTTAAGCAATTTGCACTTCAAAAAAGTGAATCAGATGCATACCTTTACCATATTGTGGTTGAAGGTAAATTGTTGATTCTAATATTATATGTTGATCATTTAATTCTAACAGGTGATGAGAAGCTAGTAAAATCGTGCAAAGAGGATCTTGTAAGAGAATTCGAGATGAAGGACCTAGGGCTCATTCATTATTTCCTTGGTATGGAGGTATGGAAAGGAGATGATGAATTATTTGTCTGTCAGGAAAAGTATGCCAGCGAGATACCGAAGAAGTTCCACAGGGAAAGCAACAAACCTATGGAGACTCCTCTAGCAGGGAATTGGAGGAAGGAAGATGCTACTTCAGGTGAAGTAGTGGAGGCTACTATTTATAGGCAGCTTGTGGGTTCACTTATGTATTTGGTGAACCCATGACTGAACATATGTTTTGCAGTTAACCACCTTAGTCAATAAATGGTTAAGACAACCAAACTTTATTGGAAGGAAGCTAAACATGTTTTGAGATACCTCAAAGGCACCACTCAGTTTGGTCTTTAGTACAAACGAACAAAGGGAGTGAAGATGTAAGGCTTCACAAATGCAGATTAGGCAGGGATTCCATATGATAGGAAGAACACATTAGTGGGAGTCTTAAATATTGAATCAACAATAGTTTCTTGGTACAATAGGAAGCATAGATCAATTGCACCTAGTTCGACATAAGCAGAGTACATGGCTGCTAGTAAAACAACTTGTGAAGCTATCTAGATGAGGAAGATCCTTGTTGGGTTATTTGGTTAAATAATGGATCCTACAATGATTTATTGTGAAAATAAGAGTTGTGTCAAAATCTCTAGGAATCTAGTTTTTCATGATTGATCCAAGCATATCGACATCTGGTATCACCATCTACGAGATTTTGTGCAGAGGAGAATCATGTTGCTGGAGTACATTCCTACAAAGGAACATGATGCAAACATCTTGACTAAGGAACTTTCAAGAGGAAAATTTGAGTTCCATAAAGGGAGGATTGGGGTATCTGATAATCCCTTTCTTGTCGAGAGGGAGTGTTGAAAATGCAACAAAGAAATCGTAATTTAATTTTTTCATTGAATTAAATTAGGAATAAAATTGTAATTCCACATCACAAGACAACTTGTATGAGTTACTTAAGTTAAATTGACTTAGTTGGCTCAATTAATTCGAGTTGAGGGTCTAACATGAGTCATGTATAGTGTATCCTACATTATAAGAGCACTGGTTGAGTTTATTTTGAGTTGTAATTAATTAATTTAGTTTAACTAGTTCCAACTGATGGAGGAATTAGTATGATATCAGACAGTGGGGTGTTGCTTCATGTGTTCAACCAGTTAACTGATGATTCAATCATAAATAACTCATGCATATCATATTTGAGAGTTACCTAGTTGAGATTGGAGTTCAATGGAAGTGTATTATTAGTTGTATAATCATCCAAATTGTATAGGTGGTGCATGCATTTAGAGGAAGGCCTATGAGGATTCTATAATTCATATTGAAGAATTTCCCTAATTAATGGGGGCTAATTCCCAAGGAAACAACCCAAGGAAATAAGGACTTGGTGTTATAGACATTTTTGGGCACCTGCAACCCCAATAATAAATGTACATAAACTAAGGGCTCCTAATTCCCTAAATATGTTGTTCCAACCCCTAAAAGAACAAGGTCAACTGATTACAACATCTCCCAGAAGTTCTCCATGAAAAACTACTCAGAACTGGTCAAAACTAGACCATTTCACCTGCTTCATGGTCAAAGTGCATTGCATCCCACCTGAATACACACAGTAGGTGCGATGCATGTTGAAAAACCATTCTATGGGGTGCGATGGGCGAGAGTGGACAAATGGTAGGGTCAATCCGCAAGGTGGAGGAGCATGGAATCTTCCAGAAACTTCTCCTGTGACACTTGCCTCCCTGCATTCAACCAGGGATGAGTAAGAGATCATCAATCTCCAAGTGGAATCAAGAACTATCAAAGAGAGGACACTAATCAAATCTCAAAAGCTGACTCATTTCCCTTGCAAACATCTATATATGGATCCCTCATCCCAGAGATCCAGAGGCTGGAATTTTGTATCTTGTAAGGAAGTGTTGTTGGTTTCTTGGTGCAATATCATAGTGTTGGGTGATCCAAGCTTTTCATGAGGTGAAGAAGGGCTTTCTTGCTGAGAGGATGATGCTGGGTCAGAACAATTGGTTGTAATCCTCTTTGCTCTTTATTGATTATCAATAAAGCTATTCAAGTTTTCCTCCACATTCTTGTATGATTGATGATTTATGCATTTGTGTGGTCAATATACATCTGGTCCTATATTGTTTATGATAATAGATCTATGTTCTTGGATAGTGTTATGTTGCTTTGATTCTATAGGTACTCTTTGAAGCTGGGTAGACAAGGAAGCGAGTGGCAAAGACCTATCAGAAGAGAGAGGAATCGAGCAAGGAACCAAGCGCAAGACAGAGGTTGGTCTCCTTATTCTTCTCTTATCTATTTCTCATAAAGGAAAATGAAAGTAGTTTTTAGTTTGTTTGTTTCTAAGGTAGCTACCAGCCTTAGTGGGACTAGCAGCTCTGCATAGACACTAGTTTTCCCGATAACAAAATGGCGACTCCACTAGGGAGCGAATAGATTGTTTGTTTATCTACATTTGTTTAATTTGTAAACTTACAAACAAAGCCTGAAGTCAATCCAGCTAGTCTTCGAACTGCATTTTCATAGTAGATCAATGCTGCTTCAGTCTATCTCCGGGTTTTGTTTATGAATTAAACAATTAATTTACCAGCTCTCTAATTGCCCTTGTGGTGGCTCTAGTAACCTCTTTAGATCTACCCCTATGATTGATTTACTGATTACCACCTGCTCGGCCTAAATCCCTAAACTGAGCTGCAAACTGTGACCTGGAACCCAGCTAAAGTCTCGTCCCTGGTCCATCGCACTGTGTCTTCTTTGAAACCTGAATGCATCACACTTCCCGAGTGTAGTAGGTGCATTGCATTTCAGTTTCCCTGTGCTACAGGTGCGCTGATCAGACCTCCTCTGCTCTTAGATTTTGGCTTCTGTGTTCACTCTTTTCAGCTCTATTCAAGAGTTTTGCTACCTGTAGTCAGTACATCTCTGTTGGAAACCCCCTTCCTTCCCGTTATTCCGCCTCCATTGTGCAAAGAACTGTAAATGTTCTTATGTATTTTGAGTCATTTTCAGTTCTCCTTTACAAATAAGTAGCGTAATTGTGTTGTCGCTTCTTGATTTGAAAGTGTTGTTTTCAGTCATAGAAGAGAATCTGATTGTTCTTGATAGTCGATTACACTGTTACTCTTGTATTTGATTTGAATTAGTAGTTTTTCAAGTGTCAAATGTAAGTTTTCAATTCCGAATAGCAAACTGTCGTCATTGTCCTCATTTTGTTTTGAAAAAGAAGCTTGTTAGTAATTGTCGCTTTGAAAAATAATTTAGATTTGTGCTTAGCTTTCTTTTTATCATTCACACATTAAGAAGGCTGAAAAAAAATACATGCATGTGCATTTGCATTTAGACTGTTTGTTGGTTTGATTTAGGACAAGTGCATATAGTGTGTGCTCTCTGCTCTTCGTTGAGAGAAAATCATCTCTCTTTCCTTAGTAGCTAGGATTTTCATTGCAAAAAGAAGATTAAACGATTGTTTATCATCTTAGATTGTACATCTACATCACGCGATGAACCTAAAAGGCAAATTTCTTAAGCAAGATCAACTATAAAATAAATTTAATGAATCTAAAAACGCTTTGGAACCTAACACACAACATCTAGAAGTCTAGGCTAGAGACATATTCCGGCATCGTAAAGCCTGGTAACTGTTGTTTTCACTGTTGGTTGGGTGATTCCTCCACTTTGAGATGACAAGTGCCAGTACAGACTTGTGCTCCCACGTACCGTTGAGTATATTTTGGGAGACCACAATAGGCTTTATCCTTTATCCATAGGAAGCTGTTTTTTCTGCCCTATCGATCGCAATGCACTGAACACAGCATTCAGGAAGATTGACTTCCGTACCGTAAAAAGTATTTTGTAGTTTTGCGATTGGTTTGGTAATCCCTCTGTCTAGATTTCCAGAGCAGCCCCTTTCGTTCCTTTTCAGACTCCTTAACGAAAAAGGTCCATCTGAGCACTTGTCACTTCAGGCTCATTAAAAATCGAAGGCGACTATGGCTCTTCCCCGTATGGCTCTTCTCAACTTTTGTCATTCAGAACACCGTGATTCCTAAACAATCAAGTCAGCAACTAAACGATACCAGAGTTACCCCCAACCCTCTACTTCGTCCAATTCTTCCTCTCCTCCTTCCTCTTCGCTTGATGAAGCTGGTAAAGCCCAAAATCAAGTAACTGAGAAGAAGAAGGAGAAGAAGAAGAAAGAGAAGAAGAAGAAAGAGCCAAAGTCTAAAAGGGGCAACCAAGCATCGTCTAGCGAAAATCCACACACTGCACCTACCAGGCCTAAATCGCCATGTGTCATTTGCAAAGGAGACCACTATCATCGAGATTGTCCTTGCATCCCTCGAATCTTAAGGGACTGGTCTCCTCATTTGCACAATCCGGTGTCATCAACCTCTGACGATCATGTTGAGCATACACCGTCAACTAGTGAAAGTGAAGCCCCTGGACAAAAAGGAAAATATAAATTTCCTTGTAAATTGTGTGAAGGCTATCACGTCGTCCACCGTCATCCATTCTTAAACGAATCTAAAAGAGTTTTAGACGACCGTCCGGTTTCACTGTTACGGTTTCCTCCTAGATACAAGAAACTCTTGCCGAGTCCGTCACTAGTTGAAAATCCGGCTGACACGCCCTTGTGGTCGGCCGAAGCATCTATCATTGAAGATAAACCATCTAAATCCACACCAGACGAAAGTAAAAAGGTCGAAGCGGCAGTTGACCCGGTCGTGCCTTCAAAGGATCAATCTTCAGATGATACAGTCACCGAAGAGAACAAGAACAACACCGTTCAAATTTTCTTCGTAATCACAGACTCCGATGAACATGGGGGCAGTCTACATGTTCCTTTACCGCAGGAAGGAAGTTCGTCAGAGTCGTATCCGGTCGTCTATTTGGTCCCACCTCCAAGCAACCTGGTTGTTTCCTTTGACTGTAATCTACTAGGCAGACCCCGTTTACTGGCTAGTGTACCATTTTGAATCATTGCTCAAATATATAGAATGGTCATGGCCGGTACCATCATAGATGAAGGGGCTTCTGTGAGTGTCCTTTCCTCAACTTCTTGGAAAGCGCTTGGTTCGCCATCACTTTTTCCTGAGATGAGAAATCTAACAGGCTTTGACAAAGGAACCAGTCGACCGTTAGGGATCCTTCCCGATGTGCCGATAACGTTAAGAAGGAAAACCGTTCACATGAATGTAATGGTAGTCCAAGGACCCCTGGATTATAATCTACTCCTTGGACGGGACTATATTTATTGCATGGGAGCCGTCGTCTCCTCACTCTTTAGAGTAATGTTTTTTTTGCACGAAGGAAGAGTGGTAAAGCTTGTAGACCAGCTTTCATTTCCCGGTTCACACATAGCAAATAGTCATATACCAACCCTAAATGGTATTTTCAAGCAAGGAATGTCTCATCAATCCCCAATCCGTCCTCTTGATGAGCACGAGTGATTTGGAGGATATGACTGAAACCCAGGGGGCATGCACCCTGGCCTGTTTCGACAGGAAAACCTTGGGTATAGGGTAGGTTTCCACGAAGGATATATGACTAGTCTGACACACCCGTCCGTTTAGGAAAATGGGATTAGGCTGGAATAAGGTTCCCTTGTGAAAGTTATGTGAGTGGAGGCGTCTGTGCCACGCACCTTTGTCTATTTTGGTAGACATCGCCGAGGATGTGCTTTGTCTGTGACACAGATGGAACAATCTTTGGTAACCTGGAAATTTTTCGCTATACTTGGGGGCATGCAAACCTTTTGGCATGCAAGCAAAGAGCGATCATTTATTTTTTAAATTTATAGGTCCTCTAACCCTTTAAACTCGTAGGATTGGTCGTTTCCTAACTTGCATAAAGAAAGGATGCGGAGCAAAGCTTTGTAAGGTGCAAGCTTCTTAAAAATGGCATCTTAGATGAGACATCCTTATTATACGACTGGATCAAGCAGTTTTAACGCGGAATTCAAGCTCGTTAAAAAATAAACATAAGCAATGAGCAAGTGTTTCCCCCAGCGTTTAAGATCATTAAAAAATGAACCATTTTCCGGTAAATAACCATTGTGAATGTATTATCATCAGCCTTTGAAGCCTTGGTCATGTCCTCATCATCACCTCCACTCTGTATTGGCCGATCATTCACCTCCACTTGATTATTTACCCCTTTTGAGGAACAGCTGTGAAGAGTGATCCTGTTAGCCATCCTTGTGACACTGCCGTGATTGGAAAATTCCAAACCTTACCTGGAATCAGCTGCTACCCAAATCTATCAGTCATTCCTCAAAGACGAGTCTCCTTTAAGCTCTTTTCGACTGACTCGTAAAATATGAAAAGATTGCCGAGCCATTGGCCTCTCCAGCTCGTTAAAGTGACCAGAAGTGCTATCCCTCCTTTAGATTTTAATCTTTTTGGACCTAAGGGATTATTACACAAAAAGATCAAGCGCTTGTTTTGTTCGGCTCGTTAAAATTACCGAAAATTCATCCCTTTTGTATTATTTTATACTTTTTCGGACTTAAGGGATTAGATGAAGAAAAAGGATTTTTGGAGTTTCCCTTACGTCTCTTTTCAGACTCTCTAAAATTGAAAAGGACCGAGTTATATTTTTCGTTAAACTCGTTAAAACCGAATAGCGACAAACTTGTCCATAACAGACAAGAACGAGTTTCACTATGACTAGACTCGTTAAAACATAGCGATGGGTTTGCCCGAAGGGAAAATTATAGAACAAGCATATGTTATCCTCCTCAAGCTTGACAAAAATAAAGAGGTACTGGTGAGCAATGACTGGGGAAAAATTGGGAAGAAAATTTGAAGAAGCTTTGTTGGTAGTAAGTCGCTCTTGAACATGACACTTTCACTCCACATCCGAGTTGAGTTGGGTTGTTCCATTCACTGGTCACATCACCATGGTTCCATCACACCATCCATATTTGGGGTTAATGCTACCAATCCATCATGTCAGTGTCGCCGATATGTTCAAGAGAAGTCGCTCAGAGAATTCACCTGTGTCTCACCCACTGCAATACATTTACACTCCATTCTTTCATGACCGCCACCCTGAACCTTATATCACCAGATTGTTTTCACCTCCATTAAAATCATTTGCTTCGTTCCATTCACTAAGGCCCTCCTATGACGGATCGCTTCTTGTCGACATCAGCTCATTATCCAAGAAGTCGATCTAGGAACAACCCTTTCAGTACTTTGAAGCTTGCATACCTCAATGGCAAGTTTCTCACTTCCGGCGACATGTTTACATCAATGGCCTTCGACCAAAAGATTTTGCGTTGTGTTCGACGCCAAGTCCCTTATTCACACCACGTGAATTGTACTGTAGTACCTTGAGGGTCATCATCATTATCGGTGATTCCTCTCGTGCCTGTTAACAGCTTACATCATTGGCTGGTAATCAGGCGATGTCTTTCCATGTTCGACTCCAGAACATCTCTCACATGGATTGACTTGTACTTTGAGTGAAGATCGAACGAGATTGAAGACCCCGGATCTAGTTTCATCCATCCGGGCTGCAATATATATTCAGGAAAATAAAGACATCAAATGTACATCATTGCTGCACAGATAATCATCCAATCTAAGGGATGATGGCTCTACCAGAATCATCAGTCTACACTCAGACGATTGTCTGTCCTATGTACATGAAAATGAATTTATGAAGCTAAGCATGGGAATTCCCGCCTCAGCTGGATCATGAAAATATTATGAAGATAATGTATTGTATTGTATCTTATTACAGGTTGCCTTCCAGCTTGAAAAAACTTCGGATCCTCATGATAAAGCATTTCACCCGACATCAAAAGATTAACAACCTCATGCTTTAGGGGGAAATTGTTATAGACATTTTTGGGCACCTGTAACCCCAATCATAAATGTCCATAAACTAAGGGCTCCTAAGTCCCTAAAGATGTTGTTCCAACCCCTAAAAGAACAAGGTCAACTGATTACAGCATCTCCCAGAAGTTCTCCATGAAAAACTACTCAGAACTGGTCAAAACTGGACCATTTCACCTGCTCCATGGTCAAAGTGCGCTGCATCCCACTTGAATACACACAGTAGGTGCAATGCATGTTGAAAAACCATTCTATGGGGTGCGATGGGCGAGAGTGGACAAATGGCAGGGTCAATCCGCAAGGTGGAGGAGCATGGAATCTTCCAGAAACTTCTCCTGTGACACTTGCCTCCCTGCATTCGACCAGGGATGAGTAAGAGATCATCAATCTCCAAGTGGAATCAAGAACTATCAGAGAGAGGACACTACTCAAATCTCAAAATCTGACTCATTTCCCTTGCAAACATCTATATATGGATCCCTCATCCCAGAGATCCAGAGGCTGGAATTTTGTATCTTGTAAGGAAGTGCTGTTGGTTTCTTGGTGCTGTTATCACTCTAGGAAACTCTCCGAGGTTGTAAATCAGATATGCTTGGTAACATATAAATTTTAATATTTTCTCTGAAATATTGGAATGAAAGATGGTTTGGATCAAGTCGGATAACCATTTCAGCTCTATTCACACTCAAGGCATGCATGAACACCCCCAATAACACAAGGCTTTAGACTGCTAATGCTCAATAGTTTGTAGATTTAATGGATAGATGGAGAACACTGACTATGCCAGTAGGTTGCATACATGGACCTATATGAATGGCTAGCTACAGGCAGCAAATGAACTTACTGACTATACCGGCAGATGCATATATAATTACACATATAAATGGCTAGCCATAGGCAGCAAAGAAGCTTGCAAATCTAATATATCAAAGTAGAGATAAGATGACAGTTATCTGGCCTCGAACACACAAAAAACCTGAACAAACTGTTCAGGTGCAAGCATAGAACAGAAGAGAAATGGACATTAAACATGTAGCAGCAAAAGAAGCTTGTATTACTAAAGACTACAGATGAGAAGCTTGAGAAAACAGGGGAGGAATAATCTCCAAAAGTTGAACCCTTGTTACATCTTGTTTTCAGCTATTTATAGCTTGTTTACAATGGTCCTCAGCCTTTTGAGGCTTCAGGTGTCTTAATCTATCCTTCTGTCTTGTTTAACTAATTGATTCCCTCAATAGGTAGGCATGGCTCGGCGGTTTTCCTCTTCTGACAGAGAAATAACCATACTCAGATATTTTGGGTGGCCTGCTGTGATGCATAGGAGCTCCCTCGTGCCAAAGATGCCCCATTAAGTTCGTTAGGATGACTGCTGCACTGGCAGGGCCGTTAATGCTCCATGATTTTATTTGATTTGGGTTGAGGCATGTAGTGGCCCTTCCCCTTCCCTTTCTGGGTTCTGTTTGCCGGCCGCTATCCCTCCGCCGAATCCTTCTTCTGGTATATAACATAACTGCATGGTTCCTTCAAGGATGGCTTGCTGCTTGAACCTGCAATGGAGTGGCTGCCGTTCTTATGAAATCCCTGCACCAGTCCCTTTCAGGCAATAGCTGTGAATGTTTCTTTTCTGTTATTGTGTATGTCTGGGTCATAAACAGCGAAAACGCTACAACATTGCTAAATCCCGCCCATTTCTGTTTTACTTGGACTTCAAACATCCTCAAACATGGCATAACTTTCTATTGGGTCTGCCTTTCGGGTCACAGTCGCATATCGCAGCCGGCCGATCCCTTGTTTTTTTAATATTTGAACAATATACATAAAACAGCTGCAAAATCATGAAAAATGGCTCTGGCGGATTTGAAGAATATATATATTTTACTTTCGAATCCCATCGGATCCAAAACCCATCATAATCGGCATCTGCCCAGGGCTTCCCTTTATATTTTCTTTATACAAAGAAAATACACCAAATACATTGAAAACGATATGGGCGCGGACTTTAAAAAATATGAAATGGAGTGTTGTGCATATATCAGGTCCGGCCCATCGGCCTGCACCATCATTTGTGTTAAAGCCCCACCCCTTTGAAAGTGCCGATGAGATATCGGCGATCACCGTGGACCCGATATTTTATAAAATGGAGTGTTGAAGGGTCATCGGGTCCGGCCCATCGCATCGGCGCATAACATATGTGAAGGCCCTGTACTCTTTGGCAGCCCTGATAGCGAAATGCCGACGTGATGCGAGCCGTTGATCTGTGCACGCGATTAATGACCCTGATCAAATCGCTAGACCGCAATCGCAATGCCAATGCCAATACCGCCGACCCGCCGATCGCCGATATTGCCGCAGACCCAATATTTTATAAAATGGAGTGTTGAAGGGCCATCGGGTCCGACCCATTGCATTAGCGCATAACATATGTGAAGGCCCTGTAATCTTTGGCAGCCCTGATAGCGAAATGCCAACGTGATGCGAGCCATTGATCTGTGCACGCGATTAACGGCCCTGATCAAATCACTAGACCGCAATCGCAATGCCAACCGCCGACCCGCCGATCGCCGATATTTCCGCGGACCCGATATTTTATAAAATGGAGTGTTGAAGGGCCATCGGGTCCGGCCCATCGCATCGGTGCATACTTATGTTAAAGCCTGCCCCTCGTAATCGCCAATAGAAAAATGCCGACGTGATCTGGACCGTTGACTGGCCAAATCCAATGGCTGATATGATTTTGGACCCTTAAGCCTACAACTTTGGTTTTTATGTGATTCTTTGGGTATTTTCACCTTCCGATAGTGTAATTCTGCCCTCCAAAGGGCTTCCCTCTTGCAACCTCTTTGATCGGTGGGTAGCTTTTGTCATGTCTTGATGATTTGAACAACAAACATGGATTTTGGGCATGACTATAAGAATATTTGCAGCCTTTGAGAGATTTTTGAATCTATTTTTAATCCATTTGCATAGCAAAGCTAACAGGTGCAATATCATAGTGTTGGGTGATCTAAGCTTTTCATGAGGTGAAGAAGGGCTTTCTTGCTGAGAGGATGATGCTGGGTCAGAACCATTGGTTGTAATCCTCTTTGCTCTTTCTTGATTATCAATAAAGCTATTCAAGTTTTCCTCCACATTCTTGTATGATTGATGATTTATGCATTTGTGTGGTCAATATACATCTGGTCCTATATTGTTTATGATAATAGATCTATGTTCTTGGATAGTGTTATGCTGCTTTGATTCTACAGGTACTCTTTGAAGCTGGGTAGACAAGGAAACGAGTGGCAAAGACCTATCAGAAGAGAGAGGAATCGAGCAAGGAACCAAGTGCAAGACAAAGGTTGGTCTCCTTATTCTTCTCTTATCTATTTCTCATAAAGGAAAACGAAAGTAGTTTTTAGTTTGTTTGTTTCTAAGGTAGCTACCAACCTTAGTGGGACTAGCAGCTCTGCATAGACACTAGTTTTCTCGATAACACTTGGGCAAGCCAAAATTTGGTTAAGTATTGGCCTAGGCTTGTCTAGGAAGCAATGAGACAGATAGGGATAGTGCAGAGGTTGCTCGGGCTTGAGCAAAGCATTGTAATCTTCTCATATTTTCTGACTAATGTGATATATAGATAGTAATGGTTTTTAGCTGTGACTTTCCCCAAGAAACCATTGTATAATGTTTTATTGAATTCTTTCTCTTTTATGCTTCATGATTTCAAGATTGTTTAATTGTTTCCGCTGATGAGTAGTGTAGTGTTGAGCTATGGAAAAGGTATGAATTTGCCATTTATTTCCTTATATTTTTCTTTTATCATAACTCCTTTTATTCCTAAGATGATAATATATCAAAGAATTATAGCGAAAACTAGGGAGTTATTGATTATTGCGAATTAGTTAATTTTTATCTTTTTCCATGCAGAAAATAGAAGAAATCGAAAAGTACCATTTTGAAGGAAAAGATAAAACAAAGTAATTATTGTTCCTTCACTAGGAAGTTGTATCCAGACAAGCAGATCAAGATCGGAGCGCACAGTTAAGGATAAGGATGGAAAATCACAGCATCAGTGCAAGAAGACAAAGGGATTGACTGGAGTTAGAAGATGGAGTGTATCCCTCAGGATCTCTTGATCTTGAGGGATCATTGTTTTACAGTCTATCTGTTATTCCTTGTTTTATCCGCCTGTCCATTATAAAAGGGACAACGCTTGTAAAGATTATGGGGATGTATTATCAATTATCATTATTCAGAACTCACTGTTGTATTTCTACTTTGACTATCGACTCTCGTTGATAAAAACAGAGTACGATTTCCTATAACAATTTCATATGATTAATACATAAGTTAGTTGTCGTTCCATTCATTTATACTGAAGTAGTTCGGCGGTGCTTCACTAGCGGCTAAGGGCCCGGCCCTGGTGGATCCACTTGCTATCTGTACCATTACTTTCAATTGCAGTCGTGTGATGGTTTGGTTTGGTTTTCATTCATTTAAATCGCATTACTTTACTGTTCTTTGTTTCCAAAGTTTATGAATTGTCTTACTGTATATGTTGTAACTGAATCGCGTTGCTATTCCTTTTCATCATAATAAGATTATTACCTTGTGCAACTATATTGTTGTGCTGTTCATTTCAATTATAATGCTTCGTTGTTCATTCCAGTAAGCTGACTTTATTGTTCATTGCAGATTATTGTTCATTTCTATTAAATAAGATTGTTGTTCATTTTTGTTGAATGACATTGCTATTCATTTCTACTAGATAACATTGTTGTTCATTTCTTTTTTGCAAGTATTTGGTTTTTCCTTTTAGCATCATTACAGTTAGCGCATTTATTCCATTTTCTATTAGCAGCATTGTTGATTTGATTCCTTGTCATTTCTCATTAGTCGCTTTAGTGTGGAGTGTGAGATCAACAACTGTAAAGAACATTGGCTACTATTGTCAAAGTTCTCAGATTGAGGATCTTGTTTATGTTTGATTTCATTTTCATCAGTTGACAAAGGAAAGAGTTATTGCTACTGCATCCTTGACTGATAGTTGTTGTTAATTTCCTGAGTGAATGATTTAGTTTCAGAGCATTGAGTTTCTTTTAATTGCAAATAGGTTTTATTTCAAGCATCTGTTTACTCTTGTATTTGAAGCACTGTACTGCAAATTGGAAAACATTACTCTTGGATTAAATTGCCGCCTCAGACTGAGTACACTCTTGAAATACAAAATTGTTCCTGGATTGATAATTAATGGAGGGTAGATAGGAGTTAAAAGGACACCTTTTATACCTCAACATTTTGGCGTCGTTGCCGAGGAGAGTGTAGCCATTTTTTTCAGAGAGTAGTGTGCATCTAATAAGTGCATGCTAGGAAAGAATTGGGTATTAAAAATGGAAGGTAAGAATCCGTGTATGGAGCATGTAACAACCCTGCTCCCCCGCCCGCTTTCCAAAAAATTTGTTAATTTTTGTGGGTAGAAATAAACAGTTGAGTTGTGTGTATGACTAAGAAGAAAAAACTTGAAAATACTCCAAAACCACTACCCAAACCTGACAAAGCCAAGGCACTGGTGATCCTTGGCCGATCAACCTTCATAGACGATATAATTAAGCAAGCCGAATCTCAACCATCAGTGGGCCCTAGAAAAGTTGCTTCTAGACAACCTACTGGCTACCTTCGGGCCATAGGTTCACCATCTGTAGCCTTTACTGAGGTGCAGAACAAAACAGAAGAGACTGAGCAAGTTTTTCAAGAAACTGAGAATTCTTGCCCAATTTCTTTTCAAGAAGGGAACTCTAGTAATCTCCGCGAAGGAGGAGGAGAAACAGGGGAAATAGAAGAGCCAAAATCCCCTCTCGAAATAGTTCAAACACTCAATAGCCTAGATAAGGGGAGTGTTGTTAAGATCATCCAAAACAAAGTAGAAGAACCTGAAGAGCCAAGATCCCCCCAGATAATAGTTCAGCAAGGACCACTCATTATCCCAGACCAAGGAAGTGTTGTCAAGGCCATTCCTACTCCTTCTAGTCAGCCTAGGAATAACTCCCTAGAAATCCCAGAAGGATATTGGCACATATTTGATCAAATGGCCCAGAACCAGCAACCACCTCAAACCTCCACACTGCAATATCCCATTGTGGACACTGCAATTAATGCACCTATGAAGGCCATTCCTCTCAAGCATATTCCTACATTCTATGGCCTAACATCGGAAGATCCAGATGCATTTCTATTTTAATTCGATGTATTATGTTGGGGGTATGACTATACCACCGATCCCCAAAAAATAAAATTATTTCCCTCCACATTAAAAGGAGCAGCTTTATGATGGTTTATGGGTTTAGGTGGAGGTGTTATAAATGACTGGGATCAGATGAAAGGTGATTTTCTAAAGAAATATCAAGATTATTGTACGTCCAGAGAATTAAAGGATGAAATATTTCAAATGATAGCAAGACCTAATGAAACACTGGAGGAATATGTACAATGCTTTCAATATAATCTTCAGAGATGTCCTTATCCATCTTTACCCTTGCCTGACAATGTGTTAAAAACTACATTAATTAAAGGGATGAAAGAACAATGGGTTGAAACATTAAACATTATCAGAAAAGGTGTCATATATCAGAAAAAAATTTCTGACATCATTGATTTATGTATCAGGAGTTCGAGAGGCAGCACAAGGCTAAAGCTAGCAGAATGTGACATGATCACAAGGGATAGTAAGGTCCCCAGTGGAGGTATAACTTGTGCAGAAATCAGAAATCTACTAGAAGATTTCAAAACTGATATTATAGGGACTCTGACAATGCAGTTTGACATCATGCAAGCTAAACAAAAGCAAGTAGAAGCAGAGATAAAATTGGCAATATTCTGCCCTAGATGCACAAAGAAACACAACCACAAAGAGTGTCCACTGGATATAGTCCATGTATGTGCCATTTGCACGAAAGATGACTCCACAGAAAGCTGCCCCTCACTCTCGGGATTGAAAGCAATTTACAAGGAAGAAAAAGAAGAAACAGAACCAGTTTACCTACTCAATCAGCACCGCCAGTGGCAGCCACGACAAACAGGTATGCCCGTTGATCCATCCTCTTCTTTTCAGCCTCCTCAATATAATGCTCAACAATATAATGGAATATGGTAGAATCAACCTCCTTTCCCTAGCTGGTCACAACAGCCATTTCCCATATCATCATGGCCAAATCAAACAAATCAAACCAATTGGCCGAACTTTCCTTACTGTCCACCATTTTGGCAAAACAATGCATATCCAACACAATGGTCACCCTCCACCTCGCAGAGTCAAACTTGGCAGTCGAACTGGAAAAGACTTATGAATCAGCCAGCTGGAACGATTCCTCTCCCTCAACCTACACTGCCAGCACCTTATACATTGCAACAAAATCCACAGACCAACTTAAGAGCGCAACTCCCATCCCAACCCAACCCAAACCCCAACAATAGACCGGTTCAGTTTGTTCAAATAATTGAAGGACCAGAACTAGAAACCGAGTTAAGGGAGTGAAACGACATTCAATTAAGATCTGGGCGCATAATAGAAACAAAGGGAGACAAAAATGCTCAAGTTGAAAATTCGTTACCTTTAGAACAAACACTACAAGAAGATAATTTGGTTAGACAAAAAACTCATGAACAGTCTTACCCTTTGGGTTATGCAATGCTCCTGCCACATTTCAGAGGGCCATCCTCAACATTTTTTCAGATCTAATAAATGAAGGGCTCAAAGTATATATGGATGATTTCACACCTTATGGAGATGATTTTGAGCCAGCATTACAAACACTAGAAAAAGTGCTGCAAAGATGTATTGCCACCAGGCTCTGCTTGAGCCATGAAAAGTGTCATATGATGATGACCAAAGGATTAATCTTAGGTCATTATATCTCAGTAGCTGGAATACAGGTAGATCTGGCTAAAATTCAGATAATTTTGTTAATACCTACTCCTACCACACAAACAGAGGTACGCAGTTTTCTGGGATTTTCTGGTTATTATAGAAGATTTATAGAGCATTTTTCTCAAATTGCTGCACCTTTATATGCACTAACAGGGAATGTTGATTTCATTTGGATAGATAAGTGTGACCGTGCTTTTGAGGATCTGAAAAATCTTGTATCGACAGCCCTAGTGCTTAGGGGCCCAAATTGGGATTTTCCATTCCAAATTTCATCTGATGCTTCAAACACAGCAATTGGAGCAGTTCTTGGGCAGGAAGAAGATAAAAAGCCATATGCAATTTATTATATTAGCAAGAATCTATCTCCTGCTGAATTAAACTATACTATGACTAAAAAAGAATTTTTAGCTGTAATACATGCTGTAAATAAATTTAGACATTATATAATTGGGTATCCTGTAGTTTTATATACAGATCACTCTGCCATAAAATATTTAGCAAATAAACCGGTTACAAATGGAAGAGTAACAAGATGGTTGATTCTCTTGTAGAAATTTGACATCACAATTAAGGATCGACTTGGAAAAGAGAATCCTGTAGCTGATTTTCATGAATGCCAAAGCCAATGGACGCAGCAGTAGTCGAAGTTCAATTTTCGGATGAAAATTTGTTTGTTATTACTATCAGAACACCATGGTATGCTGACGTTGCAAATTACTTAGCAGTAGGCAAATTACCTAAGCATTTAACACCTAATGAACGAAAACAGATAGTGCAGTGCAGTACCTGATTCTCTTGGATTGGGGGCTACTTATTTCATACAGGGGTAGATATGCACATCAGAAGATGCGTCTGAGAAGATGAAATATTTGACATTCTGAAAGCATGCCACGATGGGTCGTGTGGTGGACATTTTGCAGACCGCAAGACCAGTCACAAGGTTTTACAAACAGGCTATTACTGGCCCACTATTTTTAAAGATGGTAAAAAGTTTGTTCAAGCCTGTGATAGTTGCTAGAGGGCAAGACGCCTTGGACAATATGATGAAATTCCTATGAACCCACAGTTAGTAATCAAGCCATTTGAGCGACGGGTGCTCGATTTTATTGGTCCTATTAACCCATCATCAAATCAGAAAACATACATACTGGTTGCAACAGAGTATGTTACCAAATGGGTTGAAGCAGAGGCGCAGCTAAGAGCTACAGAGGATTCTGTAATACATTTTATTTTTCAATTATTTGTGCCATGTGGCCTCCCGAGGGAGATAATTACAGAGGGGGACAGCAATTTGTAGGTAATAAAATCGCTGCAACATTAAAAAATTACCACGTTCGGCACAAAATTATAACCCCATACCACCTGCAAGCAAATGGCCAAGTAGAAAGCACTAATAAGGTAATTGAGGCAATACTGACAAAAATAGTTGCATCACACAGATGTGACTGGGCTTCAAGATTGCCAGAAGCCTTGTGGGCATACCGAACAACGTGGAGAAACACCACCGGGTATTCACCATATCAATTAGTATTTGGAAAAGAACCCATCTTTCCAATCGAATTCGAAATTCAAACATTAAGAATAGCGCAGGAGGTGGGTTTGAATTTAAATGAGGCCTAGACTAATAGATTATAGCAAATCAATGAGTTAGATGAAATCAGGCTCTCAGCTCTTCAACACACTGCATTAATTCAACAGCAGAGAGCAAAATGGCATGACACCCTTATTAAAAAGAAGATCTTCCACGAAGGAGATTGGGCACTCCTATACGATTCCAGGTTTCAAGATTTTCTCGGAAAACTCCAGACATGATGGCTTGGACCTTATGAGATATAGAAAGTGCATGACAATGGCACCATTACATTGAATACCATTGACAGATCTAGACATTATTTCAAATCAAACGGTCATCGAGTGTGACTTTATCAGAAACCGCTTACTCGGGAATCCTTTTACCAGCAATTATGGGAAGATTCCACCATGCAGATTCTTGCTGAGGAAGATAACCCCTCCTCAGAATTAATTCACTAAAAAATTCCATTGTTTTTGAATTTTGTACATAAACTTTTCTTTTTAAATTTCGCTTGTATAAACTGGATTTTTGTACAGATTTTTACCGCTGTTCCATTTAAGGAACAACTGTTGTTCCTCTTAAGGAACAACAACCGTTCCATTTAAGGAGTAGTAGATGATTTCTTTATTTTATTTTATTTTCATGTTGTTCCCCTTAAGGAACAACTATTGTTCCTCTTAAGGAACAACAATCGTTCCTCTTAAGGAACAATAATCTTGTGTGCTTATATTTACATGATGTTCCTCTTAAGAAATAGTTGTTGTTCCTCTTAAGGAACAACAGTTTTTCGTCTTAAGGAACAATGAATTTTCAAGCTTATATTTGTTTGTTGTTCCTCTTAAGGAACAATAGTCGTTCCTCTTAAGGAACAACATTTTGCATGTCCCATTTGACATTTGCATTTTTGTTGTTCCTCTTAAGGAACAAGACTTCTACGTCTTGTATTTTTGTCATTCCTCTTAAGGAATAGCACTTCCGCATGATTGTATTTTTGTTGTTCCTCTTAAGGAACAACTGCTATTCCTCTTAAGGAATAACAACCGTCCCTCTTAACGAACAACATTTTCGTGTGTTTCTATTTTTGTTGTTCCTCTTAAGGAATAGCTGTTATTCCTCTTAAGGAACATCAGTCATTCCTCTTAAGGAACATCACTTCATGTGTCTCTATTTTTATGTTGTTCCTCTTAAGGAACAGCTGCCATCCCTCTTAAGGAACAGCAGCCATCCCTCTTAAGGAACAAAAGCTCTGCGTGATTCATATTTTTGTTGTTCCATTTGAGGAGCAACAACCCGCGTGTATTTTTTTTTGATAGCTATTCCTTTTCCATTAAAGGAATAGTTGTTGTTCCTCTTAAGGAACAACAACCATTCCATTTAAGGAACAACAATACTACCTACTTACATTTGCGTTGTTCCTCTTAAGGAACAACTACTGTTCCTTTTAAAGGAATAGCAGTTTCGCTATTTTTTTTTTTACTTTCTGTCATTCCTTTTAAGGAACAACAGTTTTGATTTGGAGTGTTTTTTGGTTGTTCTGCCGAAGGATCAACACTTTATTTTGCGCTTGCTTTACTTGTTGTTCTGCTTAAGGAACAACTGCTGTTCCTCTTAAGGAACAATAGTTTCACGTGTAATTTTTTTTTTTTGTCGTTCCTCTTAAAGGAACCACAGTTTTGTGTGCAGATGTTCTTTTTGTTGTTCCTCTTAAGGAACAACAGCTGTTCCATCTAAGGAACAACACTTTTTGAGTGCATTTTTTGTTGTTTCTCTTAAAGAACAACATTTTTTTGAGAGTCTTTGTGAATAATGTTTCACTCTTCATGATCCTTTCAAGGCAAAGATACAAATACATGCAAGGACACAAAAATTAGAGGTTACTGAAATAAGAAAATCAAAGAAAAATTGTCATCTTTCAAGAGATTTCTTTGTATTGATAAGAAAAAGGAAAGGACACAACTATCTATATCACTTTGCTATCTTTATCTTCACTTAAACTTAAATTGATTGATTATTGTTATCATGTTGGTTCTTCCCTAATTCTCATAATTCTCTTTGATTATTATTATTGAATAAGAATAAGGGCATATTTTCTCCTATTGAGATGTTCAGACTTGTTCCACGATCCCTACTCTTAAGGAGTGTTGAGCCATCCTCTATATATAAATAGGAAGTGAAAAATAAAAGAAAAGGAAAAGAAAGAAAAAATATATCTATATGATTACTAACAATTCTATGATTTGTTAGATGGAGGATAGGGGGTCTCATCAAGAGCCAGCCTACCATGATCATAAGAAAGCAATGAACTGGCATTCCCACTATGGCCACCACACCAGGGATATGATCCAATGGGCACAGCAGAAAAAATAAAAGTCCTTGGAATAGGAGGTCTCATCATGAGCCGGCTTGCCCACCTTTCACTCCTTCCTGGTGAATGGCATTGTGATCCAACTAGTTACCAAGCCAACACAATGGCCTCCATTCTGACATCACAAAGCACTTTCCTAGGCATATATAAAGGATTATGGTTCCAAGGGTGAAAAAGAAACTTTGTCAAGGTTATAAACACCTGTGGGCAACAGAGCTCTACTGATGGTATTGGAGTCATATTTTTCAACACCAATAGTAATTATAAACCCTTTTCTTATTTCTTTATATTTATTTCAAAAGAGGTTATGTTCCCAAATTCCTTTTTGAACCTTTTATGCATGAATATCATTTAAAAAAACAATCATAATGGTTTAAGTGGGATGAGGACCGCATAAGCATTTTACCTATGTCAGTTGTCCTTTTCTCTTTTTCGCATCACTCCATAGCATCTCCATATCTATTCATGATTTTCATCATAAGCCTCGATTTCAGCAACTCGATACTTTTTGTGATCTTCTCATGGATATGTACACCTTTCCTTTTTTATACTGTACGATTGCCGTCCAGTACGTTGCTCCTCCATTTAAATCGGTTGAGGATGACCTATCATACTTCAGGGGGCGCGGGTGACTTCCAAAATACTCCTGCATATGTGTCAGTTTCTTATTTGGAGGTACTAGACTACATCAGATCCCTTAATAGCAAGTTTTAACGGTATTGATGTTAAAAAAAGGGATATTATCCGATATGCACAGTTTGTTGTTCCATTTTTATCTCTGTGAATTGCTGTGTAAAATTAACAATGTGCAGAACTTAGACAGAATGGGAGGTCGATCAGTACGCAACGAGCCACAGGTACTAACAGTTTCTGACGCTGCACGAGAAATTTTGGTAAGAGCAGGATGGATCACCTATTTTACACGGTTACAACAGCCCCATGAAACTGTGGCTATCGAATTTCTGCAGAATTTGCAGGACGATCATTCCATAGTAAGAGGAAGGCGAATAATAGTGACAGATATAGTAATTGCAGAAGTATCTGGACTACCAGCAGTTGGTCCCATATGGACACATAAGAAAGTGAGACTTCAAGATGCCATGGCCACCTTTCGGGACGAGGGACAGAACTTGATTGTTAAAGGAAAAGGAGTCCAACCTTCATCTCTGGGGGAACCATGGACGGAACTAGCTAGAGTAGTGCAGAGCTACATTACATGCGACGGGAGAAAGGATGTGGTAAGACCACGCCACCTCAAATTATTATCAGTATTAAAATAGAAATGTGCCATAAATCTGCCTGCATATCTAAATTTTTTGTTGCATGATGCTGCTGAGAGCATAAAGAAATCCCATCATATAGGTACTGTAGTGAGCCACCATTGTTTAATTCGATTAATAGTAAGTTATAGCCTTGCTCAACAACAGACCAGTTGGGAAGAATTGGTGTTTTCCATAGACGGGGGACTAGCCTTACCAGCCCCAAAAAGAAAAAGAACTGCCAACACAGCAAGCAGGCCTCCGAAACGCAGACACTCCTCCAGATTAAGAATAGGTAGGGGAATGTTTGAGAACCTCCAGGGTAGCAGCAAACAACCCTTAGAATTACTTAGTTCTGAAAACGAGCAACCTTCACAACCCGAAGGAAGAGATAACCAAGAGTCAGAATTGGAGGAAGAAACTGAACACACTAGTGAAGAAGAGAGGGAGGGAACTGAACTTCCTTTAAACCCTAGCACAAGTCCACCACAAAACCCATTGCAGGAGGACGAATTGGCCCAAATTTTGGCCAATATGAGTGAGTATATTCAACCCCAAAGTCCGCTCAACCTCAATATTGAGGTAGAGCAATCACAGGAACACTCTGCCCACACCAAGAATTCATCAGAAGAAATAAATAATGAGGAAGAAGTAGGAGCAGAAGCCACTCAGGAAGTGGCAGACCAAACTAGGGTTACCCCTCCAGAGGAACCTAGTCCGGAGAATGTAAACACTGAAGAGATGCTCCAAACAGAGGATATGGAAACCAGCCAGGGCAAAGGCACAACCCTTGAAGAGAAAAATCCAACTGAACAGCTGAGCCTAGAAAGAATAGAGACAGTTAGGGAAATAGTTGTTCCTCCTGAGAAGAAGAAGAAAAGTGAAATTAAGAGGCTGCGAAAGGAACAACAAAAACTGCAAAATTTAGTAAAACAACTCAGACGAAAGATAAGGGCACTGAAAAGGGGGAAAATCTCAAGAAGAGCCCCGAAAATAGTGGATGCAGCCATACAAACTGAACCCCATGATACAAAGGCCACAGAGACTCAAACTGAGCCCATACACATTCAAGATGGTAAGGAACAACATGCAGCTATTACAGATGCAACTGCCCAAACAGAAAATGCATATGTCTGTGATAAAGATGTTCAAACAGAGGCACTATCCTCCAGCAATACGGCCACCCAGACATTCCATGATAAAGAGACACAGACTATGGGCACTCGGAATTGTGATAAGAGTACCCAGATAAATCTTCAACCCAAAGATGTTTTGATAAACAACCACCCTAGTATAACAAAACTCCAAGAGGATCTGGCACAAGCTCAGCGGACTATAGAGAAGCTTGAGGAAGAGACTGTTCCTCAGAAGAAATACCAAGAATTACAACAACAATTAAGGAACATCAATGCATCAAAGAATGAAGCCTTCGATAAATATCGAAGGGCAGAAGAAAAAGTTGAAGAGGTAAAGAACAGCCTGAAAATAGTCAGGAGTCAAATGGATACTCTCTGTTCTTTATATACAGATGTTCTAGCATGTAGGTCACCTGCCAAAAACTATGCTTTATTTTTGTTAGAAAGATATTTACAGTTAAAAATTAAGGCTGTTAAGGCAGGGAAATCTATAGAATTAAAAATTATTGATGATTTTATAAATTGCTGTAAACACCATGGAGTAAAAGTTCAACGATTACTCTGTGAGTTTTATTTACATAATTTTATATTGGAAGAGGAAATGGAGAAGAATCCCAGTCCTTTTGTGGGTGATGTACAGTTTCAAGCATTTATTTCATTTGTTGTTAACCAATTAAAGTGGCTCAAGGCCCATAACACTTTTCAGAGACAAGAAAATGGGCTAGACCTTTGGGTTAGGGGTGAACCGAAAAACCCATTATAGTTGCTGGCTAAACATAAAAGCCTAATGAAAAAGGAAGGAGTGATCCAAACCCTGGGACCCATCCACAAAGAAATTGTCCAGCAAGGGGTAGAATATTTCCTCTCTATCAAAGACAATTCCTTGGCAGCAGCTAAATTCAGATGGAAGACTTCCAATCGGAATATACAAGACAAAGAGCCATTCAATTACAAGAACTTCAAGTTAGCTGCAGATCGCCTGGTTACCTATAGTAACCTCATTTTGAGGGAAGGCCCGTATTGGCTTGGTTGTAGGTTTCAAAGCTCTATTATCTGGTATCTTGCAGAAGGATATAAGGCCATATATGAATTGCCTGAAGGAAAAACAAGGCCCATCTTTGAAGTTTTAGCTATAAATAATGGTTTTAGACCACTGCATGACAATCCCTCTCCAGCCTATTCTTTGACCACTTTGCATGCAAATTACATGGTTTTCATGAGGCCATGAAAAAGGGTAAGCAGGGGGGTGTGTTGAGCTATGGAAAAGGTATGAACTTTCCATTTATTTTCTCATCTTTTTCTTTTATCATAACTCCTTTTATTCCTAATATGATAATATATCGAATAATTATAGCGAAAACTAGGGAATTATTCATTATTGTGAATTAATTAATTTTTGTCTTTTTCCATGCAGAAAATAGAAGAAATGGAAAACTATCATTTTGAAGGAAAAGACAAAACAAAGTAACTATTGTTCCTTCACTAGGAAGCCATATCCAGACAAGCAGATCAAGATCGGAGCGTATAGTTAAGGATAAGGACGGAAAATCGCAGCATTAGTGCAAGAAGACAAAGGGATTGACTGGAATTAGAAGATGAAGTGTATCCCTCAGGATCTCTTGATCCTAAGGGATCGTTGTTTTATAGTCTATCTGTTATTCCTTGTTTTATCCGCCTATCCATTATAAAAGGGACAACACTTGTAAAGATTAGGGGGATGGATTATCAATTATCATTATTCAGAACTCACTGTTGTATTTCTACTTTGATTATCGACTCTTGTTGATTAAAACAGAGTATTATTGCCTGTAACATTTTCATATGATTAATACATAAGTCAGTTGCCATTCCATTCATTTATACTGAAGTAGTTTGACAGTGCTTCACTAGCGGCTAAGGGTCCGACCCTGGTGGATCCACTTGTTATCTGTACCATTACTTTCAATTGCAATCGTGTGATGGTTTGGTTTGGTTTTCATTCATTTAAATCGCATTACTTTATTGTTCTTTGTTTCCAAAGTTTATGAATTGTCTTATTGTATATGCTGTAACTGAATTGTGTTGTCGTTCCTTTTCATCATAATAAGATTATTACCTTGTGCAACTATATTGTTATGCTATTCATTTTAATTATAAAGCTTCGTTGTTCATTCCAGTAAACTGACTTTGTTGTTCATTGCAGATTGCTTCTCGTTTCTATTAAATAAGATTGTTGTTCATTTCTGTTGAATGACATTGCTATTCGTTTCTACTATATAACATTGATGTTCATTTTTTTTCTGCAAGTATTGGTTTTTCCTTTTAGCATCATTACAATTAGCGCATTTATTCCATTTTGTATTAGCAGCATTGTTGATTTGATTCCTTGTCATTTCTAATTACTCGCTTTAGTGTGGTGTGTGAGATCAACAACTGTAAAGAACATTGGCTACTATTGTCAGAGTTCTCAGATTGAGGATCTTTTTTATGTTTGGTTTCATTTTCATCAGTTGACAAAGGAAAGAGTTATTGTTACTGCATCCTTGATTGATAGTTGCTGTTAATTTCCTGAGTGAATGATTTAGTTTCAGAGCATTAAGTTTCTTTTAATTGCAAATAGGTTTTATTTCAAGCATTCGTTTACTCTTGTATTTGAAGCATTGTACTGCAAATTGGAAAACATTACTCTTGGATTAAATTACCGCCTCGGACTGAGTACACTCTGGAAATAGCAAATCATTCCTGGATTGATAATTAATTTAGGGTAAATAGGAGTTAAAAAGACACCTTTATACCTCAATAGGTAGATTCAAGTCTATTGTTTTAGTAAATTACAATTAGCAGTTTTAATCTACAAGGAATTTCTACACTGTTACAATCGTCGAATGTTACCTTGCACATACCAAGATTTACATGCCATTATGAAAGATATTGGAATGGAGTATCAAGATATTCATGCATGTCATGATGATCACATTCTGTGTTATGGATAACATTAATTGAAAGAAGAATGCGAGAAATGTCAAATTAGTAGATGCCTAACCAATCAAGAAATAAAAAAATGTGCCTCACAAGATTCTTCGTTATATTCCAATAATTACACATTTGAAGCGATTGTTCAAGTGCAAAAGCATAACACAATTTATGTATTACCATGCAAAGAATAGAAGTAAATATGGTGTTCTTTGAATGCTTGCAGATGGATATGCATTAAAGAGATAGCTGAAATATGGCCACATTTTGAAGATTAACCTTGTAATCTTAGGCTTCCATTGGTAGTTGATAGTGTCAATCCATTTGGTGAGCTCATATCTACTTACTCAGCGTGGCATGTTTTTTTATTATCAATAATAACATTCCTCCATGAATGTCAATAAAGAGGGAGCACATAATGTTAGCAATGATTGTTCCAGGTATTTGTTTAGAATATCTTTTTTTAGCACAGTAACATCTCATTTGTCTTCTTTGTTTCATAAATATGTGTTGTATGTTTGATATTTTTTTATTTAATGATATGCAGTAATTATGTATAATATCTCTAGACCAGTAGGTGCGCAAAGTAAATTTTAGTTCCATGCAATGCTTGTATGGAAAATTCATGATGCCCTAGGGCTCACACATTTTTGTATTTTTTTATAAAATCACACTACACTTTAATTGTGTTTTATTTTATGAAGTTCATGTCATGCATTGTTTTTAAATAACATACTTAAAATAATTGATATATAATTTAATCCATCTCTTGTAGGTCTTCAAACAAAGGGTAAATTTTCATGTCCAGTTTGTGGTCCTAGGATGAAATCTTGCCGTTCTAAAAGTTTATGAAAGGAGGTGTTCTATGAGTATAGGCACTTCCTCTCTAAGAACCATAGGTATCAGAGTACCGAAAAAAATATTTTCAATGGGAAAGAAGAGACTGGATTAAAACCCCAGAGAATGACACCCATATGAAATTGCAATATAATAGAATTAATCATCAACATATCAATCACCAAATCGTCTATGTATCATACATTAAATTTTTGGAATATTTTATATTTTTATTGCATTTTTTTCACTATACTAATTGACAAGCATTGTTGTAATATCTTTAATTATGCTTCACCTTGAGGGTCATGATCATGAAGGCAATAATAATGGGGGGCTTCCATGACGAACGAAAAATTATGTTGTACAATTCAGTAGTCTCCCATACGAAGAACACCTAGAAATTGTTCATTTGTTTGATACAATGCACATCAGTAGGAATGTAACATAAATGTTATGGGGAATCTTAGATGGAAGGAGTGACAAAGAAATAATTGTCAAGATTTATAATGACATTAAGGAAGCAAATCATGCAATACAAAGTGTGATTAATTCAAATAATGATGGAGACCAAAATACAAGTGCCCTTCCATGGTTATTGAAAGAGGAATAAAGGAAGGATGTAAAACAAGTCATTGAAAAAAAAATATATCATTGGATTTTCTTCAAACATAGATAATATCCTAACAAATAAAGGTGAATTAGGTGGGGTAAAAGCTCATGATTGACACACCTTGATTAAGGTAATTATTTTGGTGTATATATTTGTATATTAGTGAAACATCTTGTTAGTGTTTTTTTTATACTAATTTAGGAATAAATAATAAATGTTCATTTTTTTTTTACAATATGTTCTACCTCTATCTCTCCTAGACAACTTTGACAACAATGTTAAACAAGTTATATATCATCTTAGAAAATACATGAGGTAAGTGGTGATTTATATGCAAAGTGTAATATAATATGTTCAATTTTCTGCACAACTTACATTCCACTGCATGTGTTTTACTTGTAATGTACTTATATAAACTTTTTTGTTGAAACCTGTGATTTCCTTGCATCAATTGTAGATGGTTGTCATTTAAAGAAATTGATAAAGAAAAAATGTTGGAGGAGACAAATTCCTCATCTAATGTGTGAAATACAAAAGTATCTACCTCCAACATTTTTCAATACAAAAGAACAATACCTCATACACCTAGTTGAGAAGATTGAAAAATATGGACCTATACACACAAGGTCAACGTGGATGGTTGAGAGACACTTGAAATCATTAAAGGCTTTGGTTAGACAAAGAGCACAAACTAAGGGTTCTATGTTGGAGGGATATATGGTTTATCAAACCATGGTTTATATTACTGAACATATTCCTAAATTCGTTGCATGCATTAATGTGGATCACAATTGGGATGTCAACTCCATCAACAAATTTGAATGGGAGCACCTATTGGGGAAAGGTAGAATGAAGAAGGTGACATGTAAGTAGATCAGGTGGAGATTTATAACACATTTGACTTTTTGTTTTTATGTACATCATACTTATTTATTTTTTGGTCTTCCTACATAAATTTTTTTTATGATGGTATACCATGGTAAATAATTATATGTGAATTGTTTTATTTTAATACAACTAGGCAAGAGTGGGATGCAATACATTTATATCTTGCAAATAATCTTGATTGGATGAAGGTACAAATTGAATGATGTAAGAAATCTAATGATGGTAACTTATCATGTCATGGTGTGGATACATTGTTCAAAATAGATAAATGTGAAAGAGATACCAATCTTATAGAGAGGGAAATTGATTTATAAAATGGTTTAAAAGACAAACATACAAGCATAACGACCCATACTATTTAGTTTTTTTGAAAATTATATTGATGTATATGGCATTCTTTTAGTAGAAATTATTGTGTAGATTTGAAACGGCTCATGAAATTTACTAAATCACAAGACTCGAAGCTACTCTACTGCTCTGCGGAAATCAATTCATAATATAGAACACAAATCATAGACATGCAAAAGGAAACATCAAACATGCACAAAGATTTATCTAGGGGAAAGAAACTGCACAAAATCCCTTCCTATCTATATGGCATTAATCAAAGAATAGAGATGAATACATATGCTTGCTCAAGCCTGAGAACAACCTACAAGTGCATAGTTTATCTCTCTGCCTGACAGACTGACTCTGGCCAACACTTCGCTAATTTTCACTCCCTCCAAGCTCCTATTTCCTTGCGCTATTCCTTGAGGAATTAGGCCCCTATTAATTAGAAAATTCACTCATCTATATTGTGTAATTCCTCTAGGTCCTTCCTCAGACTGCATGCACCACTTGTACACATGGGAATAGTCATAGTACACTACATTGGAATCTCCATTTCAACTAGGTAACTCAAATTCTCTGTATGTATCAGTTATTTTGGGCTAATCGATTAGTTAACTGGTTGATCACCGAGTGTGGTGAATTTCCATTTCCACAACTTGACCTTCACTCGTTCCTCTAACAGTTAGAACTAGTTTAACTAATCATAACTCAAATTTAACTGAAATAGATTGCTACAAATTAGAAATCAATCACATTGAACTAAAGTCAAGCTTCCCGAACTCTAATTAACTAAGTGACAAGTGCCATGTCACCTTAGTTAACTACCACCAATATTTCTGTTGAATATAAATTATAATTTTCTCTGGTTTGACCAAGGCAAAGTCAAATTGAGATTTCCTTGTTGCATTTTCAACACTCCCTCTTAGCAAGAAATGGATTCTAAACTACTCCAATATAACACCTTTGGAATTTACTACATTCAACAATTCTCTCTATTGTTGCTGCTACTGCAAAATTTTCAACTATGTCTGCAACTATCTACTGGGAAAATTGTGCTGCTGCTAACTCTGTTATTGAGCCTCCTACTCTACTTTCAATACTCCTATGAATGCCTCAATATCTGATTGACATTGATCCTCCTACTACTAAATATTGTGGGCCCCCATAGCAAGGTAATGATCCATGAGGAGAACACCTCAATGGACCCTGCCCAAATTTATGCACTCCTAGGACTAGGGCTTCACATTTCCCCAACTGACACCTGGAGGTATGGATGCATGTGATCCCTCTCCCCACTTGGCTCGAAATATCCCTCTATTGGAGGTATCTAGTTGAGTGGTTGTCTCCACTCTACCTCTTGTCTGCTTCTCAACTTGTGCCTTCTCCACAACTTCTTGAGGCTTCTTTTGAGGCTCCATTTTGAGAGGTAAAATCATGCTCCCTCTCAACCCTTATGTATCTAACCTTTGCCTTTCTCCTCAAGGATTTTCATGCATCTTATACCTCAAGTGAATACAGGTCCTTGACTCGAGCACTGATCTGTTTCACCTGCCCCGTCATTATGTGTCTCAGGAATGCTTTACCTTTATTGAAGATAACATTGTAACCACAATCTTCCAACACTGTTACAAAGATGAGATTCTTCTTCAGACCTGACATGAACATAACATCTTTGAGACTGAGGGGGGAGAAAATCTCCCTTTGAAACGTGATTATACTAACCTCGATCACGTTGTACCTTCCTTCGTATCCAACCTCAATGTTTCTCTTGAGATCTTTCTCCTCCAAGTCACCGAAAAATTCTCTATTCCTTATCATGTGGAACGAGGCACTCGAATCTAAGTACCTTACATTACCCATCATTATGCTCACCATACATATGATGAGAGTGAATTCAAGCTTAAACTATGAAGCAAAATATTCACCTATTTTTTCTACTGTAGGCTACTTCTTGATTAGCTTATTGTATGGACACTTTGTGTCATAGTGCCCGAATTCATGGTAACTGAAACACTTGATTTTGGACAAGTCTTTCTTCTTGCCCCCTTGATTGAAATCAACCTCAGCTTGGGACTTCTTTCCCTTGGAATTTGTTCCTTTCCTAACTAATGCAAAGTCTTCTTCCTCTTATTTGGATGAGGTCCCATCTCTGGTATTCCACCTTATTTCCTCCTTTACCAAATCGAACCATAAGTTCTCCCAATTTGGTAGTGTCTCCCTCCCATTCACCGAATCTTGGCAGCTATGCCAGCTCTTGGGAAGGAATAGAAGGGTTAGGCTTACCAATTCATCTTCTACAACAGTAACACCAACATGACCAAGTTCATCACGACATTGTGTGAACCTTCTTAGGTACTGCGGAATAGTTTTGTTCTTCTGCATCTTGATATTTCGAAGTTTATCCTTGAGCGCCAGCTTCTTGTGGTCACTACTATTCTAGAACAAATATGTCAATGCTTTCCACATTGCATACAAAGTATTTTTCCCATGGATATTTGAGACAATATGGTCTCGTACTCCCTCCAATATAATTATCCTCAGCTTGGCTACACACTTGTTCCATTCTGCTAGATCCTCAATATTAGCTGGTGGTGGTTTTGAGATGTCATTCTCGATAAATTCCTTCAATCCATTATCTTCCAACACTGCCTCCATGCAGTCCTTCCAAGAAACATAGTTCCATCTTCCCTTAAGGGCATACTCAAGTCTTAGTCCATAGAAAGTTATCCTTCTCACTCTGAAGAATTTATCGTGCAAATATAATCCTCCTACAATAACAACTTCGAAATTTATGCTCTACTGTGAATCCTGCTTTGATACCTTGTAGAAATTATTATGTAGATTCGAAACTGCTCATGAAATTTACTAAATCATAAGACACAAAGCTACTCTACTTCTTTGCGGAAACCAATTCACAATATAGAACACAAATCATAGACATGCAAAACGAAACATCACACATACACAAAGATTTATCTAGGGGAAAGGAACTGCTCAAAACCCCTTCCTATATGTATTGAATTAATCAAAGAATAGAGATGAATACATACACTTGCTCAAGCCTGAGCATGACCTGCAAGTGTATAGTCTATCTCTCTACCTGTCTGATTGAATCTGGCCAACACTTAAGCAATTTTCAAGCCCTCCAAGCTCTTATTTACTTACTTCATTCCTTTAGGAACTAGGCCCCTATTAATTAGGAAATCCCTCATATGGATTGCACAATTCCTCTAGGTCTTCCCTCTGACTACATGCACCACTTGTACATATGGGAATAGTCTACAAATGATAGTACGTTGCCTTGCAATCTCCATCTCAATTGGATAACTCGAATTCTCTGCATGCATCAATTATTTTGGGTTTATTGATTAGTTAACTAGTTGATAATTGAGTGTGGTTGAAGTTCCACTTCCACAGCTTGATCTCTACTAGTTACTCTAACAATTAGAACTAGTTTAACTGACCATAACTCAATTTAATTGAAATAGATTACTACACATTAGCAATCAATCATACTGAATTAAAATCAAGCTTCCCCAACTCGAATTAATTGTGTTAAGTGAGTGAAAAGTTCCATGTCACCTCTGTTAACTACCTCTAGTATTTCTGTTGAAATAGAAATTCAATTTTTCTCTAGTTTGACCAACACAAAGTCAAATTGAGATTTTCTTGCTGCATTTTCAACACTTTTTCTCTTGATTTTCATAATTTCCAGGTATAAATATGTTTATCAATTGATAATGCAATTTTTACGCGTGTGATATAGATTGCAGTTGAAACACTACAACGTTATATGGTGCAATGGTCATAAATTCCGCATAAGAAAATTGGATGAAAGATGAAAACTTATGATAGTCCTGATTATTGAAATATGTCATGATACAATTGTTTCCTCTAAAAGTGAAAGACATCCAATAGTCTCTAAAAATAGATAATATGGGTATTTGGAAGAAATACTTGAGCGTGACTTTAAATTCTTCAAAATAGTTTTTTTGGATGTCAAATGGTACAGGCTACGAATGAATGAACGTGATCATGATAGAACTGTTATTGAGCATGATAATGTATTTACCATGGTTAATACAAGGAATATTGAGCCAGGTTTAGAACCATATGTTCTTCCAAGCTAATGTGAATAGGAATTTTACGCAGAGGTTCTAGGTAGAGGGGGTTGGTCATTTGTTGTTAGATATGATCCAAGAGGAAGGATGATAAAGTATAATGTAGCAGAAGAAGATGACATTGAAGAATAATATGATGTAGAGGATCAGTTAGTTAATGTGTCAGATGAAGAATTCAAAGAAGTTTAAAAAGATGTTAATCGAGACAATTTTATGGATGAAGATGATATCAACAATGTATTATTATATGAAGAACTTGAAGAAATCGATTCAAACGTAGGTGCCAGTATTCCTCATGATGATATAAACGATGATATGATTTGAAATGATGACATTGATGATGATGTTTATATGGCCAATCCTTTCAACATCAATTCTGAACAAGATGATACAAATGTTGACGTGGATTAATAATAAGATTAATGGTGTTGAAATATTTAAATGTACGCGGAGTTATGTGTTTATATGTGTTTAGTTTATTTTTCTTCTTTCATTTACCTTCAATTTTTGTTTTCTTAGTTTGTAGTTATCCTTGATTCTTGCTATGCTGCTTTCAAATATTTTATAGTAGATAAATTGGGTATTGGAGAATTGAGAGTGATGTGAGAGGGGGGGGGGGGCATATGAACTTCCACTTTCAGGTGGCTGGCCTTGTTCAGTAGAGTATATTATTATTGAAACCAAGAGAAACTCATCCAGGTTTATACCATCAACTCCAATTGATCAATTACCAATCATCAAATCATCTTAATTTTCTATTGAGATGTCACAAGTTCAATTCTCTCGACACTCTCAGGGCTAGGCAAATGCTCAATTGAATTAACATTTAGAACATTGTGGAAATTATTATTTCATTAATTAACCTCGCACATAGGGGGTTGTGAATGGGGATAACATTGAATTTTTTTCAGTTTGTGCTTGTATGCATTGAAACTTGACATGGTTATAGTATATGCATGTGTTAACGACATGGGAGGTTTTTGAGATTCAAATATGACTTGCACAATGAATTCGAAAATCAAATGAAAAAATTATAACATAAAATTCAAGGAGATGAAATTATCTTTTGTCTTTATTGTCCTTACCATGACATGTATTTATCCCCAAGGGTTAGCTCAATTAATCAAGTACCCCTTGTCAAAGAACCATAATTTTCTATTGATAGGTCACAGTTTAATTTATTTCGGGGTTAGGTAAATGTTCAATTCACTTAATATTTAGCAATCAGTGGAAGTTATGCTTTAATTATTTGACCCCACACAAAGTGGGTTGTGCATGGGGCCAATGTTGAACTTTTTTAGGTTTGTGCTTGTATGCACTGAAATATCACATGGTTATAGTAGATGCATGTGTTGATGGAATGAGAGGCTTTTGAGACTCAAATAGGACTCACACAAATAATTCGACAATCAAACGACACAATTATAACATAAATGTCAAGGAGATGAAATTATTTATTAATTTTTACTGTCCTTATCATGGTATGTATTTAGTCCTATGGGTTAGCTCAATTGGTTGAGTACCGCTCATCAAAGGACTGTAATTTTCTATTGAGAGGTCACAAGTTCATTTCTCTCGATGTTATTGGGGTTAGGTAAATGTTCAATTCACTTAACATTTAACAATCAGTTGAAATTATACTTTAATTAATTGACCTCGCATAAAGGGGGTTGGGAATGGGGCCAATATTGAAATTTGTTTAGTTTGTGCTTGTATGCACCAAAATTTGACATGGTTATAGTAGATGCATGCCTTGACAGTTTGGTAGGGTTTCAAGAGTCAAATATGATTCACACAAAGAGTTCAACAATAAAATGACAAAATTATAACATAAATTTCCAGTATATGAAATTATTTATTATTTTTTATCGTCCTTATCATGGTATGTATTTAGCCTCGAGGGTTAGCTCAATTGGTCAAGTAACCCTCATTAAATCACATTAATTTTCTATTGAGATGTCACAGGTTCAATTCTCTCGATGCTCTCGTCGTAAGCTAAATGTTCAACTCACTTAAAATTTAGGAATCAATGGAAATTATACTTTAATTAACTGATATCAAAGAAAGGGGGTTTTGTATGAGGCCAACATTGTAAAGGACATGGGTATGTTACCTATATAAATGTACCCTAGTAGTAACCCTTCTACCAAAGAGTTGGAACACTTGACTAGGAGATTAATGATGTCCACCAAGGTGAAAAAATGTAAAAGGCATAACTTCCAAGAATCATAATTCATTATCCAATTCAACTCATGGTCACTACTTTCATGTCAAATACATTGAGTGTTAACATTTAATATGAAGCAATGGAAAAATGTATCTCATGTGTGTCAAGCTAAGCATGATATGAGAGGCATATGTAGGAAATTGTCTAGGAAAATCCTAAATGTCATCATTGGGACCATTGTTTGTGATCATGTGGATCATCAAATAAAATATATCCTCTAGTTACCCCTATATGTGAGGGGGTAATGAGGTATACATAATAGTATAACCCCATAATTTATAAACATAACACCAAAGCTTAACTTGGATAACGCCTCAATATGATTGACCAAATATGACATGTTTTTAAAAAAAATTGTACAAGATAATGTGGCATGAAAAACAAGGGAGAGGTCATTTCCCTTGCTCATCCAAGTTCAAATCTCACTAAAGTCTATTCAATGATGAAAGTGGAGGGGAGTTCCTATAAATCCATCTAGGAACACATGTGATATGCATATAAGTAATATAAACTATTGATTTATCATAGTGGGATCTAAGCTTGACTTGGGTAGTGTCCCAATACAAATCACCGAGATATTGTAATGTTTAACATTTTTACTACCTCAAAATAAAATAAAAATATATATTTATTTATTTAAATTTCAAATATATATACATATATATATATGTATATATACATATATATATATATATATATATATACATATATATATATATACATACATATATATATCTACATATATATATGTATATATATATATCTATATATATATATATATGTATGTATATATATATGTATATATACATATATATATACATATATATATATGTGTATGTATATATATATGTATATATACATATATATATACATACATATATACATATATATATATATATATATATATATATATATATATATATATATATTTCCCGCCTAGGAAAAATCGTAATTCCCATTAATAAAATGAAAATTACATGTTGTAGATGCCTAAAGGCATATCATAAAGTAAGCTAAAAAAAGCATTCAAGCATACCAACCATATTTGGTACCCAAGATAAAAGCTCATAAGATAAAAAAACATTAAACTAATCTCTCCTACCCTTCTTTTTCTCCACTTTCTGCCAACCATGAGAGTTGGGGGTGGAAGATACAATAACCATTTGATGTTCTTCTACATTTACAATTGTTTCTTTATTAGAGTCCAAACTCTCTGATCCATGGAATCTTTTGGTGCCACTTGCTTCTTTTTCCTGAGAATTCTTCACATTCCACTATTGGAGTACTGGAGATGTTGGTACTTTGGCTGGAATCAATGAATCTACTTGCTCAACCCTGCTTTTCTCTATGATTTCCTGGGAGTTCTTTACAACATTCTTTGTAGTATTATGGGGTTCTTCTTCCTCTTCCTTGTCTACCTGTGTACTTGCGAACTTCCATCCCTTTGGATTTGGGGCTTGTTTCTGTTTTCTTTTGGGGTCTTTCTTTTCCTGAGGACACGAGTTTTGAAGATGTCCATTTTGAAGGCAAATTCGACATCTAAATGTTGTATTTTCAAAGTCTAGAATCTGGGACCACTACACATTATTACGAATCACAATAATACTAGCAGGTAAACTAAGGTCTACCTCTACACAAATCCTAGAAAAAGTGAATATTCCATTTGTAAGTCTATCCACGTCCACCTTTAGGAATTTCCCCAAGGAGTTGTCAATTCCTTCTAGCACTTTGTGATGCCAGAAATGTAAAGGAAGATTATGTAACCTAACCCACACTAGCATTTTGGAAACCACCATGGTATTTGCATCAAAACCTGGAAACCATGGGATCATAAAAAGACTTGCATTGCCCTAGAACCATGGTCCCTCTTTTAAGATGAAATCCATATCTTTTGTTGTATCAAATTTCACAATAAAAAATCCCCTAGAGCATAGGTGAATGTCACAGTTTTCAGTCCAAGAGGAATATATCCATTGATGTAAATCCTCCATATTTTGCTAGAAGCCATTAAATCTACAAATAACTACTCTTGAATGGAACTTAGAATAGATATTATTCACCTTTGTAAGATTAATTGTCAATGTGGCACTTGGTTCATGTGTTCCACAATATAAGGACCAGGGATATTGGGGGAGGATATGGCTTTTTTGTGGATTAGATCTTCCTTTTACTGCATCTTTGAAAGAATTTGGACCTTTGGAACTAGATCTAGGACATCCTCCAAGTAATCTCATATTAAGATAAATAATTGAATCCCATTTAATTCCATATTCCTACTTCTGGATGTCTTCTTGTAATGATTTTCCTGCGTAAATTAGGCTTTGGAGGATTGCAGTAATACCAATCAAATTTTGTATATTTTTCTTGAGAGTTTGGATATGATATACAACCAATACTCTCATAGGAGTTGATTTCCCATCCAATTTTTTAATAAAAATCTAGATAAAATTTTCCACAGGTAGATCTTGGTTCCAACCTTCAGGGCCCCCCTTCACTTTTTATGCCATTTTCCAGTTCATAATTTTTATAGGGATTTGTAAGGTCTTACACAGATTTAATGTATAATTCATCTCTTTTCCCAATTCCAACACCTTATTCCAATTTTCACAAAGAAAGGGCCCTAAATATTAAGGGAGTGAGATAGGCCTTACATCCCAAAGCCCAAAAAATATAGTGGAGATACAAACACCCGCTACTCCTTGGCGTGGAATTTTCTCATGCCTTCATAAAAGATATGCCTAAAGAAACCTAGGAGTGCCATGTATCTATAGATTCTTTAGGCTAACTCCCTGATCTGTAAGGCAATGGATCAGATCATCTTCAGGAGAGGGCAACATAAACTAATTGAGTCTAGGAAAATGTAGATCTAACAACGTGATAACTAGTACTTCCTCCAATGTGACCCAATCTAGACCCTTTCTCTGATGTGTAATCCTAACACTGACAATACCTTTTGGATAGTAGAATGACATCCATGAATTGTGCGATAAGCCTTCAGATATTACCAACACCTCCTCAATCGTATAATGGGTATTTCGTTCTCCATGAGTGCATGCTTCACTTACAACTGGGACAAATCGATGCATAGCGACACCTGCATGATTGAAAGTGAAAGGGAAAGAAACTCTAACTATCTTCCTTCGATGCTCCATATTATATATTATATAATATATATAATATATTATATGTAACAACTTGCATGAAAATCCATTATGTCATTTTGTGAGTCATTTGAAACCACTATAGGTTGAGTCTATTCAAGACCACTGACAAAGACACCATAGGTCGAGTTTATGAGTCCATTTGAAACCACCAAAGATCCAATCTATGAGGTCCAGAGCCAACATGAAAATCCATTGTGTCATTTTGTGAGTCCATTCGAAACCACTAGAGGTTTAGTCCATTCAAAACAAGTTGAGGTCGCTCCATTCAGCACCACTGACAGAGCCACCAGAGGTCAATTCCATGAGTCCATTTGAAACGCGCAAAGGTCCAGAATCACGATAGGTCAAGACTGTGAGTCCATTCAACACCACTGATAAATCCACTAGAGTTTGAGTTCATGAGTCCATTCAAAACACCACCGACAGAGTAACAAAACATGAGATCATGAGATCACGAGAGCACATGAGCTACGATAATATTTTCATATTCCTCTTATTATTTATATTGTCAAATCCATTAGTAATAAAATCCTTACCCATGAATTGAGACTTGGGTCAAAGCCATTGATAACAAAAAACCACACCTGCGAACTATGTAATATCTCAGGGAAATTTTGCCCTAGGGTTCCTTAGATAACCACGCTTTCTTCAACAAATTTCTTTTTCTTGCTCAATGATGTGAAAAATAATTAATTCAAAAATACAATATATGATTTAAAAAACAATATACAATAAGTAGCACTGCTCAACATATTCTATTCAACATAATGCCATAAATGAATCCACAAATTTTGCAAAAGTTCAATATGAGTAACAAATTCAATAGGAATTGATTAATGAATAATTGTACCCTATCCAAATGACCTGAGCTACACTATACTGTTATGTAAGCTATGACCAAAGGAATTGTCTGATTAGCCTCATAACAAAGCCCTAATTTTTCTACAAGAAATTGATTGAGAGCCACAAAACTTCAAGAATTGAAAGACGAGTAGCTCAAGTTGATAACAAACTGCTTGAATGAAGGATCAAAATTAGTTTTATGTTCTGTCCTTAATCTACCTTTTAATTACCTCATAACCTCCTTCAAAATCAATCTCAGGGGCACTGTGTTTCCTCAGGGAATCTCAAGTTTGCTACAAAACCTAACTAGATCTCTAACTAACCTTAGGGAGGGCTTACTTTTGCTTGAATAACCTTTGTTTATGATCAGAAACCTCAAATTGTTGCAATAAGGTCACCATTGGACAACCTCATGAAAACATTTGTTGTCTGTTAGGTCTCTATAATACTAGTGATTCCCCCATTACTATTGTCTTTGTATCCCTTATTAATATTATTGTGCCCCTATTGTCCCCATATTGTTATTATTGTGCCCCATAGAATCCCTATATTGTTATTTTTGTGCCTTTATATTATTATTGTTAGGTCGGCTTGGACGTTATATTGTGACCCCTTAGACTCCTATATATAGAAAGGAGGTTTTGTCATTTGAATCATCCAAGAATTGTTCATTTGTGTAATGTAAAGGAGGTTTCCCCCTCGAAGAGGCTGAATTATAAGGCGTTGATCTATCTTTTCTATCTTTTTGTGAGCTAGTTTCATAACATTTGGTATCAAAGCTTTGGATTCTAGGGTTTCGCTACTCCAAACAGGTCATCGTGGAATTCATGCTATAACTTTTTTTCTGTGATGTTTCTGATGCTAAAAACAAAACCCTTTTGGGATGAAATTGTTCTAAACCTTGGGTCCAAATTTCAGAGCTTTTTGTGCTATATTTGCAGAGATATGATCTGAGGATGTTGGCCTTTTTGCAGACCCCCGAATTACATTCCAAACAAGTGACCTAGGGAAAATAGTCATAACTTTTGTTTTGAGCATCAGGTTGAAATTTCGTAAGATGTTACAGAAAGAGGACGGATTGTAGCTTCCTATGTCTATTTTTTAGATCATAAGTTCAAAACAATGACATGTGGCACTTCATACAAGTTCACTCGTTTGAAAAGGTATATAATCAGGTCATCTTGGGAGATTGTGCATAACTCTTTCTTGGAGAGTATAAATTTGATCAAACTAGTGGCATTGAAAAGAGGACATAGAGGGCTATTGCAGGTCGCAATTTAAGAACTGGAAGATCCAAAATTACAGAGATACATTAGATGCAATATCGAGCTCCTACAAAGTGAAAAAAGGTGTGTAGATTTTTTTAAATTTTTGCATAAGCTTGGTTTGAAAAATTAGTTTGAAGGAATTCAAAGGGCATAGTGAATCATTATTATCGGTAATTGATGCCCCGAAGAAAGAAAATAGAAACACCTAGTAAGCAACCTGGAAACTCTAGCATGACTCATGAAGAAGAGGAAGAAATGCAACATGATATATCAAAATTACGAGACCAAGTGCAACAAATATCACTCGCACAAAAAGTAACAAAGATTAAGATGGATGGTTTAAAGAAAGATGTAGAAGCTAAGATGTATGGCATGGAAGCTAAGATGAATGGTTTACAGAAAGGCATGGAAGCTAATATGGATGGTTTAAGGAAAGGCGTAGAAGCTAAGATGAATGACGTGGAAGCTAAGATGGACGATTTGAAGATAGATTTGAAGACAGATTTGAAGATAGATTTGACAAAGTTTCTACAAGAAATGCTTACTAATGACGAAAGGGTAGTAAAGGAAACTCATGATGAACACAAATAAATGTTAATCATGATTTCATAGACTCTAATGTTGGATCAAAGAACCACCATGTTCCAAAGATCGATATGAGGAAGTTTGATGGCAAGGATCCCAGAACATGGATACTATAGATGGAGCAATTTTTCGATCTCCATAATGTGAAAAACACACAAAAGGTACGTATTGCAACTTTATATTTGGAACCAAATCAATTTATATGGTATCAATGGCTTTGCTCTCCTAAAAAAATTATCACTTGGGAAATTTTTACGAAAGAAATGACTGCACATTATGAGGATACAAAAAGCAACACTTTTTTTAGCCAATTGATAAATCTCAAACAAAAGGGTTCAATGATGGAGCACATTGAGGACTTCCAAAAATTGAACATAAGGGTAAAAGATATTCCAGAGGAGCATAATATTGATGTGTTCATAGGGGCTTTAAAAGATAATATCCAACATGAGGTTCGCCTTTGGGAACTTGATTCATTGGAGAAGGCATTCAGGTTAGCAAGAAAAATGGAAAGCAAAATTATGGCAACCAGGAAGCCTACCAATCACAACTATAAAGATGGAAGTCTTGTTTCCCCTAACCTTCCACAACCTACAAGGTTGACACCACAACAATTGGAAGAAAAAAGAGCAAAAGGGCTTTGTTACAGTTATGATAGAAAATACACTAAAGGTCATAAGTGTGCTGAGAAGAAATTATTCTACATAGATTGTGAAGAGGAGGAAGAAAAGGAAAAAGAAATTTCAAAAGAAGAGGATATACTCCAGGAACAAACCCTAGATAAAGAATAAATGAATCTGACAATATCTTGTAATGTATTGGCTGGAATTACCACTCCTCAAACTATCAAGATAGAAGGACATATCAAGAAGAAGAAGGTAATAGTGTTGATTGATTCAGGAAGTACCCACAATTTTATTCATTGTAAGATAGCAAAAGAATTGAATTGCTTCTTATATCCAGCAACAGAGTGTCAAGTGATGGTTGCAAGTGGAGGAACCATAAATTACTCTGGAAAGTGCCATAATATCAAGCTATCCATGGGAGAATATGTATTGAATAGCCCAATGCTTTCCATTCCAATGGGTGGTTCTGATGTTGTACTAGGAGTCCAATGGATACAATCCTTGGGTACAATAGCTTTTAATTTTCAAGAACTTTTCATGAAGTTTTTTGCTTAAGGAAAGGAAGTTGAATTAAGGGGTGTTGCAGGGAAACTGGGAAAGATAATTAGCTCTAATGGTATGACAAAGCTTCTAAAGAAGGAACACCGAGGTGTAATTGCACAATTATGTTCACTAGATGTTTCCACATCGAAATCATCTATTTCTCTAGATCTCCAAAAAGTCTTGGACAATCATTCCAAGGTATTTGAGACTCCCAAAGGTCTCCCACCTATTCGTGATCATGATCACACTATTCATTTGATTCCAAGAAGTGTTCCCCCAAACATCAGGCTGTATAGATATCCCTATACCCAAAAGAGTGAAATTGAACGTATGGTTGCATAAATGCTAGATGTTGGTATAATTAAACCTAGTCAAAGTTCTTTCTCTGCTCTAGTAGTATTGGTGCGTAAGAAGGATGGATCTTGGCACATGTGTCCAGATTATAGGGAGCTCAAAAAGCTCACTATTAAAGATAAATTTCCCATTCTTGTCATTGATGAATTATTGGATGAATTGCATGGATCAATTTACTTCACCAAGTTGGATCTTCATTCAGGATATCATCAAATCAGAATGAATACTGAAGACATTTTGAAAACAACATTTAGAACTCATGAGGGTCATTACGAATTTTGGATCATGCTTTTTGGCCTTACCAATGCACCTTCTACATTTCAAGGTTTGATGAATTCCATTTTCAAACCCTTCCTTAGAAAATTTGTGTTAATATTTTTTGATGATATACTAATCTACAACAAGTCTTGGAAGGATCATGTTGAACATGTTGACAGGGTGCTCAAGCTATTGAAGGAGAAACAATTATATGCAAAAACCTCCAAATGTTTCTTTGGAGTACAAGAGGTGGAATATCTAGGTCATATTGTATGTCATGAAGGTGTTAAGGTAGACCCTAGCAAAATTAAAGCAATTAAGGAATGGAAAATCCGCACATCCATAAAGCATCTGTGAGGATCTCTCGGGTTGATAGGGTATTATCGCAAGTTTGTTAAGAATTATGGGAGAATAGCAGCACCTCTAACAACATTATTGAATAAAGATGCATTTTCATGGACTCGAGAAGCAACAAAGGCTTTCAAACATCTTAAAGAGGCAATGTGCCAAGCACCAATCTTAGCTACACCAGACTTCACAAAAACATTTATTGTGGAATGTGATGCTTCAAGGAATGGAATCGGTGCTGTTTTAATCCAAGATGAAAGACCCATTGCTTTCAAAAGTCGTCCAATCAAGGAAAATTATTTACACAAATCTATTTATGAGAAGGAAATGTTGGAAATACTACATGCACTTAAGAAATGGCGACCCTACCTAATGGGAAGACACTTCAAGGTAAAAACGGATCATGATAGTCTTAAATACTTTTTAGAACAAAGATTATCCTCTGAAGAGCAACAAAAATGGGTCACAAAGATGTTGGGTTATGACTTTGAAATTATCTACAAAAAAGGGAAGCAAAATGTTGTGGTAGATGCACTCTTAAGAAAGGATGAGGATGTGGAAGCATTATTGTGTGCCATTTCTATTATCCAACCAGATTGGATAAACGAAGAAAGGGAGGAATGGAAGAATGATGAAGAAGTGTGGGCACTTATTCAAAAGTTACAACAAGATTCCAGTACATCTGATACATTTAGCTGGAAAAATGATTCATTATGGTACAAAGATCGCTTATACCTCTGTAAGAATTCCCAACTCAAACAAAAGATTATTATTGAATTGCACACTTCTCCCTTAGGAGGGCACTTAGGATTTTTAAAAATTTACCACAGGGTTAAAAAGGAATTTTTTTGGGATGGCCTTAAATCGGATATTCAAAAGTTTGTGGCAGAATGTTTGGTTTGCCAAAAAAATAAAGTTGAAACAATTAAGACCCCAGGTCTATTACAACCTTTATCCATTCCAAGCCAATGTTGGGAGGAGGTTTCAATGGATTTTATCACAGGTTTACCCAAGTCTGAAGGAAAGAGTGTCATCATGGTGGTAGTTGACAAACTTACCAAGTATGCACACTTTTGTGCATTATCACATCCATTTAAAGCCAGTATAGTTTCTACTGCATTTATGGAAACAATTCAAAAGCTACATGGAAACCCAAAGATTATTGTAAGTGACAAAGATCCCATTTTCACTGGAAATTTTTGGACATAATTATTTTCTTGTCTTGGTACTCAGTTAGCTCATAGCTCATCTTATCATCCTCAATCTGATGGGCAAACTGAGATAGTAAACAAATGTTTGGAAGGATATCTTCATTGCTTTGTATATGATAAACAGACACAATGGGTCAAATGGTTGTCTCTGGCTGAATGGTGGTATAACACTTCCTTCCATACTGCAGCAAAAAATGACCCCATTTATGGCACTTTATGGATATCAGCCACCATCCATCACATCATATTTAAGAGAAAATTATAAGGTTCAAGCAGTGGAACATCACATTGAGCATCAACAACAAGTTCTCCAACTCTCAAAGGATAACCTCACATTGGTGCAGAATACAATGAGACAACAGGCAGATCAACATCGCAGCAAAAGAAGTTTTGATGTAGGTGACTGGGTATTCCTACGGTTACAACCATATAAACAAATTTCCCTCAAGAAAGCTAAGAAGGATAATAAATTATCACCAATGTATTATGGTCTGTACAAGGTGTTGCAAAAGATTGGTACTATGGCATACAAATTGGAGCTTCTTGCATCTTCTCGAGCGCACCCAGTTTTCCATGTTTCATGTTTAAAGAAGGTTATAGGCGACAAGCTCCCAATTCAAACAATATTGCCAGAACTTGATGAGGAAGGAAAAATTATATTGGAACCGGAAGCAGTCACAGAAACAAGAACTTGATAACTACGAAATCGATCAATTTCAGAGTATCTCATCAGGTGGAAGAACTTATCTGTTGAAGATTCCACATGGGAGGATGAGAATTTTATATAGAAGCATCCATAACTAGTCAAGCGTTGATGAAAACACTTTTTTGAAGGAGAGGGGCATGTTAGGTCCCTATAATACTAGTGATTCCCCCATTACTATTGTCATTTTATCCCTTATTAATATTATTGTGCCCCTATTGTCCCCATATTGTTATTATTGTGCCCCATAGAATCTCTCTATTGTTATTTTTGTGCCTTTATATCATTATTGTTAGGTCGGCTTGGTTATATTGTGACCCCTTAGACTCTTATATATAGAAAGTACGTTTTGTCATTCAATCATCCAAGAAGTTCATTTGTGTAATGTAAAGGAGGTTGCCCTGTCAAAGAGGATGAATTATAAGGCATTGATCTATCTTTTCTATCTTTTTGTGAGCTAGTTTCATAACATTGTCAAAGCCATTGATAATAAAACCCCTTCCTGCAAACTGAGATAGGGGTGGTCAAGCCCTTCTTCCTATTCCTCTTCTTATTTTTGTTGTTAAAGCCATTGATAATAAAACCCCCACCCACAAATTGAGCTTCTTAGCCTCCAATTTGAAACAAACCTAAAGAATCGAATGTTACAAAAAGGAAATGGAGATATATTAAAAACCCTACCAGCTCCCATTAAAGAACATTGTACAATAATTGAATAGCCATGAAAAGGATACAAGAATAGATATAGATGTGATACTTGTTTAAGGTTTAAGGTAGGCTTGGGTAATGTCTCTAACAATCATGTCAAATTTATGGTTCTCACTATTTTGGTGTATGGAGGAAAAACCTGGACAAAATATCTAAGAAAACACTAACAAGACCATTGTCGTTAGAAACTTCACAAGCCACATTATCTTCAGGTAAAATTAGAACCAAAAAAGGAGATGTTAGCATTCAAAGAAAGGTAAAATAGGCTTAGGTTTTAGAAAATAACTTTATTCATGTAAGATGGATTCTTACGTGAAATAAATGACTGCTCCTAACTATCACATGTTGGTCATTGCTTCATTGTAACTTTCCCCTAGCCGAGACACTATTAACAAAAGTAAGCAATGCTACATATCCATACATCCATTTTTTTCTACCATAGGTAAATATTACTTTGACTTGACCAACTCTAGTCTTTCATCCTTTTCTATTGGGCCAAATTTTTTCCACATATGGCAATAATCAGTTTTCACAATTTTCTGATCCATTTTCTTCCTAATTTCTCTCCAATGAATGGTGCAAATTAATAGTCTATATATAATGAAGGAATTATAGATAAGAATCAATGTGAAAAGGAATCCACATTTGAAATAAAAATATAAAAACTTGGCCAACAAGAGGCTGACACCTACTAATTCAATTCAATCTAATTTGATAGGGAACAAACCATGAGCTACTAAAAGTTGTTGCAATTAAGAATATTTGAGATAAGAGTTGAATACTATGCTTTCTCTTTAGCAATTTGGAATTTCTATAACACACTTATTTTCTTATTTCTTGTCCTCACATATTGGTTTCTATATCCCATCCTATTGAGGTATTTTGACTAGCAATTTACAGCCACTAGAGATATTTATGTCGAAGGTATCTATTAAGGGAAAGTTTTTTTCCACTAAATGTCAACCTCTAATACTGATCAACCAATACCACCCATTTTATTCCAATCCAATCTGATTTTATACTCACATTTTTAAAAATATGATGTACACCTATTTATATTTCTCTCTAGCCACTGATATCTCTTTACTTTCATTATTCAAACTACTATCTTTGCTCCAAGTACCACTAAGGATATCCTACAAATATCCATTGCAAGCCCCTCGTCATAGGTCCATAACTAAAATCCTCTTTATAAGGCCCTACACTCAACCCATTACATGAGCCCTGAGCATTTTAATATATAGATCAAGGCACTATTATGGTAGGAAGGAAAAATTAGCTTCATTTTTTTGTATTGGGGGGTATGTTTATGTTCCAAATACCATTAAGGACATCTCACAAAATAACCATTGTGAGCCCCATGTCATAGTTCCTATTTAAAAAAACCCGCACTTAGCCCATTACATGAGCCTTAGTTTTTTCAATATATTGATCAAAACACTATTGCGATAAGAAATAAATCTTAGCTTAAATTCCTAGTATTAGGGGTTGCATCTCTTTTTTCTATGTGATGTTGATTTTTCTAGACATTTTTTATTTGCATTACACTTTGAGACGAGGTTATCATAATATCAAACCCTCTAGGAGGTTTTAATTAAGATATAAGCAATGTTTTTAACACCCCCAAGTCCCCATCAATGCTCAATATTTTGATGTACATAATTCCATTGATATTTTTTTTGGGTATGCCATCTATAGAATTTTTACAAAGACAAAATGTAATTTGTTCGTGCACTTTATTAGGGTATGCTTTTGTTTGGGATAAAAAGTATCCAATCTATCCACCAATTTCTACCAGTTGTTTATATACATATGGTATAAACTCTATTTTTATATAAACCGAGTTTTAAAGATATAGATATACATATGCTTGTGTGCACATCATGGAAAATAATTATTGTTTATCAACTACATAGATCCGTACATCTAGAAATATTTACGATGATAAAACCTTTTCTTCTAGATCAATGCATTTTATACTTTACTGTTCTTCACTGTTCATGTTTTTGTTTTGAAGCTTCTTACTATTACCAAAAAAAAATCACCTAAGTTTTCCTTGTGAACTTTTGGCTTCATTTCGAAGATTGATACATGGTTATCCCAAGTAAGTTGCACACTTGAGTTCTTGAAATAAAGATTTATGGGTTATTTTCTTACAACGTTAACAATTTATCTTATAACCTATGCACCTTATAGGCATTTTTTCATCCTAAAAACAGGTTTTTATTTAATTCATAATTAGACATCATATATGTTGACATGCCTATGGGGAAATGTTGATTCTTCTTGTCCGATTTCAGTACTTTTTGCTTCTTTACTGGATCATATCCTAGATCTAATGTATTTATACAAGCTTTGAGTAGTCAGATAAGACTAGTGGAAAATTGAGTCTGAGAAACAAGTCCTCAAGGTCAAGAAAATTAAGGATGCTTGATAAATTCCTAATGATCTCTAAGAAAGGAGACTATGGAAATTGACTCAAACCAATCTAAATGCAAGGGGGACCACTAAGTAAAAGAGGGTGAAAGGAAGTGATGAAGGATGATTCTTAGATGAACTCACAAAGAATCCTACTCAAATCACTCTCTTAAAACTAAAGGAAAGAGACTTGATAAAAGACTTAGGGCTAAAACTAGATTTTTAGACCTAGGGCTAGCCATATCTCTCAAAATAGCTAATAAATATCAACCCTTTTCAAGGAAATTATTGGCTATGGAAGGCTAAATTTTGGGCTAGTTTACTTGGGCAAAATGAGACCTCTATGCTAAGGTACAAGCCTTCATATATATGTTTTACCAACCCTCCTTTTCCTTTTGATGATTTTCTTTTTACTTTGGGGAAGCAATGGCTTTTGACATTTATTTCTTTCTCACATCAACCTCTTCAAGGGTTCCTTTCCCAAATGACTCAAGGAACAATGAAGACTTAAAGCTCTAACCAATCCAGGTTGACACCAATCCCGAAGCTTGGCATGCGAGGATATTTATAATGATAGGAAAGTGGCAAGTATGGTACGAAGATGGGCACAATTTCATCACTCCAAGTATTCCTACTCAAGATAATCCTAAGAGAAAGATAACCTTAACACTAGTCACACTTGCTAGAATTAAAGGATAACCACCAAGGTGAGGAACATGGAACCAACCTCAAGAATTTTGTGATGGTCATGTTCAAGTGGATTAATGAGGGATTTAGAAACCATATTTTATTCTTGGGAAGCATCCTATCCATGAAGTATAGTAGTTGTTATAGACATTTTTGGGCACTGCAACCCCAATCATATATGTCCATAAACCAAGGGATTCTGAGTCCCTAAAAGTGTTGTTTCATTCCCTAAAGGAACAAGGTCAGCTAATTACATCATCTCCTAGAAGTTCTCCACAGAAAACTACTCAGAACTGGTCAAAACTGGACCATACAGGTTGCTCAGTGCTAAGGGTGCGATGCATCTCACCTACCCAGTGTAAAAGGTGTGATGCATACTGGAAAGCCCTTCTATAGGGTGCAATGGGTGAGAATGGACAAATGACAGAGATAGTTTGCGAGGTGGATGATCATGGAATCTTCCAGAAACTTCTCCTGTGACACTTGCCTCTCTGAATTCGCCCAGGGATGAGTAAGAGATCATCAATCTCCAAGTGGAATCAAGAACTATTAGAGAGAAGACACTAATCAAAATCCCAGAAGCTGAATCACCTCCCTGCAATCATCTATATATGGATCCCTCATTCCAGAGATCCAAAGGCTGGAATTTTGTATCTTGTAAGGAAGTGTTGTTGATTTCCTGGTGGAATATCATAGTGTTGGGTGATATAAGCTTTTCATGAGGTGAAGAAGGGATTTCATGCTGGGAGGATGACGCTGGGTTAGATCAATGGGTTGTAATCCTCTCTTCTAATCTTTACATCAATAAAGCTATTCAAGTTTTCCTCCACATCCTTATATGTCTGATAGTATATGAATTTGTGTGGTCAATATATATTTTGTCCTATATTGTTTATGATTGTAGATCTCTGCACTTTGAAGGTATTGTGCTGCTTTGACTTTACAGGTACTCTTTGAAGTGGAGTGGTCAAGGGAGAAGCGGTAAAGACTTGTCGGTGAGGAGAAGGAACAAGCAAAGAACCGAGCAAAATATCGAGGTTGGTATTCTTTGATCCTCTCCTATCTACTTCTCATAAAGGAAAATGAAAGTAACTTTAATCTGTTTGTTTCTAAGATAGCTACCCATCTTAGTGGGACTAGCAGCTCTGCATAGACACTAGATTTCCCAATAATAAAATGGCGACTCCACTGGGGAGAAAATAGATTGTTTTCTTTATAAACTTACAGACTGAGCCTGAAGTTAAGCCAGCTAGAATTCGAACCTCATTTGCTATGCAAGTGCAAAGTAGATCAATTCTGCTTTAGTCTATCTCTAGGTTTTGTTTATAAACTGAACAATCGATTTACAAACATCCTAATTGCCCTAGTGGTGGCTCTAGTAACCTCATTAGATTAGCCCCTATGATTTATATTTACTGACTATCATTAGCTCGGCCTAAATCCCTGAACTAAGTTGCAAACTATGACCAAGAATCAAGTTGAAGTCTCGTCCCTGGATCATCGCACTTTCTCCTCTTGGGAATCTGGATGCAACACACCTCCCATGTGCAGTAGGTGTGCTGCATCGCACTTTCCTTGTGTTGCAGGTGCGCTGATCAGATAAGACCTCTTTTGCTTCTAGATTTTGGTTTCTTTGTTCACTCTCTTCAACTTTATTCAGGAGTTTTGCTGTCTGTGATCAGTATACCACTGTGGAAACTCCCTTCCTTTGCATGATTCCACCTCCATAGTACAAAGAATTGTGAATGTTTTTATGTATTGTGCGCCATTTACAGTTCTCTTTTACAAAAAGTAGCGTAATCAAACTGTCGTCTTTTGATTTGGAAGTGTCGCAAGTGTCGTTTTCAATCAAAGAAAAGAATCCTATCATTCTTGATGGTCGATTATACATTTACTCTTGTATTTTATTTGAATTAGTAGTTTTTTAAGTGTCGAAAGCAGTTTTCAATTCAAAGTCGCAAAGTGTCATCATTATCTTCCTTTCATTTTTGAAGAGAAATGTTATGAAACCAGCTCAAGGAAAGATAGAAGAGATAGATCAACGCCTTAGAATTCAACCTCTTCGAGGGGGCATCCTCCTTTACATTACATAAATGAACAATTCTTGGATGATACAAATGAAAAGACCTCCTTTCTATATATAGGTGTCTAAGGGGTCATAACATAATTAGAGTCGACATAACAATAATAATGTAAGGGCACAATAATAACAATGGTGGGCTTCTATGTGGCACAATAACAAGAATATGGGCACTACATGGGTACATCAATATAATAAGTGGGTTGTACTAATAACAATAAGGGGTTACACTAGTAGTATAGGGGCCTAACATGCCCCTCTCCTTCAAAAAGCGTTGTCCTCAACACTTGAGTAGTTCTTTATGCTTGTATATAAAATTCTTGTCCTCCCATGTGAAATCTTCAGTGGGTAAGTTCTTCCACTTGATTAGATACTCTGAAATTGATGATTTCATAGCTGTCAAGTTCTTGTTTCTGTGACTGCTTCAAGTTCCAATATGATTTTTCCTTCGTCTTCAATTTCTGGTAATATTGTTTGAATTGGGATCTTTTGCAACTTTTGAATAAATGGCCATACTTCTTCGTCCTTCTTCCATTCATCCCTTGCTTCGTTTATCCAATCTGGTTGGATAATAGAAATAGCACAAAACAATGCTTCCACATCCTCATCCTTGAAGAGTCTTCCCATTCGGTAAGGTCGCCATTTTTTAAGTGCATGTAGTATTGCCAACATTTCCTTCTCATAAATAGCTTGCTTGAGATGTAGCTGTAAAAATATCCAATCACCTACATCAAAACATTTTTCACTACGATGTTGATCTACCTGTTGTTTCGTTTGATTTTTCACTGAAGTGGCGTTATCCTTTAAAATTTGGAGAACTTGTTATTGATGCTCGATGTGATCTTTCTCTGCTTGAACCTTTTTCTTCTTGATATATCCTTCTATCTCTATATTTTGAGGAGTGGTAATTTCTTCCAATCCTTTACAAGATATGGTCAGATTCATTTCTTGATGCTCAATGTGATCTTTCACTTCTTGAACATTTTTCTTCTTGATATGTCCTTCTATACTGATAGTTTGAGGAGTGGTAATTTCGACCAATGAATTACAAGATATGGTTGGATTCATTTCTTCTTTCTCGATGTTATCTTTCACTTCTTTCACCTTTTTCTTCTTGATATGTCCTTCTATCTTCATAGTTTGAGGAGTGGTAATTTCAACCAATGAATTACAAGATATGGTTGGGTTCATTTCTTCTTTATCAATGTGATCTTTCACTTCTTGCACCTTTTTCTTCTTGATATGTCCTTCTATCTTGAGAGTTTGAGGATTGGTAATTCTTGCCAATGCCTTACAAGATATGCTCTGATTCATTTCTTCTTTCTTTGGGGTGGGGTCCTGGCGTATATCTTATTCTTTTGATGTTTCTTGATCCTTTTCTTCATCCTCTTCATATTCTATGTAAAATAATTTCCTCTCAGCACACTTATGACCTTTAGTGCATTTTCTATCACAATTGTAACAAAGCCCTTTTTCTCTCTTTTCTTCCAATTGTTGTGGTGTAACCCTTGTAGGTTGTGGAAGGCTAGGAGAAACAACACTTCCACCTTTATAGTTGTGAGGGGTATGCTTCTTGGTTTCCATAATTTTTCTTTCCACTATGTCACAAAGCCCTTTTACTCTGTCCAATTGTTGTGGTGTTGCTCTAAAGAAGGTGTTGTTCTTTGTATCCTCATAATGTGCTATCATTTCCTCCGTGAAAATTGACCATGTAACAAGTTTTTTATGAGAACAAAGCCCTTCATACCATAAAAATTGATCCGGTTCTAAATATGAAGATGAAATACATACCTTTTGTAACATTGGTACACCATGTAGGTCAAAATATTGCTCCATCTGAAGTATCGAATTTACCGGATCCTTGCCATCAAACTTCCTCATCTTGCGTTTTCTTGATTTTAGGAGCTCGATATTGAAACGACTGTAACTCTGAACTTTGGATCTTTAAGTTCTGAAATTGCAACCTGTAGTAGCCCTTTGTGTGCTCTTTCCAATGCCAAAAGTCTGACCCAAATTGGATTCTCCAAGGAAGAGTTATATGAAATCTCCCACAGTGACTTGATTATAGACTAGTTCAGTAGAGTGAACTTGTACGACGTGCCACGAGTCACTGTTTCAACCTTTGGATCTAAAAGATGCATACAAGAAACTGCAGTCCGTCCTCTTTCTGTACCTTCTTACGAAATTTCAATCTGATCCTCAGAGAGAAAGTTATGACGGTTTTCCCTAGGTCACCTGTTTGGAATGTAATTCAGGAGTCTGCGAAAAGACCAACTTCCTCAGATCATATCTCCGCAAATATAGCACGAACAGCTCTGAAATTTGGACCCGAGGTTCAGCGCGATTTCGTCTCAAATGTGTTTTTTTTGCAACTTTTGAAACGTCACAGAAAAAACGTTATAGCGAAAATACCACGATGACCTGTTTGGAGCAGCGAAGCCCTAGAATCCAAAGCTCTAATACCAAATGTATGAAACCAGCTCAAGGAAAGATAGAAGAGATAGATCAACACCTTAGAATTCAGCCTCTTCGAGGGGGCAACCTCCTTTAAATTACATAAATGAACAATTCTTGGATGATACAAATGAAAAGATCTCCTTTCTATATATAGGTGTCTAAGGGGTCATAACATAATCAGAGCCGACATAACAATAATAATGTAAGGGCACAATAATAAAAATAGTGGGCTTCTATGTGGCACAATAACAAGAATATGGGCACTAAATGGGTACATAAATATAATAAGTTGGTTGTACTAATAACAATAAGGGGTTACACTAGTAGTATAGGGGCCTAACAAGGAATGTGTTAGTACTGTCGCTTTGAAAAGATAATTTAGATTTGTACTCATCATTCTTTATGTCATTCACACATTAAGAAAGCGGAAAACAAATACATGCATGTGCATTTGAATTTAGACTGCTTGTTGGTTTGATTTAGGACAATGCATCTAGTGTGTGCTCTCTGCTCTATGTTGAAAGAATATCATCTCTCTTTGTTTAGTAGCTAGGATTTTCATTGCAAAAAGAAGATTAAATGATTGTTTATCATCTTAGATTGCATTTTAGGAATTATATATCTACATCACGTGGTGAACCTGAAAGGAAAATTTCTTAAGAAAGATCAACTGTAAAATAAATTCAATGAACATAAAAACGATTTGGAACCTAACGCACAACATCTAGAAGTCTAGGCTAGAGACGTATTCCGGTGTCGTAAAGCCTGGTAATTATCGCTTTCATTGTTGGTTGGGTGATTCCTCCTCTTTGAGACGACAAGTGCCAGTACGGACTTGTGCTCCCACGTACCATCGAGTATATATTGGAAGACCACAATAGGCTATATCCTTTATCCATAGGAAGCCGTGTCTACCAACCTATCGATCACAATGCACTGAACACAGCATTCAGGAAGATTGTCTGCCGTACCGTAAAAAGTGTTCTGCAGTTTTGCAATTGGTTTGGTAATCCCTCTGTCTAGATTTTCAGAGTAGTCTCTTTTATTCCTTTTCAGACTCCTTAAAAGAAAAGGTCCATCTGAGCACTTGTCACTTCAGGCTCATTAAAAATCGAAGGCGACTAGAGTCATCTTTTGTTTTTTCTCGACTTTTAAAAATTGAAAAAGCAGGTTATGTCAAAACATCTAAAATTTATTTTAATCGGAAAAGCATCATTATTCCCTCATTGGTCTAGGTTGAAAAAATGGCGTGCACCAACCAAGAATTTCCCCTTGGAGGAAATCATGGTCCTTTCTCCTCTTGGGGAGATGTTGGTGCACCTCATATGGCCACATTGTCACTTCCAGGATTGATGATTGGCTTGCCAATATGGCTCTTCTCAACCTCCTTCGTTCAGAATACCGTGATTCCTGAGCAATCAAGTTAGTAACTAGATGATACTAGGGTTACCCCCCAACCTTCTACTTCGTTCGTTTCTCCCTCTCCTCCTTCCTCTTCGCTTGATGAAGCTGGTAAAGCAAAAAATCATGTAACTAAGAAGGAGAAGAAGGGGAAGGAGAAGAAGGAAAAGAAGAAGAAGGAGCCAAAGGCAAAAAGGGGTAACCATGCATCATCTAGCGAAAATCCACACACAGCACTGTCCAGACCTAAATCTCCATGTGTCATTTGCAAAGGGGACCACTATCATCGAGATTGTCCTTGTATCCCCCGAATCTTAAGGGACTGGTCTCCTCGTTTGCACAATCCAATGTCATCAACCTTTGACGATCATGTTGAAAGCACACCATCAACTAGTGAAAATGAAGTGTCTAGACAGAAAGGAAGATGTAAATTTCCTTGAAAACTATGCGAAGGCAATCACGCCGTCCACCGTTGTCCCTTCCTGTACGAAGCTAAAAGAGTCTTGGATAACCGTCCCGCTTCACCACTGCGGCTTCCTCCTGGATACAAGAAACTCTTGCCGAGTCCATCGTTAGTTGAAAATCTAACCGACACAACTTTGTGGTCGATCAAAGCATCTATCATTGAAGATAAACCTGCTGAATCCATACCAGACGAAAGTCAAAAGGTTGAGGTGGCAGTCGACCTGGTCTTGTCTTTGGAAGGTCCATCTTCAGATGATACAATCACCGAAGAGAATGAGAATGACACCGTTCAAATTCTTTTCATAAACACAGACTCCAATGAACATGGGGGCAATCTACCCGTTCCTTTACCGCAGGAATGAAGTTCATCAAAATCATACCTGGCCGTTTATTTGGTCCCACCTCTGAGCAACCTAGTCATTTCCTTCGATTGGAATCTACTAGGCAGACCCTGTTTACCGGCTAGTGTACCATTCCAAATCATTGTTCAAACCTACAGAATGGTCATGGTCGGTACCATCATAGATGAGAGGGCTTCTGTGAGTATCCTTTCCTCAACTGCTTGGAAAGCACTTAGTTTGCTATCGCTTCTGCCTGAGATGCAGAATCTAACAGGCTTTGATAAAGGAACCAGTTGACTGTTAGGGATCCTTCCAAGTTTACCTATAACCTTGAGAGGGAAAATCATGTATCTGAATGTAATGGTAGTCCAAGGACCTTTAGATTATAATATTCTCCTTGGGCGCGACTATATTTGTAGCATGGGAGCCATTGTATCCTCACTCTTTTGAGTAATGTGTTTTCCGCATGAAGGTCGAGTGGTCCAGCTCATAGACCAGCTTTCGTTCCTCGGCTCACACATAGCTAACAGTCAAATACCATCCCTAAATGGTCTTTTCACGCAAGGAATGTCTCATCAATCTCCAGTCCAGCCACCTGAAGAACGAGAGTAATTCGGTGGCCATGACTGAAACCCAGGGGGCATGCACCCTGGTCTGCTTCAGTAGAAAAACTTCAGGTATAGGGTAGGTTTCCGTGGAGGATATATGACTAGTCTGACACACCCGTCCATATAGGAAAATGGGATTAGACCGGAATAAGGTACTTCTGTTAGAAGGTATGCCTTTCCTGATAGAACGAATGTTTTGTCTGCAAATTGAAGGGTAACCTAGAAAAGGTAGGTCTTTCCCGATAGAACAATTGTTTTTTCTGCAAATTGAGGGGTAACCTAGGAATCTCTACTTTGCTATACCTGGGGGCATGCAAACCTTTTGTGTGCAAGTGAAAAGTGACCAGTGTAATGCTAACTCCATAGTTTCGCTAACTTCAACTGCTTAAGTTGGGTGAGTGGTAGAATCAACCGTTCGCCTTTGCAGGGGCTAAATGGCACCAGCAAAATAAAGGAAAAATTTTCCTACCCGACCTTAGTAGTTAACTAACCCCTATAAAGTAGTTGGTCGTTCCTAGCTTGCATGAAAGAGGCAGCGGAGAAAAGTTTCGAATGGTGCAAGCTCCCTAAAAATTGAACCTATCGATGAGACATCCTTATTATATGACTGGCACGAGCAGTTTTTACGTGAAGTTCAAGCTCGTTAAAAATTAAACCTAAGAAATGAGCAAACGTTCCCCCCAGAGTTTAAGCTCATTAAAAAATGAACCAAAATTTGGTAAATAACCATTGCGAACGCATTATCATCAGCTTTTTGAGCCCTAGTCGTGTTCTTACCATCACCTCCACTTTTTTTTAGCCGATCATTCGCCTCCATTTGATTGTTTACCCCTTTTTGAGGAACAACTACGAAGAGTGATTCTGCTAGCCATCCTTGTGACACTGTCGTGATTGGAAAATTCCAAACCTTACCTGGAATCAGTTGCTACCTGGAAATATCACTCGTTCCTCAAGAGGCAAGCCTCCTTTAAGCTCTTTTTGTTTGACTCGTAAAATATGAAAATATTGCCGAGTAGTTGACCTCTCCAGCTCATTAAAGCTATTGAGACTGCTATCCCTCCTCTAGATTTTAATCTTTTTTGACCTGAGGGACTATTACACAAAAAGATCGAGCACTTGTCTTGTTCAGCTCATTAAAACTATTGAAAATTCATCCCTTTCGTATTATTTTATACTTTTTCGAACTTAAGGGATTACATAACGAAAAAGGACCACTGGAGTTTCCTTTCCGTCCCTTTTCAGACTCTCTAAAATTGAAAAAGGACCAAGTTGTCTTTGTCGTTAAACTCATTAAAACCAATAGTGACAAACTTGTCCATGCAGACAAGAACGAGTTTCACTGTCACTAGGCTCGTTAAAACATAGCGACGGGTTTGCCCGAAGGACAAATTATAGAACAAGCATATGTTATCCTCCTCAAGCTTGATAAAAATAAAGAGGTACTGGTCAGCAATGACTGGGGAAAATTTGGGAAGAAAACTTGAAGAAACTTTATTGGTAGTGAGTCGCTCTTGAACATGAAAATTTCTCTCCATCACCATGATTGAGTCGGGTTGGGTTATTCCATTCACCGGTCATATTACCATTGGTCCGTCGTACCATCCATATTTGGGGTTAACGCTACCAATCCTTTTTAGTGTCGCTGATATGTTCAAGAGAAGTCGATCAGAGAATTCACCAACCCATCTTGTGTCTCATCCGCTGCAATACCTTTACGCTTCATTCTTTCATGACCGCCACCCTGAACCCTGTATCATCAGATCGTTTTCACCTCCAAAAGTCATTTGCTCCATTCCGTGTCATAGATGTGGGATTCATTAAGGCCCTCCTATGACGGGTCACTTCTTGTCGACATCAGCTCATTATCCAAGAAGTCGACCTAGGAACAACCCTTTCAGTACTTTGAAGCTTGCATGCCTCAATGGCAAGTTTCTCACTTTCGGTGACAGGTTTACATCAATGGACTTTGACCGAGAGATTTTGCGTGGCGTTCAATGCCAAGTCCCATTTTCACACCACGTGAATTGTACAGTCATACCTTGAGGATCATCATCATTATCAGTGATTCCTCTCGCGCCTGTTAACAGCTTACATCATTGGCTGGTAATCAGGCAATGTCTTTCCATGTTCGACTCCAGAACATTTTCACATGGATCGACTTGTACTTCGGGAAAAGATTGGACGAGTTTGAAGACCCCGGATCTAGTTTCATCTATCCGGGCTGTGATATATTCAGGAAAATAAAGACATCAAATGTACATCATTGTTGCACAGATGATCATCCGAATCAAAGGATGATGGCTCTATCAGAATCATCAGTTTGCCACACAGACAGTTGTCTGTCCTATGTACATAAAAATGAATTTATAAAGCTGAGCATGGGAATGCCCGCCTCAGCTAGATCATGAAAATTTTATGAAGATAATGTATTGTATTGTATCTTATTACAGGTCACCTTCCAGTGCGAAAAACCTCGGATCCTCATGATAAAGAATTTCACCCGACATCAAAAGATTAACGACCTCATGCTTTAGGGGGCAATTGTTATAGACATTTTTTGGCACTGTAAACCCAATCATATATGTCCATAAACCAATGGCTTATGAGTCCCTAAAAGTGTTTTTTCATGCCCTAAAGGAACAAGGTCAGCTGATTACATCATCTCCCAGAAGTTCTCCACAGAAAATTGCTCAGAACTGGTCAAAACTGGAACATACAGGTTGCTCAGTGCTAAGGGTGCAATGCATCTCACCTGACCAGCGTAAAAGGTGCGATGCATACTGGAAAGCCCTTCTGTAGGGTGCGATGGGTGAGAATGGACAAATGGCAGAGACAGTTTGTGAGGTGGATGATCATGGAATCTTCCAGAAACTTCTCCTGTGACACTTGCCTCTCTGAATTCACCCAGGGATGAGTAAGAGATCATCAATCTCCAAGTGGAATCAAGAACTATCAGAGAGAAGACACTAATCAAAATCCCAGAAGCTGACTCACCTCCCTACAATCATCTATATATGGATCCCTCATCCTAGAGATCTAGAGGCTGGAATTTTGTATCTTGTAAGGAAGTGTTGTTAGTTTCTTGGTGGAATATCATAGTGTTGGGTGATCTAAGCTTTTCATGAGGTGAAGAAGGGCTTTCATGCTAGGAGGATGACGTTGGGTCAGATCAATGGGTTGTAATCCTCTCTTCTAATCTTTACATCAATAAAGCTATTCAAGTTTTCCTCCACATTCTTGTATGTCTGATAGTATATGCATTTGTGTGGTCAATATATATCTGGTCCTATATTGTTTATGATTGTAGATCTCTGCACTTTGAAGGTATTGTGGATCTTTGACTTTACAGGTACTCTTTGAAGTGGAGTGGTCAAGGGAGAAGCGGCAAAGACCTGTCAGTGAGGAGAAGGAACAAGAAAAGAACCAAGCGAAAGATCGAGGTTGGTATTCTTTGATCCTCTCCTATCTACTTCTCATAAAGGAAAACGAAAGTAACTTAAATATATTTGTTTCTAAGATAGCTACCCGTCTTAGGGGGACTAGCAGCTTTGCATAGACACTAGATTTCCTGATAGCAGTAGTACAAGGCATCTTTTTCCAAATCCACTTTCAAGCATGTTTATTAAGAAAAAACTCCATTGATGAGTTAGATAAAACCCCTATAGAATCACAAGAAGTATTTCTATCCTAACAAGCCATCAGGGTAGGGTTCTTTCTCCTCCCACATAGTAATATACAAATTTCAAAATACAAAGTTTGCTAGCATCATTCAAAATAGATATAGAGACTTGTATAGAAATCATCTATCTGCTATTGAACAAGGATGATTTATATTCCACCTAACCATAGGCTCAATTGTGCCTAACTCTTTCTACAATAAATTCCAATTTCCAAAAGTAGTTATTATCTTTAAAGATTACTTGATTTTTATTCAATTATTCAACTATTATTAATCAGTTGTTACAAGCCATCATTCCACTAAATGCTTCTCTCATTTGATGGATTGTGGGTACAACCAAATAGGTACCAATCAGATCTATCTTCATCGAGGGAGGGACATTCAAATAGAATGGAAGAAAGTTAGGGATCCAATATGTATAATAGACATAGATCATCAACTAGAGGTGATAAGATCAGAAAATAATTTCATAGACACATGGGGTTTTTATTTATTGAAGGGGGTTCATGTTCTTATGATGCTGAGAGCATAGATGACATCGAGGTACACTTGAGGTACAAACATCTAATGAAATGATGGGTACCCAAGGAACTTTTTCAATTAAACATTGATTTTTGTCTCCATGAGAGGATATATCACATTGCTCCATTATCACTACATGGTTTGGGGTTATTTTCCATGGATGAAATAAAGGTTTTTTATGACAGATTAACTGAATTAATGAAGTATGTTGGACCTTGTTGCAATTACAGAGATTGGATGCAGTTGGTACGATACGTGTGAGGTATGTGAAGATATAGATTGGCTTCAAATTACATACAACTAACATACAACGATAAAAATAAAAAAGCATCTATATATATTGACGGAAGGCTAAAAACATCAGGTAATATTGCAGGGTTTATAAACAATACACAACCCAGGACAACAAATAAGAAACCCAATTACATATTTGAGGGACGTGAAGGAAACCATGTATTCATATGCACAATAAAATCAATAGCTGTTGGAGAAGAGTTATTGATCAATTACAAATTGAATCAAATAGATACAAAAATTGTTATTATGCGGGTAATACGTAACCTCTCATTAATGATTCTTATATTTTATGTTTATAGGTGGTCCAACATGTCTTCATTATTATGTCCCTATTTGTATTTGTAACTTGCTATAATGCATTGATATAAAAAATATGTTTATGAACTTGTTATAATGTATTCACATAAAAAAATGCTTATGAACAATAATATGACATTACATTATTGGCAACACCATTGTCCTAGGGAAACAAGGGGAAGGAACCAATATTAGAGCATTCCACAAATCATCCCGATGAAGATATTATGGATGAAGAAATATATTCCTCTACAAACCCAGTGTAAACAATAAATAAGCTCTTGGGAAGATTAAACAACAAGCTCGCTCCCTTGGTTAATATTCAGCTAAAGGCACAATCAACAAAGGAAAGAATTAAAACCTTGATGTAGAAGATTTGTCACTATGGTGTAAGCATGAATACATTTAATTATATAATTTATTTATTTACAACTTTAGTTTTTATACTCTTACAATTCCTTTATAAAAACCAATATTTTTTCCAGGAGTTTTTGGATGAGTTTGATCCTCATTGTAGGCCTACAAAGGCTGAGGTTGGTACCAATATCATTCCTACACTAGTGCAACAACATACTGGCGCCCATTTTAATCTTCACATGTGAGTTAAATGCATCACTCAGATCGGTACACCCCTATCGTCAATATTAGTATTATGCCCGCTAAGAAGCACATAACAGAATGTGCATGGGATGTTGATAGTGACATTGCACATTTTGAAGCATTCCTTCTTAGATTTACCCATGTCACTAGCACAAGATCACTATTGATTAATTTTTTGGTAGATAATGAGCACATCCCTATGAAAATAGAAAAGTTTCAAAGTATTTAAGAAGTGTTTTTATTATTATGTACAATCTAATTGAAATTTGCATATAATTTGCAACTATTTTAAACTAATGATAATATCATTTTCTACTAGAAATGAATATTTTATAAACACTTGAATGAATTGACTCTTGATATCTTTGGGCCTACCATACGCTTAGGGTGGAATTCCCAAAGTTCCAAGTTAAAATATGGTCTCATTAGAAAGTTGGTTGGCATGTTCAGTGACAATTCCATCCACGAGTCTGAAGTCACCTCGAAAGCAAGAAAATATTAAAATATCTACAGGACCTATATAGGGTTCATCCTAAAAAAATCCCTAAGTATCAGTGCCCTCCAATGTTTCTAGAGAGGGATTGGAATGCCCTCTTGGATGATGCATGGGAGAAGCGGGATCGAAAAATGGAAATACACCACCAGCTCAGGAAGGTATGCGACACTTCTAATAATGGAATTATGATGCTTTATCACCATTGCAACATTAATTACACACTTGAAACTTTTCAATATAGGCTCCCAAATACATTCAAAGCCACAAAATCGAGAATCGAAAAACATGGACAACACAAGCTTGGCTCAGGTGGTTACTCCAAGCTGGCAACACGAATTGTAAGTATAAATAAATCAATTACATCCAAATATTAAATTGTTAACAATTTTAATCAATTGCATAAAAGAACCGAAATTCATGTTTTTATGTAAAATTATAGGGGTTGGAGTTCAATGAATTTCCAACAAAGGAAGAGCTCGAGCTTTATTACAAGCATGACTACCAAGTCGTGGTTGAATGCATAAGAAGCTTGGGGTAAACACAATCTTCCACAACTCATGTCAACGCATAGGTAAATAAAATCAATGAAGAATACTAATAATTTATTACTTGTACAGTCTATCAATTATTATTTTTGGGCATAAAGTAATGTATTTAAGCATTTTAAACATGCAAGCAATGAAGAGACACAACCTAGTGTCAATGGAGTGGCACTAATGAAGGTGGTGTGCAACTCAGTAATGGACTTATTTCATGTGCTATGAAAAATGTAGTATGTATTAGAATTAAAAATATTTAATTGCAAATCTGTGATAACCTTTCTTGTTTCAACTCGAGAGCATGTACATGATGAGGCTACACAAGAAGAAGAACATATGGCCGCATCCGAAACCACAATGCTTGCCCCTACTACTGAAGCAAGTAAATAACACTCTAATTCTCTTTTTATTAATGAAATACTTGTAATAACAATAACAAAAAATATCAATCTAACATTTTTTTCTTGTTCCAGTTGATGATTTTCCCCTCTTGTAGAAGCCTTGATGACATTGTGAGTACATGACCAAGTCGTCAATGAGAGCTTTAGAGGCCATAAGAGCCGAAGGGAAAGAAGCAATTGATGAAGTCATTTATGAATTCTTTTCAAAAGTGAAGAAAAATAAAAATAAATGATTGTACTAGTTATACCATTAGAAACATCACATGTCATATTTATTTTTTATTGTAAAATTTATAGAGATAAGTGTTTTGTGTGTCTGACTAATGAATGAATGAATGTTATGTTAATGAATGATTGTTATATGTTTTTTTATGTATAAAACCACATATGTTTCTTTATGATTTTTTTTTTTTCTAGTGTCTATGCATGACTACTAATGTGTTGATTTCAACTATTTTCTAGTAGAAAGATTGGGTATTGGGGAATTCAGAGTGATGTGAGGGGGGGAAGGGGCCATAAGAGCTTCCACCTTCATGTGGTTGGCTTTGTTCAGTAGAGAATAATTTAGGATTTGGATAATATTGGAGTAAACCTCCCTTAGTCCAACAAAGCAACAACAATGTCAATGCTGACTTCGTTGTTACTTCATCAAATCAAGGGACATTTGCTCCAAGATTAGACTAATCCGATAAATTGTTCTCGAAACCAAGAGGATCTAACTTAGTTATTCATGCACTCAAGTATTTTTAATTAATATTTATTCATAAAAATGTTTGTTAATTTATTTTATTATTTTGATGATTCTTTCTCTAACTATAACTCAATTTATGTGAATTGCAAGTATTTTTATTCTCAATTTATATGTTGTCATCCCAATTTTGACATCAAATCAATTGAGATGGAGCTTTACTAGTGCATTTCATGTATGTTATAAAAATTAAGTCACAGTTTTACTATTTTTCCTTCTAACTTTTTCATATGAGTCTTCTACCCCGATTAACTTCTCTTGTTTAATATAACTAGCACTTTTCTCTACATTGATATTTCTAGTCATGGTCCTTGTAAACTTGCATTTAGGAGACAAACTGACATTGAGAGAAGCTCTTGTTTTCTTGAATCTTGGTCTTTTTATTATTGGCATGAATGATTGAGTTTTTGGATCTAGGGCTTCTTCTTGAACATGTGTTCTAGGTTCAACCCTCAAACCTTTAGCTCTATGACACATTGAATTTATTGCCTTATGTTTTGAACCCTCGACTTTGGAAGAGCTAGGGTTATCATTATGAAATTAATGACTTTCTAGAGCCCCTAATAACTTGTTTTGATCTAAAAATAATGTCCATATGTCATTCTTTTTCATTAACTCTTCTTCTACAATTTTTAATTTTTTAAATTTATATTATATTATACCAAAATTACATTGGTTTCAGCCAAATGATTTGATTTAACTTCATGGGAATAATTCTATTGTTTTTAGGAGTATGATTTGAAGCAATTTGTTGAAGAAAATTCTTGGCACAGTCATATGGCCCAGAAGCAATTGCTTTCGCAACGACACTCCTTATTCCTCTTGCAATTATGCTTGATGAATTTAAAACCTGCTCCAAGACTTCAGTACAATGCACATTTTGTTTATAATTTATATCTTTTTCACTGAGCATACTTAATTTTTTTATCTATGTTCTTGTTCCCCATGTTTTCATCTTCCATTACTGGGTCATATGATCCACTCAAAGGCTCTATTTGTGTTCCATTAATTCCCTGCATAGATCCCGTGTTAATGTCTTCCATCCCCAGCTGAGATGATCCACTTAAAGGCTCTGTTTATGTTTCATTAAAACCCTCAACAATGGAATTGCTGCCCTCTTTTGGTCCATGCTCTTTTATAATAAAGTTGTTCTATTCTTGTTTCCTTATAAAACCTCCAACTACCGAAGATTGTTTGGCATCCAAATCATTACCCTTGGGAATATGATCCACTGTTGAATTTCCAAGCACGACTTCTCCTTCAGGGCCACTTTCAGTCAAACAAACAAAAGCACTTGACATACCATCATCAGGTTCTTCTTTACTTGACTATTTTCGTTGTCCTTTGAATCTATTCTTGTTTTTTAAGGTGTTTCTAAACACACATCATTGAATTGAATATTTTCATATTAGGTGATATGAAATAAGTGTTTTTATTAGTAGTTTGTATGTTCCAGTCAGGACCAAGGGTTTCACCTTGATTAGCTACAAATTATTCTAGTGATGGAATTTATGATAATAAGACATTCTTTAAGTGCCATAATTGTTTTTTTTTTTCTTTTTTTTCCATTTCTATTCTAAATTTAATGATGAGTGTGATAAGTTACTCATAACCCTGACCATCAAAGTACACTACCTCTAGTTAATAATCTACAACTTTATATATTGATTGATGTTGTTATGAATCATGGAATGTTGCTAGCCTAAAATGAAACCCAAATCAATTTTTATTTCATGAATCTAAATTTTGAATTCTAGATTACATATTGCAAATTAGTTATAAATATATTAGAACTAGGAAGAATAGGAACAAATACTTTTTTAAGTAGGTGCGAAAGGGAACGTTTTGGGACCATTTAGACTGTTTGTAAATTTTATTATCATTCTTCTTGGAAAATTGTTAGTATCTATTGTAGAAGTTAAACACAAACACCAAAAATTGTGATGTGATGTTTTTTTATGTGGTTCACAACCCTAATAAAGAAATTAAATTAGATTATGGTATGGAAATTTGAGTGACATCCTAAAATCATAGGTTTTTTATAGTATTGGTGCTTAGTAGGGACTCAATGTTTATAAAAATAACCAACTCCACAAAGTGAACCTACTTTATAGCAACTAAACCAAACATAAAACCTTCCTTGTATCAACTAGATTGAACATACTCTGTCTACAATTAGGAAATATAGATTTAGGAACCTAGAAAGCATGAATCAATGAGAAAATCAAGTGTAGGAAGCATGAAACTTAAATATGCAAGCATACATGGAATTGTATTGGACTTAGATACAAGATTGGATAATTTCATCGATGTTGTTGATGCATTGACTTATCTTCACTTGTATATAGGTTGAAATTTACCCTTTATATGCATCTTTTGTTCATTCATATTGCATAGTTCTATAATTTTTATAGATTTTGACAAAGATTTCAAAGAATTTCCATGAATTCTTCTTTCATTTTCTTCCTCTTGAGAAATCTCTATGAAATTTAAGATGGTGATTCTGGAATTGTTTCTGATTTACACTTCACCTTCCCTTATGATCTGTAAGGTGATTGCAATGTGCCTATACCCAAAATGGCTCTAACACTGCAACTACTAGGGTAAATGGAACTAAGAGAAAAATATGACATATTTGAAGCTCAAATAACATATGTGACAACCAAAAACAAAAGGATTTGGGAACCTGTACATGAAGGCTAGATTACACTTGAAAATATTGATAAATGTATAGAAACTTCTCATATATATATATATATATATATATATATATATATATATATAGATATATTTGTATTTTTGGAATGTATTTATATGTTGGATACATTTGCGTCAAGGTAGCTTGATTGTACATCACCTTTACATGTATTCTAGCACTTATATGTTGATGAACATAGAGAAAATATTTAAAAGTAACATTTATGAACATTTAAAAAACATTTTCCCTTCCTAATTTTAAAGGGTATCTAATCAAGTTCTATTTAGGCTAAGATTGGTTACACTACATCACTTGGATTAAGAATGAAGATATAGTTTGAGATAAAGACCATAATGAGAAAAAAATTAAAACAATATGACATACAAACCTTTCCCTATAATTTTGAAGGATGATTGAATGTTACATCAATATAAACTAAATATATTGTTCTAGCATCTTGGTTTATATCAAGCCCTTGTAGTTTCCAAAATTCAAATTTTAGGAATAAGTTTATTTTGTTATTTTTTCCTTTATGTGTTTTGTAATAGAAAAGAAGATAAAATCTAGTGAATACTATAATAAAGAAGCTCATGACTCTTATAATTTAGTGCATAAAAATATGTAATATTTAACATCTTGTGCTATGGCAATTATGTTGGCCAACTAGAGGGGGAAATAAGGTTTTCGACCTCGATGGTAGGATTCAATTTTCAAGCTCTCATAATGGAAGGGAAATTTTTGTCTTCTTTCACATATGCTAAGATGTGCCATTCCTTCTTCACATCTATAAGTGAAAAAGAATTTGTGACTATTTTATTCAACCATATATTGCAAGGGATATTTCCTTATCGTGTTTTTTATGCATCACGTGCCAAAAGCCTCATGGTGCATGAAAACAACATAATAAAATGGATCTGATTCATATAGGAAGAGTATCTCCTACCTTTTTCTTTGATTCTCTGCAACCACATTCCATTCTCTTTAAATCATTCTGCCATCGAGGCAAAATTTTCCCTATTCATGTCTATGTTTAACCATAATGGTGATAAAAGAGAGAATTGTTAGAGATATCCAACAAGTAAGAGCATATCAACCAAGTGTAGCTATAATGAAATAGTTTTATAAACATTGTTATTTCTTTTAGAAGGTAACTTGTCAATGTCCGATACAAAATCGACATGTGAAATTAGTTCCTTCATAGATTTCAGTTTTCTTTTAGGAAAATTATAGTGCATTTTGTTGCAAGGGATAAATATTCATACCCTTAAAATCACACATTAATGGAACTATTTTATCTCTTGAGATATTTTGATTCTGAGTTGATGAAAATACATCCCATTGTCACTGGAGATCTAAGTATCCATATTCTCACCATGGTTGTGAGGTTTGTGCCAAACACTTTTGATAAATGATTTGTTGATAAAGCTCAAGTGTAACTCCATGATTATCATTAAATATAATCTTCACAAACCTTATATGGGGAAGAGATTACCCAACCTACATTGGGTGCGAATCCAACTATGAGAAATTCCCCTACCTTGTAGGAAACAGCTCACTAGGCTTCTATATTCTCTTTATGACTTATGAGGTAAGTATATGAGTTCTCACCATGGTTGGGATATTTTCATTTTGGACTTACAGATATTTAATAGACCAATAGTTAAAAAATCTCATAATTCAAATGAAACTTCATGCTCATTAATGAATAGGCTATTAACAAACTTTGCATGGTGAGGATATTACCCAAGTCGCATTGGGTGCAAGTCCCATTATGAGAAAATACCTTGTTAAAAAAAATACGCCATTAGATGCAATTGAAAGGGACCATTCTACACTTAATACTACAACACCCAATGGGAAAAAACTATCTTTCATGTATTCTAGTGACATTTGATGATATTGTTTAAAGATCTCAATGGATGATCCAAGGGATTAGTAAAGTGCTCAAGATTAAAAGTGTTCAAAAGTTCTCAAAACATGTACCAAAGTGTATATCTCAATGACCTGAATCTAATGCAACTTGAATCACTCAAAACCGATATCGTATGCTCCCAATATCACATTCTGATCGCTTTCCCAAACAGGTAAAAACTTTGTAGGTTGGATGCAGGATTGCTGACTGGGCATTATGTACGCTAATTGGATAGGGTGATTGAGCAAGTTGACTATGTTTCTTGGTCTAATGGCAGGTTGCCAAGTGGCCTCACCACATTGGTCAAATCTGCCATGTTTTTTATTGGTAGAATTTGTGGTTTGTTGGCCTAATAGATGAGATCCATGTGGGCCAATGGTGGGAAGCCATGTGGCCTCCCAATGGGCTTGCAAAATTTTATTAGGGCCGAAATACCTCCCACCAGATTCAAACTCGAGACCACAAAACCAACATTACAACGCTTTACTAATTGCACTGCGGGTGTTACTTATTAACTATGGTGGCGCATTTTTATTTGAATACATTGCACTATAGAGTTTAGGGAATGGGTTGGGGCTAAGCTCTAGACCCCGGTCACCTTACCACCCATAGGAACACAAGGAGGTGGGAGCCAAGGGCTTGGACTTAGCTCCGACCCAAGGTTCAGGTAACCTACACATATACCCATCGAACCGCAATTATACACTGGAGCGCCAAAAATCATGGGGAGTATAGTTTAAGCCCAGTCCACGGTCCCGACAATGCCATGGAACCACATGTCAACAACGTGGGGTGTTTGGTAGGAAGGCATGGAAGTTTGGTGAATGACCCTGGTTATATGGTGAAAGTCGAAGTTTTGGGGGCTATGCCAATGGGGGCAGGCGGTTAACCCCAACCCCTGGGCGCATGACCCCATGTGGCCCAAGTTTTCCACCATAGGCCTTATTCAACATTTAAACAGAGGAAAAAAATGCACCTAAACCGGTGGGAATCTCACCATCACGAGGTGAAATTTCTGGAGAGTAGTTAGTAGAAAAACTTCTGGAAGGCATAACTTCTTCAGGTTTTGGCCAAATTGAGCCCAACAAGAGCCCAGCTGGGGGATTTTTTACTATTCTGAAGCCATTGGAGACATAATTTTTATATTCCGAGCACTATAAACCCATGTAAACACAAATTTGAGCACTTAATGAAAGGGGCCCAACATTGGAAGCTGGACCAAGAGATGTAGCCCAGGAGAGGGGTGAACTCCTTTATCATTTTTGTTTTCATGTGTTTATGATATGGTATATTTGTCTTTGTTTTATGCTATTAACTAAGTTTTAAAATAATTATTTAATGTGTTTTTCAAAGTGATCCATTTTCGTAAAATACATAAAATTTTACTTGCAAATTTTTCCATCGCCTTCAAGTTTGCATAACAACTCAGTTTGTTATCAAATCTCAAGGTTATTTTGAAGGTTTGATTTTGTTTGCAAGTGTTTTCTATTGCTTACAATGTTGAAGCTCAAAAGAAGAGAAGGAGAACTAGTGGAGCTAAGGTCTCAAAATGATTCAAGGAGAACACGCATATCTCAAGCTTCACCAATTATGACACATGAAGAAGGTCATGCAGGGATGTATGAAGATGAAAGAACTTTCAGAAAAGATTTATTTGAAATGTATAAAATGGTAAAAGTTCTTTATGATGAGAGGAACTCGAGGTTTCAAGGAGAGAGCTCAAAACCTTCAAAAGGAGATGGGGGAAATCAAGGCAAACATCCAAAAGGGAATGGAGGGAATGTTGGAAAGTCACCACCTTCACCTCCATCTTCATCTCATCCTCATCTCCTTCTACTTCTTCCCCTTCACAAACACCTCCAATTTCTCCAAAGGGACATGGTAAAACTCCTTTGTTAAAGCTTGACATAAAGTTTGAATTGCCTATATCCAATGGAGAGGTAAATACCGAGAAATTAGATAATTGGATTCGTAAGATTGAAGTGTATTGAGGGATACAAAGAATCAAGGGTGATGAGACCAAAATTCAGCTTGCTTCTCTTAGGTTTTTAAGTGCAACACTTATTTGGTGGGAGAAAAAAACTCAAGAGGAATTGAAGAAAAGTGGTAAGGTTTTATCCTCTTGAAATGATTTTGTTGTTGTAATAAGAAGACAATTTTAACCACTAGCATACATGAAAAAAGCTATAATGGATTGGAAAAACTTTAGGCAAGCTAAGGGTCAAAATGTGCAAAGCTATAGTCAATAATTTAGGAAAATAGCTTTGATTTTGGGTATAGTTTTATCCTCTCAAGACACTCTACTCAAATACATTGGAGGTTTACATATTTATTTGAGAAACACAATTCTCATGTTTAACCTTAAAAAACTAGACAAAGTTTGTGTACATGCAACTCATTTAGAAACAAGAGGGAAAAAAAATCCATTCAAGGGTGGAGATCAAGGAAAGGGGAAATTCAAAGGAAAAAGGAAGATGAATGCTTCAGTAAAAAAGAAGGGAGAAAAACTCACATATAAACATTGTTCAAAGGAAGGTCATGATGAAGACCACTGTTGGAAACTTCATCCTGAGATGAGACCCAAAAAGTTTAACAACAAAGGGAAACAAAAGACTATTGCAACTACACAACATGATTTAGGATCTAATTTCGGGGATGAAACAAAGATCACAACCATGGGATTTAAAGGTAAGGACTCTATTGAAAGTACTAGTTCTTCAAGTAGCCTCAATGAAACTCAACATGAAAAGGAAATAATAGAGCTTTTCCACATTGGAGTCATTTCAAAACATACCAATATAGATACTTTGTTTGATAGTGGATCACAAGAAAACCTTATTTCAGAAGACATTATTAAGAAATTGAATTTGGAAAACACTCCTCATCCTAAGCCTTATCCTTTAGGTTAGATATGTGAGAATGCAAAATTGGACGTGACAAAAAGATGTAAACTGAGATTTGCCATCACTTCAAATTTTATAGATGAGGTGGAGCTTGATGTAATTCCACTAGACATTTGTGGTATTGTTTTGGAAAGATCATATCTATATGATAGGAGAGCCATATTTCATCACCATGAGAAAAAATATCACTTGTTTAAATATGGGATTGAGTACATTGTTAGATCACATAACAAGAAGTTGAATTTATCACTTGTGAATGCTGGAAAAATGAAGAGGCTTGTTAATGCTAGTAATAATTTTGTACTCTTAATGATAAAACCCAAAGAGAATGTTGAAAATGAAGCCTTCCAAGGATGTGATGCAAGATTAAAATCTGATTTGATTGAGGTTGTTAACACCTATGATAATATTTTTTAGGAAGCTAAAGGATTTCCTCCTAAAAGAGGAATCCAACATGAGATCCAATTGCAGCAAGATTGTCCTCTTCCAAACATTGGGATGTACAGGATGTCAGTCATGGAGAATGCAGAAATCAAGAGAAAAATCCAAGAGTTGCTTGATAAAGGGGTGATCAGACCAAGCATATCATCATGCAGGTCTCCAATTGTTTTAGTACCAAATAAAGATGGTACATGGTGCATGTGTGTGGATTTCAGAGCCTTGAACAAGATCACAATGTAGAATTCCTATAGAAACTCCAATAGATCTAGAATTTTAGTTAAATTAAACACAAGTAATTTGTTGATATTCAAGCGAGGAGAGAAAAAATTTTCTCCATAAAATCAATTTATTAAATTAATGAACAATAGTAATACATGATAAACCAAACCTCTAATCCCAAAGTGAGGTGGTTATATAGAAATTGTCGAATCTAGAAAACTAGGAAAAAACTAGTAAAAAACTAGAAAAGGCTAAGAAAAGCTAAAGGGAGGCCTAAAATAGCAACAATGACTCAAGACAACATATGCCAACTATTAGCCATGAGGAAATCATGAGGAGGGGCGCATTTCTCAAGGAAGGAAACTTTAAAACATGATAAAATGGTCCGGGGAACCAAATCCCTTGATTTAAGGGGGAATCTTCATGTGGGGCGCCAATCCTCAAATAGCTCAAGTGGATGAGGTGTGGTTAGGTGTGAACATGCACTTAGATGTCTAAATGGTTTAGGAAAGTGGTTGGACCAATATTTCCATAATATTAAGCCTTTAAAGGCAAAAAGCAAGGGAAAGTTGGTCCACTGAGCTAGTTTACCAAAAACCAAGTGTGAACATGATTTTTAGTGCATGTGGCTAAGTCAAGGATACTTAGGCTAAAAAATAAATGTAGATGTTAGAATTATATTCCAACACCCCCCCTTCTTCCTAACTCACTTATCTAAACTGAGTCCCAACCAAGATGCCATGTTAGGTACTCAAGGACAATAAATAAAAGATCCTCATAAAATAAAGAAAGAGGGAAACCCTCGTGGGAAAACCCTCTCCCCAAAAGAGGAAAAAAGGGCTAAGTGGCTAGAAGGGCCTACTCAGCTGTCTCCACCACTCCAAGCATATCTCTCATTTCTGAAAATTTCTTTTCAGTTAAAGACTTGGTGAAGATGTCTACAACCAACTGCTCAGTGGGGCAGTACTGCAGTGATATGACTCAGTCACGGATCAGCTCATGGATGAAATGCATGTGAATCTCGATGTGCTTGGTCCTCTGCCTATGAATTGGATCAATCGATATCTGAATGGATCCCTGATTGTCACAAAATATGATACTTGGAAGTGGATACTGAATACCAAACTTGGAGAGAAGCCCCTGCAACCAAACAACCTGTGTAGCTGCATTCACTGCACCTCTATACTCTGCCTCAGCTGTAGATAAAGCAATCGTGGATTGGTTCTTGCTAGACCAACAAAAAGGCCCTAAACCAAAGCTGATAACACAACTAGAGGTATACTTGCAGTCTGTACCATCACCAAACCAATCAGAATCTGTGTACCTAATCAGTGAAAGTGGGCAATCTGTAGCATAGAAGATACCAAAACTGGAAGTACATTTCACATATCTAAGGTTTCTCTTTGCAACTTTCTAGTGAAGCTCATGGGGCTCATGCATATATCTTGAAAAAAACTCCTACTGCAAAAGATATATCAGGGTGGGTGTGAGTAAGATACAACAAACTCCCAACCAACTATCGATACACTGTACTATCCACCAAAGGTGTAGTACCCACATCCTCAAATCTGATCCCCGAAAGAAAGGGAGATATTGTTGGCTTGCATTCTGTCATCTGAAAGTGAACAAGTAGATATGATGCATACTTAGACTGTTCCATCTTGATCCCTGAAGTAGACTGAGAAACTTCAAGACCAAGAAAGTAGTGCAACAGTCCCAAATCTGTCATGGAAAATCGATCGTGCAATGCTGATTTTTTCGAATCAATAGACGAGGTAAGGTTCCCTATCATTAGTAAATAATCTACATAAAGTATTATCAGCAAAATGGAATCATCATGTTACAGCAAATAAACATTCAGATCAGATTTGCATCGAATGAATCCAATGGAAAGCAGGAAAGAATCCATCTTTGCATACCAGGCTCTAGGAACCTGTTTTAGGCCATATAAAGATTTCTTTAATTTGCAAACGAGGGAAGAGTTCTGAATGTATCCCTGTGTTGCTCCATATATATCTCCTCCTTGAGATCTCCATGAATAAATGCACTCTTCACATCCATGTGATGAACTTCCCATCTACGAGAAGCAGCGATGGCTAAAACTAGTCAAATGGAGTCCATTTTTGCAACAGGTGCAAATGTCTCCTATGCCATGTACCTGTGAGTATCCTTTTGCAACAAGTCAAGAATTGTACTTGCTGATCTCACCATATGCAGCAATCTTTTTTCAATAGATCCATCGGCATTGAACAAGCTTTCTTCCTTTCGGAAGTGGAACCAAGTCCCATGTGTTGTTTTCCATGAGAGCAGCATACTCTTCATCCATGGCAGCCTCCCAAAGTAGGCTTCTAGTAGCTTTAGAGTGTGACTATGGATCTGAACCAAGTTTTATATAGAAATCTATGGGAAACAATGGTTCAGTGGCAGCCAGGGCTTGAGGAGCCCCAAAAAATTGTGATCTAGTCTTTCTCTCATCCGCAGGATCACCGACTAGTTCACCTGCATCTTGCAGGGTTTTCTCTGCCCAAGTTGGCAGCTGAGTTGGAGTAGCCATGACCTGATCCTCATCCTCTAAATCAGACCTAACAGGCTTCTTTGATGGCTGGTCTAAATTTCTCAAAGAAGTTTCAGACTCCTCCTTATCAGTGGTAACAAGCAGTTCCTCGGCAGGGTCCGCTGAAAAATGATGCAGAGATTCTTCTTCAAACTTCACACTTCGAGCTACAAGGAAATTTTTAGTGGGGGAGTCCAACAATCTATATCTTTTGACACTGTCGGGATATCCAACAAATATACATTCAACACTTTGAGGCTCCAAATCCTTCCTCTTATCTGTCGAAATGTGAGCCCATGCTCGTGAACCAAAAATGCAAAAGTGTGACACTTTTGGTTTCTTACCAGTCCAACATTCAAATGGAGTGGTGCCTTTGAGTGCTTTGTGAGGAATGCGGTTCTAAATGTATGATGCACAATTAATAGATTCAGCCCATATCTTAGGAGCTAATGATTTGGATTATAGCATACAATTGGCCATCTCTTTTAATGGTCGGTTTTTCCTCTCCGTGACACCATTTTGTTGTGGTGTATATGGCACTGTGTTTTGTAGTTGTATACCTGCATCAATACAAAGATGTTGCACATATTTTTTGAAATACTCCCCCCAATTATCAGTACGGAGTATCTTAATCTTACACCTAGGATCATTCTCAACAAGTTCTTTAAATTCTATAAGGCATTCAAATACTTCCGATTTTAATTTCAAAAAAAATACCCAAGTAAAGCGAGAGAAATCATCTATGAAGGTGAGTACGTATCGAGCCTTACTGATTGAAGGCTGTGGGAATGGGCCCGTGATTTCAATTTGAATCAGCCCAAGAGGTGAAGAATCTCTCTGTGCCTTCCCTTTGTCAAACTTTTGCTCTAGATGCTTGCCAAGAATGCATCCTTGACATACACCACTTGTGAATTTAATAGCGGGCAATCCTTCTACCATGTTTTCCTTGCTGAGTTGATGCAAGTACTTATAGTTTAGATGGCCAAATATTTCATGCCATAACCTGTTGATACCATTAGATTGTGACATAAATACAATGCTAATAGATTTAGGAAAAGAAGAAAAAAAACGAGAAGCATTATCTGCAATTCCATGCGTAAGCTGTGAGCCCATGGAAATGTCGGTAATCACTGCAGAGTCTAGAGTGAACTCGACCTTCCTTCCAGATCTGGAATGAGTGATATGATATATCGAGAGAAGATTTGCAGACAACGAGGGAACATGAAGCACATTTGTGAAGTAGCCCCCTTTAAGGTCTACAATTCCTTCTCCGCACACCTTTGCGGGTGTGGCATCTCCCAAGTAAATTGGGGATCTAGTGCCTTCCTCGATGGAGGAAAATTCATCTTTTGATGCAGCCATATGGTTTAATGCACCTGAATCAAGGATCCAAGCTGATGGAGTGGATGTGACAGCCATTAAAGTATGACCATCTCGTGCTCTCCCTCTCCCATCTCCCGTTCTATTATCATCCTTCTTATTTGCATTCTCAGGCATGGTGAGATTGTGCTGCTACAATTGCTTAGCCATCTCATCAATTGTTTTCCTCATGCAATTTTGTTTGGGATGAAAACCTTTGGAAAAATAGTTGAAAAGTGTTATTTCCTTCGTCTTCTTACCCTTAGGCAAATAAGAGCTCTCTAAAGATTGTATGGGTCTCTCCTTCGATTCATTAAATTTAACCTTCCCTTTTTGCTTGTCTCTTCCACTACTCTTTGGAGCATCAATGGCTGTAAGTGTTTGGTTCTTTGAATGCTTGATGGCACCCATTTGGACTAACTTATCTTGCTCTTGAGTCAATGTTGCAATGAAGTCATTCAATGGAGGCATTTTCCATTTTTCTTGAGTCAATTTAGATGCTTGAAAAGATGATACAAATACAGAATATTCAAGGCCTAATTTCAAGAGAATCGAAAGGATGAGTTAATCTTCCTCTTTCTTGACTACACATACATCAATTTCAACGAGGAGGGATTTAAACTTGGTGAAGTATTCTTACAGGTTGCTGAAATGATTTGGACTAAGGGATATGAGTTCATTCTCCAATTGATGCACTCTCATTTCATCCTGCTTGGCGAATAGTCCTTCCAATGTGGTCCAGACTGCATCGGGAGTAGTGGCTCTGCTGACATGAAAGAGGAGTTCTATGGAAATAGATAGGCATATCAGCCCAATTGCTTCATCTGATTTATTGAAATACTTGATCTTCTCCGCTGCAGAAGTCGGTTCGGTTTCTGTTCCCATTGTTCCCCTGTAAAGCCCTTTGCTTCGGAGGAGCAGAGTGCTCTCTGTCTTCCATTCGAAGTAATTGAAAGGATTTAGAACAATTTTTGTGGGCTGAAAGAGATGATCCATTGCTGATTTTTGTGCCTCCTGATTATCTATACCTGCAAATAAAACTGTGTACAATCCACTAGATTCGAACTAGCTCTGATACCATGTAGAATTCCTGCAGAAACTCCAATAGATCTACAATTCTAGTTAAATTAAACACAAGTAATTTGCTGATATTCAAGAGAGGAGAGAAAGAATTTGCTCCATAAAATCAATGTATTAAATTAATGAACAATAGTAATACATGAGAAACCAAACCTCTAATCCCAAAGTGAGGTGGTTATATAGAAATTTCTGAATTTAGAAAACTAGGAAAAAACTAGTAAAATACTAGAAAAGGCTAAGAAAAGCTAAAGGGAGGCCTAAAATAACAACAATGACTCAAAAAAACCTATTCCAACTATGAACCACGAGGAAGCATGAGGAGGGGTTCATTTCCCAAGGAAAGCAACTTTAAAACATGCTAAAATGGTCCGGGGGACCAAATCCTTTGATTTAAGGGGGAATCTTCATGTGGGGCGCCAATCCTCAAATAACTCAAGTGGATGACGTGTGGTTAGGTGTGAACATGAACTTAGATGTCTAAATGGTTTAGGAAAGTGGTTGGACCAATATTTCCATAATATTAAGCCTTTAAAGGCAAAAAACAAGGGAATGTTGGTCCACCGAGCTAGTTTACCAATAACCAAGTGCGAACATGATTTTTAGTGCATGTGGCTAACTCAAGGATACTTAGGCTAAAAAATAAATGTAGATGTTAGGATTATATTCCAACACACAATACATAATTATTACCTCTTCCTCGAATTAATGATTTACTTGATCAGTTAAAAGATGTTGTGTATTCCACTAATTTGGACTTGATAAGTGCCTATCATCGGATTAGGATTGTTGAAGGAGACATATTGAAGGAAAATTTCAAAACCAAACAAGCTTTTTTTGAATGGGTGTTTATGCCATTTTGGCTTTATAATGCTCCTACAACATTCATGAGAGTTATGAATGATGAATTTATTAGTTTCTACTTAGATGACATATTGATTTTCAACAAAACTCATGAAGAACATGTTAGGCATGTTAGGAAAGTATTAGATGTCTTAAAGAAAGAAAATTTGTTTTTAAAGATGTCTAAATGTGAATTTGGAAAAACCTCGTTAGTGTATTTGGGACATATTGTTGGAGGGGGTGAATTGAAGATAGATCCCTCAAAGGTCAAAGTCATTGTGGATTGGCCTAAACCCAATAATGTAACAGAGGTTAGGATATTTTTGGGAGCAACCCAATATTGGAGAAAGTTCATTTCTAACTTTTCATCAATTGCAGCTCCATTACATGCCTTGACAAGTGTGAAATAAGTTTTTTAGTGGGGAGGCAAGAAACAAAAATCCTTCGATGCATTGAAAGAGAGAATCAATACAACTCCAGTACTTGCACTTCCTGATTTAAGACAACCATTTGAAATACAAACCGATGCAAGTGACTATGCCATGGGAGTGGTCTTGATGCAACATGGTAAGCCCATTTGTTACCATTCTGAAACTTTTAATGGTGCAATAGTTAACTATCCTACATATGACAAATAATTGTATGCATTGGTGCAAAGTGTGAAAAAATGGAAACACTATTTGATGGGAAAGGAAACTATCATTCACATAGATCATCAACTATTGCAATACTTGCAATCACAAACCAAGCTACAACAAGCGATGGATTTCATATGGATGGGTTTCTTGCATCAATTCCACTTGGTGATAAGGTATAAGAAAGGTATCTATAACAAATGTTCTAACATGATTTTGAGACCAATTTTCAGTGATTCAGTTATTATTAAGCATAATTCTATCATGCGTGAGAGTTATGTTGACCAATATGCTTTAGATGACAATTTTAAAGATGTATATGCAACTTTGTGTCAAGGAAACCAAGTAGAGAAATTAGATTACCATGTTCATGGTAAAATTTTGTATCATCTTATCAAGCTATACATTGTAGGTTTTAACCCCGTATAGAAATTACCTGAATAGGAATTCTAAAAAACAGAAAATAAAAAAAGGTAAAAGCATAATGCATAAAACAAATATACACAGAGATTTTCCCCTAGATCCCAAAACTGGGACTATCAGCTTGATTTTTCATTATGTTCATTTCAATGTTACAATACATATATATACATGCTGAAGCATCCAATACCATGGACCGAAAAACCATCGCGCCCAAAACCATGTGCTAAAACCATGCACAAAACCATAGGTAGGTTCGTCTCACCTAATATAGGGTCCCAAACAAATTTCCCTGGGGTGCTTCCCTGGAGCTTGTAGAGGGGGTCTATCCACCCCCCTCAAACCCCCTGGACAAGGGGGGTTGTCGCCCCCCTGTGACCCCCCTGCTATGCAATTCGTGCAACGAAGGGGGGGGCTCTGCTTCCCCTCTAACCCCTCAGATAACTAGGGAGGCTAGTCATGGAAAGAATATAACACAGCCCAACATGCATTCCATAAGGTGAAAGAGTCAACATCTTAAGGGAAGCACATACTTCTCTTACTGTTGTCCATTTTGGTGTAGGCAAGATGGTGGCACAATTACAAAGGTATTATTATTGGCCTCATATGAATGAAAGTGTCTCACGATATGTAATAGGATGTTCTTTATGTGCTACTAATAACCCTATCAATATAAATTTAGGATTTTATACTCCACTTCCAATTCATTCCTATCCTTGGGAAAGTGTTTCTATGGACTTTGTAGGAGGGTTTCCTATGTCTAGGAAAAATCATGATTATCATTATTTTGTGGTGGATCATTTCAGCAAGATGTGTATTTTGATTCCTTGTAAGAAGCAGGTTACAACTAAACAAATTGCACAAATGTTCTTTCAAAATGTATGGTTACATTTTGGGTTTCCCATTGGGGATATACCAATTGTTTATACATGGCTGAAATATAACAATTATTACATCATCCTTCCCATGCATAGTGGGGAAGCAAATTACACCATATGTCCAATAAGACTCATTCGAAAATAGACTATGACAGAAGGTGACATATTACACCCGAGATATTTACATGACCTATGCAACAATGAATATCTGAAACCATAGTTCAAATTAGCAACCATAATACCAATAATGCAAAATGTTTGTGAAGGCTAATTCTCCCCCTAAACCTATGCTACCCACTGTTTTTCTATCAGAAAAAAATATACGCTTCTTCAACCACAAAACTTGCATATATATGCGACTATCCTTCATGAAACCTGTATATAGGAATCTTCTTTTGAAAATTAGATTTAACAGTAGAATGATGCAGAAACTACTCCCAGCTTTTTTCTGAGATATTCAAATGTTTCTTTGGGAAATGGTTTGGTAAATATATCAGAAACCTGTTCTTTGGAGGGAACATACTCCAGTTTAACCTTTCGTTCAAGCACTTGTTCTCGTAGAAAATTGTACTTAATGGGTATGTGCTTGGTCTTGGAGTGCATGAAAGGATTTTTTGAAATACTGATGGCACCTGTATTATCACATAAAATGGATATGGGTGGAGAACATGTGATTTGAATATCTTGCAATGTTTGCATCATCTAGAGTAGTTGTGTGCAACTAGATGCAGCAGCCACATATTTCGCTTCAGCTGTAGATAAGGCAATCGAACTTTGTTTCTTGTTGAACCAAGATACTAACCGTAATCCCATATAGAATGCACCTCCACTAGTGAATTTTTGATCATCAACATTTCTTGTGCAATCTGCATCTGTATATGCATGAAGAGTAAGATTTGTATCTTTAGGATACCATAGACCAAAGTCTTGAGTTCCTTGAAGATATTTGAATATCCTTTTTACAGCCTGAAGATGTGATTCCTTTGGATTTGCTTGGAATCTTCCAAAAATTCCTACTACATGCATGATATCAGGTCTGGTAGTTGTTAGAGAGAGTAGACTTTCAATCATAGATTTGTATGTTGGTTGATTCACTGTAGGTGATTCATCATTATAACTGAGATTGCATCCTGTTACCATTGGAGTACATATTGGTTTAGAATCTTCCATTCCGTACTTCTTCAGAATCTGCTTGAGATATTTAGTTTGTGAAAGAAAAATACCATCTTTTATTTGTTGTACTTGTAGACCAAGAAAATAAGTAAGTTCACCAAGTAAGGACATTTCAAATTCTTGCTGCATAACCGAAGCAAATCTCTGACTCATAGATTCTTCATTGCTACCAAAGATGATATCGTCAACATAAACAACAATAATTAGTAGTTTATCATTCTCAATCTTGGTGTATAAGTTGTTGTCCGCGAATCCTTTTGTGAACACTTGTTCTTGTATATATTTTTCAAGGTGATAATACCAAGCCCTTGGAGCTTGTTTCAATCCATAAAGATCCTTTTTGAGCTTGCATACAAGCTTTGCATCATTTCCTAGAATGAATCCTTCTAGTTGTTCAATATAGACTTCTTCTTCTAACTCTCCATTAAGAAATGCATATTTTACATCCATTTGATACACTTTGAATTTCTGAAAACTTGAAAGAGAAAGAAACATTCTTATGGCTTCAATTCTGGAAACAGGTGCAAATTTTTCTTCAAAGTCTATACCTTCTTGTTGAGAATACCCTTTAAATACAAGTCTTACTTTGTTTCTAATAACCTCTAATAACCTCTTCATTTTCATTCAATTTATTCTTGAATATCCTTTTTGTTCCTATAACATTTTTATCAAGAGGTCTAGGAACTAGTTCCCAATTATCATTCTTTTCAATTTGGTCAAGTTCTTCATTCATTGCCTTAATTCAACATTCATATTTTCTAGCTTCATTAATTCTTTGTGGTTCTATGGAGGATAGTAATGCTAGATAACTGGAAGTTCCTACAAGAGTTCTTCTTGTCTGTACTCCAGACCCTTTTTCTCCTAGAATTTGAGATTTTGGATGATTCTTTTGGACATACCTAGATGGAGTCTTTTCCGTGTTAGTTGTATCTTCTTTTAATGCTTCATTGGCTTCTTGCTCTATATCATTTTGATTTGATATAGGAAAGCATTAACCGTCTTCCTCATTGTCATCATCCTTTTTCAGTTCCAGATTTTTGCATGCTTCATCAATTACTACATCAATGCATTCAACAATTTTCCGATGTCTCTTGTTATAACATTTGTATCCTTTACTTATCGATGAATAACCAAGAAGAATTCCTTTGTCTGCTCTAGGTTCAAACTTACTAAGTTTTTCATCAATATTTTTGATGAAACATTTGCTTCCAAAAACTCTAAAGTGTTTTATAGTAGGAGGCTTACCATACAAAAGTTCATATGGATTTTGATCACTATTTACCCAAACATTAGCTTTGTTGAGAATAGTCACGACCGTAAATGCAACTTCACCCCAGAAGGTGGCAGGAGTTCCAGATTCATCAAGCATAGCTCGAGCCATTTGTTGAACTATTTTTTTCATTCTTTCCACTACGCCATTTTGTTGAGGAGTTTTGGAAATAGAGAACTGCCTTTTTATTCCATGTTGTTCACAAAAAAAATTCATTTGATATGAATTCTCCCCCTCAACCAAATCTGAGACATTTGATTTTTCGATTTGATTCATTTTCAACTAAGGCTTTGAAGGATTTAAACTTTTCAAATGCTTCATCTTTATGCTTTAGTATACCTATCCGACACATTCTAGAGAAATCATCAATGAATAAAATAAAGTGTTCTTCTCCACGAGGTGAATTTTTCCTTGTTGGTCCACACAAGTCAGTATGGATGAGTTCAAGAGGCTTACTTGTTGATCCTTCTTTTTCACTAAAATGAACTCTGTTTGCTTACTGACTTGACATGGTTTGCATATGGTATTTTCTAGGATGCTGATATCTGGAAGATCACAAACTGCCTTGAGCATGCATGATTTTCTTATTTGAGAAAATCTTAGATGCCCCAATCTTCTGTGACATAACCAATTTTCATCTATTTTTCTTAGATAGCATTGTTTTTGTCCTCCTTTCAGTATGTATAGATTTTTTGGAGTTCTTGTACCTTTGATTATGATATTTCCTGTATCAAGCTCACAAACCACACATCCGTTTGATCGAAACACAAATTCATTTCCTTGATCACACATTTGATTGACACTCAACAAGTTATGTTTTAAACCATCAACATACATGACATTTCCAGCTTTAACCTTTTCTTTCAAATAAATAGAACATTTACCTTTAATGACAACTGGTGTGTCATTTCCAAAGGAGACATTCTTTTTCTTTTCTAAGAATTATATGAATGAAGTTTCTCTTTATCACCTGTCATGTGTTTAGAGCATCCGTTGTCAATGTACCACTAATTTCCTTGTCTTTTTACAAACAGAGCTATGCCACATCTTTCTGATTGAAATTCCTTCTTTCTCCATACCATGAAATTTGATGACGTTTGCTCCTTTTGAAATGTTGGCTAAATTTTTTTCCTGCATTCATATTATTCATGACCAAAGTTATTACAAAATGAACATTCAATTTCATCTTCAAGAGGAGAAAATTTATTATAAGAACTTTTCTTGATTCCTGTTACACTTCTTTGATTTCGTGCTTCTCTAGTCATGATAGTTTTGTAAGAAAAACATTGAGCAACCTTATGCCCAAAGTTATGGCATGGAAAACATTGTCCATTAAAGAAGTTTCTGTGATCATAGAATATTTTTGTATTGTTTACCTTTTGGTTGATGCTTCTATTGATGTTCATCCTTGGAGTGAAATGAGCATGATTTACCTGATGAGTACTTTCGCTGAAGATTGACATACCATTCACAAGTCTTTGCTGCATCAAGGTAAGTTTTGGTGGAGGCTGATGGCTTTTGTGATTGGGATGATTCTTCAGTATATTCAAGACCTACCTTTATAAGAGGAGAATGTTGAACTTTGATGATTTAATTTAAAGTTTCTAATCCTTTAGCAAATATAAGATTAAGAGATTTTGTCTTCTCAAGTTCTTTTCTTAGACCCACAACTTCACATTCTAGATTTTCATCGTTCTTTTCTCTTTCAGTGAGTTGATGTGTCAACATGTCTATGATCATATTCTTTTCTTACCAATAGATTTTGAGTTTAGTGAATTCTTCAAGAAAGTCTTCCTCTTCTAAGGCATCCAAAAAATCATCATTGTCGTAAGCCATGAGTGGTTTATAATCTTGTTCAGATTCATCTTCATCACTATTAGATAATCCATCAATATCTTCATGAGTATAGTAACTTCTTCTATTAAAAACCTATTTTCTATAGCCTTTTGCAGATTCCTTTCCTTTTTCATGATTATCTTTATGAGGACATTTTGTAGCATAATGGCCAACTCTAGCACAAGCAAAGCATTTGAATGGTAGCTTACCTCTGAATCATCTGTAGCCCCGTTGAAGCTTCTTGACAAAGTTTACCTCATCTTCTTCTTCTGAAATATATCCTAATTCATTGTGCTCTTCCTTTCTTTTCCTTTAGCTGAAGTTTTGAAAGTGGCTTCTCTCATATCCTAATTCCATGAAGTTGAACCATAGTAATAGATTGAATATCCTACTTTTCTTTTATGGCAAATACTTTTAACTCAAATTTAGAAGACAAGGATCTCAAAATTTTCTCTACTAAAGTAGCCTCCTTTATCTCTTCACCTAGATTATTCATGCAATTAACAATCTCATCTACACGCAAAAAGTAACTAGCAATACTTTCATCACTATGCATCTTAAGAGTTTCATACTGAATTCTGAGATTTTGGAGCTTAGCACATTTTACCTGGGAGTCTCCTTTGTAGCTCTGAATGATTTTTTCCCATATCTCTTTGGTTGTCTTGAGTTGCATGACTTTGACAAATTTTGATTATGATAGACTTCCCAATAAAATGTTGAATGCTTTGTCATTCATTTCATATAACTTCTTACCTGTTGTATCTATAGGTATTGTTGCTGGAAATTAGTATCCTCCTTCCACAATTTCCCAAACATCGGCTCCAAGCGACTAAAGATAGGCTCTAGTTCTTATTTTCCAATATACCAAGTTGTTCCCACTGAAGATTGGTGGTCTGATAGATCCCATGCCTTCGTGATTGTTCATCTTGAAAGATCTCCCTTCAAGCGATCAAGCTTCTTCTAAAGGACCTGCTTTGATACCAATCGTTGGAAATAATACTGAGAGGGGGCATGAAACCATATTTACAATTCAATGATCTTTCATTTCCAAATCAGATTTATATGCGCTACTTCAGTGAAGTGGACTTGTGTGTCCACGCTACTGTGATTAAAGAAACCAATGTATACCCAGAGAACTTATGATTTAGTTAATTTATCACGTGTTGATATTTAATCAGTCCATCAATATCTCTTTATACAGTAACTATGTGCAGTAATAACATAATAAACCATCACACATAAGCAACACACATGAACACCAATATTTAAGGTGGAAACCCAATGTGGGAGGAAAACAACCTGCTACTATCGTCTTTGTCTTCTTAATATAAAGAAAATTGGTTTACAATATTGTACTGGTGCAGACTCATATCAGTGTGCAGGCACCCACCTATAGAAGGCTACAACCTTCTCTCGTTTTCCAGCTTCTACTCGAAGGGAGCTACAATCCCCTAGCTCTTGTACTAGCCTATATGATTACTAGTGTGTAGGTGCCAGCCTACAGAAGGCTACGACTTTCTCTCTTCCTCTAAGGACCACGTTTCATTAATTTTCAGATTGGATGCTCTTGGTACACAACCACACAATACAATGGCCTTGTTTCATCAAATTTTCACATTGGACCCATCAGAAAATTTGAAGCTCAAACTCTATAAAAATAACTGCATCAACTAACAACCAATCAATTTGAACAGTCAGATCACTGTCACCAAAACACTATGCTGAACCCAGAAACCTGCATCATCATTCAAAACCAACGGCAACCTTAAAAATCATACATTATAATGTATACACTACTTTAATGAACCCAACTTGCATGTATACACTGCTTCCTGTAACAAAACCTGCATATACCTCCAAACTACTGAATCAAATCTATACCAACTAGTAATATTTTGAACATCTACTGTCAATTTACAGAGACCCAGATAGTCAGCAACAAAGAAAACCCTTATCACTTAATCAATCAGTCAATCATACACAAACTCCTTATGCATTCAGTTTTACTTTCACATCTAAGAAGACTTCATTGATAGACAGCAGTAAAACAACATCATTGATCAGATAGATTAGTTACTTCTAAAGAACAAGCTTTTCTTTTTCATATGCTATTTGGAAGAGTCGAACCTGCATGTATACACGCCTTTACCAAGGCTAACCAGCGTATAGATCTGCAAAGTACTTTTATCATATTAAAACTCCTTTTGATCAAGATAAAAGAATTATTTTGAAAAATTTATGAGATTGTTGAAGTGATTAATCCCCAGAGAATACAAGGCGTTAAGAACAAAGAAATTGTTAGACATTCTTGGGTATTCTATTCTTCAATATTTGAAAGTTATTTATTTGACCTTTATCAATATAAAGATATACTTTGAACTTGTAGTAGAACTGATCGCAAAAGAAGATCGATCAGCCACATTAAGGTTAAAGTTGGGGTATAACAAAGGTTGGGTAAGGAAGTATATAGAGAAGAGAAGTGGGTAATACCCGGGGCCCCTTCTCCCTCTTCGATGGGGGTATCATTTTTTTTTCTTTTTCCTTTTTTTCTATTACCTTAAGGGTGCCAGTTGGGCATATTGACTTTTTTGCATACTCGAACATAGCACGTCCATGCTCAATCCAAGGATATTCATACAAAAGAAAGGTTTTTAATTTTTTTAAACGAATGATTAGAGTACCAATTGGATCCAACAACTGATTTAATAGTCTATAATTCATACTTTGGATAGATGGAGATTTTTATGATGGATCTATGCAACGCGGGAAAATTTTGGGGGATGAAAAAAATATTTTTAGTTCCCTCAATTTAGAAGATATTGATTCTTCAAATATATTGAAAATGCCCTCTAATCAGATCCAAGAACTGAAGGATACAATTTCGAAGACACAAGACTTATTAGTGATATTAACTTACAACTTCATTGCTATTCCAGACTTTAGACAAATACCCAGATCATGACATTTAAAGAATAAAACATGCGTAAGCAATCAAATCTAGTACAACCAATATCAGATCATACAATGATAAGTCATTTTAGGTCTCATGATCCTGATCCAACATTGTATCCAAGGTGCACAAAATATTTCATATCATATCATAATCATAGCCCCTGCAACATAAAATATACTTCAGATAGAAGTATTCCTGAGAAACCCTTTCACTTGCACACTTGGTCCTTTGATCTTCTCCTCCTTATATAGTTTTTGGCCTTCCTCAATACCTCAGACCAAAACAACACTTAGATCCTGTGGTATTCTTGGACGGGATCAAATAACCATTACTCGCTCAATATTGTGGACTAATACCATGGTATTGACCCTTGGTATTCTTTAGTCTTGAATTTCCTTGATTTTCCAACCTATACAAACTTTTCCTCTTGTGGAAGTGTGTGCATACGTATACCCTCTTTTTGTTCTGTTAACCCGCGTGTATACGCTTCTTTTTTAAAGTGAACCTGCATATACAACTTACAACATCATTTTACTTCAACTTCTTGATTTCGGTCAAGAGACCCTTGTTCCAACTTCCTTTTCTTCTATACCAATGTCCTGTTACCTCTGAATTGACCTGTTACAATGTGAGTTTCCTTCTATCAAATCTGAACTGACCTGTGAGGGAGTTGCCATCAAAGACAATACTTGTATCATAATGCCAACAATTTCCCCCTTTGGACTTGATGGCAACCATATGGGTGTTGATTGCTTCAAGTTGTTGAACCTGTTAGAGATATCAAGCAACACCAAAAACACCAAAATAATCTCCCCCTTTGACATCAAGGGAAAAGGCTAGACCAAGATATTCTCCCCCTTTGAGATACACTATGTTGTCCATGCTCCCCTTAAGTACATGCAGAGTTTGCAGAGATATTTTTCAAAAGAATAACACGACTCTATAACTCAACTATGTGAGTATGACCTTCTTATCACCAATGACTCATAAATACATTAATCACCCAACCAAGTGGGGATACACCAAATTTGACTCATCCACCCAACCAAGTGGCGATATATCAATTGTTTATACATGGCTGAAATATAACAATTATTACATCATTCTTCCCATGCATAGTGGGGAAGAAAATTACATCATATGTCCAATAGGACTCATTCGAAAATAGACTATGACAGAAGGTGACATATTACACCCTAGATCTTTACATGACCTATGTGACACTGAATATTTGAAACCATAGCTAAAATCAACAACCATAATGCCAACAACGTAGAATGTTTGTGAAGGCTAATGCTCCCCCTGAACATGTGCTACCCACTGTTTTTCTATTAGAAAAAAATATACGCTTCTTCAGCCACAAAAACTCGCATATGTACGCAACTATCCTTCATGAAACTTGTGTATAGGAATCTTCTTCTGAAAACTAGACTTAACAACAAAATGATGCTGAAAATACTCCCAGCTTTTGTTTGAGATATTCAAAAGTTTCTTTGGGAAGTGGTTTGGTAAATTTATCAGCAACCTGCTCTTTGGAGGGAACATACTCCAATTTAACATTTTGTTCAAGCACTTGTTCTCGTAGAAAATGGTACTTAATGGGTATGTGCTTGGTCTTGGAGTGCATGACAGGATTTTTCGAAATACTGATGGCACTTGTATTATCACATAAAATGGAGATGGGTGGAGAACATGTGATTTGAATATCTTGCAATGTTTGCATCATCCAGAGTAGTTGTGTGCAACAAGATGTAGCAACCACATATTCCGCTTCAGCTGTAGATAAGGCAATCGAACTTTGTTTCTTGCTGAACCAAGATACTAACCGTGATCCCATATAGAATGCACCTCCACTAGTGCTTTTTCGATCATCAACATTTCCTGCCCAATCTGCATCTGTATATGCATGAAGAGTAAGATCTGTATCTTTAGGATACCATAAACCAAAGTCTTGAGTTCCTTGAAGTTACTTAAATATTATTTTTACAGTCTGAAGATGTGATTCCTTTGGATTTGCTTGGAATCTTCCAAAACTTCCTACTGCATGCATGATATTAGGTCTGTACCTGTTAGATATAGTAGACTTCTAATCATAGATCTGTATGCTGGTTGATTCACTGTAGGTGATTCATTGTTAGAACTGAGACTGCATCCCGTTACCATTGGAGTACATACTAGTTTAGAATATTCCATTCTGTACTTCTTCAGAATCTGCTTGAGATATTTAGTTTGTGAAAGAAAAATACCATCTTTTGTTTGTTGTACTTGTAGACCAAGAAAATAAGTAAGTTCACCAAGTAAGTGTTGGCATTATGATACAGGTATGACAGAAGTGTTGTCCTTGATGGAAACTCTATCAGATTAAAGATCACAGTATAGCAGGTAATCAACAAGAATGAAGAAAGAAAGGTATACGTAGGTTCACTATATACAAAGGCACGTATAACATACACACACACTTTCACAGAAGGAAAGGCGCGTACATGTCGGAAAACTAAGTTTTGGTTTGTGGTATTTGGACCATGGTATTTTGGTATTGGTCCATGGTATTTGGTCTGAGGTATTGACCCCAGGTATTGGGTCCAAGGTATCGATCCTACGTGGTTTTGGACCATGGTATTGAGAGAGGCCTAAACCTATATAAGGAGAAGAAGATCATTAGGCCAAAGGGCAAGTGTGCAAGTGATGAATATAAGATGAAGTGTGAGATCTAGTATGCAGGTTATGGGTACGTGATACTTTTCTAAGGATGCACCTATGTGGCAAATGAAGGTTGATGGACTGGGATGATGAATACTAAAATGAATTATCATTATATGGTATGATCATGAATAGTTCAGATCTGAATACTGACGCATGTCTTATCCTTTATATCTGATGATCTGGGTATATCTGAAGTAGAAAATTGCAGCGAAGGTATAAGTAATTATTTTCATATCCGTACACTGATTCCCTTTGGTGAAAGGGCGTATACATGCTGGTTCGACACAGCCAAGTAGCGTATACATTATGAGATTTGATATTTGAGGTTGTTGTTGGCTCTAGTAGTTGTTGCAGAGTTCTGGGTTTTGCTCTATATTTTGGTGACTGTGTTTTGATAACAGGGTTTCATTGATTCAGTTGTTGGGTGATTCAGAGATTGATGATGCTGATATAGTTGATGGTTGTATTGCAGTTGTGATTGATTTTGTGCTTTGATGTTATTGATGGATCCAGTCTGAAAATTTATGAAACGTGGTCCCTGGAAGAAAAGAGATGGTAGTAGCCTTCTGTAGGTCGGCGCCTATGTACTAGTAAATATATCGGCTAGTACAAGAGCTAAGGGGTTGTAGCTCCCTTCCAGTAGAATCTGGAGAATGAGAGAAGGTTGTAGCCTTCTGCAGGTGGGTGTTTGTGTACTGGTATGAGTCTGCACTAGTACAAGATTTTAAATATGTTTTTCTTATATTAAAGGAAGACGACAACAAGTGGTTTTTGTCTCGCATTGGGTTTCCACCTTACATCATGGTGTTCATGTGTGTTTCTTATGTGTGATGATCTATTTTGTTTTACTGCTCTTGTTTACTGTTTATATGGTTAATGAAGTTCTGACGTACTAATTAAAGATCAACATATGATGGATTAACTGAATCATAAGTTTATTGGATACATGCTAGTTGCATTAATCACAATTGCGTGTACACGCAGGTTCCCTTAACTGAAGTAGCGTATATGAATCAGAGTATGAAATGAAAAAGTGATATTTATTTGCTAATACTGATTCACCCCCCCCAAGTATTATTTCCAACAATTGGTATTGGAGCAGGTCCTTTGGAAGAAGCTTGATTGCTTAAAGGAGATTCGTAGAACAATGGGAAAGAAAGCACATCAGAAGAAGAAAACAGCTCAAAGGAATAGTGACAGCCTGCCATTAGGTGGAAGCAAGTATTCAGACTCTGAATCACCTCAAATTGAAGATGAACAAGAAAATGAAGCATCAGAAAAAATCATAGATCAACATGATCTATTTAACAAAAGGGAGAGTTCCCTCAAAGAAGAAGTCATTAGATTAAAAGCTCAACTGGAGTGTGCCTTCAGAGTACGTAAAATGCTACAGGAGTAGAATGAAGAACAAGAAAATGAAATTCTGAATCTAAGGCAACAAGTGGAAGAAGGAAGAAAGTCTGAAGAAATCTTGAAGAAGAAATATATGGAAAAGGAAGAACAACATCTGATTGAGGTAAATATCTTGAAAGGTAAATTAGAAGAAAGAGATAAACTATTACGATTTCAAGACAGTACTAAGATGTTAGATGATATTCTTAGTAGTCAAAGGTCCCATGCTATCAAAACTGGTCTTGATTTTGTTGAATCTGTTGAAGGTGAATCTAGCTCACAAGGTGAGGCAAGGAACTCTAATGCGAAATCTTAAATGCTCAACAAGGAGATGAGAGGTCAACCCTATCAACAACCAAAGAAAGAAAGTCTTCAAAGAAAATTATTTACTCCTAATTGTGGAAGTGATAGATGGTTATTTCCTTCGATGAATAATGTTGCATTTTCTATATGTCATAATTTTGGGCATGTTGCAGCCAGATGCAAAAGTAGAATGGTTCAAGATCATTACACAGAAAGATCATCACGTTCCAGGTACTTTAAGGGATATTATTTTGCTTGCAATATGTTTGGTCACAAAGCATTGACTGCTATAGAAGGAATATGAAACATATGAGATGTTATGCATGTAACAAGCTTGGACATATAGCAAAGGAATGCAGGAGAAGATTTTGGGCACCATACCAAAAGGAAAAAACATCATCACAGTCGAAGATATGGAAGCAAAAGGAAGAACAGTCAGAAAGATGTGGCGTAGAAAAGTATACAGAAAGTGTGGAACCTCAGTATTCTAAATTTCATATGCAAGTTTCATAAAGACAAGTTGTGTGTATATGCAAGTTCGAAGCTGCACAATCGCGTATATGTTGGTTTGAGGAAAAGCAATAGGACAAACTCAAGAAAAAGGAGCTGATATGGTTCAGTCAATTATTTGCTCTGTTTGATGATGGTTACAATCTTATGATGATGTGTGGAAATGGATTGGTATTCATAAGATGTTGTTTAGAAGTGTTTTTGATCCTAACTTGATGTATATCTGATTGATGATTCCTTGATACTTCTTGCTGATATATGCATGATCAGATCTGATAGTGAACAGATGGAATAGGTTCAAGGGGAGCATATGCTTCGAATAATGCATTGTTGGCATTATGGTTCGAAGTCTTTGGTGACGATGCTTATGTGGCTAAATGATTCATCTTGCTACTTATTGTTGGTTGGTCAAGAGAATGGTATTGTAGGTTACAGGTTGTTGATGTTGCTGACAGATGCTTATGGTGCAGATCATATATGGTGTATGATAGTTTCTGATGACTATCATGGTCTTGTTTAGATTGTTGGTCATTGTTATAAAAGTCATGTATATCATTTGATGTAAAGGTCATGAAAAGACCTAATTTGTAACCCCAATTTTCATGGGAAGGTTGATGTAATAATTTCTATCTCAGTCATGTATAAACATTTGGTATATCCGCACTTGGTTGGGTGGATGAGTCAAAATGGTGTATCCCCACTTGGTTGGAAGATTGATGTATGTATGAGTCATAGGAAGGTCATACTCACTTAGTTGAGTTGTAGAGTCATGTTATTCTTTTGAAAAATATTTTTGCAGACTCTGCATGTGCTCAGGGGGAGCATGGACGGATTGGTACATCTTGGCATGTACAAAGGGAGAGCTCGATCAGAGATTTCAGCATGTACTCAGGGGGAGTATGGACAACAAAATGTATATCAAGGGAGAGAATATCTTGGTCCACCCTTTTCCCTTGATGTCAAAGGGGGAGAGTGACTTGGTGTGGTTGTTGCCATCAAGTCCAAAGGGGGAGATTGTTGGCATTATGATACATGTATGACACAAATGTTGTCCTTGATGGCAACTCTCTCAGATGAAAAATCACAGTATAGAAGGTAATTGGCAAGAATAAAAAAAGAAAGGTATATGTAGGTTCACTATATACAAAGGCGTGTATAACTTACACATGCACATTCACAGAAGGAAAGGCGCGTACATGTCGGAAAACTAAGTTTTGGTCCGCGGTATCTGGACCATGGTATTTTGGTATTGGTCCATGGTGTTTGGTCCGAGGTATTGACGCCAGGTATTGGGTCCAAGGTATCGGTCCTACGTGGTTTTGGACCATGGTATTGAGAGAGGCCTAAACCTATATAAGGAGAAGAAGATCATTAGGCCAAAGGGCAAGTGTGCAAGTGATGAATATATGATGAAGTGTGAGTTCTAGTATGCAGGTTATGGGTATGTGATACTTTTATAAGGATGCACCTATGTGGCGAATGAAGGTTGATTGACTGGGATCATGAAGACTAAAATGCATTATCATTATATGGTATGATCATGAATAGTTCAGATCTGAATACTAATGCATGTCTTATCCTTTACATCTGATGATCTGGGTATATCTGAAGTAGAAAATTGTAGCGAAGGTATAAGTAATTATTTCCGGATCTGTACGGTGGTTCCCTTTGGTGAAAGGGCGTATACAAGTTGGTTCGACATAGCCAAGTAGCGTATACATTATGATATTTGATATTTGAGGTTGCTATTGGCTCTAGTGGTTGTTGCAGAGTTTTGAGTTTTGCTCTGTGTTCTGGTGACTGTGTTTTGATAACAGGGTTTCAGTGCTTCAGTTGTTGGGTGATTCAGAGATTGATGATGTTGATATAGTTGATGGTTGTATTGCAGTGGTGATTGATTTTGTGCTTTGATGTTATTGATGGATCCGGTCTGAAAATTTATGAAATGTGGTCCCTGGCAGAAAAGAGATGGTCGTCACCTTCTGTAGGCTAACGCCTACATACTAGTAAATATATCAGCTAGTGCAAGAGCCACGGGGTTGGAGATCCCTTCCAATAGAAGCTGGAGAATGAGAGAAGGTTGTAGCCTTTTGCAGGTGGGTGCCTGCATATTGGTATGAGTCTGCACCAGTACAAGATTGTAAACAAGTTTTTCTTATATTAAAGGAAGACAGCAGCAAGTGGTTTTTGTCCCACATTGGGTTCCACCTTACATCATGGTGTTCATGTGTGTTTCTTATGTGTGATGATATGTTCTATTTTACTACTTATATTTACTTTTTATATGGTTAATGAAGTTCTGATGTACTAATTAAAGATCAACATATGATGGATTAACTGAATCATAAGTTTACTGGATATACGCTAGTTGCATTAATCACAGTTGCGTGTACACGTGGGTTCCCTTAACTGAAGTAGCGTATATAAATCAGAGTATGAAATGAAAATGTTATATTGATTTGCTAATACTGATTCACCCCCCCAGTATTATTTCCAACAGTAAGGACATTTTAAATTCTTGCTGCATAACCGAAGCAAAGCTCTGACTCATAGATTCTTCATTACTGCCAAAGATGATATCGTCAACATAAACAACAATAATTAGTAGTTTATCATTCTCAATATTGGTGTATAAGTTGTTTTCCACAGATCTTTTGTGAACCCTTATTGTTGTAGATATTTGTCAAGGCGATAATACCAAGACCTTGGAGCTTGTTTCAGTCCATAAAGAGAATTTTTGAGCTTGCATACAAGTTTGCATCATTTCCTAGGATGAATCCTTCTGGTTGTTCAATATAGACTTCTTCTTCTAACTCTCCATTAAGAAATGCAGATTTTACATCCATTTGAAACACTTTGAATATTTGAAAACTTGAAAGAGAAAGAAACATTCTATGGCTTCAAGTCTAGTAGTAGGTGAAAATGTATCTTCAAAGTCTATACCTTCTTGTTGAGCATAACATTTACATACAATTCTTTGTTTCTAATAACCTCTCCATTTTCATTCAATTTATTCTTGAATATCCATTTTGTTCCTATAACATTTTTATCAAGAGGTCTAGGAACTAGTTCCCAAGTATCATTCTTTTCAATTTGGTCAAGTTCTTCATTCATTTCCTTAACCCAACATTCATATTTTCTAGTTTCATTAATGCTCCGTGGTTCATGCAATAGTTCTTCTTGTATGTACTCTAGACCACTTTTCTCCTAGAATTTGAGATTCTGGATGATTTTTTTGGACATACTTGGACGGAGTCTTTTCCCTATCAGTTGTATCTTCTACTGATGCTTCATTGGTTTCTTCCTCTATGTCATTTTGATTTGATACAGTAAAGCATTCGTCGTCTTCCTCATTGTCATCATCCTTTGTTTGTTCCGGATTTCTACATGCTTCATCAATTACTACATCAATGCATTCAAATTTTTTCTGAAGTCTCTTGATATAACATTTGTATCCTTTACTTCTAGATGAATAACCAAGAGCAATTCCATCATCTGCTCTGGGTTCAAACTTACCAAGTTTTTCATCAGTCTTTTTGATGAAACATTTCCTTCCAAACACTCTAAAGTGTTTTATAGTAGGAGGCTTACCATACCAAAGTTCATATGGAATTTGATCACTATTTACCCGAACATTAGCTTTGTTGAGAATAGTCACGACAGTAAATGAAGCTTCACCCCGAAGGTGGCATGAGTTCCAGATTCATTAAGCATAACTCGAGCCATTTGTTGAATTGTTCTGTTCGTTATTTCCACTACACCATTTTGTTGAGGAGTTCTGCCAACAAAGAACTGCGTTTTTATTCCATGTTGTTCACAAAAAAAAATAAAATCATTTGATATGAATTCTCCCCCTCGATCATATCTGAGACATTTGATTTTTCGATCTGATTCATTTTCAACTAAGGCTTTGAAGGATTTAAACTTTTCAAATGCTTCATCTTTATGCTTTAGTAGACCTATCTAACACATTATAGAGAAATCATCAATGAATAAAATAAAGTATTCTTCTCTACGAGGTGACTTTTTCCTTGTTGGTCCACACAAGTCAGTATCGATGAGTTCAAGTGTTGGACTTTGGTTTTCTTACCAACTTGACATGGTTTTCATATGGTATTTTATGGGATGTTGATATCTGGAAGATCATGAACCGCCTTAAGCCTACATGCTTTTCTTATTTGAGAAAAGGTTAGATGCCCCGATCTTTTGTGCCATAACCAGTTTTCATCTGTTTTTCTTAGATAGCATTGTTTTTGTCCTCCTTTCAGTATGTATATATTGTTTGGAGTTCTTATACCTTTGATTACAGTCTTTCCTATATCAAGCTCACAAACCACACATCCGTTTGATCAAAACACAACTTCATTTCCTTGATCACACATTTGACTGACACTCAACAAGTTATGTTTTAAACCATCAACATACATGACATTTCCAACTTTAACCTTTTCTTTCAAATAAACAGAACCTTAGACCTCACACTGTTTGGAGTAGGAGCCCCATCCAAATAATAGGCCCGACCACCATTATTCTTAGAGATTTTCTCTAGCTGCAATTATCCACATAAGATATTATGCAAACAATCTTTGAAACAAGTAGGGTGATATTGTGAGGTATACAATTGCAATCTATATAAGGTACTTTCATAGAAGGGAGAGAGAGAGTGAGCCTTTAGAAGAAAATTAATAGTACTATGCTAAAAGAGACACATAAGCGCATGGAAAGAATCATTAGTTAACCCGCAAAGTATTTCACAAGATAAAAACGATCATAAAAGTAAGTAACAACACACATTCAACAAGATGTATACCAAATCCAACAAAATAATTCATTTTCATTAGTATGTGTAAACATAAACAGACACAGCAAATAATGAAATAGTAGTCTTACAATCATACATGACATATGCATGAAAGTGCGCTGACTCCAAGATATTCATATATTAAGTGAAAGTTCCAAGATAGATGACTATACCGATGCAACACTAGCCCCAATATTGAACATTAAGTCGCCACTTTGTCCTCCAAAAATAGATCTTCTCTCCTATGAAAAACTAAAGAAGTCAAGGTCCCAATTCCTTTTGCTTGATCTATAAGGGTGTATTTATAAAAAATGAGGTGACTTTCCACTTCCCTTGTGACTCTTGACCTTCCCTCATGACTCTTGAGCTCCCAAATTCCTTTTCAAATTCCTATGTGACCTTTGGGCTTCTACATGAATTTAGAACTTTCTAGTGACTTTTCAAATTCCATGTGGGACCCTTGGGTTTCCACACATTTTAAATTTTCACATTTTTGAAATTACATAATTACATTTCACAAATAATGTGGAAAAATACATGGGACCAAACAACACTCTTTTGTTGACACCTTGAATGACCATAGTTTGTTGATTGTGACATGAGACTTGATAGCAATGTATTAATGTGAGGTTCCTTTCTCCGCTACTATGTTTCAACTTATTCATGATAGGTTTTTCTTGTACTTCATCTTCAACTTCCAAAGGGTTTGGATAAGTGTTGGAACCTTCAAAATGAACATGAATTTCCATCTCTTTGTAGTGGTCCAAGGCTCCTCTACTATTACATGATGATATCTGTGTGTCTCATCTTGACAAGTGTCCTCCTTGTGACCTCTCCTAGCTGACCCTTTTGACATAATATTTTCATGGTACAATGATATCACTTGTAAATGAATTCACTCATGAAAAGACAACATCAGTCCCATAATCACCTATTCTATCCATATTTTCTCTTACAATATACTGACTGTGATGGGACAATGGGCAAGGGTTTTAGAGAAAGGGTCTATGGATTGTGCAATTAAACACTGTAGGAACCCAGGGATGGCCATACTTTCCACTAGAACTACACAATGCACAATAAGGGGAGGCTTCTTCAAGGTTCTGCGCAATTCTAGGAGACAAAGGTGATGAGCTTGCTAACTAAGGATTCACAATGCTTAAGGAAGGGGAGGCATGGATTTTACAATTAAGCTTCACATGGATTAAGGGATGACTCCACTACCCACTAGGACTATGAAATGCATAGTTGAGGCAAGGAAAGACAAATAAACTATGTAGTGAGGGTTTCCAGTCATCAGGAGTGGAAAGACTAGGCACTGTAACTATGCAATGCATAGTGATCGAGGAGTAGACTCCAAGTATTGCGTAGTTGAGGGATGTAGTGGCCTAGAGATGGACATATTTTCCACTAGAACTACAAAATGTGCAGTAAGAGGCTCACTTGATGAAGAGACTGTGAATTATTAGTGTAGGTAGAAAAAAATTAGGTCACTATACCTTGAGGATGCTCACTTCTTCATGAAGGGGAGAGAGCCTTGTATTTTGCAGTTTGTCATTGCAAGGAGACAGAGAAATCCTCTTTGCCAACTAGAAGTTCTCAATGCACAATACAAGTGTAATGTCCCAAATGTAAAATTTGCAGGAAATAACTTATAAATTTTTCATCATTAACTCGTTAAACAAAATTCACAAATTAAACCATAAAAATTAACTGGAAAATAGAAAAATATGAACTGCAACTAAAAATCGATAGAATGTACATGCAGTAGAAATCAACCTTATTTTATTAATATACAAAATTATGGTACAAACATTGGAAATGGTTGAGGTAACTACCTCAAAAGATATCTACTACATCATTGAATCAAGCCACCGAAATATGAACTGAAAACAATAATCGCAACCTGTGAATTCTGGATGAATCCACCTAGGGAAAGAGGTGGGTTTTTGTCCACTCTCACCAAAATCACCTGAGGGTTTCCATCCTGGGGCTACTAAAATAGAGAACTGGGTTCTCAAACCTCTCACATAAGACAATGCTAAAATACACGATGTCTCCAAATGACCTCCTCCTCTTTTATAGATATGATGGATAGATCTCCAAGCCTTTGGAAGAAACTTATTTTATTTTTATTTTAGAAGCCCCTCCATTGAAATTATCTTAAGTGACCTTTTAATTGAATTTTATTTCAATTAAGTCATTTTTGGCCCTTTTTCTCTAATTAATTATTTTTCCTTAATTAAATGACTAATTAAAGTCATTTTTAATTAAGGGAAAAAGTAAATTTCCCATCCTGTAGATATTTTCGTTCTTGTTCCAACGAGCTATTACATTGAGGTGTTCCATCAAATAATCTTCCCGAAATGCCACCTTGAGCATAATTAATTAAGTTAGGCCCCATAACAATGCTATATTTTTGAAAGTTGTTAGAATGTAACGAAATGAAAGGCAAGTTATGTGGATGATGGAATATGCCAAGCTAATGCCATCAAATCCCATAAAAACTAATCAAAACTCCCATGGGGCCCCTAATGATGTAATATTGCTCTTGTGGCCTAACCATCACATAACCTAGAAACCCATCCCGACTGTACTATAAAGGAAAATAAAAATGGGGGCATGACAAACCCTCCCACCCCAAGATTTCTTTCCCTCAAGAAATCCACACCTGTCCATTGTAGAGGCATCTTCAAGCTGATACTAGGATCCCATATGAACCACTGGTCCATATCATTCCTCTAAGAAATCTAACCATGACTAGATCCCTCAATACCTAGATAGAAAACCCATCTCTGACTCATCCTACTACCAATATATCCTCCTAGATCCCATTGCCACCATGGCCAATCATCACCAAATCCCATGGCCCTGACTGTACTCTATCTCTGGTCATAGATGCTACTCCACAGGTAGAATACTATCTCATCACCTCTTTCGAGTCCAACCTTTGGCATAGACCAAGGTCAACCCCTTTATGCCAATGTTATGAAGGAATGTTGATCAATGACCAATCTATGCCCTGTTGCAAACTGGAAAATGTAGTGTACCCAATCTCTAAGGCCTCCTACTATACCACACTCCTAACTAAGAATGACACTCCATCAATAGTATACCAACTCAAGATATCCTGCCAACCTACCCTGTGGAAAGAATTGAATGCATGGACACCTATGTAGGGAAAACATCTACTATGTTTCCAATGTTTCATGCTCAACTCATGCTACTCTATTCAGTCCATCAACAAGATTTGTCCAAGAAATCCTTCCCATCTCTCTATAATGGGAATTAGTGGACAATTTGTGCTGTAAGCTCTGTTGTTGTTTGAAAATATTGTAGCTATGATGGCTACCACTACATCTATTTTCACCTCATTAATGGGTAGGCCCAAAGATGGATGCACCACCATCTCCAAAATATCCTCCCTTATATGTCCAAAAACTCAACGCTCCTCCTGTCTACTATCCTCCTACCAAACTATCCTCTCAGGCTCCAACACCTCTTGATGACAAGTGCCTTCAAGTACATCTGTCTACACCACGCTAATGGTTGACCAAAAGGATGACTGCTCATCCTCCTCCAACATGGGCTCAACATGAGCCAATAGCTCACTCTCCACAAACGGCTCATCATGCTCACTATGCCTATCATCCTCCTCAGCTGACTTGTGCTCCTCTATGTGCTCTCCATGTTGAATCACTAGTCCCTCATCTCGTTATTCTTCTCCTTGATCATCTTCCCCCATGGGAACAATCTATTTCTCATCATACTCCTCCATCTCACATAAATGCATATTGGGGTCGTTGTCAACAACTCCATATGACTGCTCATTTTCCTCAGAGGTATCCTGGTAAAAATCCATAAACTCAACTATATAAGAAGAATCCTCATCCTGAAAGTTAGAAGGATTCTCCTCCTGATCTACCCTTATCATCTCCTGATCCATGTCACTCAAACATGAGTGATTAGGCCCCCAAGGTCCCTTGCAGATGAGGAAAAGACCCTTACTCCTTAGCTCATTCTTTCTGCATGGTTGGTGACCACCAATCCTCCAAAAATCCCCTTATGTCAATCATCTATTGAAGAGTTTTAAATTTTGGTTAACCAAACTTTCAACTAGTTCGTAAGCAATCGGTGAGATAGATTGTTCCTTCAGGCTTCCTCCAAATGACCAACAACCTGGACTACAACATCCTGCAAATGTCATCATGGTTACCCATGACTCTAGCCATTATTTCTAAGATCTTGAGCCTCTTCTCAATGGAAAGACCCAAGATGTTATGTAGATCCTGAAGATTATCTTCTATTAGCTGGAAAACTTTTCTCATAATGTCATCATTATAGGGAAGCATAGGTGAAGTTATTCTAATAATCTCACTAAGACAAGAGGCTACTATAAGTATGACCCCTTCACAAGGGTGCTCCAAGAATCTTGACTGAATCAAAGCAAGCATTGTTGGTTTGAGTGCCCAATTTAGGACCCTCAAATTTGATTGGCTTACTTTAGAAAGGTGTGAATCTAGCTTCTCCAGATTGAGGAAAGTTTTTGTAGTCATCTTTAGGTTCTTCAAATAAGATCCAAGTGCAAAGAGCCAATTCCCTACCTCTCGCTCCTTCTACAAATCCCTTATTTTCTCCAGTTGTATGATAGCATGCACCTCCTTTGAAAAGGGCCTATTGTTTTCTCTTTGATCCAAGGAAGCATTATAGCCCCAAACACCAATTATAAGTGATTTTTCAAATTGTTGCTGGTACTAACTTCTTTCGAAGTCATTAAAGTTTTTTATGAGATTTTCAAAAGTCTCCTCAAATCCCATCATTTTGCAGCAAGGGTGACAATGTTGTACAAAATCTGACTCAACCTCTACTCAACTTTACATGGCATCAATAATCAACATACCTAGACTATGACTATACAATGCACATAATAGTGCAGGGCTGCTACAACATACCAATATAATAGTTCAACCTCACACTACTCACAAAACTACTCTACCCCAATAGATAAATTTGTCTCTAGACAAAAAATTAGGCTCCGACAAATAAATTGGGCCCCAGTAAATAAACTAGGCTCCAAAAAATAAATTGGGCTCCAACAAAATAATTTCAACACAACAAGATGAATTTGTCTGAAAAAATAATTTCACCCATGCAAGAGAAATTCGACACAACAAGATAAATTTGGCCCAACAAAATTTCCCAAATAATTAATTCGCACTACCTATAAATTATGTTGTTGCTGCTAAAGATGAACTGGTGTTTTTGCCCTCAATATTATTCCAAGAATTCTGAGAATTTAATTTGAGGCTCCTCAAACCAAACCCATAAAAATGCAGAATTGGTTTGACTTAAATACAAGCCAAGATCAAGCCCACCAAGTGGTGTGAATTATCTAGTTACCAATAAACACGCCACTGAAGGAATGCTGATTTATAGTTAGAATAATTCCTGGAAATTTCTTAAATATTAACCACAGACTCCTCCAGAAAAACCCAGAAAAATCTTGTGTATATTTCAACTGCTCCACAAAGCCCCAATTTAGTGCAAGTTTCTTAGGCCCAACAAAATTTAACATTTGCTTTGATGTATTTTGTCAAATAATGTATGAGAAAACATTTCTTCAAACACTCTGAGAGGAAGGTTATAAATTTCAAGGGAAATATTAATTTGATAAAACGAATACAAGCAATATATCAAATCAAGAACCCTGATATTCTCCTCAAGGTTACCCAACAACTAGTGGCTCCTCAGCACATAAAATTATGACCCCAACAATAAATAAATCAGCTCTACCTCTGAAATGATAATCTTAACCTCCTTTAGGGAATAATAAATTCAACCCTCATGAATTGATGATAAAACTTGACCCTAGTAAATAAATTAACTCTTGCAAATAAACTAGGCTCTAGAAAATAAACTTGGCTCTAATAGATCAATCTAGCTCTGACAATTAAACCAGGTTCCAGTAAATTCAACTCCTACAAAATAATTCAACCCAACAAGAGAAATTTAGCTTGAGAAGAGAAATTTGGCACTGCAAGATAAACTTAGCCTAATAAAATAATTTCGGGCCATCAAGAGAAATTGGGCACAACAAAATAATTTTGGCCCAACATAATAATCTCAGTCCAAAAAGATAAATTTGGTTGAACAAAATAATGGTCCAGCAAGATAATTTTGACCCAACAAAATAATTTTAGCGCAGTAAAATATTTTTTTCTCAACAAGATCATTAATTTCGGCCCTGCAAACCAATATCACTCCATCTAATATGTTCTCTTCAACACTTTGGGAAATCACTTGTGATAATTATTCTCCAACAAATAGATTAAGAAATTTAACCCATGAACAATAATAGCTTATTTCTCTAGCAAAATATATTTTACTACAACAAAATCACAACTCTGACAAATAGAAGAATTTGTTCTTTCTTCCTCCAGAAATAATTTTCTTTTGGTACCTCTAATATAAATCCTTGAACAATCTGCAATTAAAACCCTTGAACTTGGTCTTTCAAAAAATAAACCACATATTTATATGCAATAAAACCCTCAGGCTGACAGGAAAACCTACTATGATGCCACTGTAATGTCTCAAATGTAAAATATGCAAGAAATAACTTATAACAATTTTGTTGTTAACTCACTAAACAAAATTCGCAAATCGAACCATAAAAATTAATTGGCAAACAAGAAAATATGAACTGCAACTAAAAATTGATAGAATGCACATGCAATAGAACTCAACTTTATTTTATTAATATAGAAAATGTTGGTACAGAAATTGGAAATGGTTGAGGTAATGACCTCAAAAGATATTTGTTACAACACTAAATTGGGCCACCAAAATCTGAATTGAAAATAATAGCTGCAACCTGTGAATTATGGATGAATTCACCAAGGGAAAGAGGTGGGTTTTTTTCCACTCTCACCAAAATCACCTGAGATTTTCCGTGCTGGGGCTACTGAAGTAGAGAAATGGGTTCTCAAATCTCTCACACAAGACAATGCTCGCATCCAAGATGTGCCCAAATGACCTTCTCCTCCTCTTTTATAGTTTTGATGGATAGATCTCCAAGCCTCTAGAAGCATCTTATTTTATGATCTTATTATTATTTTAGAATCTCATCCATTGAATTTATCTTAAGTGACCTTTTAATTTTATTTTATTTCACTTACGTCACTTTTGGCCCTTTTCCTCTAATTAATTATTTTTCGTTAATTAAGTGACTAATTAAAGTAATTTTTAATTAAGAAAAATGGTAAATTTCCCACTGTACTCTCTCCAGCCACTGAAAATCACTTCTCAGCATCCCCTCCTATAGCTATTCTCATTTTTGTTCCAACGAGCTATTACACTGAGGTGTCTATCAAATAATCTTCCTAGAACGCCACCTCGAGCATAATTAATTAAGTTAGGCCCCATAATAATGCTATTTTTTTGAAAGTTATCAGAATGAAACAAAATGAAAGGAAAGTTGTGTGGATGGTGGAATATTCCAAGAAAATGCCATTAGATCTCATAAAATCTCCTCAAAACTCCCCAGGACCCTAGATGATGTAATCTCGTTTTTGCATCTTGGCCATCACATAACCTAGAAACCCATCCTAGTTGTACTATAGAGGAAAATAAAAAGGGGGACATGGAAACAATGAATAACTAATCAAGGCTTAGTGCAATGAGGTAGTACAAGCATCATGGGTTTAGTGACTATGCTCTAAAGGTGCTAAATGCACAATAAATGGGAGATGTCCCTAAAAGAGGTTCATAGCAAAGGTATATGACATGAGAGTTTCATCAATGAGGCTCATGAATGGTAATGCTCATCACCTGGTAGAGGATTAGTGATTTTATATCTTGTGTCTGATGGAAGGATCAAGAAGAGATCCAAAATGGCTAAGTGTGAGATCAATGGAACAAGAGAGAGAAAGACATCCGAACAAGTCCCAAGTAGAGATCACACACATGTTTACCATCATATACAAGGTAAGAAAATTTTCAATAGCCAACACCGACATATATAGATTGAAATAACAGCAAAGCGAAACTTGTTTCTAAGTGCGAAAGTTAAAACATAAGTTTACGACACTTAAAATACAAGTGGGAATACAAGTGTCGACTACAATCAAAAGGTGTGCTAAGCCACAAGAAAGTGTCCACACATATTCAAATAATGAAAACCATCAACTAGTGAAAACGACACTTGAAAACACAAATAAAACACAAGCGAGACATGCAATAATGAAAGTAGGAAATAGTGACACTTGTAAAAAAATAGAGCAAGAAAAAACAACACATGTAAGAGTAAAAGAAAGAAAAAACAACACTTGCGAAAGAAAAAGTGAAAGAAAAATGTTCCTTATACCCCAAAAATGTATAGAGCTCAAAAGAAAAAGATAAGGATGAGCTCTAGACTAGACTCTTTATACAAGGAGAGCAGACATGCCATGAGGTTTATAGTTGATGAAGGTGCTTAGTGCATCTACGAAAACTAGAAGCCAAGAGTGGATTGATTAACTTGAGAAACACTCTCACTGTCAACAAAAGATGCATAGTTAGTTTCTGCAGAAGATGCCTCACACTATCACTGTCCATGAGGACTACCTCTATCTGTAGGAACTGCACAAGCACTGCTCACAAGAATTGCACAAGAAATGTCTTCAAGGAGTACGCAATCATCATCCTCAAGGAATTGGGAAATCACAATCATTAAGGACTACGTAGTCATTACCATCAGGAATTGTCCAATGACTGTCAACAAGGATTGCACATTGCTTGTCTTCCAAAGATACACACTGACTGCTAGGCTTTCTCAAAATAGGTTTGGTATGTATGCAGTAGAAGATCAACGTGTAAAAGCATGTCACTTCGACGCTTAGAATTCTCATAGGAAGACTTGAACACTCGAGCAACATGACTAAGCATGACATTAATGGCTTGAAACAAAGGATGGAAGGACAATAAAGAGGCTCCAAAATTTTGATGTAGGCAAAATTTGGAGGGTGTTTGTCAAAAAGACAACATCTTCTTATAAGTCTTCCTCATATGGAACACCCCCAACCTTAGCTGAAGAGTTTGGAGTAGAGAGTAGAGTGAAAACCTCTTAGGAGTGTGAGGATCAACCTAAAAAAAGTGCAAGCTCAATGAGGTTTAGAAGAAATCATGATCTCAATCTTTGTTTTAAGCTCTTTGAATTAACATGTTTTATTGAACTACATGCTTACTTTTTTAGTTTGTTAGGTTAAATAGTTAGCATGTTGTAGTAGGATTTGATTGGCATCCAAGTAGTTATAGATAGACCTATCACTTATTTTTATGTTTCCTAGTGTGTCTGTGACTTCTGGGATTAGCCTAAGCTCTGAAAATCATGACCCATGGGCATCTAAGCTGTTAAAATAACCTAGGGATCACAATCAACTTTGGCCACACAAACCCTTAACATGGGTGGATAGTTTTGGGTGTCTCCTCTCAACTACCAAAAGTTTCAAACTTTCATTTTCTTACAAAACAAAATCCTCAAAATTCAATGGCACTAGCAGTATTTGACTTCTTTGAAAATACATGAAGGTGGTCATTGATTCAGCTATGTGTGCATGAGTCATAAGACCATTAATATAGTCTCTTTGGGTGCAACCACACATTCCACAACTACCCAAAAGTGACACTATAACTTCTAAGTTAAACATCCCTCATGAGATTTGAACATTTCCAAATAGTGAAAAAATCTTTAAATCCAACCCCTCTAAACATTATGAACAAATATATTCCTTAAATCCAACCCCTCTAGATGTTATGAACAAATATTTTAATATAAAGCATTTTTTTTAAATAAAAATGAAAAACTTTACTAATAATTTATGTGCTTCACCACAGGTTTCCTTATTTATAATAGATCATTATTTATTTCTTTTTATTTAATAGTTTATGCACTTCACCACAAGTTTTCTTATTTACAATAGATCGTTATTTATTTCTTAGAAAAAAAAAAACAATATTATTTCAAATAAAATAAATAAATTTAATTTAAAATAATTATTATCACGCCATTCAAATTCTAATAAACACATTCTTTATATAATTCTAATAAACACATTCTTTATATAAATTTTATCGAATATAAAAATTAATGCAATCTTAATAATAATATGATTACTTTTTCCATTTTAAAAAAATATAATTTTATTTATTTAAAATTTTAAAATATATAATGATAAGTTTTGATTCACTTTTATATACACGAATCACTAACTCTATATATATATATATAATTTAATTTAATATATATATATAATTATATATATATAAATAATTATATATATATATATATATATATATATATATATATATATATATATATATAAACAATCTGAATCTCATATTACAAATGTGATTTAAAAGCATTACCTTATCTTGAATAGCTCCAACTTAAAAGGGAGTGAAAATATGACTAGAAACTCACACGACTCGAATTCTCAGTGGTATAATACTATATAGGAACATTATTGTGCTATGTATACATATAGATACTCCAATTCTCAGTGGTATAATACTATATAGGAACATTATTGTGCTATGTATACATATAGATATATTTTGGTAAAGTAAGGATTTTGATATTATAACTAAGCAAATATATATATCAAAAAAAAATTGGGTATTGATTTGAAATTTCGGAAACCAAAATAATAATATAAATTTAATTTTTTTTTATTAAAAGTATTATAGATAACTATATGCTCATTTACCCCGGATGCGGGTGAAAGGACGAGTGACAGTGAGGAACCACATGCTAGCCATGTGCTGCCTCAAGCTTAAGGCTGGCATTCAATTTGATTTACGCCGCCGAGGAATAAGTGTACAGGTGAACATCAACTGTTATTCAATGCTGTGTCCAGTTAATTGGTGTGACTGCAAAACGCAGTTATGGCGAATAGGTCTCGAGGGAATGATGCAGAGTTTAAAAAAGGTGGTGGAATGGAGCTGGTTCACGCTCAGTGTTTGGGTTATGAAGTTCAGGCTCCTGCATGTGTTATTGTTCTCCAGGCTACAGCTCTTGCTGTTAAAGCCATCTTCCAATGTGCTGAGGGCCGTCTCAAGCCCGGAAAGTCTGTTGGGTGTTGTCTCTGGTCTGTTGGGTGCCGTCTCAAGTCTGTTGGGCGCCGACTCAATTCTGCTGGGTGTCGTTTCAAGTCTGGAAGGTCTTCTTACCCAGCTTTGCTCCACTCCCCCGGTGCTCTTGCAAAGATGGTCAGACCCCGACAGAGATTGCTCAGCCGTCGAGGTTCTGCCCGGGGAGGGTCTTCTCGTCCTCCAGTCACAGAGCCCCAACTCCACTGTTGCCGCTGTCATTGCCATAGAATTGCTGAGGCCAATCCCCTCCAGACAAGCCAATTCATGGACTCCAGTAGCCCAAACTCTGATCCGGAACCTTTGCCTGCCTTCGGTTCTGCCATCTTCACCTTCTGCAGCTCTATGGACAAACCCCGCATCAATGCACACGTTTCGGTTCTATTCCTTGAGGAATCTCAGGACGGTGACGGAGGTCCGCGCAGCAAGGGGAAGCACCCAGGTGGAAGCTCAGAGGACGTCAAGGAGAGGCCAGCGGTGGCTCCCGAGCAAGCTCCTAACCGCCCTCAGGCTCAGGAGGCGTCGACTTCCAAGGAGGTCAATGTCGAAGAATGGGACTCCTTTCCCACTGCAGAAGAAAGAGAGAAGTATGGATGGTGCAGGGTGGTCGAGGAGGAGCCGGACGAATAGCCATCCATTGGTTCAGATTCTCTTCCTCCATAGCTGCTCAGGTCCTGTTTTGGTTTTATGTCTATGTCTTTTTGGTTTAAAGTCTGCTCTTGCTATGTCTGTATGGCCCGAAAGGGAATTCGCTGAAGGTCTTTTGATGCCCCTGCGAGGGATGAACACTTTTGGTCCAGTGCCCCTGCGCGGGATGTCTATGTTTGGTTTGGATGCATTGTCGTGGTATGATGCCCCTGCGTGGGTAGTTTTGCTTAGACGTGGTGCCCCTGCGAGGGCTGTTTTCTGAGAAATCCTGGTCCAAAGAGCCACAGTTGGCCTTGGGTAAATTGACTTTGTGAATGTAATGTTTTCCTTGTTCCTGTAAATAATAGAATAGAATAGTTTTATCGAGAAAAAAACTATATGCTTATTTAAATTGAATTTAAAATTATGACTTAACAAAAAATATAAATTAATAAACATAAATATAACAACTCTTTAGGCAATGTTTCTTTTCAGATAACAAGCTAGCTTGATCATACTTTAGGAGGAGAATCCACCTGGAAAGGTGGTTGTTGTTCACTATTATTGTCAGAGGAGGAAATATCATAATTGCCTAATGCCTTTGCAAGTCTTGTGATTTTCCTGTCAAGCTCATCAAACTTCTCCATAATTCTATCATACAAATATCAGTGTCTGGTATGTGTCAGCATTGTCAGCAAGAAGTCTACCCATTAGATTTTTAATGTGCCAATATAAGTTGATTTCTTTATATAGGATGAGGAATGAGCCCTGGTAGAGCTACCTACATTAGGGATACAATATATGATTTTTATTTCCACATGCCTATCGAGAATAAATCTTCTTCCCTCCTAGACCTAGTCTTCCACTTCAAAAGTGACCCTTTGTACTATTTTAGGGATAATGTTTTTGTATCTATCCACCATGACACAAACAAATAATTATGCATGGGTTTGATCCACAATAGGAGGAGGGGAGCTGAAGGCAGGGGAGAGACCGAGTCGACCTCTTCTCCTTCCATGATGGAGCGCTGAAAGAAGATGCCTAGCCATAAAACCAAATTTCTATTTCTCATTGTATTTTATTAATAAAACCATAAACACATAAGTTGAGTAAAACCATGAATGATAATTTACAATTAAAAAAACACAACGACTATTTTTCAACTCATATTTTCAATTTATCTTTCTATTTCTCATTGTACAAGTTTTTCCACTACAATTTTTATGTATAATTTTTATATTTATAAATACCATTTTTATAACATAATATTATAACAAAAAATTGATTTAACCCACATTCATTTTTAAAAGTTATTTTACTTTGGCATCAATTTTATCAATTATGTATTAATAGCATTAAGGAATGTTGAAGAAACATTTAATAATTTTTTCATGAATATTTACTATTAGATATTAATGAAGGCTGAAGAAACATTTAATGAAAATTTCATGAATATTTGTTATTGGTTTATATTGTATTTAATTTATTTTAAATTTATGTGTTTTAAATATGGATGCTAATGTAAAAAATTATATGAAATAAGAACATCTTCATTATATCGAGTTAAAAAAAATAAATTACTTAAAATATTAATCAAGTTAGAATATACATGTGAAATGTATATTTACATGGCAAATTCCATTATCTTATGAATTTATTATATTCTATAAAATTCTAATATGATAAATAAATAATAGGGTTGTCAATGTATATATAATGTACATGTTTGGTTGAATTTTAATGAATAATTTATTTTTATGTTTAATTTTATATTTTTGTGATTTATATTAATTTTGATAAAGTTTTTTAGATTATTCACATTATGAGTTTTTGGTCGATATTTCAAACCATCTAATGTGATTCATTCTTACGATAAAGGTGAAAAAATCAGTCAATCAGAATGTTTAAATAGCAAGAATGCATTTGGTTCCAAAGTTAACCGTTAGGAAATAGCTATTAAGAATAAGCCGTTAAAAATTAGTTGAATAAATGTATTATTATTTTGTTATGTTGTATTTTATTTTATTTTATTAATATTTCTAATTAAAATAATATTGAATTCAAATTAGTTATATTAATTTAATAATAATATAATAAGAATTGAATATTTGTAAATATATAATTAAAAATAAGTTTAATCTATTTATCAAATGTTTATTAAAAGATTAATTGAACAATTACATTTAAATATTATTATATTAAGATATTAGATAATATTTTAATAGGGAGGTTAAAGAGGATATATAGTTCAATATAAAAGTAAAATTAATTAGTTAAGTAATTAACTAGTTATAATAATAATAATAATAAATTTACCAAGAGATAGCGGGGATCCAACTTCTACGTAACTTCTAATCATCGTCCTTGTTAAGATTAATAGCGTGTTTTTCCATTTCAATGGCTTTTCGAAACTTCTTATGATGGAAGTGATTAACCCTAGCGATAACCCGAGAATCCTCAATGCAGACATGGTGATTGGATTTCACTGCATGTTCATCTAAAGTTGAGGAACGAGAGCGATTGTGCTTAATATTTGCATGTTCTCGAATTCTCTGGTTAATGGAGTGACCAATTTCCCCAATGCAGTGAATCCCGCAAGAACATGGCATGGAGTGGACCCATTTCATGTCTTTACGGTTTACAAGGTCTTTGACGGATGTAAAAAAAATTCTAATGGTATTAAGGGGTTTGAAGGTAGCATAAACTTTGTAATTTTTGAGAATATCGTTCTATCTCTCACCAGGTTTTTCACAAAAAAACACACACATAACAATATCGTCATGCAAGTTCTCATCATTTTCTGGCACAAAAGCTCGAGGTTCTCAACACCCTTGCAAACTGTGCTATAATAATTTCTGATGAGAATCACTTAGAAGATGAAAAATCTCATCTTTTAACTTTTTTTTTTATAATAATGGCTATAGCAGATATCGGGGCCTCAAAGCTTTTCTAAGGGCTAGTAAACAATCAAGGATTAAACTTTCTCATGACGATACAATCTCCGGTGTTCAACTTCCCTTTATACAGGGGACCACCGATAAGATTTCTCATATTCTCAAAAAGAACAAAGTTTCTGCTACCTTCAAACCCTTTAATACCATTAGAAATTCTCTTAGATCCATCAAAGACCCTGTAAACCCGAAAGACATGAAAGGGGTCTACTCCATCCTATGTCCTTGCAAGATTCCTTACATTGGGGAAATTGATCCCTCTATTAACCAGAGAATCCAAAAACATGCAACTAATATTAAGCACAACTGCCTTCGTTCCTCAACTTTAGTTGAACATGTATTGAAATCCAATCACCATATCTACTTCGATGATTAAAACCGTGTATAAAACTTATCATTTCTATACAAATAATTAAGCCCTAGTATAAAGCTCATCTAAAACTTATCATGTAGCACGTGTATACACAACTATTATATGCATGATGTGGATCATGACATTGACGAACTCAATGTGTTTATAACATGCTCCTAGCTTCATCCCACATCTCAATTGTTAAGTTAACAAGAATATGTTAAAAAATAAATCAACTTAAAAAGGGAAAGAAAAAGAAGAGTGACAATTAGAATAAGCATCTCGACTAATCTCCATTTGTTAAGAGATGGAGTGAACATGTCACAATAATGGCTTCAATTTCTTTTGAAACTTTCGATGCTTTATGACATTGCTAACATGCGAATTAAAAGCATAGTTGGGTGGAACTCTCACCAACGAAAAGAAATTACTTTCTTTCAAAAGAATCTTTGAATATGATTTGTCATTTCTGGCCATCCTCCATTTGTTCACTCCTCTCCCTCCATATTAATACATATTAAATGTGAATCTATGTTTAATTTAATACATCCTTGCTTTTCCAAACGTTTATTTCAATAAATAACCATTTTAATCTCTTTCAAATGGCATGTGATAACAAGTGTGAAAATGTAGATACATGGAATGCTTTTCTTTGTTTTATAATTTTAATTACTTCAAAGATAAGGAGGAATGCTAATTTTTAGTTCGATAGCAAATATAAAAATGCAGATACATGGAATGTGTTTCTTTATTTTATAATGGTATTGACTGGGAAGATAAATAGGAATGTTAAGTTTTGGATAATGACTTGAAAGATAAAGAGGAATGCTAATTTTTAGTTCAATGCATGTGATAGTATATATAAAAATGCAGATACATGGAATGTGTTTCTTTATTTTATAAGTGTATTGACTTAGAAGATAAAGAGAAATGTGAAGTTTTTGTTAAAGGCATAACGTATAAAAATGTATGTTGATATATAGGATGTTTTTTTTTAAATGATTTTATTGTTTTAAAACAAAGAAGAAGTTTTATCTTTATTTAAAAAAAATATTATCAAATATCTTTTTAAAATAAATTATATATAATATTGATATTAAATTTTATATAAGTTGAATTAATATGGAATTTATGAAATTTTTATGGGTAGTTTAATTTGTTGAAGTTTTTTGCCAAGTCATTGGCCCTCTGTCATGAGGTGTTGGTTCAATTTTCTTTGGGTCCATCAAGGTCAGGCCCCGACGATTGGGTTGACTTGGCGTGTTCATTCAATTCTCCTTGGGCCCATCAGGGTTAGGCTCCAACAATTGGGTTGACTTGGCATGCTGGTTCAATTCTCCTTGGGTCCATCAGGGTCAGGCCCCGACAGTTGGGTTGACTTGGTGCGAGGCTCCTTCAAGTCAGCTAGACTAGGGTATGATGTTGAAGGTTTACCATATTTGTCAATTCTCATTACTTAACCAACAATAAAGAGGGACATTTGAAGTCTTGTTTGTGGTAAATATGGAATTTACGATGTTGAAGGTTCAGTTCTCATTACTTATCCAATAATAAAGAGGGACATTTAAAGTCTTGTATGTGGTAAGTGAGCTCGTAAGCACTGTTTTGTTGTATCATATTTATTTTCTCACATTGATTATTTGGCATTTAAGTGATGTTTATAGTTATATGGTATGCACACAAGTGTTGAGAAAGACATTAAACACATGTCAAATATACATCGTTATTATAAAAAATTACAATGTACTAGAACAACGATATAAATTAAATAGTTGGTAAAAACTTATAAGCATTTAATTTTATTATAAAAAAAATTATAAAAAAAAAAATTACAATTTTCTTTTAAATTATTATTATTAAGAAAAATAATCAATATATGAGTTAAATATATATACATGTACCAAGAAAAACATAATAAAGGAATAAAGAATAAGAGTTTAATGATACTGGTGAACATTGACTTTTTTTTTAAATTAAATTGAAAAGTAAATAGAACATAACTACTTTTAAGGGAAATCTCAACCCTCTACCTTAAATATTATTAAAAATATTTAGTGGAGGTTAAATCCCTATCATCTATCTAATAATTATTGATTATTAAATTAAAATTACATAAACCTTATTCTAAAATAAAAATAAAAATGTCTATTGGTGTCATTACTTGTTAACTTAGAATAGATAAGATAATAACCATTAGATGCCACACCTTTAATGCTGAGCAAATGTGTATTAGAATCATGAGCGACATGAAGTCATCATTTGTAATGTTGATTTCACCTTGAAAAATAAGGTTAAATGAAGTAGTGTTTTATGCATATGTATGTGTTTTATGCATATGTATTAGTATATATTTATAGTTTTTAAAATAATATTGATTTGTGTTTTTGTTTTAAAGTGCGTAAAGTTTTAATAACTTTTATTATTTTTTGGTGGTTATATTTAGTTGATAATTCAAGTTTTATAAAATATTAAAAAAAACACAGTTTAATTAATAAATGTTTTGGCATTTTTTTTTGGAATTTCGTATATAATTTTGGATGAGATTGTGATTTCTTATTATTCAAAATGTGCTAAAATGCAATGTATAAATAAACTCAACACGATACTAAATTTTAGGACACTTTGATTCTTTAGATTACACAACTCAAACATATAATTTTAAAAATATCTATCATTTCAAGTAAAATTAGAGAAAAAAACAAAACAATATATAGTTAAACTACATTAGTAAATAACTATAATTAATTAAATACTTTCAATATTATATATTTATTACACATTTAGTACTTCCAAATAATAATGTTCCATGCCATAAAAACTTTTAAGACACTTTGATTTTTTAGATTACACAACTCAAACATATAATTTTAAAAATATCTATCAGATTTCAAGTAAAATTAGAGAAAAAAACAAAACAATATAAAGTTAAACTACATTACTAAATAACTATAATTAACTAAATACTTTCAATATTAAATATTTATTACACATTTAGTACTTCCCTAACTTCCTCAAGATGGTTGAGAAATGGTGGTCTGAACCTTTGGAGGCAAGAGGTTCCAAAATGTTTAATCTACAAAAGAGGCTGAAAGCAACTAAAGAAAAGATAAAAGAGTGGAATAGAATGGTTTTTGGAAATATCTTCCAGGAGAAAGCCATTCTAGAGAGCAAACTGGAATAGATTCACAGAGATGGAGCAGCAGGTATCCACAGTGTTGAAGCGTTTGAGCAGGAAAAAGTTATTTCACAGCAGTGGCACAGAAGATGTATACAAGAAGAGATACTTTGGAAACAGAAATCTAGAATCCAGTGGCTAAAAGAGGGGGAGCAGAATACAAAAAAATTTCACAGGTCGGCTCTAGACCATAGAAGTGCTAACAAGATTCTTGAGTTAAAAAATAATGCAGGGGAGATATTAAAGAATCACAATGACATATCTGCTCTGCTCTCGGATCACTTCAGCTCAATTGCACAGGAACCGCCTATAAACAGAGAGGAGGCCATCAAGGAACTCACAACAGCCATTCCTAAATCCATTACCTCAGATCAGAATTGGGCCCTTAGCAGGGAAATCTCTCTGGAGGAGGTGGAGGAGGCAATCAGGAGTATGCCTAACGATAAAGCACCAGGTCCAAATGGATTCACCATCAACTTCTACAAGGCATGTTGGAACACTGTTAAGCAGGAGGTCTGGGAGGTAGTTGAGGATTCTAGACGCTCAGGAACTATTCTAAAATCCATCAACTCCACCTTTTTAGCGCTCATTCCTAAGGTTGAAGAAGCAAAGACACCTGATAAATTCAGACCTATTGCCCTATGTAATGTTATCTATAAAATTATTTCAAAAGTCATAGCTAATAGACTAAAGTCGATTCTTCCTGGTATCATTTCGGAAGAGCAATCGGGCTACGTTGAGGGTAGACAAATTCTAGATAACATCTTGTTAGCGCAGGAGATGATTCACTCACTTCATTCGAGAAAAGAAGCAGGAATGCTAATGCAATTAGATTTATCAAAAGCTTATGACAAAGTAAGCTGGAGATACCTTGAAGTTGTATTGGATGCATTTGGTTTCTGCAGGGCCTGGATCAAGTGGATACTTGCTCTCATCAAATCTCCAAGATATTCAATCCTTGTCAATGGTGCTCCCTCAGCTCCTTTTACTCCTTCGCGGGGAATAAGACAGGGGGATCCTTTATCCCCTTTCCTATTCGTTATCCTAATGGAAGGACTAAGCAGAATCATAGCCAAGAAGAAAGCAGAAGGATCTATAAAAGGTCTGCAACCGTTAAGATCAATACCAGCCACAACACATCAACAGTTTGTGGACGACACCATGTTACACGGTACTCCCACTGTGAAGGAGGCTGTGGCTTTTAGGGGTATCCTTGATCTCTTCAGCCGAGCCTCTGGCATGGAGATTAATTTTTCTAAGTCCACAATTTTCTTTTTCAACACTCATCCGACAATTCAAGCTCACTTGTCCCATCTTCTTGGATTCAGGATTGGTTCCCTGCCTTCAAAATATCTAGGGGCTCCCCTGACTCTGAAACCTTGGCAGAAAACTCACTGGGAGAAGGTTCTAGCCAATATGGAGAAAAAGTGCAAGCACTGGACGCACAGAGCCCTAAACCTGGCGGGTAGACTTATCTTAACCAAGGCTGTTCTACAGGCAATTCCGCAATATTTACTTTCTATGCTTCCAGCTCCCAAGGGAATTCTGCAACAAATAAGAAACATACAGAGATCCTTTTTATGGAATGGGAATGGGGATAAGAAGAAATGGGCGTTGGTGGCGTGGAATAAGCTATGCCAGCCAAAATCTATGGGGGGGTTGAACTTAGTAGATCCTTCAGTGGTCAACAGAACCTGCAGAGTTAAGATATGGTGGAAATGGATTAAAGAACCCAATTTACCTTGGGCGAGGCATTGGAAGGAAAAGTACACTCCAGATTGTGATACTCAGGACCTCATAAGACTACAGGAAGTCCCAGAAGGTTCATCAATATGGAACCATGCCAGGAATAACAGGAGCTTAGTATAGGAGCACAGCTTTTGGGAGATTCGCAATAGAAGGCTTGCCATGTTCTGGGAAGATGCTTGGCAACAATTCCCTAAACTGGATACCCCAGAGCTATCTACCCTCAAGCGAATAAGTCAAAACGAGGGCAGATACAGAGTTAATCAATATTGGATTCAAAGCAGTAGGGAACCGATTTGGAGGGACTGGATTAATTTAAATCCTGGGAGCACAGAGGAGAACAACGAAAGCATTCAGCAACTCAATGAGAGAATCCTCAAAAGAAAGATTCGGAAAACTGAAGAGGATGATAAGCAGAGATGGGGTTTAAAAGGTAATGGAAATTTCTCATTAAAAGAAGCTAGGGATATAATAGAAAAGGAAGAACATGTAGAAGCCGTGCCCTGGTGCAACAAAGTTTGGGACAGCCTATTCTGGCCGAAAATCAGGACCTTCCTTTGGCTTCTAATGAGAAACAAAACTTTAACCTGGGACAACTTGTGCAAGAAAGGTTTTAGGGGACCCTCAAGATGCCCTATGTGCCTCGTCGAAGAGGAATCTATAAACCACCTGTTTAATGCATGTGAATGGGAAAATCAGTTATGGAGCTGGATGGAAGGCATTCTCAGCAGTTCTGATCGAAATAGAGAATCCATTTACAGAACCATACTGAATTGGAAAAAAGACTTCTCCAACATACTAAGAGTCAACAGCATATGGAAATCTATTCCAGGCTTCTTACTATGGTCAATTTGGAAGGAACGTAACCGTAGAATATTTCAAGATGAACACAGGAACATAGAGTTCTCTAAAGACAATATATTAACTAACATTCAACAGTTAATTCAAACGAAATGCAGAGAGGAATGTAATGAGAAACCTTCAGCTCGAGACTTACGCATTCTGAAATGCTTTAGACTGGAATCCACCAGCAGCATCACAGCTTCAAGACACAGAACGCAACCATCCTCACAGATCGACAAATGGCAGTGTCCGCTGGAAGGGGGATTGAAGCTGAATTTTGATGGGGCCTCGAGTGGTAATCCCGGCATGGCAGGAATTGGAGGTGCATTACGAAACCAGCATGGAGAAATTTTGCATATATATTACAGGGCGCTTGGGGAAAGCACAAATAATGAGATGGAATTTGCAACGCTTGAGCATGGTCTGAAAATTTTAAAATCCCTACGAAAATGCAATGTAATTGTGGAAGGGGATTCGTCACTGGTTATATCAACAGCTAAGAGAATTCAAGGAGGCACTAAGGCGAACAAAGCCACAAAACACTGGCGGCTCGACAAGGTGACAGAGAATATTGCAGAACTTATGGTTGGCATGAAAGGTTTAGTCTTTCATACGGTAAGGCGTAAAGCAAATGGGCTGGCGGACTACCTAGCGAATTGTGGCGTGGACAATCAGGATAGGGGGTGGGACAGTTGTTGGCAGGAAGTGGACTACCCGAACCTGAAGGCGAGATGTTTACAGTTGGCACAGCAAGATTTACACAAAACCGACCGGGCTTGACCGGCAACGGTTTTTGTTTCCGGCACCGTATACCTGGAGTTACCAATAACAGCATGGGTTTTCATCACGGGAGTTGGACGACTAGACAGATGCGGCGGTGGTCATTATGGCAAGAGAAGGCCAAATTTGGAAACTATCAATATGGTTTATGCCACGAAAGATTTCGTAGAGTCTACTTGAGAGGAAGGGACACCTGGCACAACCTTTATGGGAAGGAATTCAGCAACATTTATATCAGGTCAGGGAGGAGCTGTTTGATTTGTGCGGATATCTTCCGAATTAATAACGAAAGTACCTCCACTCTGCATCGGAGGGCAGAGCGCATTATGGGAAACTCCATGGAAAATAGCTATTTAACGGAGAGTCGCGGCTCTGGTTCTTTCACCTCAGTTCAAGGCACTGCGAGAGACCACCACTTTTATGTATGTAGAAGAGATCACAGCGATAAGATTAGAGGGTATAGTATGGAGGTGGGGAGCTGCAGGTGTTCGGCGGCTCACCATGAGCTACGAACATCGCAGAACATGTACGAGACCAGAGCAGCAGCCAGGAGCAAACGCAAGATTGCGGAACTGGAAGCGTCTGTGAAAGAGGAAGAAGCGCAACGAACGGAGGGGATCATTGTGGAGGAGATTGACTGGTTACATGACCCGGGCACTCCCTCCAAAAGAGCCACTCAATATGTTCGGACTAAAGTGGAGAGCTGGAGAATCAAAACTCTCCTTGCGAAAGCCTTGGACTGAAAGGACGAAGGGAAGCAGTAATCTGGGAAGGGGAACTCCACTTCGGAGGATCAATTAGCAAAAATTCATGAAATCCATGAATCGCTGGATCGAAGAATTTCCATAGTGCATGATGCTGTGGAAACTGTCAACAAGAAATTAACTCTACTCATCAGGCTTCTTCGGCAAACTCTGAGCCCGGACCCCCTGGTGCAGGAGCAAAAGATGAAGGAAGCACAGGAATTCCAATCCATGCAAGATATGCAGGCCAGAGTTGAAAAGCATGTTCTGGACATGGGCTTAGACACAGTTAGTCAAATTGGCGGTTTTCCTCGTACTGGCGGGTTTCCTTAGTTTCTTCTTTATATTTGTCTTCTGTCTTCTGTCATGGCTTCGGCCTTATGCAAGATCGTTATGTTACTCTGTTTATGTCCAAGTTTTGATAGTGCCATGGCGATAAGTAACGGCTCTAAGAGTAAGCCACCCTGCGTGGTGTGCAGCTTGGTTTTGAAAGTTCAGGGTTTGCTGTCAGCCCTGGTTAAATGGTCCTTCTAAGGTTTCGTTCTGCTTCGGCAGCCTTTTTGGTAACATTTTTTGTTCTATAATATACACTTCTGACTTACAAAAAAAAAAAGAGAGTGGTTATATAATTAGATATTTTTTTTAATTGGGTTTCAAATTCCAGAAGGAATATTTTTGGTTTTTTGTGATAAGCTTCAAAGAGTAGGCTCTCCATCCTTATGGAGTCTTGTCTCTTGTTAAGTCATAAATTTTATATTTGAAAAGCAAATATTTTTGTACTTAAATATATTATAAATGATTAAGCCATAAGGGTTAGTTCACTTTGTCAAATCCCTTTTGTTAAAGCACTTTTGCGATTAAGAGGTCATGGGTTCAATTCTCTGGAGAATCTTGCAGTTAGGCTCTGTGATTAAGTTGACAGGAAGTGATCCCTTCGAATGGATATGCCTGATACAAATATTCAATAGATGTAGCAGTTACCGATCTCGAGGATCCATGAACAACATAGAAAATATATACTTGAGTGGGCCTAATGGTTAACAGCACGTGTTTCCTCGCAGTTACGAATCTAGAGGATTCGTGAACAACATAGAAAATATATACTTGAGTGGGCCTAATGGTTAAGAGCATGTGTTTCCTCCAAAAAAGTCACAGGTTCTCAAAACTAGAGGAGGTAGAGTATGTATGCCTTTGTAAACTTAGCAGCCAAATCACTGTGTGGAGGTGGGTCCCTTGTCCCACAAATAAGGAAGTCTCATACACCAATATGGTGTTTAGCTTGACCATGACCTTATATATATATATATATATATATATATATATATATATATTCAATCTTTTAATTTTTTTTTGATATAAATTTATTTATATAATACTAAATTGAAATATTGTTTATGTAAAGATTATTTTTCCATATTGTTATTTTAGTATAATTTAAAGTTTATTTGTTAAAATGATATTTCACAATATAATTGTTTTTATTTATTTAGTTAATTCTGGGTAACCAAATATATACTTATTTTCCACTCCAATTTTCCATTTGTTTGGCTACTAATTTTTTTCAATCATTTTTTTAATTAGGATATTGAAAATCTTCCATTATTAAATATACTTCTTCTGAGTCCAAGAGTGTGTAGTCTAGTGAAAAGTGACAAGATCATTGTGTTTGTATTAATACAAAGTTTATTCAAAACCTTTTGAGTGGGTTGATGAGGTTAAGTACAATTAGGTTATTTTAGCAAAGAACAAGTATAAAAAATATAAATTCGAATTTTTTTATTTAGAATATCTAAAAGACATTAAAAAATGAATAGTGAAAGAGATTTATAAAATATATTTGAAATATAATTGGATTTTATTTAAATTACTGCTTTTTTTCAACTTCAACATTATTATTGTACTTTTTTCTAAACCTAGAATGATTTTATCTATATTTTGGATGGTTATATGGTTTTAGGGATTATATATCAGAGTGTTTGCAATTAGCATGGAAATCTTTATTTTTGATCTAGAGTATTTAAAAGACATACCCAAATATGAATAATGGAGGAAGTTTATAAAGCATATTTGAAATATACTTGGATTTCTCAAGACAATTGCTTTCTCCTACTTCATCATTATTATTGTACTTATTCGTAAATCTAAAACGATTTTATCTTTATTTTAGGTACTATCTCTCATAGTGTTTACAACCATCTTGAAATTTTTATTCTTGATATAGAGTATCTGAAAGACATAAATAAATAAATAAAAAATCAGTTTCAAACAATTTTTCTCCTCAACTTCATTAATATTATTGTATTTATTCTTAAATCTAAAAATAATTTTATCTTTATTTTAGATGACTTAAAGAACTATATTTCAATAATTTTAAATATTTTCTAATATAATTTTAAAAAAATAAAAATGGATTATTATATATTACATAAATAAGAAATCCAAATTAAAAAAAAAAAAAAATAAGAATTATTTAAATGATAACTATTATAAAATCCATAATTTATATTATTTTTTATTTAAAAATCTTAATATTTTAAATATTAAATTCATTATAATTATTAAAAATAATAACATCATTTCATTAAAAATCTTATTTAGTTATAAAAAATAAATATTACATATTTTTAATCTATATCCATATAAAATGTTTTATCTTCCTCCCCAAAACTAATCCCATATAAAATATCTGTAAATCTCTTCCCTTACTCCCAAACAAAATTCTATAAAATCCCTCCTGTTACTTCCCAAGGCTATTCCTATAATCATTTTTATCTTATTTCCGAAGGCAATTCTTATAGTCCCTTTTATCTTATTATAAAGGTTAGCAGAGATGCATGAATTCTATTAATATTCCCAAGGCAATTCATATAATCACTTTTATCTTATTTCCCAAGGCCATTCTTATAATCCCTTTTATCTTATCATAAAGATTAGCAGAGATGCATGAACATGAATTCTATTAATATTAATATTTGTTTTCTTTTGCAATTTCTAATGCCATATTTGAGTTAAAAGACAAAGTTCAACTTTTATTAATTTGAAATATTAAGAAACCACTGTCCCACGTTTCTACATAGGTGAAAAATGAATTGTCAATGGTGAATGACATTTGTACTTTGATAATATTATTATTCTTCGAATTTTTAGCTAGGTAAGTCTCATCTTAAAATGTTCATAAAAATAACCACGATATTCTTCATTACATTACAAAATATTCGTTTTCATTCCACGTCCTCTATCGGTTATACAGCTGTCCTCAAATTCCACGTGCGAATAGCATCATTAACGAAGAAGAAGATTCGCATAACCATGTGATATAATCACAGATGATGCGTTGTCATCAATCGTCAGAGAAAATATTCACAATGATAGCCTCCCATCACCATGCGTTAAGGGAAAGGGTGGAAAAGTTTGCAGGACAGATTTAACTATATGTTTTTCCAAAGGTATGGTTTAGTATTTAAAAAAAATAAATTTTAATTAATCAATATTAAAAAATATATTAATTAGTTTTATTGAATTAATTAAAAATTAAAAATTAAGTATTTTATATTGGTAAGATATAATTGTAATTATGGGCATGGAGTATCTTTTAAAATTGTTTTTTTGGTTAAGAGTTTGTCTTTTTAGCAGGAGTGAAAGCCTGCTCCTTTACAAATCACTAGTGGGTTATTCGAGGTTGCGTGGTTTTCCTTGATTAACCACGATGAATCAGTATACATTTACCATCAATAGATAATTATCCTCACGGTTAGTTTGACAACTAAATTACGATAAATTTTCCGACTTGTAATTTTTTTTAATCATAATATAACTAATTTTCACTGAAAAAAAACTAATTTTATGAAAATAACTAATCAAAAAATTTGGAAAAATAATATAAAAAATAACTTTTGCAGGTTTGTTTGTTGGAGTTGCAATAATGTGTTTAAATTTGTGTAGCTAAAGAATGAGAAAAATTGAATAAGTAATATGCAAAGATAACCTTTGCAAGTTTGTTTCAATAATTTATCATCCAATCATATTTATTTGAAATTTTGCAATCAACTTTTTTTGATTATCAAATTTTGGTTAATATGTCAATACCTTCCTCACATTATAAGATCTTCTCATATTTTTGTTCATGGTTATCCTCGGAATCTTTGCATATAATATAAAATTATTAATTAACCATTATAGGAAATAAAATGAGAATCATCAATGGATTAGAAATAATTTTCTAACAATCGAAAACATATTTTAATATTAAATATATTGAATATTATAAATGATCTTTAATGCATTAACGACATAAAATAAAATGTATTGTCAATTAATATGGAAAGATTTGGTTTTATATTTTAAGTTTTTACATTCAAAATTTGAGTTTTAGGATAGCTGGTAGACCTTCGTGTTTAATCACTTACTATAGTCCTTTTGTTTTTTGTTGCACTTTAATAGACATTTTATTTGGACGTTGAAACAATTGTGGTCGTGCCACTAGTCTTGTTTTCCATGTGGCATAAGATGGAAAATCAATATTAGTTGTAATGGTTTTTTCTAAAGCTTAATTAGAAATTTTACTTCACTACAAAAGTTGTCAAAAGAAAGGTATATATAAGATATATATTACATCTTCAAATGTATTAAAGATATATATTACATCTTCAAATGTATTTACATATACATTTGTATTTACATATACATTTGTATATGAAAATATGTAACTCTAGATTATTTGGGAGGTTTTTGCAAGTTTTCTTTTTTGAAATGAAGAAAATTTGCTGAATTTTCTTTTTCTTTTTGTAGAGGGATACAATTATTTTGTATTTATAGCAGTAATATTTTTGAATTGTTTATGAAGTTTTAAGACTTTATTTGCATAATTTTACAATGTCTTGCAATTTATATTTATCGTCTCTTTATCTTTGAATTGCTTATGAAGTTCTTAGACTCTATTTGCATAATTTTATAGTGCCTTGCAATTTATATTTATCGTCTCCTTATCTTTGAATTGTTTATGAAGTTCTTAGACTCTATTTGCATAATTTTACAATGTCTTGCAATTTATATTTATCGTCTCCTTAAGTTTTCAATATTTCCACATTCTTCTTATATTTCTCCAAGTGTTCATTTTCATTCATTTGAAGATCTTCATTTCTTGATTCCAATTGGGATTGAACTTTAGCCAATTGACCCTTGAGTTTTTGTATTTTGTTCTCAACTTCTTGCTCCCTTGTTCCCTCAAATGTTTCTCATTTATAGTAGAAGCAAAAATTGGTATTGCCTCAACTACAGACCTTTGAAATTGTTGCTACAAATCAACAATTTGGGATTTCAAGTTTTGTATCTCCATGTCACATCCCAAATAATATGTTTTTTTGTTTTTGCAAGAGTTATTTTTTACCTTTGTAATATTTTTGTCTTTTTCATCTAGCTTTTCCTTTAATGATTCAATCATTGGTGATGAGACATAGACATCACCTATAGTACTCATGGATGTGAGAGCTTCCTACAACCTCTTCTCTCATGTCTGTAGGAACTTGTCCAAGTCAATTGAAGCTATTTATTTTGTTGGATTCCCTTAATTTTACCTTTACCCTTAACACCTTATTTACTATGTCTTTTTTCATGTTGTTCTTAAATCTTAGTTGATGCACTGTTGTATTTCACATATCTCTTTCACCTTATTTACTTTTCTAGCATATGTTTTCCTCAAGGTGTTCATTATTTTGTCATATTCTACAACTTGTGATTCATGGTTCTCTTGCTCCTATTTCAATTTATTTTGAAATTGAATATTTAAAATTTCAATCAATATTTCCCTTTCCACTTGTTACTTAATTTAGCCTAAGTAGTACTTACAATTTGTATTGAAGGTATGAATAAAACCTATAGTCTACTCCCCAACTCATCTTGAAATATTTCAATAGTGCTTTCAACTATAGCCTTATTATCTTTGAACTTTGCCTTGATAGTATCAAGTTCCCTCAGTGATTCCTCTCTAATTATTGGTACCTCATTTGTCAATTCTTGTTGTGTATGTTTCTCATTGATTCGTGTGCTTAACACACAATTATTGATTATAACTTTGCAATTTCTTTCATGCATTCAGATCTATAATTATCCTTTAGTTACATTTTTCCTTCCAATTGTATATACAACAAGCATCCTCCATTGCAACTATATAAGTAATGCATCATTCTATCAAATATTGAGAAAAAAATATTTCAATAAAAGAACACGTTGGACTATGCACATTCAAAATTGGAGATGTTGGATCAACCATAACAAGGAAATTGCATGTTTCCATATAATTGTCCATAACATCCTCCTAATCCTCAACTTCATTTGTAAAAATATTTAGGTTTGTTAAAATCTTGGGTGCTTAACTTGATCTTGGGTAGTTATATCAGTAAAAGTTTCCACACCATCAACTCGAATCAATTCAACTACTTCCTCAATAGTTTTCTTCACTTTTTATTTCCTAATGTAAGTTTTCACAAGTTTTTTTAAACATTGAGTCAATATAAATCAATATATTTTTACTGTGTGCCCTAATAATTGAACTTAATCTTCTTGTTTTTAGTTTCTTGTAGGGCACAATGTAACTTTGATATCAATTGATGATGGCCATTTATGGCCCCGTCTTCAACCTAATGGATAACTCTCCTAGTCACTACAAATTATTGGGGTACATTGCACTCATGAGTTCATGAGGACCTCACTTAGGCCACCATTTTAAATTCTTCCATACATCATTAGGGGCATAAATGACCATTTTTTTTTCACTAGTAGACCTTTCTTACCGTTTGGGGTCATCACCTAGTTTTACCATTTCTATTTTTAGTAAGACTATTTTTAGCAAGGGTGACACCTAGGATGACATTAGGTTGTGACTGGGATATGACATGGATTTTTCCTCTCCATTATTTTGCATTTACTTATACCTAAGTCCCAATATGAATTTGTTTTTACTTCTAGAGATAACATACCTCACCACCTTCCACTCACCTAACTATCTTATTTGTTGAATTTCAATCTTATTTCTGGAGTTTAGATGGGTGTTATAGCATGTGAGGCTTATTACATTTGTTCTAATTGAATTTTTACTCTACTTACTTTCATTTAGCCCTATCATTAGATATTTTTCTAATTTTGGGTATCCCAGTCATTTTTGGACTTACTAGCTATTCTAGAAATGCTAACTAGTTAACAAAGTGCAAGCACAAGAGAACCCCAACCTAATTTGAAGTTTTTCTCTCCTAAATATTTTCTCTCCTAGAGAGGATATATATTGTATTCATTTTCAGTAGTTATATTAGATCATAGTTTCATGGGTAATTTGAATTGTCTCTTTAGTTAGTTAATTTCACAACACTTTTATTCTCTCTTCTCTTTTGTTTTGTAATATCTAGTATAGTATTTTTTCACTCTTAGTGTAGAAATTCCTGTAGATTCAAACTGCTTATGTAATTTTCTAAAACAAAAGACTTGAATCTACTCTACTTATCAGCAGAAACAATTAATCGATCGAGAAATCATGAAGTATACAAGAGAAATAATTTAATCAACACATTACACAATGATTTCCTGGGGAAATCCCTATCTGTATATTACATTATTCAGAAAATATGAGAAGATTATAATGCTTTTCTCAATCCTGATCAACTTCTGCACTATCTCTATCTATCTCACTGCTTCCTAGATAAGCCTAGGGAAATACTTAACCAATTTTATGCTTGCCCAAGTCCCTATTTCCTTGCGTTGTTTCCTTGGGAATGATCCCCCTATTAATTACTGAAATTCCTCAATATGAATTGCGCAATAGTCATAGGCCTTCCTCTAACTGCATGCACCACTTGTACAATTCATATGATCATACAACTGATCGTACACTACCTTTGAACTCTAATCTAAACTGGGAAACTCTTAGATTTGAAATGCATGAGTTATTTATGAGTGAATCATCAATTAACTAGTTGAACACATGAAGCAACACCCCAATGTCTAACCTCCTACTAGTTCCTCCATCAGTTGGAACTAGTTTAATTGACTTTAACTCAGTTAAACTAAATTAATTAATTACAACTCAAAATAAACTCAACGAGGGCTCCTATAAAGTAGGAAACACTCTAAATGGCTCAAGTTAGACCCTCAACTCGAATTAACTGAGCCAACTAAGTCAAATTAACTTAGTTAACTCGTACAAGTTGTCTTGTGATGTGGAATTAAAATTTTATTCCTAATTTAATTCAAGGACAAAATTAAATCAAGATTTTCTTGCTGCATTTTCATCACTCCCTCTCAACAAGAAGGGGATTATTAGAGACCCCAATCCTACCTCTAGGGAACTCGAATTTTCCTCTTGATAGTGCCTTAGTCAAGATGTCTGCATCCTATTCCTCTGTTGGAATGTACTCCAACAACATGATCCTCTTCTGCACACAATCTCATAGATGGTGATACTGGATGTCGATATGCTTGGAACGATCATGAAAAAATGGATTCTCGCAAGTTTGATATAACTCTAATTGTCAAAGTAAATCATTGTAGGATCCATCTACTGACCAAATAACCCAACAATGATATTCCTCATCCAGATAGCCTCCCAAGCTGCTTGACTAGCAGCCATGTACTCTGCTTCTACCGAACTGAGTGCAACTGATCTCTGCTTCTTGATGTACCAAGAAACTGTTGTTGACCCAATAGTGAATATTACCCCTAATGTACTCTTCAGGGCTGGTGTACTACTTGCTCAATATGCATCTGTGAAGCCTTGAAGCTTCACTCCCTCTGTCTGCCTGTACCAAAGACCAAACTGAGTGGTGCCTCTAAGGTATCTCATCACATGTTTAGCTGCCTTCCAATAGAGTTTGGTTGGCTTAACCATTTCTTGACTAAGCTAGTTAATTGAAAAACATATGTTCATTCGTGTGTTCACCAAATACATAAGTGAAGCCACAAGCTGCATGTAAATAGTAGCCTCCACTACTTCACCTGAAGTAGAATCTTCCTTCCTCCAATTTCCTGCTAGAGGAGTCTCCATGGGTTTGCTACTCTCCATTTGGAACTTCTTTAGTATTTCGTTGGAATACTTGCCCTGAGAGAAAAAACAGTTCCTCGTCTCCTTGCCATACTTCCATATTAAGGAAATAATGCATGAGTCCTAGGTCCTTCATCTCGAATTCTCTTGTAAGATCCTCTTTGAAATATTTGACCACTTCGCTTCACCTATTAGAATTAAATCATGGACATATAATACTATAATCAATAATTTACCTTCAACCACAATACGGTAAATGTTTGCATCTGTTTCACTTTTGGCGAAGCCGAACATGGTGAAATAGTTGTCAATCATTGTGTACCAAGCACGAGGTGCTTGTTTCAATCCATACCATGCTCACTTGAGTCTTCACACATGAAAATCTCTGTTGTAGGTCTCAAATTCCTTTGGTTTCTCAATGTACACCTCTTCCTCAATCACTCCACTGAGGAATGTTATTCACATCCATATGATGTATCTTCCATCGCATCTCCACTGAAAGTGCTAGAATAGATCTGATTGGAGATCACCCTTCTACTGGAGCAAAGGTCTCCTCGTAATAAATTCCCTCCACCTGAGAGAACCCTCTGGCAAAAAAATATGGCCTTGTGTTTCTCAACACTCCCATTTGCTGCTTTCTTTACCTTGTAAGGCCATTTGGAACTCACCACTGGCTTGTCTTCTGGTCTTGGGACCACTTCCCAAATAATGTTTTTGATAATGGAGTCATACTCATCTACCATAGCATCAACCCGTATTGGTTGTTGCAATTATTTCTCGAATGAGGATGGCTCAATATTTACACTCTCACTCATTAGCACCATGTAGCCAGTTCTCCCATATTCTCTCTAGCATCATGCATCAATTTGTCAGCTTCTCTGGTGTGCTTCCTTCCATCTTTGGAAGTCTTTACATCAGTGGGTGCTTCCACTCTCTACTCCTTTGCATGTGGTTTCTCTGCATCATCCTGATGTTCTTCCTTTGGAGCTAAAATCTCCTCATATGCATGTAATTGAAGCTCCCTCTCAAGGGAACATCTCATGGAATTCTCTTCATCAAAATTGACATCTCTATGAACCACTATCATCCTGTAAGATGGAAGATACACCCGATAGTTGTTAGGTGTATCTGTGTACCCCACAAATATGCCCAACTCAGTTGTCAGTTCAATATTTTTCCTTGCATCCTTGGTAACATGACAATAAACTAATGAACCAAAGATCCTGAGGTCTGCCACATTTGGTTTCTTACCTGAAAAATCTTCTTTTGGTGTACTCATCCCGAGAATCTGATGAGGACTCCTATTTTGTACATATACAACTGTGTTGCATGCTTCAGCCCACAAGTGCAACGATAAGCCCTGATCATGTAAAATCACTCGTGTAACTCCCACAATACTTTTGTTCTTCCTTTCAACCACCCCATTCTTCTCTGGGTTATGAAGTGCTAGATCACTATACCTTAACCCACCCACTATCATGAGCTATTTTTACCTTGAAGTGTCTTCCCATTAGGTAAGGTTGCTATTGCTTTAGTCATGTAGTATTGACAACATTTCCTTCTCATAAATAGGTGTGTGCAAATACTTTCCTTTGATTGGATTATTTTCAAAAGAAATGGGTCTTCCTTCTTGCATTAAGACAACACCAATTCCATTTTCCTGAGGCATCACATTCCACAATAAAGGTTTTTGTGAAGTCTGGCATAGCTAAGACTGGTGCTTGGCACATTACCTCTTTAAGATGTTCAAAGGCCTTAGTTTATTTTGGAGTCCAAGAAAATGCATCTTTCTTCAATAATGATGTTAGAGGTGTCACTATTCTCCCATAATTCTTAACAAACTTGTAATAATACCATGTACCTGATTGTACTTAACATGCATAAAAGATACAGATTCATTGCTTTCACGTAATAAACTGTATATTCTAAAGCCCTTATAACCTAGATCTTTTGTCACGCAGATATACCCTTTCTGAACAGTTAACTAAAGCAGATATATATAAAAACTTCCTAATCTTCGCGAAGGGGGTTAATTATACTTATTATGCCTAAACATTACAGATTCATCCGTTTCGCGCATAAATTAAGCATTAATTCACATAAAACAGCTAACAGAGCGAAGATACATAAACTTAAATAGAAGTAAATAAACAAGGAAAAGATGCACTCAAAACAATATTTATTAAGATGTAAATGTTTAGATACAGACTTCTTATCCTTGCACAACCAGTTGCAGGGGCCCATGCACTCAGCTGCAGACTTACCAAGGTCTCCACGCACTCAGCTGCAGGAGCCTTCCCCTTTCGGCTAAGTACACGAAATAGACTTTTCCTACCTTAGCACCTTGCCCTTACAATGATTCTCTATCAATTATCTCTTTAGACTTGCTATGCCTCACTATATATAGCCTTTTCATTACAATACCATGGCTTGCGGACCATGGGTGAGTCTCAAAACCATCTTATCACCTACCCATACAAGGGACCAATGCCCCTTTGACTCTTACTTAGCTTCGTGCTCTGCTTCCATATTTCACGAAGACTTTACATTCTTTAACAAAAACTATTACAAAAATTGACTTAACTGACAAAAATTGACCCCAGGGACCCCATCCCAACAAGCCCCCAACAAAAATATGGTGACTCACCCTCGAGTCACTCAGCTGGCTTCTCCACTTTGTTGTGGAGTTCACTGAACTCCATCTTCAAGGCTCCAAGGTTCGTTGTGCTCTATACGGTGGCCTGCTGCACTTCTTCGACCAACTTCTCTATAGTTGGCGCATCCATTGTGAAGAACATGGTCCTCTGTGTCTGTTGGAAAGTCTTCAGCTTCTCTTAGATAGCCAGACTAATCTAGCTCACTTTCCCTTTCCATGGTTGAATCCAAGCCTTCAAAACTTGTTCTTTGCGATGCAACTCCTCAACCTGTGTTTGCAGCACCTTCATTTCTTGTAAGCATGCGAAGCGCTGGACTGGCACCAAAGTGCATGTAGTTGCCCTGATCTCATCAACTTTCTGTTGTGCCTCTCTAATATCTATACATAATCTCTGCAGGTTTGAATCCCCCTGAAAAATGGTTCATAAATCCATTGCATTTTCAAAAAGGAATTTGTAGCCCGTTACTGCAGTATCCAAGGTACACATGTGTTCTTGCGCTGTGCTACTCCCTAACCTCTCGTGAAGTAGTCGGTTGTAGTTTCAACTGCAGTTCCGACACCTTCATTTGAAAATCAAAAGTAACTCAACCTAACTCCTCCTTAGACTATCACATTGTCGCGACCATTTTCCGAACCTTTTCTAAAGCTTCCGCATCCTCTAGAGTGTGTAACTCTGGTACTAAATTACATGCTTGTGTAATTGCTGCTTCTAGGATCTGGCTTCATGCTTCTAGCTCTTATTTTTACTTAAGAGTATGAACCTTTTTAGCGAAGATCTACTCATTTTTCATTTTGACTTCGCTAATTACTGATAGTGTGCTCTGCTCTCTAATCCAAAGCTCATCTGAGACCCCTTGATGAAGTGCGTGGAGGGTCTGAAGTGGCAGCGCGACTAAATTCATACACATGCCTTTTATTTTTCTGAGTCATGTGTTATCTTCCTCTGACTCTACGCGCAATGTTCCTTCTAGCAAGGGAATGACTTTGAGGGACTCCAGAGTCTGTTCTATTCCCATTACGCTCGCACTCACTTACTGCAGGCTCGCTTGAACCTCGCTCAATTAGCGCACACTTGCTTGCAGCTGACCTGTCTGTATTTTCAGCTTGTGCAGACCTTTCTGCATGCTTCCGAGTGATTTCTGGGATTGCTGCTTGAACTGTTGCCATAGTTCCATTGTTGTATCTCATACCATGTCCCCAATCTCATCTAAGTCCCCCTCAGGGAGGACCTTTGGATCTTTGTATGCCTGTTTGTCCGATTTTTTCTTCTTCCTGGGCCTTGAAGTCATCTCGTAGGTCCACTTCTGCAATTTGAAGGGAGTGCTCTGCTCGTCACCCCTGCCTCCTTTCTGCTTGGACTATTCTTGCTCTTCAGTATGCTGGGAAGTCGATGCTTTGACTTCTACTGTGGCTTCTTGTGCAGCACACTCTTTATCAGCAACTACTTTAGCAATGACTTCTTTCTTCTTCTATCGGCCAACTCCTGCACTACTCCTTGTGTTGCTTCTTTTTGTTTCTGCGCAATTGTCATCTGTGCGGAAGATATTTCTCTGCCTTCGTTGGTACCTATGCCCAAATCTGTGGGTTTTCGCCACTCCGTTGGCCATGACCCCACAATATCCCGTACATTAGCCTCAGTCGCTAGGTATGGCAACTTGTGCTATACCTTCTTAGGATCTCGCCTTGCGTGGATGGATACATTATGAAAATCGACCTTAAATTCCACGAAGGCCCGCAATCTCTCAAACAAGGTTGGAGACAACCTTGGTCTTTGACTTATCACTGTGCGAAGGTCCATATCGACTAGTATCCAGATATTATAATTAGTAAATAACTATAATAAATTAAATACTTTCAATATTAAATATTTATTACACATTTAGTACTTCCAAATAATAATGCTTCTTTATTTTTTATTAAAAAAATAAAAAACGAATATTACACATTATTGCTACTTATCCTACTTATTAAGATGATTCATTATAATTTTATGTATTCATTAATTTTAACTTGTAATTTTTTTACCAACTTAAAAGAAGCTACAATGTAACTCTTATTATTCATCTTAATTCCTGATCAAATATCTTTTCACTCTAAAAGAGATTTGCATTTTAAGAGATTTGATCCATCTCATGGCGTGGTAAATCCAAAGTTAAGATGGATCTAGGCTATATTCCACATGAATATTATGGGCTTTCATAAACATGGAACTCAAAAGCCACTAGCAACTTGACCAAGTCAAATTTACTTTATTATTTTAGTTTAAAATACATTACATTACAACATCTCTACCACTCTGAACTAACAAAAACACCTCTCCATAAAAATAAATATACAAATCAAAATTAAAATTAATTTTAATTACATTTCAATTATCTCAACGCGACACCATGCATAGAAGAACGTATTATGCATTGCTACATGAGGCACACTTTTAAGAATGACTTCACAAAAGAAACAAACTGTTTCCTCGAGAACAGCGGTATTTAAATTATTAAATAAACATTTATATGATACAACTATAAAAGGACAAGGACATCGTTAGTTGATGCCCTTCATGTGATTTTGATATTTTGGAGTTATAGTTTATAAGGATTACATATTCGTTGTAAATCCATACAACCAAGAGAGGACACTTGCCGATAAGATATAAGTTTCGTAGTTATTAAAACGACTTAAATTTAATAATATAGTGTTGTGTGTAATTTTATATTTGTTTTTTTGTGATGATTGAGCAGTTAGTATAATTAGATAACATTTTTTTATTGGGATGGGATTCAAATTACTAGCAATATTTTTGGCCTTTTGTGATAAGCTTCAAAGAGTAGGCTTTCTATCTTTATGGAGTCTTGTTTTTTGTTAAGTCATAAATTTTATATTTGAAAAGCAAATATTTTTGTGCATAAATATATTATATATGATTAAGCCATAAGGGTTAGTTCAATTTGTCAAATCTTTTTTGTTAAAGCACTTTTGCGATTAAGAGGTCATGGGTTGAATTCTCTCGACAATCTTGAGGTCAGGCTCAGTGATTAAGTTGACAGGAGTGATCCCTTTGAATGGATATGCCTCATACAAATATTCAATAGATGTAGAGGCTCAGTGATTAAGTTGACAGGAAGTGATCCCTTTGAATGGATATGCCTCATACAAATATTCAATAGATGTAGCAGTTACCGATCTCGAGAATCCATGAACAACATAGAAAATATATACTTGAGTGGGCCTAATGGTTAAGAGCATGTGTTTCCTCGTAGTTACCGATCTCAAGGATCCGTGAACAACATAGAAAATATAAACTTGAGTAGGCCTAATGGTTAAGAGCACGTGTTTCCTCCAAAAAAATCACAGGTTCTCAAAACTAGAGGGGGAGAGTATGTATGCCTTTGTAAACTTAGCAGCCAAATCACTACGTGGAGGTGGGTCCCTTGTCCCACAAACAAGGAAGTCTCATACACCAATATGGTGTTTAGCTTGACCGTGACCTTATATATATATATATATATATATATATATATATATATATAACCTTTTATTTTTTTTTTAATATAAATTTATTTATATAATACTAAATTGAAATATTGTTTATGTAAAGATTATTTTTCCATATTATTATTTTAGTATAATTTAAAGTTTATTGGTTAAAATGATATTTCACAATATAATTGTTTTTTATTTATTTAGTTAATTATGGGTAACCAAATATATACTTATTTTCCACTCCAATTTTCCATTTGTTTGCCTACTAATTTTTTCCCATTTGTTTGCCTACTAATTTTTTTCAATCATTTTTTAATTGGAATATTGAAAATCTTCCATTATTAAATATATTTCTTCTAAGTCCAAGAGCGTGTAGTCTACTGGAAAGTGGCAAGATCATTGGGTTTGTATTAATACAAAAGTTTATTCAAAACATTTTGAGTGAGTTGATGAGGTTAAGTACAATTAGGATATGTTAGCAAATAATAACAAGAAAAAAAATATATAAATTTTAATTTTTTATTTAGAATATCTAAAAGCCATTAAAAAATGAATTAAAAAATGAATATTGAAAGAGATTTATAAAATATATTTGAAATATAATTGGATTTTATTTAGACCATTGCTTTTTTTTCAACTTCAACATTATTATTGTACTTTTTTTAAACCTAGAATGATTTTATCTAAATTTTGGATGGTTATATGATTTTAGGGATTATATATCTGCAATTAGCATGGAAATCTTTATTTTTGATCTAGAGTATCTAAAATACATACCCAAATATGAATAATGGAGGAGGTTTATAAAGCACATTTGAAATATACTTGGATTTCTCAAGACAATTTCTTTCTCCTACTTCATCATTATTATTGTACTTATTCATAAATCTAAAATGATTTTATCTTTATTTTAGGTACTATCTCTCATAGTGTTTACAATCATCTTGAAATTCTTATTCTCGATATATAGTATCTGAAAGACATAAAAAAAATGAATAATAAAAAAGATTCAAACAATTGCTTTTTCCTCAACTTCATTAATAATATTGTATTTATTCTTAAATCTAAAATAATTTTATCTTTATTTTAGATGATTTAAATAACTATATCTCATTATGTTTGTAATAATTTTAAATATTTCATAATAATTATAATTAAAAAAATAAAAATAGATTATTATATATCACGTAAACAAAAAATTCAAATTAAAAAAAATTAAGAATTATTCAAATGATAACTATTATAAAATCCATAATTTATATTATTTTCTATTTAAAAATCTTAATATTTTAAAATACTAAATTTATTATAATTTTAAAAATAATAACATCACTTCATTAAAAAAATCTCATTAAAAAATCTTATTTACTTGTAAAAAATAAATATTATATATTTTTAATCTATATCCCTACAAAATGTTTTATCTTCCTCCCATAACTAATTCCACATAAAATATATGCAAATCTCTTCTCTTACTCTCAAACAAAATTTTATAAAATCCTTCCTCTTACTTCCCAAGGCAATTCCTATAATCATTTTTATATTTCCCAAGGCAATTCTTATAATCCTTTTTATCTTATTATAAAGATTAGCAGAGATGTATGAATTCTATTAATATTCCCAAGGCAATTCCTATAATCACTTTTATCTTATTTCCCAAGACCATTCTTATAATCCCTTTTATCTTATTATAAAGATTAGCAAAGATGCATGAACATGAATTCTATTAATATTAATATTTGTTTTCTTTTGCAATTTCTAATGCCTTATTTGAGTTAAAGACAAAGTTCAACTTTTATTAGTTTGAAATATTAAGAAACCACTGTCCCACGTTTCTACATAGGTGAAAAATGAATTGTCAATGGTGAATGACACTTGTACTTTGATAATATTATTATTCTTCGAATTTTTAGCTAGGTAAGTCTAGTCTTAAAATGTTTATAAAAATAACCACGATATTCTTCATTACATTACAAAATATTCGTTTTCATTCTACTTGCTCTATGGTTTGGTTTTTTTTTTCTTTCATAGGTTTTTTTTTCCTTTCATATTGAAAATTGTAATTTCTATTAAAAAGGAAATTACATTTTGTAAATACATTTAAGTATATTGAAATAGAAAAGCACGGCTTGACTGTAAATATACTTAATAAGAGTTTTATATATTAATCTGAGACTTTGTGAGTGTAGATAAAATGTCAAAAAAAAAAATATGAATTTTTCCACATAATATATATAAAATCTGTTTTTCCTGTAAGATCAGGAGAAATTAAATTTTTACAACCATATCCATAAATGACAGATAGTAAAATTGGTAATGTGCACCATCATACTGTTCCCCGATCAACCAGTTGCCCGAATCGAATCCCTATTAGCAGCTTCTTTAGATAGCCTGTGAGCCTGTGAGCAGCTGTGTTCCGCTCTCTGTAAATATAATAGCATGTAAAAGAGTCAAATACAACTGTCCTCAAATTACTTCTGTGGAAAAATATGCGGGAATAGACATCATTAACGAAGAAGAAGATTCGCATAGCCATGTGATATAATCACAGATGATGCGTTTGTCATCAATCGTCAGAGAATATATTCACAACGATAGCCTCCCGTTAGGCCATCATAATTACCATCACCATGCCGTAAGGGAAAGGGTGGAAAAGTTTGCAGGAAATATTTAACTATATGTTAGTATTTAAAAAAAATAAAATTTAATTAATTAATATTAAAAAATATATTAATTAGTTTTATTCAATTAATTAAGTATTTTATATTTGTAAAATAAAATTGTAATTATGGATATGGAGTATGTTTTAAAATTGTTTTTTTCGGTTAAAAGTTTGTCTCTTAATCTAAGGTGTAGAGGTATCTAGCAAGAGTGAAACCCTGCCCCCTTATGGATCACTAATGAGTTATTCCAAGTGGGGTGGTTTTCCTTGATTGTCCTCACTGTTAGTTTGACAACTAAATTATGATAAATTTTCCCACTTATAATTTTTTTTATCCTAATATAGCTAATTTTATGAAAATAACTAATGAAAATTTTGAAAAAATAATATACAAAAATAACTTTTGCAAGTTTGTTAGAGTTGCAATACTTTGCAGGTTTGTTTGTTGGAGTTGCAATAATGTGTCTAAATTTGTGGAGCTAACGAATGAGAAAAAATGGAAAAAGTAATATGCAAAGATAACCTTTGCAAGTCTGTTTCAATAATTTATCATAAAAAATATTTATTTGAAATTTTGCCATTATGTTTTTGGATTATCAAATTTTGGTTGATATGTCAATACCTTTATCAAATTATAAGATCTTCTCTTTATCAAATTATAAGATTTTCTCATATTTTTGTTCATGATTATCCTCATAAGCTTTGCATATAATATAAAATTATTAATTAACCATTATATGAAATAAAATGAGAATCATCAATGGATTAGAAATAATTTTCTAACGATCGAAAACCTATTTTAATATTATATATATTGAATATTATAAATGATCTTAAATTCATTAACTACATAAAATAGAATGTATGGTCAATTAATATTGAAAGATTTGGTTTTATATTTTAAGTTTTTACATTCAAAATTTGAGTTTTAGGATAGCTGGTAGACCTTCGTGTTTAATCACTTACTATAGTCCTTTTGTTTTTTTGTTGCACTTTAATAGACATTTTATTTGGACGTTGAAACAATTGTGGCTGTGCCACTAGTAGTCTTGTTTTCCATGTGGCATAAGATGCTTTTCAACAATTGTGGCTGTGCCACTAGTAGTCTTGTTTTCCATGTGGCATAAGATGGAAAAGCAATATTAGTTGTAATGTTCTTCTAAAGCTTACTTAGAACTTTTACTTCACTAAAAAAAAGTTGTTAAAAGAAAGATATATATTACCTCTTCAAATGTATTTACATATACATTTTGTATATCAACAAATGTTAATATGTAATTCTAGATTATTTGGGAGGTTTTTGCAAGTTGTCTCTTTGAAATGAAGAAAACTTACTATTTTTTTTTTCTTTTTGTAAAGGGGAGTTTTTTGCAAGTTGTCTTTTTGAAATAAGAAAATTCACTATATTTTCTTCTTTTTGTAAAGGGTTACAATTATTTTGTATTTATATCAAGAACATTTTTGAATTGTTTATGAAGTTTTTAGACTCTATTTGCATAATTTTACAATGTCTTGCAATTTATATTTATCGTCTTCTTATTTTTGAATTGTTTATGAAGTTCTTAGGCTCTATTTGCATAATTTTATAGTGTCTTGCAATTTATATTTATCGTCTTCTTATCTTTGAATTGTTTATGAAGTTCTTAGAGTCTATTTGCATAATTTTACAATGTCTTGCAATTTATATTTATCATCTCCTTAAGTTTTCAATATTTCCACATTCTTCTTATATTTCTCCAAGTGTTCATTTTCATTCATTTGAAGATCTTCATTTCTTGATTCCAATTGGGATTGAACTTTAGCCAATTGACCCTTGAGTTTTTATATTTTGTTTTCAACTTCTTGCTCCCTTGTTCCCTCAAATGTTTCTCATTTATAGTAGAAGCAAAAGTTGGTATTACCTCAACTACAAGCCTTTGCAATTGTTGCTACAAATCAACAATTTAGGATTTCAAGTTTTGTATCTCCATGTCACATCTCAAATATTATGTTTTTTGTTTTTGCAAGAGTTCTTTTTTACCTCTGTAATATTTTTGTCTTTTTCATCTAGCTTCTCCTTTAATGATTCAATCATTGTTGATGAGACATAGACATCACCTATAGTACTCATGGATGTGAGAGCTTCCTACAACCTCTTCTCTCATGTTTGTAGGAACTTGTCCAGGTCAATTGAAGCTATTTATTTTGTTGGATTCCCTTATTTTTACATTTACCCTTAACACCTTATTTACTATGCCTTTTTTTCATGTTGTTCTTAAATCTTGGTTGATGCACTGCTGCATTTCACATATCTCTTTCAACTTATTTACTTTTCTAGCATATGTTTTCCTCAAGGTGTTCATTATTTTGTCATATTCTACAACTTTTGATTCATGGTTCTCTTGCTCCTATTTCAATTTATTTTGAAACTGAATATTTAAAATTTCACTCAGTATTTCTCTTTCAACTTGTTACTTAATTTAGCCTAAGTAGTACTTACAATTTGTAATGAAGGTATGAATAAAAACTATAGTCTACTCCCCAAGTCATCTTGAAGTCTTTCAATAGTGCTTTCAACTATAGCCTTATTATCTTTGAACTTTGCCTTGATAGTATCAAGATCCCTCAGTGATTCCTCTCTAATTATTGGTACCTCATTTGTCACTTCTTGTTATTTATGTTTCTCATTGATTCGTGTGCTTAACGCACAATTATTGATTATAAACTTGCAATTTATTTCATGCATTCAGATCTATAATTATCCTTTAGTTACATTTTTCCTTCCAATTGTATATACAACAAGAATCCTCCATTGCAACTATATAAGTAATGCATCATTCTATCAAATATTGAGAAAAAAAATATTTCAACAAAACAACATGTTGGACTATGCACATTCAAAATTGGAGATGTTGAATCAACCATAACAAGGAAATCACATGTTTATTCATTGCATGTTTCCATATAATTGTCCATAACATCCTCCTAATCCTCAACTTCATTTGTAAAAATATCTAGGTTTGTTAAAATCTTGGCTGCCTAACTTGATCTTGGGTAGTTATATCAGTAATAGTTTCCACACCATCAACTCGCATCAATTCAACTACTTCCTCAATGGTTTTCTTCAATTTTTATTTCCTAATGTAAGTTTTCACAAGATTTTTTTAACACTGAGTCACTATAAATCAATATATTTTTACTGTGTGCCCTAATAATTGAACTTAATCTTCTTGTTTTTAGTTTCTTGTAGGGCATAATGTAACTTTTTTATCAATTGATGATGGTCATTTATGGCCCTGTCCTCAACCTAATGGATAACTAGCCTAGTCACTAGAAATTATTGGGGTACATTGCACTCATGAGTTAATGAGGACCTCACTTAGGCCACCATTTTAAATTCTTCCATACATCATTAGGGGCATAAATGACCATTTTTTTTTCACTAGTAGACCTTTCTTACCGTTTGGGGTCATCACCTAGTTTTACCATTTTCTATTTTAGTAAGACTATTTTTAGCAAGGGTGACACCTAGGTTGACATTAGGTTGTGACTGGGATATGACATGGATTTTTCCTCTCCATTATTGTGCATTTCCTTATACCTAAGTCCCAATATAATTTTATTTTTACTTCTAGAGATAACATACCTGACCACCTTCCACTCACCTAACTATCTTATTTGTTGACTTCCAATCTTATTTTTGGAGTTTATATGGGTGTTATAGCATGTGAGACTTATTACATTTGTTCTAACTGAATTTTAACTCTACTTACTTTCATTTAACCCTATCATTAGATATTTTTCTAATTTTGGGTATCCCACTCATTTTTTGACTTACTAACTATTCTAGAAATGCTAACTAGTTAACAAAGTGCATGCATAAGAGAAACCCAACCTAATTTGAAATTTTTCTCTCCTAAATATTTTCTCTCCTAGAGAGGATATATATTTTATTCATTTTCATTAATTATATTAGATCATAATTTCATGGGTAATTTGAATTGTCTCTTTAGTTAGTTAATTTCACAACACTTTTATTCTCTATTCTCTTTTGTTTTGTAATATCCAGTTTAGTATTTTTTCACTCTTAGTGTAGAAATTCTTGTAGATTCAAACTGATTATGTAATTTTCTAAAACAAAAGACTTGAATCTACTCTACTCATCAGCAGAAACAATTAATTGATCAAGAAATCATGAAGTATACAAGAGAAAGAATTTAATCAACACATTACACAATGATTTCCTGGGGAAAGCCATAGCTAAAAACCCCTATTATCTGTATATTACATTAGTCAGAAAATATGAGAAGATTACAATGCTTTTCTCAATCTTGAGCAACTTCTACACTATCTCTATCTATCTCACTGCTTCCTACATAAGCCTAGGGCAATACTTAACCAATTTTATGCTTGCCCAAGTCCCTATTTCCTTGCGTTGTTTCCTTAGGAATTATCCCCCTATTAATTAGGGGAATTCCTCAATATGAATTGCGCAATAGTCATAGGCCTTCCTCTAACTGCATGCACCAATTGTACAATTCATATGATTATACAACTGATAGTACACTACCTTTGAACCTTAATCTCAACTGGGAAACTCTTAGATCTGAAATGCATGAGTTATTTATGAGTGAATCGTTAATTAACTGGTTGAACACATGAAGCAACACCCCACTTTTTGACCTCCTACTGGCTCCTCTATCAGTTGGAACTAGTTTAATTGACTTTAACTCAATTAAACTAAATTAATTAATTACAACTCAAAATAAACTCAATGTGGGCTCCTATAAAGTAGGAAACACTCTACATGACTCAAGTTATACCCTCAAATCGAATTAACTGAGCCAACTAAGTCAAATTAACTTAGTTAACTCGCATAAGTTGTCTTGTGATGTGGAATTAAAATTTTATTCCTAATTTAATTCAAGGACAAAACTAAATCAAGATTTTCTTGTTGCATTTTAATCACTCCCTCTCAACAAGAAAGGGATTATCAGAGACCCCAATATTGCCTCTATGGAACTCGAATTTTCCTCTTGATAGTGCCTTAGTCAATATGTATGCATCTTATTCCTTTGTAGGAATGTACTCGAACAACATGATCCTCCTCTGCACATAATCTCATAGATGGTGATAATGGATGTCGATATGCTTGGAATGATCATGAAAAAATGGATTCTCGCAAAGTTTGATATAACTCTGATTTTCACAGTAAATCATTGTAGGATCCATCTGCTGACCAAATAACCCAACAATGATTTCCTCATCCAGATAGCCTACTAAGCTGCTTGACTAGCAACCATGTACTCTGCTTCTACCGAACTAAGTGCAAATAACCTCTGCTTCCTGATGTACCAAGACACTGTTGTTGACCCAATAGTGAATATTACCCCTGATGTATTCTTCCGGTCTGATGGACTACCTGCCCAATCTGAATCTGTGAAGCCTTGAAGCTTCACTCCCTCTGTCTATCTGTACCAAAGACCAAACTAAGTGGTGCCTTTGAGGTATCCCATCACATGTTTAGCTTCCTTCCAATAGAGTTTGGTTGGCTTAAACAGTGCTTGACTAAGCTGGTTAATTGAAAAACATATGTTTTTTCATGTTTTCACCAAATATATAAGTGAAGCCACAAGTTGCATGTAAATAGTAGCCTCCACTACTTCACTTGAAGTAGAATCTTCCTTCCTCCAATTTCCTATTAGAGGAGTCTCCATGGGTTTGATGCTATCCATTTGGAACTTCTTTAGTATCTCGTTGGAATACTTTCCTTGAGAGAAAAAGAGTTCCTCGTCTCCTTGTCATACTTCCATATTAAGGAAATAATGCATGAGTCCTAGGTTCTTCATCTTGAATTCTCTTGTAAGATCCTCTTTGAAATATTTGACCACTTCACTTCACCTATTAGAATTAAATCATTGACATATAATACTATAATCAATAATTTACCTTCAACCAAAATATGGTAAATGTTTGCATCTGCTTCACTTTTGGCGAAGCCGAACCTGGTGAAATAGTTGTCAATCCTAGTGTACCAAGCACAGGGTGCTTGTTTCAATCCATATAGTGCTTGCTTGAGTCTTCACACATGAAAATATCTGTTGTAGGTCTCAAATCCTTCTGGTTCCTCAATGTACACCTCATCCTCAATCACTCCATTGAGGAATGTCGTATTCACATCCATCTGATGTATCTTCCATCACATCTGCACTGAAAGTGCTAGAATAGATTTGATTGGAGATTACCTTTTTACTGGAGCAAAGGTCTCCTCGTAATAAATTCCCTCCACCTGAGAGAAACCTCTGGCAAAAAAATATGGCCTTGTGTTTCTCAACACTCCCATTTGCTGCTTTCTTTACCTTGTAAGGCCATCTGGAACTCACCACTAGCTTGTCCTCTTGTCGTGGGACCACTTCCCAAATAATGTTTTTGATAATGGAGTCATACTCCTCTACCATGGCATCAACCCATATTGGTTATTGCACTTACTTTTTGAATGAGGATGGCTAAATATTTACACTCTCACTCATTAGCGCCATGCAACCAGTTCTCCCACATTCTCTCTAGCGTCATGCATCAATTTGTCAGCTTCTCTGGTGTGCTTCCTTCCATCTCTCGAAGTCTTTACATTAGTGGTTACTTCCACTCTCTACTCCTTTGCATGTGGTTTCTCCACATCATCCTAAGGTTCTTCCTTTGGAGCTAAAATATCCTCATCTACATGTAATTGAAGCTCCCTCTCAAGGGAACATCTCATGGAATTCTCTTCATCAAAATTTACATCTCTATGAACCACTATCATCTTATAAGATGGGAGATACACCTAATAGTTGTTAGGTGTATCCATGTACCCCACAAATATGCCCAACTCAGCTGTTAGTTCAATATTTTTCCTTGCATCCTTGGTAACATGACAGTAAACTAATGAACCAAAGATCCTAAAGTGTGCCACATTTGGTTTCTTACCTGAAAAAATCTTCTTCTAGTGTACTCATCCCGAGAATCCGATGAGGACTCCTATTTTGTACATATACAACTGTGTTGCATGCTTCAGCCCACAAGTGCAACGATAAGCCATGATCATGTAAAATCACCCGTGCAACTCCCACAATACTTTTGCTCTTCCTTTCAGCCACCCCATTCTTCTGTGGCTTATGAAGTGCTAGATCACTATACCTTAACCCACCCATTATCATGATCTATTTTTACCTTGAAGTGTCTTCCCATTAGGTAAGGTTGCTATTACTTTAATGCATGTAGTATTGACAAAATTTCCTTCTCATAAATAGGTGTGTGCAAATACTTTCCTTTGATTGGATGACTTTCAAAAGAAATAGGTCTTCCTTCTTGCATTAAAACAACACCAATTCCATTTCCTGAGGCATCACATTCCACAATAAAGGTTTTTGTGAAGTCTGGCATAGCTAAGACCGGTGCTTGGCACATTACCTCTTTAATAAGTTCAAAGGCCTTAGTTTATTTTGGAGTCCAATAAAATGCATCTTTCTTCAGTAATGATGTTAGAGGTGTTGCTGCAAGCTGAAAAACTCAACCTTGATTAGTAGAATTTATGCAAACATGAGGAAATATTTTGGAGACAAAAGTCAAGAGTCCAATGGCTCAAAGAAGGTGAACGAAACACCAGTTTTTTCCACCGTTCCACCATAGCCAATAGAACGCACAATAGAATCTCCTCAATTTTGAATGAAGATGGGGAGCTTCAGACCTCTCACAAGAATATTGAAGGGGTGATGGTTCAATATTTCAGAGGCATCACAAATGAAAATAATCCAGACAGAGACCAATACATCAAGGAAATTACAAAGAATATTCCCAGGATGGTGTCTAGAGAAGATAACTTTAATCTGAACAAACCAGTAACTGAAGTAGAGGTCAGTATGGTTATTAAAGATATGCAGAATGGCAAAGCTCCAGGTCCAGATGGTTTCAATGTTGACTTTTTCAAAGCCTGCTGGAATGTTGTCAAACAGGACATTTTGGAGGTGGTTGAGGACTCCAGAAGAAGTAAATCCATTCTGAAAGCCCTCAACAACTCCTTCATCTCCCTGATCCCCAAACAGGACTCAGCCCTGACTCCTGACAAGTTCAGGCCTATTGCTTTATGCAATGTTGTTTACAAAATTATTTCCAAGATCTTGGCCAACAGACTCAAACCTCTTCTTCCTTCTTTGATATCTGGGGAACAGTCTGGTTATGTTGAAGGAAGGAAAATCTTGGATAATATTATTCAGGCCCATGAGGTTGTTCATTCTCTCACTAGTAAAAGGCAGGCTGGTATGATCATGCAATTAGACATTGCAAAAGCGTATGACAAGGTGAACTGGACTTACATCAAAAAGGTCCTTTCTGCTTTTGGGTTTGATCATGACTGGATCAGATGGGTTATGGCTTTGGTTACTTCACCCAGCTTTTCAATTCTGGTGAATGGCTCACCCTTAGAGATCTTCATGCCTTCCAGAGGCCTCAGGCAGGGAGACCCTCTCTCTCCCTTTCTTTTTATCCTCATGATGGAAGGATTGGGCCGAACCATTAAAAAGGCTAAAGTCTTGGGAAAGATCAAGGGCCTACATTTAATGGAGAACGGCCAAGCCTTGACTCATCAACAATTTGTGGATGACACCATGCTGCAGGGTATCCCCACAGTCAAGGAAGCTACAACGTACAAAAAAATCTTAAATGACTTTGCCTCGGCTTCAGGTATGGAAGTCAATCTCTCCAAATCAAAATTTTTTTTCTTCAACACTAACATTGCTATTCAAAGGAACATCTCCAGAATTCTGGGCTTCCAAAGGGAGGTCCTCCCCTCTAAATATTTGGTAATCCCCCTAACAGATAAACCAATGCACAAAAGTATCTAGGAACCGGTGCTCAACAAGATGCAAGACAAGATCAAAAGATGGACTTACAGAGTGTTGAACCTTGCGGGCAGATTGATTTTAACAAAGGTAGTTCTTCAATCTATCCCTGTTTTCTTTTTATTAGCCTTGCCAGCTCCCAAAGGAGTCTTACAGCAATTCAGGAACCTTCAGAGAGACTTTCTTTGGGGCAAGGAGGAAACCAGAAATAAATGGGCCCTTGTTTCTTGGGATAAAATTTGCAAACTCAAAAGTCATGGAGGCCTAGGCCTAGATGATCAAGAGATTCTAAGTAGTGTTTTAGGAGCCAAACTCTGGTGGAGATGGGTTAAGGAACCAAGGGCACAATGGGCTAAAACCTGGAAAGAGAAATATGCTAACTCCTGGCAAATGAGTGATCTCATCAGAATGTCAGGGAACATAAAAGGCTCTCACATCTGGAATAAAGCCTGGGAAAACAGAAGCCTGGTACAAAACAACAGCTTCTGGGAAATCAGAGCAGGAGATCAGGCTCTCTTCTGGGAAGATAAATGGCAACAAGAACCTATGTTGATAAGGGAGGACTTTATGGGCATCAAGCAAGAAACTGATTTCCAAGGACTAATTAAAGTTAGGGACTTCTGGAATCTTCCTCAGGACACTGAGAAATGGAGAAGCTGGAGGACTATAGAATGCAGAGCGGATGGCCCCTTAAAAGCAAAATCAGAAGAACTCATGAACATTTTAGAACAGAGGAAGATCTTGGTTACAGATGGGCAGGATCAGTTAAGATGGGGCCAAAACAAAGAAGGAATCTTCAACATTAAGGAAGCTAAAATAATTTCTCTTAACCTAGATCCCTGCATTTTGGCTAAGTCCTGGCAAAAACTTTGGAGCCACCAGGGATGGATGAAGATCAAACTGTTTATGTGGTTAGTTCATCACAAGAAAATATTAACTTGGGAAAACATTCAGAAGAGGGGGGTGATGGGGCCTTCTAGATGCCAATTATGTGAGGCTCAAGAGGAGACTATGGAGCATATTCTTAATAACTGCACCTATACCTCCTAGTTGTGGGACTCTTTCAATAGCATTTTTCAATAGACAGACAGAGACAAAGGTAGCATTATCAACACCCTGAACAAGTGGAGAAAAAACTTTTTAGAGTATGAGATCCTTAATTTAGCCTGGACCTTTACACCAAGCTTCATTATCTGGAATGCTTGGAAAGAAAGGAATAAAAGAATTTTCAAGGATGAAAAAACTACTCCTCTTTGCCTTATGGAATTGATCTTAAAGCAGATAAAGGAGACCGTTTCCACCACAGTGCACAGTTATCCCTCGAATCCTCCCACGGCACTTGAATTGAGAACTCTCAATGCATGAGATCATCCTCAATGGTCTGAGCAAAAAAGAAAAAATGTTGGAAAAGGAAAAGGAGTTCTGGCATCCTCCACCAAAAGGTTATCTGAAATGCAACATTGATGGGGCTTCAAAAAGCAACCCGGGGATAGCAGGTTATGGAGGTGTGTTAAGAGATGAAGACGGAAAAATAATTTTTACTTTCCACTGTCATTTAGGCCAAGCCACCAACAACATGGCTGAATTAATGGCTTTGGAACAATGTCTAGAGCTTCTTAAACTCAATCACAGCTCAAATGTTCTCATCGAAGCAGACTCTGAGATTTCTATAAATGCAGTCAAGAAAATCAGCTATGGAACAGCGCCTGAAAGAGTCTCAAAACAATGGAGACTTATACAAGTGTACCAGAGAATCCAAAAACATCTCCAGAGTCTAAGAACGGTTAGCTTCAATCATGTTCGGAGGAAGGCCAACAAACTTGCAGATCTACTGGCCAACCAAGGTGTGATAAATCCTGAATGCAAAATCGAAATGAAATGGCAGGAGATGCCTCCTAGCAGGCTAAAAGCCCTCTGCGACGCTCAAGCCACAGAGGACAAAGAAATTTTCGATTGTTGGGCATGAGAGGCAGGACATGATTAAAGCTCTTGATGCCTGTTCTTTCTCAATTCGGCGGTCGGATCCTTGTCATAGGGCTTTCTCTGCATGGGGATATCTTACTGAGAGGTACGGAAACTTATCTCCTTCGTTCCTGGAATGGCAACACAGAGTTTCAGTTGCAGTTGAATGGTGACACAAGGTTTCATTTGCAGTTACAGAATGGTTCGGCGGTGAGCTTTATTGCCAGTTTTAGCAGGATGAAAGGCTGGTCTGCTCCCACGACGATTTTTCCCCGCTTCTTTTCTTCTGATTTGGAAAACCAGGCAAGAAGTGGTTTTCTTTTGATCACAAGGCTCAAGAATGGTAAGTGGTTTTAGCCCATTGAGAGTGATTCCACTCAGATCTCACCATGTGGCAAGGGTCATGCTCTTCATACCGTCTTTGATCGTGCCTTAAAGTCCTTGCATCTTGGCTCTTCGATATCTCTCAGAGTCGTCCTTTTCTGTGGGGGCATTCGACGGTCAGATCTCATCGAGCTTATTTGTGGGATCACGCGTCTGTTCACTCTTTGCAAGTTAATCATGGGAGGTACCACGAACTTTGACCTTGGGTCTTCTTTGTGGGGCCGCATGTCAGTTCACTCTTTGCAAGTTAATCACGGGATGTATTGTGGATTTGGAACTTGGGTCTTCTTGTTTTTGGGGGGATGATTTGATCATTATCTTGTCCTTTAGTTGGTTTGGTGGGTCTCATCCTTGTTAGTTCGATCTCATTGTTTTCGTAGGCCTTAAGTTTTTCAGGCCTTTTGTACTTATTGTAACTATACTTTTGGGTTATTGAAATAGAAGGAAAGCCTCTTGCTTTAGCCAAAAAAAAGATGTTAGAGGTGTTGCTATTTTCCCATAATTCTTAACAAACTTGCAATAATACCATGTACCTGATTGTACTTAACATGCATAAGAGATACAAATTCACTACTTTCATGTAATAAACTATATATTCTGAATCCCTTATGACCTAGATCTTTTGTCGCGTAGATCTACCCTTTCTGAACAGTTAACTAAAGCAGATCTATCTAACAACTTCCCAATCTCCACGAAGGGGGTTAATTATACTTATTATGCCTAAACATTACAGATCCATCCATTTCGTGCATAAATTAAGCATTAATTCACATAAAACAACTCACAGAGCGAAGATACATAAACTTAAATAGAAGTAAATAAACAAGGAAAAGATGCACAAATTCGACTCAAAACAATATTTATTAAGATGTAAACATTCAGTTACAGACTTCTTATCCTTGCGCAACTAGTGGCAAGGGCCTGCGCACTCAGCTGCAGACTTACCAAGGACTCCACGCACTCAGCTGTAGGAGCCTTCCCCTTTCAGCTAAGTATAGGAAATAGAATTTTCCTACCTTAGGACCTTGCCCTTACAATGATTCTCTATCAATTATCTCTTGAGACTCATTATGCCTCACTATATATAGCCTTTTCATTACAATACCATGGCCTGCGAACCATGGGTGAGTCTCAAAACCATCCTATCACCTACCCATAGAAGGGACCAATGCCCCTTTGACTCTTACTTAGCTTCACACTCCGCTTCCATATTTCACAAAGACTTTACATTCTTTAATAAAAACTATTACACAAATTGACTTAACTCACAAAAATTGACCCCAGGGACCCCATCCCAACAGACCCCCAACAAAAATATGGTGACCCGCCCTTGAGTCACTCAACTAGCTTCTCCACTTTGTTGTGGAGTTCACTGAACTCCATCTTCAAGACTCCAAGGTTCGTTGTGCTCTGTATGGAAGCTTGTTGCACTTCTTCGACCAACTTCTCTATAGTTGGCCCCTCCATTATGAAGCACATGGTCCTCTGTGTCTATTGGAAAGCCTTTAACTTCTCTTGGATAGCCAGACTAATCTAGCTCGTTTTCTCTTTCCATTGTTGAATCCAAGCCTTCAAAACTTGTCTTTTGCACTGCAACTCCTCAACCTATGCTTGCAGCACCTTCATTTCTTGTAAGCGCGCGAAGCGCTGGACTGGCACCAAAGTGCACGGAGTCACCCTGATCTCATCAACTTTCTGTTGTGCCTCTTTGATCTTTGTACCTAATCTCTACAGGTTTGATTCCTCCTAAAAAATGGTCCATAACTCCATTGCATTTTCAAAAAGGAATTTGTAGCCCGTTACTGCACTATCCAAGGTAGACATGTGTTCTTTGATGGCAGCGTCGTGCTACTCACTAAATTCTCATGGAGTAGTCAGTTGTAGTTTTAACTGCAGTTCCGAGATCTTCATTTGAAAATCAAAAGTAACTCGGCCTACCTCCTCCTTAGATTGTCACACTGTCATGACCATTCTGAACCTTTGCTAAAGCTTCCACATCCTTTGGAGTGTGTAGCTCCAGTACTGAATTACATGCTTGTGTAATTGCTGCTTCTAGGATCTAGCTTCATGTTGCTAGCTCTTATTTTTACTTAAGAGTCTAAACCTTTTTAGCAAAGATCTACTCATTTTTCATTTTGACTTTACTAATTACCGATAGCGTGCGCTTCTCTCTGATCTGAATCTCATCTGAGACCCCTTGATGAAGTGCGTGGAGGGTCTGAAGTGGCAGTGCGACTAAATTCATACCCATGCCTTTTATTTTTCCGAGTTGGGTGTTATCTTGCTCTGAATCTGCACACAATGTTCCTTCTGGCAAGGCAATGAATTTGAGGTCCAAAGTTTATTCTATTCCCATTACGCTCGTGCTCGCTTACTGCAGCCTCGCTTGAACCTCGCTCACTTAGCACACACTCACTTGCAGCTGACCTGTCTGTATTTGCAGCTTGTGCAGACCTTTCTGCATGCTTCCGAGTGATTTCTGGAACTGCCACTTAAACTGTTGCCATAGTTCCATTGTTGTATCTCATAAATTGTCCCCAATCTAATCCAAGTCCCCCTCAGGGAGGACCATTGGATCTATGTATGCCTGTTTGACCAATTTTTTATTCTGCCTGGGTCCTAAAGTCATCTCCTTAGTCTTCTTCTGCAATTTGAAGGAAGTGCTCTGCTCATCACCCCCACCTCCTTCCTGCTTGGACTATTATTTCTCTTTAGTATGCTGGGAAGTTGATGCTTTGACTTCTATTGTGGCTTCTTTTGCAGTGCACTCTTTATCAACATTTGCTTTAGCAATGAATTCTTTCTTCTTCTGATCGGCCGACTCCTGCACTACTACTTGTGCTTCTTCTTTCCGTTTCTGCACAGTTGTCATTTGCACGGAAGATATTTCTTCACCTTTGTTGGTACCAACACCCAGATCTATGGGTTGTCGCCACTCTGTTGGCCATGACCCCACAATCTCTTGTACATTAGCCTTTGTCACTAGGTATGGCAACTTGTACCATACCTTATTAGGATCTCGCCTTGTGCGGATGGATACATTATGAAAATTGGCCTTAAATTCCACAAAGGCCCGCAATTTATCCAAAAAGGTTGGAGACAACCTTGGTCTTTGACTTATCACTGTGCGAAGGTCCATATCGACTAGTATCCAAAAGACTTTTGACTCTGTGATCCTCTTTGGATCCTTCGTCGCCCACAATGAGGCAAACTTCACTGCCTCCAGTAAATCCTCATCTTGTGGAGGGAACTGACTGTCCTCCGAAATTCGCCATGCAATGAGTACAATTGACAGTAGGAGCCAGGCATAGTGAAATTCCTTGCTTTCCTCCTGCGGTTTGTGGCAATTTGAAAAAAAATCCTAGCAGAGGTACTATGCCCAGTTGTACTACACCCCCTTTGCACACTATGCAACCAACGAAATTACCGGTGCCGGAACCTCGTCCACTTGACATTTTCTCATCACCTTCCTAACAAAATTTTGAGTGGAAAACTGCACCGCTGGGTTTGTAATAGAGCGGATAGAGTATCCATGCGACTTCTTGACTAGTCCAAACTGATTTTTCATTTTATCTGCAAGTTCCTTCTCCTTGCTTTGGCCTCCAAACTCCTTGGCTGGATCCACCCCTTTATAGGGAAACTTTGTAATTCTGTGGATTAACATGTCTCTTATGGGGATGGGTTCACCTAACCACAAACACCCATCGTGCACCAGCGTGAGCAATTGGCACACACAGACATTATTGATAATTGACTTGTGAAAGTGTGGCACACACAACATATGTAGCAATCTGGCCTACTCGACTCCTTTTACCCATTTCATTAGTTCCAGCCTTGTGACCCTAGTCTCTTCATGGTAAATCTTGGTCATGTACTTATTAGTGGCCAAATGCAAAAAAATTTCATGATCGATGAGATCCCAATACTCCAGTTTTAACACAGGGATATGTGCTAAGAGCGTGCCTTCAAATACCACTTCTTCTGGCAGTAACGACGTAGAGATCATGAACTTGCCTAAATCCGGGTCCTTGGTTACCTTCTCTTTCCCTTTTCGCGGAGGTATATACACTGGGAGGCTAGTGATAGGCTCACCCTCATCAACATCCAATTCCTCAATTCCATCATGGAGTTCTTCTGCATCCAAATCCACGGATTCATATGGCTGCTTTGCCTTGTCCATCCTCCCTTTTTGCTAAGCCTCTATGGGGTTCTTCCTCGGTGACTACCTCACCGGTACAGGTTGTGGATTCTTTTACTTTTCCTTAATAGCAGATTCCTTTGGCTTATGTGACCATGGTGTTGTAGGAATAGATGGCATAGCTTCCATTGACGCAAATTCACGGGCCTCCGCTTGAGAGACAACGACTTCGGAAATTATAGGCTCGACAAACATCTCTTCTTGGATAATCTTCTGGTTCCACTTAGGAAATCTCATAAATGTCGGGCTTGAAACTAAATCCTCCCAAACCTGTCGTTTCATAGATCGAAAAAAAGAAGGCTTATACACAATTTGCAGAAGGCAAAGTGTCCTACAACAGACCAACATGCCAGATTTATAAGCGATTTTGAATTCAAATCCAACTGTTCCCACCATTTTCTGATCATAAATTCATCTTTGGTGGAAAATCTCCAAATATTTTCGCCATAAATTTGCCTACCCACTCCTCCTAACGGGCTATCCAATCATGAACAGTGAATTCAACGACTACTTTTGGACCCATTTGTGCAACACCGTACTCCATGGCATAATCCTCTTGGCACACCTCCTCCTGGTGCACTGCTTTCTTTCCTCACACAACCCCCTTACTGAGTTTTCCTCTTCTTCGGGCAATGTAGTTTATAGTCCTACTTTCCCTTGCAGCTACTTGGAGCGTTAAGGCTATCCTGCTACCATATAGTCATTGCACAGGGGCAAGATCCCATGTATACAACTTCAATTAGCTGCCATTCACCCTTCTAGGGAACAATTCGCCATTCAGCTTCGTGAGTTGAACTGCGCCACCATCTGTGATTTCCTTAACAACATACGGGCCTAACCAGTGCATTTGGAATTTTCCCGGAAACTTTGTGAACTTGCTATCATATAGTAGCATGAGATCATTTACCTTGAAGGTGTGCAACTTAATATGCCTATCATGTCAGGCCTTCTCATGTTCCTTCTGCACCTATTGGTGAAATACGACTAGAAATCAGTCTTCTTCAAGCTCTAGTAACTGTGTGAGGCACTCTTCCATGGTCTCGCAATCAACCATCTCAGTCAATGTTGCAATCTGCCGACTTGGCACAATATATTCCATCGGCATAATTGCTTCTATCACATAGATCAATCTGAACGGGGTCTATCATGTTAGCCTCTTACATGTCATCCTATATGCCCATATGACTGTTGGTATGCGCACATCCCAATCGTTCCTCTTTGCATTACAAACCTTTGTCAACGCATTCTCCAGAGTCTTATTGAATGCTTCCACTGTACCATTGGCTTGGGGATGACAGGGCATACTCTTTTGATGGTAAACTTGGAATTCTTTGAGCATCACACTGATTGTTCCATTCAAGAAATGCATATCCCTATCACTCATCAATATCTTAGGGCACCCAAACTATGTTAAAACATATTCAAACAGGAACTTTGCGGTTGTAGCAACAGTACAATCCTTCACTCGCTGCACTTCTGCCCATATGGTTAAGTACTCTGTAACAGTAATGATGTACTCCACACCTGTCTTTCTTCTCGGTGGTTGTATCAGACCTATAAAGTCAATTTCCCATTTTTAAAATACTTGTAATGAAACTTGATGGTTTAAGGAAAAATTTTCTCTTCATGAAGGCTTTCCCGTCCTTTGACAAGCATCACATACTTTAAAAAAGGCGTTAGAATATTTAAGCAGTGTCGGCCACCATAACCCTATGTGCAGAATCTTTTGCGCTGTCGCTCTACCTGCATAGTGTCCTCCCACCAATCCTTCATGTGCCTCAATGAGGATACTAGCACACTCAAAGTCCAGAACATATCGGTGCAATATTTCATATGTGTCCCGCTATAACAGAAAAATTGGCAGCGCAGACCACCAGTTCCTTATTATGTTGAGTAGAATACCCTTCCGGAGCTATACTAGTAGTTAGAAACTGAATTATATCTGCAAAATGATCATCCGCAATGCGAAAAAAAGAGCTGCGCATTTGACAATCCTTCTTCCATATTGGTTGGTTCTTTTCCTGTCTTAATCCTGGATAGATAATTCGGTCCCGCATTCAACCGTCCTGGCTTCACAATCACTTCAAAATCATATTTTTGGAACAACAACAGCCGCCTATGGATCTTCCCCCCCACCAACACAGGCTTGTTGACCAGGTACTTGAGAGTAGAGTGATCTGTGTACATTTTGAAATGTGCGCCCAACAAATAACGTTGAAACTTTGCAGCGCGTAGATCATCGCCAACCCTTCAAGCTCTGTAGTGGAATAATTCTTTTCAGCTTTTAACAGTTTCCTACTAGAAAATGCTATTGGATGATCAAGATCACCTTCACCAGGTTGGGTCAATACCGCACGCAGCGCGATACATGAGGCATCTACATGAACTTGAAATTCTTTCTTCCAATCTAGAAATACTAATATGGGTGTAGTCACCATCTCGTCCCTTTAACACATTGAGATTCTATTAACACTTCTCGTCCCAACAAAAAGTCGCATCCTTCTTTAATAGTTTCTCCGTCGACGTAGTTATCTAGGCATAAGACTTGATAAACTTCCTATAGTAGCCTATGTGGCCCAACGTTGTGGGCAGTTGCTTAACATTCTTGGGAGCTTCTAAATTCACAATTACTGCTATCTTCCTGGGGTCTACCATCAATCCATTCTTGCATACTACATTCCCTAGCAAAATTATAAACAAAACACAAAATATACATTTCTTCAAGTTCAGTGTGATCTAGTATCTGTGACATGTATCTAGCATGAGGCGCAGACTTGCAACATGGTGCTTTACCAATCCGAACACAGTCCAGTCATCAAAATACACCTCCAAGAATTTATGAATAAACTCCTTAAATGCCGCGATTACTACTGTGGAGAAGATTGTGGGTGCATTCTTCAGCCTGAATGGAATTACTGTATATTGAAAGCAACCCCACTTTGTCGCGAATGTTGTCTTACTTCGATCCTCTGGCATGATATTTATTTGATGGTATCTTGAGAATCCATCAGTGAATGAATAAGCTTCTTGACCTCCAACATTTTCTAAAACTTCGTTTGTTAATGGTGTTGGAAACGGATCATGCACACTTGCATCGTTCAACTTCCTCAAATATACATGTTAACACCCAGGTTGTTCCCTATGACTCCCAAGGGAATACGGCCGGGGTAACCACTAACCAATCTTTGGATCACCGCTTCTAGCCTAACAGTGATCAGAGAGGGCTCTCTCTTTATGATTTGTAACTGTTTGTTGTAGGGTTTTAGGCTAGCTATTATGCACTGTGTTTTGTTTATGTTTGGTTGGTGAAATTCCTTTTAGGTTCTAGTGAAGTAGTTTTCTGAGAAGTTGAGTACCATTGGGCAATGGAGTCTGTAGCTGTATGTGTTTGAAGTTTTGAGATGAAAGATGGGACTTACAGGGCCATTTGGGAGTTTAATAGAACAGATTTTTGATTAAAAGACTGGAAACAGGTAGCACGAATAGTGAAAGCATTCAAGAATTTCCACTATTTATCTATGTGTTCCCAACAGATAGCTTTAAGAAGAGAAAACAGAGGTCTTAGGGGCAAAGTTGAATCCCTGAGAATGACTGTTATAATAAAAACACAGTTTTGAATTGCAGCATTTAAGAATTACAATTCTGTTACTGTATAAGAGGAAAACATTTATAATAGCTCAGTTTGAGTCCAGGGTAAACATAGTTAAATCCTGGTACTATCCTTTCACCTTGCTATCAAGTGTAAACATAAGAACAGTAAAGAGAACAAAAGACTCAAAACAGACACGACAAAGAGATTTGAGAATACTTATAGTTTTATGCAACACCCATGGAATCCTGTAACATGCATCCTTCACCACAAGATATCAAACACACCAAACTTCTGGAAGTTCCATTCCTCCTTTGTATTAATTCTCTGAAAATATTACAGCAGATGGAAGTTATCCAAGAGAAAATTCCAGCAACCCCTTCAGCATCTGTGAAGGGTCTATATATACTAGCGGTGGTCTACAGAAATATCTGAGTTCTGCGTTATCTCAGTCTTTACATTCTCACCAACTATCTAAGATATTATGTCGAAAATTTATTACACATTTAATACACAGCACAGGCATCTTAATGCTCTGTCAGAAGATATTTAGCTTTATAAGAATAGCTAAGTCGGTCTGAATATTTGGAGTTAATGCATAGAAAACCCGACTGTAGGCTGGTACACTATGTCTCGGACCTGTCAGCTGTGACTTTGACTGCTGCTGGTGGCGAGTGACTGGTCTGGCTGAGTTGGCTCAGCCTCTGCCTTTTCATGTGGGTATTAATTCCCAAAATTGTCACTGTATGTACCTGCTTCTTCCTTCTGCGCTATTGGTTCTGGCCTGTCAAAATTGTCTGGGTCAAATGCCTCCAGACATCCTGTGTGGGCAGTTGATGTGCCAAAATTGCCCCTAGAGTCTCATCTGCTTCTGTGAACTTGAAGAAATTGGGTGGTGTATCAAACAGATGCTCTATCTCATTCATGAGAAAAAACAGGTTCTCCACTCTGTCATACATCATTTGCCCTGTAGCTGGCCCTGGCTCCTTTGAAGTGCTGGGAGGTTTTGCAATCTCTGCTACTGCATGGGCATCAATTCTCTTGTTATAGTTGTCCAGGGTGAGCAGTCTTCCCACGCTGCTCAAAATGTTGGGGAGGCCTCTGTTCTGCAGTGTTACAAACTTCTCCAGGAACCTGTTAATTTCTGTTTGCATGTCCTGTGTCCTTCTCTCCAAGGTTCCAATCAAGTTTCTCAATGTAACAACTCTCTTGGCTATGGCAATTGTTTCTGTCCTGTTGTTGATTCCCATGCTAGCCAATTGAGTGCTGGTTTTATAATTCAGGATATTGATCATCCTGGTAGCTGCTTCTGGCATGTGCCCAAGGCTTGCCCTTGCTCTCTGTATTTCCTTGTTTGCTTTGGTGATGAGCACCATTTGTTCATCCATGGTTTCAATGTATTGCCACTGTTTGGCAATGGATCTCCCAATGTTGCTCCACAACACTGCTTTCATATCAGCTGTCACCCTTTCCAGTGCAAGCTCTTTTTCCAGCTCAGCAATCCTTCTCTTAAGGGTTTTCACCTCTCTCTCCTTGGCTGCCTCATTTTGTTTGCTTTTATCAAATTTCTCATTAACATTAGCCAAGTTCTGTTTGAGCCCATCCAGCTCTTTCATTTGAGCTTCCATAGCTCGGATCTCTGCTTGTAGCTTCTGCATGTCTAAGCTAGCAGCTTGCTCTGATGTTGTTGTGGGGGCTGTGGATGGTGCTGTAGCTCCTGTTTGCTGAGGAGGAGGAGTGATGATCGGAGGTGTTTCCTCAAGATTTATTATTAATGGAGGAGGCTGGGAGGATTGACCTTCCCCTTTCTGTTTCATGGCTTCTTGTAGTGCTGCCTTTGCAGCTTCAGTTTGTCCTAGCTGGTCTTGAGTCCTAACCAGCTCTTTGTATAAGGATACCAGCAGGTCTGTGGTATCTTTTTCTTGCCGTTGCTGGGCAACTTCATCTGTTTGTGGATGGATGGTGGCCGGGAGTTTGATTTTCTTTCTTAGGGCTGCCATGTCTGCATCCCTTATTTTCAGCAGTTCTTGGATGCCTTTGACATCCTTGGGATCATGTCCTATCTCTATGATTACCTCCTCCAAGGATTTGATCCTGTTGTCCTTGGCCTGTGAGGATGCTCGTTCCAATTCTAGCTGGGATGATGTATTGTCTAGGCTGCTCTTTAACTTGTAATTTTCCAGTGTCTCATCTGCCAGGGAGGCATACACCATTTCACCCGTTTGTTTGTGTAACTCTATCTTATCCATGGGGTGAATATCTTTAGCCAGAACCTCCATATTTGTTCTCAAATAGTCTGAGGTGGACTGAGGATGTAGAGTTGTGGGCATGAAATGGCTCATTATCATTTTTCCCTCACTCACATCAAAAGCAGACATTAGTCTCTGCTGGTTGCTGGGAGCTAGTTTTAACAAGTGATCATAGAGTTGCACTTTTATGGGATCACTCCTTCTCTTGATTTCTATGAACTGCTGCTTTATACTTGAGTGCCCCTCTCTATGCTGACCAGAAGAGCTGACCTCTCCTCCCATTGTCATATCTGGTCCTCTTTGAGATGAGCTGGCCGAGAGTTCTCCACTGGGTGGGCCCCTGCCCATGGCCTGCCTTACTGCTATGTCCTCCTCTTGGGAGTCATTCAATCTTTGTCTCTTCTCTCCTCTGATAAAGGATGAAGTCTGGGGAGTCTCTCTTTCTCTCTTTCTGGTTAAGTCCTCCTTCTGAGGTGTTTGGAGGACTGAGCTGTCCACATTGATGTCTGTTCTTGGAGGCAACTCTGTTTGGGGCTGCTGTTCTGTAGAACCGGGCAAATCTGTTTCTTTATTTTGCTGTAATGGCTGCTGCCCACTAGTTTGTGGTTTATCTTGTTGCTGCCCCAACTCCCGTTCTTCCATTTCTTCTTGCTGCTGTAGCAAGGTGTCAACCTGTTCTTCTGTTAATATAGGTGGTTGTTCCACCTGTTTGCCTTTGTCCTTGCTTGCTGCTTGGGTTGTCTGCTCGGCAGCTCGCTGTTGTGTTGCTGGTGTTGTGGTGGCTGCCCCAATTTGCCTCCTGTAGGAAATAGGCACCTGTCCACAAGTTTCCAAGTCAGCTTGTTTTTGGACATTTCTAGCCTCTTGCTCAAGTATTTCTTCATTAGTCATTTGCTCTACTAATGTGCCCTCTTCCCAATCTGGTGCATTTGCATATTTTTCAATTTCAGGTAATCTGGCATGAGCATAGTTGCCTAACTTATACCTGATCCTCCTGAGGGAAATAGAGTGGTTAGGGTCATATGGAATCCACTCAAAACTAGTTTTCAACTGGAGTCCTTCCAGGATCCTGTCTGCCTCTTTCCAGCCTTCTTCCTTCCTGTTGTATAAGAAGGGACCTAGCTGATTTCTCACTTTCAACTGTGATTTCTTGTTTTTACTCTGAAAGTGTAGGTAATCTGAGTTCCCAAATTGCCTGAAATATTCTAAGGCAAACAGTCTCATGGGAACGTACCTTGGCAGCCTAAATGGATTTAATTCACATCCATACACCCTAATGACTGTGTGATTCTGGTAGAAGTACCAGTTGCCGATGTTGTAAAGCTTGTTCAAATGAAGAATTCTTTTCATGTCATCGGTCAGTCTAGGAGAAGGGGCACCTTGCAGCACTGCTAGGGCTGGATGAACAAATAAATCAATAAACTCACAGTATGTATAAGGTGATAGTGAGGTACGATGGAACACAGGGGTCCAAAAAACAACTGATCTTGGGGTTCCTTGGGCGTTGAGTGGCCTCAAAGGGACAGAGAAGGTAGCTGGCTGGTTGAACAAGAACAGATGGTATATGTAGGAGGTGTATCTGAACAGCCTCTCCCTCTTCAAGTTCATGAACTGGTCATGAATCTTCTCAGCTATATAAGTTGCATAATCATAGTAGATAGCTGGAGGCTTACCTGGGGCAAATATGGACAGCATTGCCAATATGCAGTCATCTACATCTTCTAGTCCTCTGAATCCTAGGACATAGCCAATCAAGTCCACCATCATCCTGCCCAACTCATTCAGGTATTGGTATCCAATGGGAGGGGTTCTGACTGCTTCAGAGCTAGGTGTGACAAATAGCTGGTTAATCTTCACAATCTGGTCATTAGACAGGTTATTTCCTCTCTTTATCAAATCTTGCATGGAAAGAGGGGTCAACTTCTTGGCTGTATGGAAATGCAGCATCTGATTTATACTCTCTGGAGTGATCTGAAACAGGACTAGGCCTGTGGGGCTAATGACTGCCCTTTGGCTGGGGTCATAGCGCTCTTGGCAACTGTAGATAAGCTCTGGCATGGGATTAACTTGGGGAAGGTTGTATATGGGCAAATTTGATTCCCAAATTCCCAGGATATCTGCTCCACTCATGTGCTGGGCTCTCAGTTCATTTAACATTTGGATATTATACTTAGTTCCCATAGGAAACCAGTCCAACATCTGGTAATCCATGTCTCCCAGGGCTTGCCATGCTAGTTCTCGGTGAGGAGCATTGATAGGCTTGATATTTAATGCAATAGGGGTCTCCATAGCTTCTGAATGGGCAAATATTGCAATTTGACAAGTGACTGGCAAAAACAGACTGCAGACTGCCCTCAGTGGGAAAATAACTTGATTTTCTGAACTGTCAGAGGGGAATTTACCAGCTAGAAATTGAAATACTGCTGGTAATTGGTAACAGAGCCTCTTTGGGGCCTAAGTGAGCTTCTGGTAGTAGTTCGGAGGTATTTAGCAGTGAATTTGCCGGGGAAAACGCAGAGCTGAGGGTTTTTTAGATGAATTGCAGTTTGTTACAACTCTGCAGGGAATTTTTGGACTTCACAGAGACAATGGTGGAGATATAACCCGGTTCTAGCGGTGAAAAAGTCTGTTTTACGGTCCTATTATGCTTGTGAGCAGATTAGAGCAGAATGCAGGCCGTATGGAGGGCAGGGCAGGGTAAATACCTGTAATTCGACGTGCAGAGGTCGTGGCAAGGTGTACTGCAGCTGCTGACGTGGTCGCTTGGGCTAATTGTACCGGTTGGCGGAAATCCAGGCAGAAATGGCTGAGCAGAGTGTACAGACGAAATAACAGTGAAATGGTAAAAACCGCGCAAAATTCGGTTAATATGAGTTTTTTACCCATTTGGCGCTTTTTTATGATGACGTCAGCATGACGTCATTGGTGGGTCACGGTGATGTGACGTCAGCTGACGTCATCGGGGAGGACGTGGCGGAAGACGACAGGTCAACGGGGGTGAGGTGGCAGTCCAGTCAGCGGTGAGCTGGACGCGGCGGGACGGTCAAACAGCGGACGGGCGGAGGTTAAGCCGTGAAGGTTACGGTTAAGGCTCTAACCGTCACGGTCTCTCGGGGCGGTTAGAGTACGGCGCCCAGGGTGTCAGAGGGAGCTCCGAGACGGTCTAACGGGCGACGCGTGGCAGAGGCATGACGAGGCGCAACGTCATGTTCTCGGGAGTTAACGCGCGGACGTGGACGGCGTTCCGATATTGTTATGGGCCGTCGGATCTGGAGGGCTTGATCCGACGGCTGGCGGAGGTGTAAGGTGCACGGCGGATAGGGCGGCGGAAAATTTAACGTTTATGGGTTTTGGCATAGTTTTTCAAATGTTTTTTCTGCCCACCCGCGCTTGCCTTTGGGAATGTGCCGAAAGCGGGATTTGATTTTTGTAAGGTTTGCAGAGGGTTTTGTGGGCTAGAGGGGTTTAAAGAGGGGTTTTTACCCATGCAAAGGTATTTTTTGAGGGGAAATGATCTGCAGCAAAGGGAGAGTATCGGAGATAGGTTCACCATGGTGGCCAGATGCCACTATGATCCCTCTTTGCAGATTTCTCGGCTATTATGCCTAGGGGAGGGAATATATAACATTTAGGGCTTTATACACCTTAGTGTTATTATTATTAGGGCAAGGGGTAGAATAGGGAGTTAAATAGTAGAATTAGGAGTTAGTGAAGTGAAGGAGGGGAATCTTTGAGAAAGGGGATGTTAATGATGGAGTAAGGGGGAAAAAGTGAAGTTAGTGATGCTTTCTGCTGTGAATCCATGAAATTCACCACCTTTTCTGCTGATATGTCCATTGCCTTGGCAAAATATCTTTGACAACTATGTAATGGTGAACCTGTCCTTTCTGCAACCACAACTGCCTACCCAACTATTTCACCTAACATTTTTTAGTTTCTTCTTGGAGGGGCACTTAGACTTGCAACCCTCAATTGCCTTTTCTTTTCTTTGGCTTTTTCCTTTTTTTACTCTATCTGTTTCTACCCTTATCTCTTCCAAGGTCCCAGATTAGGCTTTTGGGAACCTTTGTTTCTCTACCTGAACTACTTATCTGCCAAGATTAAGCTGTTTGGACAGACTTCTTTCTCTATTCTACAACTCAAAATTGAAACATGGCATGATCCAGATTAGACTGTTGAATCATCCACAAAAATGTAATAAGGTCCTCAATATCTGAAGTAATTTCACACACCTCTGATTTCCCGGAAATATGGGATCTTTGTAGTAACAAAGCAGAGCATATTTGGATTTTCGATAATCAATCATGAAATATGAAACCTATTACTATAGGTATCCAACAGTGGCTCCATATGGGGATGGTTTTTCTTTTGAAAGACCAAGAACAGCAGGTCAGATTGCCTTGTTGCTCGATTGTCCATCTTAATCTTTGAGCTCTGATACATGTAACCTGTCAAAATAGTGTGCTTCTTTCTTGGGGAACCTCTGATATTATCTGCCTGTTGCTGCTAGTTGCAGCACTTGGGAAAACCTCTTTATACAATATAAAAAAAAAAAGAATATGTACAATTGCATATATACAATGAACCTTTGGATCCTTATCATATTGAACCATCATAATAGTGCTTCAGCATCCTGCCATTGACAGGACCTTCATCTAGTTCAGTCACAGTCAAGCTTTTAAGGAAATAAGTGTTATTACCTTGCACTGCTTGGACAGCAAATGGTCCTTTCCATAAAGAATCAAACTTCCCATGTTTCCCTTTGTCTTCTCTTCTTGCATCCCACTTTAGAACTTTGTCTCCCATATTGAAATCTTCTGCTTTGGTTCTTCTGTCAAAGGCCTTTTTAAGTTTTTCCTGTAGTATTTGCACTCTGCTGAAAACTTGTTCTCTGGTTTGCTGTAAACAGATTATCTGGTTGATCCTTCTTTGCATGTCATTTGGCTCTGCTTGACTTTCTTGTAGAAGTTTCATAACTGGCACCCCTAGTGATGAAGGAAATCTGGCCTCTAATCCATAAACTAACTGATATGGGCTGGTCCCAATTGATCTTTTGGTGGTTAATCTGTCTGCCCATAAAGCATTTACTAGCTTCTTGTGCCAGTTCTTTTTGTTCTCTTCTAGCACTTTCTTTATGATGTTTATCAAACTTTTGTTTGATGATTCAGCAAGACCATTTCCCTGAGGATAGTAAGCTGTAGAATGGCCCAAAGTAATGTGAAATTTATGACAGAAATTTATCATTTTCTTGGATTTGAAGGCAGCAGCATTGTCTGTTATTATCTTTTCTGGGCAGCCAAATCTAGCCAGTATATTGTTTTCCAAAAATTGAATGATTACTAAATCATTTGCTTGTCTGCATGGGGCAGCTTCAATCCACTTGGTGAAGTAGTCTGTTGCAGTCAAAATCCATCTGTGTTGTCCTGAAGATGAGGGGTGAATTTCTCCAATGAAATCCAAGCCCCATTGTTGAAAAGGTCTTTCTGTTGAAATGGGCCTCAAAGGAAGTGGCAGCAGCTGTCTTTTGCCTTCAAACAGTTGGCACTTGTGGCATGATGTTGTGAATTTCTTCATATCTGAGAACATAGTGGGCCAGTAATAACCAGCCCTTAATATCTTGTCCACAGTGGATTTCCAGTACAGATGTCCACCACAGTCTCCAGCATGGAATTCTTGCATAATTTTATCAGTTTCATTCTCAAGAAGACAGTGCAGCAAAATACCTTCATGGTTTTTCCAGAGTAGATTCTCATCTAACACACAAAATTTGGATGTTTTCATTTTTAGGAACCTAGACTTAGTTCTGGACAGTCCTGGGGGAGCACACAGGTTTTGTAACACATAACAGATATCAGAGTACCATGGAGATTGTTCAAAGGCTACGTTGATCTTTGGAGTCGCCAGCTCTGTTTCACTGTCCAGTTGGTTGATATCTAAGGCTTGGAAATTTGATTCTGTCATTAACTTAGCCAAACCTTGCCCTTTTATTAACTTTGTAGGCTTTATTTCAATGTCAAATTCAAGTATGTTTGCAATCCATTTTCCTCTTCTACCCTCTAAATTTTCTTGGGTGAGAATGTCTTTGACAATAGGACTCGGTACATAAGCCACAACATGAGAGTAAAGGATATAGATCCTAAAATCTTTGATAGCTTTGATTAATGCATAGGCTTGTTTTTCCATTATTTGGTATTTCAAAGGAGCATCTCTAAGAGCTCTGCTGAAGAAGGCAATGGGCTTTTCATTCCCTTGATCATTTTTCTGCAATAAAACAGCAGCAATAGTATGCTGGGAAGCAAAAGAAAAAATAATAAAGTCTTTGTCAAACTGAGGATTAGTTAATACCGGGGTTTGGGTTAAAGCCAGTTTTATGCTTTCAAAGGCTTGCTTTGCTTCCACAGTCCACTTAACCTTTGAATCTTTCTTTAGCATATTGTTTAGCAGTCTGATCAATTCTGCTAAATTTGGGATGAACCTTCTTAAAAAATTGAGTTTTCCTAAGAATCCTTGCAACTCTTTGACATTCCTAGGGTGAGGCATTTGTAGGATCGCTTGTATCCTATCTGGATCAATTCTTATGCCATCTTTTGAAATGATGTGTCCTAAAAGTTTCCCTTCTTCCAAACCAAATAAAGACTTCTTGGGGTTTAAGGAAATGCCATATTTTCTGCATGTTATGAAAATCTGTCTTAAATGTTTCAAATGTTCTTGGTCAGATTTTGAGAAGGGTGTAAGATCATCTAAGTAAATGACCAAGAAATCATGAATTTCTTTTGCAAAAGCAATGTCCATTGCTCTTTGAAATGTTGCCCCTGCATTTTTCAATCCAAAGGGCATTTTCACATACTTGAAAGTACCCCATGGGGTAGTAAATGCAGTTTTGTCTTGATCGTCAGGGTGTACCAGGATTTGATTGAAACCTGAGAAACCATCCAACAATGATATTCTTGAGGCTCCCACTACTCTTTGAAGGATGTGGTCCATTTTGGGTAAGGGATAGTTGTCTTTGAGTGACACTAGGTTCAAATTCCTTAAGTCTACACAGAGTCTTATCTCACCAGTTTTCTTTCTTGTAGGGACCAAATTTGAAATCCACTCAGAAAACCTGATTGGTGCTATGATCCCAGCTTTGAACATTTTTTGTAATTCCTTTTCAATGGAAGGAAGAAGTACAGGATTGATTCTCCTCAATTTTTGTTTGAATGGTTTTTGATTAGGCTTGAGGGGAATGGTGTGCTGTATAACAGAGGTATCATAAGACTTCAAGTCTTCATATCCCCAGGCAAAGACATCTTGGAATTCTTTAAAGAGATCAACATATTTGGGCTTTTGATCGGGGGGCAAAGAGGCGGACAGCTTGACTATCTTAGGCTTTTCCATAGTGCCAATATTACATTCTTCAATTGTTGCATCTAATGGCTGCATCTTTGGTTTCCTGGGGACATCATTTGAGTCAAAAATGTCCTCTAGTGGGGTAAGGCCTGCTGGAAGAAGATTGTCTTTGAGTTGTATGATTTCATCTTCAGCACTGCCCAGCTCTTCACAATCAATTTGGTGAATTTGCTGAATGTTTTCTTTGTTGAAAATGGTTGGGCTGAGTAGTTGTTTTGCTGTCCTAAGTGACATTGGGTGAGCAGATTGTTGAAACTGTAATTGTGATTGACTTGCTCCATCAACAATTTGAGATTGACTTGCTGTCTCAAGGTCAATATTTAATCCTGTAAACTCTTGTTGCAAAGTTAAAAAGTTGTTTATTTGCCTATCATTCTCAAATACTTGCCATTCTTTGACATTGTTTGGAATAGAAGGCCTATATTTGACTTCTGCTGTGAAACAATTGTTGGGTTGTAGTGGGAATTTGAAGGTGCTGGCAAATGTTGCCAAGCTGTGAGCATGGAGATTGTGGCCCCTTGGAATCTTTGTGAGAACAAACTCGGAGAAAGTTTCTAGTATTTCAATTACAGCAGACCTGTAGGACCTTAATCTTTTGTCATTGGTGACAAAATCCCCTTTTACTTGTTGAATTACTAGATCAGAGTCCCCCATGATTGAGAGGCTATGTGCTTGTAATGATTTAGCAATCTTGAGACCTAGTAGCAGAGCTTCATATTCTGCCATGTTGTTAGTGCATTTAAAGTTCAGTCTATATGCTCTGCCTTGTGCACAGGCTTTCTCTTTGTTATGTATCCATACTCCAGCTCCTGCCCCTAACTTGTTAACTGAGCCATCAAACTCTAGGATCCACAGACTATCTTGCTGTTCAGGAGACTTGAGGTTCTGTTCATGGGATGGCAGTGTGAGCATGAGTTGGGGTTTCTTCTCCCATTTGTCTCCTAGGATAATTTCATCAGTTGTTTGACAATTTTTGACAACTAAAGGAGGGTGAATGGGTATTGTTGGGCTGATTAAATTTTTGCAGGTGCCACTTGTTTGATGGATGTTTTGCTCTGGTTTAAATGTCTCCGTGCTAATGTGACTGCCCGAGAAGCCTATGCTGTCATTAAAGAGGATGTAAGAGTCTACGTCTGAATGGACAGCATATATTGGAAAATTTTGAGGCTTTTCTTCACTGCTGACCATGTATTTCATGAGTGTTTCCCTATAAAGTCTCTTGGGTTGCCCAAAGACAGAGATGGTTGCATATGACATGTCTAATTGCAGGGAGCCTTGGAGCTTGGCTCCCCATGATCTTGATAAGAGCATTCCATATTTGGGTGGGATATCGGCAACAACAACATCCATTAAAATGGTTTTGTTGGGAAATTGAACCAAGGACACACACAAATCCTTAATCAGGCCCAAGCATTTGACTTGACTAGAATCAAAAGAAAACAGGTCTTTGTATGGTCTTGTTATATCCAAATTTAATCTTTCCATGACTGCTTTAGGCATGAGGTTATGAGATGCACCTGAGTCAAACATTGCATTGTGCAGTATTTTATCATGAACGTGCAAACTGACATAAAAAGGTAAGACCCCTGTGACTACTGTTTTTCCATCTACCTCTGGACCAAACAGTAATTCTGGAGTGTCATCTAGCACATTTACATCATCTTTGTTGTTGGTGAGCTGAAGGGATTTTTGATCTGTTGCTTATATATGTCATGCTTGCTAGCTCTGAAAGGGGAATTGCTATCTTTAACTTGCCAATCTCTGTTCCTAGGTCAAAGGGTTTATCCACCTGAATTTTAGGGTCACGGACAGCAGTCCTTTCCTTGTTCAATGAATCTTCTGGTTGGATTTCATCTTGATTTTGGAACCTGCCCCCCATGCCCATGTCTTGAGGGGTGATGTTCGGATTTGGGTGAGAGGATGAAGTTGCTGTGGGCTCTTGTGGTGTACAGAAATTCAGTGACCTCCTCAACCACTACTTCCTTTGCAGGCAAGTTTGTTTTGTCATTAGGTTCAGTGACTGAGGCTTCTTTAGATTGCTGTTTCTCCTTTACCTTTTCAGGCTGATTTGCATTTACAGTCCGACTTCTTAGTTTGTACTGCTTATGGACTTCATAGACAGCAGTATCATATCCTTGCTTAAAGTCAAAGGATTCTCCTGATTGTGTTTGGAATGTTTTGTTTTCATCCTCATCATGGTCTTCTTGTGTTAGGAAAACATGGCTTTTACCATCCAGCCCTATTAAATTGATCTCAGGATCTTCATTGAGCTGATTAGCCGAGGAAGTTTCTGCATAATTTTCTTGAAAAGGTGGTCTGATATCTTGGTCAGCACCTGTTTTTCCTGTATTGGGGTTTTGTGTTCTCCTAAAATTTGGGTTTCTAGGAGTATTGTTTTGTGGCGCTTCCCAGGATGACTTTCTTTCTACTGATTCCACTCTCTCACCTAGTCTTTTCATGCTGTTTAGTATTGCATCCAACTTCTGATCAAAGCCCGAGGGCTCTTCTTTGAAACCAACCTTCTTTTCCAGCTTTGCCCTGTTTCTTTTGGCAATTAGGTTGGCCTCTACAGTGACTGCAAGTCTTTGGGCTTCTGCAAGGGTTGGAGGGTCTCTTTCTCTCAACTGATAGGCCATATCAGAGTCAAAACCATCAGGGAAGTTATAAAGGGCCAAATCAGGAGGGGGCCTTAAGTTCTGGGGAATAGCATTGTATATGTTGTTAAACCTAGCACAATACTCCAACACCGTTTCTTGGGGACCTCTTTTAATAGTGTTATATTCACCCAGTATATGGTGTGGATCTCTCTTTTTCTCCCATCTGTTGGTAAATTCCTGGTATAGAACTTCAGAGGTTGCAATGGAATTTGCATTCAAGGATCTAAACCAAGTTCTGACATCCCCAGTTAGGCTTTGGACAAAAATTCTCATCCTGACACTATCATCATCAATTTCATAGGTCTCAAAGTGGTCTTGCATCTTTTTAGCATGCTGGATGGCTGTCAAAGGGCCATGGGAATCAAAAAATGAGAGTCTGGTTTGATAATCTTGGGGTAGGGCTGGAGCATTGGCTGGAATCTGCAATGGTGCATATCTGTTAGCCATGTTTATAGGATTAATAGGGTTGATAGGAACAAATGGGACAACTGGGATTACAGGTGTACTGGGGTTAATAGGATGGGTAACAAGTGGAGAACTGGTTGAGTGAGTATGTGCAGATGGTGAAGATGGAAAGGTAGGACTTTGAGGGGTTGAAGATGAACTAGGGGAATTGGGTGTGGAACGAAAAAGGACTTTGCAAGGAGTGGGAATGAGGATGGGTTGGTCTGACCTTATATCTGAATCAGCAGGTTTATCCTGCTTGTGCTGTTTCCTTATGTTCTTTGGGATGATATTTGGGTTATCAACAATGATGGGTTGGTCAGGGTCAGGGTGTGCCCTAGTGTGCCTTGGGTTTCTTTTAGGAGCCAGCTTCTAAGTGTTCTTTCAGAATTTTATACAGAAGTTTTGTATTTACAAGGGCAAAATAAGAACTCTGGAATGACTATATATGTTTCAAGGCTAGGATAAGTTTCCCTAGTTAGCTCTTCCTTGAGACTGAGAAACAGTCCTAAGATGTCTCGGCTAGTTTCAGGCTTGATGAAAGCTTTGGAAAATAGATAGTGATTGAATAGTCTTAAGTCCCCAGTGGAGTCGCCAATTATGTTAACACCCAGGTTGTTCCCTATGACTCCCAAGGGAATACGGCCGGGGTAACCACTAACCAATCTTTGGATCACCGCTTCTAGCCTAACAGTGATCAGAGAGGGCTCTCTCTTTATGATTTGTAACTGTTTGTTGTAGGGTTTTAGGCTAGCTATTATGCACTGTGTTTTGTTTATGTTTGGTTGGTGAAATTCCTTTTAGGTTCTAGTGAAGTAGTTTTCTGAGAAGTTGAGTACCATTGGGCAATGGAGTCTGTAGCTGTATGTGTTTGAAGTTTTGAGATGAAAGATGGGACTTACAGGGCCATTTGGGAGTTTAATAGAACAGATTTTTGATTAAAAGACTGGAAACAGGTAGCACGAATAGTGAAAGCATTCAAGAATTTCCACTATTTATCTATGTGTTCCCAACAGATAGCTTTAAGAAGAGAAAACAGAGGTCTTAGGGGCAAAGTTGAATCCCTGAGAATGACTGTTATAATAAAAACACAGTTTTGAATTGCAGCATTTAAGAATTACAATTCTGTTACTGTATAAGAGGAAAACATTTATAATAGCTCAGTTTGAGTCCAGGGTAAACATAGTTAAATCCTGGTACTATCCTTTCACCTTGCTATCAAGTGTAAACATAAGAACAGTAAAGAGAACAAAAGACTCAAAACAGACACGACAAAGAGATTTGAGAATACTTATAGTTTTATGCAACACCCATGGAATCCTGTAACATGCATCCTTCACCACAAGATATCAAACACACCAAACTTCTGGAAGTTCCATTCCTCCTTTGTATTAATTCTCTGAAAATATTACAGCAGATGGAAGTTATCCAAGAGAAAATTCCAGCAACCCTTCAGCATCTGTGAAGGGTCTATATATACTAGCGGTGGTCTACAGAAATATCTGAGTTCTGCGTTATCTCAGTCTTTACATTCTCACCAACTATCTAAGATATTATGTCGAAAATTTATTACACATTTAATACACAGCACAGGCATCTTAATGCTCTGTCAGAAGATATTTAGCTTTATAAGAATAGCTAAGTCGGTCTGAATATTTGGAGTTAATGCATAGAAAACCCGACTGTAGGCTGGTACACTATGTCTCGGACCTGTCAGCTGTGACTTTGACTGCTGCTGGTGGCGAGTGACTGGTCTGGCTGAGTTGGCTCAGCCTCTGCCTTTTCATGTGGGTATTAATTCCCAAAATTGTCACTGTATGTACCTGCTTCTTCCTTCTGCGCTATTGGTTCTGGCCTGTCAAAATTGTCTGGGTCAAATGCCTCCAGACATCCTGTGTGGGCAGTTGATGTGCCAAAATTGCCCCTAGAGTCTCATCTGCTTCTGTGAACTTGAAGAAATTGGGTGGTGTATCAAACAGATGCTCTATCTCATTCATGAGAAAAAACAGGTTCTCCACTCTGTCATACATCATTTGCCCTGTAGCTGGCCCTGGCTCCTTTGAAGTGCTGGGAGGTTTTGCAATCTCTGCTACTGCATGGGCATCAATTCTCTTGTTATAGTTGTCCAGGGTGAGCAGTCTTCCCACGCTGCTCAAAATGTTGGGGAGGCCTCTGTTCTGCAGTGTTACAAACTTCTCCAGGAACCTGTTAATTTCTGTTTGCATGTCCTGTGTCCTTCTCTCCAAGGTTCCAATCAAGTTTCTCAATGTAACAACTCTCTTGGCTATGGCAATTGTTTCTGTCCTGTTGTTGATTCCCATGCTAGCCAATTGAGTGCTGGTTTTATAATTCAGGATATTGATCATCCTGGTAGCTGCTTCTGGCATGTGCCCAAGGCTTGCCCTTGCTCTCTGTATTTCCTTGTTTGCTTTGGTGATGAGCACCATTTGTTCATCCATGGTTTCAATGTATTGCCACTGTTTGGCAATGGATCTCCCAATGTTGCTCCACAACACTGCTTTCATATCAGCTGTCACCCTTTCCAGTGCAAGCTCTTTTTCCAGCTCAGCAATCCTTCTCTTAAGGGTTTTCACCTCTCTCTCCTTGGCTGCCTCATTTTGTTTGCTTTTATCAAATTTCTCATTAACATTAGCCAAGTTCTGTTTGAGCCCATCCAGCTCTTTCATTTGAGCTTCCATAGCTCGGATCTCTGCTTGTAGCTTCTGCATGTCTAAGCTAGCAGCTTGCTCTGATGTTGTTGTGGGGGCTGTGGATGGTGCTGTAGCTCCTGTTTGCTGAGGAGGAGGAGTGATGATCGGAGGTGTTTCCTCAAGATTTATTATTAATGGAGGAGGCTGGGAGGATTGACCTTCCCCTTTCTGTTTCATGGCTTCTTGTAGTGCTGCCTTTGCAGCTTCAGTTTGTCCTAGCTGGTCTTGAGTCCTAACCAGCTCTTTGTATAAGGATACCAGCAGGTCTGTGGTATCTTTTTCTTGCCGTTGCTGGGCAACTTCATCTGTTTGTGGATGGATGGTGGCCGGGAGTTTGATTTTCTTTCTTAGGGCTGCCATGTCTGCATCCCTTATTTTCAGCAGTTCTTGGATGCCTTTGACATCCTTGGGATCATGTCCTATCTCTATGATTACCTCCTCCAAGGATTTGATCCTGTTGTCCTTGGCCTGTGAGGATGCTCGTTCCAATTCTAGCTGGGATGATGTATTGTCTAGGCTGCTCTTTAACTTGTAATTTTCCAGTGTCTCATCTGCCAGGGAGGCATACACCATTTCACCCGTTTGTTTGTGTAACTCTATCTTATCCATGGGGTGAATATCTTTAGCCAGAACCTCCATATTTGTTCTCAAATAGTCTGAGGTGGACTGAGGATGTAGAGTTGTGGGCATGAAATGGCTCATTATCATTTTTCCCTCACTCACATCAAAAGCAGACATTAGTCTCTGCTGGTTGCTGGGAGCTAGTTTTAACAAGTGATCATAGAGTTGCACTTTTATGGGATCACTCCTTCTCTTGATTTCTATGAACTGCTGCTTTATACTTGAGTGCCCCTCTCTATGCTGACCAGAAGAGCTGACCTCTCCTCCCATTGTCATATCTGGTCCTCTTTGAGATGAGCTGGCCGAGAGTTCTCCACTGGGTGGGCCCATGCCCATGGCCTGCCTTACTGCTATGTCCTCCTCTTGGGAGTCATTCAATCTTTGTCTCTTCTCTCCTCTGATAAAGGATGAAGTCTGGGGAGTCTCTCTTTCTCTCTTTCTGGTTAAGTCCTCCTTCTGAGGTGTTTGGAGGACTGAGCTGTCCACATTGATGTCTGTTCTTGGAGGCAACTCTGTTTGGGGCTGCTGTTCTGTAGAACCGGGCAAATCTGTCTCTTTATTTTGCTGTAATGGCTGCTGCCCACTAGTTTGTGGTTTATCTTGTTGCTGCCCCAACTCCCGTTCTTCCATTTCTTCTTGCTGCTGTAGCAAGGTGTCAACCTGTTCTTCTGTTAATATAGGTGGTTGTTCCACCTGTTTGCCTTTGTCCTTGCTTGCTGCTTGGGTTGTCTGCTCGGCAGCTCGCTGTTGTGTTGCTGGTGTTGTGGTGGCTGCCCCAATTTGCCTCCTGTAGGAAATAGGCACCTGTCCACAAGTTTCCAAGTCAGCTTGTTTTTGGACATTTCTAGCCTCTTGCTCAAGTATTTCTTCATTAGTCATTTGCTCTACTAATGTGCCCTCTTCCCAATCTGGTGCATTTGCATATTTTTCAATTTCAGGTAATCTGGCATGAGCATAGTTGCCTAACTTATACCTGATCCTCCTGAGGGAAATAGAGTGGTTAGGGTCATATGGAATCCACTCAAAACTAGTTTTCAACTGGAGTCCTTCCAGGATCCTGTCTGCCTCTTTCCAGCCTTCTTCCTTCCTGTTGTATAAGAAGGGACCTAGCTGATTTCTCACTTTCAACTGTGATTTCTTGTTTTTACTCTGAAAGTGTAGGTAATCTGAGTTCCCAAATTGCCTGAAATATTCTAAGGCAAACAGTCTCATGGGAACGTACCTTGGCAGCCTAAATGGATTTAATTCACATCCATACACCCTAATGACTGTGTGATTCTGGTAGAAGTACCAGTTGCCGATGTTGTAAAGCTTGTTCAAATGAAGAATTCTTTTCATGTCATCGGTCAGTCTAGGAGAAGGGGCACCTTGCAGCACTGCTAGGGCTGGATGAACAAATAAATCAATAAACTCACAGTATGTATAAGGTGATAGTGAGGTACGATGGAACACAGGGGTCCAAAAAACAACTGATCTTGGGGTTCCTTGGGCGTTGAGTGGCCTCAAAGGGACAGAGAAGGTAGCTGGCTGGTTGAACAAGAACAGATGGTATATGTAGGAGGTGTATCTGAACAGCCTCTCCCTCTTCAAGTTCATGAACTGGTCATGAATCTTCTCAGCTATATAAGTTGCATAATCATAGTGGATAGCTGGAGGCTTACCTGGGGCAAATATGGACAGCATTGCCAATATGCAGTCATCTACATCTTCTAGTCCTCTGAATCCTAGGACATAGCCAATCAAGTCCACCATCATCCTGCCCAACTCATTCAGGTATTGGTATCCAATGGGAGGGGTTCTGACTGCTTCAGAGCTAGGTGTGACAAATAGCTGGTTAATCTTCACAATCTGGTCATTAGACAGGTTATTTCCTCTCTTTATCAAATCTTGCATGGAAAGAGGGGTCAACTTCTTGGCTGTATGGAAATGCAGCATCTGATTTATACTCTCTGGAGTGATCTGAAACAGGACTAGGCCTGTGGGGCTAATGACTGCCCTTTGGCTGGGGTCATAGCGCTCTTGGCAACTGTAGATAAGCTCTGGCATGGGATTAACTTGGGGAAGGTTGTATATGGGCAAATTTGATTCCCAAATTCCCAGGATATCTGCTCCACTCATGTGCTGGGCTCTCAGTTCATTTAACATTTGGATATTATACTTAGTTCCCATAGGAAACCAGTCCAACATCTGGTAATCCATGTCTCCCAGGGCTTGCCATGCTAGTTCTCGGTGAGGAGCATTGATAGGCTTGATATTTAATGCAATAGGGGTCTCCATAGCTTCTGAATGGGCAAATATTGCAATTTGACAAGTGACTGGCAAAAACAGACTGCAGACTGCCCTCAGTGGGAAAATAACTTGATTTTCTGAACTGTCAGAGGGGAATTTACCAGCTAGAAATTGAAATACTGCTGGTAATTGGTAACAGAGCCTCTTTGGGGCCTAAGTGAGCTTCTGGTAGTAGTTCGGAGGTATTTAGCAGTGAATTTGCCGGGGAAACGCAGAGCTGAGGGGTTTTTAGATGAATTGCAGTTTGTTACAACTCTGCAGGGAATTTTTGGACTTCACAGAGACAATGGTGGAGATATAACCCGGTTCTAGCGGTGAAAAAGTCTGTTTTACGGTCCTATTATGCTTGTGAGCAGATTAGAGCAGAATGCAGGCCGTATGGAGGGCAGGGCAGGGTAAATACCTGTAATTCGACGTGCAGAGGTCGTGGCAAGGTGTACTGCAGCTGCTGACGTGGTCGCTTGGGCTAATTGTACCGGTTGGCGGAAATCCAGGCAGAAATGGCTGAGCAGAGTGTACAGACGAAATAACAGTGAAATGGTAAAAAACGCGCAAAATTCGGTTAATATGAGTTTTTTACCCATTTGGCGCTTTTTTATGATGACGTCAGCATGACGTCATTGGTGGGTCACGGTGATGTGACGTCAGCTGACGTCATCGGGGAGGACGTGGCGGAAGACGACAGGTCAACGGGGGTGAGGTGGCAGTCCAGTCAGCGGTGAGCTGGACGTGGCGGGACGGTCAAACAGCGGACGGGCGGAGGTTAAGCCGTGAAGGTTACGGTTAAGGCTTTAACCGTCACGGTCTCTCGGGGCGGTTAGAGTACGGCGCCCAGGGTGTCAGAGGGAGCTCCGAGACGGTCTAACGGGCGACGCGTGGCAGAGGCATGACGAGGCGCAACGTCATGTTCTCGGGAGTTAACGCGCGGACGTGGACGGCGTTCCGATATTGTTATGGGCCGTCGGATCTGGAGGGCTTGATCCGACGGCTGGCGGAGGTGTAAGGTGCACGGCGGATAGGGCGGCGGAAAATTTAACGTTTATGGGTTTTGGCATAGTTTTTCAAATGTTTTTTCTGCCCACCCGCGCTTGCCTTTGGGAATGTGCCGAAAGCGGGATTTGATTTTTGTAAGGTTTGCAGAGGGTTTTGTGGGCTAGAGGGGTTTAAAGAGGGGTTTTTACCCATGCAAAGGTATTTTTTGAGGGGAAATGATCTGCAGCAAAGGGAGAGTATCGGAGATAGGTTCACCATGGTGGCCAGATGCCACTATGATCCCTCTTTGCAGATTTCTCGGCTATTATGCCTAGGGGAGGGAATATATAACATTTAGGGCTTTATACACCTTAGTGTTATTATTATTAGGGCAAGGGGTAGAATAGGGAGTTAAATAGTAGAATTAGGAGTTAGTGAAGTGAAGGAGGGGAATCTTTGAGAAAGGGGATGTTAATGATGGAGTAAGGGGGAAAAAGTGAAGTTAGTGATGCTTTCTGCTGTGAATCCATGAAATTCACCACCTTTTCTGCTGATATGTCCATTGCCTTGGCAAAATATCTTTGACAACTATGTAATGGTGAACCTGTCCTTTCTGCAACCACAACTGCCTACCCAACTATTTCACCTAACATTTTTTAGTTTCTTCTTGGAGGGGCACTTAGACTTGCAACCCTCAATTGCCTTTTCTTTTCTTTGGCTTTTTCCTTTTTTTTACTCTATCTGTTTCTACCCTTATCTCTTCCAAGGTCCCAGATTAGGCTTTTGGGAACCTTTGTTTCTCTACCTGAACTACTTATCTGCCAAGATTAAGCTGTTTGGACAGACTTCTTTCTCTATTCTACAACTCAAAATTGAAACATGGCATGATCCAGATTAGACTGTTGAATCATCCACAAAAATGTAATAAGGTCCTCAATATCTGAAGTAATTTCACACACCTCTGATTTCCCGGAAATATGGGATCTTTGTAGTAACAAAGCAGAGCATATTTGGATTTTCGATAATCAATCATGAAATATGAAACCTATTACTATAGGTATCCAACAGTGGCTCCATATGGGGATGGTTTTTCTTTTGAAAGACCAAGAACAGCAGGTCAGATTGCCTTGTTGCTCGATTGTCCATCTTAATCTTTGAGCTCTGATACATGTAACCTGTCAAAATAGTGTGCTTCTTTCTTGGGGAACCTCTGATATTATCTGCCTGTTGCTGCTAGTTGCAGCACTTGGGAAAACCTCTTTATACAATATATAAAAAAAAAAGAATATGTACAATTGCATATATACAATGAACCTTTGGATCCTTATCATATTGAACCATCATAATAGTGCTTCAGCATCCTGCCATTGACAGGACCTTCATCTAGTTCAGTCACAGTCAAGCTTTTAAGGAAATAAGTGTTATTACCTTGCACTGCTTGGACAGCAAATGGTCCTTTCCATAAAGAATCAAACTTCCCATGTTTCCCTTTGTCTTCTCTTCTTGCATCCCACTTTAGAACTTTGTCTCCCATATTGAAATCTTCTGCTTTGGTTCTTCTGTCAAAGGCCTTTTTAAGTTTTTCCTGTAGTATTTGCACTCTGCTGAAAACTTGTTCTCTGGTTTGCTGTAAACAGATTATCTGGTTGATCCTTCTTTGCATGTCATTTGGCTCTGCTTGACTTTCTTGTAGAAGTTTCATAACTGGCACCCCTAGTGATGAAGGAAATCTGGCCTCTAATCCATAAACTAACTGATATGGGCTGGTCCCAATTGATCTTTTGGTGGTTAATCTGTCTGCCCATAAAGCATTTACTAGCTTCTTGTGCCAGTTCTTTTTGTTCTCTTCTAGCACTTTCTTTATGATGTTTATCAAACTTTTGTTTGATGATTCAGCAAGACCATTTCCCTGAGGATAGTAAGCTGTAGAATGGCCCAAAGTAATGTGAAATTTATGACAGAAATTTATCATTTTCTTGGATTTGAAGGCAGCAGCATTGTCTGTTATTATCTTTTCTGGGCAGCCAAATCTAGCCAGTATATTGTTTTCCAAAAATTGAATGATTACTAAATCATTTGCTTGTCTGCATGGGGCAGCTTCAATCCACTTGGTGAAGTAGTCTGTTGCAGTCAAAATCCATCTGTGTTGTCCTGAAGATGAGGGGTGAATTTCTCCAATGAAATCCAAGCCCCATTGTTGAAAAGGTCTTTCTGTTGAAATGGGCCTCAAAGGAAGTGGCAGCAGCTGTCTTTTGCCTTCAAACAGTTGGCACTTGTGGCATGATGTTGTGAATTTCTTCATATCTGAGAACATAGTGGGCCAGTAATAACCAGCCCTTAATATCTTGTCCACAGTGGATTTCCAGTACAGATGTCCACCACAGTCTCCAGCATGGAATTCTTGCATAATTTTATCAGTTTCATTCTCAAGAAGACAGTGCAGCAAAATACCTTCATGGTTTTTCCAGAGTAGATTCTCATCTAACACACAAAATTTGGATGTTTTCATTTTTAGGAACCTAGACTTAGTTCTGGACAGTCCTGGGGGAGCACACAGGTTTTGTAACACATAACAGATATCAGAGTACCATGGAGATTGTTCAAAGGCTACGTTGATCTTTGGAGTCGCCAGCTCTGTTTCACTGTCCAGTTGGTTGATATCTAAGGCTTGGAAATTTGATTCTGTCATTAACTTAGCCAAACCTTGCCCTTTTATTAACTTTGTAGGCTTTATTTCAATGTCAAATTCAAGTATGTTTGCAATCCATTTTCCTCTTCTACCCTCTAAATTTTCTTGGGTGAGAATGTCTTTGACAATAGGACTCGGTACATAAGCCACAACATGAGAGTAAAGGATATAGATCCTAAAATCTTTGATAGCTTTGATTAATGCATAGGCTTGTTTTTCCATTATTTGGTATTTCAAAGGAGCATCTCTAAGAGCTCTGCTGAAGAAGGCAATGGGCTTTTCATTCCCTTGATCATTTTTCTGCAATAAAACAGCAGCAATAGTATGCTGGGAAGCAAAAGAAAAAATAATAAAGTCTTTGTCAAACTGAGGATTAGTTAATACCGGGGTTTGGGTTAAAGCCAGTTTTATGCTTTCAAAGGCTTGCTTTGCTTCCACAGTCCACTTAACCTTTGAATCTTTCTTTAGCATATTGTTTAGCAGTCTGATCAATTCTGCTAAATTTGGGATGAACCTTCTTAAAAAATTGAGTTTTCCTAAGAATCCTTGCAACTCTTTGACATTCCTAGGGTGAGGCATTTGTAGGATCGCTTGTATCCTATCTGGATCAATTCTTATGCCATCTTTTGAAATGATGTGTCCTAAAAGTTTCCCTTCTTCCAAACCAAATAAAGACTTCTTGGGGTTTAAGGAAATGCCATATTTTCTGCATGTTATGAAAATCTGTCTTAAATGTTTCAAATGTTCTTGGTCAGATTTTGAGAAGGGTGTAAGATCATCTAAGTAAATGACCAAGAAATCATGAATTTCTTTTGCAAAAGCAATGTCCATTGCTCTTTGAAATGTTGCCCCTGCATTTTTCAATCCAAAGGGCATTTTCACATACTTGAAAGTACCCCATGGGGTAGTAAATGCAGTTTTGTCTTGATCGTCAGGGTGTACCAGGATTTGATTGAAACCTGAGAAACCATCCAACAATGATATTCTTGAGGCTCCCACTACTCTTTGAAGGATGTGGTCCATTTTGGGTAAGGGATAGTTGTCTTTGAGTGACACTAGGTTCAAATTCCTTAAGTCTACACAGAGTCTTATCTCACCAGTTTTCTTTCTTGTAGGGACCAAATTTGAAATCCACTCAGAAAACCTGATTGGTGCTATGATCCCAGCTTTGAACATTTTTTGTAATTCCTTTTCAATGGAAGGAAGAAGTACAGGATTGATTCTCCTCAATTTTTGTTTGAATGGTTTTTGATTAGGCTTGAGGGGAATGGTGTGCTGTATAACAGAGGTATCATAAGACTTCAAGTCTTCATATCCCCAGGCAAAGACATCTTGGAATTCTTTAAAGAGATCAACATATTTGGGCTTTTGATCGGGGGGCAAAGAGGCGGACAGCTTGACTATCTTAGGCTTTTCCATAGTGCCAATATTACATTCTTCAATTGTTGCATCTAATGGCTGCATCTTTGGTTTCCTGGGGACATCATTTGAGTCAAAAATGTCCTCTAGTGGGGTAAGGCCTGCTGGAAGAAGATTGTCTTTGAGTTGTATGATTTCATCTTCAGCACTGCCCAGCTCTTCACAATCAATTTGGTGAATTTGCTGAATGTTTTCTTTGTTGAAAATGGTTGGGCTGAGTAGTTGTTTTGCTGTCCTAAGTGACATTGGGTGAGCAGATTGTTGAAACTGTAATTGTGATTGACTTGCTCCATCAACAATTTGAGATTGACTTGCTGTCTCAAGGTCAATATTTAATCCTGTAAACTCTTGTTGCAAAGTTAAAAAGTTGTTTATTTGCCTATCATTCTCAAATACTTGCCATTCTTTGACATTGTTTGGAATAGAAGGCCTATATTTGACTTCTGCTGTGAAACAATTGTTGGGTTGTAGTGGGAATTTGAAGGTGCTGGCAAATGTTGCCAAGCTGTGAGCATGGAGATTGTGGCCCCTTGGAATCTTTGTGAGAACAAACTCGGAGAAAGTTTCTAGTATTTCAATTACAGCAGACCTGTAGGACCTTAATCTTTTGTCATTGGTGACAAAATCCCCTTTTACTTGTTGAATTACTAGATCAGAGTCCCCCATGATTGAGAGGCTATGTGCTTGTAATGATTTAGCAATCTTGAGACCTAGTAGCAGAGCTTCATATTCTGCCATGTTGTTAGTGCATTTAAAGTTCAGTCTATATGCTCTGCCTTGTGCACAGGCTTTCTCTTTGTTATGTATCCATACTCCAGCTCCTGCCCCTAACTTGTTAACTGAGCCATCAAACTCTAGGATCCACAGACTATCTTGCTGTTCAGGAGACTTGAGGTTCTGTTCATGGGATGGCAGTGTGAGCATGAGTTGGGGTTTCTTCTCCCATTTGTCTCCTAGGATAATTTCATCAGTTGTTTGACAATTTTTGACAACTAAAGGAGGGTGAATGGGTATTGTTGGGCTGATTAAATTTTTGCAGGTGCCACTTGTTTGATGGATGTTTTGCTCTGGTTTAGATGTCTCCGTGCTAATGTGACTGCCCGAGAAGCCTATGCTGTCATTAAAGAGGATGTAAGAGTCTACGTCTGAATGGACAGCATATATTGGAAAATTTTGAGGCTTTTCTTCACTGCTGACCATGTATTTCATGAGTGTTTCCCTATAAAGTCTCTTGGGTTGCCCAAAGACAGAGATGGTTGCATATGACATGTCTAATTGCAGGGAGCCTTGGAGCTTGGCTCCCCATGATCTTGATAAGAGCATTCCATATTTGGGTGGGATATCGGCAACAACAACATCCATTAAAATGGTTTTGTTGGGAAATTGAACCAAGGACACACACAAATCCTTAATCAGGCCCAAGCATTTGACTTGACTAGAATCAAAAGAAAACAGGTCTTTGTATGGTCTTGTTATATCCAAATTTAATCTTTCCATGACTGCTTTAGGCATGAGGTTATGAGATGCACCTGAGTCAAACATTGCATTGTGCAGTATTTTATCATGAACGTGCAAACTGACATAAAAAGGTAAGACCCCTGTGACTACTGTTTTTCCATCTACCTCTGGACCAAACAGTAATTCTGGAGTGTCATCTAGCACATTTACATCATCTTTGTTGTTGGTGAGCTGAAGGGATTTTTTGATCTGTTGTTTATATATGTCATGCTTGCTAGCTCTAAAGGGGAATTGCTACCTTTAACTTGCCAATCTCTGTTCCTAAGTCAAAGGGTTTATCCACCTGAATTTTAAGGTCACGGACAGCAGTCCTTTCCTTGTTCAATGAATCTTCTGGTTGGATTTCATCTTGATTTTGGAACCTGCCCCCCATGTCCATGTCTTGAGGGGTGATGTTCGGATTTGGGTGAGAGGATGAAGTTGCTGTGGGCTCTTGTGGTGTGGACAGAAATTCAGTGACCTCCTCAACCACTACTTCCTTTGCAGGCAAGTTTGTTTTGTCATTAGGTTCAGTGACTGAGGCTTCTTTAGATTGCTGTTTCTCCTTTACCTTTTCAGGCTGATTTGCATTTACAGTCCGACTTCTTAGTTTGTACTGCTTATGGACTTCATATACAGCAGTATCATATCCTTGCTTGAAGTCAAAGGATTCTCCTGATTGTGTTTGGAATGTTTTGTTTTCATCCTCATCATGGTCTTCTTGTGTTAGGAAAACATGGCTTTTACCATCCAGCCCTATTAAATTGATCTCAGGATCTTCATTGAGCTGATTAGCCGAGGAAGTTTCTGCATAATTTTCTTGAAAAGGTGGTCTGATATCTTGGTCAGCACCTGTTTTTCCTGTATTGGGGTTTTGTGTTCTCCTAAAATTTGGGTTTCTAGGAGTATTGTTTTGTGGCGCTTCCCAGGATGACTTTCTTTCTACTGATTCCACTCTCTCACCTAGTCTTTTCATGCTGTTTAGTATTGCATCCAACTTCTGATCAAAGCCCGAGGGCTCTTCTTTGAAACCAACCTTCTTTTCCAGCTTTGCCCTGTTTCTTTTGGCAATTAGGTTGGCCTCTACAGTGACTGCAAGTCTTTGGGCTTCTGCAAGGGTTGGAGGGTCTCTTTCTCTCAACTGATAGGCCATATCAGAGTCAAAACCATCAGGGAAGTTATAAAGGGCCAAATCAGGAGGGGGCCTTAAGTTCTGGGGAATAGCATTGTATATGTTGTTAAACCTAGCACAATACTCCAACACCGTTTCTTGGGGACCTCTTTTAATAGTGTTATATTCACCCAGTATATGGTGTGGATCTCTCTTTTTCTCCCATCTGTTGGTAAATTCCTGGTATAGAACTTCAGAGGTTGCAATGGAATTTGCATTCAAGGATCTAAACCAAGTTCTGACATCCCCAGTTAGGCTTTGGACAAAAATTCTCATCCTGACACTATCATCATCAATTTCATAGGTCTCAAAGTGGTCTTGCATCTTTTTAGCATGCTGGATGGCTGTCAAAGGGCCATGGGAATCAAAAAATGAGAGTCTGGTTTGATAATCTTGGGGTAGGGCTGGAGCATTGGCTGGAATCTGCAATGGTGCATATCTGTTAGCCATGTTTATAGGATTAATAGGGTTGATAGGAACAAATGGGACAACTGGGATTACAGGTGTACTGGGGTTAATAGGATGGGTAACAAGTGGAGAACTGGTTGAGTGAGTATGTGCAGATGGTGAAGATGGAAAGGTAGGACTTTGAGGGGTTGAAGATGAACTAGGGGAATTGGGTGTGGAACGAAAAAGGACTTTGCAAGGAGTGGGAATGAGGATGGGTTGGTCTGACCTTATATCTGAATCAGCAGGTTTATCCTGCTTGTGCTGTTTCCTTATGTTCTTTGGGATGATATTTGGGTTATCAACAATGATGGGTTGGTCAGGGTCAGGGTGTGCCCTAGTGTGCCTTGGGTTTCTTTTAGGAGCCAGCTTCTAAGTGTTCTTTCAGAATTTTATATAGAACTTTTGTATTTACAAGGGCAAAATAAGAACTCTGGAATGACTATATATGTTTCAAGGCTAGGATAAGTTTCCCTAGTTAGCTCTTCCTTGAGACTGAGAAACAGTCCTAAGATGTCTCGGCTAGTTTCAGGCTTGATGAAAGCTTTGGAAAATAGATCGTGATTGAATAGTCTTAAGTCCCCAGTGGAGTCGCCAATTATGTTAACACCCAGGTTGTTCCCTATGACTCCCAAGGGAATACGGCCGGGGTAACCACTAACCAATCTTTGGATCACCGCTTCTAGCCTAACAGTGATCAGAGAGGGCTCTCTCTTTATGATTTGTAACTGTTTGTTGTAGGGTTTTAGGCTAGCTATTATGCACTGTGTTTTGTTTATGTTTGGTTGGTGAAATTCCTTTTAGGTTCTAGTGAAGTAGTTTTCTGAGAAGTTGAGTACCATTGGGCAATGGAGTCTGTAGCTGTATGTGTTTGAAGTTTTGAGATGAAAGATGGGACTTACAGGGCCATTTGGGAGTTTAATAGAACAGATTTTTGATTAAAAGACTGGAAACAGGTAGCACGAATAGTGAAAGCATTCAAGAATTTCCACTATTTATCTATGTGTTCCCAACAGATAGCTTTAAGAAGAGAAAACAGAGGTCTTAGGGGCAAAGTTGAATCCCTGAGAATGACTGTTATAATAAAAACACAGTTTTGAATTGCAGCATTTAAGAATTACAATTCTGTTACTGTATAAGAGGAAAACATTTATAATAGCTCAGTTTGAGTCCAGGGTAAACATAGTTAAATCCTGGTACTATCCTTTCACCTTGCTATCAAGTGTAAACATAAGAACAGTAAAGAGAACAAAAGACTCAAAACAGACACGACAAAGAGATTTGAGAATACTTATAGTTTTATGCAACACCCATGGAATCCTGTAACATGCATCCTTCACCACAAGATATCAAACACACCAAACTTCTGGAAGTTCCATTCCTCCTTTGTATTAATTCTCTGAAAATATTACAGCAGATGGAAGTTATCCAAGAGAAAATTCCAGCAACCGCTTCAGCATCTGTGAAGGGTCTATATATACTAGCGGTGGTCTACAGAAATATCTGAGTTCTGCGTTATCTCAGTCTTTACATTCTCACCAACTATCTAAGATATTATGTCGAAAATTTATTACACATTTAATACACAGCACAGGCATCTTAATGCTCTGTCAGAAGATATTTAGCTTTATAAGAATAGCTAAGTCGGTCTGAATATTTGGAGTTAATGCATAGAAAACCCGACTGTAGGCTGGTACACTATGTCTCGGACCTGTCAGCTGTGACTTTGACTGCTGCTGGTGGCGAGTGACTGGTCTGGCTGAGTTGGCTCAGCCTCTGCCTTTTCATGTGGGTATTAATTCCCAAAATTGTCACTGTATGTACCTGCTTCTTCCTTCTGCGCTATTGGTTCTGGCCTGTCAAAATTGTCTGGGTCAAATGCCTCCAGACATCCTGTGTGGGCAGTTGATGTGCCAAAATTGCCCCTAGAGTCTCATCTGCTTCTGTGAACTTGAAGAAATTGGGTGGTGTATCAAACAGATGCTCTATCTCATTCATGAGAAAAAACAGGTTCTCCACTCTGTCATACATCATTTGCCCTGTAGCTGGCCCTGGCTCCTTTGAAGTGCTGGGAGGTTTTGCAATCTCTGCTACTGCATGGGCATCAATTCTCTTGTTATAGTTGTCCAGGGTGAGCAGTCTTCCCACGCTGCTCAAAATGTTGGGGAGGCCTCTGTTCTGCAGTGTTACAAACTTCTCCAGGAACCTGTTAATTTCTGTTTGCATGTCCTGTGTCCTTCTCTCCAAGGTTCCAATCAAGTTTCTCAATGTAACAACTCTCTTGGCTATGGCAATTGTTTCTGTCCTGTTGTTGATTCCCATGCTAGCCAATTGAGTGCTGGTTTTATAATTCAGGATATTGATCATCCTGGTAGCTGCTTCTGGCATGTGCCCAAGGCTTGCCCTTGCTCTCTGTATTTCCTTGTTTGCTTTGGTGATGAGCACCATTTGTTCATCCATGGTTTCAATGTATTGCCACTGTTTGGCAATGGATCTCCCAATGTTGCTCCACAACACTGCTTTCATATCAGCTGTCACCCTTTCCAGTGCAAGCTCTTTTTCCAGCTCAGCAATCCTTCTCTTAAGGGTTTTCACCTCTCTCTCCTTGGCTGCCTCATTTTGTTTGCTTTTATCAAATTTCTCATTAACATTAGCCAAGTTCTGTTTGAGCCCATCCAGCTCTTTCATTTGAGCTTCCATAGCTTGGATCTCTGCTTGTAGCTTCTGCATGTCTAAGCTAGCAGCTTGCTCTGATGTTGTTGTGGGGGCTGTGGATGGTGCTGTAGCTCCTGTTTGCTGAGGAGGAGGAGTGATGATCGGAGGTGTTTCCTCAAGATTTATTATTAATGGAGGAGGCTGGGAGGATTGACCTTCCCCTTTCTGTTTCATGGCTTCTTGTAGTGCTGCCTTTGCAGCTTCAGTTTGTCCTAGCTGGTCTTGAGTCCTAACCAGCTCTTTGTATAAGGATACCAGCAGGTCTGTGGTATCTTTTTCTTGCCGTTGCTGGGCAACTTCATCTGTTTGTGGATGGATGGTGGCCGGGAGTTTGATTTTCTTTCTTAGGGCTGCCATGTCTGCATCCCTTATTTTCAGCAGTTCTTGGATGCCTTTGACATCCTTGGGATCATGTCCTATCTCTATGATTACCTCCTCCAAGGATTTGATCCTGTTGTCCTTGGCCTGTGAGGATGCTCGTTCCAATTCTAGCTGGGATGATGTATTGTCTAGGCTGCTCTTTAACTTGTAATTTTCCAGTGTCTCATCTGCCAGGGAGGCATACACCATTTCACCCGTTTGTTTGTGTAACTCTATCTTATCCATGGGGTGAATATCTTTAGCCAGAACCTCCATATTTGTTCTCAAATAGTCTGAGGTGGACTGAGGATGTAGAGTTGTGGGCATGAAATGGCTCATTATCATTTTTCCCTCACTCACATCAAAAGCAGACATTAGTCTCTGCTGGTTGCTGGGAGCTAGTTTTAACAAGTGATCATAGAGTTGCACTTTTATGGGATCACTCCTTCTCTTGATTTCTATGAACTGCTGCTTTATACTTGAGTGCCCCTCTCTATGCTGACCAGAAGAGCTGACCTCTCCTCCCATTGTCATATCTGGTCCTCTTTGAGATGAGCTGGCCGAGAGTTCTCCACTGGGTGGGCCCCTGCCCATGGCCTGCCTTACTGCTATGTCCTCCTCTTGGGAGTCATTCAATCTTTGTCTCTTCTCTCCTCTGATAAAGGATGAAGTCTGGGGAGTCTCTCTTTCTCTCTTTCTGGTTAAGTCCTCCTTCTGAGGTGTTTGGAGGACTGAGCTGTCCACATTGATGTCTGTTCTTGGAGGCAACTCTGTTTGGGGCTGCTGTTCTGTAGAACCGGGCAAATCTGTTTCTTTATTTTGCTGTAATGGCTGCTGCCCACTAGTTTGTGGTTTATCTTGTTGCTGCCCCAACTCCCGTTCTTCCATTTCTTCTTGCTGCTGTAGCAAGGTGTCAACCTGTTCTTCTGTTAATATAGGTGGTTGTTCCACCTGTTTGCCTTTGTCCTTGCTTGCTGCTTGGGTTGTCTGCTCGGCAGCTCGCTGTTGTGTTGCTGGTGTTGTGGTGGCTGCCCCAATTTGCCTCCTGTAGGAAATAGGCACCTGTCCACAAGTTTCCAAGTCAGCTTGTTTTTGGACATTTCTAGCCTCTTGCTCAAGTATTTCTTCATTAGTCATTTGCTCTACTAATGTGCCCTCTTCCCAGTCTGGTGCATTTGCATATTTTTCAATTTCAGGTAATCTGGCATGAGCATAGTTGCCTAACTTATACCTGATCCTCCTGAGGGAAATAGAGTGGTTAGGGTCATATGGAATCCACTCAAAACTAGTTTTCAACTGGAGTCCTTCCAGGATCCTGTCTGCCTCTTTCCAGCCTTCTTCCTTCCTGTTGTATAAGAAGGGACCTAGCTGATTTCTCACTTTCAACTGTGATTTCTTGTTTTTACTCTGAAAGTGTAGGTAATCTGAGTTCCCAAATTGCCTGAAATATTCTAAGGCAAACAGTCTCATGGGAACGTACCTTGGCAGCCTAAATGGATTTAATTCACATCCATACACCCTAATGACTGTGTGATTCTGGTAGAAGTACCAGTTGCCGATGTTGTAAAGCTTGTTCAAATGAAGAATTCTTTTCATGTCATCGGTCAGTCTAGGAGAAGGGGCACCTTGCAGCACTGCTAGGGCTGGATGAACAAATAAATCAATAAACTCACAGTATGTATAAGGTGATAGTGAGGTACGATGGAACACAGGGGTCCAAAAAACAACTGATCTTGGGGTTCCTTGGGCGTTGAGTGGCCTCAAAGGGATAGAGAAGGTAGCTGGCTGGTTGAACAAGAACAGATGGTATATGTAGGAGGTGTATCTGAACAGCCTCTCCCTCTTCAAGTTCATGAACTGGTCATGAATCTTCTCAGCTATATAAGTTGCATAATCATAGTAGATAGCTGGAGGCTTACCTGGGGCAAATATGGACAGCATTGCCAATATGCAGTCATCTACATCTTCTAGTCCTCTGAATCCTAGGACATAGCCAATCAAGTCCACCATCATCCTGCCCAACTCATTCAGGTATTGGTATCCAATGGGAGGGGTTCTGACTGCTTCAGAGCTAGGTGTGACAAATAGCTGGTTAATCTTCACAATCTGGTCATTAGACAGGTTATTTCCTCTCTTTATCAAATCTTGCATGGAAAGAGGGGTCAACTTCTTGGCTGTATGGAAATGCAGCATCTGATTTATACTCTCTGGAGTGATCTGAAACAGGACTAGGCCTGTGGGGCTAATGACTGCCCTTTGGCTGGGGTCATAGCGCTCTTGGCAACTGTAGATAAGCTCTGGCATGGGATTAACTTGGGGAAGGTTGTATATGGGCAAATTTGATTCCCAAATTCCCAGGATATCTGCTCCACTCATGTGCTGGGCTCTCAGTTCATTTAACATTTGGATATTATACTTAGTTCCCATAGGAAACCAGTCCAACATCTGGTAATCCATGTCTCCCAGGGCTTGCCATGCTAGTTCTCGGTGAGGAGCATTGATAGGCTTGATATTTAATGCAATAGGGGTCTCCATAGCTTCTGAATGGGCAAATATTGCAATTTGACAAGTGACTGGCAAAAACAGACTGCAGACTGCCCTCAGTGGGAAAATAACTTGATTTTCTGAACTGTCAGAGGGGAATTTACCAGCTAGAAATTGAAATACTGCTGGTAATTGGTAACAGAGCCTCTTTGGGGCCTAAGTGAGCTTCTGGTAGTAGTTCGGAGGTATTTAGCAGTGAATTTGCCGGGGAAACGCAGAGCTGAGGGTTTTTTAGATGAATTGCAGTTTGTTACAACTCTGCAGGGAATTTTTGGACTTCACAGAGACAATGGTGGAGATATAACCCGGTTCTAGCGGTGAAAAAGTCTGTTTTACGGTCCTATTATGCTTGTGAGCAGATTAGAGCAGAATGCAGGCCGTATGGAGGGCAGGGCAGGGTAAATACCTGTAATTCGACGTGCAGAGGTCGTGGCAAGGTGTACTGCAGCTGCTGACGTGGTCGCTTGGGCTAATTGTACCGGTTGGCGGAAATCCAGGCAGAAATGGCTGAGCAGAGTGTACAGACGAAATAACAGTGAAATGGTAAAAACCGCGCAAAATTCGGTTAATATGAGTTTTTTACCCATTTGGCGCTTTTTTATGATGACGTCAGCATGACGTCATTGGTGGGTCACGGTGATGTGACGTCAGCTGACGTCATCGGGGAGGACGTGGCGGAAGACGACAGGTCAACGGGGGTGAGGTGGCAGTCCAGTCAGCGGTGAGCTGGACGCGGCGGGACGGTCAAACAGCGGACGGGCGGAGGTTAAGCCGTGAAGGTTACGGTTAAGGCTCTAACCGTCACGGTCTCTCGGGGCGGTTAGAGTACGGCGCCCAGGGTGTCAGAGGGAGCTCCGAGACGGTCTAACGGGCGACGCGTGGCAGAGGCATGACGAGGCGCAACGTCATGTTCTCGGGAGTTAACGCGCGGACGTGGACGGCGTTCCGATATTGTTATGGGCCGTCGGATCTGGAGGGCTTGATCCGACGGCTGGCGGAGGTGTAAGGTGCACGGCGGATAGGGCGGCGGAAAATTTAACGTTTATGGGTTTTGGCATAGTTTTTCAAATGTTTTTTCTGCCCACCCGCGCTTGCCTTTGGGAATGTGCCGAAAGCGGGATTTGATTTTTGTAAGGTTTGCAGAGGGTTTTGTGGGCTAGAGGGGTTTAAAGAGGGGTTTTTACCCATGCAAAGGTATTTTTTGAGGGGAAATGATCTGCAGCAAAGGGAGAGTATCGGAGATAGGTTCACCATGGTGGCCAGATGCCACTATGATCCCTCTTTGCAGATTTCTCGGCTATTATGCCTAGGGGAGGGAATATATAACATTTAGGGCTTTATACACCTTAGTGTTATTATTATTAGGGCAAGGGGTAGAATAGGGAGTTAAATAGTAGAATTAGGAGTTAGTGAAGTGAAGGAGGGGAATCTTTGAGAAAGGGGATGTTAATGATGGAGTAAGGGGGAAAAAGTGAAGTTAGTGATGCTTTCTGCTGTGAATCCATGAAATTCACCACCTTTTCTGCTGATATGTCCATTGCCTTGGCAAAATATCTTTGACAACTATGTAATGGTGAACCTGTCCTTTCTGCAACCACAACTGCCTACCCAACTATTTCACCTAACATTTTTTAGTTTCTTCTTGGAGGGGCACTTAGACTTGCAACCCTCAATTGCCTTTTCTTTTCTTTGGCTTTTTCCTTTTCTTTACTCTATCTGTTTCTACCCTTATCTCTTCCAAGGTCCCAGATTAGGCTTTTGGGAACCTTTGTTTCTCTACCTGAACTACTTATCTGCCAAGATTAAGCTGTTTGGACAGACTTCTTTCTCTATTCTACAACTCAAAATTGAAACATGGCATGATCCAGATTAGACTGTTGAATCATCCACAAAAATGTAATAAGGTCCTCAATATCTGAAGTAATTTCACACACCTCTGATTTCCCGGAAATATGGGATCTTTGTAGTAACAAAGCAGAGCATATTTGGATTTTCGATAATCAATCATGAAATATGAAACCTATTACTATAGGTATCCAACAATACACATATCCTAATTTCGCTTTGCTATTTCTTTTCTTGGAAAACATTGGGCTTACCCAATTGGATTCTTCTACCGTCTCAATAATTCTAGCCTCCATCATTTTGTCTAGTTATTTGCACACCTTTTCTTTATACTTCAGATTAAGCCGATAAGGTCTTTGTTTTACGGGTTTCACATCAGGTTTAAAAGTAATTTTCATAACACCCAAATCTCCTACAATACCCTTCAGATCTGAGAACTTTGTTGGGAATAGATCTTGGTATTTGCGCAGTAGTTCAACCACCTTATCGACTATATCTTCATCCCAATAGTCTCCTATCTTTGTGAACTCAGGGTCCGCATCGGATCCAATATTTACTTTCTGAGTTTTCAACAGCTCTGTTACATCAAGGTTATCGGTATGGGGTCTTTTGACCTCGCATTGTCCTTCAGTTTCTAAAATGTTAATTTTTCTTGGATCATCTTCTTCTTCTTCAGCAGTCACATTGTAGCACTCTAGCATGTGGTGAAACTGTGTACTCCAGTTTGGTTGTACCCATTCCATCGATTCTTCTGATGTTCTAAATATGGTGGCCTTAATTTCTTGTAGTGATCCATCAATGCATTCAAAGCTATCCTCAAAGCTGAAAGTTAATAAGAAGCTTTCCCTCAATATATCCGATTCAGTTGTCCCATGGCGTAGATTTGTTTCCAAATACCAATTCATTGGAATAGTATCTAAGGTGTGACAGAAGATATGCACCCACTCTAGTTGCGGCTCTTCTCCCCAAGCTTTATTCCATCGTGGCAAGTGTTCACACAGATCATCCTTCCTGCTATATTTCTCATTCATCCGGGTGTTAGAATATCTAAATCGCATCTTCATCATCCATTTGTATTCCTTCAAGTCATCGAAGCTTTCCTTATCCGCACCCTAGCATTAGGCGGGCATAGCGCACAATGCCAATTCTAGTGCCTATATTCTAGTGCCTAATACGATGTTACTCGGGCACCTCCTTTTCAAATTCATCCAAAAAGATATTAACATCATTCAAACCATCATAGTGCGGAAGATTTCTTACCTCTATGTATATGCATCGTAGTGATTTTGTCATCATATTGCAACACAATGTAGATACTTCATGCAACCGATTTTGTCGGTGCTCTAGTTCTTCATCCGAGTTTGAGGTACATGAACTATCCCTTTCCCATGTAATTCGTCCATCAGCCATCGGATTGATACAATCTTCGTCTCATGTCGTGATCTTGTATATTTGGTCTAGATCATCATCATCCTCCACAAAGTCATGAACAAGTTCAGTATAGCATGCTCCTTCAGTAGGGTCCAGTGGCACAATAACCCTGAGTGCTTTCCTCTCAAATGTCATCTTCTGTTTCTTCAAATCAATCAATGCATCCATATCAAAGGCCCAATCAATTCCTAGTACCACAGGGTAAGGATTGTTGTCATTGACTATTTCAATTACCTCGAAGTCATCCAATGCACTCCCTCCTTCAATGTCCACCATTACCCCATACAGGTGCCCCATAGGATTAATCTTTTGTTGATTAGCCATGTGTAGTTGTATAGGGGACCACTGCAACGCATGTCTCCACATCCTTTCCAAGGATAATTTTAGGGGCGAATGTTCGCCCTTTGGCGAAATTAAGGGGTTTTAAATTTTTAGTGGCCGAATATTTTGTATCATAGTATATTTTTACAAATCACCTCAAATAGCCCACCTTATTTTAAGGGAGAGGGTAAAAAAGGTAAATTTAGCCCTTGAAATTAGGACTTATAACCTTCCATTCGCCCATTTTCAAGAATAGGTTTTATTTAAGTGAATCCTATGGGCCAAATACCATATTTATAAAAGAGGTATGGTAAATTAATAAAAATATAAATAAATGAGAGGTATGGTAAATAAATAAAACATTTTTTATATTTACTCCATAAGTCACCTTATATACATGTAAGGGTGTAAACAAATAAAAATATAAGTAAAGTGGAGGTATGGTAAATAAATAAAATGTCTTTTTATACTTACTCAAAAGGTATGGTAAATAAATAAAAATATAAATAAACTAGACGTATCGTAAATAAATAAAACCTCTTTTTATATTTAGTCCATAACCCTCGTTCTATTTATGAAGGCTCAAGAAAGAGGTTTTATTTAAGTGAATCCTATGGGCCAAATACCATATTTGTAAAAGAGGTATGGTAAATTAATAAAAATATAAATAAACGAGAGGTATGGTAAACAAATAAAACATTTTTTTTATATTTACTCCATAAGTCACCTTATATTTACGAACACTCAAAAAATGGGTTAAATTTAGGTGAAACCTATGTATTGACCCATGGTATTCACCTGGAATGTAGCCTATTGAAATGGGGGAATTAAACCAGCATGTAGCCTATGCTAAGATTCATTAGGACTTGACAAAGTTTTATTATTTAGTGAAAGACTTGCCGAGATCTTACAATATTTTATAATTGAGTAAAATATTCGCCATGCCTGGTGAGAGATTCGCCAAAAAATTATATATACATATTATATTATTGATAAAATCGCCTTCCATTTTTCCTATATACCATGGAGATTCGCCCATTTATTATATTTATAAATTTAGGGGGGGGTTCTTAAAATTTTCCTTGATCCTTTCCCATATTTGTTTACACAGTACATTTTCATCGGACCCCAGATCCAAGATTACTTGGTTTATTTCATACTCTCCTATCTGCGTTGTCAACCTCATCTGGCACCCTATCTGCTTCTTATGCTTGCCTAGATTCCTTACATCATGCTGTTATGAAGGAAGCTTAACCTTACCTACATAGTTGTCTATTAGCAATTGGAGCCCTTCTACTACCTTCTTATCATGTAACAACTTCATACAGGTCTTTAGGAAAGTAGCTAACAACGAAGGATCCACATTTTTCACTTCAAAATTCCCTGTTGATTTCTCTTAACTCTTGGACGTAGAAGCTTCAACGAAATTATTTTTATCCTCCATAAAAGTTTCTTTAGGCCCATTGAGGTCAAAACTGAATTCCTTTTTAGCAGCCTTGTATACCCATCCTTCGGTCTTTGGTTGCTTCTCCTTCTCTTCTCCTATGGCCATACCATTGCACGTTACTATATTAACACTGTGATCTTCTTCGTGAGGTTCCACCCTCATCATATGGATATTCTGCTTAGGTTGTTGTGTCTGCATCTTCTTTTCTTGGATCTTTGCTATAAGTATCGGGAAATATTCTATCACATGATTGAATTTTCCGTAATATAGACAAGATGGATGTGTTGGGTTTTGATATTTGCACGCAAAATGTCCATCTTCAGCACAATTATAGAAAATAACTTGTCCACGACCTCTTCCAGCCCCTCCTACTCTTCCTCTTCCATGACCTTGGAATCCTTCGCATGCTGCACCCGCGCCCTGTTCCTGAGGCCAATTTTATACCTACATTCAGTAGGTAGGGGTCCTATCCATCATTACTTCATAACTTCGACAATGTCTCTCATCATGTCCTACAGATTTTGTAGAAATTGCAAAACAACTACTTAGGGGTTTGTACAAAATTTTGTAGCAGATGACAATTATCCGTTGCATGATGTCCTATAACCTGACAAATAGCACACCACAATGATACTCCTGTGCTCAACCCATCGGTATTTTCCGGCTTCAAGGGGAACCCCTCCCCCCACAATAAGATAGTTATGATAAAATGGGCAATGGTCCTTATCATACCCATGGCCCTTGCATTTCAAGCACCAAACTTCGGTGCGCACCTCAGGTTTCCCTTGCTTTCCCTTCATCAGGCTCTGTAACTCCAGGTGCAAACTTGCCAGTTGTGAGTGAATATGTTGTACTCCAATTTTCATATCTTGTATTGGCGAGGCTTCTAACCCCATCGTGATCTCCACAGCTTCTGCTTGTGTTTTTATCTTCTGCTGTGATAATGGTAATCTTAAGTGGGGCAACAATGAAGAAATGTACCAATATTTGTGTTATTCGTCTGAGATGTTCATATTAGCCTGACGGATTAGGAATTTAACCCTTTGATCGAAATTCCACGAGGATTCATTCACAACTTTCTTTATCTCCTTAAACTCTGTAATAGATTGCAACTGAGATTTAGGTTTCTTAAACTCACAGTTCAACTCTTGCTAAGTATCTGCCAATGTCGTGACATGCTAATCTTGACAATACTTGATATACCACGTTAGCGATCTATCTTGTTGCGCTGTGAACAACTGTGCTTTCTTGAGATTATCGACAGTGATCTGTTGTGCTCTCCACACAACACATGCAATGAACCAGAACTATTTGGGGTCTTTGCTTCCTACCCCTTTGAAGATCGGCATCTTCATTGTGTTCGCCATGTTGAATGGTGAAGGAAGAGGCAGAGGTGGAGGTGAAGGTGTAGGTGTATGCAGTGGAGGTGGAGTGGATGGATGAGGTATCCATGGGATACCCTGACATACCAACTACAACGCATTTCACAATGTATTCAAAATCGTTCCTTTGTCGTTACTTGAAGAGGATCCCAATAGCAGACTAAATTTAGAGCCCGACTCCGTTCCTTATGAAGGGTTTTCCACTTCACGTAGTCCAAAAAATCAAGATAATGGCATAACACATTTTTCACACAACAACATCTTAATCCAAGTTTTCAAAGATTTTAAATACTTACCTCATGGTCCCTTGAAGAGCTTGTGCTTTTCTTTGCTATAACTCATGGATATATGAATCACAAGCTCAATGACAAATCCTCCTAGTATGCGATCAATCCAGTGATCAACAACCTGCACAATGCTGTTTTCTGAAGTTTTCAAGCACCTTACCAGCTCTGGAGTCCACATAATAGGGTCGTCAAGTCTCCACGTACCCTGAATATATGCCAATCTAGACAACCACTTGTGCAGTTCACAAGGGAAGAAACAAAAAAAATTGGTTTCGTTTGAGTATAGGAATCTATTCAACCACTGTTCAGATAACCGCAGATTTCTATTCTCCTAAGGTGAAAATGTGTGTTCCTTTCAATCAAGCCACTTCTCAATTTCCTTCTTAGTAGGGAACCACTTATTCGACATCACACATTACTCAAATTGATCCCAGTCCCAACAAAGGAACCATTTATTGGCTTAAGGGGGCCTAACCCAGGTTTAGAGTTATTTGTGCCAACTAATAAAACCCTAAAAGTTGGCCCTTTCGAAACAACCTACGTAGCGCAAGTTGCAGTCTCACCCGATGCAGTATTGGGGGGTGTAAGAACTAGGTTTTTGCATCCAATGGCCCGTGTGATGGTTTCCTAAGGTTCTTATAGCTTAGATCTGCCTTTGCGCAAACCTATTCCTTCAGATTTTCAACTACTACAACTCTATTAAAATGACCTTCAGACCTTGGCGAAGGTACCTAATTATACTTAACATGCATAAAAGATACAGATTCACTACTTTTGTACAATAAACTGTATATTGTGAAGCCCTTATGACCTAGATCTTTCGTCGTGCAGATCTACACTTTTCGAATAGTTAACTAAAGTAGATCTATCTAACAACTTGCCGATCTCCACGAAGGAGGTTAATTATACTTATTATGCCTAAAAATTACATATCCATCCGTTTCACACAGAAATTTTGCATTAATTCACATAAAACAGATCACAGAGTGAAGATACATAAACTTAAATAGAAGTAAATAAACAAGGCACAAATGCACAAATTCGGCTCAAACCAATCTTTATTAAGATGTAAACGCTCAGATATAGACTTCTTATCCTTGTGCACCCAGCAGCAGGGGCCTATGCACTTAGCTGCGGACTTACCAAGGTCTTTGTGCACTCAGCCGCAGGAGCCTTCCCCTTTCGCATAAATACAGGAAAAAGACTTTTCCTGCCTTAACACCTTTCCCTTACAATGATTCTCTATCAAAAGTTATCTCTTTAGTCTCGCTATGACTCACTATGTGTATCCTTTTCATTACAATACGATGGCCCCTAGACCATGGGTGAGTCTCGAAACAATCCTATCACCTACCCATACAAGGGACCAATGCCCCTTTGACTCTTACTCAGCTTCATGCTCCGCTTCCATATTTTGCAGAGACTTTACATTCTTTAACAAAAACTATTACAAAAATTGACTTAACTGACAAAAATTGACCCGAGGGACCCCATCCCAACATTCCTCTACATGGGATTTCTTTTGCTCTTTTAAGCAAAATAGGGTCTAGGTAAACCCTATGCCTAAGTACATTCAATTCCATAGCCATATTATCATAATTAGCTATGACATCATCTATCACCTCTTTTGTAAATTAAACTATCCAAAGATATATTTAAAAATTTCTACTCTTCTAAAGGTATTCAGCATACTTAGGGAAAATTGTTCATATCTCTCCATGAATCAATACACTTTGAATTTTTTGACAGTGAACCTTTCCTCCTAGGAACCCCCTCTTTCAACTTTAGCACCCATGGTTGATGACATCCCTATTTCAATTGCAACCATAGTTGTCTACATTCAAAGTTGAAATCTTGTATAGGAGGATATTGAATACACACTGAAGAATGCACACTAACATTGGGGAATGCACACAGACAATGAGGAATGCACGATAACACTAAGGAATGCATGTTGAGGAAACCCTTGCTTGGCATATGAGTTTTTTTTAATGGATTTCTATTAGATTGATATGTTTTTCTATAAAGCACTTTTATTGAGAAAAGTAAATCAACATATAGAGATAAAATATAGTTTATTAAGATTAACACTTTTTAAAAAACTTTTTGTTTTCTTTTTTAAGCACACTCACATAGATTTGTAACTTTATTTTAAAATTGGATTTGAAATTTTTGAGAATTAACAAAAACTCTGCACCCTTGATAAAATTTTGTAAGCACTTGGAATATCAAGGGTTGTAATGTTAAATTGAAAAATAGTGAGAAAAATGATTTTGTGTATGTGCCAATTGGGTGTAGCTTGGGTGGTTGGAAGGAATATTTTTATGCTCCCTACCATTGTTCACTTCTCACAAGTGACATGTTTGAGCTCATAATGAATATATTGTTGTAATGGATTCCTAGGTGTGGTAGACTTACAATTATTTCCAATTTTGGCACTTGCTAAACCCTTTGATATTGGGTTTTCCTTAGTTGCATCCCATTTTTTCATGTCCATTACCATGTGGGATGTTTTCACTAAACTATTCTAAAAAAGGTGTTTCCCCAACTTACCCATACACCACTCTCACCTTCACATAGGATCATTCCATTACATAGTTTAAAATTTTGTAATGGACACAATTTCAAAAATTCACCTGCTAAATTATTAACAAGACCAAGGGAACATCCAACCCAAACATGCCTTCTAATGTTTCTCAAATTTGAGACAACTGCCTCACAAGCATCAATCACATTCAATGGATCAACATTCATTTCACTCATTTTCCTATGAAATACATTCATATGGGCTAAGGAAGAACCGTTTATGGTTTAGGCCATCAAGGGCATGCATTTGTCACTAACAATCATATTAATATGGTAGAACAAAGATAATATACTATTGTATGTGTAAGAAATGGAGGAGACAAGGGTATTGCCAAATATCTTTTGATAAATCACATAAAATTTCTAGAAGTTCAAGAAGGAAGAGGGATACCACTGAAAAAGAAAAGTTAAGAAATTCAAGAATGTGAAATTAGTTTTAATCAAATGGAGATTGATATTGATGTTAGAACACCTAATTGGAAAGATAAACCATTGGATGAGACCCAAATAATAACTAAATAATTGGCTTATAATTATCCAATAATTTTTGAAGAGAAATCTGTTGCACTACGTCATGCTATATTTAACCCCAAATTCTAGGAAATTAAAAATTAAATAAATTATTTTAGATAAAATAAGATAACAAAAAATATGGAACTCCAAAATTGACATGACGAGGGTAAAACCCTCAAAGGCCTTAGAGTTCCACAAAGTTATAGGAGATGCACTCAGATACTTTAGAAACTGAAAGAATTTTAAGAAACATTGTTTCCTAATCCATTTTTTGTTGAGCCAATATCAATTGAAGTCACTAACATTTTTTAAGACACACTTGAATTGATTAAAAAGTTAAAAGGAGCCTCAAGCTTATTGAAATTTATAAAAAATAGATTGCAGACAACATTAATAAGATGATTGCTTTAATTCTCGAAGACTAGGAACTCACTACTGATTCTAATAGTGTTTATGCAAGAATATTAGGTCTCACATTAGAGAAATTGTGAGGTCTAAAATGGGCCTCCTAAGGAATATTATAAAATAATAGTGGAAATAATAAAATAATATTAGATTAGATCATCAAATTTTAGAGGGAGAAAAGAAAAAACAACTTTTTCAACTCGTATTTTCAACTTATCTCCAAATGATTTTACTCAAATTTTGAGCGGGAGCACTCGTTCAATGCATAATTTAATTAACCATCTAAGGACTACCCATGTTGCATACTTTCGATGGACCTTTCTACATGAAAAATGATAAATACATGAAAAAATGAAATTGTTGTTGAACACCTAATATTTTGGATTGTTGTAAATAGAAAAATAAAAGAAGTTGGAACATGAAGAGACATTGGGAGATGAAACCCAATAGTCTCCCTCTCCTTGTATATATTCATTTTCTATCTCAATGAAAAAACAACAAGTTATTCATGGAGTTACTCATGGTCTGGCATGGTATCAGAGCCAACCCCATTTTTATCTTTTTAGGCCCTATAAATCTTCCATTCTCTACCATTATTCTTTGTATCATATGTCAATTCATTAATAAAAATAGATCTGTCCCTTTGTATTGATTCCTGAAGAATTGAATCTCTTCGTGCAAACTAATTTATTGTTGCATTGAAAGGGGCATGATTATTACTTTCAATGGTGCGTACCTCTTGCTCTATGAAATTTAAATGATTAAATGGGTTGGTTCAAGTCATTGCTGCATTGAATGGTGCTGCCTTGAATATTTTCAAGACTATGACTTAACGTTGGTAGAAACTCCTGCAAATTGGTCGAAACATTGATTGAAATTGTTGTTGCATTGAGTTCTGAACACTGGTGGAAACAAATCGTGACTGTGCACTGGAAGTGTCAAGCTGAGGATGTTGTGGAACTGGGTGAGAGGGGGATATGAACCCACGACCCTTTTGGACCAAAGTCAAGTTGCACAACAATGGGATTCATCCTACGTTGAATGGTGCATCACTGTGCATTGAATGGTATGTAAGTTGTTGTGCATTGATTTTTTTTGGAGAACTAAACGTTGGAAACTACAAGGGTCGAAAACTTGGTGTTTAACAAGTGATTAAATAAATTTTTGAAGGGATGCGAGATGGCATATATGTGTGCATTGACTAATGCATTGAATTTTTTTTGGGTGGCTATATGTAATAACATATAAATGAATCGAAGCTCTTTTTAATGGCATAAAACTATGAGTCAAAGTCTTTATGGTTATATGAATGGTGAAAGACCACATGCACACACACACACACACAGATATATATATATATATATATATATATATATATATATATATATATATATATATATATATATATATATATATATATATATATATATATATATATATATATATATATATATATATATATATATATATATATATATATATATATATATATTGTCAGGCCAGGAGGTAACTCCTCAAATGAATTTTGCTTATTCATTAAGGTTACTCATGGTTATATAAATGAGCGAGTCACTCTTGGGTTTCACCTCTTGATGACTCTTCATTTCCATTATTTACTATTTACGTTATTTACAAGTGTTCAAGGGATGTTGGTGAGTCCAAGCATCATTCTGAATCTTTCAAGCTTTTCTCTTCCAAGCGCTTTGGTGAAGATGTCTACAATCTGCTCATTAGTGGAACAATGGCGTAGATGGATTGTCTTGGCCTCAACATGATGTCAAACCAGATGGTATTTTGTATTTATGTGCTTCATTTGATCATGGAACTTTGGGTTCTTGGCCAAGTTTATTGCATAGGTGTTGTCAATCATGAGTGGAGTTGAATGTACTTGTTTTACTTGCAAATATTCTAGAAGTTTGCTAAGCCACACAATTTCTTTTGTTTCCTCAAATGCTGCCACATATTCTACCTCTGTTGTGGAATCTACTGGAGCTGATTGTTTGCATGATCTCTAGGAGACAACTTCTGATCCAAGACTCATTGCATAACCTGAAATAGATACCCCAGTTTATTTGTCTCCATCGAAGTCTGAATTAGAGTACCCAATCAAGCTGGATTCTCCCACCTGTGTATACTTGAGTCCAAATTCTTGGGTTCCCTTCAGGTACTTTAGAACTCTTTTTGCAACAGACCAATGTCCCTCACAAGGCTTTTGCATAAACCTGGAGAGGATTCCAACAACAAATGAAATGTCTGGTTTGGTAGTAGTCAGGTAGTTGAGGCTTCCTACAAGTTGTCTATACTTTTTTGCATCCTCAAATTATTTTCTTTCAATGGATGTGAGCTTTAAGTTTTGTTCCATTGGAGTAGTCATAGGATTGCACTCAGCCATGCAAAACCTATTCAACAGATATACAATGTAATTCTTTTGAGAGAGTAATATAGACTTCAGATGTTGAGTTACTTCAATACCAATATAGTAGTGAACATAGCCCAAGTCAGTCATTTCAAAACCTTTCCTTAATTCCTTCTTTATGGATGAAATGTATCTCTCATTATTCCCTGTCATCAAAAGATCATCTACATATACCACAAGATATACAATTTTTTTACCAACTTTCATGACAAACAAAGTTGCATCATTAAGATCATAATGTTTGAAGTTGCATTTCAGAAGATGCTCAGTTAACTTTTCATACCAGGCTTGTAGTGCTTGCTTGAGGCCAAAAAAGGATTTCACAAGTTTGCATAATTTTCGTTCATGTCCCTTCATAGCAAATCCTTCAGGCTGGGACATAAAAACACTCTCTTTCAGATCTCCATTCAAGAAAGCAGTTTTTACATCCATTTGATGGACTTTCCAACCGTTCTGAGCTGCTAGGGCAAAGAGTGTCTAGATGGTAGCTCATTTTGTTGTGGGGGAAAATTTTTCCTCATAATCGACCCCTTCCTTATGTGCAAAACCTTTTGCCACAAGCCTGACTTTGTGCTTGTCAAGTGAGCCATCAACTTTATACTTGTTCTTGTAGACCCACTTGCAGCAAATTGGTATGGTTCTCAATGGAGTATCAACGAGCTTCCAAGTGCCATTCTTTATCAAGGCATCATATTCCTTTTACATCACTTCTTTCCATCATCATGAGAAGTGGTTTCTTTGAAGGAAGTTGGTTCAAAATCTGTAGATAAATTCAGTTCACAATCATACAAAACATCCATATCAACAGGTGAATTAGAATCATCTACATCAGCTCCATTTTTCCTGGTTGAATTTCTTGTTCCAATCTTTCCAACCTCATTAGGATGAACACTTTCAAGTGTCTTTGTCAGCCACTTTGGGAGACCTTTCTGAGATGGTCTAGGCTTCTCAGTTGATTGAGTTGGGACTGAATCAAGATTGAATCTCCCAATTCTGTCAATCACATCACTCAAATTATCATCAGTGGTTGGAGTTTCATGTGGGGGAGAGAGTGCTTCAGAAGAATATTCCATAGATTGATCCAGTATAGGAGTGCCCCCATAAAGATATGGAATCTGATTATCAAAATTCTTGAAATGATTTTTCATTTCCAAATCTATCCAAGAAATCAAGTTGCCACTCAACAACATTGTCACCTTTGGAAGATTCAAGAAAGATTACATCTCTAGATACAATTTTTTTTTTATTAACTTCATCATAGAGATGGTATGATTTGGAGGTGTTTGAATACCCCAAGAAGATACACTTACGACTCCTTACACCAAGTTTGTTTCTATGTACCTTTGGTATCAAGGCATAACAGGTGGAACCAAAGACCTTGAGATGCTTTACCGATGGAATGTGGCCATAGCACATTTCAAAAGGAGTCATGTTTATAATAACATTATATGGACATATATTCTTTACATATACAACACATAGGAACGCATCAGCCCAAAACATCAATTTTACATTCTTGAAAAACATCATGGAACGTATCATATTTAAGATTGTCCTATTCATTCTTTCAGATACTCCGTTCTGTTGGGGATTATCAGGCACAGTTGTTTGATGTTTGATCCCATGCTAGCGAATATAGTTTTCAAATTCATTTGAAGTGTATTCTTTTCCATTATCAGTGCAAATAGAGCCAATATGAGGTTGTGCATAATTTCCAATCCATGTATGAAAGCTCTTGAATTTTTGAAAATCATCAGATTTGTTCTTCAATAAACAAACCCAACACATTAAAGTGTAGTCATCAATAAATGCCATCATGTATTTATTTCCATTTGCAGAAGGAACAAGCATTAGACCGCATAAGTCTGAATGAATGAGTTCAAGTTTTCTATGTGCTTTGGAATGTGAATCATTAAAAGACTGTTTGCTATGCTTTCTTAGAATGAAAGCATCACATTGCTAAAGTTTTGTAAGAATTGTAGGCAAACCAATAACCGCATTTTTCTTCAACAAGTGAAGGTTGTCATAGTTCAAATGTCCAAATCTAGCAAGCCATAATAGACTTGATGGAAATGTACCTTCATCATAGTGAGAACTATATGAGAATTTTTGTGCACGAGCAGAGGTACCTTGTAGATTGAGAAGCCTTTCTTCTTCTATCCCCTTCATGACAAGTGACTGATTTGATGTTTTTATCACCTCAACCTTGCCATCAAACATATGAATGGAGTGTCCTTGCTGGTGGATGTGGACCAAGGACAACAAGTTTTTCCTCAACTATGGGAGATATAAAACATTATGTAGAAGAAAGTTTGGAAGACCAGGCAATTTGAGCCTAATTGTGCCAAACCTTGATGGCTTGAGTTTTGATCTGTTTGTAAAGTATACTACTCCATAAACATTGTTAGTAAATTCGTCAAAAAAATCTCTTCTAAAAGTCATGTGACAAGTTTCTCCTGAATCAAGAAACCAATCATTTTTCCAAGAAGCAAGTGAAGCACTAAACAAGTCTTCATTTACTCCAATATTACAATGTGCCACAACATAGTGAGCAGATTCAGGTTCTTTCCCTTTCTCTTTGTCATTGGTTTTACCTTTGGGTTGATTTCTTTCCTGCTCAATTATGTTCCAAGGAAACTTGCATGTGGATGCATCATGTGATCCATCTCTATTGCAACGTATGCAATGAAGATCAAACTTTTCTCCTTGGGAGTGTCCGCCCCCTCTGCCTCTGAAATTTCTTCTTCCTCTTCCTCTTCGACCACCTCTTCCTCTGGAAGAATCTTGAGCATGATTATTTTCTCTATGTGTGAGAAACAAAGCTTCTTCAAAAGATTTAGGAGTTGTCTTCTTCCCAAAAGTTTTCTCTCTCTCAGAAAATTTATTTACAAGGGAGTCAAAGGTAATTTCTTTGAGGTTTCCATTTGCTTGCAATGAATCAAGATAATTAGAATAAGTGGGATAAAGTTCTTTGACAAAAGCTACTAGAGGAATGTCTAGTTCAACATTAGTGACTTTGATATCACACATAATAGATTTTACTTCTGATGCAAGAGCAAGAGGATCATCATTTTGTAATTCAAGGCTGAACAATTTAATCATCACTTGGAGAACTTCAAGCGTGGAGTGTGAGTCATAAAGTTCCTTTAATTTTTGTAAGGCTTCAAAAGCATTAAAAAATGGTGAAATATGGAGACTCACCTCTTCATTTACAGATGTTGCAATCAAGGCATAGGCCTTGTTGTTCTCATTTTCTCAAATGGAAAATTCCTTGTCTGAGGTAGGATTTGCCTTTTCATTATCTCCTTCTCCTACACAAACTCATTTCCACGGCTTGTTGAAAATGAGAGTGTGTTTGATCTTCCGAGACTACTCAGGATAGTTCTCCTTCCTGGTGAGAACCACTCCAACAATAGATATCAATGAATGCATTTTAAATTTTGTGTACTGTGTAAAAAATGTACCCTATTGGCAATATACTATAAAAAACTGCACTTATGGTGGCAAAATCTGTTTAACTTTGGAAACAAAAATTAATTGGGGGAGGGCTTATGTGGTGGAGGGGATATCTGAAATGGTGGAGTCAACGTATGGGGAAGGTGTTTTATGGGGAAGCAGTTATATACACCATGAGCTCGAGCCGACTAGCGGGAGTGCGTATGGGAGGGGCGACTACGTATGGGAGCGGATTGGAGTGGAGAGGGCTGAGACAATGTGTAGAGGAAGGATCGATTGTGTAATGGATGGAGGGAGGGCCAACTGGGAAATAGAGGGAAGGTCGACAGTGTTATATAATACCATAATACCAATTAAAAAACACAACAATTAAAAACTAAGAGAGGTGTTAACCAACAGGCAGTGTGGATATGAGGGAGGCGGTGTATTATATATGACCATGTGGAGCTGAGATATAATGCACAGTGTAGCGGGTTGGTAATGGGCCTATGTTGGGTTTTGTTATATTCCTTCCATGACTAGCCCACGTAGTTAACTGAGGGGTTATAGTGGGGGCAGAGCCTCCCCCCTTCGTTGCGCTGATTGCATAGTAGGGGGGTCATAGGGGGTTTGAGGGGTGCAGGTAACCCCACTCTATGGGGTCCAAGGCAACGCCCCGGAAAATTTTGGTTTTGGACCCTATGTTAGGTTGCGCAGATCCACGTATGGTTTTGTGCATGATTTTTGCACATGTTTTTGGACGTGATGGTTTTCGGTCTATGGTTTTGGACGCGATGGTTTTCGGTCCATGGTATTGGACACTTCAGCATGTATAAATATGTATTATAACATTGAAAATAACATAATGAAAAATCAAGCTGGTACTCCCGGTTTTGGGATCCAAGGGAAAATATCTGTGTATATGTTGGGTCCCTATAATACTAGTGATTACCCCATTACTATTGTAGTTATACCCCTTATTTATATTGTTGTGCCCCTATTACCCCCCATATTGTTATTTCTATGCCCCACAGAATCCCTCTATTGTTATTTTTGTGGCTTTATATTATTATTGTTAGGTCGGCTGGATTATATTGTGACTCCTTAGACTCCTATATATAGAAATGAGGTTTTGTCATTTGTATCATCCAAGAATTGTTCATTTATGTAATGTAAAGGAGTTTTCCCCCTCGAAGAGGCTGAATTCTAAGGCGTTGATCTATCTTTTCTATCTTTTCTTGAGCTGGTTTCATAACATTTGGTATAAGAGCTTTGGATTCTAGGGTTTCACCGCTCCAAAGAGGTCATTGTGGCATTTTCGCTATAACTTTTTTTCTGTGATGTTCATAAGTCGCAAAAAAAAACCCATTTGATAAGAAATCGCGTTGAACCTTGGGTCCAAATTTCAGAGCTTTTCGCGCGATATTTGCGGAGATATGATCTGAGGAAGTTGGTCTTTTTGCAGACTCCTGAATTACATTCAAAACAGGTGACCTAGGGAAAATCGTCATAACTTTCTCTCTAGGAATCAGATTGAAATTTCGTAAGAAGGTACAAAAACAGGATGGACAATAGTTTCTTGTTTATATTTTTCAGAACCAAAGATCAAAAATTGTACACGTGGCACTTCATACAAGTTTGCTCTTCTGGAAAGGTCTATAATCAGGTCATCTTGGGAGATTGTGCATAACTCTTTCTTGGAGAATCCAATTTGGATCAGACTGGTGGCATTGGAAAGAGGACACAGAGAGCTACTACAAATCACAAATTTAGAACTAGATGATTGGAAAGTACAGAGATACATCAGAGGCAATATCGAGCTCCTACAAAGTGAAAAAAGGTGTGTAGATTTTTTTTAATTTTTGCTTAAGCTTGGTTTGAAAATTTATTTTGAAGTAATTCAAAGGGCATAGTAGAGCATTATTATCGGTAACTGATGCCCCGAGGAAAGAAAATGCAAACACCTAGTAAGGAACCTGAAAGCTCTAGCATGACTCATGAAGAAGAGGAAGAAATGCAACATGATATATCAAAATTACAAGACCAAGTGCAACAACTGTCCCTTGCACAAAAAGGAACAGAATCTAAGATCGATGGTTTAAATAAAGGTGTAGAAGCTAAGATGGACTATTTAAAGAAAGGTGTAGAAGCTAAAATGATTGACTTGGAAGCTAAGATGGATGATTTGAAGATAGATTTGAAGACAGACTTGGACGAATTGAAGATAAATATGAATAAGTTGCTACAAGAAATGGTTCCTAAGGGTGAAAGGGTACTAAAGGAAACTCATGATGAGAACAAAAGAAATGTTAATCATGATTCCATAGATGTTAATGTTGGATCGAAGACTCACCATATTCCAAAAATCGATATGAGGAAGTTTGATGGCAAGGATCCTGCCACATGGATATTACAGATGGAGCAATTCTTCGATCTCAATAATGTGCAAAACACACAAAAGGTACGTATGGCAACTGTATATTTGGAACCAAATCAGTTTGTATGGTATCAATGGCTTTGTTCTCGTAAACAATTTATCACTTGGGCAATTTTTACGGAAGAATTGATAGCACATTATGAGGATACAAAAAGCAACACTTTTTTTAGCCAATTGATAAGTCTCAAACAAAAGGGTTCAATAATGGAGCACATTGAGGAGTTCCAAAAATTGAACATAAGGGTAAAAGATATTCCAGAGGAGCATAGGATTGATGTGTTCATAGGGTCTTTAAAGGATAATATCCAACATGATGTTCGCCTTTGGGAACCTGATTCATTAGAGAAGGCATTCAGGTTAGCAAGAAAAATGGAAAGCAAAATTATGGCAACTAGGAAGCATACCACTCACAACTATAAAGACGGAAGTGTTGTTGCCCCTAGTCTTCCACAACCTACAAGGTTGACACCACAAAAATTGGAAGAAAAAAGAGCAAAAGGGCTTTGTTACAATTGTGATAGCAAATACACAAAAGGTCATAAGTGTGCTGAGAAGAAATTATTCTACATAGATTGTGAAGAGGAAGAAGAAAAGGAGCAAGAAAGGTCAAAAGAAGAGGATATATTCCAGGAACAAAGCCTAGATGAAGAAAAAATAAATCCGACCATATCTTGTAATGCATTGGCGGGAATTACCACTCCTCAAACCATCAAGATAGAAGGACAAATCAAGAAGAAAAAGGTAATAGTGTTGATTGATTCAGGAAGCACCCACAATTTTATTCATTGTAGGGTAGCAAAAGAATTGAATTGCTTCCTATATCCAGCACCAGAGTGTCAAGTGATGATTGCAAATGGAGGAACAATAAATTTCTCTGGAAAGTGCCATAATATCAAGCTATCCATGGGAGAATATGTATTGACTAGCCCAATGCTTTCCATTCCAATGGGAGGTGCTGATGTTGTACTAGGAGTCCAATGGCTACAATCCTTGGGTACAATAGCTTTTAATTTTCAAGAACTTTTCATCAAATTTTCTACGGAAGGAAAGGAAGTTGAATTAAGGGGTATTGCAGGGAAACCAGGAAAGATAATCAGCTCTAATGGTATGACAAAGCTTCTAAAAAAAGAGCAAAGAGGTGTAATTGCACAATTATGTTCGCTAGATGTTTCCACATTGGAATCATCTATTTCTCCAGATCTCCAAAAAGTCCTGGACAATCATTCCAAGGTATTTGAGACTCCCAAAGGTCTCCCACCTATGCGTGATCATGATCATGCTATTCATCTGATTCCAGGAAGTGTTCCTCCAAACATCAGGCCGTACAGATATCCCTATGTCCAAAAAAGTGAAATTGAACGTATGGTTGCAGAAATGCTAGAGGCTGGTATAATTCAACCGAGTCAAAGTTCTTTCTCAGCTCCAGTAGTATTGGTGCACAAGAAGGATGGATCATGGCGCATGTGTCCGGATTATAGGGAGCTCAACAAGCTCACTATTAAAGATAAGTTCCCCATTCCTGTCATTGATGAATTACTGGATGAATTGCATGGATCAATTTACTTCACCAAGTTGGATCTTCGTTCAGGATATCATCAAATCAGAATGAAGATTGAAGACATTCCGAAAATGGCATTTAGAACTCATGAGGGTCATTATGAATTTTTGGTCATGCCTTTTGGCCTTACCAATGCACCTTCAACATTTCAAGGTTTGATGAATTCAATTTTCAAACCATTCCTTAGAAAATTTGTGTTAGTATTTTTTGATGATATACTAATCTACAGCAAGTCTTGGAAGGATCATGTTGAACATGTTGACAGGGTGCTACAACTATTGGAGGAGAAACAATTATATGCAAAAAGATCCAAATGTTTCTTTGGAGTCCAGGAGGTGGAATATTTGGGTCATATTGTATCTCATGAAGGAGTTAAGGTAGACCCTAGCAAAATTAAAGCCATTAAGGAATGGAAAATCCCCACATCCATAAAGCATCTGCGAGGATTTCTTGGGTTGACAGGGTATTATCGCAAGTTTGTTAAGAATTATGGGAGAATAGCAGCACCTCTAACAACATTATTGAAGAAAGATTCATTTTCATGGACTCCGAAAGCAACAAAGGCCTTTGAACATCTTAAAGAGGCAATGTGCCAAGCACCGGTCTTAGCTACACCGGACTTCACAAAAACCTTTATTGTGGAATGTGATGCTTCAGGAAATGGAATTGGTGCTGTTCTAATGCAAGATGAAAGACCCATTGCTTTTGAAAGTCGTCCAATCAAGGGAAAGTTTTTAAGCAAAGCTATTTATGAGAAGGAAATGTTGGCAATACTCCATGCACTTAAGAAATGGCGACCCTACCTAATGGGAAGACACTTCAAGGTAAAAACGGATCATGATAGCCTTAAATACTTTTTAGAACAAAGATTATCCTCTGAAGAGCAACAAAAGTGGGTCACAAAGATGTTGGGTTATGACTTTGAAATCATCTACAAAAAAGGGAAGCAAAATGTGGTGGCAGATGCACTCTCAAGAAAGGATGAGGATGTGGAAGCATTGTTGTGTGCCATTTCTATTATCCAACCAGATTGGATAAATGAAGCAAGGGAGGAATGGAAGAATGACGAAGAAGTGTGGGCACTTATTCGAAAGCTACAACAAGATTCCAGTACTTCTGATACATTTAGCTGGGAAAATGATTCGTTATGGTACAAAGATCGCTTATACCTCTGTAAGAATTCCCAGCTAAAACAAAAGATTCTTATGGAATTGCACACTTCTCCCTTAGGAGGGCACTCAGGATTTTTAAAAACTTACCACAGGGTTAAGAAGGAATTTTTTTGGGATGGCCTTAAATCAGATATTCAAAAGTTTGTGGCGGAATGTTTGGTTTGCCAACAAAATAAAGTTGAAACAATTAAGACACCAGGTCTATTACAACCTTTATCCATTCCAAGCCAACGTTGGGAGGAGGTTTCAATGGATTTTATCACAGGTTTACCCAAGTCTGAGGGAAAGAGTGTCATCATGGTGGTAGTTGACAGACTTACCAAGTATGCACACTTTTGTGCATTATCACATCCATTTAAAGCCAGTACAGTTTCTACTGCATTTATGGAAACAGTTCAAAAGCTACATGGAAACCCAAAGATTATTGTAAGTGACAGAGATCCCATTTTCACTGGAAATTTTTGGACAGAATTATTTTCTTGTCTTGGTACTCAGTTAGCTCATAGCTCATCTTATCATCCTCAATCTGATGGGCAAACTGAGATAGTAAACAAATGTTTGGAAGGATATCTTCGTTGCTTTGTATCTGATAAACAGACACAATGGGTCAAATGGTTGCCTCTGGCTGAATGGTGGTATAACACTTCCTTCCATACAGCAACAAAAATGACCCCATTTATGGCACTTTATGGGTATCAACCACCATCCATCACATCATATTTAAGAGAAAATTCTAAGGTTCAGGCAGTGGAACATCACATCGAACATCAACAACAAGTCCTCCAACTCTTAAAGGATAACCTCGTGTTGGCACAAAATAGAATGAAACAACAGGCAGATCAACATCGCAGTGAAAGAAGTTTTGATGTAGGTGATTGGGTATTCCTACGGCTACAACCATATAAGCAAATGTCCCTAAAGCAAGCTAAGAAGGATAATAAATTATCACCAAAGTATTATGGTCCGTACAAGGTGTTGCAAAAGATTGGTACTATGGCATACAAATTGGAGCTTCCTGCAGCTTCTCGATTGCACCCAGTTTTCCATGTTTCATGTTTAAAGAAGGTTATAGGCGACAAGCTCCCAATTCAAACAATATTGCCAGAACTTGACGAGGAAGGAAAAATTATATTGGAACCGGAAGCAGTCACAGAAACAAGAACTCGACAGCTACGAAATCGATCAATTTCAGAGTATCTTATCAAGTGGAAGAACTTATCCGCTGAAGATTCCACATGGGAGGATGAGAATTTTATGCAGAAGTATCCAGAACTACTCAAGCGTTGAGGACAACACTTTTTTGAAGGAGAGGGGCATGTTGGGTCCCTATAATACTAGTGATTACCCCATTACTATTGTAGTTATACCCCTTATTTATATTGTTGTGCCCCTATTACCCCCATATTGTTATTTCTGTGCCCCATAGAATCCCTCTATTGTTATTTTTGTGGCTTTATATTATTATTGTTAGGTCGGCTGGATTATATTGTGACTCCTTAGACTCCTATATATAGAAAGGAGGTTTTGTCATTTGTATCATCCAAGAATTGTTCATTTATGTAATGTAAAGGAGGTTGCCCCCTCGAAGAGGCTGAATTCTAAGGCGTTGATCTATCTTTTCTATCTTTTCTTGAGCTGGTTTCATAACAGTATATGTGTTTTATGTGTTATGCTCTCGCATTGTTTATTTTCTGTGTTTTTAAAATCCGTATGTAGGTAATTTTTGTATGACGTTAAATCCTGCATTTGGTATCAGAGTTGTTTTGGCTTCAAGGGAACGCCTTTCTTGTTGAGGGGTTTTGCTCGAGCCTATGGTAGACCTTACTCAGTAGGAGATCTACGGGATCGATTCTGGTGGTGAAAGAATATGGTGAGTAGTGGAAAGATAGAGATCGAGAAATTTAATGGTCAGAGTTTTGAGTTATGGAAACTCAAGATGGAGGATCTGCTGGTGGATAAAGATTAGTGGATCGCGGTAGATCCGGGTACTAAACCAATGGGAGTGTCCGATGAAGAATGGAAAAAGTTGGATCAGAAGGATAAGAGCACAATATGATTGTGTGTCTCAGATTTAGTATTGCTAAATGTATCAGGGGAAGCTACGACAAAGGCTTTGTGGGACAAGTTAGGGACTTTGTACCAATCTAAGTCTTTGGTGAATAAACTATTCCTATGGAAAAAGTTGTATAACTTGAGGATGAAAGATGGAGACTCTGTGACAGAGCATTTGAATGTGTTTAATACTATGGTAAGTCATCTATCATATGTTGATATCAAAATTTCAAATGAAGATAAGTGCATTAGTTTGTTGTGTTCTCTACCAGATTCGTGGGATAGTCTAGTTATTACAATAGGTAGCAATGCAACTGCCTTGCAGTTTGATGAAATAGTCTCATCCTTGCTGATGGAGGAGATGAGACGGAAAAATATGGAGAGCCAGAATGGTGATGCCTTGTCTATATGAGGATGGTCCCAGAACATAAAAAAAAATAATTCATCGAGTGGGAGATCTAAATCTAGAGGGAGATCTAAATCTCTAAGAAAACCTGTAAAGGTGGTGTGCTGGAAATGTGGAAAGGAAGGGCACTACAAAAGGGAGTGTAAATATAAAGCTCCTGATAAAGGAAAGGGATCTGATGATGCTCCTTCTATAGAGGCGAAAACCAACCCAGATGAAGGTGGGGATGTGTACTTGGCTTCTTCAAGTACACATGTAGATCATGCGGCATGGTTGATTGACTCAGGTGCATCCTTTCACTTCACACCCCATAGAGAGTGATTCTACAAGTATGAGAAATACGATGGTGGTGATGTCTTCTTAGGGGATGACAGGAAGGCTAGAATCATTGGTCATGGAAAATTAAAGTTGAAGTTGCAAGGTGGAAGGGTTAGAACACTTCCGGGTGTTCTGCATATTCCTGCATTGGCCAGAAATCTGATTTCTGTAAGCAAGTTGGATGATACAGGTGTAAAAATAGTGTTTGAGAAGGATACCTGCAAGATGGTCCAGGGAACACTGGTATTGATGCAGGGAGTTCAGATTGGAACTCTGTATAAGCTGCAAGGTAGCACTATTATTGATGGGTGCAACAACTCTATGGTTACTAAAAATGGAGCAAAAAATCTAGTGGTCTCTGGAGAGAAGATCATGTTGTGGCATCAAAGGCTTTGACATATTGGAGAGAAGGGCCTTCGAATACTTCATGGTAAAGGTATGGTAGAAGGTATGAGTAATATCTCTCTGGATTTTGATTTCTATGAAAATTGTGTATATGGGAAGCAGAATTGGGTGAGTTTCCCCTCCGGTGGTAAGAGGGCAAAACATATATTAGAACTTGTGCATAGTGATGTGTTTGGACCTGTGAAGGTTCCATAATTGGGTAAGTCTGTGTACTATGTATCATTTATAGATGAATTCTCAAGGAATACATGGATATATTTCCTTAAGAAGAAATTTGAAGTCTTTGACAGGTTTAAAGAATTTAATGCTCTGGTGGAAAACCAAATAGAGAAGAAGATAAAGGTGTTGAGGACAGATAACGGTGGAGAGTTTTGCAGCAAGGAATTTGAAGAATTTTGTAAGAAGTGTGGTATATCACGGCAGAAGACTACTCCATATACACCTCAGCAAAATGGAGTTTCAGAATGAATGAACAAGACATTGATGGAAATGGCAAGAAGCATGCTCAGTGGTGTCAAGTTAGGACAAGAATTATGGGTAGAGGCGGTGGAGACAGCATGTTACCTGTTCAAAAAATCACCTTCATCAGCGTTGGAGGATAAGACTCCACAAGAGGTATGGATTGGTAAGAAACATTCTCTTTCACATCTGAGGGTATTTGGATGTGATGCATATGTACATGTTCCAAAGGAGAAACGAACCAAGTTGGATAGTAAATCTGAAAAGTGCATCTTTATTGGATATAAGGATGGTTTAAAGGGTTATAAAATTTGGAACCCAGTAACAAGGAAGGTTGTGTATAGCCAAGATGTGGTGTTCAGAGAGGTGAAAGATGTTATTAAACATGAAGTGCAACCAAAGGAGCCTGAGAAGATAGAGTTTGAGCTAAAGGAGGAAGAATCAGACTCTACAGCAAAGGAGGAATAAGAAGATGAAGAGCCACAAACTCTGGGTGTGAGAAGATCAGTTCGAGAAAGAAGGCAGCTAGAAAGGTATAGTCCATCTGCTTTTTGTTCAAATTTTGCTTTATCTATTACTGATGATGATCCCAGAACTATGAAGGAAGTAGTAGATTCAGAGGATGGAAAACTCTGGAAAGAGGCCATGATTGATGAAATGGCATCTTTGCACAAAAATGAGGCTTGGGATCTAGTGGAGTTGCCGGCTCGAAGGAAACCCATTGGCAACAAATGGGTGTTCAAGAAGAAGACAAATGTAGAAGGAAAGGTGGAAATAATACAAAGTTCGGTTGGTAGCAAAAGGTTATTCCCAGGTGCCGGGAATTGATTTTGGTGATATTTTTTCTCTTGTTGCCAAGGTAACTTCTATTAGATTACTTTTATTTTTTGCTGCTAATTTTGATTTTGAGGTAGAACAGATGGATGTGAAGACAACATTTCTTCACAGGGATTTAGAAGAGGAAATCTACATGAAGCAACCTGAAGGCTTTGTGGTGAAGGGTAAGAAAGAACTGGTATGCAAGTTAAAAAAGTCTCTGTATGGGTTAAAACAATGACCAAGGATGTGGCATCAGAAATTTGATACATTTATATGGGGACTTGGCTTCACCAGAAGTAAAGCAGATCATTGTGTGTATTTTAAATTAATTGGTGACCATGTTATTTATTTTTTCTTGTATGTGGATGATATGTTGCTGGTTGGAAATGACGAAGAAATTATCCAGGATTTGAAGACCCAATTGTCCTCCAAATTCAACATGAAATATCTTGGTGGTGTAAACTATATTTTGGGCATGGAAATTAAAAGATATTGGGAAAAGAGGAAGCTATGGTTAAACCAGAGGAAGTATGTTGAGGCAATATTGCAGAGATTTAATATGCAGGATAGTAAACCGGTGAAGGTTCCTATTCCTGTAGGTTAAACTAGAGGAAGTGCAATCGATAGTATGATGTATGCAATGGTCTGTACTAGAACAGACATTTCACATGCAGTGGGAGTATTGAGTAGGTTTATGTCAAAACCAGGAAAGGAGCATTGGATAGTAGTGAAGTGAGTTTTCAGGTATTTGCGTGGCACTAGTGATTATGGTTAGTGCTACCAAGGAAGACCAGGATTGGACAGAGTGTTAGATATTCATGGCTTTGTTGATGAAGATTGGGCTGGAGATCTGGATTAGAGAAGATCTACAAGTGGGTATGTGTTTAACCTATTTGGAGGTGCAGTCAGTTGGATGAGTAAGAAACATTCTGTAGTGGCACTATCAACTACAAAGGCAGAATACATGATAGCCACTCATGCAAGCAAGGAAGCAATTTGGTTGTAGAGATTGTGTTCAAGTATGGGGTTAGTATAGGGAGCTATAAGGGTAGACTGTGACAGCCAAAGTGCAATTTTCTTGGAAAAGAACCCTACATATAATTCAAAGACAAATCACATTGATGTTCAGTATCACTTTGTGAGGGATATGATAGAAGACAAAAAGGTATTGCTGGCAAAGGTGGACACTTTAAAGAATATTGCAGATGCATTGAAAAAATATGAGAGCTCTGAGAAGTTCTCTTGGTGTAGAGAAACAATGGGTGTTGCAAGGCTAGATAAATGACTAAGCTCTGTTGTGGCCCCCTGTGGAAAGAAAACAATAAGTGGGAGAATCTTGGGTTGTGTTATATTCTTTCCACGACTAGCCCACATAGTTAACTAGGGGGTTAGAGGGGGGGTGGTGCCTCCCCCTTCGTTGCGTAGTGGGGGGATCACAGGGTGTTTGAGGGGTGCAGGTAACCCCACTCTATGGGGTCCGGTGCAGCACCCTGGAAAATTTTGGTTTTGGAACCTATGTTAGGTTGGGCGGACCCACCTATGGTTTTTTGCATGATTTTTGCACATGTTTTTGGACGCGATGGTTTTTGATCCATGGTTTTGGACGCAATGGTTTTCGGTCCATGGTATTGGATGCTTCGGCATGTATAAATATGTATTATAACATTGAAAGGAACATAATGAAAAATCAAGCTGGTAGTCCCGGTTTTGGGATCTAGGGGAAAATCTCTGTGTATATGTGTTGTATGTGTTATGCTCTCGCATTGTTTATTTTCTGTGTTTTTAGAATTCGTATGCAAGTAATTTCTGTACTAGGTTAAAACCTACAACCTACACAGTGGAGCATGCGATATAATGCCCATTGGAGTGGATTGGTAATGGGTCTGCAATTAAAAAAATGTATGCAGTTATAGATGCAATGGAGAAACCGGTGTGGTATCGCAACATATACCATCCACAATGGACATAACACAATAAGAAACTGGTGGTATTAACTATGCATACATAACTTTTATACATAGTGTTAAATGCTCCGTTAAACACCTTGTTTCACAGTACTTCAATACAACCTAATATCATTCAACGTATGAGAAATATTACAAGGCATACCAACTGCGATAACATATCAAATGGCATGCAGTTATGGTTTCAATGCACAATGTTTAACAACGTTCAATTCCAGCACAATACCTTTGACACACATAATTTGATGCACCTCAATGCTTTAGGCATAAGGTATCAATTTTGCAATGGCAGAGGTCTCAGTTCTACAAAATAGGCAAAAGGGAGTTACAAGGGCGAAAGAAGCCAAAAATGGAGCTAGCTCTGATACCATGTCAAGCCAGGAGGTAACTCCTCAAATGAATTGTGCTTATTCATTAATATTACTCATGGTTATATACATGAGGGAGTGACTATTGGGTTTCACTTCCCGATAACTCTTCATTTTCCATTATTTACTATTTACATATTTACAAGTGTTCACCCAATCCTCGTGATTAGGTGTCAATACACACACACACACACATATATGAGTTTATTAAAAGAGCTCATGTTGAGATTTTAAAACCATTACATGCATTATAAGTTGGATGGTTTTTTATATCAAATACATATATATCATATGGAGTGATATGAATTATTATGAGTGGTGAGTGGTGATATCATTAAAATCTTTTATTTTTACATATTAAATCAATTTTTTATGATGCATTCATTAAAATCCATATTGGGAGTAGTTCTGATTGGAAAAGAGAACTACCGTGAGTGGCCCATGGAGATAAAGCACACTTTGATTTTGTTTTTGTGAAATGGTTTTGTGAAGAAGGAGACAATGCGCCTGAAAAGCCCACTTTAGACAAGGAACTTATCATTTGGGAAAATAAGAACAACAAGGCCTATGCCTTGATTTCAACATCAATAAATGAAGAGGTGAGTCACCATACTTTTCCATTTTCAAATGCTTTTGAAACCTTAAGGAAGTTGAAGGAATTGTATGACTCACTATGAACTTGAAGTTGTTCAATTGATGATCAGGTTGTTCTATTTTGAGTTGAAAAATGATGACCTTCTTGCCTTAGCATCAAAAGTAAGATCCATTATGCATGACATAAAAGCCACTAGTGTTGAAATAGATATTCCTCTCATAACTTATGTCAATGAACTATATCCCACCTATTCACATTATCTTGAGTCATTGTAGCAAGTGGAAACCTTAAGGAGATTACCTTTGACTCCCTTGAGAAGAAGTTTGTTAAAAGAGAGAAGGATTTTGGGAAGAAGAAAACTCCTCAGTCTTCTAAAGAAGTTGTGTGCCTTGCACAAAAAGAGAAGAATCATGCACAAGATTCTTCTAGAGGAAGAGGTGGTCGAAGAGGAGAGCAAGGAATAATTTTAGAGGTAGGGGGAAGACATTTCCAAGGAGAAATGTCTTATCTTAATTTCATATGATGCAATAGAGATGGACATGATGTTTCCACATGTAAGCTACCTTGAGACATAATCGAGCAGGAAATAAATGAAGGAAAAGGTAAAGCACCTGACAAAGGGAAAGGTAAAATCTGAATATGTTCATTATGTTGTGACACATTGAAACATTGGAGTAACTGAAGGCTTATTCAATGCTTCACTTGCTTCATGGAAAGATGTTTGGTTTCTTGATCAAGGAGAAACTTTCCCCATGAATTTCAACATATATTTCTTTGAAGAATTCACTAATAATAATGATGGAGCAGTATACTTTGCATACAAGTCAAAACTCAAGCCATCAAGGCTTGGAACCATCAGGCTGAAACTGCCTATATTTCTAGACTTTCTTCCACATGATGTTTTATACCTCCCAAAGTTGAGGAGAAACTTGTTGTCTTTGGCTCACATCCACCATCAAGGACACTCCATTCACATATTTGATGGCAAGGTTGAGGTCAAAAAGCATCATATCACTCACTTGTCATGACTGGGATAGAAGAAGAAAGACTTCTAAAGCTACAAAGAACCTCTACTTGTGAAAAAGACTTCATACAATTCTCACTATGATTAAGGTACATTTCCATCAAGTCTTTTATGTAATTCTATATTTGGACACTTCAACTATGACAACCTTCGTTTATTGAAGAAAAATGGTGTTACTGGTTTGCCTAGAATTCCTAGGAAACTTAAGCAATGTGATGCTTGTATCTTAGGAAAGAACAACAAACAATCTTTTCATGATTCTCATTAAAGAGAACATAGAAAAATTGAACTCATTCATTCTAATTTATGTGGCCCAATTCTTGTTCCTTCTACAAATGGTAATAAATATATGATGACATTTATTGATGACTACACTAAAATGTGTTGGGTTTATTTATTGAAGAACAAATCTGAAGCTTTTGAAACATTCAAGAACTTTCATGCATGGATTGAAAATGATGCACAATCTCATATTGGATCTATTCATACTGATAATGGAAAATAATATACATCAAATGAATTTGAAAACTATCTTCGCCAGCATGGGATCAAACATCAAACAATCGTGCCTTATAATTCCCAACAAAATGGAGTAGCTGAAAAAATGAATAGGAAAATATTAAATATGGTAAGTCCCATGATGTTTTTCAAGAATGTTCAATTGATGCAGTTCTATGTGTTGTGTATATAAATAATAGGTGTCCCTCGAATGGTATAAAAAACAAGACTCGCTATGAAATGTGGTATATCCACATTCCTTCGGTGAGACATATCAGGGTTTTTGGTCCCACCTGTTATGCCTTGATATTCAAGGAACAGAGAAACAAAATCGGTGCAAGGAGTTGCAAACGTATCTTATTGGGGTACTTAAATACCTCCAAAATCATACCATCTCTATGATGAAGTGAATAAGAAGTGTATAATATATAGATATGTGATGTTTCTTGAATCTTCCAAGATTGACAATGTTGTTGACATGTAAATTATTTTCAAGAGTTTAATAATGGGATTCCTAATCTTTAAGGGGGGCTCCCTATATTGGATCAATCTGTGGAATATTCTTCTGAAGCACCCTCTCCCCCACATGAAGCTCCAACCACTAATAATACTCTGAGTGATGTGATTGACAGAAGTTGGAGACTAAATCTTGATTCATCCCCAACTTAGTCAACTGAGCAGTCGAGGCCATCTTAGAAAGGTCCTCCAAAATGGTTGACAAAGACACTTGAAAGTGTTCATCTTGGTGAGGTTGGAAAGACATGAACAAGAAGCTCAACCAAACAGAATGGAGGTGATGTAGATAATCTTGATTCACCGGCCGATATGGATGTTTCTCAAGATTGTGAACTGAATTTGTCTACATATTTTGAACCAACTTCCTTTAAAGAAGTCACTTCTCATGATGAATGGAAGGATGTGATGTAGAAATAATATGATGCTTCGATAAAGAATGGCACCTGGAATTTGGTTGATCCTCCATTGGGAACCAAGTCAATAGGCTGCAAGTGGGTCTTCAAGAATAAGTATAAAATAGATGGCTCACTTGACAAGCACAAAGGCAGTCTTGTGGAAAAAGGTTTTTCATGGAAGGAAGTGATCTATTATGAGGAGAATTCCCGCCCACAAAAAATTGGGATACCATCCAGACACTCTTTGTCTTGGCATCTCAGAATGGTCAGAAATTTCATTAGATGGATATAAAAACTACTTTCTTGAATAGAGATATGAAAGAGAATTTTTTTATGTCCCAACCAGAAGGATTTTTTGTGAAGGGTTAGCAACACAAAGTATGCAAGCTTGTAAAATCCTTGTATTGCCTCAAGCAAGCACCGTGAGCCTGGTACGAGAAATTGACTGAGCATATTCTGAAACTCAATTTCAAACATTATAATCTGACACAGGGTTACCCCTGCTTTACCCACAGTTTGCATGGATTATGCATACATCTTGTCTGTCCTAGGAATTTTAACTCACCAAGGAGTCAACATCTTCACCCATCAATGGTTAAGGCCCTAATAATCAACCCTCTATGGAATAATTCATTAAAAACCCATCATAGCCTAACTCTTAGGCAATATCCACTTAACAGAACTTTTAATCACCCCTTATCCTTCATCTTTGACTTTATTAAAGCCCTTCTCTTAAATCCTTCCTATCGGGATATTATAACCCTTCTAAACCTTCAATCATTCATTATCGGGTTCATACAACCCTTATAACCCTTCATTAAATCTTAGTCCCGCATATATAACCAAACCCCACATTTTCCTTTGGTTAATTCGGACTTAACCATAAAACCTTCATATCGGCGCTTTAATCCCTTTAAACCTATTACAAAGGAAATACATTCAAAACATACCTTTCCGCCTTTGGTACGACCTTTGCACGTTTCCCGATGCATGCCTTTATCGCAATCAGGGTTCGCTCCTCCATGGGTCACATTACACATAAACCTCCTCCGTATCCGATATGCAATTATATTCCGGATCTCAAAATTATTAAATGCTGCCACTATAACTCTGTCGAGTCCACTCCTTTAGACCTTTCTTTCAGCGCTCCATTGATCTCCATCCACCTTCGATCACCGATCAAACCTTTATCGTTATTGGTGCATCGATGTTTCATAGTCACCAGCCTTTGACCTCTGTCTAATGTGATTGCGATTAGATCACGACTGTTGATCAGGTTCTCGATCCAATGGTCGATATCTCTTCCCGATGCAAAGTCGCCTTGTGTTCCTCTGCCGTTGATCTGTGCTTAGCAGATCCAACAGTCCACAATTATTTTGGGATGACAACAAGCCCAAAAATTAACACCGTTTCGGACCCGATGAGATTTATCAACTCCCAACTTAATAAAGTTCGGGTCCACCCCTTTTGGTTAACATTCGGTCAACTTCTGCCCGATGACCGTAGATGTTATATCATCGACAACTGCGACGCTACGCTGTGCGATTTAATCTTGGCCATTGATCACAAAGATCCAACGGCTATGGATCGTCGACACTCCATTTCTTCCACCCTTCTATTTACTTGGTTTTTCGCCATCTCTTCAAGGTTTTTGTGGTTTTCTGGGTTTTCTAAAGGTTTTCCTTTCGCCCTCAATTCACTTCCGCTTGAGCTCTACTTCATGATTTCTTTTATCACTGTCCTTTTTGGCCTCTAATTGGTCCTTCGAATGGTTCAAAGTGTTGGGCCGTTAATATGCCATTATTATTATAACTTGTGAATGCTTATTCCACCCATTTCTACCATTCTTCATCACGTCATTTGTCATAATTTATCACATAATTCTATTTTACAATGATTTATGCTCTTATGAATGAATATTATTTCTTCTCCTTTATTTCTAATAAATTGATGATTATGCATGATTTTATCAATGATAGTTTTAATAAATCAGTTGTAACATTATTCGCCATTTTTAGCCTCCAAGATAATTTCCAGATTGAAGATTTGATCATTAAAAGTGCCAACTCAGAAATTCGCTGGAATAAGAAGTGACAGTTTTGCGGTTGTGATTCTGAGCAAATGAAGCAGAATCTGGAAAATATGGAACATGGGTTTTGTCCAGAACGGACCCAATTAACTTTAACAAAGAACGGTTTGCCCAAATTCGGCTTGTACTGAGAGTAACGCATGGTTCTTTGAGCACGATTTTCTCAGATTTGTTGTTGCGGCCGTCCTCCAAATCTCAGCTGCAAAGCCAAATTCGTCTTGTTCTTGTTGAAAGCTGGATGGAAATATATCTTCTTGTTTATCAATTGGTTGGAAACAATCCAATTTTGTAATGTAAATCATGTTGTACTTATCTTTATTTGTAACTTCTCTCTGATCTCTCTATTTAAATGAAAACAGAGATGAGAGAGGGGGATGATTTCGGGGTGATTTCGGAGGGATTCGAATGATGGAATGGAGGATGAATTAGAGATTCAGAATTGAGGATGGCAGAGAGAATGGATAATGGCTGATAGATTGAGAGATTTATTGTTATAATCCACTGTAACTCTTCTTTGATATTTTAATATAAATCTAGTTGCCATTTCATCTTTGATCCTGAAGTAATCCAGCAGCATCCGCTGGCGGCTAAGGGCCCAGCCTCCGGTGGAGTAAGCTGCTGCTGTATTATATCTTTATGCTTCATGTGTGGTTTGATTTCTTTCTTTTACTCTGTTCAGTAATCTGATGCACTTTACTGTTTTACATATCAGAGCTATTAGATATACTTGATTGGATACTATCGTTATCTGCAACAGGAATGCTATGTTATCATTTTAACTTTGTATCGCATTGTTGTTCCTTTCGATAATTGATATAACATTGTTGTTCCTTACAGATTGTCATTCGATTACAGATTAACTGCGCTGTATGTTCCTAAATCGGTACAATTGTATGATGTATTCTTAAATTGTGACTGTTGTTTATTCGGGATTGCTGTTCCGTTACAATTGCTGTTACTTTATAACTGTGATTCATGCATATTGTATCGAAGCTCGGATTACTGTCCCTTTTAATGATAAGTTTGTTGTGTGCTTGATTTGGATTGTTGTACATTCATATTTAGTTGATGTTCCATTTCTGAATTGTTGCTTCATTTCAATTGCTGGTCTATTTCAAGGTTGCTGATTTGTTGTTTCATTTACTTACCATTTCTTAAGGACAGACTCAGGCTATAGTGAGTGTCAGCTTCTGCTATTTGGCTCCCAGACCTCTGATCTGCTCCCATCAGTTATGAAAGGGATAGGTTATTGCCACCAAACCCTTGGCTGAGGTGTTGTTCTATTTCATTGTTATTTCCTTTACTTGCCATTTCATTTATATTCATCAAGGACGATCTCAGGCTATAGTGAGCCCCAGCATCTGCTACCTAGCTCCCAGACCTCGGATTTGTTCTCATCAGTTATGAAAAGGATGGGTTATTGCTACCGAACCTTCGACTGATGAAATGCTTGGTGTGATTTAGCCTTTTGAAGTACTTAAGTTGTAGACATGCACCCATTTACTTTGTTGTTCATTTCTATTGATTAATTGCACTAGTTTGCTTTTAAAGAGTTTTCCTAGTTTACTTTCAATGGCAGCTTTAGTTCAAGTTCGATTTCCTTTTGATTGCTTTAAAGCAGGACTGTCAACTGTAGAGAACATTGGTTATTGCTTCCTCGTTCCCAGATTGATTGTCTTGTTCCGGTTTGATTTCAATTGCATCAATCTCTAGAGGAATGAGTTATTGCTACTGTATCCTCTATTGATGTTTGCTGAGTGAATAGTTGGATTTCAGAGCATTTGAGTTTATGTTATTGTTATATTTCTTCTTCAAGCATTCATTTACTTTTGTAGCTTTTAAGCTCTATACTACAAAACATTACTCTTGAGTAAATAGCCGCCTCAGACTGAGTACACTCTTGAAATAAAAAGTCATCCCTGGGTTGATAATTAATGTGAAGGTAATTAGGAGTTTAAAAGACACCTTTTTATCGCTCCACATTTTGGCGCCGTTGCCGGGGAGAGTGTAGCCATTTCTAAAGAGTAGTGTGAATCTGATGAGTTCCTGCTAGGGAAGAGTTGGATCTTAAAAACAGAAGGTAAGAACCTGCGTGCGGAGCATGTAAAAGCCCTGCTCCACTGTCCACTTTCCTAACAGATTTGTTGTTGCTTTGTTGTGTAGAAATAGATGTTTGAATTTTTGTGTGAATGACTAGGAAAAAATAGAAATTTTGAAAAATAAATCACATGATTTTACTCAAGTGGTGATGTAAGCACCACCCATTTCACTAACTAATTGACAGGAACATTGGAAGAAGGAGCTTCGAAGGAACACATGAAGAACATCTTCTGTTATGGTAAGAAACTGCCCAACATTTTTTTTAAATTTCCTGCTCAACTAATTCCACACCCTCACCACAATAAACCAGTACAACATGCTTACAGTGTTGAACTGCCAAATTTACCCAACCTTCCCACCCATTCTATCTCACATGTGCCATTAGAGAAAATTTACAATGAGATTCAGAATGTTTTAAATTCAAAAATTGTAGAAGCTATGGAAATGAGGTTTCTTGTAGGTTGCACCAACAAACCATTTTAAAAGCTCAAGAACTTCATGGTATGATGGGAAATCAAGAAAGGAACGGATATATTGAAGATTGGTTTCACTCCATCACGTGTTTGCATCATCACTCCATACTTCAACAATTTTTGATACCATCTTTTCAAGGGAAGTTGGCTTCTCATACCCTAATTTTTATCAACATGCATTTTTCAAATTTGGGTATGTGCATACGTAAAGCCTCAATTCTAAAATGGTTCCACTGGAAATACTCTTATACATAAACATATTCGATTCTCAAAGAAGAGTAGGATAGTGGAGAAAATAAAATAAATAAACAAATAAAACAAACACATCTTTTTTATTTTTATTTTTGTAAAGCTAGTTGTTTTTTGTTACAACATGCTATGGAAATCAACATCGGTGATAATTTTTTTTAAATTCATTTGTGTATGTAGATGAATTATAATGGAAATAATAGTTCTACAAACACTTATATTCATTTTTATCATCAATATGAAAAAATGGTTGAATATCATTTTTTTGGCTTTCGGGCTTGATGAAATTTCTGGAAAAACAGTCGGGACAGTCATGTTTTGAGGGACCAAAAGTGAATATTTTTAAAACCTATTTCTACCCTAGGTGGCCCTTGATGTCTAATTTCTAACCCAATTTGAACCACTCAATTTGGATTTGAAACGAAAAAGTTAGAAACAAAACATTGACAGGGTGTCTAGTGGGCAGCTCAGGAACAGAGTTGGGACAGTCAGTTTTTGGAGGCATAAATGTTTGAATTTTTAAAACCTGTTACTATGGTAGATTCCCCTATGAATCTAGTTTACAATACAATTGGAATCACTCATTTTTGATATCATATGGGGAAGTCATGAAAAAATACTGACTGTCTATCGTAAATCAGCACCCTTAAAACTATGTCTTTCCGGCTGTTCCTTACAGTATTTGACCTATCAATTATTCTTTTCTTCAAAACTTGTTTCTATTGGAGATAAATAAATGAATATAATTTCATTTCCAATTTGAATCATTTGAATCCGACATCAAACAGAAAATTTATGCTTGAAATATCAACTGTTGGTCTAAGCTGGGTAATAAAAAATGACTCTGTTATGCAGGTTGTTCTAACTAAAATTGACATATCATATCATTGAATTTTTAAAACTTGTTTCTACTGGAGATAAAAATTTGAATTAGCTCTCATTTGGCTTTGGAATCGCTCAATTTCGACAAAAAACATAGAAGTTGTGATTAAAACACTGCTGGTTAGTATGGTCGACCACTGCTCTCCCGCAGGTGACAAATAAATTTTACTTTGTTATTTTATCCATGGATTTGTTCTACAGAGTAACTACTTGTTAGTTTTTTTGCATAATTCTTGGATTAGGGGAGCCGTTCACCTCTCTTTCTCCATGATTTAATGTTTTATTGCAGGTAGACACTCGTTTTTTGCAGGTCCTAGGAGAAAAATAATGTCAATTTATGGACGAGTGATTCTTGAAAGAAATTTTAAATGAAACAAAGGAATTTCATCCAAATCATTACCCAACGGAATCATAATAGAAGAAATGAAGAATTGATTTCCATTTGAAGATTCATGTCATGTTTTTGCTGCCAAAACATTTTTCGAATAAATCATTTTTTTTTACATAACATCATAGTTGTTGTAACTTAATTTATTTATTTACATACTGTTTTTTGTTGTTTCTTTTCTAATTTCTCTTATATTTTGTGTTTCAGGTGTTGCTTCACTCAAAGTATAACTCATCCTCAGCATCAATACAGTGAACAACAAATTCCTTCTTTGCATGCTTGCATTTTATGCTTGTGCATTTTGCTGTTCCTTTTCTAAAGGGACAACATTTGTGTGCACTTTTGTTGTTTCTGTTGTTCCTTTTCCAAAGGGACAACATTTTCGTTTTGCTGTTCCTTTTCCAAAGGAATAGCACCTTTTGGGTCCACGGTTCATTTTGCCGTTCCTTTTCCATGGTTCATTTTGCTGTTCCTTTTCCATGGTTCATTTTGCCGTTCCTTTTCCACGGTTCATTTTGCTGTTCCTTTTCCATGGTTCATTTTGCCGTTCCTTTTCCATGGTTCATTTTGCCGTTCCTTTTCCACGGTTCATTTTTGCTGTTCCTTTTCCAAAGGAACGACACTTTCATTTTTGCTGTTCCTTTTCCAAAGGAACAACACTTATTTTTTTTTTGCTGTTCCTTTTACAAAAGAACGACACTTGCGTTTTCACTGTTCCTTTTCCAAAGGAACGACACTTTTCGTTTTTGTTGTTCCTTTTCCAAAGGAACGGCACTTGCGTTTTTGCTGTTTCTTTTCTAAAGGAACAACACTTTTAGTTTTTGCTGTTCCTTTTTCCAAAGGAACGACATTTCCATTTTCACACTTTTTGGTGTGTATTTTTGCTTTTTTTGTGTGCATTTCCTTTGTTGTTCCCTACAAGGAACAACACTTTTTTTGAGTGTTTTTGCTGTTCCTTAAAAAACGCAACACTTTGGGAATATTTTTAGAGCAACCCTTTTCTTCCTCTTGTGAGATTATTCCTAATTCATCTCAACCACATTTTACTAATTCCCTTTTATGGCATGAAGTACTCTACTTTTATGAGGACAAGAATTATGGATCCTTTTGCAGCAAAGTTAATATCATTCATGTTATGATCTTTAACAGGACAACTCCTTGATGAAAGATTCTTTTCAAAAAGGACATAGTTATTTATATATCACTTTACTGCATTGTTTTCTGTTGCACATGATATTGATTGATCATCTTAATACCATGCTGGTTCCACCCTTCCTGGTTATAATCTTCTCTGTTTGTAATAAATGAGATTATGGGTATATTTTTTTCTATTGACATGTTCAACTTCTTCCACCATCCCTGCTCTTAAGGAGTACTGAGCCTCCCTCATTTTATCATATAAAATATGTAATAACAACAAAATTTTGTTCGCAGATGGAGGATAGGGGGTCTCATTACGAGCCAGCCTACCATGTTCATAAGGTTGTAACAAAGTGACATTCCCATTATGGCCACCACACCAGGGTTATGATCCATTGGATAGCCAAATTATCCTTGGAACAGGAGGTCTCATCACGAGCCGGCCTGATCACTTTTGCTACATCCTAGTGAATGGAAGTGTGATTATCTGGTTACCACGCCAGCACACTGATCTCTTCTGTAGAACAGCACTATAACTCTCCATTTATAAATTGAGGATCCTGGCTCATATGGGTTAAAAAGCAACCCTGCCGAGGCTATGGACGCCTGCTGGCAGCAGCGGCTCTGCTTATGGTATTGAAGTTATATCTTATCGTCAATTATTATTATAATACCCTTTTCTTATTTTTTCTTTTTATCAGAGAAGTTATTTCCTTAACTTTTTCCCTGTTTTGAACCTTTATGCATGAGAAATTGTTTTATGATCAATCACATCATTTTCAGCTAGAATACCGTCAGCAAAGCATCTTTTTAGCATATTGTTGTCCTTTTTCGTTTTGCATAAACTATCATCAATCCAAAGCATCCTATCTCTTATTCATAACTATCTTTACACACTTTGCTCTCAATATAACCATAACTTTCACTGTCCTATCATTGATAAGTGTACTCTGCTTCATTTACTGATATATTGTTCATTCCATTGCCTTGCCATCAGCACCACCCCTTTCATATGCTTTATGGTTAGGGAACCCATTTTCCAATTGGAGGGGGGAATGTATGCATTATGGGATTGCATGCGATATGATTACTGCACTTTGCCATACCTTGTTGATTTGACAACATGTATACATAACTTTTTCTAATTGAAATTTTGCATGCATCTTATCTATTGCTATTCAAAGCTAACACTATGGATTCAAGAACATTGTATGCAAAATAGTGCTTTGTTTACAGGAGAACAACACGTATGGGCAGAATTCTATTCGTAGCATGACCACACTATTGCACTTAACAGAAGAGGCTCGCGAACGTGAACAATTCTTCAGACATGATGTGCTTACCTGGATTCCACCTTTTGCATCACTTTCCGCACCAACTCAGCTTCCACAACTGCCAATCCATATATGTCATTTCACATTTTTCTTTTTGGAGGTAAAACTCGAGGTAAAATAGCCTAATTTTCTAATTTATTACGAATTTAGGAGAATTTAATGAAAATTCATTTTGAGCATTATTTATCATCCTTCATTTCACATATTTACCACTTCCCCTTTTTCAGCAGCATATCATTTTCGAGTGTGGGGGAGTGTTCCTTCATTTATTTCTTATGACCACGTCATTCATATTCTTTATCATCCATTGTTATTCTTATTCCTTCTCAACACCTCCCTTCTTCCATGTTGTTTTACACCAAGCATAGAATTCAACAGCTAGTAACAACCACCTCTATTTGTTCTCTAGCATCGCATGAGGGCATGCTAATTTTTCAAAGAGGGGGAGGAATTGCTACGCATGATGGATGTTTTCTATTTTCTTTCTCATTTAAGGCATACAATTTCAGTGTAGAAATTGATTTCCATAATATTTTTAAAACTATGAACTCAATTCTTGTGATCTCTAGGAAACACAGACATACTATTAAAATACACATACCTAGATAATTTCAAGATAAATTGGTTCATAAAATTTCGGAAATCATGCACTCTCACCTACAGCCATTTTGTTTATATCTCATGATCCGTGCATCAAAACGATATGATTTTTGGATCATAAAGGCATTCATATATTATAAATTTACTTGCCAAATTTCAACAAAAGCTGTTTTGTAGTTTTTGAGAAAATGGTTAATGAAGTTTGTTGTTACTTATATCATATTTTGTTGCAACTTCATATATACATATAATTGAATGTCAATGTAAAAATTGTTATGCCTTCATCAAGATTGCTAAAATTGAATATTCATTAATTAAAGAAGCATTCATTTGTTCTCAAATTTTTATTGCTTGGTTAACACATGGGTTTTGTCTTGGGGTTGCATGAGGACATGCAATATATTCAGTTTTTTGTTGCATGAGGACATGCAATATATTGAGTGTGGGGGTATGTTGGGCCGTTAATATGCCATTATTATTATCACTTGTGAATGCTTATTCCACCCATTTCTACCATTCTTCATCACGTCATTTGTCATAATTTATCATATAATTCTATTTTACAATGATTTATGCTCTTATGAATGAATATTATTTCTTCTCCTTTATTTCTAATAAATTGATGATTATGCATGATTTTATCAATGATAGTTTTAATAAATCAACTGTAACATTATTCGCCATTTTTAGCCTCCAAGATAATTTCCAGATTGAAGATTTGATCATTAAAAGTGCCAACTCAGAAATTCGCTGGAATAAGAAGTGACGATTTTTCGGTTGAGATTCTGAGCAAATGAAGCAGAATTTGGAAAATCTGGAACATGGGTTTTGTCCAGAACGGACCCAATTAACTTTAATAATGAATGGTTTTCCCAAATTCGGCTTGTACTGAGAGAAACGCAGGGTTCTTTGAGCACGATTTTCTCAGATTTGTTGTTGCGGTCGTCCTCCAAATCTCAGCTGCAAAGCCAAATTCGTCTTGTTCTTGTTGAAAGCTGGATGGAAATATATCTTCTTGTTTATCAATTGGTTGGAAACAATCCAATTTTGTAATGTAAATCATGTTGTACTTATCTTTATTTGTAACTTCTCTCTGATCTCTCTATTTAAATGAAAATAGAGATGAGAGAGGGGGATGATTTCAGGGTGATTTCGGAGGGATTCGAATGATGGAATGGAGGATGAATTAGAGATTCAGAATTGAGGATGACAGAGAGAATGGATAATGGCTGAGAGATTGAGAGATTTCTTGTTGTAATCCACTGTAACTCTGCTTTGATATTTTAATATAAATCTAGTTGCCATTTCATCTTTGATCCTGAAGTAATCCAGTAGCATCCGCTAGCGGCTAAGGGCCCAGCCTCCGGTGGAGTACGCTGCTGCTGTATTATATCTTTATGCTTCATGTGTGGTTTGATTTCTTTCTTTTACTCTGTTCAGTAATCTGATGCACTTTACTGTTTTACATATCAGCGCTATTAGGCATACTTGATTGGATACTATCGTTATCTGCAACAGGAATGCTATGTTATCATTTTAACTTTGTATCGCATTGCTGTTCCTTTTGATAATTGATATAACATTGCTGTTCCTTACAGATTGTCATTCGATTACAGATTAACCGCGCTGTATGTTCCTAAATCGGTACAATTGTATGATGTATTCTTAAATTGTGACTGTTGTTTATTCGGGATTGTTGTTGCGTTACAATTGCTGTTACTTTATAACTGTGATTCATGCATATTGTATCGAAGCTCGGATTAGTGTCCCTTTTAATGATAAGTTTGTTGTGTGCTTGATTTGGATTGTTGTACATTCATATTTAGTTGTTGTTCCATTTCTGAATTATTGTTTCATTTCAATTGCTGGTCTATTTCAAGGTTGCTGATTTGTTGTTTCATTTACTTGCCATTTCTTAAGGGCAGACTCAGGCTGTAGTGAGTGTCAGCTTCTGCTATTTGGCTCCCAGACCTCTGATCTACTCCCATCAGTTATGAAAGGGATAGGTTATTGCTACCAAACCCTTGGTTGATGTGCTGTTCTATTTCATTGTTATTTCCTTTACTTGCCATTTCATTTATATTCATCAAGGACGATCTCAGGCTGTAGTGAGCCCCAACATCTGCTACCTAGCTCCCAGACCTCGGATTTGTTCTCATCAGTTATGAAAAGGATGGGTTATTACTACCGAACCTTCGACTGATGGAATGCTTGGTGTGATTTAGCCTTTTGAAGTAGTTAAGTTGTAGACATGCACCCATTTACTTTGTTGTTCATTTCTATTGATTAATTGCACTAGTTTGCTTTTAAAGAGTTTTCCTAGTTTACTTTCAATGGCAGCTTTAGTTCAAGTTCGATTTCCTTTTGATTGCTTTAAAGCAGGACTGTCAACTTTAGAGAACATTGGTTATTGCTTCCTCGTTCCCAGATTGATTGTCTTGTTCCGGTTTGATTTCAATTGCATCAATCTCTAGAGGAATAAGTTATTGCTACTGTATCCTCTATTGATGTTTGCTGAGTGAATAGTTGGATTTCAGAGCATTTGAGTTTATGTTATTGTTAGATTTCTTCTTCAAGCATTCATTTACTTTTGTAGCTTTTAAGCACTATACTACAAAACATTACTCTTGAGTAAATAGCCGCCTTAGACTGAGTACACTCTTGAAATAAAAAGTCGTCCCTGGGTTGATAATTAATGTGAAGGTAATTAGGAGTTTAAAAGACACCTTTTTATCACTCCACATAAATATCCATACGTTCCTCTGTCATGCTCTCCTCTTCTCTCTATGTTTCGCCACGGCTCCGCCTGCATATAATTATTACACAGAACTCTGATTCATATTGAATTTATCATTCAATCACTCGAACACACATTTATACAGATTCTAATCAATTTCTGTATATATAAATACAAACAAATAATTACAGATTGAGACTCTGTCTCTCGGGCCTGATTTTCTAATATCAGTGGCCTTTGTTTACATTCTGCCCGTAGGCTCAAAACCACACTCTAGCTATCTATCTTGCCTCTCTAAAACATCTAACTCCTGTCTCTACCTTTTAGGCTTACATTTATACAAAGGGATTCTAAAACCAATTCTGGTTTAGATCCATGAATTGCTTAACTAAATTCCTAAATATCTTCCTTGTTCCTGAAACTCCTCTCTAATCCCTAAATTCGTTAACTGACTCCTAATATAAGATTTACAATCAATTCTCAAGTCCCTCAATCTCTCAACTATCCTAAATCTCTCATGTACTCCTATATTCGAGAACATTTACAAATATGCCTCACAATATTCAATTAATTCCCTATTCTAGCTTCTCTCATTAAAATCACTCAAAACATTAATAATTACATTTAATTCACTCTTAGGAAACCAACTTCCTTGAAAACACAATACCTCTATGTCTACTAAAATACAATGAGTTTTCTTGGCCTGAATGCTCCTGCATCAGACTCCCAAAGTAGAAAATTTCCATGATCTCCTGATCATGTGTCTTCATAAGTTGATTGAAAAACCTCCAGGGTCCCAAACTTTAGTTTGTAGCTGCCCAAATGCTTTGTTCCTTTGTTGCTGTTGTACTTCTGTTGTCTTTTGCTTCATTTTCTTTTCTTCAATTAGTTTCAAATTCTGATTGACCATTCTTCTTGCTGCTATTAATATCCTCCATATGGATTGTTTCATCATTAGCTGCCACATTTCTTCAATTTCTATGTCCAGCACATCCTTGGACTGGTCCATATTTTGCCATTCACTGTTATTTCTTTCTCTCTGCTTCAGGTTGTTGTTGTTGTCCACTAACTCTTCAAACTGTTGTAGGTTACTTTTACTTACTTTTTCTTCTACTTTCGCTCTTGCTCCAACTTTTTCTTTGCTTGCTGCCTCCCTTTCATCCTTACCCTCTTGCACTGAATCATGAATTTCCAGCATTCTCTCCAACAATTGAACATCTTTGTTCCATGGATTAAATTCTTCCATAGAATCTTCTTCTTCCATCTTTATTTGGCTGCTCATCTATGCCAAATTTCCTCCAACATCTGCAACTAAACCTACACTCATAAAACACTTGTTAAAATAAAAATCATAAGGCCTCAGTGCTTCATCTTCCTTTGGCAACACATTAATATGTTGCTTTGTTTTTCTCTCCTCTATCAGCACATCAGTATGCTAATTTGAATTCCCAACATAATTCATGAGACTGTCTGCTAGTCTATCCTCCATACCATCTTCTTCTATGATGTCTTTCTATCCTTGTCCACTATAATGAACTCCTTCCTCTGCAATCACGCTTGTTGGAAATAATACTGAGAGGGGGGGTGAATCAGTATTATCAGATCAATCAAACTTTTCAATGCTCAGAAATATATACGCTACTTCAGTTAGATGAACCAGCGTGTACACGCTACTGTGATTAAGTAAAACAGCGTATAAGAAGAAAACTCATAATTTAGTTAGCTTATTCTTCAGTTAAGTTCATCAGGACATTATTCACCACATTAACAGTAAGCAGGTGCAGTATAACAGAACAGATCAAAAACCACACACATGAACACCAAGATATAAGGTGGAAACCCAATGTGGGTGAAAACCACCTGCTGCAAGTTGTCTCTATCTTTCTTTAATAAGAAACTTCAGTTTACAATATTTTGTACTGGTGCAGCCTTGTACCAGTACGCAGGCTACAACCTGCAGAAGGCTACAACCTTCTCTCGTTCTCCAAACTTCCTTGGAAGGGAGCTCCAACCCCCCTTTGCTCTTGTACTAGCCAAGATACTAGTACGTAGGTGCTGGCCTACAATCTTCTTTCTTTCAGGTACCACCTTTCATACATTTTCAGACTGGATATTCCTGAAGCACATCATTCAATCTGTAGAACCCAATTCATTCAACTTTCATAACAGATCCATGAAGCATAAAACAACCAATACTAGAATTATCAAACTTTGAATCACTGAACCACTGAACCCTGTCAATCACCAGATACCAGAACCCAGAGCAGTCTACAGAACTCTGCAATAACAGTCAGATCCAACTGCAAAACCCAAAAATAAGCTTTAAGAGATATACGCTACTTCAATGAGCGAAACCCGCGTGTACACGCGTTTTTACTTAAGCCAACCTGCGTACAGATCTAAAAATAGATTCTCTCAACTTGCAGCTGTACCAGACATCAGTTAGATCCAGAACATAATATTGCGACAGTATGCAGATCTAGAAATACGCATAATCAACCATATCATAATAGAGCATTTCAAACCATTAGATCCCGATTTGTCCTTAGATCTAGTCTTCCATCTGCCGATGTGATCTCTCCTTAGCTCATATCAAGCAACCCGAACCCTGCATATCAGATCTCTTTCTCTCTTAGATATTCAAGCCTTGTCGAAAGATGATATTGCCTAATGATCTTCTTCTCCTTATATAGCCTTAGGCCTTTCTCAATACCAAGAGCCAAAACCATAGTAACACAATACCATCAACTTTAAAACTAGGGATCGACACGCCCGTCGAGACATAATGGTCCGAAATCATAGGCACAACTTCCAAGGACTAACCACCATGGACCAAAGGAACCTTTCCATATACACGCGCTTTTTCTGAATCGAACTAGCGTGTACACGCGACTTGGGCTTAACGAAACGGCGTGTATTAGCTTCCTTGGCATGCTGTACTGAGATCTGTCTTCTGATTAAGTTGCCATCACCTGTACCAACCTCTGAGTGAGTTGCCATCAAGGACAACACTTGAATCATAATGCCAACAATCTCCCCCTTTGGACTTGATGGCAACCACCACACCAAGTCACTCTCCCCCTTTGACATCAAGGGCAAAGGGCTGTGCTCCCCCTGAGGACATGCTGATACCTCTGCTTGGTTGTGCTGACTCGTGCTCCCCCTGACAGTAGGCCAGATCTGCAAAAGATGTTCTTCAACAAGAACCAAGACTTATACACCATAAGGGACCGTCCTATCACCAAAAGACTCAATACATACATCCATACTCCCTACCAAGAGGGGACATACCAGAAACAACCAATTATATTACAGCATTCATCCCAGGCATAGTGAGGAAACCAACATAGGCCGTTACATGACCTTGACACCATAAAAGAAATATGACAAGAGAGATACATGACATAGAGACAAGAGATCTAGACCAAGACTTAGGAAAGGCACCAGCAGCATCTGATAAACATCTTGTTAGATCAGCAACCAGGATTTCTTTCTGAGCTCCTTCTCCTGAAACCAACAACCAAAACATCTGAATGCCAACAATGCTTTATGAGACTTTTAAGCTGCTCCCCCTGAACCTGTGCCTGTTGCACTCCCTGAAACTGTGCCTGAAGAATTCTGACATTCCCATTGCTGTTCAGAACTCCAGAGTTTTCCCTTGCTGTTCAGAACTTCATATACGCGATTTTTCCTGTATAAAACAGCGTATGTACGCGGATATACTTTCTGCAACAAGCGTCCAACATATACGCGACTTACCCATCATGAAACCGCGTGTATACGCGCATATCCCTTCCGTAACCTGCGTATACCAACTTTTCTGTAGAACAAACAAACTTCAACAACAAGATGAAGCATCAACTACTCCCAGCTTTTGTCTGAGATATTCAAAAGTTTCCCTGGGCAGTGGTTTTGTGAGAATATCAGCAACTTGCTCCTTAGAAGGAACATACTCCAACTTGACCTTCTGCTCAAGCACTTGTTCTCGAAGAAAATGGTACTTGATTGGTATGTGCTTGGTCTTTGAGTGCATGACTGGATTCTTTGAAATGCTGATTGCACTTGTATTATCACATAAGATAGAGACAGGTGGAGTGCAAGTGATTTGAAAGTCCTGCAAGGTCTGCATCATCCAAAGAAGTTGTGTGCAACAAGATGCTGCAGCCACATATTCTGCTTCAGCTGTAGATAAGGCAATCGAACTTTGTTTCTTGCTGAACCAAGATACTAATCTGGAACCCATGAAGAAAGCACCTCCACTTGTGCTTTTCCTATCATCCACACTTCCAGCCCAATCTGCATCTGTGTAAGCATGAAGAGTGAGATCTGTATTTCTAGGATACCATAAGCCATAGTTTTGGGTCCCTTGAAGATATTTGAAGATTCTTTTGACTGCCTGAAGATGAGTTTCCTTTGGGTTGGCTTGAAATCTTCCAACCATTCCTACTGCATGTGTAATATCTGGTCGAGTACCTGTCAAATAAAGCAAACTCCCAATCATGGATCTATAAGTGGGTTGGTGAACTGCTGCTGATTCATCATTTGCACTGAGGCTGCATCCTGTAACCATGGGTGTACATACTGGCTTTGACTCTTCCATGCCATACTTCTTCAAGATCTGCTTGAGGTATTTGGTTTGAGACAAGAAGATACCTTCTTCATTTTGTTGGATTTGCAGTCCAAGAAAATATGTTAATTCTCCAAGAAGTGACATTTCGAATTCTTTCTGCATAACCAAGGCAAAGTTTTGACTCATAGTCTCTTCATTGCTGCCAAAAATAATATCATCTACATAAACAACAAGAATTAGCAATTTGTTATTTTCAACTTTTATATAGAGATTGCTATCTGCTGATCCTTTTGAAAAGCCTTGTTGGTGAAGATATTTGTCCAACCGATAGTACCAAGCCCTTGGAGCTTGTTTGAGTCCATAGAGTGCCTTTTTCAATCTACATACAAGGTTTGGGTCATTCCCAAGAATGAAACCATCTGGCTGCTCAATATATACTTCTTCTTCTAAGTCTCCATTCAGGAAGGCTGATTTCACGTCCATTTGAAATACCTTGAAATTTTGAAAGCTTGAGAGAGCAAGGAACATTCGGATGGCCTCTAGTCTTGCCACAGGAGCAAAGGTCTCTTCAAAATCTATTCCTTCTTGCTGTGCATACCCTTTACAAACAAGTCTGGCCTTGTTTCTAATTACTTCTCCATTTTCATTTAATTTATTCTTGAAGACCCATTTTGTTCCTATTACATTCTTATCTTTTGGTCTAGGAACTAATTCCCAAGTGTTGTTCTTTTCGATTTGCTCAAGTTCTTCATCCATTGCTTTGACCCAACATTCATCTTTGCATGCCTCTTTCACATTTTGTGGTTCAATGGAGGAGAGTAGTGCCAAGTAGCTTGAAGCTTCTGCAAGTGTCCTTCTTGTTTGTACTCCTGCTTCTTTCTGCCCCACAATCTGAGTTTCTGGATGATTCTTTTGAACATATCTGGATGGAGTCTTCTCTTCCGTTCTTGTCTGCTCCTCTGGTTCTTCTTGAGATTCTTCTTCTTCTTGAAGTTCTTCTTCTTCATTATTTCGCCTTTGAGAGTAACCTTCATCTTCTTCAATGTCTTCATGATGAACTTTCCTAGGAATATATCCCTTCTCATCAACCACTATATCAATACTGTCAACAATTCTGCCAAGTCTTTTATTGTAGCACTTGTATGCTTTGCTATGTGGAGAATAACCAAGAAGAATGCCCTCATCTGCTCTAGGTTCAAGTTTGCCAAGTTGCTCATCAGTATTCTTGATATAACATTTGCTCCCAAAGATTTTGAAGTGCTTCACGGAAGGAGTTTTACCACTCCAAAGCTCATGAGGTGTTTGAGTGCTGTTTACTCGGACATTTGTTTTGTTAAGAATAATAACAGCAGCATGTGCAGCTTCACCCCAGAAGGTTGCAGGAGTACCTGATTCATCGAGCATAGCACGAGCCATTTGTTGGATAGTTCTGTTCATTCTTTCCACAACCCCATTTTGCTGAGGAGTTCTAGCTGTAGAGAATTCTCTTCTTATCCCATGTTCATCGCAGAAATCGAAAAATTCATTTGATGTGAACTCCCCACCTCTGTCAGATCTGAGGCACTTAATTTTGTGTCCTGATTCATTTTCAGCCAATGCTTTGAAGGATTTGAATTTTTCGAATGCTTCATCTTTGTGCTTCATAAGCCCTAACCAAACAAACCTTGAGAAATCATCAATGAATAATATCAGATATTCTTCTCCTCGAGGTGTCCTTTTCCTAAATGGACCACATACATCTGTATGGACTAGCTCAAGAGGCAAGCTAGCTGATCCTTCCTTCTCTGGAAAGTTAGTTCTGGTTTGCTTTCCAAACTGACAAGATTTGCATATGGTGTTGTCTGGAATTTTGATATCTGGAAGATCGCGAACTGCCTAATATTTGCATGCTTTCCTTATTTGTGAGAAACTTAGATGTCCCAACCTTCGATGCCATAACCAGTGCTCTTCATCCTTGCTAAGATAGCATTGTTGTTGTCCTTCTTCAAATATGTACAGATTATTTGGAGTTCTTTTGCCCTTGAGAACTGTTTTTCCTGTATCAAGATCACGAACAAGACATCCATTCGATCTAAAAATAACCTCGGTTTTTTGATCACACATCTGGCTGACACTTAGAAGATTATGCTTCAATCCATCAACATATAAAGCATTTCCAGCCTTGACCTTTTCTTTCAAAGGAGCAATACCTTTTCCTTTTATAGTTGCAGGAGTATCATTTCCAAAAGAAACTTTCTTTCCCTTTTCTAAAGTAGAATAAGATTCAAGTTTTTCTTTATCACCTGTCATATGTTTCGAACATCCACTGTCAATGTACCATAGATTTTCCTGTCCTTCTGCATAAAATGCTATCCCACATCTTTCTGTTTGAGGTTCCTTTATTCTCCATGTTTTGGTGCTTGTGGCTTGTTCCTTTTTCTCCTGAAACCTGCTCCTGCATTCAGAGTCATTATGACCAAAATTATTGCAGATAGAACATTCAACTTCATTTTCAAGAACCGAAAAGTTGTTATAGGTCCTTTTTGTAATCCCTATCATACTTCTTTGTTTTTGAGCTTCCCTAGTCATGATTGTTTTATATGCAACACATTGAGCTGCTCTGTGACCAAAGTTGTGGCAAGAAAAGCATTGTCCATTGAAGAAGCTTCTGCGGTTATTGAATCTACCAGCCAACTGATTGTAATTTCTATTTTCATCTATTCTTGAGCCAAACTGAGAAGACTTTACCTGTGGTTGGTTGTAGCTTTTGTTCATCCTTAAGGAGGATTGTCCCTGATAGTTTCTGTTTGTAATTCGTCCCTGCTTTACCTGATTATCTTCATTGTTCTTCCGCTCATTTCTTCTTGCTGCATCAAGATAACTTTTTGAGGTGGATGCTTGAGAGGTTTCTCCATTATAGCCCAAACCTGTCTTGTTTAGAGGAGACCGCTGCACACTGATAATCTCATCCAAAGTTTCAGATCCTTTGACAAATTTAAGATTAATAGCTTTTGTTTTCTCAATTTCTTTTCTGAGACCAACAATTTCACCTTCTAGTTTTTCAAGATGTTTTTCCTTTTCATCAATTTGAAATTGCAAAGTATCAATGATCACATTCTTTTCTTCTATGCCTCTCTTGAGTCTAGTGATTTCATTATAGAGATTATCCACATCTACAGCATCCTCATAATCATCATCTTCAAATGCCATTAACAGCTTATATTTATTACCTTGTTCATCTTCATCACTGTTTGATAAGCCATCACTATCTTCATGGGTGTAGTAGCTTTTCTTATTTGCACTTTGTTTCTTGTTCCATCTAGCAGGTTCTTTTCCTTTATCCTTATAAGGACATTTTGCAGCATAATGACCTACTCTCCCACAAGCAAAGCATTTGAAAGGTAGCTTACCTCTGAACCTTCCAGAACCCCTTTGAAGATTTCTGACAAAATTTGATTCTTCTTCCTCTTCTTCTGGAACATGGCTTGCTTCATAGTAATCTTCTTTTCCTGATGCCTTAAAAGTAGCTTCCCTTCTGTCAGATGGACCTCCCTTTCTCATTTCATAAGCGGTTAGAATTCCATGTAGCTGAGACATAGTGAGAACACGGATATTTTCTTTTTCTTCTATTGCAGATACTTTAGATTCAAACTTGGGGGATAATGATCTTAGAATCTTTTGAACTACTATAGTTTCTCTTATTTCTTCACCCAAATTTTTCATACAATTAACAATCTCATCTACCCGAAGAAAATAATTAGCCACACTTTCATCATTATACATCTTGAGAGTCTCATATTGAATCCTGAGAGTTTGAAGTTTAGCTTGCTTTACCTGTTCATCTCCTTCATAGCTAGTGATCATTTTGTCCCATATTTCTTTTGCTGATTTGAAGTGCATGACCTTCATGAATTCTGTTTGAGATATACTTCCTAATAGAGTACTGACTGCTTTTGCATTTGTTTCATACTTCTTTTTCTCAGCTGGATCTGTAGGAGTAGCTGAAGGAAAAGCATAGCCTGTTTCTACAATGTTCCAAACTTCTGTACCAAGAGATTGAAGATATGCAGTAACTCTTACCTTCCAATAATTGAAATTTGTCCCATCAAAAATCGGTGGCCTGATTGATGCTTCTTTCTCGTAGCTGCTCATGATGAATGATCTACCTTCAAGCGATCAAGCTTCTCTGAAGGACCTGCTCCGATACCAATTGTTGGAAATAATACTGAGAGGGGGGGTGAATCAGTATTATCAGATCAATCAAACTTTTCAATGCTCAGAAATATATACGCTACTTCAGTTAGATGAACCAGCGTGTACACGCTACTGTGATTAAGTAAAACAGCGTATAAGAAGAAAACTCATAATTTAGTTAGCTTATTCTTCAGTTAAGTTCATCAGGACATTATTCACCACATTAACAGTAAGCAGGTGCAGTATAACAGAACAGATCAAAAACCACACACATGAACACCAAGATATAAGGTGGAAACCCAATGTGGGTGAAAACCACCTGCTGCAAGTTGTCTCTATCTTTCTTTAATAAGAAACTTCAGTTTACAATATTTTGTACTGGTGCAGCCTTGTACCAGTACGCAGGCTACAACCTGCAGAAGGCTACAACCTTCTCTCGTTCTCCAAACTTCCTTGGAAGGGAGCTCCAACCCCCCTTTGCTCTTGTACTAGCCAAGATACTAGTACGTAGGTGCTGGCCTACAATCTTCTTTCTTTCAGGTACCACCTTTCATACATTTTCAGACTGGATATTCCTGAAGCACATCATTCAATCTGTAGAACCCAATTCATTCAACTTTCATAACAGATCCATGAAGCATAAAACAACCAATACTAGAATTATCAAACTTTGAATCACTGAACCACTGAACCCTGTCAATCACCAGATACCAGAACCCAGAGCAGTCTACAGAACTCTGCAATAACAGTCAGATCCAACTGCAAAACCCAAAAATAAGCTTTAAGAGATATACGCTACTTCAATGAGCGAAACCCGCGTGTACACGCGTTTTTACTTAAGCCAACCTGCGTACAGATCTAAAAATAGATTCTCTCAACTTGCAGCTGTACCAGACATCAGTTAGATCCAGAACATAATATTGCGACAGTATGCAGATCTAGAAATACGCATAATCAACCATATCATAATAGAGCATTTCAAACCATTAGATCCCGATTTGTCCTTAGATCTAGTCTTCCATCCGCCGATGTGATCTCTCCTTAGCTCATATCAAGCAACCCGAACCCTGCATATCAGATCTCTTTCTCTCTTAGATATTCAAGCCTTGTCGAAAGATGATATTGCCTAATGATCTTCTTCTCCTTATATAGCCTTAGGCCTTTCTCAATACCAAGAGCCAAAACCATAGTAACACAATACCATCAACTTTAAAACTAGGGATCGACACGCCCGTCGAGACATAATGGTCCGAAATCATAGGCACAACTTCCAAGGACTAACCACCATGGACCAAAGGAACCTTTCCATATACACGCGCTTTTTCTGAATCGAACTAGCGTGTACACGCGACTTGGGTTTAACGAAACGGCGTGTATTAGCTTCCTTGGCATGCTGTACTGAGATCTGTCTTCTGATTAAGTTGCCATCACCTGTACCAACCTCTGAGTGAGTTGCCATCAAGGACAACACTTGAATCATAATGCCAACAACGCTTTCATACTATGAATTTCCCAACAAATACTCCAGCAATTCAAGTTCTCTATGACACTTCATAAGTACTTCATCATTACTTATGTTTCCTGCATTTATACATAAATTATCAATCTGAAAATTACAAGTTTCAACAATCTCAACTGTTACTTTACATATCAGCTCTTCAGACTGAATTTCATCTCCTTCTTTCACAAGAAATTGTTCTTGTGTTGTCACAGTTTCAAATATCAATGCATTATCAAATTCTTTTTGCTGCAATACTTCACTGCTTTTCTTATTTAAGAGATATTCTCCATCCTCCTTTACTTCAGAGTTTTTATCTTCAAAAAGATACTCTTCCATACTTCTGACAGCTTCAAAAGATTGCTCATCCTCTGCAAAACCTGTAATCACATCAAAATTATTAGATTCAACAATACAAGGTTTTACCTTTTCCTGTTGGTCTGCATTTGTCCAACAATTCAGAAAGTCATCAATAATTCCTTCTTCTTCACCCAGAACTTCACCCTGCTCTGGTTCACAAATGGATACTTCCATTTCCAATTCAGCTTCTCTAAGTTCTTCAGACCTCAATTGAACACCCAACACCTGTTCAAGTTTCATCATCTCTTTTGGTAATTGCATATTCACCTACTGACTTCTCTTCTTTTGTAGCCTTCTCTGTGAGTTATGCCACCTCACTGGGTTTTTCCTCAAGTATCATCATCAATGCATTGAGTTGTTATTTCATTTTTGCATTCTCTCTTGACTCATCCTCATGCCATTTGCCTTGACATCCTCTTCCTTCACCTCCATTCTACTGTGGTCTTCTTCAGAACCTCTACTATGACTATCAGTAGCCATCTTCTTCTCTATCTTTGTGAGCTCCTTACTCACTTACTATGAGCTGCATTAAAGCCTCTACAACAACAAGTCTTCCCTGCTGCCACTTACCTCACCAAGCTCTCCTCACTCAGTCTTTTGGTAAGAAATTGGTTCTCTATCTTTGGAACCTCCTTTGAGCACTCTTCTCTGCTCCTTTAGGCTTCAACTCATCTGCACCTTCTCAAGAACACAATTGTCCTCTTGTATTTAAATCACCATGGAATACTTGGTTCTGACCACTTCTTCTTTCGCTTAGAAATTCTTACCAGTTTCCTTCATTACCTTGGCAATTCTACCCACATCCTTTGTGGAATTTCCTTTGTGAGCTACAACAATACCTTTGCAGTAACAAGTCTCCTCCTTGCTACATATGCTTCACTAAGCTTCTCTCCTTTTAGCACAATGTTTGAGCATTTCTCTGGTTCTTTCCTTTGGAACCAATTGAGCACTCCTTGCTCTAGATTGCTGCAATCTTCTCACCTCCTTATGATGTTACCTGTGCATCATGGAAAATTTTAGGGGCTAATGTTCGCCCAGTGAGCTAATTTTCCATTATTTTTCCACAAACAAGATTCGCCAATTTCCAATTTTATAAAAGAGGATTTGCCCAAATTTTAGAGTATAAAATTATTTTACCTTAAAAATCGCCAACATTATAGAGAGCCTATATATAAAATCATTATAAATTTGAATAATTTTACAGATATATCAATAAAAATTTTATAGTTTGCTTATTAGGGATTAGTGATATTCGCCAATGTTTTTAAACTTCAAGAAAATTTTCCATCCTTAAAATTTTCCTTGCTGTGCATCAATATAAAATCCATACATTCTTCAATCTTCAAATCAAATTAAACAAAACATGTCATCTCACCTTCAAGATCTCTGCATGATCTTGTTCCACCATTTACCTTTACTTTGAATGGATTGTCCTCTTTTTCTTGCATCTGCAAGTTCTGCTGCACTTTGTCTCTGTGTGCCTACTATTTCTCAGATTAAAATTTGATCCTTCCTCTTTGCCTACATACACATCTTAAAACACATCTATGTTCTAAGTCCCTTTCTACAGAAATCCCTTATTCTATTCTGCTATCAATTGTTCCAATAATAATTAGGCTCTGATACCAAATGACGTAGGGTTACCCTTGCTTTACCCACAATTTGCATGGATTATGCATACATCCTGTGTGTCCTAGGAATTTTAACTCATCAAGGAGTCAACATCTTCACCCATCAATGGTTAATGCCCTAGTAATTAACCCTCTGTGGAATAATTCATTAAAAACCCATCATAGCCTAACTCCCAGGCAATATCCACTTAACAGAACTTTCAATCACCCCTTATCCTTCATCTTTGACTTTATTAAATCCCTTCTCTTAAATCCTTCCTGTCGGGAGATTATAACCCTTCTAAACCTTCAATCATTCATTATCGGGTTCGTACAACCCTTATAACCCTTCATTAAATCTTATTCCTGCATATATAACCAAGCCCCACCTTTTCCTTTGGTTAATTCAGACTTAACCATAAAACCTTCATATCAGCACTTTAATCCCTTTAAACATATTACAAAGGAAATACATTCAAAACATACCTTTCCACCTTTGGTATGACCTCTGCACGTTTCTTGATGCACACCTTTATCGCAATAAGGGTTCGCTCCTTCGTGGGTCATATTACACATAAACCTCCTCTGTATCCGATATGTAATTATATTCCGAATCTCAAAATTATTAAACGCCACCACTATAACTCTATCGGGTCCACTCCTTTAGACCTTTCTTTCAGCGCTCTGTCGATCTCTGTCCACCTCCAATTTTCGATTAAACCTTTATTGCTATCGAAGTTTCATAGTCACCGGCCTTTGACTTCTGTCTAATGCAATTGTGATTGGATCACGACTGTTGATCAGGTTCCCGATCCAATGGGCAATATCTCTTCTCGATGCAAAGTTGCCTTCCATTCCTCTTCTGTTGATTTGTGCTTAGCAGATCCAACGGTCCACAATTATTTCAGGATGACAACAGGCCCGATAATTAACATCGTTTTGGACCCGATGAGATTTATCAACTCCCAACTTAATAAAGTTTGGGTCCGCCCCTTTTGGTTAACGTTCGGTCAACTTCCACCCGATGACCATAGATGTTATATCATCGACGGCTGCGATGCTACGCTACACAATTTAATCCCAGTCGTTGATCACCAAGATCCAACAGCTACGGATCACCGACACTCCATTTCTTTCGCCCTTCTATTTACTTGGTTTTTTGCCATCTCTTCAAGGTTTCTATGGTTTTCCGGGTTTTCTAAAGGTTTTCCTTTCGCCCTCAATTCACTTCCGCTTGAGCTCTACTTCATGATTTCTTTTATCACTGTCCTTTTTGGCCTCTAATTGGTCCTTCGAATGGTTCAAAGATCCATATGATCCTCTGTCATGCTCTCCTCTTCTCTCTGTGTTTCACCACGGCTCCGCCTACATATAATTATTACACAGAACTCTGATTCATATTGAATTTATCATTCAATCACTCGAACACACATTGAGACTCTGTCTCTTAGGCCTGATTTTATAATATTAGTGGCCTTTGTTTACATTATGTCTGTAGGCTCAAAACCACACTCTATCCATCTATCTTGCCTCTCTAAAACATCTAACTCTTGTCTCTGCCTTTTAGGCTTACATTTATACAAAGGGATTCTAAAACAAATTTTGGTTTAGATCCATGAATTCCTTAGAAAAATTCCTAAATCTCTTCCTTGTTCCTAAAACTCCTCTCTAATCCCTAAATTCATGAACTGACTCCTAATCTAAGATTTACAATCAATTCTCAAATCCCTCAATCTCTCAACTATCCTAAATCTCTCATGTTCTCCTATATTTGATAACATTTACAAATAAGCCTCACAATATTAAATTAATTCCCTATTTTAGATTCTCTCATTAAAATCACTCAAAACATTAATAATTACATTTAATTCACTCTTAGGAAACCAACTTCCTTGAAAACACAATACTCCTATGTCTACTAAAATACAATGAGTTTTCTTGGCCTGAATGCTCCTGCATCATAATCTTGATGATGCAACTTTGTTTATCAAGAAATTTGGAAAAATAGTTGTATATGTTGTAGTGTATGTAGATGATATTCTGATGACAGGGAAAAATGAGAGGTATGTTTCATCCATAAAGAAAGAATTGAGTAAAGGTTTTGAAATGAAAAATTTGGGTTATGTTCACTACTATCTTGATATTGAAGTAACTCAACATCTAAAGTTTATATACTCTCTAAGAAGTAAATTGGAGTTGTTGAACATGTTTGGCATGGCTGAGTGAAATCCTTTGACGAATCCAATGGAACAAAACTTAAAGCTCACATCCACTAAAGGAAAAGAATTTAAGGATGCAACGAAGTATACACAACTCATTGGAAGTATCAACTACCTGATTACTACCAGACTTGACATTTCATTTGTTGTTGGAAACCTCTCCAGGTTTATATAAAATCCTTCTGAGGGTCACTGGCCTGCTGAAAAAAGAGTTCTAAAGTACTTGAAAGAAACTCAAGACTTTGGAATCAAGTATACACAGGTGGATGAATTTAGCTTGACTGGATACTCTCATTCAAATTTGGATGGAGATAAAGAAACTAGAGTATCTACTTTAGGTTATGTTATGAGTCTTGGATTAGGAGTTGTCTCGTGGAGGTCACAAAAAAAATCAGTTCCAATATATTCCACAACTGAGGCAGAATATGTGGCAGCAACTGAAGCAACAAAGGAAATTGTGTGAATTAGGAAAATTCTCGAATATTTGAAGGAGAAACAAGTGCATTCAACTACTCTTTTGATTGATAACACTTCTCCAATAAAGTTGGCTAAGAACCCAAAGTTCCATGATCAAACAAAGCACATCAATACAAAATACCATCTGATTCGACATCATGTTGAGGTCAAAACAATCCACCTACGACATTGTTCCACAAATGAGAATATTTCAGACATCTTCACCAAACCACTTGGAAGGGAAAAATTTGAAAGATTCAGAATGATGCTTGGACTCACCAACATCACTTCAGATTAAGGGGGGAATGTTGAACACCTAATTTTTGGGATTAGGAATCCTATGTAAATATTTTAAATATGAAAATAAGAGAGTTGGAAGAAGAAGATACATTGGGAGATGAAACCCAATAGTCTCCCTCCCCTTGTATATAGGCACATTCTATCTTAATGAAAAAGCAATAAGTTATTCGTGGAGTTACTCCTAGTCTGAAAATTGCAACCATATTTTTCATGTATATCTCATTTTTCATGTAGCACATTCCATCGAAAGTATGGTACTCCCTGGGTGGGGATATAAATTATGCATCCAATAAGTGATCCCATTCTAAATTTGAGTAAAACTATTGGGAGTAAGTTGAAAATACGAGTTGAAAAAGTAGTTTTTTTATATCTTTTTACTTTTTTACTCCAAAAATGGTGAATCATCTCCCATGGTTGAAATCATCATCTTGAATCCTATTAGTTCCTATAAAGTTGATTTTGGTTTTACATTTTTGTTTTGAGGCCCATTTTAGACCTCAAAATTTCTCTAATCAAAATTATCTTCAGAAAGATCTAGAAATTGATGAATACTTCTGCAAAGAAACTATCAGTACTTTAAGTGCAAGGGTTACAAGCTTGAATAGTAGCCTCAGAAGGGATTACAATTTCCATCAAAACCTCAACGGAAACAAATAGAGGCTTGCTAGTGAAGAAAAGTCAAATGTTTAAGAGAAATGAATGAATAATGACACCATTGATCACAAAAGAAGTGATTTATTTCTAAGCTTGTTGATAAAATAAAGAATTGGTGGGACCCTATTTAATAATTGATACTATAATTTTCACTAAAGACCAAATGCAAGAGAAATTGGATGCTCTTAATATCACATGGGTTAATGAGTATAATGACCTTACTACTTTCTCTCAAAAAGAAGTTGAAAATTGGTTAATACACTTTCTCAACAAAAATGAAGATCAATTTGATATAATCCATTATTTATGCTTTGAATTGAACTATATCAAGGATGAGTTGCTCGAACTAAAGGTCAAGCACAACTTGACAATTATACAATTGTGAGATTGCACTAAACAATGGTTAAAGAAGGATTTGGTCAAAGTATCCAAACCCAATTCATAGGAAATAGTTACAATAGACTTTAGACCACCTCGAACACACACACACACACACACACACATATCTGCTAAATCTTTTCCATTTCTTCTCAATTAGTAGCCATTTGACCTTTCCTTTTCAAAGTTTTAAACATCAAAAGTCTATTCCTAACCATGTTTCCTCTTTTCTTCCGGGTCTTTCTGGTCTATATATGGTCCATGGGAGCCCCATCCTATTTTTTAAGGGAAATTTTTTTTCTTATTTTCCAAATATTACAAATCTTTATTTAAATCATTTGTATATTAAAAAAAAAACTAGAGAACTATTTCGGTCACATAAATAGTGATATATGAAGACTTTGAGTTTAAGGCATGATATTTTGAGAGTGTCTCTCTTCAATTCCTTTATGATTTAAATTAAATGTCATGTTAATTTCTCTACATATGTGGTCCTTTTACTTTCATCTTGCCTGATGATATGTTTTACTTTACTTCATGCTATGCTAGAAATGTTGTGTTGTGAGTTTCTCATTCTTTTCTTTTGAGTCTTGTATAATTTTAATCTTTGTGAAAGTTTGTTTTTAATATCCATATTCCTATATGAGGGATTTGTTTCTTTTTGTATTTATTGTATCATATTAAAGAGGAATACCACCTCTTTAAAAACGTAGAAGTATTATTCCTTGTAATCTTATCATCAAGGATACGAACAGTCCTAGAGATAAACAAAGAGATGAGTCCAAGGGTGGCCAATGGGAATTTGTATAGTAGTAATCTCTATGAATGATATTGTGGATATTTATTTTGAGTAGTTGTGGTCTTATATTGGGCCTTTATTTGCTTATGTATTTATTGTATCACATTAACAAGTAGTACCAACTCTTTAAAGATGTAGAAGGATTATTCCTTGTATTGATATCTCCAAGGCTTTGAATAATCCTAGAGATCAACAAAGAGTTAAGTCCAATGGTGGCAAGTGGGCATTTTTCTTAGATTCACATTCTATTATTTTGAATCTTCTATAATTGCAATCTCTATTAATGTTATTGTGAATATTTATTTTGAATATCCCTAGTGCTATATCAAGCATGTATTTATTTGTGTATTTATTGCATCAAATTAAAGAAGAATACCATTTTATTTACAAGTTGTTAAGGATGGAATTGCAAGGAGGTGAGCACAGAGCGAAATGCAAGGTGATCAACTAGGGTTTCAGATAAGTTTCAGGGGTTGATCTTCATGGAGAGCCATAGAGGAGGGAGCCCCACTCCCTCCTACAAGGAGGCAGTAGCAAGCAGAGGCAAGAAACCTCTTGAGAATGCCAGAGGTACTGTTGCGGAAGGGAAAAGGAATGTGGAAGAAGAGACAATAGGAACCAAAAATAAGGAAAATATTAGCACTAAAGACAAGGAGGAAGAAGACAAAAAATAGGGATCTCAAGATAAAAAACAAAAGGGACCTTGCAAATGCAAAGCTAAGTTCACACCCAGAGTAGTCTTAAATGATCCAGCTCTGCAGGCACACAGAGATCACATGCGAACTTATGCTATCATCTGTAAGTTCATGGGAGTATGGCCCACTAAAAAAGCTTTACAGACATGGATCAAATACCACTGGAAACCTAAAGGGAGCATAGACCTACATCTCAGGTCAAAGGTTTCTTCATGGTGGTGTTTACAAATATTGAAGACAAAGACAGAGTGTTTGAAGGAGGGCCCTACTTTTATGCAGCAGCCTCTATATGTGGCCTTGGATGATGAATTTTGTCCCAGAACGGGAGACTTTCACTTCGGTACCGGTATGGGTAAGGCTCTACTCTCTACCTCTTGATTATTGGCAAACTGAATTGCTAGCTGCCATAGGCAATAAATTAGGGCGTTTTGTCAAAGCTTCTGAAGCTACCAGAAGGGGAAAATATACGTCCTTTGCTAGGATTTGTGTGGAAATGGACCTATCAGGAGCTCTTTCAGATGAGGTGATCCTGGAAGTTTTTGATGAAGAATGGATACAAACAATAGACTATGAGCATATTTTGTTCAGATGTCGTAGATGTCATGAACATGGGCATCTATTCAGAGGTTGCCCTGTTAGTAAAGTAGTAAATAAAAGCAAAGCTAACACAATGAAGGATACAGACAGGTTTCACAAAGTGATTAATAAAGGAAAAAGCGGCAAGAGAGGGACAAAGTTACATCAAAATGAAGGGCAACAGGTCAGTCAGAACAAATTCCACGTTCTGGAAGAAGAAGAAGAGACCACAAAAGAAGATCAAGTAATGGGAGGAAGTCATGAGGAAAAGGAGGTAGAAGAAAAGGGCGAACAAATGGAGGATATTGATTTTCAGAAAGCGACCATGATTAGTGATACAGAACTAGAGATGGATCAGGAAATGACCCAGAGTGAAATGGAGCAGGAGGATCGTGAACTTCAGGAGATTCTTGATAAATAACATCTAGATCTAAAAGGGTTCTTGATTCAGGGAACCACAAGAGGGGTGGATTTGTTGCCTCAAGAAGAGCTCAACAGAATACAACAACTATTCTTATGGAAAACTTAGGCCAAAGGTGTGGAGAAGGGGAAAAACATTGACAAGCAGGACAACAGAGGTGTGAAAATGATGAAAACAACTCCTGGACTAGCTACTAGAAACCCAGGAAAGAAAAGAGGTAGAAAAAAGCAGAATGAACTCTTGATGGAGTGTGGAAAGCTAATGATAGACTCAGGTAAGATGAAAGACCTAGCTAGCTATTCCTTCACAAATCTTTAATTATGAAGTTCACATCTTGGAATATTAGGGGTCTAGGAAGTAAAAGAAAGCAAAGATTGCTTAGTAATAGAATGAAACAAGCAATGTCGGATATTATCTTCATCCAAGAAACGAAGTGTTCCATTCAGAAATTAAGACAAATTCATAGCAAATGGCTCAGTAGATTTGAGTTTTTAGAAGTCAAAGCAGAGCACACAGTGGGGGGAATTCTCACCCTTTGGAATCCCCTGAAAATTGACATAATAGATGCGGAGGCATCAAGGAATTATTTATCAGTAGTTATTCAACCTGTAGGAGAGAGGAATACCTATCTAGTCACGAATGTGTATGGCCCTCAAAGAATGGATGATAAACTCAGGTTCCTAGATTCTCTTGTGGACCTCAGGGACAGACACACAGGAATTCCCTGGATCATGGGAGGGGACTTCAACATGATCAAATCACTTTCGAAGAAAAAAGGGGGAACCAGAACTCTTAGCAAAGACTCTTTAGAGTTTCGAACCTTTATAGATAATATGAAACTAGTAGATACAGATATGAATAAGGGCCTCTTTACCTGGAACAACAAAAGAGGAGGAGAAGCCCACATAGCATCCAAGTTAGATAGATTTATTATCTCAGAGGATCTTATGCTAACAGATCAGGAAGTTATAGCGAGAGTTCTTCCATTTGGAGGCTCAGATCACTGGCCGGTTCAATTGGAGATCAAGGGCATTGGTATTCCCAGGAACAGACCTTTCAAATTTGAAAACATCTGGTTGACCCACCAAGATTTCATAAGCAATATTGAAAAATGGTGGTCAGAAGATTTGCAGATCCAGTGGACAAGCATGTTCCTACTTCATAAAAGACTTAAGCACATCAAGCTTCGACTCAAAGATTGGAACAAGAAGGATTTTGGCAATATTTTTGAGGAAAAAAAATCTGTTGAAAACAAAATGCAGGTTCTCAACCAAGCTCTGATCATGGAAGGCTTTGATAAAGTCAAAAGTGATCAAGTTGATAAGCATCATCAAGATTGGGAAAATCTATGTAAACAAGAGGAAATTTTTTGGAGACAAAAGTCCAGAGTTCAATGGCTAAAAGAAGGAGAATGTAATACAATTTTTTTTTACATATCCACCATTGCCAATAGAGCTTACAACAAAATCTCTTTGATAAAGAATGAGGAGGGGGAGCTTCAGAAATCCCATGAGGCCATAGAAGCGATGTTAGTCCAGCACTTCCAAGGTATAACTTAGGAGAACAGTTCGGACAGAGAGCATTTCATCATCGAGATAACCTGTCATATACCGAAGTTGGTATCCAGAGAGGATAATTTCAACCTTAACAGGCCAGTAACGGAAGAGGAGATCAGTGAAGTCCTCAAAGATATGCAGAATGGCAAAGCACCAGGCCTGGATGGTTTCAATGTGGATTTTTTTAAAGCTTGCTGGAATATAGTTAAACAAGATATTTTGCAGGTTGTGGAGGATTCCAGGGTGAACAGAACCATCCTGAGAGTGCTCAATACCTCCTTCATCGCCCTGATACCTAAACAAGATAACGCTCAAACACCGGAGAAGTATAGACCCATAGCTTTATGCAATGTGGTTTACAAGATAATATCCAAGGTAGTGGCCAACAAACTCAAACCTCTACTCCCTGTTCTGGTTTCAGGGGAACAATCTGGTTATGTGGAAGGTAGACAAATTCTTGACAACATCATTCAAGCTCAAGAGGTGGTTCACTCTTTATCAAGCAAGAAGCAGGCAGGCATGATTATGCAATTGGATATAGCCAAAGCTTATGATAAAGTGAACTGGCTCTATATCAAAAGAATTCTTATTGCTTTTGGATTTGATCATAACTGGGTCAATGGGTAATGGATCTAGTGACTTCTCCCAACTTTTCAATTTTAGTAAATGGTTCTCCCTCTAAGATTTTTAATCCTTCAAAAGGACTCAAACAGTGAGACCCACTCTCTCCCTTTCTCTTCATCCTCATGATGGAAGGACTAGGACGGTCTATCAAGCATGCCAAAGTTACAGGAAAGATCAAGGGCCTGCAACTAACTGATAATGGTCAGGCCCTAACTCACCAACAATTTGTAGATGATACCATGTTACAGGGAATTCCTACAGTCAAAGAAGCTTCAGCCTACAAAAAAATCCTGAATCTCTTTGCCTTGGCTTCAGGTATGGAAGTTAATCTCTCCAAATCAAAAATCTTTTTCTTCAATACCAATATTGCTATTTAGAAAAATATCTCCAGAATTCTAGGTTTTCAAAGGGATTTTCTGCCATCTAAATATTTGGGGGTCCCTCTCACTGCTAAACCAATGCTCAAGAGCATTTGGGAACCATTGATCAATAAGTTGCAGGATAAGGTCAGTAAATGGACCAGCAGATCTTTAAATCTTGCTGGCAGGTTGGTGCTTACAAAAGCAGTTCTGCAAGTAATCCCTATATTTATGCTATTAGCCCTCCCAGCTCCAAAAGGAGTCTTACAGCAATTCAGAAATATTCAAAGAAACTTTCTTTGGGGAAAGGAGGAGAATAGGAAAAAATGGGCCTTAGTGTCTTGGGATAAAATTTGTAAACACAAAAACCATGGAGGGCTAGGCTTGGATGATCAGGAAATTCTCAACAACGTTTTAGGGGCCAAACTTTGGTGGCGTTGGGTTCAGAATCCAAAGGCCCAATGGGCAAATATATGGAAAGAAAAATATGCTAGCTCCTGGAAAAATAGTGATCTCATAAGAATGTCAGGAATCATAAAGGGCTCACACATCTAGAACAAAGCCTGGGAGAATAGAAGTCTAGTTCAAGAAAATAGTTTCTGGGAAATCAGAGAAGGAGATCTAGCTCTTTTCTGGGAAGACAAGTGGCAACAAGAACCAATTCTGTTAAAAGAGGGCTTCTTTGACCTTAAGCAGGAGACAGATACCCAAGAATTAATTAAGGTAAAGGACTACTGGGATCATACTCATCATACAGAAAAATGGAGAATCTGGAGACACATTGATTGCAGAAATAACAATCCCCTAAAAACAAAAGCAGAGGAACTCATGAAAATGGTGGAACAAAGGAAGATCTTAGTATCAGGGGGGCAAGACCAACTAAGATGGGGCAATAATAAAGAGGGAACCTTCAATCTTAAGGAAGCTAAAGGTATTCTCCAAGCGAGGGACCCCCAGGTTCCGGACAAAAAATGGCAGAATCTATGGAGGCACCAAGGGTGGATGAAAATCAAACTCTTCATGTGGTTGGTGCATCACAAGAAAATCTTAACTTGGGATAATATCAGGAAAAGGGGGGTTCTGGGGCCTTCAAGATGCCAGCTCTGTGAAGCTCAAGAGGAAACAATTGAGCATATACTCAATAGCTGCATGTTTACCTCCTGGTTATGGGACATATTTGCCACTATCTTTCAACAAACCGACAGGGACAGAGGGAGTATCATTAATACCCTCAATAATTGGAGGAGAAATTTTTCGAATCATGATTTTCTCAATTCAACTTGGGCCCTAACACCAAGCTTCATCATATGGAATGTTTGGAAAGAGAGGAACAAAAGGATTTTTAAGGATGAAAAGAATCCTCCACAACGACTGCTGGAGCTGATCCTGAAACAGCTGAAGGAGACAGTGAGTTCCTCTATTCGCAACTACCCTAAAAATCCTCCCTCAGATATAGATATAAAAATTCTCAGGCAGCTGGGTATGCAGGGACTCACTCTTCAAGGCTTAGACAGAAAGGTTATCTCAAAGGACACGGAGAAGGATTTTTGGCATCCTCCCCCAGAAGGATATTTGAAATACAACATTGATGGGGCTTCAAAAGGAAACCCAAGAACTGCTGGGTATGGAGGAGTCTTAAGGGATGAAGAGGGAAGTATCATCTGCATCTTCCACTGTCACTTAGGAATAGCCACCAATAATATGGCTAAACTAATGGCTTTGGAGCATTGCTTAGAATTGCTGAGTCAAAACAACTGCTCGAATGTAATAATAGAAGTGGACTCTAAGTTTACCATCAACTCGGTGAAAAGAATTAGTAGTGGAACAGCTCCGGAGAAAGTCTCCAAACACTGGAAACTAATCCGAGTTTTCCAAAGAATTCAGGGTCATCTCCAAGGTCTTCGCACTATCAGTTTCTACCATGTTCAAAGAAAGGCCAATAAGCTGGCGGATCTTCTTGCCAACCAAGGTGTTAGCTGCACTAAAGACAGGGTTTCGATTGAGTGGAAGGAGCTGAGACAAAGTAGACTGAGAGCACTTTGTTTTGAGCAAGCAGAAGAAGACAGGGTCGTGTTTAAAAACAAAGCCACAGAGGCGAGCTTGAAGTGTTTATCCTCTGTATGCGTCTAAGGTTTCTGGAAATCTATTTTTGGGTGGGGGACAAACCACTGTTGGTCGAGGAAAATCTAGGGATCAGTGGAACTGATATCATTGGTTATCAGATGGTCAATCAGGGGGGTTCTAGGTTTAGGCGAAGGAAAAATGAATGTGGAACATGACTCCAAACTTTCCGGCAGCAGGTTTACACAGAACTTTGGGTTCCGGGAAGTAAAACTGCTTCCTGGGCAGTTTTTGGCTGATCGCACCGCTCTCAAATGAAAACTGGTTTTTGCGATTTTGGAGTGATCCCATACAACGTTCAACATGTGGCAAGGAGGTGGTTTCATATACCGCCCTCCATCGCACACTATCGTTCGGTCATCTTGTTCAATGTGAAATCCATATAATCCGTTGGATCTCGCAGCGTGGATCAACGGTCATGATCGTTCGTGCTGTTTTGTGGGGCGGGAACGTTATACACCGGTCATCTTCGCTGGATGATCTACTCCTTGGTCGTTGGATTGGGTGCAGAGATGGACAGCTCAGATTCTTGGGGCTTTTTGTGGGGCCGGGGTGTGAAATATTCCAAGGGTTTTCTTTTCCCTCCAAACTTAGGATACAAAAAGGGTTCGTTGTCCTCGAGTTAAGAGGTTTTTTTTTGTAAGGCCGTATATTTAGCCTTAGGGAGGTAGCTTTTTTATTTTTCCTGTTTCCTCGGCGTCGGGTGGATGTGTGTAATTATTGTAAACTAATTTTGGCTTAATGAAATAGAATGACAGACACTTGCTTAAGCAAAAAAAAGAAGAATACCATCTCTCTAAAAAAATAAAGGGATTATTCCTTATAATTTTATCCTTAAGGCTTTGAAAAATCCTAGAGATCAACAAAGAGTTGAGTCCAATAGTGGCCAATAGGCATTTATCTTAAGTTTCAGACATGCAATACTCTTAAGTGTTGGACATGCATTTCTCTTAAGCCTACCAATGTTTTTCTTAATGTTGAGCATGCATTTTCCTTAATCGCAGTAGGCAAACTAAGGCCCGAGTGTGCATTTTGTGCCTTGGGTGAGTATATCTCGCATGTATTCGGAATCAATTTTTATGTATTAGGTGTGCATTGGTGGAAGCCTAGTGGCATGTATTTAGTATGTTATGCATGCATTTTATGGGCATTTTAATCAGGGTTGGGCATGCAATTTGTGATTTGGGCACACAGTTTGTACCTATGGGCATGCACTGGTGGAAGCCTTATGGCGTGCATTTAGTATGATACACATGGATATTATGGGCATGTTGTCAAAAAATTGAGAAAGTTTCAAAAGGGCACAATTTTGTGCCTAAAAATAAGAAGTGAACAAAGCCTATAACATTGGAAATATTTTGAGATGAGTCTAACTGTGGCCCTAATTATAAGTCTTAAAATGATGTTATAAATTAGAAAAAATTTGGGACCCTCCTCATTTCCTCATTTCCTTTAAGGGAACCTAGGAAATGAGTTGGGTTCATTAATTGTATCCAATGCATCATAACCATGGCCTTTAATATACAACACTTTTATATTTATTTTTTAAAATTATTGTTTGCTCATTGAAACTCCAACAAATGACTATCATCAAATGCAAAAATATTTTCCAGGTTTGTGTCAAAATTTCCCCAAGCACGTTGTTGCTCCAACACCCACCTTTGATGGGATTTACCCACACCTCATTGCCACTCTCACAAACTTTACCCACACCTCATTGCCACTCATATGGATAATGCATGATAGTGCATCGTGAAATGGCATACGACTACCATTTTTGAGGTTGAAGTTTTGTCACTATATGTTTTGGACATGTGATGAATTCCAAGTAGATTGAACCTCTATATAAATTCCAGATGGTATCCATGAGCATCAAATGTGTGACCATTAGTAGCAACCGCAGTGCACATGTTTGATGAAATTTTATGGTATTAAGTCTTCCCTAGTTACCATGGTAGTACTTGTTCATTAAACATATGAAACTATGTCACAATTTTCATAAGATATTGCAATGAAATTTCAATGGAGTAAGTCTCCCCACGTCTTCCATGTGGAAAATTGAAGCTCTATGTAAATTCCATGTGGTAGTCTTCGTTTATCAAATGTACGACTTTGTGTTGTAACTATGACGAACTATTGCAACAAAAAATTGGTAGAGTAAGTCTCCCCACATTTACCACATTGTATATCAAACTTTTGTATAAATACCATGTGAAAATCATGAAATTCAAACGTACGACCTTCGATTGCAACTATGATGAAAATTTTCGACAAAAAATTGGCAGATTAAGTCTCACTAGTTTCCATGTGGTGGTCCTTCATCAAATGTATGACCATATGTAGCAATGGAATTAACATGTTTCAATGAACATTTGTAAAATTAAGTCTTCCCACATATACAACATGGAAATCTTTTATGTAGAACACACAACAACTAGACTTATATATCTCAATTTCAACTAAACTATCGTGATGAACCAAGCTAATATGCTTTGTCAAAATTCCATTATTCATTCATTCAAACAGTGTTGGTAAAGTATCAAAAATCATGCCTTAATTTATAGTACCTCTAACAAAAGGATCCTACCATATGATTTAAAGGATGAAAAATTGGTGCTTTACATGCCATGCTCCCAATTAGAGAGGATGTGAGTGCAAGGAAAAAATATTGTATCTATATGAAGTATATATTGACAATGACAGGGAGACAAGTGATTTGTCTCCATCTAACATGGATTCAAAAGTTTTATATGAATATTCCAAAAATATTGGAAAATATAGCTATCGTAATGTCACTCCAACACTATATATTTCATGATGATAGGAATTTCTCAACCCAAAATTGTGAAGGCTTTTGGCTACATTAAAATTACCAAATTAAAAGTGTAACACCCATGTTTTGACCCCTTAATAAAAATGTACATTTATAAATACCATGGACAAAAAAGATCCAAGTTATTTATTGTGTAATGTCGAATATTGAAAGTAATAATAAAATAAAAATACATCACCAATTACATATGAGAATGACAATAAAATGTTGGAGCTATGACTCCATAAGAGAGGAATGCAAAGGCAAAGGGGATTGGGGGGATGGCAAAGGAACAAAGCCAAAATATATTATTATGTTCCTAAGTCAAATATCTTTACATTATTTCATTATAAGTCTTGATTTATGATATCAACCTTCTGTTTAGTTACTAAAATAGTTACATGGGTTTCCTTGAAAATCATGTGATCAGTTGGGAACATGCATACATATACCTTTTTTTTGGGACTTGTCCATCATTCTGCATAATTCTTTGTCATTTTTTTGAATAGTGTATAAGGAAACCTAATCCAATCAGTTAAGCCCTAGACAAAGACCCTTTTTAACCATCAAACCCCATGAAAATCCTTGGATATTTAGTTATATTTATGTTAATATATTAGTGTTATTGGCTAAACAATTTAATTGTAATTGTACTCTTTGTCTCTTATATATATATGAAGGAGACCTAGTTTTAAGATTATACCATCTCATTCTTGTACAGCTATTCTATCATAAAAGGAGTCTCCCCCTTCAAAGAGACTTATATTTCATTATTACATCTATTTCCCAAGGCATGGAGATAATACTCCTTATGTTTTTAGAGCATTCTCGTGTTTGTTTTTCCTAAACTTTGGTATCATAACAAATAATCCTAGTTTTTTTTTTTCTCTCTCTCTCTTTCAATCAAGACATCTTGTCATATTCATTATAAGTTTATTTTGGAAGCTCAAAATAGTTAAATATTCAAAATATTGAGGAGACATACTAGGATTTGCATGGTAAAAATTCTAGGTTCTAGTTCACTATACTTCCAAAGATATAGTCTATTGAAGATAGGGTTTGTGATTAATCCTAAAATAATTTTTAAACAAGTCATCCTGAAATTTTTGTTCTAACTTTTTTCTAGGAAGTTTCAGATAGTGAAATTTTTAGGATAATAAGGTGAAATATTAGGGTATAGGTGGTAAAACTTCCAAGTTTTGTTTCATTATACTTTCAAGGATACAACCTATGGAAGACAGTGTTTGTAACTAATCTTGAAATCAATATTAATTGAGTCATATTGAAATTTTTAGTATAGGTTTTGTTTGGTGAAGTTTCAAACTTTTAAATTTTTGAAATCCAAAGAAGATACATAAAATTATGTGTGAAAAAATTCTTAGAGTTTGAATCATTATACTTTATGAGATATATCTTGTGGAAGTTAGGATTTTTACTAGTCCTAAAATTAGTCTCAAACTAATTATTTTGGAATTTTTACTCCAATTATTTTTGGTGAAGTTTCAAACTTGAAATTTTTAGGAGTTTAACAAGATATATCAAAGTACTAAAGGAAAAATTTCAAACTCATAAAATCTCAAATTTCATAGATTCATCATGACAATGATCGATCATATAGACAACCTCCAAATTAGGGTTTGAAAGGTACATAACTTACAATTGGTATAATATTTTAATTGAAGAATTGTTTTGTGGTTCAAAATTTGTAATTGAGAAAAAAGAGGAGCATTATTATTTTCCTTGCATGGCTAAGGGTTTTTTCAAAATATTACACCCATTAAACCTACAAAAATCTCATCCATGACTCATGAAGAAAATGAAAAGATTCAAAACCAACTATCCAAATTGGAAACTTGAATTAATTAATTGAAAGATATATCAATGAAAAAGAATGATTCGATAAATAAAGAATGAAAGACGGAGAAAAATGGATGAGAAAAAAGAAAAAAAAAGAAAGGAAGATGGAAGAATTAAAAAGCTTGATGTCAACCATCTTCTTACTAATAGATGAGAAGTTACCTAAAGGTAATATAGGGAATCTTGAAAATAAGTATAAAAATATTGTTGAACCATAGTCACATATGGAGAATATTTTTTAAAATGTGGAGAACATGAAGATGAAGTCCCATAATCAATATCATTCATCACTTCGAGATCCACCTCATAGGAGGTTCAACCCAACACCAAGGAACTACTTAATTCCAATGATCTATATGATGAAGTTTGATGGTAAAGATCCTATAACATGGATATTCCATATGGAGCATTTATTTAACTTACACCTAGTGTCAGCCTTACAAAAGTTAAATCTTGTATCCTTGTATTTAGAAATGACCACTTTATCTGGTATCAATGGATTTGTGGGAAAAAAATGGATTCCATTATCTCTTGGTCTATTTTTATAGACCAATCCATTAATTTTATTCTAGATGATATCACAGTGAATGTTTATGCTTTTATTTAGCATAAAATTGGTCTCCCTAGATTGAGAAATAAAGATGAATTGTTCAAGTTAGGGATTATAAATAAAGAAAGTCAACAATAAATAATAAATTAATTAAAGGAGAAGTGGTTTTCCATGTAATTTATTCAAGAAGAGAAGTGGAAAGCTAAAATCAAATAATATAAGAAACAACTTACCCATACAAAAACCTAGAGAAGGAAAGCTTGTGAGTTATCTATGGAAACATTGATTTATAGAACTCCATCTTGTGTCCACCCTATTTTCTTGTGTGAAAGATAGACTATTTTTAGACTCCAACAGTTGGAAATAAGGCAATCACATGAAATCCACCAAGTTCAAAAATTTCTCAACATATTCTTCTCCTCTAATTCACATTACCAAAAATTACTTTGTGAATTTTATCAATTCAATTTCATTCTCTAGGAAAACTCTCAGTGGAATCCTAAACACTTAAATTGGGGATGTCAACTTCAAACCTTCTCATTTTCTATCTATATTCACATAAAATGGAAAAAGGACATGTATTTTTATGCAAGAAGTGAAGCTAATTCAAGTTTGGTTATTCATGATGAACAATCATTCAAGTGTTGAATGGTTATCAACCGACATCAAGAGAACTTAGTAACCCTAGGATCATCAAATATCATCAAAGAATTGTTATCACCAACCATCAAGAGGTATATAAAACTCATTCTATAGAATATTTATTGATTTCACATGATACACGAGATATAATTCCCATTATCTTAAGAAATATACACCCAATGGGGCAACCTTACTTCAACCTAGCATCAATAAGGGCCATGTGTTTTTTGAATTCATTAAGAATGCATGAAATTATAAATATATGATTATGGTTCTATTTTCCCTTCATCTAATGTCCGAGAAGAACAATGCAATGTTTTAAGTGGATAAATCTCTAGTATTTTATGGCATAAATGAATTTGGTCATCTCGCCTTTAATTAGACTGACTTCCATTCAATCTTTCCAGAACTAGATTAAGTTGTTGCATGAGGACGTGCAATCATTATGGTAGTGTGGAGATGATGAGGTTATGAATTAATATATTTTTCCTTGCTTTATAGCACTTTTTATCCTATTAATACCTATATTTAAGCTACAACATTTTCCTTTCTCACCTGCCTCAAAAATGTCATAAGGTACATTGGGTTATATTTTGATATTTTTCCAATTTATCTAAATAATTTAGAAAAAGTTTGTGATTTTTATATTATTTATTTTATTACTTAATGTTTCTGCCAAGAATATATATGATAGTAAATAAACATTGCTAAGGATTCTATAGTGTGTTTCCATATCATACTCAATAGGGGAAGCATGGGAATGAGGATATGGTCAATTTTGAGTAATTACAATAGAAATGAGCAGAAGTGCATCCAAGGGAAATTCCCTACAACTTGATATAGAATATTTACTCACATTCAAGGAATATATATAAAATTATGATCAAACTCAATGGATCAACAATCAAATTACTAGGTCATTCTTCCAACTTGTAGACATAGTTGTTGGAGTATTTGTCACACTCACCTCATTGGGAATTGATCACGTGGACTAACTACCACATTGGGATCCACTCGGGGAACAAGGGATTATTTTCCCACTCAATGTAATGGTAAGGTTTTGGAATTTTACTAAGCCTTCAACTTTTGGTGTAATTAAAAACCTCAACATGGTATCAGAGCCTTGGCCCAGGTTTAATTTCCTGAATTTCATTTGAGGGGGCGGGGGGGTTGTTGGAGTATTTGTCACAATCACCTCATTTGGAATTGATCACGTGGACTAACTGCCACCATGGGAACATGAGATTAATTTCCCACTTGAGCTAATGGTAAGGGTTTGGAACTTTATTAATGCCTATGCGTTTTGGTGTCACCAAAAACCTCAACAACAATCATCATGGTTGCTTGTATCAAGATTCAAGAAGAAATTTATTATTATTATTTAAAAATATTAATTACATGGGAGGTTGTGATCACTCTTGGATCATAACTCTTGAGTTTTAATGTGTAACCAAGACAAGGATCTCCTCATAGAAATAGGGGTTGATACTATTTTTGTTTGAAAGAAAACATATTATCTTGTGATTATAAAAGAGGATCACCATCACTCTGATGGAGATCAATATCATATTATTGCTATTGTCATATTATTTTATCAACAATTGATATGTTTAGACTCTATTCCTTATGCATTATTACCACCTAACACATCAGTCTAATTTTGTATCGTAGGCTTGCTCAACTCAAACTCTTTGGAGGGGACCCATTCTAAAGGTAAGGTGTTGCATATATGCTGTTGTTTTAATTTTGTCTAATTTTTTTTTTCTATTTTCTAGAGGTGATTTATTTCCTTGTAGTAATTTTTTTCTTTCTTTAGATAAGATATCTTGTAATACTAGGAACCACTTCTAATTTCAATCTAATTACAAAGCAGAGATGAAGCCATTATAGAATCTAGTCACTAACAATATCGTCTTAGTGAGAGCCATAGATTTCATTTGAAGTCATGGTGATAGTACTTACTTTATTGTTTAATTGCGATGAAATACATTTATTTATAATTTATTAAAATCCATTTTTATTGCATTTGAATTTAAATTAGAATAGATTGCTTTTGAATTATTCACATTGAAATGGACCTCTTTTTCTTTTGAGAAGAATTCAGATTAGGAGTATTGTGCATTTTTTTAAACCTAATCAATTGAAGAATTATGTCCAATAAAAATATTCCACAATGTCAAGCAAGTTCATAGAACCTTGGGTTGATAAATTAAATGAGCTAGTGAATTTACTTACCCATATCCTTTAGGAAAGGTGGACAAGAACACTGTCACTTATATTTATTAATTAAATTCACCCTATAGGGGATGTTTAGAATACCTATTCTTCTTATTTTATGGGTGGTAGGCTCGGTTCCATTGTTGGATGATTCATTGTGAGTGATCATCTATTTATTAGATGAATCTATTGACACCTCCTTATTATTTTTTTATAGTATTTTGGACCATTTCTTATAGGAATTCCTTCTTACATTACTAATTATTTATCCTTGATGTATATGCTTTTAAATTCCAAGTAGGCTATATAGTAGTACAATATTCAACTGAGTGTGCTTTTCTTGAGCTTGGATTAGTCTTCCATTTCCTATTCTACAAGTTTGAATTCATGCCTTGAAGATTCTCATAGTTTCTTCCATATCCAAGGGAGTTTCAACATTTCGTATTTCATATTATTCAAATTCTTATATATGTGATGCCTCTTCCATGACAAACACATAAATCCTCTTTCATTTGATTCAAATTATTGGATATGTGATTCCCCTTTCATGGAAATCATATCATTGGTACTATTTACTCTAATTATTCACTTTTTTCTTTGTGTTGGAACAAAAAATTTAACATGTTAGTATTATTTTATCATGGAATACTTTTTTTTTCCTTAAGCATTTTTAAAGGATCCCAAATATTTCCTTTACTATAGCTCAACTTTGGTCCCTAACTCATAGTATTCTAGTTCTTGAACTGAGCTTTGATACCATCTATGATGTACCCAACCCCCAAGTAGCATTAAGAAGATGGGTTATTTGAGATTTTTCTTCTTAAGAAAAATTATATGTTAATTTTTGTATGCCTCCACCTTTCTTTCCCTCACTCTTTCCTTCTTTGTATTTTCCATGTCTTTTATTTCCTAAATTGAATACATTGGCCTTTAGAACATATTACAAGAATGTTTTCCTTTTCTAATATGTTACATCATCAAAAAATTTATTTAAATGTGTCATATCTCTTCTCTCCTTTCTTTCCTTTCCCCGTTTTTTTGTTTCTTCACTCTCTTCCTTCTTCCTCCCCGTGTCACATTTTTGAAAATTTTCAAACATGTTATGTATCATACCCAAGAAAATTGCGGCATGATACATTGTGCCAAGGAACATTTTCATTCATGTGATAGCTTAAACCCTCAGCTTTAAAACTCATGTCGAATGCTAGAAAAAGTTTGATCAAGTGATGTTATAATTCCTTCACCAATGGTTCTCATATCACATATGATAAAATGTTTAAGATTTTGGTGTACCGCACCATAAAAATTTGTGCTATGATACATCACACCATGAAAATATTTCCTTCTTATGATATGTTAAGAAGACAACTCATAATAGTTGATTTTTCCACAAAAAATCATGCCTTTCACCATATCATACAAAGTTTTATGTGATATTAGTTGTATCACATGAAAATAAACTTGTTTGCGGCCCAACAACCCCTCTTACATTTTTTCTAAAAGAAATGGACCCCTTTTTTGATTTATTTAATTTTTGGACTATTTGATTTCCTTATTGATGACAGACATTCATCTTTATTTTTTATGGGTTGTTTGATCTTTCAAAGAATGACATAAATATAAATTTCTTCATGACTGTTTGTTTGAGCTCTAGAACATGTTTCTTTGCATTGGACCCATGGTTTGTTTCATGATGATTATATCTAATGAATTGATGGGTGTATTGCAATTCCTAATGTTATTATGAATGATGTACGAGTTATACCTTGTATTTATGTCTTCTTGAAATATTGAGATAATTTTTCATTTCATTACCTTTTGTTACATGGACAAGGTTATTTATTAGTTCTAAAAGTGTTAAGGATTGATCCCTTGTTAAATGGATCATACAATTCATATAGAATATGGTCTTATTGAATGCAGATTCCGTAATTGTATTTTTTCTGACCCTTTTAAACTATGGATTGAACTTGTACAATTCAACTTGATGTGATTAATGGCTCATACTATTTGAATGTTGGATTATTTTGTTTTCATGTTTTATTGCGCTGATTCCTATGCTTTTGAACCTAATAATCAATAGTCATGTCATGAATGGAGCATTCAATATGTGATAAGGCTCGTGATTAATTGTTTGATTGGTTTCTATGATTGTGTGGCAACGATAGCATTAGTGCCTTATTTCGTGCCTGACATGTGGATTAGGGTTATTATGAAAAATCCTAAGGTTTGATTCATTTGATTATGTTTTAGAACCACCATTACTTCAGCCTTGTATTGTTGGTACTCCATCCTCATTGTCATGCTATGCTACTATGGTTTCAACCCAATTAAAACCCTGCTCTAGTCATTTTGCAAAGGTCTCAGTATGTTGTTATGTCGACTTTCATTCTATCAAAACCCTAGTTGAATGCTTTGTTATTATAGTATGAAAAACTAAATTGAACCTTATACTATTCTCTTGTGAATAATATTGGAAAATTTCCACATTTTAAATGCTCCCAGTTGTAAGAGTTAATCCCATTGGTGGTGAAACAATGGAAGCCTATGTGAAGTGTTTGGCTATGTTCACACAAGTAGGCTAGTGGGAATTCATGCAATCCTTTCGAGGGAACAATGTTGAGGTTGTAAAGGAAATTGTGTAGACATGGAATGGAAAGGTCACATGAGTAGGAGATTTGGAAATTCCTTTCAATGAGGTTTTCATTGTTGAAGCTACATGGTTTCTCGTAAAAGGAGATAGGTGGTAAAATAACTTTCTGGTTAAAAGCATTCCTTGGGAAAAATTCCTCGTCACCAAGAAAGTGTCTTACAATGTGAAATGTATGCCCATGAACTCGTTAGAACCTAAATGGCATGACTTGGTTCTAATTATCAGATGATATATTACATGTGAAGGTCAATACAACTTTGTCTTCTACTACCATTTTCAGCTCATAGTGTGTTTGGGTTACAAGTTGAATCTCCCTTACTATTTGTACAAGTATTACAAAAATGTCTAAATTCTACTACAAGGGTTTTTAGAATATTGACAAGAGTGTATTTCATTATGGATTAATTAATATTTTGGTGGAATTTCGATTGATCCAGTTGGGGGATTCTTGGTACGTTTTTCTCTATAGAAATAATTTTGTCAAACCTCCAAAAAATTGTGGGGAAAAAATCCCACCACAGGTTGAAGAAATCGACAAGGGTTTTTGCAAAAATTCTACATAAACCCTCACTTCTCCACCTCATCAAGGAACAATTCCTAAAAAGCATAGCATCATGTCTCCATTGGATATGCCTAAAGATTCAGAATTCACCCAAAGTACTTGTAGTCTGGCCAAAATAATTAAGGCCAGTTTTGCTAGATAAAACCCCGATCCCACTCTCATAGGAAAATCTGAGTCTAAGTTGAATCATTTTGTATACTTGACCAATGTGAACATGTAAAGAAGGTAGATGAACATGAGAAGAATGTAGTCACATAAACTCAGGTTAGAAATGAATAACTTGATAGACAAATTTCCCGAGCTAAGAGAAATGTGCATAAAAATAATTCAACCCAATTGTCCATGTAGATATTCCTAAGGGATCTTCACCTGAACAAGAAAAATCAGAAGTTGATCCTATTCAAAATTATAAAGACAATTTTGTCTTTAGTAAATTAGAAAACAATGTTGCATTTGGATTAGATAATGATTTTAAAAATAAAAAGGATTCTCACAAATGCCTACAGAGTTGGTTTTGGCCAGAGAAGTATATAATTGTAGTCCTATCTCAAAAATAAATTTAATAAATTACAAGAAGAAAATAGACAGCTAAGGCTACAAAACAAATCCTTGACAAAACAACGTGAAAAAAATGAGATAATTAAACTCAAGGAAACATTACAGTTGGTCAAGAAACAAGTTGTGATTAAATATTCTGGTGTTAATGTGATAATTATTAGTCCCTGCCATCTGGCAATGGCCAGGGACTATAGTAATCGATTTTTAGAGATTTAGCATTACTTTAAGCTGCTTATCCTGCTAAATAACCATTTGCTATCGCGAATATCCAAACTTTTTAAACTTTTTAAACCGTACTCCATTTCATCGTCTTATTTGGCCTCTTTTCGAGGCATGGAGGCGGAAAGCATAGGTTATATGATATTTTTTCATATTTACGAATTCGCTTCAAACTAATGCCGTTCGATGTTAGCATTAAATCCCAAGCATTTTATGTTAAGATTAATTCAAAGCTCATAAGCTTCATGGCAAGGTCTGGCATGTCCGCCACGTACCACCGCTTCTTCGCCAGATTGCATAAGAGAGTTTCCTTATAAGCCAAAGTCTTTGAGTAGTCTTTGAGTCTTCGGAGTCCCTGAGTCTTCTGCGCTAATAGTCTGATGAAGCTTTCTGCATAATAATGGAGTCCAGTCCCTTGCTAATACTTTGGCTGTAATCCTGTGGGCTGGAAGCTGATTTTCCATTGCAGGCTTCAGATCCTGTATCTTTGTTGGGCCGTTTTGTTGCAGAGGCATTCTTTTCTGAACTGGAAAGGGGGCTGGCGTTGCCCATCGAATGAATCACTGTTGGCAATCTCCCAAACTACACTGTATATTTGCGCGGACTCATACTGTACCATCTCCATTGTCCTACCTGCGATACCAGTAAGTCCATTGAGGTTCAGATGGTGTGATTTCATTTAAGCGTAAATTTTTGCAACTGATATGAAAATGACAGGTGGTTACTCACCCAGGCAATTTCAACGGCGGAAATGTCTGTTTGGCCTCCTTCGTACAAAAACTTGACAGCAAGAAAATTTAGGTACGCATTGCTTCCGTCTACCTTGATATATAACAAATTTTCAAGAAATTCGCAGAAAAAACCATTAAATTTTTAGGTGCAAACAATATTATTCTTATGCTCTAATAGATGACAACTTTTCGAGTAAGTCATGGAATAAAATCAATAATTTTCAGGAGCAAAGGATTCATAAACGATATCGTTATTGTGCTGTAATATATGACAAATTTTCAAGAAATTCATAGAGCAAAATCATTAATTTTAAGCTGCAAAGATTAGCAAAAATGATGGCTCCTCTGCTGCGATACATCACACACTACTTTTAAAAAAGTCGCAGGAAAAAATTATCATAGGTTACTAAAACAGATAATTCATAAGCAGTGTATTAATTCACCTGGAATAACTTATTTTTTCTTTTCAACAGGAAACTATTGTATATCCAAGATAAAATCTACAGCATCCCAACCAGAAAGCAATTCTATTAATTGAACAGGTATGCAGTTACTAGTTTACTGACCTGCAGATAATATGACGACAAATGCGCATCTATACTGCTGTTTGCTTCTCTGTCCGATTAGAACTTCGATCCAGAGCTTGAAGAAATTGCAGAGGATGGGACGGCTCAAAAACCCTTTGTTTTTGTGAAAGCCTTCAAGAAACAAAAGACTGTAAAAGGGGCACAGGCAATTGATGAAAATATGCAAAAGGAGTTTTGGACAGGGGTAGAGAATCCAGTGCAGTTCGCGGTAGGCGGTCAGAGTAAATCACCTCAGGTTGAGCAGTTTTTTGTGCCTCGCTCCATCCGTTATCGCAGAGCAATTGAACGTGTCGAGGAGCGAGGGGATATGTGTCATTTTGTCACCGCTCCTCTTCTTTACGTGTCTGTCTGCTTGTTTTCCATTCATCTGTAAAACACATCATGCCTGCCCACGTTATTTGTTTTCTTGTTTATTTTCGAATCTCCTCAAAATGATACGACATTTATGCACTAATTTCTTCACTGTTTATTTTTATTATTATCATTATGTATATTATGTGTTTTATATAATCTTATAAAGGTTTGTTTTTAGTATATATATATATATATATATATATATTTTTTATTTTTATTTTTTTTTTGCCTTTTCTAATAATGTGTTTTCTTTAATGTAATAAATTTTATTTCATTTTCGTCGTTGATATTTTCAATATTTTGGAAGAGGATGGATAAAATATATCTTATTTCAAGATTATTATAAAAAGATTAATTACTTTTTGATAAAATATTAATTACCTTGAATTTTTTTAAACGCCTTGCTTCGATTTCCCCATGAGTCGAGGGTCTTTATCAAATATATCTCATTAGAAATGGTAAAGACGATGTAAGACATTCTACAGTTTCAACAACGATTCTGCATGTGGAATAAACTCAAAGAATCATTAAATCTTAATGCCTAGGGATACGAGTTACCTCCAGCCATTGGTGATGTTTTGATGGAGGCCACAGTCCACTTGCTTCTTCTTCAGCACTCCAGCTTTTGATCCAAGCAAAAGGAAAAGAACACAAAAATTCTGAAGGCACTTCCAAGCTCTGCTATCTCAGCTAGATGGTGTAAAACTGAAGGGGGTTGAGAGATGAGCTTGGGGACCAAACAGATGAACATATAGCTAAGCTTCCATCAAGCTTCTAAAAGCTATGTGTTAGATGTCCACAAATCAAGGCAGAGAAGTCGAATCAAAGAGATGGACCACTATAGTAGCTCCTAATAATAAATTTAGTAATTGCAGTTGCCTTTTCTTAACTTAAGGAAACTACTGCAGTTGGTTTCCATAAGTTAAGGAAAGACTGCAACTCCATAATTGTAGGCAGCAATTGTGTAAAACTTAATGGAACTAACATTCTCCCACTTGGTCCATACTTCCAAACTTAATGTCTCAACCTAAAAACCATCGATAATCTGTATTAAGTAATAGATACATGAATCATGGCGATAAGTCCTCTAATGACGAGTATTATCTTCCATGTATTACTATGTATTTATTCTTATTATAATTTATATGGCAACAATTTCTTAATGAATAAACCTTATGTTTATTCTTGGTCCTTCTTAAATGAATTTTCTCAAATCAACTTAAGGTGCACATAAATATGAGAAAAAACATCACAATAATTAAGAATTTCATAACATTGTCCATACAATGAAAAACTGCATAATGGAACCAAGTCCCATATTCAATACATGATCCTTGAATTTAAACGGTGGCATGCCCTTAGTCAAAGGATCAGCGATCATTAACTCAGTGCTAACGTGCTCAATGACCACTTTCTTTTCTTTAACACGTTCCCTTATAGCTAAATACTTAATGTCGATGTGTTTATTTCGACTCCCACTTTTTTAGCCATAAAAACAGCAGCTGAATTATCACAATATATTCTCAATGGCTTAGATATAGAATCCATAATTCTAAGCCCAGAAATGAAATTCCTAAGCCATACACCATGTAAAGTAGCCTCAAAATAGGAGATGAACTCGGCTTCCATAGTGGAAGTGGCAGTCAAGGTCTGCTTGGCACTCCTTCATGATACAGCTCCACCGGCCATCATAAAAATGTATCCTGATGTTGATTTGCGTGAATCAACACATCCAACGAAGTCAGAATCTGAGTAGCCAATCACTTCCAAGTTGTCCGTCCGTCTATACATAAGCATGTAGTCTTTGGTTCCTTGAAGGTACCTCATAACTTTCTTTGCAGCTCTCCAGTGGTCTAAACCTGGATCACTCTGATATCGTCCCAACATTCCTACACAAATGCAATCTCAGGTCTTGTGCAGACTTGAGCATACATTAGGCTTCCGACAGCAGAAGCATATGGAATGTTCTTCATTTGTTCCCTTTCAAGGTTGTTCTTCGGGCATTGGTTCAAATTGAACCTATCACCCTTCACAATGGGAGCTACACTTGGTGAACAATCCTTCATCCGAAATCTCTCTAAAATTTTATTAATATAGGTTTCCTGGGACAGACCCAAGATGCCTCGAAATCTGTCTCTATGGATCTTAATGCCAATGACATAAGATGCCTCACCCATATCCTTCATATCAAAAATTTTAGAGAGGAATTGTTTCACCTCATGTAGCAAACCCTTATCATTGGTTGCTAGCAAAAGGTCATCCACATATAAAACAAGAAAACAAATTTTACTCCCACTAACCTTCAGGTATATACATTGATCCATAATGTTTTCTACAAAACCAAAAGAAGAAATTACATTATGGAATTTCAAATACCATTGGCGGGATGCTTGTTTTAAACCATATAATGACTTCTTGAGCTTGCAAAGCAATTGCTCACCATTACTAGAGGGGAATCAATGAAGATGTGTTATTAATGAAGAAGTGTTAATAACCATCATCTTTTAGTGCTAGTGTGAACATGCATTGAATCATATGTGACATTGTTTTGTAAATTAATGCAGTAAATACCATTAGACAAAATACCATTCCCAACATAATCAGATTTATAGAATAGACTGAAAGATTTTTCTGAAAAGTTTAAGGAATATCCAAAAAAGGTACAAGCCTTGAAACTGAGATCAAGTTTCTAGAAAAACTTGAAACATAAAAGGTCTTTTCTAACTCCAAAACAAAACCACTACTTAAAGTTAAATAACATGTTCTTATAGCTTCCACATGCGAGCCCATCTTGTTTCCTAATAAGATGCTTTGCTCACTTCCCACTGGCTTCCTTAGGTTTTGCAAACCCTCTATCTGCAAGCCATTTCTGAAATTTGGCGCATTCCTTCTTCACGTGTCCCTTCTTCCTATAGAAAAAACACTTGGAAACCTTCTGGATATCGGCTTGGGGAGGTACTTTACCTTTCCCTTTCCGATTGGCTTGAGATTTGCCTTTTCCACGCATTGCCAGCATTGCACTCTCTCCCAGTTCCATTACCAGTCTCTCTTCCTCTTGAACACACATGGTCATGAGTTCATTAATTGACCATTTATCCTTATGTGTGTTGTATGAGATTTTGAAAGGTCCATATTGGTGCGGAAGGGTGTTCAGGATGTAGTGCACTAGGAAAGACTCCGATATTTCAACCTCGAGTTTCTTCAATTGAGCCACAGTGTCCCTCATCTGCATGATGTGCTCGCGCACACCTTTCACACTGGTGAGCCTCGGGGATGAGAACTTCATGATTAGGGTGCTTGCTAATGCCTTGTCTGAAGAGACGAATTGTTCATCAATGGCCTTCAATAAGTCTCGGACCTTTTCATGCTGATCAACGGAACCTCGAATACCAGTTGAAATTTTGGTCTTAATGAACATCATGCTTAGACGATTGGATCGCTCCCATCGTTCATAAAGCGTGATGTCCGCTGCAGTGCTGGTATTAGTGAGTGCCGATGGTTCATCTTTCCTGATAGCATAATCTATGTCCATCCACCCTAGATGAAGGAGAATCCTCTCCTTCCAAATCTTGTAGTTATCTCCCTTAAGTTCGGGAATGTCACAACGAATTTCAGAGAAATTTGCAGGTTGTACTACTGCATCAAAATAAATAATCACATGCTTATGTTAAGATTGAGGCTTAATAAACTTTCATGTTTTACCAATGTAAATCATGCTAAAAAGAATTGAATCAAATGACATAAAAATTGCCTGTGGGCTAAATTTTTAATTCAAACAGATTCAATAAAACTTTATGATAAAACTTATTAATTGATAACTCCTGTGGGTAGGTTATGAAATTTTATCCTAATTTACATAAATATAATAAAGATTCCTGTGGGATAAAATTTATTATATTCAGTGTAAATCAATTACAATTTAATGTCTAAATAAACTTTATGTGATCTTATCAAACAAAATATATAATTTTATTTAATTAAAGATGTTGTGGCTATTCTCTAATTAATTAAAATTATATGGATCACTAGACATTATTTTGCTGCATAAACAAAACTTAACCAGAGAGAAAAATAATGTTTACTGAAAGGAGTAAGTCAAAATGACATTTTAATAAACTCCATATAACTGTAATAATTTTCTAGCAAAATCAAAATCAAGGTTAAAGCAGTCAGCATTACCGAAAATGACTACAAATTTTATTGTTCAATTTATAAACTTAACCCGGAGATTGACTGAAGCAGCATTGATCTACTTTGCACTTGCATAGCAAATGCAGTTCGAAGGCTAGCTGGCTTGACTTCAGGCTCCGTCCTTAAGCTTATAAAACAACAAAAATTGACCAGCAAACAAGCTATTTTAGTCACAAGATAAAATTAAAAAACAAATTTACATTCCTTAGTCTAACTGTCCCATAATTTATTTAAGACTAATTCTTAAATTAATTACAAAATGGGCTCTAAACAATTTGCAAACAAAACTGCAAATTTGAAATATTCAAAACAAAAGACTAAACCATTTCAAATATTGAAATATTGAAATATTTAAGAATGCATAAACTATTTCCTTTAACATGACTCATATAAAAAAGAATAGACTTCACAAACATTTCACATTCATACCCGAGACTTTGGTGAGAGCCTTTATGTCATGAATGTTCTTGAATGAATCAGGTCATATATTGACCTTTCCATTTACTTTAAATATACATTTATAAAATCATCTAAAGTTATATAACCAAAATATATATAACCAAAGTTATAACCAAAATATATATAACCAAAGTTATAACCGAAATATATCTAAGTTTATAAAGTTATATAAAAAATATATATAACCAAAAGTTAATCAAAATATATACCAAACGAAACAAACCATACAATATGGTATATCACGAACTTTAATATATATATATATATATATAAACGGTTATGGTATATAATCAAAAGTAATGCCATGTGTTATAAAACCAAATCCTTTCTATGGCTACGGTAAAAAGGCTAGGATAAACAAAACATAAGTAGTTCAGTCAAGTACAGTTATCAGAAATAATACTACATTACGTTATGGTCAGCACAGTCAATATGGTCGTCTTTCTTATAAGTTAATGAGATTTGAAACACCACGATTAGGTTACATTAACCACTGTATTCAGAGTTGCAAACATCATACCGATGACACACGGGCTGACAAATGCGGAAATATATCCACTTCGGCAACATCTAGCATTTCTTCCTAAATCAAACACGTAGCTGTTTTATATGACTGGATGTCGAATTCCAGTTGTATTTAATTAAGAAGGCTTCAAATGGCGAGTCAAAATTGGTCATGAGAATGCATTCAAAACCGAAAAATATCAAGATTCTAATCTTGATAGGGATTCGGTAGACAGATATGAAATAATTTAGAAGATCGGCAATGGAATGAACTCTGCTTCTGAGCCAAATTATCAGTTCATGATCTCGACTTTCTTCCTGTTTGTTAAAGGAAGGAGGAGCAATTTATTCTTTAGAGGTAACTTGAAAGAATTTGATGATAAAAAATACCATTGTGATAATGAAATTTTGTAAATTTAAGAAACGATTCTGACACTGACACTAAATGGATTTCTAGCATCTTATTCATTAAATAGCTTTATATTGCAATTTCAGTAATTAAAATCTATATTTTGGAAAATCCTCCGAAATTTAATAAGGAAATTTCAAGAACCGATCTGTATGTTACCACATTACCAGAAAACAAAGCAAGATTTGAAGTTCACGTTTGAAAATAATAGCGTTAAAAAATGAAATTAATTCGTGCTTATCCCAAAGCGATTTGAATTTTGAACATTCATGTATCAAACGATTTTAGCAACCATTATTTCGATGGTCAATGATTTTAAGAATCAGATGGCAGTAGTGAGGTTAAAAAATTGCCATCACTCGTGATTCTGAAATATTATAGAAATGAAACATCTCTTTACGCATTGGTAAAATCACAGTAAGCTTTATTTTCCTCCAGTGATCAAATGCATGCATATAAACACAATCAAATGCATATGACAGAACTAAGGTGCTATGGCCAACTACAGCAAGGCAGAGGTAAAGGGGCTCTGATACCAAATGTTAGACATTCTACAGTTTCAACAACGATTCTGCATGCGGAATAAACTCAAAGAATCATTAAATCTTAATGCCTAGGGATACGAGTTACCTCCAGCCATTGGTGATGTTTTGATGGAGGCCACAGTCCACTTGCTTCTTCTTCAGCACTCCAGCTTTTGATCCAAGCAAAAGGAAAAGAACACAAAAATTCTGAAGGCACTTCCAAGCTCTGCTATCTCAACTAGATGGTGTAAAACTGAAGGGGGTTGAGAGATGAGCTTGGGGACCAAACAGATGAACATATAGCTAAGCTTCCTTCAAGCTTCTAAAAGCTATGTGTTAGATGTCCACAAATCAAGGCAGAGAAGTCGAATCAAAGTGATGGACCACTATAGTAGCTCCTAATAATAAATTTAGTAATTGCAGTTGCCTTTTCTTAACTTAAGGAAACTACTGCAGTTGGTTTCCATAAGTTAAGGAAAGACTGCAACTCCATAATTGTAGGCAGCAATTGTGTAAAACTTAATGGAGCTAACAGACGAACCTTGCGGTCTCAATCCGGAATGTCTGCCAGCCATTTTTTTCGACCAGGAGCAAGCCGCTATGCATGTTCCTAAGGCCAAAAAAAAAGCTGTCAATTGATCCCGGACTGGGAATTCTGAATCTACCTTTGTCTCTTTCTCTCCTGCCCGCATCTATACTGCTGTTTGCTTCTCTGTCACTTAGCTATCTCCCTCTTAAGGTTGAAGAAATCACTAAGGTTTCGCTGATTTAATGCATCGACTTTCAAGGTCCGACTTCAAGCATTCATGTAATCTTCCCATTTCGGCTGAGACTCGGCTGCAGGAGCCAACTTATGCTCCCACTGTTGTTGCTCTAGATAATGCCTTTCCCATTCTCTGTCATCCCTGCGACATTCAATTTCTATGATCAAGGAATTTCCCTTGCAGATGACGGTGGGCTAACTCGTATCTTCGACTGACCCATATTCCAGAAGATGCATTGATTGATCGAATGGACATTGGGTATGCATGCACCCCAGATCCAGAAGAAGGCATTTGATATGCATGAAGAAGGCATTTGATATGCATGTAGATTAGCGCTCTTGGCATGAGAGATACGTGGTTGTGTTGAGGCTTTTTTATAAAACACGTGTATCAGTGACCGTTTCATGCGTTGATACACCGTTGGTTAGATATAACATGGCCTAGACTATGTGTAATCTTGTTCATTATTATTCATTGCGATAGGCAATATGATAAAGTTAATGAGAGTGCAGTATAATTCGATATATAGAACAACAGATACACCAACGGCTAACGCAGGCAACCATGTTATAAAACCACTAAATAATGCCCCACTAGAAATGCCATCATACTCCATTGACATGTTCCTCGCTTAGGATTATTGAATCACGTCATATCAGTGTGATGGCGAATTGCACTGGGCGCGCGAAATGCGATGGTTCCTGTGGCAACCCAAATGGCAACAGATTGGATACCATAAAGTTGTCGCGCATAAGACAAGCGCTGGAGTATGTAAATAGCAAGCCCGTGGCAAGCGAAAGGGTATAACAAGTACGACGATGACACAATGTTTCAAGGAAATGACATATAACGTTGGATCAAAATAAAGTACATTGTTAAGGATTCTCTTGAGGGATTCTCTTAATATAATCTATATCTCTTTTTCTTCTTAAAAAACTTAAAGCTTTAATAAAATTAGATATTATAAAACTTTAGCTATGATAACTTTATATTCTTATAATTTTAAGTTTTTACAATGGTCCGATTTATAATTTTCTGTTTTACGCTTTTATAACTTTATATTCTATAAAATGCAAGACTTTAAGTTCGCTAGTCCGCTGGATCCTTTCTGCATATATCTCTCCTTCACAGAGTGGAGTCGTCCGACTCTAGATAAAATTATAAATATTACCATGAAATTCAATACACTGGAAGTGGATCTTTAAACATTACACACTTTTTCGGGCATTAATTCCTTTGATTCAAAATACATTGCGTTAATTCCTTTGATTCAAAACACATTGATTTCAATCAGCTGCCTCAAAAGTAACTTGTAAATCTTCAGCTGCCTCAAAAGTAACTTGTAAATCTTCAGCTGCCTCAAAAGTAACTTGTAAATCCTTCCACGTTAAGACATTGTAAAGCCTTCCACGGGCAGGGACTTGCTGCGATGCAGCTTCCCTTGTTTATGTTTTGCACAGTCTTATTGCATCCAAATGGGTAAGGTTCAGGTCAATGTTTTTCTATTTTCATATATTTTGAAAATTTACAAATCGTTGTTCATTAGTTTTTTAATTTCATTAATAGTAGTTATAGAATCACAAATTATGTATCCACTATTTAAAAATTTAATTGTTGTTGATTGCATCTATATTTTATCTTACAAGTAATCTTTTCATCTATGCGATTGAATATGAATTTCCTCATTCAGACTTTTTGGTTGTTGTTCCTTGCTGACATGGTAGATCAGTTGTGACGCTTGTTTATTTTTGAAGTAGTGTTGATATGACCAATGAAGGTCAAATCTGTGGGATGCACATTGATACCGAGATTTTGGGGAGCCATCATCTTATTTTTTATTTGTAATAATTCGGTAGAGGATATTTTAATATAAATATATGATCAAACATTTGAGGGAAAGATGATGGGATAAATGAAGTTGTACATTTTGTGACATTGAAACTTTATAGCATTTGTTGTATGGTTTTTTACACCTCTTACTTTAATATTTCTTTATCGCCCTTTCGGAATTTTATTGGTTTTCCTAAACGTTGATTCAAGAAGTGCTAAAATTTAAACATCATTCGCTTGACTTTTCTTCAAAGAGTTGGTGTTAATAATTAAACATCATTCGCTTGACTTTTCTTCAAAGAGTTGGTGTTAATTATAATTATTAGGCCATTCTTATTTAGCTTTGTTTGGATTCCATTGTTATTTTCTTACGATTTTCATCTATAGGATTTAACTTGGTTTTGCATGTTATGTGTTTTTATTTTTATTGATGAAATTTCTTTCATTAATTAAAAACTAATACATATATGTTTATTGAGGCAAATAGAATTAGTAATTAGATTGTTTTACTTTCTTGATGTATTTTATGTTTACCATTTCTTATGAACAGATTTCTCTAGGGGCTATCAAATGAATGATTTATTTTTAATGAGAAAGTACAACAAGTATTTCATTAATTAAATAACCTTAGCTAAGTTATAATAATAAATTATATTTATGTATTTTATTTTTATGATTTTTAAGGTAAAATTCATTAAAGCAAATTCAAATTTATTTCGCTGTGTTTAAAAAAACAAAGATTATAGATTTGTTATTTTTTTGTTGTTCTTTAATTTATTGTTGCATTAAAAGTTAGTTTTATTCATTCAAGATTATTCTTTTGTATGTTATTTAAATCATTCTTTAAATTTGTACAACTTATCTCATCCCACCAGTTAAGGTTTCTCTTCTGGTGGTTTTACCACTATATATTTGTACATAATTGTTAACCCCCTAAATAGTTGTAAATATTCACATAAGATAACTAGGAGAAATGTATTGATTTCTTTCTTGAAAGAGAGTGGAATATCTGGATAACAGAGACTTCAAACTCATCAGGAACGACCACACCAAATGTCTTGGGTTATTAAAGAACCTAAGTCCAAGTTGTATCCTCCTGTTAATGAGTGGCCATTTCTACTCATCAACACATGGCACTAGAAGGAGGGCCAATTAGAATTTAAATGAATAAAGTGTTGGATGGTGTTGGCATTGATGTCAACCATGGGGTTTGACTAAGTTTTAATTTGACTAAAACATCAGTCATTGATGTCAAATTTATAAGGAATGCTTCTTATAATTGTTTGGATTACATCAAGTTGGAAACTCCACCCTTGGATGGTTGAAAACCTAGGTCCTATGGTTTGGGTTACTTGTACTGAGGACATACCCTGACTTTGTCAAGGTTTTTTAAAGTGTATAATAATTGATTTTGGCTTGGATATCCCCATCATTGTATTCTCCTCATTGAAATGTTTTTGGTGGTATGTGGTACGCCCTGAGAGGCCTCCTGGTTTGAGAGATATTCATGTTTGAAGTTGAAGACCCCAATTTCTAGGCTAAACCCCTAGAGGGTGACCATATGATAACCTTCACCTTGGTCAAAGGTCAAAGGAAATTAAATGAAAGATTTAATTCAAATTCAAATTATAATTATAATTAATTATATATTAATTATTAAAGTATAAATAAAAAGGAGGAAACATTATTAAAAACAATACATTAAAAGACATTAATCCTAAATTGTTATTTCATGGGATTAACATAATTCTCAAATGATTATGAAAAAAATATATTAAAATATATTATCCTTAGTAAAATTTCCCTAACTTTTTGGAGCTCGATGCCTCATAGAAAGCCCTCCTAATCCTATAAAAAGAGACCTTGTCTCTCATCAAAAGTATGCACATAAATGAAAAACAAAATTACGAGAATACCTATGAACATTTTCGACCTACGTGAAGAAAAAAGATTCAAACTCTTGAGGAAAAGAGCAAACTTCAAAAGAAAAGGTTTTGTGAATTTTTGTTTGGGTTTGGTGACTTTAGAACAATCTTGGAGGTTTGGTCTTAGTACAAGGTGGTTGGAAAAAGGAGTGTGAAGTGCTAGCACAAATTATCGAGCCCCCATCACCTTTGATCCTATCATTTAAATCTGTGTTTAATACTCTACTTTGGACCTGGTGTAGAAAAAAAAAAATTGGACAAGGCTTCAGGTCAATAGTTTGTTTCATTTGTTTTATTTTGAATGTGGTTGGGATTTTTTTTCCACACACATAAAAATCTTATTGCATAGTTGTGGATATAACCTAGGGCACGATTTATAGAAGGTTCGTATGGTGGTTTCCTATGTGATTTAGAATTATTTTTTCATGTTTGTATATGGGTATAAGTATTACCTTTTAGCACTTCATTTTGTGGTTTCGTGAGGCATTTTCTCATCGTAGGAACAAACCTTTGTTGCTGACCTCAGACCTATGGTTGTCTTGACCTCCAAAAATAGGAAAAATCATCTAGGGCACCAAAAATCACTGAACTATTTGGGGTAATTGTCACAAGTTGTGTTGACTTTTAGGTTTCAAGAAAGACCTCCAATTCGGCCCTTACTCATTTAATTCAAACATTGGCAATAAGGTTCAAATATTCATTGAAAATTTCTTATCATTTTAGCATCCACTTTATAGCATGGACATAGGTTCCCCTGTCAATATATGATGTTAATTTTCATCATAAAATAGTTACAGTAATCTTATTGTATTATTGAACAAATTCAAGTATCAAAATTCATTGAGAAATCATTAATTTTTAATTATGTTGTGTTTTGGTACTCACAAGACATAATTTAATGTGATTTTCTCATAAGATTGTTGACTTAATCAAATTACTAACTTGACATAAGCTTGACTAGGGACCATTTGAAAATTACATAAATGATATTGATAACTAAGTGAGGAAGTGGGTGTCAGTAACACTAACAATAGAACTTGATACATAGTGAGTTGACACTTGGATTAGACAATAGATTTGATAGTGACATTAAAGTGTTGATATGACATTTGACAGATGTCTAAGTGATACATCCTTGTGACTGTCTTAAGTATAACAATCTTGCAGTAGTCAAACAGTTGACATTATTCTGATAAGTGGTAATGTGACAATTAGAGTCAACAATGACTTGGACATATATGTAACAACTAGGCATATGATATGATGAATGGTGAGTTTTTCCCTATATGTAGTATGACACCTGTGATATTAAAGTTCATCAATGAGATAGTGTGACTTGACTGTTGAATTGAATCATATACATGACAAACTGACTTGACTTGACACACATTGACACATAAGCTTGGCATACAAACTTTACCTATAGATATGGCCTGTAGTAACACTTTGACAACTATAATTACCTAGGAATTTGTATTAGGTGTCTTATAGCGATGACCTAGAGGGTGTACTGTCTTAGTGACATAATTGTAACCTTACAGGGAAGCAGGTCTCACCTTGTTGTACAACCTATTGACATGAGAAAGATGGATAGTAGTGTATGACTACTGATCAATAGAAGTGAAAAGACATATGTTGGTAGCTCTCCATGGGCAGTGTTTGAGAGCATTGAAGTAGGTCATAGGGATGACCTGAGGCATCTTGGTGTATGCCATTATCAAACATTTGGGTTCAACATTTGCAGCAATACAGGCAATTTGGTATAGTGATGGTAGCTAGTGTTGTGAGCTCATGAATTCTCATATATTCATGTGCAGTGCAGTGGCTCAGTAGTGATGTATAGTGGCTTATGTGAGTAATGACATGGAGTGATATTAAGTGGTCAGTGGTTGCAGCTTGTATAGTGATGAGTATTGGTTATCTTGTGTAGTTTTCAGTTGATTTGGCAGCGTTGATAGTCAGGGTTTGATGTGTAGTGATCAGTTAGAGTAGCATTATGCACTGATCAGTATTGTACAGTGGTTAGTGGCTATCATGTTTTTTTAGGGTATAAAAAGCAGCAATATCTTGTTTATATCATTCTTATATTGATTCAAATCATAGGGGGATCCAATTTGAAAATTGTGAAATGTGGTCTGTCAGCTCTTCAGGGTGGTGCAAGGCAGGGTGATTGGAGTCACCTTTAAGTTGTGGCCTGAAAACACTTCACGATGGTGCTAGGGCAGGTCATAGCTTGCACAGGGCATTGTGTCATCCTTTCAGTTGGGGCTAATAAACTATAGGGTGACAAAGCATCCTTCTGAAAGCAACTAGTAAACTGAGTGTTGGGGCACTTGTCATGTTCTGTCCTAACTTACAGGCCATTAGGGCATCCTTGTAATTGTGATAGGTTATTAGGGTGTAGTAGCATCCTACATGTTGCAGCATGTAAATCAGGTATTTGGAGCCATGGAAAATTTGAGGGGCTAATATTCGCAACTGGGCTAATTTTCCACGCTTTTCCAACAAAAAAAATCGTTAATTTCAATTTTTTTTTCTAAAAATGATTCACCCAAGTTTTGTAGTATAAAATTATTTTACGTTAAATATTGCTTAAATTTTATAGGCACTAAATATAAAATCAATAGAAATTTCAATATTTTTATAAATATATCTTCAAATATTTTATAGTTTGCATATTATCGCTAGTAAGATTCACCGAGGTTTATAAACTTTAAGATAAATTTCCATCCTTAAAATTTTCCCTCATTGGAGCTTCCTTCAGTTGTAGCTAAAAACTTGTGTAATATTTTCTTTTAAAAGAAAAGAAGACAATTACTAAGAAGTGTTCAATGGATTTTGACCCGAAGAGGGTTTTCCACCTAAAAATATTTGTGTTTACTATCTCTATTTTTTCGAATTGTAGTATGGTGTTGTTTACTGATTTTTGCTATCTGATACTGAATACTAATAATAATGTTGAGGATTTACTAATGCTCTGAAAAATATTAATAAAGTTATTATTGCTAAGAAATATTGATTCACCCCCCCCCCTCCTCACTTCGTATTTCCAACAAAAAGGGAGTCATAAAAAACTTCCAACTACTCGCTCCCCTATTATCACACGTAGTCACTCAAACCCTCCCACAATTGAGACTGCTTCTAACTCTTAACCAGATTTAGTTTCAATACCACCTCACACTGAGCTTACTAGCAGTGAACTCTCTACATCTACTCATGCTTGAGTTCAATCTCAAATTTCTGATTTGATCTAAAGATCCTAGGAAGTCTTGTCAAAGACTCAAGTAAAATTAGAAAGAATTAGAGTTATTGAGAAACAATTTCCCGAACATCTTACAACTCCAATTGACCTAAAACTTGATGATCCTCTTACACTTGATCCTCCACTGGAAGATTCCCAAAAAATCAATGCATTTAATCAAAGGTTACATGATATTCAAATTGTTCAACTTGATACAGATCAACACGTTGATCAATAGTTTGATCAATAGTCTGATCCTAATCAACAAGAGCCAGAATTACCCTCTGGTGAACCTATAATTACACAAAGGAGGATTTGGTCCACCACCCGCACCACCTAGCTCGTCTTCCTCTTCTTCTGTTGAGGATTCCTTTGGTGAAGAAATTTCCTCATCAATAGAATCAACTAATTCACAAGGTTTTCCTTGCATGGAAAACAACCAGGGAAATAATCAAGGTAATAATCAGGGGAATAACCCTACTACCCCATGCCTTGAGAAATATGCAGTTTATACCATGTCTACAACACCCTTTATCTAGAAATCCTCAAACGTTTCTTCCAAAATTTGAGCCTGATTCCTAACATCCTGCAAACGCTCACATTAAAATATTTATGTTAGCTCTTAGACAAAAGAGTGTATGACACGAATATGTTGTTTGTTTATTGTTTCCATATAACTTTGAGGGAAAGGACTCGAATTGGTATATTACCCAACAACCTCAAAGCATCACATCATGGAGTCAATTTGAAACTACATTTTTAGAAATATTTGGGGATAATGAAACCCTTGAAGTTCTAGTCATGGAATTTTATATCGTGAAAATGGAGTGGAAGGAAAGAATTAAAGTATCAATGTGAGATTCCTTGCTTTGAATAACAAAATTCCTAATGATTCCATGCTTATTGAAAACCTTTTATTTGCCTCCTATGTTAATGCATTTCCTATTGACATGGCCATGTGGGTGAAAAGTTCCCAAAAGAAAACTCTCCAAGAAGCCCTTGAGGAGGCCATTACTATTGAAAAGTATATTCTTATCTTCAAGGCTAATCCTGACACCCAAGGTGATCAAGATTCTTCTGCATTAAAAATTCAGATTCATCCTCCAAGCCACATCCAACTAATAAAGAACATGGATCTTAGATCTCAAGAGTCTCCAAAAATTTCTAACTTAATTATCAAAGGAAGTTATTGACCTGAAGAGGAAATTATAGGAAGGGCCATTTAATAGAGGAAATTTTATACCCTTTAAGAAAAACATTCCACCTAAGCCTACTCCTCCTACTGAAGTGTTAAGTATAGAAGAACTTGAGAACATTCTTTAATAACTCATATCAAGGACTGACTCATCTCCTAGTGAGAAAACAAATGAACTAGAAGAAGGTGAGGAAGAAATAGATGTGAATGATGATAAATATCAACACTCCTACTATGGGTCACTTTGGTGATCTAGCCTATGATCTATTTGAAGAATACCATGAAACATTTTTCACGAATTAGAATCCATATAATATGCATAGAAAAATTGTGTTTGATGACCCAAATCCATCTACCAATGTTAAAGGAAAGAATGTGAAAATAAAAAGGTGGAAACATCTAAAAACCTTATTGTCCAATATTTAGGGTAAGATTTTATTGAAGATCTAAAATGGCCAAAAGCCAATATTTCAGTTTTTGAGTTGCTGAAAATTACTATGATGCAAGAAAAACCTCATCATACTCTTGCTGAAATTTCTAGTAAGAGAACAACAACTCCACATAATGAATTATCAAATTTTTATTAAAATGGGATAGGTCCAATTACTATTAAAAATTCCCATTAGATAGTTCACCCACTTAGACAAAGAAGGCTAATGTTGCTCCTTTCTTACTGTTAGCTCTGCTACATTTTGCAAAATTTGATGAATAAGATCAGGTTAAGCAGTGCTGGTTTTGGTTGTATAAGGCTTGCAGCAGTTTTTCCCGCTTCCTCCTTTATTTTTCCTTTTCTCCATAAAACTCCTCTACCCCTGTTTTACACCTACATTTAGTGTAAAAGCCGTGTTATGTTAGCCGCAGGTGCTAGGTTGAAATGTTATAAAACCCTGATAATGTGACCTCGCACTATAACTCTCCATTCCTTATCACTCCGTTTACACTCGTTAACTCCCCATTCCTTCATTTTACGCTAAATTTTCTTACAAACCCATATTCCCCAAACTCCCGGGCGCAAGGTCTAAATCCACATGACTATATCCATTTAGCTACGCGCTGTCGTTGTCCCTATCACATTAGACCTGAAATGTGCGCATTCACCCACTGCTATTCAATCATTTCCCGCGGATCCAATGGTATTCGCTACTCCCGGTCTCGCAACTTGCACGTCCGTTAGTCAGCGGGGAAGGCGGTTTCCCACTGGACATGCTTGCCATGCGTCATAACCTGATGGGATCCCGCCATCGTGTACATAAACCACCTTTTCCCGTAAGCGGTGTGGGGAAACTGCTTATCTCCCTTCCTGTACGACTCCCCGCTCGTTAACCGTCGATCATCTCTGTCGCCTGTCAGCTATTTGATCGTCCATCCCGTGATCGGACGGCCCACGTCCCTCCATTCGCATTCCCTCCCGATGGCCTCTGTAATTGAATCTCCACGGTTCATTTATGAGATCCAATGGTCCACACTCTTCCATCCGCATATGTCTTCCGATAGCCCACATATTCCGATCTCGACCGTCCGTCTGAGCCATCCAACAGCTAACATCAGTTATCAAGTCCATCGTCCATTTTCAATGCATTTTATGTGTTTTGGGTCTGTCCTGTGTATGCGAAGAAGGAAGGAAGTCATCAGCCGATACGCTGCGCATTGAATCCTCAGCAACCTCATTCAAAGAACAGCATGGCCAAGGACGAGAAATACAACCCTGAGTAGATAAACACGAATTTTCACCTATTCGTGAAGTACAACAAAAAGGCCGATTTTGTTCATTTAAACACTCATCTTGTAGCAGAAACCCATATCTAATTGTAAATGCAGTTGGTGGCCAGTTATGACCCCTCCACACATAGGTTAGCAGAGATTTTTGTATCCAATGATCTAGATTTAAACAGGAACGCAACAAATTACAGAGATAACCATATACACAAAGATGCAGCGGAAATAATACTTCATTTCATTAATGGAAAATACTGAAATATGCTTACAACCAGAAATGGAAATAAACCAGCTAGGGCGATGGTAGCTTATCTCTGAGAAGAGATGTGATGGCTACATGCCTCTGAACTGTGTTACAATGAGGCTCGAAGGCCTATTTATTGTTGAGAAACAATGGAAAACCCTTAACATTCCAAAACCTAACCCTAGGAGATGAAACGCCAAACTGTGGGCCCTGTTTGGGGTAAATTGGTACATCAACTTCCCGGGGTCGTAACTTTGGCATATGATCTCCGTTTGACGCGTACAATAGCTCATTAGAAAGATCTATCCGAGCACTATCATTGTTGGAATGGGCAACATCGGTCCATTCCATGGACCCATGTTGCCCCTGGATTCCCCAAAAAACGTCGTTTAGGGCCTCAAAACGGCTCCGAAAGTTCAGGACCCGAAAAACTGCTAAAAATAGTAAGTTGTGCTACAATTAAGGAAACTGAAAATGCTGAGAAAGACAATGGTGGGGGTCTAGGTGGACTTGGCAGGTGGCCACCAATATCCACCTGGATCATTCCTCCCCCCTTAGGAAGCAATGGTCCCCATTGCATTGAGCTCCTCCATGAGATGAGGAAACTTCTGCTGAACTTGTTCCTTGGTGAGCCACTTGCCCTGCTGAAGGAGTTGGCCTGCTTTGACAACTCGATACAGTTGGATATTCTGTTGGCGAGTGTTCTTGATCTGTGTGTCCATGATCCGATCAGTTGCAGCTTGTTTCATGCAATCTGGATTTAATTCTGTGGGTTTGAGCTGTTCTGCAATGTCGGATGTGTCTAGCAATGGTGGAAAGTATGGCCGAAGGCGGTCCACATTGAACACTGGGTGCAGGCCAAGGAATGGGGGAATGCTGAGCTCAAATGCATTGTCTCCCATGGCCTTAGTAATGGTGTAAGGACCATATCGGAGTGGTCTCAATTTCCGATAGGCTCCAGTAAGGCGTTCCTTTTGCAAATGCAACCAGACTTTGTCGCCCACCTGAAACTTGTGTGGCACCCGATGTTGATCATGTCGCTGCTTGTACTTGGCATTTGATTTCTCAAGAATGTCATGGACCTGCTGGCGAATATGTTGGATGCGCTCAATGAAGCTGGTGGCCTTATCTGTTTCGGACTGGACATGAGCTGAATTCATGTGAGTAGCTGCAAGTGGCATGGCCACATCAATGGGGCATAGTGGCTGGAATCCCAAACCCACTTGAAAAGGGCTATGGCCAGTGGAGCTGTGAAGAGCTCGGTTGTAGCTGTGCTGAACATAGGGAGGCTCTCGTCCCATGTGCGTGGATGCTTTGAGTTATACATGCGCAGAATGTGCACAATCATCCTATTGACAACCTCTGTCTGGCCATCAGTTTGAGGATGGAAGGCTGTGGACTTCGTGAGTTTGGTGTCCAGCATTGACCAGAGACTGGACCAAAATGTGCTGAGAAAACGACTGTCCCGATCTGAGATGATAGACTGTGGGATCCCAAAGTGCACCCACACTCGTTCAAAGAAGAGTTTAGCAGTGGCTTCTGCTGTGATATTCTTCTTGCAGGCCATCATAATGGCCATCTTCGAGAACCTGTCGACGACCACAAAAACACAGTCATTTCCATGCTTAGTGGAAGGAAGGCCTGACATGTAATCCATGGAGATGGATTCCCATGGTCGACTAGGGGTAGGCAACGGGGTATAGAGGCCATGCTTCTTAATGGTCGGTTTGGCAATGGCACAGGCAGTACATGATCGGATGTACTTCCCAACATCCTGTCGAAGATTCGGCCAATAGAAATAATTTTGCAGTACTGCCACTGTTTTCTCGACCCCGAAATGCCCAGCAGCCCGACTGTAGTGTGCTTCCCAAATCATCTTGGCACGCTCGCTTGAAGGAACACAAAGGTGACCGAGGTGGCATAATAGGGCATCCTGGAGGTGAAAATCTGCAACATGTCGACCCTCCAAGAGTGTCTGGTATGTGTGGCCGAATTCTGGGTCGCTTTTGTAGAGAAGTGGCCAATCAGAAGTCTCGTGCCCACAAGAGTTGAGCACGGTGGTTAGCGCCATGATCGGTGGTCGACTGAGGCAATCTGCAACATTATTGGTGCTGCCCTTTTTATACTTGATATTCAAGTGAAACTGTTGCAGGTATGTAGACCACTTCTGATGGCGATCATTCTGCAATTTCCCTTGGGTCTGTATGAACTGCAGAGGTCGGTGGTCTGTGTGGATGACCGTTTCCTTCCCCAAAATGTAATGCTTCCATTGTCGGCAGGCCTGTACAATGGAATACATCTCTTTATCATAAGTGGGGTACTTTCGGACTGTGTCTGAAAGTGTTTCACTGTGATATGCCACTGGATGTCCATGTTGAGTAAGGACTGCCCCAATAGCATAGTCAGAGGCATCTGTCTCGACCTCAAATGGTTGTTGTAAATCTGGTAACGCGAGCACTGGTGCCGTGCAGAGGCGATCCTTCAACTCCCTGAATGCCTTCTGTTGAGATTCAGACCAAAAGAATTTTGCTTTCGCCCCGCCCTTGGTGACTTGACTCAAGGGCCAAGAAATATGAGAAAACCCCAACACAAACCTGCGGTAGAAGTTGGCAAGACCTAGAAAGCTGCGGAGCTCTGTTAGAGTGGTTGGAGAGGGCCAATCCCGAATGACTTGGATCTTGGCTGGATCGACATGCACCCCCTGTTCATCAATGATGTATCCCAGATACTGAACCTGGGTCATGCCAAAAGTGCATTTCTCCAAATTGGCACATAGCTTGTGTTGCCGCAGTGTTTGGAGAACCTGTCGGATGTGGTGGAGGTGCTCTTCCCAACTCTGGCTGAAGATCAGAATGTCATCCAAGTATACTACTACAAAGGAGTTGGTGAATGGCCGCAAGATGTCATCCATTAGCCTCATAAAGGTTGCAGGAGCATTCGTCAATCCGAAAGGCATGACCAACCATTCGAAGAGGCCCTCCTTGGATTTGAAGGCAGTCTTTCACACATCGGAGGGTTCGATTGGTACCTGGTGATATCCTGACTTCAGATCGATCTTGCTGAAATATTTCGCCCCCTTTAGTTGGTCTAGGAGGTCATCAATCCGCGGGATCGGGTACCTATTACGGACAGTGATCTTGTTCAGCGCCCGATAGTCAATACAGAGTCTCCACGTCCCATCCTTCTTCTGTACCAACACGATCGGGCTCCCACAGGGCGATGAACTCGGACGGATGTGACCTTTCTGCAGGAGCTCCTGAATCTGCCTCTTGATTTCATCGTTCTCCAGAACGGAGCGCCGATAAATTGGTCCATTGGGTAGCGGCGCACCTGGGGTCAGATCAATGGAGTGCTTGACTTGACAGTGCAGAGGAACCCCTGCCGGGGAGGTGAAGATGTCCTCGTACTCCTCCACAATCTTGTCCATCTGTAGTTGTCGTGCAGAGGGACCCCGTTTGGAGGCCGCGGCCACTGTCTTCTTCTTTCCTTGAGGGCGTATCATCAGGAAAACAATTTTCTGGTTTTGGAAATGATCTTACTGCATTGTTTTGCAGTAATCAAAGAGATGGCGGCAGGTGGTGCTACCTCTGGTATCCTGAACAACTTATTTCCCAATGTAATAATAACAGCACGGGGCCTTGATTCATACACAGCATGTCGCTTCCACAAGTATGGTTGTCCTAGTAATACATCACAAACTTCAAGGGGAGCAATGTCACACAATACCTCATCCGTGAAGGGCTTGATGTTGTATGGAAGGCGACACTGCTGGCTCACGCGAAGATCTCGTCCTTGGTGAAGCCACCCAATGGTGTATGGTTGTGGATGTGCTGTGGTCGGTAAGCCCAACCGCTTCACGACCTCTGCCGAAATGAGGTTCTTTTGACTCCCGCTATCAACAATGAACTGTATCGGGGAGCCCTTTACCCACATTTGGGAGTGGAAGAGACGCTCCTCCTCCTCTGGATCTTCGGGTTCATTTTTCTGGATCTTTGCGGTAGCAACAGTGGCGCTGGGATCCGCATCAATGATCTGCTTCCCTTTTTCATACCCCTTATCGGGTTCTGACTCAGAGTCGGAACATGCATCTGATTCTGAAACCTTTAGCTCAGCCACCAGTGACTGCTTGGCCCGACACTCACTTGTGTTGTGAGTGGAGCTCTTATGGAACTCGCACCATTTTCCAGTGTCCTTTCTCGGCTTCGCGGCGCTGTTCTTTGCTTGCAGCTTCGGCTGGTTGTCTTGGGCTGTCCCGCCTTGGCTTTGTCCTTTGTTCTGTGGTTTAGGGGCACCTTTCCCCTTTGGATTCGCAGATCCAAAGTCTCGCTTCTTTTGTTTAAACTTCTGCTCGACCTTGACGACATATCGGTATGCTGCGCCGAGCGAGGGGATGTTTAGGAATTGTATTTCTTCCTGGATGTACTTGTGCAGGCAGCCACGGTATTTGAGTATCAAATGTTGCTCTGAATCCTTGATACCCAACTTTGTGCGAAGGGTATGGAAAAGATTGGTGAACTCCGACACGTCTTGGTCCCTTCCCTGCCGCAGCGTGGTCCACTTTATGTATTCATCCTCATAGCTTCCGACAGGGTAGTATTGCTCCTTGATGGCATCCCGGAACGAATCCCAGGTGGGTGCGGCTGAAAATAGTGAGCCAGTACTTTCATCCTTTTGCTCGCAGTAGGTTTCCCACCAGTCCTTGACGTGGGGGGCTGCTTTGAGAAGAGCAAAACAATCTTTTCCCGACTCGAAAATTCATGAACAGAAAAATAACCCTCTAGCAGATTTAACCATTTATCTACGGCATCTGCGTCTATTTGACCCTCGAATATGGGTATTTCAAAATTAACTTGTACCTTAAAGGGTGTGGCGTTTCCAGAGTAGCTGCTGGAAGCCAATGCGTTGCTTCTGGGTAGCCGCTGAAGGATCTGGGCAAAGCTGTCCATCATCGCGTTCCGTTGTTGCTCGAGGGCTTCTTCGAGCAAGATTTTGATGGGAACTCCTGCCCCCTCGTCTTTCTTCTCGTCCACCATGGGAGGCCGTCGGGATTTGTGAGGCTGGTCTTGCAAAGGTTCAACCAGTTCAAGCCCTAACTCCTTATATCCCGACCTTGTTGGGGACATGCAAAGAAAAACAGAGAAAAAGCAGACCGCTCTGATACCACTGATCCGGATTTAAACAGGAACGCAACAAATTACAGAGATAACCATATACACAAAGATGCAGCGGAAATAATACTTCATTTCATTAATGGAAAATACTGAAATATGCTTACAACCAGAAATGGAAATAGACCAGCTAGGGCGATGGTAGCTTATCTCTGAGAAGAGATGTGATGGCTACATGCCTCTGAACTGTGTTACAATGAGGCTCGAAGGCCTATTTATTGTTGAGAAACAATGGAAAACCCTTAACATTCCAAAACCTAACCCTAGGAGATGAAACGCCAAACTGTGGGCCCCGTTTGGGGTAAATTGGTACATCAACTTCCCGGGGTCGTAACTTTGGCATATGATCTCCGTTTGACGCGTACAATAGCTCATTAGAAAGATCTATCCGAGCACTATCATTGTTGGAACGGGCAACATCAGTCCATTCTATGGACCCATGTTGCCCCCGGATTCCCCAAAAAACGTCGTTTAGGGCCTCAAAACGGCTCCGGAAGTTCAAGACCCGAAAAACTGCTAAAAATAGTAAGTTGTGCTACAATTAAGGAAACTGAAAAAGCTGAGAAAGACAATGGTGGGGGTCCAGGTGGACTTGGCAGGTTGCCACCAATATCCACCTGGATCATCCAACCTCCATATTTACCCACAAAGAAGATGTAATGAGGGTTGATGAATGTTATTCTGGTGTAAGCACCAACTTTTGGAGACTGTAACTACTGTGACACCTGCAGCTTCTGGTCTTCATTTTCATCTAATGCAAGCTTCTTTTGCTGTTAATTGCTCACTTTCCACTTCTTCTTCTTTGTTCCAGGTTGTGCCTGTTATGCATTTATTCATGTGTTGTTGATTTTTAGCATTAGAGAGGCTGTCATCCCACCTCTATGTTAGAATCTAGCTTGTATCATTGAATTTGTATGTAGGTTTCTATTGTTTTAATGCCAGAGAGCCATCATCCTTTCTGTGCATTAGGAAATAGATTTACAGACCTTTAAACTGGTTGCAGCTGGCCATCACAGGGTCCTGTGCATCTGCTGGTGTGATCAGTATTCTCCATCATCACATTTTCTTAAAACTATGAGTAATTGGTGGTCTAAAGCCTTGTAGTCTGGGGGTGTTCACCCATGCCCGAGGTTAAGCATATTAGAAGTGGTTATCGGGCTTGAATATGCATCATTTCTCTCATTCATCCACCATTTTCCAACATTTTTGTTGAGTTTGTAATGTTCCTAAGCATCTCTAAGATACAACCTAGGAGAGTTTCTTGGGGTGATAACATTAATTGGTGCCATTGCCGGGGAAAGGAGAATTGAAGCTCGGCTTCCCTGGGAGAATGACACAGCTTCAAGCTTTGATGATAGACAAGGTTTGAACACAGTTTTTGGTTGTAATCATCTATCTAGCGACTCCACTGGAGGAAGACCAACCTTTGGTGACTCCACATTGAAGTTTTGGCTCAATTTGTGAGGCATACTCGAAGAAATCCTCAGAAATCACCAGCTGAACCAGTGCCTGACCCTGAGAGGACTGTCAAATCGAAGAAAGCATCACAGAAAGGGGCATCAGGATCAGGTACGCCTAAGAAATCTCATTCATCTCTGAAAGATAAAATTCTAGCTGAAGGTATTCAGTTTGAAGATTTAGAACCCAACACTATTAATAAGGAGATTCCTTCAAAGATTAATTCATCCCCTTGTTCAGTTAGTTCCCCTGTGAATCTCAGTCCAAAAAAAGCTTCCCATTCAGTCCAAAACATGCCTTTGTCTCTGCCATCCATCACATTACTTCCTATCATTCAATCTGCTAGTAGTGTTCCACACACTCCAGTCATGGCAGGCCAGCAAGCACCCACGAAGATAGAAAGAATTGTTGCTACTAGATATGGACCTTTAGTATTGCCTGTTCCTTTAAATCCTATGCCGGTGGGAGAATATCAGAAATATATGCCTAAATTCACTGGAACAAAGGGAGTGATAGCAGAAGAACACCTTGAAGATTTTTACAATTATGCTGATAATTTAGATATAAGTGAAAATGATGTGTGGACGATAGTTTTTGTCCAGAGCCTTGATGGAGAGGCTAGGAAGTGGTTCAGAGAATTACCCCAGAGATCTATTGCTAGTATTGAAGCCTTAGATGATGCATTTTTGAAGCACTGGGGAGATAAAAAGGACTTGCTGTATTATCATACTGAGTTTGGTAATCTGAAGAGGAAAAATGGTGAATCTTTGCCTGATTTTAATAAAAGATTCAATCGAATGTATAGTAAGATACCAACTGAAATAAAACCTACTCCTACCTCTGCCAAACTCACTTATGCCAATGCTTTTGACTCTGATTTTTGCCTATTATTGAGAGAAAGAAGATGTGCTACTCTAGCAGACATGCAGGATGCAACCCTAGAAGTAGAGTCTAATATCATGGCTGCAGGAAAGCTAGAAAGTCAAGCTGACAGAAGGAGGCAGAGATGTCAGGCCTCTACTTTTTCTGCTTCATCTTCAGAACCTAAATTAGACAAAATGACTGAGATGATAGAGTCATTGGTTGCTGAAATTTCTAAGCTAAAGGTTGAGCAGAATTCAGGAAAAACAAGGCAGCAGAACACATTTGCTCCAAGAAATCAGAATCCATTCAGAAGAGAAAATGAACAGTTACAAGTAATGCAAAGGGGTGAAGAATCAAAAGAAGATCAAAAAGTTAAAGCTCCTTTCCAAAATGTAGTCATGGAGGAGGATCAATTTGAAGAGGATGAGGATGAAATTCACTGTATGGAAGATAAAGGCAGCGCTGCATTTTTCACTCTGGCTGCTTATGAAGAATCATTGTTGCAGGAACAAGATAGTCAAGAATGGGACAGAGGAGCTGTCCTACAAACTAGGGACCAGTAGAGATATAATTTGAGATCCAATGCAAAAAATGTCAAGGACAATCCTGCCCAAAGAGCTGCTGTCCGAATAGAGTCACAGAATACCAGGCAAAGAAGACCAGCAACTGTTCCAGTCATCCTCAAAGCTCCAATTCAAGAGGTAAAAGGTTCTGATAAGCTACCTTCTGCTTTGAGTCAGAAGTTCAAAAATTGAAAAGATATGTGCCTCTCGTAGAGTTGGTAAAGAGTGAAGTGTTCAAAAAGCCCATCCTTGAAGCCCTTGAGCTAGAAACCACACAAGCCTCCACTGACTCTGTGCTTAGTCCTATGTTAGAACCTGCTGATAACAATTCTCCATATTTTTATGTGTCCTTGACCATTCATGATAAAATCCTCCACAATCACCTGCTAGACACAGGGGCCAACCACAATCTAATGCCTAAAGCTGTCGTGGAAGAATTAGGCCTTGATATCAGTAGACCTTATCATGATTTATTCTCTTTTAATTCAAGGAAAGTGAAATGTCTTGGATTGATTAAAGATCTTACAATTACCCTAACTCAGCTGCCCATGAAGAGTATGATGATGGATATTGTGGTAGCAGATGACCCTCCTAAGTTTGGCATGCTGTTGTCCAGAGGATGGATTAAGAGACTAGGTGGAACATTACAAAATGATCTATCTTATGCCACTGTCCCAGTTTTTGGAGGAGAAAGCAGGAGATTGTACAGAGAAGCACAGTTGGCATACATCATTAGTGATGAGAAGAATCGTACCAATCATCACATATATGTAGTGGACACTGATTTTGGGGCATGTATTCTCCAAATAGAAGAATCTCAGAAGGCCTCAATGCAGATTAGGAAACCAACAGTTCAGGTTGAGGAAGAGCAAGGAAGTCAGGTTTGGGAGATGTTCTTTGATGGAGCATGTTCCAGGGAGACTGCAGAAGCAGGGGTGGTGCTAGTATCTCCACAACAAGAAAGCATTCAGCTGTCTTTCAAGTTGGTTTTTCAAGTCACAAATAACATAGTAGAATATGAAGCTCTGCTATTGGCCCTTAATGCAACAGAAGACAGAGGAATCAAGAATCTGAAGGTGTTTGGAGATGCTGATTTGATCATTCAACAAGTTAATAAAATGTTACAAGCAAAGAACCCACCCAAGGATAAAAGCATACAGAGATGAGGTATGGAGAATCAGAGATTCTTTTGATTATTTCTGTATTTCATACATCCTTAGAGCCCAAAATCAGCTTGCTGATTCCCTTGTTGTTTCTGCTAGTCTATTCATCCCTCCAATGCCTCTCAGACTAGTTTATGAAGTCCAGATGAAGTACATACCATCCTTGCCTGATAATGTCCATCATTGGAAAGTATTTGAAGATGATGATGAATTGAATAGGTTCCTTCAGGTCATTGATGAGTTTTCTAAAATGAAAATTCACCGAGAAAATGAAGCCTTGGAAGAAAGTCCCCAATCCTAGCTTAGAAATAAAATTGGTAAAGAAAGCATTGTCCAGCTTCCTAGCAACCATATTCCTAAGGGTCTAATTCCTCTTGAAAGACTGTTTGACCAGAATGATGTGCCTTACAAAGCTTCCCAAAAAGAAGACCAATCTGTAGTCAGTAGGTATGATATAGGAAGTCCAGGTAAGCCTAGATACATACACCTATCTTCTAATCCGTCTGTTGATCAAACTACTGAATACTGCAATTTAATGAGGAAATTTGCTGATGTGTTTTCCTGGAAGTATAGTGATCTGAAAACATATGATAAGAATATAATTCAACATAAAATCCCTCTAGAAAAAAACATTATTCCTTTCAAACAAAAGTTAAGACCAATAAATCCTATGCTTCTTCCTCTAATTGAAAAAGAAATTAGAAAATTGTTGGCTGCCAAGATCATAGTTCCGCTTAGATATTCCAAATGGGTAGCCAATATAGTAGTGGTGAGGAAGAAGAGTGGATAAATCAGATTATGTATTGATTTCAGAAATTTAAACAAATGCTCCAAGAAATACAACTATCCTCTACCCAAGATGGAGCATTTGCTGTAAAAAGTCTCAGGAGCCAAACTAATGTCTTTCTTGGATGGATTTTCAGGCTTTAATCATATTGTTGTGCACCCAGATGATCAAGAGAAGACTGCATTCACCACTCCTTGGGGCACTTTTATGTATGCTAAGATGCCTTTTTGGATTGATGAATGTTGGAGCAACCTTTCAGAGAGCTATGGATATAGCATTTGTAGGAGAGAAGGATAAATTCGTCCTCATCTACCTGGATGACATAACTGTTTACTTCACAAGCCATCAAAACCATTTGAAGAATTTAAAAAAAGTGTTTCTGAAGTGTAGGAGGTTTGGAATTTCAGTCAATCCCAAAAAAATACAATTTTCTTTAGAAGAAGGCAAGCTGTTGGGACATGTGGTGTCTTCTGCAGGTGTACGGATTGACCCGGAAAGAGTAAAAGCAATACAGACTTTGTCTGTCCCTAGATCAAAGAAGGATATTCAATCCTTTCTGGGTAAAATTAATTTTGTGAGGAGGTTTATTCCAAATTTTGTTGAATATGTGAAGCACATTACCTCCATGTTGAAGAAAGGGGCAGAAATCAAATGGACTCATACAGCAAGACAATCTTTTGAGTCCATTAAGAAAGCTATTATGGAGGCTCCCACTTTAATAAGTCCAGATTACAGCAAGGAGTTCCATTTATTTTCATTTGCCTCGGAAGATACCATTGCAGCAGTTTTATTTCAGGATGATGAAGAAGGTTCAGAGCATCCAGTAGCATTTTTCAGCAAAAATTTAAGGGATGCTGAACTGAGGTATGATATTATTGAAAAACAGGCATATGCTCTCATTAAATCCTTGAAAGCTTTCAGAGTTTACATCTTGCATTCAAAGATAATTGCATATGTACCCTTCGCTGCAATAAAATATGTCTTAACACAACCTAATGCTGATGGAAGAAGGGCTAAATGGATTGCAAAGATGATAGAATTTAATATAGAGCTGAAGCCTACCAAGTTGGTTAGAGGTCAAGGTCTTTCCAGATTGTTAGCTGAAGAAAATTGCAAATCTTTAGATATTGATTCCCTGTGCACAATTGCAGAAAATGGTCAGATAGATAAAGAAGAGGAAGCAGCTGAACCAGACAGAAAGCAGTTAGTGGCCGAAAATCTAGCTTCTTGTGATTGGTATGCTGAAATAATTAATTTCTTGTTGAAGCTAGAAATTTCTTCAGGATTTACTCAAAGTCAAGCTAGAACTTTAAAACTTAGAGCAACAAAATATTGTATCAATGAAAATCTGCTCTACTGGAGGGATCCATCTGGAGTGCTTTTGAGGTGTCTGGACATAGAACAGTCAAAAGAAGTTATGTAGCAGTTTCATTCCAGCATGTGTGGAGGGCACCATTATTGGAAAACTACAGCCCATAAAATTCTCAGAGCCAGGTACTATTGGCCCACCTTATTTTATGATATATTTTCTTTTGTTAAATCGTTGTGATAGGTGCCAAAGATTTGAAGGAAAACAACAGTTGAAGTCCCTGCCCTTAAAACCAATTCAGGCAAAAGGACCTTATTAACAGTGGGGCTTGGATTTTATTGGAGAAATCAATCCACATTCCAGTGGCCAGCACAGATGGATATTAGTAGCTACTGGTTATTTCACTAAGTGGATTGAAGCAGTCCCTACCAGGAAGGCAGATCATAATGTGGTCATGAAGTTTTTAGTTGAGAATATCTTTATCAGGTTTGGTTGTCCACACAAATTAGTCACAGACAATGCAGCAGCCTTCAGGGAAAAAAAATTGGTGGAAATGTGTGATTTTATGGGTATTAAACTTGTTCATTCCACCTCATATTATCCTCAAGGAAATGGTCTAGCAGAATCCTCTAACAAAATTCTGATCAGGATAATTAAGAAGCTGTTGGAGGATAATAAGAAGAATTGGGATTCTAAGCTCAAGTATGCACTGTGGGTTGACAGAGTGACCATTAAGAAATCCACAGGGAATTCTCCTTTCAAGCTGGTATATGGCACTGAGGCTGTGTTTCCAATTCAACTAACTCTCCCTGTGGAAAAGTTCCTTCAAACATAGTAGAATGAAGAGGAAGAAATGGAAAAGAGGATCACTGATTTAGTAGAAATACATCAGATTAGAGAACAGTTGGTTGAAAAGGCTACAACACATTAGAAAAAGACCAAGAAAGCCTTTGACAAGAAGGAAAAAATAGATAACTTTCAGGTTGGTGACTTGGTTTTGAAATGGGATGCACTAAAGGAAAAGAAAGGCAATCATGGGAAATTTAATGCTTTCTGGACAGGGCCTTTCATCATTTCACATATTCAAGGGAACAACACCTTCATACTAAAAAGTATGGGAGGAGAAGCAGTTTTTGATGGCCCAGTTAATGGGCGTTTTCTAAAAAATTATGTTGGTTAAGGTATTTGTCCTTAAAAGGCCGTAAATATTTTGTTTTTATTAGTTTTGTGCAGGAAAAGTAGACTCCATGCCCAATGGAACACCAGGAATTTTGGCTAATTTGTTTTCATCAGGAAGGCATTGATCTGTAGGTTCTTGAGACTTCACGGGGATGATCTCATCCCCAGAAGGAGCCAGTGTTAGCTTTGCTACATTTTGCAACATTTGATGAATAAGATCAGGCTAAGCAGTGATAGTTTTGGTTGTATAAGGCTTGAAACAGTTTTTCCCACTTCCTCCTTTATTTTCCCTTCTCTCCATAAAACCCCTCTACCCCTGCTTTACACCTACATTGAGTGTAAAATCCGTGTTATGTTAGCCCCAGGTGTTGGGTTTAAATGTTATAAAACCCCGATAATGTGACATCGCACTATAACTCTCCTTTCCTTATCACTCCGTTTATACTCGTTAACTCCCCATTCGTCCGTTTTATGCTAAATTTTCTTAAAAACCCATATTCCCCAAACTCCCGGGCGTAAGGTCTAAATACACATGACTATATCTAGTTAGCTACGCACTATCACTGTCCCTGTCACATCAAACCTGAAACATGCGCATTCACCCACCATCGTCCGATCATTTCCCGCAGATCCAACGGTATCCGCTGCTCCCGCTCTCGCAACCTACACGTCCGTTAGTCAGTGGGGAAGGCAATTTCCCGCCGGACATGCCTGCCACGCATCATAACCTGTCGAGATCGCGCCATTGCATATGTAAACCACCTTTTCCCATAAGCAGTGTGGGGAAACCACTTACTGCCCTTCCTGTATGATTCCCCGCTCATTAACCGTCGATCATCTCTACTGCCCGTCAGCCGTCTGATCGTCCATCCTGCGATCAGATGGCCCACGTCCCTCCATTTGAATTCCCTCCCGATGGCCTCTGTAATTGAATCTCCACCATTCATTTACGAGATCCAACGGTCCACACTCTTCCATCCGCATATGTCTTCTGATAGCCCGCATAGTCCGATCTCGGCCGTCCGTCTGAGCCATCCAACGGCTAGCGTCAGTTATCAAGTCCATCGTCCATTTTCAATGCATTTTACGTGTTTTGGGCCTGTCCTGTGTACGCGAAGAAGGAAGGAAGTCATCAGCCGGTACGCTACACATTGAATCCTCAGAAACCTCATTCAAAGAACAGCACAGCCAAGGACAGGAAAGACAGCCCTGAGCAGATAAACACGGCTTTTCACCTGTTCGTGAAGTACAACAGAGCAGCAGAAAGGCCGATTTTGTTCATTTAAACACTTAGCTTGCAACAGAAACCCATATCTAATTGTAAATGCGGTTGGTGGCCAGTTATGACCCCTCCACACATAGGTTAGCAGAGATTTTTGTATTCAACCTCCATATTTACCCACAAAGAAGATGTAATGAGGGTTGATGAATGTTATTCTGGTGTAAGCTTCAACTTCTGGAGACTGTAACTACTGTGACACCTGCAGCTTCTGGTCTTCATTTTCATCTAATGCAAGCTTCTTTTGCTGTTAATTTCTCACTTTCCACTTCTTCTTCTTTGTTCCAGGCTGTGCCTGTTATGCATTTATTCATGTGCTATTGATTTTTAGCATGAGAGGGGCTGTCATCCCACCTCTATGTTAGAATCTAGCTTGTATCATTGAATTTGTATGCAGGTTTCTGTTGTTTTAATGCCAGAGAGTTGTCATCCTGTCTGTGCATTAGGAAATAGATTTATAGACCTTTAAACTGGTTGCAGCTGGCCATCACAGGGTCCTGTGCATCTGCTAGTGTGATTAGTATTCTCCATCATCACATTTTCTTAAAACTGTGAGTAATTGGTGGTCTAAATCCTTGTAGTCTGGGGGTGTTCACCCATGCCTGGGGTTAAGCATAGTAGAAGTGGTTATCTGGCTTGAATATGCATCATTTCTCTCATTTATCCACCATTTTCCAACATTTTTGTTGAGTTTGTAATGTTCCTGAGCATCTCTGAGATACAACCTAGGAGAGTTTCTTGGGGTGATAATACTTACTTACTTTTAAAATTTATAAAAGGAGCGTGCATAATTGTATGGTTGACTCTAGATCCTCGTCCAACATCATGCCTCTATCTGTCACTAAGAAACTTAATGCTGACATTCAGCCATCCAAAGTCAAAATCATCCAGCTTGACCGCACACATGTTAAGGTAGTAGGAGAATTAAATGAAAACCTTATTATTCTATCCTTAGACCATGGGATTCATTAGATAATAGACATTATTGTTGTTGATATTCCGAAAGCTTATGGTTTATTTTATGTAGAGATTGGTCACAACATCTCAATGACTCCTTTGCTACTGATTGGTCACATTTATGGCTACCCTGGAAATGCCATCCAAACAAAATAAGGATCAACAGAGAACAATACATGAAACATATTGTTACTAATATCAATTATCTTAATGAGAAAATACTAATAACGATTTTCCCGTGGAAGTTTTTGATACATTTTATCGTAATTTTTCTGATAATATTTCCGCTTTTTTGAATTTACAACAGTAATGTCAACTTACATCCTGTACTAAACTAATCAAACCAAATAATTGTTCACAACTTACTTGATGCAGTATAAAAAAAAAATTATTGTCCCTTACGCAACACTGAGAAATATGTTGGTTCAAAAGGAACTCGGTGAGAAAAGAGCACACTAGATGACAACTCTCCAGGACTATGACCTTGAAATCAAACCTACACAAATTTTTACATGTCAAGGTCTGTGTAAGATAGTTGTTGACTTTGTTAATTTGCTCACTGAATATTATTTTCAAAAAAATGAAACTTTTATTCAAAATGAAATTTCATGTAACTTTGATTGATGGGATGTTGACAATAAATTGTTTCTGATGCATGGTACAACTCCCTCACACCTTGATGCAAAGAAAAGAAGAGCACTTAGATTGAAATTATCTCCTTTCCAGCTGATAAACAATATTCTTTTCCAAAAAAATTATGATGGAGTATTACTTCGTTGTTTAAAACAAGAAGATTCTAAAAAAAAATTAAATGAATTGTGTTTTGGGCCTACTAGTGGCCATTTTGGCAGAGACACCACTACATATAAGGTGTTAAGGGATGGCTACTATTGACCAACACTATGTAGAGATGCACACATCCTCACCCGAAAGTGTGAAATCTGCCAAAAATTTGTTGGTAGGATTAAGAAACCTACCTTTCCCTACAACCCATGACAATCAATGCCCCTTTTACACAATGGGGCTTAGACATTGTTGGTCTTATAAACTCTTCCATGTCTCTTCAACAAATTTTTATTATAACAACAACGTATTCCTTCACAAGATGGGTAGAGGCAACTCCTCTTCGAGTGGTAAATACAAATCAGGGAATATCATTCCTTGAAACAAATATCATCACTTGATTTGGTGTTTTCGAATCACTTGTCTTTGATAATGCATCATATTCTTCTTCTCCTGATCTGAATACTTTCACTCTAGAAAAAGGAATCCAATGTAAATATGAAACAAACTATTATCCTCGGTGTAATGGATTTATTGAATCTACAAATAAGATTTTGATTAAAATATTGAAAATAAAATTTTTTTATCTTTGGAAGAAGTAGCACTTCACCCTATTTAATGCATTGTGGGTTGCTAGGGTTACCACAAAATATGCCATTGGAAGCTCACCATTTTTCCTGGTGTATGGGAGGGAAGACATACTTCCTCCTAACATTTTTTTACCTTCACTACAATTGTCCCAAAAAGTGTAGGAAACTCAATGACCCGTCATGCAAAATAGAATCAATGCCCTGCTCAATTTAGAAGAAGAGAGAGAAAAAGCTAAGAAAATTCTTGATGAGTATCAACAAACTATTAAGTGTTGGTTTGATGATAAATCCTCCTCCGACAGAAACTTTGAATTAGGAGACTTGGTACTTAAATGGGATAAAATTCACAAGGGAAAATGAGAGCATACAATGTTTCAAAAGGTTGTGTCTAGGTACATTCATTATTACAAAAAATGTTGGTCCTACTGCTTTTTTATTGCAAAATTTGGAGGGGCAACCTGAATCTCTTTCAGTGAATGGGAGAATTCGAAAAAATTATTGTTTCTTGATTCCATGTGGGGAAGTCTATGTTGTAAATATTTCATTTCAAGTTTGTTATCTATTTCATTTTAGTTTGAGTCAACATTTTCTCTTTATTTTGTTTGATTTTGTGTGATTGTGTTTGGTTTTGTTAACTCTTCTTATCATAATCACTGTAGAAGAAATATTTCTATTTGAAACATTGTGTTACTGGAAATGTTTTCAGAAAAAATATCTCTCTTGTATTCAATATTTCTGATTAACTTCTCTCCCATTTTGACAATCTGTTACGAAATATGCTAAAAATGATTTGTATACCATTGTCATCAATCTTCAAACTTTTCTTTCAATCTTCAAGAACAAAAATTCCAGTAGGACATTTTTTTACGACAATCAATTTTTGGAAAATATGATTAACTAGTGAAAAGGTGATCATGGTCAACTTCTCATGCCTTCCTTTTTCCTAAGGAGTATTTCAAGACTTCTTTCCTATATGTTACAATGGTTATTAATGAAATATGATTCCTATACAAAGGATTAGTTAAAGGATAGGAGGTCTCATTACAAGACGCCTACCCTGATCATGAATCCTTATTGAATGAAATTACCATATTTGGTCACCAAGCTATGGTAGTGGCTTTTAATTGCATAATTAAAGGATGGGAGGTCTCATCAAGAGGCGGCCTACTAATTTCTGTAAGATTTTGTGAATGCCATTATAAATAGTTGGTCACCAACCCATAGCAATGGTCTTCAAGTAATTCTTTGAGTTGAGAAAAATGTAAAATATTAACATATGGGATAGAAGCATCTGAAAAATGCTTAAAGGGTACCCATGTTGATGCTATAAATTCCTATTGGTAGCTGTTATAGACATTTTTGTGCCCTGCAACCGCAAGCATGAAATGTCCATAAACCAAAGGCTGCTAAGTCCCTAAAAGTGTTGTTCTAACCCCTAAAGGAACAAGGTCAATAGATTACAGCTTCTCCCAGAAGTTATCCATGAGAAACTGCTCAGAATTGGTCAAAACAGGATCATTGCAGCTGCTCCACTGGCTAAGTGCGTTGCATCTCACCTAAATACACTGTGAGGGTGCGTTGCATTTCAAAAGTCCCTTCTGTGGGGTGCAATGGGCAAGAAATGACAAATGGCAGTGTCATTCTACGAGGTGGAGAGATCATGGAATCTTCCAGAAACTTCTCCTGGGACACTTGCATCTCAGAATCACCAAAGGATGAGTAAGAGGCCTTCAGTCTCCAAGTGGCATCAAGAACTATCAGAGAGAAGACACTAATCAAAAACCCAGAGCTGACTCACACCTCTGCAAATATCTATATGTAGATCTCTCATCCCAGAGATCCGGAGGTTGGAGGCTGGAATTTTGCATATTGTAAGGAATTGTTGTTGGTTTCTAGAGACAAACATCAGATTGTTGGGTGATCTAAGCTTTGTTTGAGGTGAAGAGGGGCTTCTTTGCTGGGAGGTTGATGCTGGGTCGGAACAACTGGTTGTAACTCCTCCTGGATCTTTTCTTGTTTATCAATAAAAACTATTTGAGTTTTCCTCCATGCTTTTGTATCATTGATGCTTGTTACATTTGTATGCTTAATTTACATCTGATCCTAGATTGTTTATGAATATAGATCCATGTCTTGTATAGTGCTATGATTATGTGATCTTACAGGTACTTTGTGAAGCTGGGCGTGCAAGGGAGCAGGTAGTTGAGGACTATCAAAGAAGAGAGGGATTGAATCGAAGGATTAGCGCAAGATAGAGGTTGGTCTTTCTGTTCCTCTCTATCTATAATTCATAAAGGAAAAACAAAAGTAGTTTTTCTTTGTTTGTTTCTAAGGCAGCTGTCACACCTTAGTGGGATAGAGCAGTTCTATATAGACACTTTTCCCTGTAACAAAATGGTGACTCCGCTGGGGAAATAATTAGTTTGTTTGTTTATCATTCTTTGTTGTTTGTTTCATAAACTTACAAGTAGCATTCGCACTGCATTTGCCATAACGAATGCAAAGTAGATAACTGCTACTTCAATCCATCTACTGGATCTGTTTATGATTTAAACAACTGATTCACAAACTATCTGATTGCCCTTGTGATAGCTCTTAGATCCTCCTTAGATCTACCCCTGATTGTTGCATTACTGATTTCTTTTTACTCAGCCAAAAACCAAGAACTGAACTGCAAACTGTGACCCGGAACCCGAACAGAGTCTCGTTTTTGGCCTAGCGCAGGTACTGTTCAGAGATTCTGAATTTCAGCGCTCTTCCCGAGTGGACAACCTGCGCTGCATTTCATATTCTCTATGTTACAAGTGCGCTGATCAGACTAGCATTGTGCAGCTGTGGCTTCTGTGCTTCATTCTTTCCAGTTCTATTCCTGAATTTTGCTGCCTGTGATCAGTATATGTCTATTTGAAACTCCTTTTCCTTGCTGTTATTCCGCCTCCTTTGTACAAAACAACTGTAGATGTTTTTGTGTGTTTGTTGAGTCATTTACAGTTCTCCTTTGCAAAAGTAGCATAGTCGTACTGTCGTCCTTTGATTTGAATCTGTCGCAAGTGTCGATTTCAATCGTAGGAAAGAGTTTTATTGCTGTTGATGGTCGATTATCCTGTTACTATTGCTTTTGGTCTGAATTTGTAATTTTCTAGTGTCAAGAACAAGTATTCATTTCAAAATTGTAAGGTGTTGTAATCGTCTCCATTTTTTGATTTCGAAAAGAAACTTGTTTATGTTTGTCGCTTGAAAAGAAATTCAGATTTGTGCATCAACTTTCTTTTTAGCATCCATATACTAAGAAAGTCGAAAAAACAAATACATGCATGTGCATTTGCATATAGACAGTCTGTTTGGCTTGATTTAGGAAAGTGCATTTACAGTGTGCTCTTTGCTCTTTGTGAAAAGGTTCTGTCTTTCTTTTCCCTAGTAGCTAGGATTTTCATTGCACAAAAGAGATAAAAATCTTGTTTATCATCTTTAGATTGCATTTTAGGAATTACATCTACATCTCGTGGTGAAGGCAAAAGGCAAACTTCATAAGCAAGATCAACTTAAAATAAATTCAATGAATCTAACAACGCTTTGGAACTTAACGCACAACATTTAGAGGTCTAGGCTAGAGACGTATTTCGGCGTCGTAAAGCCTGGTAACTGTTGTTCTCACTGATGGTTGGGTGATTCCTCCACTTTGAGACGATAAGTGCCAGTACGGACTTGTGCTCCCACGTACCGTCGAGTATATTTTGGGAGACCCCTATAGGCTTAAATCCTTTATCCATAGGAAGCCGTGTCTGCTGCTGCCCTATCGATCGTAATGCACTGAACACAGCATTTGGGAAGATTGACTGCCATACCGTAAAAAGTATTCTGCAGTTTTGCGATTGGTTTGGTAATCCCTCTACCTAGATTTCCAGAGCAGTCCCTTTCGTTCCTTTTCAGACTCCTTAACGGAAAAGGTCCATCTGAGCACTTGTCACTTCAGGCTCATTAAAAATCGAAGGCAACTAGAGTCATCTTTTGTTTTTTCTCGACTCTTAAAAATTGAAAAAACAAGTTGTGTCAAAGCGTCTAAAATTTATTTTAATCAGAATAATGTCACTGTTCCCTCGTTGGTCTTAGAAGTTAGTCTCCCTTCATCACAAGTTCTTGTAGAATCGCCAGAAAATCTTTTGGATGGACTAGATATGTCTGAACAACCATCGACATCCAGGACTGTGTCATCCGACGCAGCAACGGCAGAGTCTCCTGCTGCTACTCCAACGATGTTCGATGGTATACCATCTGTCCCGGAAAGTTATCAACAACAAGCCGGAGTCCAATCAGGGACTGTTTCGACGACATGGTCAGTTCCTATTTCTTCATCTGGATTATCATCTGGTATTTCTTATGTTGGAACTCAACAAATTGATCCAATGTGTCTTCAAAGGCCAATCTACCCTTTAAGTACTGGATTGCCACCATATGGAGGGCAGTATGCCTTTTCATTGTTCCCTCCCGGAGAACAAACATATGGGAGTTTACAAGAAAGTTCAGCTCAAACTGGAATTACATCCAGCAGTTGGGTACCAATACTGCCTCAGCAACCAAGGGTTTTATATTCAATGCAACCAGTCCACCCTGTGTCGAATATTCCCACTATACCTGCTATGGTGACTGCATCACAAGTACAAGCGTTACCTGTTGTATGTCAACCCCAAGTTTCTCAGGTTGCAATACAACAGCCTCTTGTCTCAATGACTCAATCACAACCTCAGGTTAGTGCCCCTTATCTGGAGCGACTCAGGCTCAAACAAGTACTGTGACTCCTCATCTTGGTCAATCATATAGTATTGGGCATCAGCAAATGGTCCAACAACCATGGCTAGTTCAATCTCAACAACCGCCATTCCAACAATCATATTAAGGACCTGAGCAACAAGTCTTTGTAAGTAATGGGCAACCGCATTTCCAAAGCGGTTATCAACAACCATATTATAATGGTTATGCCCATCAACCTTGTCAAAGTTTCCAGCATCAAATACATTATGCTGGTATGCAAAGACCTACTGCTCAGGCGATTCCATCTTATCCTGGGTATGCTTCACCTAACCTGAATCAACAGTTTCCCTTTGTAGCAACTCTAGAATTACCAGATCTAAACCAGTTGACGAACGATCCAATTTCTTATGCCCTTGGTGGCCAACGATTCCACATAAACTTCCATCAGATATTCCTAAATTTAATGGAAATCCGGGTGAAGACCCGTCGAATCATGTGATGACATTTCATCTGTGGTTTTCATCAAACACCCTAAACGATGATTCGATTAGGCTTCGCCTTTTTCAGAGGACGTTGACTGGTCTCGCAGCAAAGTGGTATATCGAGTTACCCAGAGCTACATTTGACAACTTCAGTACCCTAGCCACAACCTTTTTAACCCATTTTCAGTTACCGATAAGGTACGAAACGGGAATGGAACTCCTTACCAATTTCAAACAAACGACGGCCACTCACATATCTGATCATATACATGAGTGGCGACGTCGTCGTAGAATGGTAAAAATGTATGTTCCTGATCAGCTTTTGGCTGAATGGTTTATTAAGTCATTATTTCCTTCCATTACAGAAGATGTGGCAAAGGGAGGAGTTGTCACTGAAGAGCAAGTTATTGCTCGTGCACAATATCTAGACTTTATCTATACTCAGTCTGGCACGCTCTACGATAAAATACCTGATGCTCCTAGACCGGAATTTTCTGTTCCTCCTCCTCCTAAATCAAACAATGACTCTCATGCCAGCGATGGCGTGATTGGTGCAATAGACACGAAATCGACAAAGGCTACATCTAAAAAGGCCCGTAAGATTTCCAGTCAAAATGCAAATGAGGAACTTCTTGCCTCGGAAGTAAATGTTGTTTCGACTGACAAGGGAAAACAACTGAAGCAACCAAGGGGCAAGAAGAAAAAGAAAGGGAGAAAAAAGAAGCAGGATGAGTAATCTCCTAAAAAACCTTCTACAAACCCTTCTGGGCAAAGGAAACCCCCTGCTGGGTGTCATATATGCGATGAGGATCATCGGACGAGAGATTGTCCACATAAAGATGAAGTTAAGAAACTCTTTAAGAGTTCAAAAACCTCAGCAGTATTGACTGAACTGTTTCCAAAACTGGGAACCAAACTGGTTGCTAATCAAAATGCTTCCCGATCCCAAGTGTTTATGTTGTCTATCTCAAAGTAGCAAAATGATGCTTTGATAAGGAATAAAGATTACGGGAATCCACAGCTGTCGAACAACAAGGCTAATGAACAACCTAGTAGTTCGACAACAACTTTGACCGAAGTTGTGCCACCCATCATTCCTGAACCAATGATAAAGTCACCAAAGGGAGTAGTACACAAATCGACAGTTAATCCTCATACAAAAGTAGCACAACATTATAATATAATAGAGGACATGGCCCAATCGCCGTCCGCTATGTCGACACTTGAGGTACCTCAAAATTGCCCCTCACAAAATCAAGCTTTATTATCAACAATAGGTGGGATTGGCCCAATGGATTCCAATCTTGTGGCCTTTGATCATAAAGGATATGACCCTTAGTTACTAGCTCAACTAGCTTTCCTTATTCAAGTGAAAGCCCTCAACAAAACTGTTCATCGAACAATTATTGATGAGGGGGCATCTACATGTATTATGTTGATGAGTTGCTGGAAAAAATTAGGCTCACCACCCTTGTCGAAATCGTCAACGATGTTAAAAGAAGTTGATGGACGATCATACACTCCATACGAGATTTTGAGTAACCTGCAAGTTGAACTAGGGGGAAAAACAGTAGAAATAGATGTTGAAGTAATCGACGGAAACCTCGATTACAACATCCTATTGGGAAGGCCCTGAATATATGCCATGGCCGCAGTTGTGTCGACTTACTTTAGGAAGATTTCATTTCCCTTCCAAGGAGGAATTACAATCGTCGACCAACAAACATTTCTCCCCAACAATTCACAAGTTACGGGAAGCATTCCAATGATCCATGGAAGCAATCATCCACTTCAAAATATTGGAGTAGGCCTCCTAAAAGACCCTGCCTTAATGGGTACTTTTTCCCTACCACCTCAAAGTAATCTGGCGGAAGTGGCCACAGCGGAAACCTACAATATGAAATCTTCTATATCTAAGGGATTCAGAAGATTCCTAAACATTTTGTCAGCATGGATCATCGCCATTTTAGAAATATTGTAGCAATCAATTTTCTTGGCTTGGGGGGCAAACCCAAATCAACACTCATCAAGTGTTTGGATAGATAGGTCTAAGGAATATGGCACCTCTTCAGATCCTTGGTCACATGTACATTCTACAGACGAAGGAATCATTCAATCAATGATGATAGGAGAGGCACCATGGGAAGATTACCACCATCGCTCCCATCTTCGGGATTACCATGAAGATTATTATAGCAACCTTAATCATCCATCAGTTTTTGATTTTCTATCAAATACTGTAAATACGGTGGACTCCGAGGATGGTTCTTATCTCATGTCGACCTTGTTAAAAAATGAAACAAGGATTCATGAGGATAGTTCTTTTACTGTGTCAACCTCATTAAAAAATGAAACGACTCCCTTTCCAAATCGATTCTTTGATTATGATCTCGTAAAATAAAAGTCGAGTCTTTCGAAGATCTCGAAGGTAAACCTTCATTCCAACCACCAAGTTGAATGCAATGAAGCTTGGGGGGCATGCACCTCGATTTGCGTTATTATGTTGGGGGCATGCAAACTTATCATTGAGCAGTGTTACCGAAAGGTTCAAGATCGTTAAAAAATAAACCCGCATCGAGCAGTTTTAGGACATAGTTCAAGCTCGTTAAAAAATAAACATAAGCCATGAGCAAATGTTTCCCCCCACGTTTAAGCTCGTTAAAAAATGAACTATTCCTCGGTAAATAACCATCGTGAATGTAGTACTTCAACCATTAAAGCCTTGATCGTGTTTGCACCGTCACCTCCACTTTTTCATTGGCTGATCATTCACCTCCATTTGATTGTTTACTCATTTTGAGGAACAGCTGCGAAGAGTGATTTCACTAGCCATCCTTGTGACACTACCGTGATTGGAAAATTCCAAACCTTACCTAGAATCAACTGCTACCCGTTTTATCACTCGTTCCTCAAAACATGAGTCTCCTTTAAGCTCTTTTCAACTGACTCGTAAAATATGAAAAGATTGCCGAGCCATTGGCCTCTCCAGTTCGTTAAAGGGACAGGAAGTGCTATCCCTCCTCTAGATTTTAATCTTTTTGGACCTGAGGGATTATGACACAAAAAGATCGAGCGCTTGTTTTGTTCGCCTCGTTAAAAGTATCGAAAGTTTTATACTTTTTCAGACTTAAGGGATTAGATGACGAAAAAGGAATTTTGGAGTTATCTTTACGTTCCTTTTCAGACTCTCTAAAATTGAAAAGGACCGAGTTATCTTTGTCGTTAAACTCGTTAAAAAGATTAATAGCGACAAACTTGTCTATAGACGAGAACGAGTTTCACTATCGCTAGGCTTGTTAAAACATAGCGATGGGTTTGCCCGAAGGGCAAATTATAGAACAAGCATATGTTATCCTCCTGAAGCTTGACAAAAATAAAGAGGTACTAGTCAGCAATGACTGGGGAAAATTGGGAAGAAAACTCAAAGAAACTTTATTGGTAGCAAGTCGCTCTTGAACATGACACTTCCACTCCGTGTCCGAGTCGGGTTGGGTTGTTTCATTCACCGGTCACATCAGCATGGTCACGCCATACCATCCACATTTTTGGTTAATGCTACCAATCCATCACATCAGTGTCGCTGATATGTTCAAGAGAAGTCATTCAGAGAATTCACCTGTGTCTCACCCACTACCATACATTATACTCCATTCTTTCATGACCACCACCCTGAACCTTATATCACCAGATCATTTTCACCTCCATTAAAATCATTTGCTCCGTTCCATGTCATTGATGTGGGATTCATTAAGGCCCTCCTGTGACGGATCACTTCTTGTTGACATCAGCTCATTATCCAAGAATTTGATCTAGGAACACCCCATTCAGTACTTTGAAGCTTGCATGCCTCAATGGCAAGTTTCTCACTTTCGGCGACAGGTTTACATCAATGGCCTTCGACCGAAAGATTTTGCGTGGTGTTCGACGCCAAGTCCTTCATTCACACCACGTGAATTGTATTGCAGTACCTTGAGGGTCATTATCATTATCGGTGATTCCTCTCGCGCTTGTTAACAGTTTACATCATTGACTGGTAATCAAGCGATGTCTTTCCATGTTCGACTTCAGAACATTTCTCACATGGATCGACTTGTACTTCGAGTGAAGATCAGACAAGATTGAAGACCCTGGATCTAGTTTCATCCATCCGGGCTGCGATATATATTCAGGGAAATAAAGACATTAAATGTACATCATTGCTGCACAGATAATCATCCACTCAAAAGGATGATACCTCTATCAGAATCATCAGTCTACACTCAGACGATTGTCTGTCCTATGTACATAAAAATGAATTTATAACGCTGAGCATGGGAATGCCCGCCTCAGCTAGATCATGAAAATAGTATGAAGATAATGTATTGTATTGTATCTTATTACAGGTCTCCTCCTAGCATTGAAAGAACTTTGGATCCTCATAATAAAGCATTTCACCCGACACCAAAAGGTTAATGGCCTCATACTTTAGGGGGCGACTGTTATAGACATTTTTGTGCCCTGCAAAAGCAAGCATGAAATGTCCATAAACCAAAGGCTCCTAAGTCCCTAAAAGTGTTGTTCTAACCCCTAAAGGAATAAGGTCAACAGATTACAGCTTCTCCCAGAAGTTCTCCATGAGAAACTGCTCAGAATTGGTCAAAACAGGATCATTGCAGCTTCTCCACTGGCTAAGTGCATTGCATCTCACCCAAATACACTGTGAGGGTGCGTTGCATTTCAAAAGTCCCTTCTGTGGGGTGCGATGGGCGAGAAATGACAAATGGCAGTGTCATTCCGCGAGGTGGAGAGATCATGGAATCTTCCAGAAACTTCTCCTGGGACACTTGCCTCTCAGAATCGCCAAAGGATGAGTAAGAGGCCTTCAGTCTCTAAGTGGCATCAAGAACTATCAGAGAGAAGACACTAATCAAAAGCCTAGAGCTGACTCACACCTCTGCAAATATCTATATGTAGATCTCTCATCCCAGAGATCCGGAGGTTGGAGGCTGGAATTTTGCATATTGTAAGGAATTACTGTTGGTTTCTAGAGACAAACATCAGATTGTTGGGTGATCTAAGCTTTGTTTGAGGTGAAGAGGGGCTTCTTTGCTGGGAGGTTGATGCTGGGTCGAAACAACTGGTTGTAACTCCTCCTGGATCTTTTCTTGTTTATCAATAAAAACTATTGAGTTTTCCTCCATGCTTTTGTATCATTGATGCTTGTTACATTTGTATGGTCAATTTACATCTGATCCTAGATTGTTTATGAATATAGATCCATGTCTTTGTATAGTGCTATGCTTCTGTGATCTTACAGGTACTTTGTGAAGCTGGGTGTTCAAGGGAGCATGTAGCTGAGGACTATCAAAGAAGAGAGGGATCGAATCGAAGGATTAGCGCAAGACAGAGGTTGGTCTTTCTGTTCCTCTCTATCTATAATTCATAAAGGAAAAACAAAAGTAGTTTTTCTCTGTTTTTTTCTAAGGCAACTATCACACCTTAGTGGGATAGAGCAGTTCTATATAGACACTTTTCCCTGTAACAGTAGCAATGGCCACGCATGTGGTATTGAAGCTACTTTTTAAGACCATCTTATATCTGGTTAAATTTATATTTCCTAAGATTTATTATTTTTGAATTTTATTGTTCCCACTATATTAATCAAACATGTTTCCTTCTATCATTTTCTTGATCATGATGATGACTATACATAAATTTTGTTGACAACATGATTGAATTATTGTTATACGAATCGAAGATGAGGATGTTTTTTTTGGTCTATTGAACCTGGACATCTTATCTTTACTTTCATTGTTTCAATAGAGATAATTGCTTCGCTGAGTGAGTCACCATTGGTTGGCTACCCAAAAAATACCCTTACATTTTTTCTAAATGAAATAGGCCAACTTTTTTCTTATATTTAATTTTTGGATTATTCAATTGCATGATTGATTGTGAACATCAATCTTTCATTCTTATTGGTTGTTTCATCTTTTGATGAATGAGAAGAGTCTTTTTCTTCATGATGGTCTATTTGAGCCTTGGTTTGAGCTCTAGAATAGATTTCTTTACATTGGCCCCATATTTTATTTTCATGATGATTATCTCTACTGAAGTGATGGGTCTATTGCATTTAATAATGTTATTATGAATGATGTATGGGTTAGATCTTGTCATTATGTCTTATTGAAAGATTGAAAACATTTTTGTTTTCATTACCTTTTGTTATATGGACAACATTATTTCTTAGTTCTAAAACCATCAAGGATTGATCCCTTGTTAAATGTCTCATATAATTCATATGGCATATGGTCTTATTGAATGTATGTTTCATAATTTTATTTTTTCTAACTGTTTTAAACTATGGATTGGAATTTGAACCTATACAATTCAAACCTATGTGATTAATGGCTCATACTATTTGAATGTGGTATTATTTGGTTTTAATGTTTTATTGCATCAATTCCTATGCTTTTGAACTTAATAATGCATAGTCATGTCATGAATAAAGTGTTCAATATGTGATCAGGTTGGTGATTAATTACTTGATTGGTTTTTATGATTATGTGGCCATGATGGTATTAGTGGCTTATCATGTGCCCGACATGTGGATTAGGGTTACTATGAACAATCTAAGGTCTGATTGATTTGATTATGTTTCAAAACAACCATTACTTCGACCCTGTATTGTTGGTACTCCATGATTGATGTCGCTTCAAATAAAAAATTTAACCAAATGTTACAACACTATTGTTTCACCCCATTTAAAACCTTGCTCTAGCCATTTTGTAGAGGTCTCTGGTATGTTATCATGTTGACTTTCATTTTGTCAAAACCCTAGATGAATGATTTTTCGGTATGCCCTGAAAGGCTGAGTTGAACCCTCTATTATTCTCCTATGAATAGTCTTAGCACATTCCCACATTTTAATGGCCCCAGTTGTAAGAGTTGAGCCCATCGGCAATGAAACAATGGAATAGTACGAGGAGTATTTTCCTTTGTTCAAACAAGTAGGATGGTGGGAATTTGTTCAGTCCTTTCGAGGAATAATGTTGAGGTTGCAAAGGCATTCGTACAAACCTGCAATGACAAGGTTACACGAGTGGGAGATTTGGAAATTCCTTTCAATGAGGTTTCCATTGATTAAGTTAAGTGGTTGCCTATAGAAGGAGTGTTATAGCATAATTTAGCACTCCTGTAGATTTTGATGCTCTTGTATGGCCTTGGGTAGCCTTTTCCTATGTAAAATTGATCCTTTATTAAAAAATAATATTTCAAATTACATACATGACTCTGCCCATTCAAAATCACATAAATACGTGGGTTTTATAACTACATACTCGTGTATACCTTTTTAAATATGAAAAAATAAAACATTATGCTATTGTTTCGGGTAGGGTTCACAGGTTTTACCGAGATCCCACCTACAGGAGTCTGTAACACAACTAAACTAACAAATTTAAGGTGGTATGTATACACACCTTGGGTAGGCCTAAGTGTGATTTTCCTGTGCCTCCTGCACTCCTAGTCTCTATGGAAACCCTTGTCTCTTTTGCAGAGATGTTCATCATATTTATAGAATCTCCTTGCACTTGTTAGAGAGGTTTTCTTTGTGGCTTGGGTTGGATGGATCTGGAGGAAGGTTTCTTCAGTGGTTTGGCTTGGATTAGGTTGTACCTTTCCTCTACCTATTGCTGATTATCAATAAAGAAGCTCATGCCTTTTCCTGATATGTTATTGTCTTATGAATTACAATTTATATGTTTATATATGATGATCTAACATATCTTTTGTGTATGACATTGAATTATATATCATGTGTATGCTTCTTTGAATTGATTTGTAGGCCTGCTCGATTCTGGAGGAAGGTTTGGACCCTATGACAACATCTTCAAACATAGGACCTCTGGGTAAGTCTCCAAGTCCACATTTAATAATTCACATGTTTGGCATGCTTGCTCGATTGCTTCTTGTTGATTTTCTTGCTTTTCTCTTTTGATTTTGTGTTGAGGCCTCAAAAATCACTACTTCAACACAGGGAGAAAACCACCTGGTTTGGACCTTAAGGGATAATGGGACCAGTTTCCCAATGAAAGATGATTGAGTGAATGTGTAATGCTTATAGTGGAGTGAAATAGATGGATTTGTAGCAATGAATCAAATGGAAAGCATATGCATTAATCTACTTTATAACCCAAGATTGTTTAACATTTATCTAGATGTGATCTACAATGATTTTCTTTAGTAAATAATAGTATAGATTGCTCAAACACCAATGGAAATGGAAATATTTCAAGATGATTACGTTGATTTAATAGTTAATCAAAATAATGTGTATAACTCATATCACATTTAGAATATCAAAGAAAATTTCTTAATCATGTATTTAAAAATATCAATGGCATCATGATAAGAAATGAATACATGTAACATTGTTCTTTAAATAACATGTAATAAGAAATTTGAAAAAGATAAATTCATTATTTATTCATGAACAAAATAGAGGTAGAAAGATAGAAATACCAGATGTACTTTGCTCAGCTCATAAAAGAAATAGCAGCAGTTTATTTCTTCCCACAAAGATGATTTTAGGAGTACAGTAATGCAACTTCACAAAATTCTTTATGAAAATTCCTAAACAATGTTTCAGTCATTCTATTGAGAAAAGGATGAAAGTAAAATAGTGTGAGCTTTCATAAGCCTTTATTCATAAAAATTCAGGAGCTTAAGTTCATACAACAAGTAAGCTTAAATAGCATAAAAACAATTGAATCTATTGTGCAGAGCATTGAGGGCATTTAAACAGATCCCTTCAATACACTTAAAGAAAAATAACTTTTTGGTAGAAATTTTCTCAAAGTGATTTGTTGTCTTCATAGGATTTGTTTGTTCCATCAGATTATCTAGATGTTTGTCTTTCTGTTTGAACTAAACTGCCACTTATCAGCACAATTTTCCTCTTCTGTCATTTACCTAAACACAAAAACAAGAATCGATAACTAAAAATTAATGAGACAGATAAGCGAGATTTATTTAAAACAAATCACTTTTGTCGGAAATTAGGAAAAATGTAGAGCGTAATAAATCCAAACACAATCATCATGGAGAGTAATGCAGAGTGATGTATGTGGTAAGACAAGTCGGACTTTATGGTCTTATCACAAATCACAATCACTTTTAGAGAAGGGGTAGAACTTAGAATAATCATAATTGTTTGGAGGTCAGGAGTTCTTCAAATAAAATTGCAATCGCAGAATGGTGGATGGCTAATGGCTTTTTCAGAGGGGGTCAGAAGTGGTAAGTGGTTTGTGAAGAGGGGGGTCAGAAAGAACAAAGAAGTGACGCGTGGATATATGGTTTGGACAAAACACCACTTTTTGGACCCCCCCCCTTTGAGAAACTTAAATTGAGCACAAGGGGGTCTGAAATCTTCTCCGCTGTTGATCCGGGCAGATCTAAGTCGTTTATTAAATCAAGGCAAGTCAGGTTTTTATATCGCAATCGAAGTTTAGGAGTGGCAGACAATAAGATGTGGTCGAAATACTTGTGATTTGTGATATGCGGGATGAGATGATGTCATGGTGATGTCACTATGATGTGGCAGATCCATGTGGAATATGACATGGCAAATGCATGGCAGATGACATGGAGTATGACATCACAGATGATGTCATATCACAATCAGCATGAAGAAGGATATCACAATCACAATTCAAATCAGGCTTGACTCTTTGGTATTTGAGATAGCCGCGTATGCGGGGGGTTTATGAATTGCAGTGGATAATCTCGTTAGATCTGGGGCTTTATCGCATATCACAATCTGCGGTCGTCTAGCCTATTCACAATAGAAAATTGGTGTAGGTAGTGGGGCATGGACTTTTGGAAACTGTGATTGCTTCAGACGCGGGATTTGTAGGGTCCAGGCTTAATCGCATATCGCAATCGGGGAAAGGTGGAGTATGGAATTAAGCTTTTTGGAACCTTTTACGATAGCCACAGATGCGGGGAATTTATGAATCACAATGGATAATCCTATCGAGTCTGGGGTTTTATCGTATATCGCAAAAGAGATAAGTAGTAGGACTTGGGCAATGGTTCTTCTGATTGCATGGACGGGGATTTTAATGAAGTGAAGTTGATTTTCCCGTTGGGTCTGATATCATATCACAATTGCAAATGGAATTAGTGGAGGGGTCTTGCCTTAGAAAGTTTGTTTATTTGCAATACGGGGGAGGCTTAGCCTTTAGAAACTTTGTGATGCAGGATTTGAGTGGGTCGGAGTTGATAAAGATAAAACCTTTGGGAATTAAAAACTCCGATTATTTTTTGGTTTTTGATTAAATAACCCATATTTTTTAATACTTAAGGTTTTTTGAAGCCTAAATATAGTTTTGGTCTCGGGGCTACTAAAATTTGGTTTTTTGGATAATCAAGGTTTAATAGTTGGGTTTTAATTAAAAATCCTAGGTATTATACTTTGGTTATAGTTCCTTATTAGCAATTTTTATGTTGATTTTCTAAAATTAAAGGGTCCATATTTTAATTTCATAGGAAATTTATAATATATTAAAATGGGGGTTGTTGAATAGTACAACAGTTGGTGATTCATTGGAAGAACTAGTTATCTTTGATAAATGAAATTTTCCAAAAATTTAGTAAAAATAATCTAAGTGGAAACTACTTTTCAAAAAATTTAGATAAATAAAACTACTCTGACTATAAAACTCATTAAATTGAAATTTCTTTTAAAAACCTTTTGTGAATGAACAACTCCTATTTACTTGTATCAGTCATTAATCAGTTTATAAAATAAAGTAAGGGGCCTTTTATGAATTAGATTGTAGTGTACTCGTTTGTCACTAGAGCCATTACTGCCAACAGATGTTCATAGCCTCAACAGTGTCACCTTTTAATCAACAACAATCTAGTGTCCCATCCATTTAATAGTGCAATAATTAGAGGTAAATTTTATTTTTTATTTTTTGATATTTTTTTTTCTTTTTATGCTAAAAAGCCATTGTCCTGGTTTGGTGGCCAGATAACAACATTGCCATTCACCGATAATAATTAAAACTGAACAAGCTAGCTTGTGATGAGACCCCTTGTCTTACAATTAAAAATCATAAGCCATTACCCTGATTTGGTGTTCAAAGTGGTAATGTTAGTTTAATTGGTTCCCTATGAACATGGTAAGTAGGCTTGTGATGAGACCTCTTATCTTTTTAGATTTATTATATTTTAGAAATACACTCTAAAAAAATTCCCTTTTTAATGGATGGGAAGGACTATTGACTCCTTAAGGGTTTTAAATGACAAATCTGAGTTGAAATTTTTTAGTCGTAAGATGGTCTTTACTTTCTTAAGGATAACCTTTTTCAATGAAACTAGAGTAAAAGGATATATTTTTTGAGGTCTTTTTAAAGATTTTACAACTTACTTGAAAAGATTTTCAGAGTTATATAATTTTTATCTAATTTTCAATTTTTGTAACCACTTCTTAAAAATTCCTACCTTCAAAATGAAAAAATAAAAATAAGTTCAAGAGATGTTTGAAAAGTCAATAGAGTGCTATTTAACATTTTATTAACAAAATCTGTAAAAGGAAAATAAATTGCAGCAGTATGTACAATGGAAGTGATTTTACAGATTTTTTATTATTGTTTTTTTTTTAATGAAAATTCCTAACAAAATAATTTCTTTAAGATGAGACCATTTATAGGAAGATAATCTCTATTTCTTGATAAATATTGAAGTATAAATGTATATGGTCTTATCTGTTCAATAATCTAAAATGGATTAAGCCATAATTTTTTAAAATTGATATGTTTCCCTTTTTCTTCGTGTGCTTTGTCCCACTTGAGAACTAGATCTCCAACTTGGAAGGATCTTTGTGTGACTAAACTTGCATTAAAAGAAGCTTTCACCATTTTTTGATGTTTGGTGTGTGTGAGTTTAGAGTTTTCCCTTTCTTTTTCTAGTTTTAGGATTTGTGAATTTCTTAATTGCAAGGAAGGAGAAGGTGTTTCTTCAATAAATTGAACTAGGGCTAATGAAGGAAGAGATAAATGTGATGGAATGATGACTTCATTCCATAGACTATGTTAAATGGAGAAGTGCCTATAGAGGCCTTCTGAGTTATCCTATCAGCCCATAGAGAAAATATTAAAGCTTTGCGCCAGTTTCTTTGATTTTGACCTACAATTCTTTTGATTATTTTAAGGAGATTTTTATTAGTGGATTCTGCCAAAATGTTCCCTGGGGATAGTAATTAGCAGAATATTTGAGTTTAAAACCTCTCTCAATTGAAAATTCAATCATACTGGTACCCGAAAAATAAGATGCATTATCAAATATAAGTGTAGAAGGAAAACCAAATCTTGTAATGATAAATTGATCAATAAATTCAATAACATATTCAGAATTGACTACCTTTAGTGAAATTGCTTCCAACCACTTAGTGAAGTAATCTATAGTAGTCAGAATATATCTATGATGTTTAGAAGAATGAGGAATGATCTCACTTATGATATCTAGTCCCCATTGTTCGAAAGGATGTTCGATGTTGACTGGCTGCAGAGGCAAGGCCGGTTTCCGTTGTTTTCCAGAAGATGTTTGGCATGTTTTTCATTCCCTTACATATGCATGGGTATCTTTGAAGAGAGTGGGCCAGTAGTATCCAACTTGTAAAATTTTGTGTGCAATAGTATCTCCTCCAAAGTGTCCACCTACTAGTCCATTGTGAAGTTCCTACAAAACTATTTGTGCTTCAGATTTTTCAAGGCATCTTAACAGTATGAAATCATAATTTCTCCTAAATAACACATTATCAAAAATCTCATAATGTATTGATTTTAATCGTAAAGCTCTTTTTATTTTATAATTGAGTTTAGGAGGAGCATATCCATTTTTCAAAAAAAAAAAATTAAATCAGTGTATTGGGACTCAACATCAATTACACTTACCTCAAAAACATGTTCATTGTTACCTATGTCCCCTTCGGTTGGTATGTTGGATTCTCCTGTAAGCATCTTGCAGAAACCTTGCCCGCTGACAATTTTGGCTGATTTAATTTCAATATCGTATTCTTGTAGATCTATTACCCAATTTCCACTCGTTTCTCCTAATTCTTTCTACATTAGTAATTGCCTCACTGCTAGGAATGGGACTATTACTTTCGTGTGTGTTTTTAAAAGAAAAGTTCTAAAATTCTTTACAGATTTATATACAACAAATGCTTGTTTTTCTACTTCTGAATAATTCAATTCAACACCCTAAAAATTTGAACTAAAAAATGAGATGGGTGCTTCAATTTTCTGATTATTAATTTGTGTCAAAACAACGACATAAGATGTTGAAGAAGCAAAAGTATATAAGATGAAATGATCAGAGAAATTTAGAGTATTTAAAGAAGGAGCATTGATAATGGTCTATTTGATTAAATAAAATGCTTGCTTTCCATGATGACCCCATTTAAAAACTATGTCTTTCTTAATCATTTGTTGTAATGGCAAAATAGTTTGTGAGAAATCATGAACAAACCTTTTGACAAAATTGATCTGTCCAAAAAATAATTGCATGCTTCTTTTGTTATATGGTGGAGAAATTTCTTTTATTCTATCAGGGTCAATGTAAATTTCATTTTTTGACACAATGAATCCTAAAAGTTTCCCTTCACTAAGAGCGAAAAAAGAATTTTTCGAATTTGATGAAATCCCATATTTTCTACAATGCTTAAAAAATTGTTTTAAGTCTTGCAAATGATTATTTATGTTCTTTGAATAAACATTAATGTCATCCAGATAAACAACAATTGTTTTATTTAACATACCTTTGAAATCTGTATCCATGGCTCATTGGAAAGTGGCCCTTGCATTTATTAAAACGAATGGCATTTTTTGGTAGGCATAAGTTCCCCATTTCATTCTGAAAGTAGTCTTTATCCTATCATGTGGGTGGTACATGATTTGATTATATCATGAGAAACCATCAAGGAAAGACATAAGTACGTGTTGGAGAGGTAAATCCCCTCTACTGATAGAGGCGATCCCTACTAGCCCAGAATGGGTCTAGCAACAATCAATCAATGCTACTGTGCAAGTTCCTAATTGCAATTAAACAAGAGGCAAAGAACACCTACTTGGATTCCAACGCTATTGTTTGATGAAGAGATGCCGCTCTCGCTCCTTCGCTTCGGCCGGTCACGATCTTCCACGATCTCCGCGAATAGATACCTGCACACACGAAGAGACAGACAAACACAAGCGTGAAATCTAATAAAAACAATTATACATCAGTTAGAAAGGATGTAATTCACATTAACCATCGCAAGACAAATGAGAATGGAACCATAACAGTAGTCATCTATTATTAAATCAATAACAGAGAAAGGTACAACCAATGTTCTGACGCTGAGTCCTTCTCTTGAGGGTCCAGCCAGCAAGTCTCTCAAGCATTCACCCTTGGAGGTAAGTTCTCCCAATACAAAAGCTCTCTCTCACACAAGCAATACTCACAACCTTCCTTGAGCTTCCTCTAACAAAACCACACTTGTCACACCAACTACCTACTAACAGCAGCAATCCAAGCACTATGAATTCCACACTATCCAAACTATTCCAACTAGCTGCTCATGGTAATGGTGGAGGTTTAAGTAGAGAAGGAGTCTCCATGAATGGTGGGAGGACAAGCTTATCTTCAAGGAAGGTGGTTCCAAATGACGAACAAACATGCCATAGAAAGGAGGGCGACACTCACAAGGCTAACAACCAGGCCTGGAACCATCTGGAAGGCTTGCTGTTGGAACAAATTCGCCCAAATTAGATCAGCGCGGGTGAGACACTGAATTGACGCGCTGACAGCGCATCATAATAACAGTGGAGGCTGTGTCAGCGCGGCTTAATACTTTGATAGGCTACGTTGGCGCACAAAATTCGACCAGCGCGGGAAACCTGTGTGCTTCCGCGCTGGCAGCGCACCAGTAACACTATAAGCCGCCCGTCAACGCGGTTATTTTAATGACAGACGCGCTGATGCAGTAAACTTTGGAAAAGTGGGTCATTTGGCCAGTTTTAGAGAGCATGAGCATGGTGCATTTGATTTCATGAGACATTAGGGAGACTGACAGGGAGACAGTGACAAATTACTGCGTAATAGATGCCCCCTAAAGCATGAAGCCCGAGAGAGTGGGAGGGGTGAAATGCTTTACGAAACTGCTGAACTGGAACACCACCAAGAAGGACCGGCATGAATGTACAACTGATATCTCGATCACATGGAGTCTAGGCATGGGCGCAGCCATCCAAAAGACATACGAAGAAGGTCTGTGGTATGGACGCAGCCACCCAGCTGAAGAGACCATAAAGATAAGAGGGTATGGTTGCAGCCATCCCAAAGACTTAGGTATGGGCACAACCATCCATCAATGAGTCATGCAATAACAATCCATAAAATCGCAGCCTGGTTCATAACAGACAAAAACCAGGGTCTTGCACTCCATCCCAATCCGCACAAAGTACAAGTCCAAGCATGTGAATACATGAGCTGAAGTCGAACATGCATGAACATCATCTGATTACCAGCCAATAATGAAAACTGTTAACAGACGCGAGAGGTACCACCAATAATGACAATGGTCCTCAAGGTACTTATAGGTACAATCCGCGGTGTGTGAATCAATGAGTTGGTGTCGAACACCCGCAGAATCATCCGATCAGAGGCCAATGATGAAAACCTCACGTCGAACACGAAGAACCTGCCATTGAGGCATGCAGGCTCTAAGGCACCTGAAGGGAGTCTCTAGGACACTTTCCTGGATAATGAGCTGAAGTCGACAGGAAGTAGCCTTGATCGAAGGTGGGCCATAATGTTTCCCACATCATCGACACGAGACAAAGAAGGATAAGATATTCTGTGTGAGACATCAGAGGGAGGTGGTAAGTTTGAAGAGGCCAACTTCTCTTGAACATATCGGCGGCACAAAAGCGGATTTGGCAGTATCTGACATCAAATGAGCAGAGGTCATGGTGACAAGGCAATGAGCAGATGATAGGTCAAATAGGATACCCAAACCCATGGAGGCTAGTGTAAAACAAGATGAGAAATCCCCACCCAGACACGAATGCAGACGAGTGCCATGTTCAAGAGCGACATACTGCCGACACGACCATTATTACAGTTTCATTTTCCCCACCATTTCTGGCAGGTACCCCGATTATTTTTGGGTGACAAGCTTGACGGGGATAGAATATGCTTGGGAAGCGTCATTTCGACGGTGTCCGATGTCATTAAGTTTTAACGAGTCTGACAAAGGAAGAACTCGGCGTCTTTTCCTGTTTAGAGAGTCTGAAAAGACAGCGGAAAAGAGAACTCCAGGGGGGTCCTTTTTCGTAAAGTTGTGTCTCGCAAGCCCAAAAAAGTATAAAACAATGCTCGAAAGAACCGCACGACCAGTATGATCGAGGAGTACTTTTCGTGAATAGTGACTTCGACCCGAAAAAGTAAAAAAGCGGTCGGAAGTACGTCGTTTTGGGGCCAATAACGAGTGCGAAACGACAAGCACCCGGCGATCTTTTTAAGTTAAATGGTCGAAAAAAGAGCTTTAAAAGCGACGATCTCTCGTTCCATCTAACGAGTCGAGAGGGAACTCGGCAATCTTTTCATCTTTAAACGGTCGGAAAAGAGCTGAAAGCAGACCTCCATTTTTATTCTCTTTAACGAGTCAAAAAGGGAAAAATACTCGGCAATCTTTTCACATTTTACGAGTCAGAAAAGAGCTTAAAGGTGACTCGTCCTAGAGGAACGAGTGGTATAAAAGGTAGCAACTGGTTCCGGTAATGGTGGAACTGCTCAAAACATGTAATGGTCAAGAGGCAGGCTAATAAAACCACTCATCGCTGCGGTTCCTCAGGAAAGGAAAAACAACCAAGTGAAAGCATATGATCGGCCAAAGAGATGGTGGCGATGGAATGAAAACAACCAAGGCTCATCTAGCAGAATTCAGTGGATAAAAATGGCAATCACGAGATGTAAATCGGGTATGGGTTCATTTTTACACAAGCTTGAACCATGGAGAACTTTGCTTGGATTCGGTTTCATGTTTACACAAGCTTGAAACGAAAAACTATGCTTGTTATAAGTTCGCATGCCCCCAGCATAATGACGCAAAATGAGGTACATGCCCCCCAAGCTTCATTGCATTCAACACAGTGGATGGAATGAAGATTCACCTTTGAGAGCTTGGAAAGACTCGACTTGGATTTCACGAGATCTTAATCAAAGACTCAATTGGGAAAAGGGGTTGTTTCATTTTTTAATGAGGTTGACACAGTAAAAGAACTATCCTCGTAACCCTTGTTTCATCTTTTAATGAGCTTGACACAAGATCAGGAACTATGCTCGACTCCTTGTTTCGTTTTTTAACGAGGTCGACACAAGATCAGAACTATCCTCAGGACTGATCCAGTTTCATTTTTTAAGGAGCTTGACACAGGAAAGGAACTATGCTCCGACCAAGCCTAGTTTCATTTTTTAAGGAGCTTGACACCGGAAAGGAACTATGCTCCAACCAGACCCAATTTCATTTTTTAGGGAGCTTGACATAGGAAAGTGAACTATGCTCCGACCGAACTTCATCATAATGAACACGAAGTCGGGGCTTCCAAGATTGCCACTCCCGGTGGAAGGGAAACATCTTGGAAGTCAGGGCCCAATGCCCCCAGGACACTATGCACGACAGTGTCATCACTGGATACAGGCACGGGGTAGGTGGCCACGTAGTTGATCTGTGGTGGGGCAGATACAACTGGTGGGTAAAAACTAAGAGGGGACGACAACTGTGCAGGAGGCATTGGGGGACTAATGAACGACAATTGATCGATAGTCACAATTCTTCCATCGTGTGGAAAGAAAACCACATGAAAAAGCGAAGAAACAAGTGCCCCCATGGCGTAAGCATAGTCGCGACCAAGGAGAAGACTAAAATCTAAAACACCTTGGGTAACCAAGACGTCTATATAGACGGTTTTTCCTCCCAAAGTAATAGGGAACTTTGGGAGAACTCCTAGAGATGGACAGGCTCCTCCGTTGAAAGCCAACAGATTCTGAGTGACTGGCCCAAGATGCGGGGAACCTAAGGCTTGCCAAGTAGTGTACGGCATAAGACTGACCGATGCACCTTCATCCAGAAGAGTGCCAGGTACTTCCTTATCACAGGCAAGTACTGTAACCTGGAAGGGAACATGGGATGGAAGGCGACCGGCGATCAGGCGATTCCAATCAAAGGAAGCGACCAGACTACTTGGTGGGGGAATCGTATGATTGCCCCCATGTGCTAAAGGGAACGAAGGACAACCTTCAGGAGCAGCTGGGTTAGGAGAGTCATTTCGGGACTTCGAAGAATCTGAAGAGACGAGAAGAACGTGGGCATGATCCTCTTCCGAAACAGAGTGAGCGAGCAGCGGACTCGAGTCGACACTCTTTCCGACCAATGGTTGGTCTGGAACAGGCTGAGGATAGCCAGGTTCGGGAAGAGGGGCCTGGACAAGAGAAGAATGTGAACCAATCTCATTGTCGGGAGGCGGATGATCTGCAGCTGCAGAAAGATGTTGATATCCAACGGGGAGTTGGGGTGAGGGAGCTGGGATACTTTCCAAGACACTGGAGGCTTTATCCATGAGTGGACAAAGGTGAAGGGGATGATTGCCTTCACAAAGTCTACAAGGGATTCGAATCTTCCCTTTTCCCTTACTATTCCCAACTAATAAGGTAGCATCGCCGTGAGCTTCAGAGGACGATGAGGGGTGGGCCGGATCGTGAGACCATATTTCTAATACCCTGGGAATGCCAGGACAATCGCGAAGAAGATGGTCTTCCTTGCATAATCAACAAGGAAACTTAACCTTCCGCGGAGGAGGGGAAGATGGCCCGACTTCAGGTGTACTCGGAGTAAGAGCTGTACTTCTAGCCTCTCCCTTGGGAGCCTTCTTCTTCTTCGTCTTCTTCTTCTTCTCCTTAGCCACCGGGTTACTCGAATCGAGACTTTCACCAGGCGAAGTAGAAGATGAGGACGTAGAAGTAGGCGTAGAAGGGGAGAGGTCCACCTTAGGATCAACATGATGTTGTTCAGGTGAAGGGACTGATGGACTAACAGCCGACACGACAGGGACCAGAGAGGTTGAAAACAACCGCACAGGCAACCCGACAGTTAACCCTGGAAGGGATAACATTGCCATATAAGGAGCACCAACATTCCCGAGAGGAGGGAAATGACCAGGATTCCCGTCAGGAGGGGAACTTGGGTTGGTGAACCCTGGAAAAGTTGCCATGGCAAACAAAAAGAAACCTATTCAAGCTAATGCACACAAGATCTAACCAGGTAAAGTTAATGTGGCCGAATAAATTTTTAAGACACAGGAACCAAACTTGACCTTTTCATGTTTCAAGAGTCGAGAAAAGGACGAAAAGATGACTCTAGTCTCCTTCGAATGTTTAATGAGCACGAAGTGACAAGACGCTCACTGGCACCTTTTCTTTTAGGGAGTCTGAAAAGGATCAAAAGTGACTACTCTGGAGATTCTAGGCAAAGGGTTTACCAAGCAATCCGTAAAACTGCTTATACACCTTGGCAATCGTATGAGAACCAAGGACTTTCCGTACTGCAGTCAATCTTCCCGAATGCTGTGTTCGGTGCGTTACGGCTCGCAGGGCGGCAGACTCGGCTTCCTATGGATCAAGGATAAAAGCCTAGTGGGGTCTCCCTATATACGCGACGGTACGTGGGAGCACAGTCTGTGTTAGACCACTATCGAGTCACAGAAGGAGGAATCACCCAACTGTAATGTGAAACAATAGTGACTATGTTTAAAGACGCCGGAACACGTCTCTAACCTAGACCTCTAGATGTTTGCGTTAAGTTCCAATGCGTTTTTAGATTTATTCATTTTATTTTATGGTTGATCTTGAATTAAGTTTCGGTTTCAGGCCTTATTGTATGATCTCTCACAATTTCCTAGATGCAAACTACATGCCAAAGAATACCATTTTGTTCGATGAATTCTAACTATGAGAAGGTTAAGAGCTTTCGATCAAACAAAATGAACTCAAACAATCAAACAATCTAATGCAGCTAATGACAAAGAAACAAAAATTTTCTTTTGAGAACACAAATCAATGAAATGCTCTTCTTTTCATTAACTATTGGATGCAAAAGATGCTAGTTTGATTTTCCTTTCAATGGCACTATGCACTCTAAAACGAATTTTGAGAGACAACAACACTGAGCAAAAGAATTAAAATCACTCAATGAAAAGCACGACAAGCGTGAAAAGAGTCGATTGAACCCTAGCAACTGTGATCCGTGCCTGGGTAGTGAAACAATCCGAGGATCGGTTCAACAACAATCACCTCAAACAAAAAAGCAAAGAAAGCAAAAAGAGGAAGGTTTCCGTAGTAGCAAAGGCAAGCAACAACGAACTTTTGTGAACAAGCGAACAAGTGAGCAAAAACAAGGTCAGTCCAGTGGAAACTCGATGATGGCACTAGGTCATGAGACACAAAAACGAAATCCGTTCAACAAGACTTCGCAAGCAAGTGTGTAATAGTTCAAGCAATGAATATCAAATCATAAACCAAGTAGAAAAAGCTGGAGATAGTGAAACCAATAGGCTCAGGAGGTAAAATTGAAACAAATTCAATTTTACAGGATCAGCGCGGGTAGCGCTCAACAATTGTGAGCTGAAAAGAGGTCACGCGTAGCAACTTGGCGTTGTCAGCGCGGAAGGACACGGATTAAGCGCGCTGGTTCGATTTCAGAACCGTCGCGACTGTTTTACGTACAAGCGCGATGACAACGGGTTCAAAGAAACAGCTATGCGCTGTCAGCGCAACTGTTTTGATATAAACCGCACTGAGGTTAAAAAAGAGGCAAAATCAAGCCCAAAAACTCCCAAACCAAGGCCAGAACTCTTTAAACAATTAAGACACTTCCCAGATTGAACCAGGAGGACTAAAGGCAGAGAACTAATCCCCAATTTCAAAAAGAGAGAACAATCAAATTAAAACACAAAGATGGACAAAAGAGACAAAAAGGCCAGCTCCCCAACGGAGTCGCCAAATTGTTGGAGAGGTAAATCCCCTCTACGGATAGAGGCGATCCCTACTAGCCCAGAATGGGTCTAGCAACAATCAATCAATGCTACTGTGCAAGTTCCTAATTGCAATTAAACAAGAGGCAAAGAACACCTACTTGGATTCCAATGCTATTTTTTGATAAGAGATGCCGCTCTCGCTCCTTCGCTTTGGCCGGTCACGATCTTCCACGATCTCCGCGAATAGATACCTGCACACACGAAGAGACAGACAAACACAAGCGTGAAATCTAATAAAAACAATTATACATCAGTCAGAAAGGATATAATTCACATTAACCATCGCAAGACAAATGAGAATGGAACCATAACAGTAGTCATCTATTATTAAATCAATAACAGAGAAAGGTACAACCAATGTTCTGACGCTGAGTCCTTCTCTTGAGGGTCTAGCCAGCAAGTCTCTCAAGCATTCACCCTTGGAGGTAAGTTCTCCCAATACAAAAGCTCTCTCTCACACAAGCAATACTCACAACCTTCCTTGAGCTTCCTCTAACAAAACCACACTTTTCACACCAACTACCTACTAACAGCAGCAATCCAAGCACTATGAATTCCACACTATCCAAACTATTCCAACTAGCTGCTCATGGTAATGGTGGAGGTTTAAGTAGAGAAGGAGTCTCCATGAATGGTGGGAGGACAAGCTTATCTTCAAGGAAGGTGGTTCCAAATGACGAACAGACATGCCATATAAAGGAGGGTGACACTCACAAGGCTAACAACCAGGCCTGGAACCATCTGGAAGGCTAGCTGTTGGAACAAATTCGCCCAAACTGGATCAGCGCGGGTGAGACACTGAACTGACGCGCTGACAGCGCATCACAATAACAATGGAGGCTGTGTCAGCGCAGCTTGATACTTTGATAGGCTGCGCTGGCGCACAAAATTCGACCAGCGCGGGAAACCCGTGTGCTTCCGCGCTGGCAGCGCACCAGTAACACTATAAGCCGCCCGTCAGCGCGGTTATTTTAATGACAGACGCGTTGATGCAGTAAACTTTGGAAAAGTGGGTCATTTGGCCAGTTTTAGAGAGCATGAGCATGGTGCATTTGATTTCATGAGACATTAGGGAGATTGACAGGGAGACAGTGACAAATTACTGCGTAACAGTACGGAACTATCAACTGATTGTGAAAATTTTTCCATAGTGTGTAGAGGGAAATTATCCTTTTGACTAGCCTTATTAAGATTCCTAAAATCTATGCAAACGTGGATATCACCACTTTTCTTCCTAACAGGTACCAAGTTGGAAACCCATCTTGAATGCCTAATAGGAAAAATGATTTTAGCCTTAAGGAGTTTATTCATTTCCATTTTGATTTCATTTTCTATGTTTGGATGAATTTTCCTTAATTTTTGTTGGATAGTTTTATCATTAGATGTCATCAGAATTGTTGTTGAATGATGGAAGTGTCAAATGTTTTGAGATCTTCATAACTATAAGAAAAGACATCCTTCTATTTTTTTAACAAACGAATCATGGATAATATTTCTTCAAACGAGATACCAAGTCTTCAATTGATTTCGTGAGGTTTAAGATCTATCCTAAGATTTATTAATTCAAATCTCAAAGTTGAACTATGTAGTTTTGAATTAGTAACTCTTTTAAATCTATCCTTTAAATCATAGAGATCCTCAAGTTTAACTACATATTTGGGTATGAGATTATCCTCTATTTTCTATTTTAATTGATTGTCGTGTTCATCTTCATCGATTATTTGGTCATCATATGATTTTTCAGAAGTTAAGAAGCTTAAAATGTCTTCATCATCATTAAATACCCGCCAATTGGTGATATTATTGAGAATGGATGGTCTAAAGATTAATTCTATAGAAAAACTATTGGGACTCTAATCTTAAGATGGGATCAGTTTTGATGCAACATTAGCAAGAAGGTCTGCACTGGCATTCTGAATCCTAGGAATAGCAGAAATGTTAAACGCTAAAAAATGTAAAGTGAGAGACTGAACCAAACACCGATAATTCTTCAAGTGTGTAGAGATACAATGCATCATGTTTCTTGCTTGTTTCACTACAATTTCTGAATCTCCAAATTCTTGAAGGTATTTAACGTCAAGGCTAATAACTTTGTACATACCTTGGACCAATGCCTCATATTCTACAATATTATTTTTGCATTCGAATTCCAATCTACAAGTAATCATTGTCTTCACACCTTCAGGATTAATCAATATGAAACCTGCTCGTGGACCATCAATTTATTTCGGCCCATCAAAATACAATGTCCAAAATAAAGAAAGAACTAATATTTTTCTAACATATTTATACATATGGAAAAGTTTGTCTGTGAAAAATTTTCAATTTGAGAAGTTACAGAATTACTCAGAAATGGTGACATTTGTGCTTTGAAATTCTCAAAAAATGATTCAGTAGAGTAGTTTCCAAGAATGTTGTTATTAAATGCTACTGCCTCATTTTCACCTTCGAAATATGTTATGAATGTTTCATTTGTTTTTCTCGGTTGATTCTAATTTAATTTGGTTTTCCATTAAATGGAAGCCATAAGTGAGACCAATCAGTGGCAAAATAATCGTGTAGTTTTTCTGACCAATCTCTACTAAGAATTTAACCATTGAAATCTGGGATATCAACAACAAGTATATCAATTATTTGACAAACTTTAGGATTCGAAGATAATCTAATAAGAACTGAATTCATTTCTCCTATGAGTTTTAGTTTTTTCTATTGAGTTGCACAATGTGAACTGCAGTTTTCTGGGGTGACATATTAAATTTTAGACAAACTGAATACGACTTAATATTCAAAGAAGCCCTTGAGTCAACCAATTAGTTATGTACATTTTTATTAAATATTTCAAAAGTCAAAATAAAAGGAGGGATATGTGAGTTAGATTTGACACTTATCAGAATAGAATCAGAGGAATCGAATAATGAATGACCTAGAGGTTTATCCATTCCGTTAGAAGCTTTGGATACTACATCAATAGGAAGAGGAGAAGCAGGTACTATGTTCAATTCTTTCAGTAAAAATTTATGTTGTTGTTTGAGTTTAGTGAGTTCATGAAGGGAAATGTTTGATTTTATTTTCTTTATACCTTCAACTAAATTGTACTCAATAGTATCTAAAACTACAAAGGTTTTGGGTGAAGATGGAGAATTGGATGAAGATAGAATTACTTGGGGAGAAGTGGAAGTGGATTTTTTAACAACAGCTTTATCTTTAGCAATGGAAGTTGAAGGTTTCTGTTTTTTACTTGGTTGTATAGGATAAAATGGACCTTTACTTCTTGTGCTAATAGGAAATGCTTCAAATTCATTTTCATTATCATAAATAGGAAGAATAAAATTCCACATTCCATTTAACTCAATGATTTGTTCATCTTGGGATTCATCAACAAAAAATGTTGTTTCCTCCTCATCTTCATCATTAGATTCTGCATTAAAGATTGAGTTTGAAGGTTGTGGATTAGGTGGTTGATTTCTTCTAAATGGTCTAAAAGGCTTTTTGGAAGACGATTCAACTAGTTGTTTTTTTATGTCTACCATCTCGTTAGACAAAGTTTTAAGGACTTGTTGCAAGCCTTAAAGATCAAAGGGATCTTTAGGTGCTTTCTTTTTAGCTTCATCCTTAAATATATCTCTTTTTAATTTATTTTCTTCTTGATCTTTTTTCTTTTCTAATGCATTTATCCCCTTCTCTACAGACACATCTTCTTTCATCTTCTCTACTAAGGTATTTTTATTAGCTCTATCTACAAAATTTGTTATGTTAGAAGGAAGAGATGAAATATACCATTCAATTTGTACATCGACACCAGGACTAGAAGTAGCTGAGATTTTATTTAACCATTTGTTAAATTTGGAATTGAAATCTTTTATCTTTCCCCTGAATTCATTTTAAATTTGTAAAGGTCATTGATAAGAGATGTGGTTGAGCGATCATCACCAAATTTAGTCACAAGTAGTTCTTCAAAAATATCCCAACTAGTAATAGAATTGGTTGGTAATGAAAAGTACCAAGACCCTGTTGATCCTATAAGAGTGTATGGGAATAATCTAACAACAATTTATTATTCATCTACCTCATTAATATTGATGGCTAACATATAGTTATGAAGGTGTTCTTTAATAGGTAATCCATCATCAGGGTTGAATTTGGGAATTCATCTTTCAGGATGTTTTGGTAGAGGATGAAGTGGTGTTGGCATTTGAACAAATCCCGAATTGGACCATCGTCTAGCTGCCATTGTAACAGTTGAGGAGGTGGATGTGATGAAAGAAGAACTAGTAGTTATGATAGTACTGCTTGAGGCGCACTAGTTGTTTGTGTAGAGGAAATGGAAATAGATGAAGTGATGGGTAGAGAGAAAGGAAATGAAAAAGGAAGAAATGGAGATGTTGGTGAATGAGAGAATGAGGTAATCTCACTAGTATATTTTTGGGAATTTGATGTAGAAGTTTTCGCTCGATGGGATTGAAGTGGAAATTCAAATGGTGAGATGCCAAGTTTTACACTTCGGGACCGAGTCAAAAGACCAGTTCTGTGAAAAATGGACGTTATACTTCCTTTAGAAACTTCAGATGATTCAAACATTTTTGCTGAAATGGAGACGTCTTTCAATTTATTTATCGAAGTTATAATTTCTGGTGATTCTGGAGTATAATCTGCAGGGATTACCTCAGAAAGTATTCTAGGAGACTTGGGAGGTGATTGTACAAATCCTGATCTAAAAGTAGGAGATTTGCAAGGGGAATGACTCTTAGAATGGCCTTTTGTTTTTGGATTGGACTTACTTTCCATTCACAATCTGCATTCCCTCCTTCTAGTGCCAAAAAAATGTTGAAGGCCTTGAAAATCGTTGCCTCAACACAGGGGGAAAACCACCTGGTCTGAACCTTAAGACAACTCCCTTCCCATTTAGGTAGTGGCTTTGACTAGGGATACTAGAACCAGTTTCCTAATGAAAGATTATTGAATGAATGTGTAATGCTTATAGTGGAGTGAAATAGATGGATTTGCAACAAGGAATCAAATAGAAAACATATGCATTAATCTACTCTATAACCCATGATTGTTTAACATTTATCTAGATAGGATCTACAATTTTTTTCTTTATTAAATGATAATATAGATTGCTCAAACACCAATGGAAATGGAAATATTTCAAGATGATTACGTTGATTAAATAGTTAATCAAAATAATGTTTATAACTCATATCGCATTTATAATATCATAGAAAATTGCTTAATCATTTATTTATTAATATCAATGGCATCATGATCAGAAATGAATACATATAACATTGTTCTTTAAATAACATGTAATAAGCAATCTAAAAAAGATAAATTCACTATTTATTCATGAAAAAAATAGAGGTACAAAGATATAAATACCATATGTACTTTTCTTAGCTCATAAAAGAAATAGAAGCAGTTTATTCCTTCCCACAAAGATGATTCCAAGAGTACAATAATGTAACTTCTCAAAATTCTTTATGAAAAATTGTAAACAATGTTCCAGTCATTCTATTGAGAAAAGGATGAAAGTACAATAGTGCGAGCTTTCGTAAGCCTTTTTTCATGAAAATTCAGGACCTTAAGTTCGTACAACAAGGTTAAATAGAAGAAAAACAATTTAATCTATTGTGCAGAGCATTGAGGGCATTTAAACAGATCCCTTAAATACACTTAAAGAAAAATAATTTTTTAATAGCAATTTTCTGAAAGTGATTTGTTGTCTTCATAGGATTTGTTTGTTCCATTGGATTCTCTAGATGTTTGTCTGTCTGTTTGAATGCCACTTATTAGCATAGTTTTCCTCTTTTTTCATGTAACTGAACATGAAAACAAGAATCAATAAGTAAAAATTAATGAGAATGACAAGCGAGTTTTATTTAAAATAAATCACCTTTGCTGGAAATCAGGAAAATGTAAATCTAAAAACGACCATCATGGAGAGTAATGCAGAGTGAGGTCTGTGGTAAGACAAGTTGGACTTTACAGTATTATCATAAAATCGCAATTGCTTTTAGACCAGGGGTAGAACTTAGAACAATCGCAATCATTTGGAGGTCAGGAGCACTTCAAATAAAATCACAATCACAATTACAGAAAGGTGGATGGCTAATGGATTTTTTGGAGGGGGTCAGAAGTGGTAAGTGCTTTATGAAGAGGGGGGTTTGAAAGAACAAAGGAGTGACATGTGGATATATGGTTTGGATGAAAAACCACTTTGCGAAACCCCCACCCCCCCCCCCTCGCGCCTTGAGAAAATTGAATTGAGCGCAGGGGGGTCTGAAATCTTCTACGTCATTAATCCGGGAAGATCTGAGTCATTTATTAAATCAAGGCAAGTTGGGATTTATATCGAAATTAGAGTTCGGGAGTGGCAGCCTATAAGATGTGGCCGAAATACTTGCAATATGCGGGATGAGATGATGTCATGGTGATGTCACTATGACGTGACAAATCCATGTGGAATATGACGTGGCGATTGTGTGGTAGATGATGTGGAGTATGACATCACAAATGAATTCATATCGCAATTGTAATTCAAATGAGTCATGACTCTTTGGTATTTGTGTGATAGCTGTGGATATGGGGGTTTATGAATTGGAATGGATAATCCCATCGGTTTATGGGCTTTATCGCATATCACAATCAGTGGTTGGCTGGCCTAATCGCAATCACAAATCAGTGTAGGTAGTGGGGAATGGAATTTTGGAAATTGTGATAGCTCCAGATGTGGGATTTTAATGAATTATATTATATAATCCCGTCGGGACTGGGCTTAATCGCATATTGCAATTGGGGAAAGGTGGAGTATGGACTTAAGCTTTTTGGAACCTTTTACGATAGCCACGGATGCAGGGAATTTATGAATTGCAATGGAAAATACCTCCAGGTCCGGGGATTTATCGCATATCGTAAAAGAGATAGGTAGCGGGACTTGGGAAATGGTTCTTGTGATTGCGCAGACACTAGATTTTAATGAAGTGAAGTTGATTTTCCTGTCGGGTTTGATATCATATCGCAATCACAAATGGAATTAGCAGAGGGGTCTTGCCTTAGAAATTTTTTTATTTGTGACGCAGGGGAGGCTTAGCCTTTAGAAACTTTGTGATGCCAGATTTGAATGAGTTGGAGTTTATAAAGATAAAACCTTTGGGAATTAAAAATTCCGATTATTTTTTGTTTTTTATTAAATAACCCATATTTTTAAATACTTAAGGTTTTTTGAAGCCTAAGTATAGTTTTGGTCATGGGGGCTATTAAAAAGCCTAAGTATTAAACTTTGGTTATAGTCCTTTATTAACAATTTTTACGTTGATTTTCTAAAATTAAGGGTCCCTATTTTAATATAATAAATTTCGTACGAAATTTATAATATATTAAAATGGGGGTTGTTAAATAGTACAGTAGGTTGTCAACCCTTACCTTAGGGAACTTTTCTCGCCAAGAAGGAGAGAGGTGGTCAAAGGACTATTTGGTTAAAAATATTCCTTGGGACAAATTCCTCGTCTCCAAGAAAGCATCTTACAATGTGAAAGGTATGCTTGTGAAATCGTTAAGAAATTAATGGTGTGACTTGGTTCTAATTTCCAAATGATATATTACATGTGAACATTGATACAACTTTATCTTCTACTACCATGTTTGGCTGCTCATGGTTTTTTTGCATTACAAGTTGAATCTCTCTTACAATTTGCATAAAAGTCTTACAAAAATGTATAAATTCTACCAGATGGGTTTTAAGGATCCTGAAAATATTTATTTAGTTATGGATTAATTCATATTTTGGTAGAATTTTTATTGACCCATTTAGGGATTCTTGGGAATTTTTTCTCTGTAGAGTTAATTTCTTGAAACCCCCAAAAAATTGTGGGGAAAATTTCACCATAGGTGGAAGAAATTGATGACAGTTTTCACAAATATTATACAGAAACTCTTGCTTCTCCACCTCATCAAGGATGAATGCCTAAAACCCTAGTATCCAATCTCAATTGGATATGCCAGAATATTTAGATTTTAGCCGAATTACTTGCATTCCGTTCAAAAGAATTAAGCTTGGTTTTGTTGGACAAAACCCTGATCCTACTCTCACAGGAAACTCTGAGTCTAAGTCAAATGGTTATGCATATTTAACCAGTGTGACCCTGCAAATAAGACAACCAGACATGAGAAGAATGTATTCACATCAACCCATGTTAGAAATAAACAACTTGCTAGAAAAACTTCCCAAGCTAAGAGAAACAAGTATAAAAAGAATTTATCCCCAACTGTCTATGTAGATATTCTTGAAGGGCCTTCGCCTAAGCAAGAAAATCTAGAAGTTGATCATGTAAAATATTACAAGGATAATTTTGTCTTCACTAAATCCAACAAAAATACGACATTTGGATTAAATAATGATTGTAAAAATCAAAGGATTCTCACAAATTCCTACAAAGTTGGTTCTGGAGAGAGAAGTATACCACCATAATCCCCTATCTCAAAACTAAAGTTAATGAATTATAGGAAGAAAATAGATAGCTAAGCCTACAAAAAAAAATCCATGACAAAACAATGTGACAAACTTAGGGAGAAATTACAGGTGGCTAAGAAACATGTTGTGATTAAATATCCTGGTGTTAATGTGATAATTAATTTTTATCTACACTGTTTTACTGCATTCAAATGAGTAATGTTCTGGTAAACGTTTTCCTATTTTCATATATTTTTAAAAAGTACAAATTATGGTTTGTTAGTTTTCTAATTTCATTAATAGTACGTAAAGAATTGCAAATTTTGTTGCCACTATTCAAAAAAGTTAATTGTTGTTGATTGCATCTATATGTTATCCTACAGGTAATCTATGTAGCTCTGCAGCTGAATATGAATTTCCTCATTTAGTATTTTTCAGTTGTTCTTCCCTACTGACATGGCATATCAGTTATGACATTTGTTTAATTTTGAAGTATTATTGACATAACTAATCGAGGCCAAATTTATGGATGAACATTGATAATGATATTTTAGGGAAATGTTATCTTATTTTTTATTTCTAATAATCTGGCATGGGAAATTTTTATATAAATATATGATCAAACATTTGAGCGAAAGGGGATAGAATAGATAAAGTAGTACATTTCGTGACACTAAAACTTTATATATGATGTGTTGTAAGTTCTTTTATATTAAATTTCTTTAATATAAGACTCGGTTGTGTTACTTTAATATTCCATTGTCACCCTTTTGAAATTTCAATGGTTTTCCTTAAATTTGATTCAGGAAGTCCTAAAATTTAAACATCACTCAGTTGACTTTGTAGAAAATTATGTAGATTCACAAGCTCATGCAATTTACTAAAACACATGACAAGAATCTACTTCTACTTTAAACCAATGAAAGCCAATAGATCAATGAAAACAATATGAACAAGAAGAAGAGAAATCAATGGAACATAACACAATATATATCTAGGGAAACCCACTGCTCAAAACCCCGCTATCTATATTGCATATATCAAGAATATGAGTGAAGATATAAAGCTTGTTCTCACTAGAACAATTACACACAAGTATGCTTAACTCTCTACCTCACAAGCCCACTATTAGCCAAAATTTAGCCAATTTCAACTACCTGCCAAGCCCCTAGTTCCTTGCACAATTCCTAGGATGAATAACCCATATTTAAAGGGAATTCATGCTTCCAAAATTGCGCAATCCAAAGATAGGTCCTTTTATGATTGTATGCATGATATTTACAACTCAGTAAATCATAAAACTCATAGTACATTGTCCCTACACTCCAGTCTCAACTAGGTCTTTCTCTTAACTGTCATGCATGAGTTTCTCATGAGAAAATATTCATTTAATTAGAGTGACACTTATGGATGCATTAGTGCACCAACTAAAAGTTAACTCTCTATTAGTTACACAAACATTTTGAAACTAATTTAATTGAACATAACTCAGTAATGTTAGATCGAAGACTTTTGTGATCCATAATGTATATAGATTCCTTTCAGATTAATCACATAATCATGAATTGGTCGACGTTTCGAACCATCTAATGTGGTCCATCCTCAGGACAAGAATTCAACATTATCCTAATCCTAAACCTTTGGAATGTTCCACGTGCAACACTTCTGTCTAGTTTTGTAGCTACAACAACTTCTGAAACTAAAAAAGCATCCAATCTGAATCAATATGATGCATTTGTCACCAAAGTTTCTGACTACTACTAGCTCTACCTCTTTCGACTAAAATTTTTTTGCTTCTGTTGACTCTGGCTTTTTGCACTGTTGTCAACCCTTCTTTGTGCTCTTCAGTATTTGACTGCTCTATCCTCTATCACTCTAATCTCCAATTAAATAAATCCCACTGATTCCTCTCGCTACTATGTATTTTTGGCTCCCGTATCAAGGTAAGATCCATGAGATAAAGCCTCTCAATGGACCTTACCCAATTTCAATCCTCTTCAGACTATCACTTCACATCACCCCACCTCACACCTGGAGGTGAGAACTGGTTGATGTTTCAAACCAGCTAATTTGGTCCTGAGGATGGACCACATTAGCTGGTTCAAAACATCAACCAATTCATGATTATGTGATTAATCTGAAAGGCATCTATATATAACTCAATAAACTGGTTTGTCTAATTACAACTCATAATTAAACTCATCCTGGACCCCTAAAAATTAGGGAGAACCTATACATGACTTCCAAAAGACTTCCAACTCAAAATTTCTAAGCTAATTAAGTTAATTAAACTCAATTAACTATTTACAAGTTGCTATGAGAATAGAATTCTATTTTAATTCACAATTTAATTCAAGGACAAATTAAATTGGAATTTCTGGATTCTATTTTTAACATTTCTTGTTGTTATTTTCAACACTCCCTCTCAACAAGAAATGAATTCAACTTTATCCTAATCCTGAACCTTTGGAATGTTTTGCATGCAACACTTCTCTCTAGTGTTGTAGCTACAACAACTTCTGAAACTAAAAAAGCATCCAACCTGAATCAATATGATGCATATGTCACCAAATTTTATGACTACTACTAGCTCTACCTCTGTCGACTGAAAACAAAGTGCTTCTATTGACTCTGCCTTTATGGAATTTTGTCAACCCTTCTCCACGCTCTTTAGTATCTGACTACTCTAGCCTCTATCACTCTAATCTCTGACTAAATCAATTCCATTTATTCCTCCAACTACTATGTACTTTGGGCTCCCGTAGCAAGGTACGATCCATGAGATAAAACCTCTCAATGGACCCTACACAATTTCAACCCTCTTGAGACTATCACTTCACATCACCCTGCCTCACACCTGGAGGTGAGCACTAGTCGACGTTTCGAACCAGCTAATGTGGTCTTGAGGATGGACCACATTAGTTGGTTCAAAACGTTGACCAATTCATGATTATGTGATTAATCCAAAAGGCATCTATATATAACTCAGTAAACTGGTTTATCTAATTACAACTCATAATTAAACTCATCCTGGACCCCTAAAACTTAGGGAGAATGTATACTTGACTTTCAAAAGACTTCCAACTCAAAATTCCTAGGCTAATTAAGTTAATTAAACTTAATTAACTATTTACAAGTTGCTATGAGAATAGAATTCGATTTTAATTCACAATTTAATTCAAGGATAAATTAAATTGATATTTCTGGATTCCATATCTAACATTTATTGTTGCTATTTTCAACACTCCCTCTCAACAAGAAATGAATTCAAATTTATCCTAATCCTGAACCTTTGGAATGTTCTGCATGCAATACGTCTCTCTAGTGTTGTAGCCACAACAACTTTTGAAACTGAAAAAGCATCCAACCTGAATCAATATGATGCATCTGTCACCAAAGTTTCTAACTGCTACTAGGTCTACCTCTATCGACTGAAAACTCTGTGCTTCTATTGACTCTACCTTTTTGCACTGTTGTCAACCCTTCTTTGTGCTCTTCAGTATCTGACTACTCTAGCCTCTGTCACTCTAATCTCTGAGTAAATCAATCCCAGTGATTCCTCCCACTACTATGTACTTTGGGCTCCCGTAGCAAGGTACGATCCATGAGATAAGACCTCTGAATGGACCCTACCCAATTTCAGACCTCTTGAGACTATCACTTCACATCACCCCACCTCACACCTGGAGGTGATCATTGCTTGAAGTTTCAAACCAGGTAATGTGGTGTTGAGGATGGACCACACTAATTGGTTCGAAACATTGACCAATTCATGATTATGTGATTAATCCGAAAGGAATCTATATACAACTCAGTAAACTGGTTTATCTAATTACAACACATAATTAAACTCATCCTGGACCCCTAAAACTTAGGGAGAACATATACATGGTTCCAAAAGACTTCCAACTCGAAATTCCTAAGCTAATTAAGTTAATTAAACTTAATTAACTATTTACAAGATGCTATGAGAATATAATTCGATTTTAATTCACAATTTAATTCAAGGACAAATTAAATTAGAATTTTTGGATTCTATTTTTAACATTTATTGTTGCTATTTTCAACACTCCCTCTCAATAAGAAATGAATTCAACTTTATCCTAATCCTGAACCTTTGGAATGTTCTTCATGCAACACTTCTCTCTAGTGTTGTAGCTACAACAACTTCTGAAACTAAAAAAGCATCCAGCCTGAATCAATATGATGCATCTATCACCAAAGTTTCTGACAGAAAACTTTGTGCTCCAGTTAATCTTGCTTTCTGCACTGTTGTCAACCCTTTTCTATCCTTTTTAGTATCTAATTGCTCTAGCCTTTGTCACTCTAATCTCTGACTAAATCAATCCCACTGATTCCTCCCACTACTATGTACTTTGGGTTCTCGTAGCAAGGTACGATCCATGAGATAAAACCCCTCAATGGACCCTACCCAATTTTAACCCTCTTGAGACTATCACTTCACATCACCCCACCTCACACCTAGAGATGAGCACTAGTCAATGTTTCGAACCAACTAATATGGTCCTAAGGATGGGCTACATTAGCTAGTTCAAAACGTTGACCAATTCATGATGATGTGATTAATACGAAAGGCATCTATATATAACTCAGTAAACTGGTTTATCTAATTACAACTCATAGTTAAACTCATCCTGGACCCCTAAAACTTAGGGAGAACATATACATGACTTCCAAAAGACTTCCAACTCAAAATTTCTAAGCTAATTAAACTTAATTAAACTTAATTAACTATTTACAAGTTGCTACGAGAATAGAATTCGATTTTAATTCACAATTTAATTCAAGGACAAATTAAATTGGAATTTCTGGATTCTATTTTAACATTTCTTGTTGTTATTTTCAAAACTCCCTCTAAACAAGAAATGAATTCAATTTTATCCTAATCTTGAACCTTTGGAATGTTCTGCATGCAACACTTCTCTCTAGTGTTGTAACTATAACAAATTCTGAAACTGAAAAAGCATCCAACCTGAATCAATACAATGCATCTGTCACCAAAGTTTCTAAGTGCTACTAGCTCAGCCTTTGTCGACTGAAAAACTATGTGCTTCTGTTGACTCTACCTTTCTGTAGTATTATCAACCCTTCTCTGTGCTCTTTAGTATCTAACTGCTCTAGCCTTTGTCACTCTAATATTTGACTAAATCAATCCCATTGATTCCACCCGCTACAATGTACTTTGGGCTCTCGTATCAAGGTACACTCCATGAGATAAAACCTCTCAATGGACCGTAGCCAATTTCAACCCTCTGAGACTATCACTTCACATCACCCCACCTCACACCTGGAGGTGAGCATTGGTTGATGTTTTGAACCAGCTAAGGTGGTCCCGAGGATGGACCACATTAGCTGGTTCGAAACATCGACCAATTCATGATTATGTTATTAATCCGAAAAGCATCTATATATAACTCAGTAAAGTGGTTTATCTAATTATAACTCATAATTAAACTCATCCTGGACCCCTAAAACTTAGGGAGAATATATACATGACTTATAAAAGAATTCCAACTCGAAATTCCTAAGCTAATTAAGTTAATTAAACTTAATTCACTATTTACAAGTTGCTATAAGAATATAATTCAATTTTAATTCACAATTTAATTCAAGGACAAATTAAATTGGAATTTCTGGATTCTATTTTTAACATTTATTGTGGTTATTTTCAACACTCCCTCTCAACAAGAAATGAATTCAACTTTATCATAATCTGGAACCTTTGGAAGGTTCTGCATGCAACACTTCTCTCTAGTGTTGTAGCTACAACAACTTCTGAAAATTAAAAGTCATCCAATCTGAATCAATATGATGCATGTGTCACCAAAGTTTTTGACTGCTATAGCTCTGCCTTTGTTGACTGAAAACTATGTGCTTCTGTTGACTCTACCTTTCTGTACTATTGTCAACCCTTCTCTGCGCTCTTTAGTATCTGACTGCTCTAGCCTCTGTCACTCTAATCTATGACTAAATCAATCCCACTGATTCCTCCCGCTACTATGTACTTTAGGCTCCCGTAGCAAGGTACGATCCATGAGATAAAACCTCTCAATGGACCCTACCCAATTTGAACCCTCTTGAGACTATCACTTCACATCACCCCACCTCACACTTGAAGGTATGGGTTCATGTGCTCCCTCAGCGCACTCGGTCTCCTCTTTGCTTCTCGAATTGTGGCTGCTCTACAATTGTCTAAGACTGCTTCCGAGGCTTCTTATATGGCTTAATGTTGAAAGGTAATTCACTCTCCCTCTCAAACACCAAGTCTCTAACCTTTGCCTTTCTCATCAAGGCTTTACATGCATCTTGTACATCAAGTACATATAGGTTCTTGGCTCACATACCAGTGTGTTTCATTTATCCCGCCGTCACTAATTTTTTTGAAAAGAAAAAGAGTTGATTTTAAATTGGAAATATCTTCCTCATCCGAACTCAGATTTAGTTGATCTCTTCTTCTTCTTCTTCTTTTCTTCTTTCTTTCTTTCTTTCTTTCTTTCTTTCTTTTTTTTTTGTTTTTTTTTTTTTAATTTGGGTATTTTTTCGCATTGAATCCAATTTCTATTTGTTTCTGAAAATTTTTCACAAATTTTTTAAAATCTGCTCTAGAAACTCATGACCCAAAAAAATCTGTCTTCGATACCATGTAGAAATTTTCTACAAATCTACCTTTGATACCATGTAGAAATTTCCACCAATCTAGCTTTGATACCATGTAGAAAATCTTGTAGATTCACAAGCTCATGCAATTTACTAAAACACAACACAAGAATCTACTTCTACTTTCAATCAACGAAAGCCAATAGATCGATGAAAACAATATGAACAAGAAGAAGATAAATCAATGGCACATAACACAAGATGTATCTGGGGAAAGCCGCTACTCAAAACCTTGCTATCTGTATTGCATATATCAAAAATATGAGTGAAGATACAAAGCTTGTTCTCACTAGAAAAATTATGCACAAGTATGCTCAATGCTCAACTCTCTACCTCGCAAGCCCGCTATTAGCCAATTTCCACTTCCTTCCAAGCCCATGTTTCCTTGCAAAATTCCTAGGATGAATATCTCATATTTAAAGGGAATTCATGCTTCCAAAATGCACAATCCAAAAATAGGTCCTTCTTTGATTACATGCATAATATTTACAACTTAGTAAATCACACAACTGATAGTACATTGTCCCTGCACTCTAGTCTCAACTGGGTCTTTCTTTGAACTGACATGCATGAGTTTATCATGAGGGAATCTTTAGTTAATTAGAGTGACACTTGTGGATGCACTAGTGCACCAACTAACAATTAACTCTCTATTAGTTCCAAAAACAGTTTGGAACTAATTTAACTGAACATAACTCACTAAACTGAGTTATCTAATTACAACTCATAATTAAACTCATCCCCGACCCCTAAAACTTAGGAAGAACATATAAATGACTTCCAAAATACTTCCAACTCGAAATTACTAAGATAATTAAGTTAATTAAACTTAATTAACTATTTACAAGTTTCTATGAGAATAGAATTCAATTTCAATTCACAATTTAATTCAAGGACAAATTAAATTAGAATTTCTAGATTCTATTTTTAACATTTATTGTTGCTATTTTTTAAGACTTTGCTTCAGAGAGTTGGTGTTAATAACAATTATTCATATATTCTTCTTTAACTAGTTTTGTTTGTTTGGATTCCAAAATCAAGTTAGTTTCTTATGATTTTCATCCACGACATTCAACTTGGTTTACATGTTATGTGTTTTTGTTTATTGATGAAATGCCTTTCATTAATTAAAAATTGTTACATATGTGTTCATTGAGCCAAATTTTTATGCAACCATCTCACAAAAAGATACATCAAGGAATTTAAAAATATCATCTTCGAGGGGGAAATCCCCTTTACATTACATAAATAAACAATTCTTGGATGATACAAATGACAAGGCCTCCTTTGTATATATAGGAGTATAAGGGGTCACAATATAATCAAAGCCTACATAACAATAATAATGTAAGGGCACACCAATAACAATATGGGGGCTACATGAGCACAATAATAACAATGAGGTGACTACACTAGTATTATAGGGACATAACATGCTCCTCTCCTTCAAAAAAGTGTTGTCTTATATGCTTGAGTAGTTTTGAATGCTTTTGTATAAAGTTATCATCCTCCCATGTGGAATCTTCAGCGGGTAAGTTCTTCCACTTAATGAGATACTCTGAAATTGATTGATTATGTAGCTTTCGGGTTCTTTTTTCCGTGACTGCTTCAGCCTAAAATATGATTTTTCCTTCTTCGTCAAGTTATGGAACTAATGTTTGAATTGGAAGCTTATCACTAATAAACTTCTTTAAGCATGAAACATGGAAAAATGGGTGTACTTGGTGTTGGGCCTAGGAACAGGTATGTTTTATCCTCGTAAATAGCTTAATTAAGAATTTTCCTTCACATGTTTATCTTCGTTTTATGAATTAAAATAGAAGAAATAATAGCAGAAGCTGGGTAAAATCGATTATTAACAAATTAGAAAAATATGGGCATGGAAAAATAACTTTCATTATATTAATATGCAGGGATGTGGATTGGACGATTGTTCAATTGACAGAACAACAACGACCAGGAAAGGAAAAAGACAACGTCTTGAGTATGGAAGACAATGGAAGACTAGGAATACCAATGTTATTCTATGATGAAATCAGATCAAGGGTTGTGAAATCCTTGGGATCCCTTAATCCTGAGGATTCACTTCTATCCATTTATTTTTCCAAAAGTTATATAAATCTATGAGGGGTATTGAAAAGCTAGTTAGTAATTTGCAGATTGTAACTATTCTTTTTGGACATATAATACTTTCATCACGTGATGTTGTAACTATGTTATTGATTTTAATGAAGAAGACTGTGTTTCATCCATAATCGTATTCTGAATATATAACAGCGGGGACTTCTGGAGAGTTTGGTTCTAATTGATAGGAGATCTACTGCTTCAACTGTGTATAATTATTTCTATTTATCCTTACAACTGTTTATTATTATTAGTTTGTAAAGTTAGCACCATTCTAATTACTGTGAGGATTGATGATTCTGGTTTTCATTTGTTGTTCATATGAGATTTTAGATTTAGTTGTGTGTTACATATGCGTGATACTCTTTATTGAATTGGTTATGTTAATTTAAGCATTAGATTGTTGTTCATTCTAAAGTAACGCTATCATAGATTTCAAAGCTAGAGTTAATTGCTTTCCATGAGATGTTTACATGGTTATTTGATGTTCAATTGTTGTAGCTTTCCTTCATGTTAAATGAATTAGTTGCAGTACCAATTAGATTGTTGAGATTGATTCTTTCTATTTTCATTCTGATTCAATTTCTTGCAGAATAGATTAAGTGGACTTGAAAGCGCTTTACAAATTTATTTTAGAATTGTTTGGATTGAACTTAGAGAAATATACATTAGCGATTGCAACAATTCTGACTTTCATTATGAATTGACCTCTGAACTCACTGCATATATAGTCTTGCCACTCTTGAAATAAAAAGACCTGCCCTGGGTTGATGATTAATGTAGGTATTATGATTGCTTGTAATAAGACATCTTAGTGCACCAACATTTTGGTGTCGTTGTCGGGGAGAGTGTTTCAAAGTGATTTCTTTTTATCTTGCTATAAAAGAATTGGGTTTTAAAAACAGGAGGTAAGAACCTACATAACCAGCAAGTAAAGTGCTTGCTCACCAGCCCGCTTTTCAGCAAATGCATAGAGGTTAAATAGGAATAGTTTTTATGAATGACTAGGAATAAAAAGATAGAAAAAGATTAGAACCCCCCACCTAAATCCACAAAACCAAAGGGATCAGTGAACCTTGGGAGAACAAATTTTATAGACAAAATCGTAAGAAAAGAAGAGTCTCAAGCATTAGTAGGACCCCAGACTGTATCTGGAAAAATCCCTACTATAATCCCTCAAGAAGAAGGATCACCATCTGCAACTTATGTTAAGATTCATAGCCAAATTGGAGGATCTGAACAAAGCTTTCAGGGTACAAAAAATTTACATTTCGATCCTTTACAAGAGGGAAAATCATGAAATTTAAGAGAAGGAGAGGGGGAAACCAGTGGGACTACTAAGGCATGGCCACATTTGTGTGAACTAGGATCTCCTGTGATCCCAGATCTAGGCAATGCTGCAAAGCCATCTCAAGTTGAGAATCCTCCACTTACTCAAGTAGCACCCCCTGAAGTCCCTGAAGGATATTGGCACATTTTTTACCAAATGGTGAATCTACCACCTCAAGGCCAGACCTCGACATTGGAATACCCCATAGTCGATCCAGTAGCCAATGCCCCTATGAAAGCTATTCCCTTGCAAAATATTCCAACCTTTCATGGGATGATCACAGAGGATCTGGATGCTTTCTTATTCGAGTTTGATGTCCTCTGCAGAGGGTACGATTATACCACCGACCCTAAAAAATTAAAGTTGTTCCCTTCTACTCTGAAAGGAGCAGCTTTAAGGTGGTTCATGGGTTTAGGAGGATGTACTATTAACTCTTGGGATGACATGAAAACTTCCTTCCTCACAAGATACCAGGACTTTTGTAGGACTAGGGAATTAAATTATGAAATCTTTAAGATGAATGTAAAGGATAATGAAAATCTAGAAGAATATATTGAACAATTTCACTACAATTTGCAGATATCCCCTCACTCCACATTACCAAAATAAGTCCTAAGATCCATCTTAATTAAGGGAATGAAAGAAGAATGGATAGAAACTCTAATTTTGATGGGGAAGGGAGATATTTCTCAAGAGGATTATGATGAAATCATTAACTTATGTGTTAGGTCTTCGTGAGGTAGCACACACACTGGGTCAGGAAGTCAAGATCCTATGACCAGAGGAAGAAAACCACACAGTGGAGGCATAACAAGAATGGAAATCAGTAACCTCCTGGAAGACTTCAAGATGGACATCCTGGGCACCCTTACAATGTAGCTAGACGTCCTGCAGGCTAAACAAAAACAAGCCTTAGCAAAACAGAACTTGGATGTTTTCTTCCCATGCTGCCAGAAGAAGCACATCCAATGGGAGTGCCCATTAGACATGGTCCAGACATGCGCCATCTGCACTAAGGATCATGCCACTGAGTAATGCCCATCACTTCCAGGGATGAAAGTATTTTTCAAAGAAGCAAAAGAAGAGACAGAACCAATATACTTAATAAACCAGCGTCGACAATGGCATACCAAACGCATAGGTATGTCACAAGACACATCCCAGTTCTTTCATTCTTCATCATTTAATCAGCAGCAGAACCTCGGAGCAGCATGGCAAGGTCAATCACCTTACTCAAATTGGAAATCCCAACCATTTTCTATTACACCTTGGCCAACTCGGTCCTTTCCGGGTAATGGATGGCCAAATTCTCCTTTTACTCCTGTTGGGCAAGGTAATCCATATTCATCCCAATGGCCTGCCTCTACTTCACAAAATCTGAACTGGTCTCCTTATTGGCAACGACCTTTAGGGATAACCACTACACCTATGGGGACAGGTCCTCAAACTCAGCCTACATTATCAGCCCCATATCCATTACAACAAAATCCTTAGCCCCTTCGGCATTCTCAATTGCCAGCTCAACCAAATCCAAATCCCAATAACAGACCGGTTCAGCTGGTGCAAATTTTCGAAAGCTCGGACTATGAGATTAAACAAAAAGAATGTAATGAACTTAGATTGAGGTCAAGACGCATCATCACCCCTGAGGAAAATAGAGACCAACCATCAATTGAGTTAGAAACCCCACCTGTACATACACCATCGACTATGATTGACATAGAAATAAAACAAGGAGAAGATACAGATGAGCATAAAGACCTTGAAAAACTCATAGTTACTTCTCCCCCATTCCCCGAAAGATTAACAATACCTAAACCAGTTGTTTATCTAGACTTTGATCTTGTAGGGGAACTGAAAAATATTTGTATTAAAATTCCTCTCCTCCAGGCCATCTAAGATATTCCTATTTATGCTAAAACAATTAAAGAGCTATGTGTGAAGAAGCCTGTGAGGAAAGAAAAAGCTTCACCCACTATTCATGTTGTAGGGACCTTGTCTGATTTTCTTTTGGGAGGGGAAACTCTGGTAAAGTATGAAGATCTTGGGAATCCCATAGTTATAGTTCAAATATATGGTCGCTCCTTTCCAAACACACTAGTTGATTTGGGTGTAGCCATTAACATCTTAACAGCAGAAACCTGTAAGAAACTTGGTATTACAGCTCTGGAACCAACCACAACCCTACTAGAACTTGTTGATCGTTTGGTGGTAAGACCAAAGGGAACTTTACAGGATATTACGGTTTTTTTTTATTCATGGGAGTATCCAATAGATTTTTTCATATAAACCCAAAGATTCGATTGTATGGGCACCCTTGATTTTGGGCCAACCTTGGCTGGCAAAAGTTGATGCTTATATAGGCTATTGAGAGGGCAACATGACCATTGCTAAGGGGGATGTTGTTTAAAATCTTGTTTTATATCCTCCCACCAAACTAAGTTTTCCCATTGTAAAAATACATAAACAACCACCTGCATACCTAGAAGAAAGCATTCATTCACCACTTACATTAGCAGAGGCACTTCAATTCAAGAATTAGACTGAAGATGATGTTATAAAAAACTTTATCAATCAGCCAGCTAATATGAATAATGTCAAATGTCAAATGTTAACAGAATTCTTGACAATGAAGCCTTAGAAGACCCTTTGAAATATACTAATTATCATCATATCCAGACAACTATTGTTCATAACAACAAGCCTGTTGAAATTGAACTAGACAAGGTTTTAAACATTAATGATAGCCTGGACAATAAGCAACAGAAAAAGCTCATTCAGGTCCGACAAAAATATAAAGCGGGTTTTTCCTAGGACTATCCTAACATGAAGGGCAAAGACCCACAGTTATGTACGCATCATATCTACACTTAAAAGGATGCTCGTCCTATCTGGCAGCCTTAGTGGATATGGAATACGCAATAGCATCTCAAATACATTATAAAATAAGAGCTACAAAAGTTGTTGGACATGAATTTAATTTATCCCATTTTGGATAGAAAATGGGTCTCTCCATTGGTAGTTGTCCCCAAGAAAAATGGGAAGTGGCGTATCTGTGTGGATTATCGGGAATTGAACAAGGCAACACAGAAAGATCACTTCCCTCTTCCATTTATTGATCAAGTCCTTGATACTCTAGCAGGGAAACAGTTCTTTTCTTTTTTAGACGGCTTCAGTGGCTACAATTAGATTCAAATCGCCCCTGAAGACCAAGAAAAAACAACCTTTACCTATCCGTGGGGTACATTCACTTACAGAGTGTTACCATTTGGCTTATGCAATGCCCCAACTACGTTTCAAAGAGCCATACTCAACATTTTTGTTGATCTGATAAATGAAGGACTTGAAGTTTACATGGATGACTTTACCCCGTATGGGGACAACTTTGATCAAGCGCTACAAACATTAGAGAAGGTTTTGGAATGATGCATCACTACAAGGTTGTGTTTAAGTAATGTCAAGTTTCACATGATGATGACAGAAGGCATAATCCTGGGACATTACATTTTTGCAGTGGGGATACAGGTAGATCCAACAAAAATATAGGTAATTATCCTACTACCTACACCCTATACTCAAGCAGAGTTATGTAGCTTCCTTGGATATGTAGGCTAATATCCGAGGTTTATTAAAAAAATTCACAAATCGATGTGCCTTTATATGATTTAACATGAAATGTTTACTTTAAATGGTTTTACAAATGTGACACAGCTTTTACAGATTTAAAGAAATTAGTTTTGATTGTACCAGTATTACGTGGATCCAACTAGGATATGCCTTTTAACATCTCCACGGACGTGTCAGATGTAGCAATAGGTGTTGTCCTCAGTGAAGAGGAGGATAGAAAACCTTATGCTATATATTATATCAGAAAAAATATTATTGATGTTGAACTTAATTATACAGTAATAGAGAAGGAATTCTTAGTTGTCATTTATGCCATAAACAAATCTAGACATTATATAACTGGCTATCAAGTTTTTATGTATACTGATCATTCCACCATTATGTACTTGGCTAAAAAACCTATTACAAATGGTCAAGTGACTCATTGGTTGTTACTTTTGCAGGAGTTTGATATCACCATCAAAGATCGTCTGGGGAAGGAAAGCCCAGTCGTAGATTTTATGTCTCGAGTTTCAAAGATAAATGATCCATTGGCAGTAGACGACCAGTTTCCAAATGAACATTTGTTTGTTGTAGCAGTCAAAACTCCATGGTATGCAGATGTAGCAAACTATCTGGTAGTAGGAAAGTTGCCTAGGCACTTGATAGCAAGGGAAAGGAAACAAATTGTCCAGTGCAGTGCCCGATTTTCTTGGATTGGCGGATACCTTTTTCATACAAGGTCTGATATGTGTATACATAGATGCCTTCGTGAGGATGAAATTTATGACATCCTGAAGGCTTGTCATGACGAGCCCTATGAAGGACACTTCGTAGAACATAGAACATGGCATAAGGTACTACAGATGGGCTATTATTGGCCCACTATTTTTAAATATGCTAAGAAATATGGCCAGGCTTGTGATAGCTACCAAAGGATGGGAAAACCTGGTCAATATGATGAAATGTCGTTGTGTTATGAAACCAGCTCACAAAAAGATAGAAAAGATATCAATGCCTTAGAATTCAGCCTCTTCGAGGGGGAAACCTCCTTTACATTACATAAATGAACAATTCTTGGATGATACAAATGAAAATACCTCCTTTCTATATATAGGAGTCTAAGGGGTCATAATATAATCAGAGCTGACATAACAATAATAATATAAGGGCACAATAATAACAATAGTGGGCTTCTATGGGGCACAATAGTAACAATATGGGCACTACATGGGTACATCAATATAATATGGGGTTGTACTAATAATAATAAGGGGTTACACTAGTAGTATAAGGGCCTAACATGCCCCTCTCCTTCAAAAAGTGTTGTCCTCAACGCTTGAGTAGTTCTTGATGCTTCTGTATAAACGTCTTGTCCTCCGATGTGGAATCTTCAGTGGGTAAGTTCTTCCACTTGATGAGATACTCTGAAATTGATTGATTTCGTAGCTGTCAGGTTCTTGTTTCTGTGACTGCTCTAGGTTCCAATATGATTTTTCCTTCCTCTTCAATTTCTGGCAATATTGTTTGAAGTGGGATCTTTTGCAACTTTTGAATAAGTGGCCATACTTCTTTGTCCTTCTTCCATTCATCCCTTGCTTCATTTATCTAATCTGGTTAGATAATAGAAATAGCAGAAAACAATGCTTCCACATCCTCATCCTTTCTTGAGAGTGCATCTGCAACAAAATTTTGCTTGAAGTGTCTTCCCATTTGGTAAGGTCACCATTTTTTAAGTGCATGTAGTATTGCCAACATTTCCTTCTCATAAATAGCTTGCTTGAGATGTAGCAGTAAAAATACCTAGTCACTTACATCAAAACATTTTTCACTACGATGTTGATCTACCTGTTGTTTCATTTGATTTTGCACCAAAGTGGCGTTATCCTTTAAAAGTTGGAGAACTTGTTGTTGATGCTCGATGTGATCTTTCACTGCTTGAACCTTTTTCTTCTTGACATGTCCTTCTATCTTTAGAGTTTGAGGAGTGGTAATTTCTTCCAATCCTTTACAAGATATGGTCAGATTCATTTCTTGATGCTCAATGTGATCTTTCACTTCTTGAACATTTTTCTTCTTGATATGTCCTTCTATCTTGATAGTTTGAGGAGTGGTAATTCCGACCAATGAATTACAAGATATGGTTGCATTCATTTCTTCTTTCTCGATGTGATCTTTCACTTCTTGCACCTTTTCTTATTCCTCTTGACAACCTATGTAGAATAATTTCTTTTCAGCACACTTTTTCTCTTTTTTCTTGCAATTGCTGTGGTGTAACCCTTGTAGGTTGTGGAAGGCTAGGAGAAACAATACTTCCATATTTATAGTTGTGAGGGGTAGACTGCCTTGTTGCCATAATTTTACTTTCCAATATGTAACAAAGCCCTTTTACTCTTTCCAATTGTTGTGGTGTTGCTCTAAAGAAGGTGTTGCTCTTTGTATCCTCATAATGTGCTATCATTTCCCCCATGAAAATTGACCACGTAACAAGTTGTTTACGAGAACAAAGCCCTTTATACCATAAAAATTGATCCGGAGCTATATATGAAGATGCAATACATACCTTTTGTAACAGTGGTACACCATGTAGATCAAAATATTGCTCCATCTGAAGTATCCAATTTACCGAATCCTTACCATCAAACTTCCTCATCTTGCTTTTTCTTGATTTTAGGAGCTCGATCTTGAAACGACTGTAACTCTGTACTTTCGGATCTTTAAGTTCTAAAATTATGACCTACAGTAGCCCTCTGATTCCTCTTTCCAATGCCACCATTCTGATCCAAATTGGATGCTCCAAGAAAGAGTTATGCCAAATCTCCCACAGTGACCTGATTATAGACTAGTTCAGTAGAGCGAACTTGTATGACATGCCGCGTGTCACTATTTCGACCTTTGGCTCTGAAAAATATATAGAAGAAACTACAGTCCGTCCTATTTCTATACCTTCTTACAAAATTTCAATCCGATGCTCAAAGAGAAATTTATGATGATTTTCCCCAGGTCACCTGTATGGAATGTAATTCAGGAGTTTGCAAAAAGATCAACTTCCTCAGATCATATCTCCGCAAATATAGCGCAAAAAGCTCTAAAATTCAGACCCGAGATTCAGCGTGATTTCTTCTCAAATGGATTTTTTTTTTAGCTTCTGAAACGTCGCAAAAAAAGAGTTATAGCGAAAATGCCACAATGACCTATTTGGAGCAGTGAAACCCTAGAATCCAAAGCTCTAATACCAAATGTTATGAAACCAACTCACAAAAAGATAGAAAAGATAGATCAACGCCTTAGAATTTAGCCTCTTCGAGGGGGAAACCTCCTTTACATTACATAAATGAACAATTCTTGGATGATACAAATGAAAATACCTCCTTTCTATATATAGGAGTCTAAGGGGTCATAATATAATCAGAGCCGACATAACAATAATAATGTAAGGGCACAATAATAACAATAGTGGGTTTCTATGGGGCACAATAGTAACAATATGGGCACTACATGGGTACATCAATATAATAGGGGGTTGTACTAATAGTAATAAGGGGTTACAATAGTATTATAGGGGCCTAACACGTTGCAGCCCCAATTGGTAATAGAACCTTTCGAATGATGGGCATTGGATATTTTTGGCCCATTTCATCCGCAATCAAACCAAAAAGCCTACATACTAGTTTCCACAGACTATGTAACAAAGTGGGTAGAAACAATAGATTTGCCAAGAGCTGCAAAAGAAGCTGTAATTAATTTCCTTTTTTGGTTATTTCTGCAGTATGGTTTACCTCGGGAAGTGATAACAGATGGAGGAGGGAAATTTGTGGGACACAAGATTACAACCACGCTAAGGAACCACCACGTTACACATAGATTCACTTCCTTGTATCACCTGTAGGCTAATGGGCATGTTGAAAGCACCAATAAGGTCATCGAAGCAATCCTCACCAAGATAGTCTCAACACATCGATGAGACTGGGTTGCTAGACTGGCAGAGGCCTTGTGGGCCTATCGCACAACTTAGCGAAATACTACTAGATATTCTATGTACCAACTTGTATTTGGCAAAGAACCTATCTTTCCTATTGAATTTGAAATAAAGACTCTCAGAACAGCTTAGGAAGTGGGATTAGATCTGACAGAAGCCCAAACCAATCGACTTCAACAAATAAATGGATCAGACGAGGCTCGACTACTTTCTCTACAATGCACCACAGTTATTCAGTAGCAAAGGGTAAAGTGGCACGACAATCTTATTAAAAAAAAGACGTTTCAAAAATGAGATAGGGCACTCCTCTATAACTCTAGATTCCAAGACTTCCCGAGAAAGTTACAGACAAGGTGGCTTGGTCCTTATGAAATTCAAGAAGTACATAACAATGGTACTCTCACTCTGACTACTATTGATGATTCTAGCCATTCTTTCAAGGTGAATGGACATCGGGTGTGTCTTTATCACAAACCACTCACCAAAGATTCTTTTTGTCAATAGGTACATGATAACACCACTATGCAAATTTTAGCTACAGAGAGTGATGACCTGGCAACTTTTCGCTCATAAAAATGTATCTTTCTTCAGTTGTAAATCATGTATATATTCTTTTATAGTTGGTTGCAATTTAGTTAGGAATCACCATGTAAGTATGAGGATTTCTCTTGTTTTTGGGTGTGTTTAGTAATTGTTGTTCAATCGATTGAACGATTGATGTTCAATCAATTGAACAACACTAATTCCTTTTGTGTGTTTTGTTTTTCAATTGATTGAAATATTCTTGTTCAATCAATTGAATAACACTTACTTCTTTTTGTGTTTTGATGTTCAATTGATTGAATGATTGTTGTTCAATCAATTGAACAACACTTATTTTTTTTGTGTTTTGTTGTTCAATCAATTGAACGATTGATGTTCAATCGATTGAAAGATTGTTGTTCAATCATTTGAATGATTGTTATTCAATCAATTGAACAACACTTATTTTTCTTGTGTGTTTTGTTCAATTGATTGAATGATTGATGTCCAATCGCTTGAACGGTTGTTGATCAATCAATTGAACAACACTATTTTTTGTGTTTTTTGTCGTTTAATCGATTAAATGATTTTTGTTCAATCGATTGAAGGATTGTTGTTCAATCAATCAAAGAGCACCGATTGTTTTTGTGTGTTTTTTGTTCAATTGATTTAATGATTGTTGTTCAATCAATTGAACAACACTAATTTATTTTTGTGTATTTGTTGTTCAATCAATTGAGCAATTGTTGTTCAATCCATTGAACAACACCGATTTCTTTTTCATATTTTTGTTGTTCAATCGATTGAACGATTATTGTTCAATCAATTGAACAACCACGATTTTGATTTTGTGTGTTTGTTGTTCGATCAATTGAATAGGTGTCCAATTGATTGAACAATCACTATTCAGTAGAATGAATAGCTATGATTTCTTTTTGCTATTTCATCATCAATCATTCTTTTTTCCATTTTCTTTCTCTTCTATGTTTTGAATAAAAACCATCTGGTTGGATTTGGAATTTGTACCTAAGATAAAGAAAAATAGTAATGTTAATACCATTATGACTTATGAAACCTTTTGATGGTAATATTTATTCCAAAGCTGACATGGTGCATCTCTATAATGACTGGCTGAATATCTTCCATTTGGACACATCATAAAATTATGTGTTATCTTAATACCATGCTAGTTTATCTTTCACACTTTCAAATGGATAAATCCCTTTGATATGATGATATGGGGGTAAAAGCATAACTTGCATTGGAATTTTTTTTACTTCTTACGCCATCCCTGAATCTTAAGGAGTAAATGAGTCTCCCTATCTTTACAATAAAAGAATGAGAATATGAGAATATGAAAATATAAAAATATGAAAATGCAACAAACATTGTCTTAAAGAGGATAGGGGGTCTTAGTATGAGCCAGCCTACCATGATCATGAAGATGTAACGGGTGACATTCCATTTTGGCCACCACACCAAGGTAAGGAAAAGGGGTCTCATCACGAGCCAGCCTGAACACTTTGTTATATCTTGGTGAATGGAACTATGATTATCTGGTTACCATGCCAGCATAGTGGTCTCTTTATAGCAACGAAAGGAAAATCATCTAAATACTAAAAGGAGGACTCTGGCTCATTTTTGGGGTTAAAATGCAACCTTGTCAAGGCTATGAACACCTGCTGGCAGCAGTGGCTTTGCTTGTGGTATTGAATTACTATGTTACATTGCCAAATACTCTCTATCCTATTACCACCTATGGGTGTGTTTCTAAAGGATAATTTTCCATTTGAATAGCATTTCTAATTTAATTAACCAACATGCATGGTAACCTATATCTTATATGCATTATATCATTATTGTCCAATCACTTTACCAACAATCATTAATATTTTTCGTCGTCCATGCATTTATCACTTATCCACCTAAGGTAAATATTTATTTACATAATGATCTAAATATCTGTTTTCTTTGACGGGAATTTCAAATATTTTGACGTGTACTGCTCTGATTGCCTTTGTCATATTTTATGTTGCTTTTATTGATTGGTCGCCTGCATTTATGATTTATTAATGCTTTCTCCCTTTTTCCCATTCTTGGTGGGCGTGGATGCTCTTTTCTGATTGGAGGGGGGATGATCTATGTATGAACATCACGTGTGACAATTTATGGATAGCTTGTGCGATGATTATTTAACTGATTTATGGCTAAAGGACTGAATGATGAATGCACATGTGTAATAATTATCATACCATTTCTGATTGGAGGGAAGAAGGAAACCTTTATGGATAACATGTGAATTTATTATGATCCTATGCCAAATATTGTTGATGAGACAAATAACATAATTGCCTTTGATATTAACTCTCAAAACAATGTCATTACTCTGTCAATAACTTTAACGTTCTCTGGTGCTGTTCCAAACTATAAAAGTGTGAAGTGCATGCAAGTGAACCAGCCACAGAGTAACAACAGTCATGGGAAGAAAATACATTCGAGATGAACCCAAAATGCTCAGGGTATCAGACTGGGCTCATGCAATTATTGAGCACACCAACTGTCTACAATACTTGACCAAATTACAGGGATTTCATGAGGAAATGACACTTGAATTTCTGCAGAATTTACAGAATGGCCGCACCATGGTGAAAGACAGGAACATAACAGTCTTCGAAGCAGTCATAGCTGAAGTCTCTAGACTTCTAGCAGAAGGAACGAGATGGATGGACAAACATGTTCTTCTGCAGGATGCAGTCACAGTATTTTAGGACCTAGATGAGCAATTGGTGTGAAAAGGAAAAGGGGTTCACCCTACAGCTTTAAGATAGCCATGGCAAGAATTGGAAGCCATTGTGCAGAGGTATTTCATGTGCAATAGACAACAAGATGTGGTAAAACCTTGTCAACTTAAACTGTTGGCTATTTTGAAATAGAAAATTATGGTTAACTCGCCATTTTATTTAAATTATATATTACATGACGTTGCTCGTCTGGTCAGAAAGGAAAAGGACCCACATACAATCATCATCCATCATGGGTTGACCAAATTAATCATCAATCATGGATTGGCCCAGCAACAACTAACCTGGGATAGCCTTGTAAATACTACTTTGACCCCACCTATAGAAAACCCAACGACTGAATAGCAGGGGCCAAGAGTGATAGGTCTGAAAAGGACACAGAAAATGAAGAATCCCTCCTTGGCCTCAGGCCCAGTAAAGAAAAGACTCTCTGTGAGGATAAAGTCGCAGTGGCACATCCCAATTCAAATAGACAAGGCAAGGCCATCTCACATGCATCTTCCAAGTCCACAAGATGACTATTTGCAAGACTATGAGGAAGAGGTTACCTGAGTACTAGAGAATATAGGCACATTTGGTGAAGGAAGGGAGCTATCCAGGAATTTTGCAGGGAAAAATTATGCTACCAACTAGTCTACCCTTGATGGCAGTCCTATTCATGATGAAATCTTTCCATTTACTAATAATTTGGAAGGACAGAGGGAACCAGTTCCTTCTATGGAGAATCCCCTTGAAGAAGAAGCGCATGCAGAGGAAACCATCGGGGAGGGAAATCAAGCAGAAGCTACTAATCCACTGGAATCCCCAGCTAAGGAAAACCCTATAGAAGAAACCCTGGAGGGTGAAAATCAACCAGGGGGCACTATTTTTATGAAGTCCCCAGAGGACGAGGCCCATATAGAAGAAGACCCTGAAAATGATAATTTCTCAGGAGACACCATTCCATTGGAGTCTCTTGAGAGGGAAGCTCATGAAGAAAGAGACTTGGAAGGTGAAAATCCATCGGGAGACACAGTTCCATTAGAACCCCATCCTGATATTGGCACAATTCCACCTGAACCTGAACCTGAAGTAAATATAGTTGTACCACCATTGGTCAAAGACCTCACGACAAAGAAAACATACAAGGATAGATTGAGGAAGTTGCTTAAAAAGTACAGGAAGCAAAAGAAAATAGTTAAGCAGCTGAGAGAGTGGTTGAAGGAAGCAGTCAAGGTCAGGAAATTGAAAATAGAATTGGAGACCGTAGGGACCCAAACAGAACACTGCTCTAGGGAAGATATTGAAACCCAGACTGAGACCCTTTTGGTTTGTTCAAAAGGAACCCAAACAGAGCAATGTCTTTTAGAAAATAGTGAAATGCAGACAGAAGATCCTTGTGTTTTCCCATGGGAAACCCAAATGGACTTCCCCACTACTGATGTTGTTGTCCAAACCAATTTTGTAGAGAATATTCAGGAAGACTGCCATATGACCCAAGGAACAACTGAAGTTGTTGTTCAAACTGATATTGAAGAAAACACCCAAGCTGATTGTTGTATGACCTGAGAAGCAGTTGAGGCTACTGTTCAAAATTACCCAATGGTAACACAAGATGATGAGATCCAGACAAAGGAAACACCTTGCTACATTCCCCTAGTAAGGGAAGTGGTCATTAGGAAATTGCAGAATGAACTAGCCAAGACTCAACAGGAATTGACTTGACATAAAGAGGAAGTAGTGCCCCTACGAGTACACCAGGAATTACAAAATAAATTTGAGGCACTCAATATCACAGAGGATGAGACTTTCGCTAATTACAAGGATGAACAAAAGAAAGTCAAAAAATCACAGGTCAAGTTGCAAAAGGCTAAGGAGCAAATGGAGACTGTTTGCTCTCTTTACTCAGATGCCTTGTCATGCCAAGCTCCTACCACCAACTATGAACTACTCCTGCTAGAAAGATACCTCTTACTGAAGGTTAAAGTCATTAAGGCTGGTAAGTCGGTGGAAATTAAGACCACCCCAGACTTTGTCAAGTGTTTCAAAGAACATAATGAACAGGTACAATGCCTTTTGTGTGCATTGTACATGCATATTTTTTTCTTAGAGGATGACTTAAATAGTAATCCTGACACCTTCACAGGGGATATCCAATTTCAAGCCTTTCTTTCCTTTTCCACTAATCAAATTAAATGGGCTAAAGCCCATAATACTTTTCAAAAGAGAGAATATGGCATAGACATATGGGTTAGGGGAGAACCCACAAAACCCCTACACTTCTTTGTCCAACACAAACAATTAATGAAACGAATGAGTGTTGTGGGTCAATTAGGACTGTTACACAATAATTTGTCACTGTCTTCACTCCAGTCTTCCTACTGTGTCATGTGTTCAAAGTCATACATGCTCATGTTAGACAAATGCTCTCTGATGTTGCCAAATGACCCACTTTGCCAAAGTTTTTGCCTCATCACGTCTATTGGCTAAATAAACGCGCTGATGGGTGCTCCAAAACAGTCCAGAAGTGCTGCCATCGCGGAAGTACACGTGATTCCCGCGATGGTCGAATTTCATGTGCCAGCGCAATTGTCTCTTGTAGTTTCTCGCGATGACATGACTAGCTACATTATTCAAAAGCAATGTCAGCGCGGCAAACTAGTTATGTGCCCGCGATGATCCAGTTTGGGCGAGTTTGTTCCAACAGTCGGCCTTCCAGATGACTCCAGACCTGGTTGTTGGCCTTGTTTATGTCGCCCTCCTTTCTTTGGCATGGTTGTTCCGTCATTTGTGCTACCTTCCTTGGAGATAAGCTCATCCTCCCACCTTTCATGGAGACTCCTTCTCCTATTTAAGCTCTCACCATTGCTATGTGCTTCTAGTTTGGAATTCTTAGTCTTTGGAGTGTTTCTGTTAGTACTTGTGAGCTTGTTAGATAGCTGGTGTGAGTGTGACAAGTGTGGGATTGTTGAGAGCTTGAGGAAGGTTGTGAAGTGCCTTTGATCTTGTGTAAAACTTGTGAGTGAGAGAGACTTTTGTATTGGGAGATCCACTTTCAAGAGTGAATGCTTGAGGAACATGCTGGCTAGATCCCTCTGAGAAGGCTTGTGATGTCAAGACCTTAGTTGTAAGCTTACTCTATTTCATAATTAATGCAATCAACGATGTTTTCCCATGTCTTGTATGTAATGTACTAGATAGCTCATGACTTCTTGACCTTGTGGGTAAATAGATCATTGTTGTTCCGGTTACGTGCTTTGTTGTATTTCCTTTGCATTGTTTCAGGTTGATTACTCATTGGGAGAAGGAAGTGGAAGCTGGAGCAGCGCAACGGAACTCCATCAACCACCAGTTGAGGTAGGCCTCCAACTTGAACTATTTAAGGAAAATTGTTGTTGATTTGTCCTTGTTTGTGACTAGACCCACTCTAGGGCTAGAGGGGTTGCCTCTGTCTGCAGAGGGAACACTTTCTTGCATCACAAGGACCACTCTGCATAGACATCATATAGGTAGGGAAGGAATACTTTCGGGAAATCAAAGAAGAAGCTTTGTCTGTAGCCAGACAAAGATGGGAAGCCTCTAGCAATAATGTTAGGAACAAGGAGCCATTTGGGTTTAGAAATTTGAAATCTTACACAAATAAAAAAATATGGTCCTAAGCATGGGCCCTAATTAGATAGTGTGTCGATACAAAAATAAAATTATTTGGTATCCTCCAGATGGGTACCACAGTGATTATAACTTTCCAGATAACCGAGTGAACCAGGCTTTTGCAGTGCTAAAATAGAAAAACGGTTTTAGGTTGTATAAGGAGGAAGTATATCATGCTTATTCCTTAACTCAACTACACCTTAACCATATTATTACATATTAACATGCAAAAAGGTAAGAAAGGGAGTATGTTGGGCCGAGGAAAATCCTGGATGTTTTCTCCTTGTAAATAGCTTAATTAAGCATTTGTCTTCACATGTTTATCTTCGTTTTATGAATAAAAATAGAGGAAAAAATAGCAGAAGCTGGGTAAAATCGATTATTAACAAATTAGATAAATCTGGGCATGGAAAACTAACTTTCACTATCTTTATATGTAGGGACGCAGATTGGACGATTGTTGTTTAATCGACAGAACAACAGTAGCCAGGAAAGGGAAAAGATAATGTCTTGAGTATGGAAGACATCTAAAGACCAGTAGGACCAATATATTCTGATGAAATCAGATCGAGGGTTGTGAAATCCTCAGGATCCCCTGATCCTGAGGATTTGCTTCCATCCATTTATTTTTCCAAAAGTTATATAAATTCCTGAGGTGAATTTAAGAACTAGTTAGGAATTCACATATTGTAACTATTCTTTTTGGACATATAGTACTTTCATCACAGTGGTGTTGTAACTCTATTATTGATTTTAATGAAGAAGACTACGTTTCATCCATAATCGTATATGAATATCTAAAAGCGAGGACTTCTGGAGGCTTTGGGCCCAGTTGATAGGAGATCTACTACTTCAATTGTGTTATAATTATTTCAGTTTATTCTTATAACAGTTTATTATTGTTATTTTGTAAAGTTAGCACCATTCTGATTATCATGAGGATTGATGATTCTGGTTTGCATTTGTTGTTCGGATGAGATTCTAGATTTAGCTATGTGTTACATATGTCACTATGTGTGATACTCTATTGAATTGGTTATATTAATTTAAGCATTAGATTGTTGTTCATTCTAACATAACGCTACCATAGATTTCAAAGCTAGAGTTGATTTTTTTCCATGAGATGTTTACATAGTTATTTGTTGTTCAATTGTTGTAGCTTTCCTTCCTACTAAATGAATTAGTTTCAATACCAGTTAGATTGTTGAGAGTGGTTCTTTCTATTTTCATTTTGATTCAGTTTCTTGCAGAATATATTAAGTAGACTTGAAAGTGCTTTACAGACTTCTTTTTGAATTTTTTGGATTGAACTTAGAGAAATAGACATTAAAGATTGCAATGATTCCAACTTCTTTCATTATGAATTGACCTCTGAACTCACTGCATATACAGTGCTAACACTCTTGAAATAAAATACTTGTCCTAGGTTGATGAGTAATGTAGGTATTAAGATTTCTTGTAATAAGACATCTTAGTGCACCAACACTCGAGAAGATGCAAGCAACTCCAGATTGTATGCCATAGTACCAATATTTTGCATCACCTGGTAAGGACTGAAGTACTTGGGTGATAATTTATTATCCTTCTTAGCTTTCTTGAGAGACATTTGTTTATATGGTTGTAGCTGTAAAAATACGTAGTCATCTACATCAAATCTTCTTTCACTGCGACATTGATCTCCTTGTTGTTTCATTCGATTTTGCACCATAGTGAGGTTATCCTTTAGGAGTTGGAGAACTTGTTGTTGATGCTCAATGTGATATTCCATTGCTTTAACATTAGATTTTTCTCTTATAGATGATGTGATGGATGGTAGATGATATCCATAAAGTGCCATAAATTGGATCATTTTTACTACAGTATGGAAGGAAGTTTTATACCACCATTCAACCAGAGGTGACCACTTGACCCATTATGTTTGTTTATTAGATACAAATCAATGAAGATATCATTCCAAACATTTTTTCACTATCTCAGTTTTCCTGTCAGATTGAGGATGATAAGATGAGCTATGAGCTAATTGAGTACCAAGACAAGAAAATAATTCCGTCCAAAAATTACCAGTGAAAATGGGATCTTTGTCACTTACAATAATATTTGGGTTTCTGTGAAGCTTTTGAATTGTTTCCATAAATGTAGTAGCAACTGTACTAGCTTTAAAAGGATGAGATAATGCACAAACGTGTGTGTACTTGTTAAATCTATCAACTACCACCATGATGACAATATTTCCTTCAGACTTGGGTAAACTTGTGATAAAATACATTGAGACCTCTTGCCAACACTGACTTGGAATGGCTAAAGGTTGTAACATGTTGGGGTCTTAATTGTCTCAAATTTATTTTGTTGGAAAACCAAACATTTTTCCACCAACTTTTGAATATCAGATTTAAGGCCATCCCAAAAAAAATCCCTCTTCACCTTATGGTAATTTTTTAAAAATCTTGAATGCCCTCCCAAGTGAGAGGTGTGCAATCCCAAAATAATATTTTGTTTGAGTTGGTAATTATTACAAAGATATAAGTGATCTTTGTACCATAATGAATCAATTTTCTAGCTAAATGTATCAGATGTAATGGGATCTTGCTGAAAATTTTGAATGAGTGACCACACCTCTTCATCATTCTTCCATCCATCCCTTGCTTCAGTTATCCACTCAGGTTGGATAATACAAATGGCACAAAGCAATGCTTCCAAATCCTCATCCTTTCTTGAGAGTGCATCTGCAAAAACATTTTTGTTCCCTTTTTTGTAGATAATTTCAAATTCATAGCCCAACATCTTTGTCACCCATTTTTACTTCTCTTTTGGAGATAATATTTGTTCCAAAAATTATTTACGACTATCATGATCTGTTTTTACCTTGAAGTTACTTCCCATTAGGTCAGGTCTCCATTTCTTTAGTGCATGTATTATTTCCAACATTTCCTTCTCATAAATAGGTTTGTGTAAATAATTTCCTTTGATTGGACAACTTTCAAAAGCAATGGGTCTTCCTTCTTGCATTAAAATAGCACCATTTCCATTTGTCGAGGAATCACATTCCAGAATAAAAGTTTTTGTGAAGTTTGGCGTAGCTAAGACTGGAGCTTAGTGCATTTCTTGTTTGAGATGTTCAAAGGCATTCACAACTTCTAGAGTCCAATAAAATGCATCTTTCTTCAGTATTGATGTTAGATGTGTCTTTATTCTCCCATAATTCTTAACAAACTTGAGATAATACCCTGTCAACCCGAGAAATCCTCGAAGATGCTTTACCGTTGTGGGGAATTTCCATTCCTTAATGGATTTAATTTTGTTAAGGTCTCCCTTAACACCCTCATGAGATACAATATGACCCAAATATTCCACCTCATGTAATCCAGAGAAACATTTGGAGGTTTTTTCATATAAGTGTTTCTCCTCCAATAGTTTGAGCACCCTATCAACATGTTGAACATGATCCTTCCAAGACTTGTTGTAGATTAGTCTATCATAAAAAATATGAACACAAATTTTCTAAGGGTGGGTTTGAAAATGGAATTCATCAAATCTTGAAATGTGGAAGGTGCATTAATAAGGCCAAAAGGCATGAACAAAAATTCGTAATGACCCTCATGAGTTCTGAATGTTGTTTTCAGAAAGTCTTCAGTCTTCATTCTAATTTAATGATATCCTGAACGAAGATCCAGCTTGGTGAAGTAAATTGCTCCATGTAATTCATCCAAAAATTCATTAATGATAGGAATGGGAAATTTATCTTTAACAATGATCTTGTTGAGCTCCCAATAATCTGAACACATACGCAATGATCCATCCTTCTTGTGCACCAATACTACTGGAGCAGAGAAAGAACTTTGGCTAGGTTGAATTATACCAGCCTCTAGCATTTCTGCAACCATACGTTCAATTTCACTCTTTTAAAAATATCGAGTGCCCTCCTAAGGGGAAGGTGTGCAATTCCAAAAGAATATTTTGTTTGAGTTGCGAATTCTTACAAAGATATAAGTGATCTTTGTACCATAATGAATCATTTTTCTAGCTAAATGTATCAGATGTATTGGGATCTTTCTACAACTTTTGAATGAGTGACCACATCTCTTCATCATTCTTCCACTCATTCCTTACTTTGGTTCTCTAATCAGGTTGGATAATAAAAATGGCACAAATTAATGCTTCCACATCCTCGTCCTTTCTTGAGAGTTCATCTGCAACAACATTTTGCTTCCCTTATTTTTAGATGATTTAAAAGTCATAACCAAACATATTTGTGACCTATTTTTGTTGTTATTCTAAAGATAATATCTGTTCCAAAAAGTATTTAAGACTATCATGATCCGTTTTTACCTTGAAGTGGCTTTCCATTAAGTAAGGTCACCATTGCTTTAGTGCATGTAGTATTTCCAACATTTTCTTATCATAAGTAGGTTTCTATAAATACTTTCCTTTGATTGGATGACTTTCAAAAGAAATGAGTATTCCTTCTTGCATTAAAACAACACCAATTCCATTTCTTGAGGCATCACATTCCACAATAAAGATTTTTGTGAAGTCTAAAATAGCTAAGACCAATACTTGACACATTTCCTATTAAAGATGTTCAAAGGCCTTAGTTGCTTCTAGAGTCCAAGAAAATGCATCTTTCTTTAGTAACGTTGTTAGAGGTGCTGCTATTCTCTCATAACTCTTAACAAACTTGTGATAATACCCTATCAACCAGAGAAATCCTCGAATATGCTTTATGGTTGATGGAATTTCCCATTCCTTAATGGCTTTAATTTAGTTAGGGTCTACCTTAACACCTTCATGAGATACAATATGACCCAGATATTCCACCTCTTTTACTCCAAAGAAACATTTGGAGGCTTTTTCATATAATCATTTATCATCTAGGAGTTTGAGCACTTATCAACATGTTGAACATGATCCTTCCAAGACTTGTTTTAGATTAGTATATCATCAAAAAATACGAACACAATTTTTCTAAGGAAGGTTTTGAAAATTGAATTCATCGAATCTTGAAATGTGGAAGGTGCATTAGTAAGGCCAAAAGGCATAACCAAAAATTCATAATCACCCCGATGAGTTTTGAACATTTTTTTCGGAGCATATTCAATCTTCATTTTAATTTGATGATATCCTGAACGAAGATCCAACTTGATGAAGTACATTGCTCCATGTAATTCATCCAACAATTCATCAATGACAGGAATGGAAAATTTATCTTTAATAGTGAGCTTGTTTAGTTCCTTATAATCTGGACACATACACCATGCTCCATCATTGTTGTACATGAATAATATTGGAGAGAGAAAGAACTTTGACTAGGTTGATACTGGCCTCTAGCATTTCTATAACCATATGTTAAATTTCTCTCTTTTGGGCATAAGGATATTTGTAAGGCCTGATTTTTGGAGGAACAATTCCTGGAATCAAATGAATAACATGATCATGATCATGAATAGGTGGGAAGACTTTGGAAGTCTCAAATACCTTGGAATTATTCTCCAATACTATTTGTATATTTGGAGAAATATATGTTTCCGATGTTTGAACCTTTAGTGAGCATAATTGTGCAATTACACCCCTTTGTTCTTTCTTCAGAAGATTTTTCATGCAATTAGAGCTGATTATGTTTTCTATTTTCCCTGTGATACCCCTTAATTTTACTTCCTTTCCTTCCCAAAAAAATTTCAAGAAAAAATGATTGAAAATTAAAAGCTATCATCCCCAAATATTGTAACCATTGGACTCCTAATGTAACAGCTCTAGTAAAAAATTCATGTAAAAAAAAATATAAGACCAAGGTCATGGGACATGTATTCCAAGCTTAATGTTGGGAAAAACATCCTAGTGGGTGTTCATTTTGGTTATTATGGCTAAAGGAAATTGACGAAGGAAATGGAAAAGGCTTTGAAAAAGAAAGAGGCATTAATTGGCATTTTATTTATGAAAATAATCGAAATTAGGAGAAAACAAAGGTGAAAGGTCATAGGTTGCATGTGAGGAGGAAATTGAATGAAAATAATGGAAAATGAAGAAAATAGAGGCCTCATTAATAAAAAGGTTTCTGAGGATCAGTTCACAAGATTTTTGACAGTTTTTGGGTGGAGCTCTCTCTTCATTCTCTCTCTCGCACACTTAGAGAATTCTCGGAGCACTCTAGCATTGGATCAAGGAAATAAAAGGAAGGAAAAAGAAGTAAAAGGGAAGCAAAGATTAAGCAAGGAAGAGAAAGATCAATCAACTACATCATGATTACTTGCAGGTATCAGTTTGCTTGTGTGATTTCCTTGCTAGATTTTGCATGCATGGCACATGCACGTGTGTATTTGTTGCTCTTACTGTCATTGGCATGGGTTTTTTCAAGTGTGACAATGATTTTCAGCCTTGCCTTTCTATTTCTGGATAGCCATGGTGTGATGGGTTCTCTTTTATTTGGTTAATTTGGATTTTCGAATGGTTTCGAAGCTCAATGAGGTGGTTTCTTATTGACACCTAATCAGAGGGATTGGGTGTAGAACTGTAATTAATGTAAATAAATAATAGAGAAGATAGAGAGTCATTGGGAGATGAACCGAACAGTCACTCCCTCTTGTATATAATAATGAACAACCTAAATGAATAATATAGTTCTGATTTGAGGAGTTACCTCCTGATCTGACATGGTATCAGAGCAGGCACCATTTTTTGGCTTCCTTTTTAATTTGTAACTCCTATTCTATTTTTCCTTTGTTTTGCATTTTTTGCAGGATGACATTTCTGTCAAATCCCTGTGAAATCTCATTTATCATTAAATACATTCGTTGAAGTGTGTTATACTGGAAGTAGCTGTTGAAGCCAAAGGTGATGTAATGACTTGGATTTACTCCTGTTCTGAGTATGGTATATATACCCTTTCGCATTGAAGAACCATATATCCTTTTTTGTATTCACATATATCCTTTTTCATATTCCCTTGAGCCAGATCTCAAGTATTATAAACCCATATATATAAATGTTGTCTGGTCCCTTTTTTAATCGCATATCGCAAATCTCTTTCCTCGATAAATATCGCTGCATGTTTGCGATGCGATCATACCCTTCATTAAACCTGCTCGGACCTAGTTCCCGAGGTTTCACTTTATCTAGCTCGTTCTCCACCATTGATCTCAACCTCCAGATCCGACGGCTGACATTGATTTCGGGGAGGACCACTTGCACAACGGTTACCCACTCGAAAAGTATTGTTTAATCTCTACCATTTATAATCACCTCCAAATCTGATGGTTTATATCGATTTCGGGTGCATTAGTTACATGATAGTTACCCACCCGATACAAGCGATTTTTCTCTCTCCCCTAGTCGCTACGTTTCAATCGCTTAGTGGAATCGGGCACTCCACTCTCAATACCACTTACCATTTTTTATCCACTCGAAATCCCGCTTGTAACCTGAAATCTATCTTTAGCCGTGGTTATCGCCCCGACCTGTTTTTCTTGCGATAATTGTTGATCACTTACTATCGAAAACCCTCCTCTATTCATCTCCTCCACTCATCTCCTACGTTCATCTCTTAACACCGTTCATCTCTCCGATGTTCATCTCTTAAACATCAAACTCTTGTATACGAGTGAAAGAAGTCAATATCAGGTTGAATGTTGTTGGTATAACAATATGCATTCAATCATCTCTATTATGGGAATAGTTCTCACTGGCAAGGAGAATTATCCTGAATGGTCGCGAAAAATCCAACACACTCTCATTTTTAATGAGTTATGGAAAGGAGTGTGTGTTGGAGAAGGAGATGAAGAGCCAATCCAACCTACCTTAGACAAGGAGCTCGACATTTGGGAAAATAAGAACAGCAAAGCCTATGCATTTATTGCAGCATTAGTAAGTGAAGAGGTGATTCGACACATTTCGCCATTTTCAAATGAATTTGAAGCCTTACAAAAGCTAAAAGAACTCTATGACTCACACTCTGCACTTGAAGTTGTTCAACTCATGATTAAACTCTTCACCCTTGAATTACAAAATAATGATCCTCTTGCTCTTGCATCTGAAGTAAAACCTATAATGCATGATATCAAAGTCACTAAGGTTGAATTGGATCTTCCTTTGATCACTTTTCTCAAGGCACTTTATCCTAGTTACTCCAATTATATTGAGTCATTGCAAGCAAATGGAAATCTCAAAGATATTACCTTTGAATCCCTTGTGAAAAAATTTGTTGAAAGAGAGAAAGCTTTTAGAAAGAAGACAACCCCTGAATCTTCTGAAGAGGTTGTGTGCCTTGCTCATAAAGAAAAGAATCTTGCCCAAGATTCTTCCAGAGGAAGAGGTGGTCAAAGAGGAAGAGGAATATATTTCAGAGGCAGGGGCAGACACTCTCAAGGAGAAAAGTCAAATTTGCACTGCATACACTTTAAAATAAATGGATCACATGATGCCTCCACATGCAAGTTACCTTGGGAAAAAATTGAGTACCAAAGAAACCAACCCAAAGGTAAAACTAATGACACAGACAAAGGTAAAGCACCTGAATCCGCCAATTATGTTGTGGCACAATGTAATATTGGAGTAAATGAAGACTTATTTAATGCTTCACTTGCTTCTTCAAAAAATGATTGGTTACTTGATTCAGGAGCAACTTGCCACATGACTCATAGAATTTTTTTTTTTGAAGAATTTAATAACAATGTTGACGGAGCAGTATACTTTGCAAACCAATCAAAACTCAAGCCATTAGGGCTTGGCACAATCAGGCTTAAATTTCTTGGTCTTCCAGACTTTCTTCTGCATCATGTTCTATATCTCCCACAATTGAGGAGAAACTTGATGTCCTTGGTCCACATCAGCCAGCAAGGTCACTCCATTCATATTTTTTATGGCAAGCTTGAGGTGAGAAAAGCACCTGACCACTCACTTTTCATGACGGCAATAGAAGAAGAAAGGTTTCTCAAGCTGTGGGGTACCTCTGCTCGTGCACAACATTTCTCATACAATTCTCATTATGAAGAAGGTACACTTCCATCAAGTTTATTATGGCATGCTATATTTGGACATTTGAACTATGAAAACCTCCACTTGTTGAAGAAAAATGGTGTTTCTGGTTTGCCTACAATTCCTAGGAAGCTTAAGCAATGTGATGCTTGCATTCTAGGAAAGCATAGCAAACAGTCCCTTCATGATTCACACTCTAGAGCACATAGAAAACTTGAACTCATTCATTCAGATTAATGTGGTCCAATGCCTGTCTCTTCTGCAAATGGAAATAAATATATGATGACTACAGCAGAATGTGTTGGGTTTATTTATTAAAGAACAAATCTGATGCTTTTCAAACATTCAAGAACTTTCATACATGGATTGGAAATGATGCACAATCTCATATTGGCTCTATTCGCACTGGTAATGGAAAAGAATACACTTCAAATGAATTTGAAAGCTATCTTCACCAACATAGGATCAAACATCAAACAACTATGCCTTATAATCCCCAACAAAATGGTGTAGCTGAAAGAATGAATAGGACAATCTTAAATATGGTACGCTCCATGTTGTTCTTCAAAAATGTAAAAATGATGTTTTGGGCTGATGCAGTTCTATGTGCTATATATATAAAGAATAGATGTCCAACTAATGCTATCAGAAACAAGACTCCTTATGAAATGTGGTATGGGCACATTCCTTTGGTAAGCATCTCAGGGTCTTTGGTTCCACCTGTTATGCCTTGATACCAAAGGTACATAGAAACAAACTTGGTGCAAGAAGTCGTAAGTGTATCTTCCTGGGGTATTCAAACACCTCCAAAGCATACCGTCTCTATGATGAAGTCAACAAAAATTTTGTTGTATCTAGAGATGTAATCTTTCTTGAATCATCCAAACCTAACAATGTTGTTGAAAGGAAACTTGATCGCTTGGATAGATTCACAAATGCAAAATCATTTCACGAATTTGATAATCATATTCCACATATTGAAGGGGGGATTCCTATACTAGATCAATCTCTGGAATCTTCTTCTGAAGCACTCTCTCCCCTACATGAAACTCCAACAACGGATGATACTTTGAGTGATGTGATTGACAGAATTGGGAGACTCAATCTTGATTCAGTCCCAACTCAATCAACAAAGCATATTGGACCATCTAAGAAAGGTCCCCCAAAGTGGCTGACAAATACACTTGAAAGTGTTCGTCTTGATGAGGTTGGAAAGACATGAACTAGAAATTCAAACTGGAAAAATGGAGGTAATGTAGATGACTCTGATTCCCCTGTTGATATGGATGTTTCTTATGATTGTGAATTCAATTTGTCTACAGATTTTGAACCAACTTCCTTTAAAGAAGCTTCTTCTCATGATGAATGGAAAGAAGCAATGCAAAAGGAGTATGATGCCCTGATAAAGAATGGCACTTGGAAGTTGGTTGATCCTCCATTGGGAACTAAACTAATTGGCTACAAGTGGGTCTACAAGAACAAGTATAAAGCTAATGGCTCACTTGAAAAGCACAAAGCCAAGGTTGTGGCCAAAGGTTTTGCACAGAAGCAAGGGGTCGATTATGAGGAAACTTTTGCCCCCACAACAAAATGGGCTACCATCCAAACACTCTTTGCCCTAGCAGCTCAGAACAGTTGGAAAGTCCATCAAATGGACGTAAAAACTGCTTTCTTGAATGGAGATCTAAAAAAAATTGCTTTTATGTCCCAGCCTGAAGGATTTGCTGTGAAAGGACATGAACATAAAGTATGCAAACTCGTGAAATACTTGTATGGCCTCAAACAAGCACTGTGAGCCTGGTATGAAAAACTAACTGAGCATCTTCCAAAACTTAATTTCAAACATTATGATCTTGATGATGCAACTTTGTTTGTCAAGAAGGTTGGAAAAATAGTTGTATATCTTTTTGTATACGTAGATGATCTTTCGATAACAAGGAACAATGAAAAATAAATTGCATCCATAAAGAAGGAATTGAAGAAAGGTTTTGAAATGACTGATTTGGGCTATGTTCATTACTATCTTGGTATTGAAGTAACTCAACATCTGAAGTCCATATTCCTTTCTCAAAAGAAGTACATTGGAGATCTGTTGAACAGGTTTGGCATGACTGAATGCAATCCTTTGAATACTCTGATGGAACAAAACTTAAAGCTCACATCCATTGAAGGAAACGAATTTGAGGATGCAACAAAGTATAGATAGCTTGTAGGAAGTCTCAACTACCTAACCACTATCAGACCAGACATTTCGTTTGCTGTTGGAATCATCTCGAGATTTATGCAAAATCCTTGTGAGGGACATTAGTTTGCTACAAAAAGAGTTCTAAAGTACTTAAAGGGAGCTCAAGACTTTGGAATCAAGTATACACAGGTGGGTGACTTCAGCTTATTGGATACTCTGATTCAAACATCGATGGAGACAAAGAAACTGGGGTATCTACTTCAGGTTATGCTATGAGTCTTGGATCAGGAGCTATCTTGTGGAGATCATGCAAACAATTAGTTCCAGCAGATTCCACAACAGATGTGGCAGTAGCTAAGGCAACAAAAGAAATTGTGTGGCTCAGGAAAATTCTTGTAGATTTGCAGGTAAAACAAGTACAATCGACTCCACTCATGATTGACAATACCTCTACAATAAAGTTGGCCAAGAACTCAAAGTTCTATGATTGAACAAAGAACGTCAATACTAAATATCATCTGATTCGACATCATGTTGAGGCCAAAACAATCCATCTCGACCATTGTTCCACTAATAAGCAAAATGCAGACATATTCACCAAAGCGCTTGGAAGAGAAAAGCTTGAAAGATTCAGAACGATGCTTGGACTCACCAACATCCCTTCAGATTAAGGGGGGGAATGTTAACACCTAATCAGAGGGATTGGGTGTACGACTATAATTAATGTAAATAAATAATGGAGAAGATAGAGAGTCATCGGAAGATGAACCGAACAGTCACTCCCCCTTGTATATAATAACGAACAACCTGAATGAATAATATAGTTCTGATTTGAGGAGTTACCTCCCGGTCTCACATTTCTGAAGAAGAACACAAGGCCTAGGAATTCTTGGACCGAAGAAGCCAAGATTGGAGTAAAGCCAGATTTTTTGTACCTTGGTGGGCATAGGAATCTTCAACTGGTGAATGGTGAGATATACAGTAAAACCTAGAGATGTGTGTCCTTGATTAGGCCTAGGAATCCTTGATTGGTGAATGGCAGAATATACGGTAAATATTAGAGGGTGGAGTCTCGATTAGTCCTAGGAATCCTCGACTGCTGAATGGTGGGATATACAGTAAATCTTAGAGAGTAAGAGATAGGAAAATTCCTCACAGTGTAGGTGGAGATATCTAAAGGAATCCATGCTTGTTTAGGGCCTAGCGATCTGATGGGGATTGAGGTAAATCCTGATGAAACCTAACTGGTTTTGTTGTGAGTCCCACATTCATGCTTGGAATATGGCACAGGGGTGATTGGTTGAAAGAAATATTTGGTTCAACCCAATCTATGGTTGGGTGGTACGTGGAAGTCCTTAGCTTGGTTGGCTTTTGCATATGATAATAAGAGTTTTTTTCCTCTTGTGTTCTATGTGTAAATGTACTTGTTATTATGTGGCTTTAATAGTTTTTATATCGTTGATATATCTCTCGTTATTTGTTGGTTTTAAGCATGTTTTATGACAGTGATGATGTATGTCTCTCATCATGTTTTGATTAGTAAATGAATGAATGATTAATGTATGGCCTAATAGATGATAATGCAACTATTGTGAGAAGGCATCAATCCTTCTTGACAAATTTCAAATAAGTATCATACCCCAATGTTTATATGTGTATTTATGACCTGTATATTTCATCTTCATGATATGTTTGGTGGAATTTATGTCATGGATAGGCCTTGTTAGGTCTAGTTATTGTATAAGATTTTTATGGAAGCCTTTTTCCTTGAGTCATTCACGGTTTTGGAAATTTTCATTAAGTTCTGGGTAGAGGTCTGGATCCTATCCTGGAAAAGTGGCTTAAATATCATAGACACAGGAACATAACTTAGTGAAAAATACGCAATCTCTCCATTGTAGGAATCATGCATGTGACTGGAGAGTTTTAGTTGAAATCAGGTAGTGTTATGCTAGCTTCTAGGAGATCAGAGGTTTAATCCAGGTTTTTGGTACCTGGGAGGGTGGTTTAGCCCATGGGGGGCCTTGTAGTACCTAATGGGGAAGTCATTAAGGTTTTTGGTTTGTCGGTTCCACTTCCTTAAGGTGATATAGGAGGTTGAATCATTTCATAGTAACTCTTCATCACATGTTTATTCCGATAGGCTGGTAACTTGGGTAAATGTGGGAGGAGGGCGTTATAGAGTGGTATCAGAGTGGGTTTCCTTCTCTTTGGGTGGTGTTTGGTTTTCGTTCTCTTTGGGTGATATTTGATACTATAGAGTGGTATCATAGCACGGTTCGACACTTGGACTGGATGGATGGAATGTGTTTGTCATGCATGCATGTAGGTTATATATGTTCTTATTATGTATGAATGGCAGTGGTCATTGTTAAAGTTGTGTTTCCATGTAGGAGTTGGTGATGTTTTTGTTAGGATGTGTTTTTCATGAATGCATGTTGGTTGTATATGCATTCATTATACATGTCAATGTATATACGTTGTTATGCATACATTATCATGGTTATATTTATGCATGTATAGTAGGTAAGAGATGCATTGTGATGGTCCTTGTTGTGATCTTGTGTCATTATGATGCTATTGGTATGTTATGATGCTGATGTGCTGGCTGAGATAGAGCAATAGATGTGGATCATCAAAGTGAGGTTCCAACATTGGACCTCGGGGTAAGAGCATATCATCATATGAGTTTGTATGGTGGGTATGTTGGTTAATGGTTGTTATAAGAATTAGGGTTACATATATTCTTTCCATTCTATTTTTGTTATGGTTACATGTATGGTAAATGCTAGTTGATTAGATTACATGTGTTGTATGCATTGTGGTCATATGCATGATGAGTATGGTTATTGTGTTAAGTTCTTGATGTTATATGTATCGTGCTAATCTAGATTGGCTTGTGCAGATGGTTATGGTTACGATATTTGGGTATGAGTCGACATATTTGTGATATTGTGTTGTACTAATTTAGACTAACTATGCATATTGTTGGACATTGGATAAATCAACGCTCCTCGTGTGTTTCGTGACATGGACTAACCAACTTGTTGGCATTATGATTCAAGTGTTGTCCTTGATGGCAACTCACTCAGAAGTTGGTACAGGTGCTCAGAGGTTGGTACAAGTAATCAGAGGACAGATCTTAGTACAACATGCCAAGAAAGTTCATATACGCAGGTTCTCTATATATCAAGTCGCGTGTACACGCTGGTTGGCTTCAGTAAAAGCGCGTGTATGTGGAAAACTTCTCTTTGGTCCACGGCGGTTATTCCTTGGAAGTTGTGCCTATGATTTTGGACCTTGATGTCTCGACGAACGTGTTGATCCCTAGTTTTGAAGATGATGGTATTGGATTTCTATGGTTTTGGCTCTTGGTATTGAACAAGGCCTAAGGCTATATAAGGAGAAGGAAATCATTAGGCAAGTCTATCGGAAAAAGTCTTGAATATATGATGAAGTATTAGATCCAGTATGCAGGTTATTGGTTGATGAGGTATTGCTTGATCTGAGCTAAGGAGAGTTCTCACCGGTTGATGGAGAACTAGATCTAAGGAGAGATCGAGATCAAATGGTTTGAAATGAACTATCTTTATATGGTTGGTTATGCGTATTTCTAGATCTGCATACTGACGCAATATTATGTTCTGGGTATAACTGAAATCTGGTACAGCTGCAAGTTATGAAAAATTATTTTTAGATCTGTACGCAGGTTATCTTTGGTAAAACTGCGTGTATACGCAGGTTTCCTTCATTATAGTAGCGTACATCTTTTGGAGCTTGATTTTTGGGTTGCAGCTAGATCTGACTGTTATTGCAGAGTTCTGTAGTCTGCTCTGTGTTCTGGTGACTGGGTTTGACAGGGTTTCAGTGGTTCAGTAATTCAAAGATTGATGATGCTAGTATTGGTTGTTGCATGATTTGTGAATGAAACATGGTCTTCAGATTGTAATGTTGTGCTTCAGGAGTATCCAGTCTGAAAATTGATGAAAAGTGGTACCTGAAGGAAAGAAGATTGTAGGCCAGCACCTACATACTAGTATCTTAGCTAGTACAAGAGCAAAGGGGGTTGGAGCTCCCTTCCAAGGAAGTTTGGAGAACGAGAGAAGGTTGAAGCCTTCTGCAGATTGTAGCCTGCGTACTGGTATAAGGCTGCACCAGTACAAAATATTGTAAACTAAAGTTCTTATTAAAGAAAGATAGAGACGACTTGCAGCAGGTGGTTTTCACCCACATTGGGTTTCCACCTTATATCATGGTGTTCATGTGTGTGGATTTTGTGTGATGATCTGTTCTGCTATACTACATTTGTTTACTCTTAATATGATGAATAATGTCCTGATGCATTTAACTGGAGATAAACTAACTGAATTATAATATTTATGGTTATACGCTGGTTTCTTTAGACACAGTAGCGTGTACACGCTGGTTCACTTAACTGAAGTAGCGTATATGTTTCTGAGCATTGAAAAAGTTTTATTGATCTGATAATACTGATTCACCCCCCCCCCTCTCAGTATTATTTCCAACAATTGGTATCAGAGCAGGTCCTTCAGAGAAGCTTGATCGCTTGAAGGTAGATCGTTCATCATGAGCAACTACGAGAGAGAAGCATCAATCAGGCCACCGGTTTTTGATGGGACAAACTTCAATTATTGGAAGGTAAGAGTTACTGCCTATCTTCAATCTCTTGGTACAGAAGTTTGGGACATCGTAGAGACAGGCTACACTTTTCCTTCAGCTACTCCTATAGATGCAGCCGAGAAAAAGAAATATGAAACAAATGCGAAAGCAGTCAATACTCTATTGGGATGTATATCTCAATCAGAATTCATGAAGGTAATGCACTATAAATATGCAAAAGAAATATGGGACAAAATTGTCACAAGCTATGAAGGAGACGAACAGGTAAAGCGTGCTAAACTTCAAACTCTCAGGATTAAGTATGAGACTCTCAGAATGTATAATGATGAAAGTGTGGCTAACTATTTCCTTAGGGTTGATGAGATTGTTAATTGCATGAAAAACTTGGGTGAAGAAATAAAAGAGGCTATTGTGGTTGAAAAGGTTCTAAGATCTTTGTCCCCCAAGTGTGAATCTAAAGTGTCTGCCATAGAAGAAAAGGAAAATCTGCAAATTCTTACTATGTCTCAGCTTCACGGGATTCTAACCGCTTATGAAATGAGAAAGGGAGGTCCATCAGACAGAAGAGAAGCTGCCTTCAAGGCTTCAGGCAAAGGAGAGTATTATGAAGCAAGTCACGTGCCAGAAGATGAAGAAGAGGAATCAAATTTTGTCAGAAATCTTCAAAGGGGTTCTGGAAGGTTCAGAGGTAAGTTACCTTTTAAATGCTTTACTTGTGGAAGAGTAGGTCATTATGCTGCCAGATGTCCTCACAAAAACAAGAATGACAAGGGAAAGGAACCTGTTAAATGGAACAAGAAACAAAATGAAAAGAAGAAAAGCTATTACACTCATGAAGATAGTGATGGTCTTTCAAATAGTGATGAAGATGAACAAGGTAATAGATATAAATTGTTAATGGCTTTTGAAGATGATGACTATATGGATGCTATAGATGTAGAAGGCTTTTATGAAGAGATGAAAGATCTCAAAGTTTGCTTAGAAGAGAAGAGTGCTATTATTGATTCTCTACAATGTCAACTAGCTGAAAAGGAAAAACATCTTGAAAAATTGGAATGTGAGATTGTCTGTCTTAGAAAGGAGATTGAAAAAACAAAAGCGATTAATCTTAAATTTGTTAAAGGATCTGAAACCTTGGATGAGATTATCAATGTGCAGCGATCTCCTCTGATCAAGACAGGTCTTGGATATAATGGAGAAGCATCTCAAGCCTCTACCTCTAAAAGCTATCTTGATGCAGCAAGGAGAAGCGAGCAAAGGCCAAATAAAAGTCATCAGGTGAATCAGGGACAGTTTACCTCAAGAACAAATAAAGACCATCAAGAAATTCGGGGACAAACTGCCTTAAGGACAAACAAAAGCTACAATCAGCCCCAGGTAAAATCTTCCCAATTTGCTCCAAGAATGAATGTGAATAGAAGCTACAATCGGTTGGATGATAGATCTGATTATCGCAGAAGTTTCTTTAATGGCCAATGCTTTTCTTGCCATAACTTCGGTCACAAAGCAGCTCAATGTGTTGCCTAAAAGACAATCATGACTAGAGAAGCTCAAAAGCAAGGCAGAATGACTGGAACCATGAAAAGGACTTATAACAACTTTTCGGTTCTTGAAAATGAAGTTGAATGCTCTATTTGTAATAAATTTGGTCATGAAGACTCTGAATGCAGGAGCAGGTTCCGAAAGACAACTCAGAAGGAACAAACCTCAAATGTCAGAACATGGAGAATAAAGGAACCGCAATCAGAAAGATGTGGGATAGCCTTTTATGCAGAAGGTCAAGAAAGTCTATGGTACATTGACAGCGGATGTTCGAAGCATATGACAGGGGACAAAGAAAAGCTTGAGTCATATACCGCATTAGAAAAGGGGAAGAAAGTTTCTTTTGGAAACAATATCTCTGCAGCTATAAAAGGAAAAGGTGTTGCTCCATTGAAAGAGAAGGTCAAAGCTGGAAATGTTTTGTATGTTGATGGATTGAAGCATAATCTTCTGAGTGTCAGTCAGATGTGCGATCAAGGAACAGAAGTAATATTTAGATCAAACGGATGTTGTGTTCGTGATCTTGATACAGGTAAAACAGTGATCAAAGGAAGAAGGACTCCAAATAATCTATACATATTTGAAGAAGGACCACAACAATGCTATTTGAGCAAGGATGATGAACACTGGCTATGGCATCGAAGGTTGGGGCATCTAAGCTTTTCACAAATAAGGAAAGCATGCAAATATCAAGCTGTTCGTGGTCTTCCAGATATCAAAATTCCAGACAACACTATATGCAAATCTTGTCAGTTTGGAAAGCAAACCAGAACTAACTTTCCAGAGAAGGAAGGATCAGCCAGCATACCTCTTGAGCTCGTCCATACAGATGTATGTGGTCCATTTAGGAAAAGGACACCTCGAGGAGAAGAATATTTGATATTATTCATTGACGATTTCTCCAGGTTTGTCTGGTTAGGGCTTATGAAGCACAAGGATGAAGCATTCGAAAAATTCAAATCCTTCAAAGCCTTGGTTGAAAATGAATCAGGACACAAAATTAAGTGCCTCACATCTGACAGAGGTGGGGAGTTTACCTCAAACGAATTTTTTGATTTCTGTGAAGAACATGGGATAAGAAGAGAATTCTCTACAGCTAGAACTCTTCAGCAAAATGGGGTTGTGGAAAGAATGAACAGAACAATACAACAAATGGCTCGTGCTATGCTTGATGAATCAGGTACTCCCGCAACCTTCTGGGGTGAGGCTGCACATGCTGCGGTTATTATTCTTAACAAAACAAATGTCCGAGTAAACAGCACTCAAACACCTCATGAGCTCTGGAGTGATGAGACCCCTTCGGTGAAGCATTTCAAAATCTTTGGGAGCAAGTGTTATATTAAGAATACTGATGAGCAACTTGGAAAACTTGAACCAAGAGCATATGAAGGCATTCTTCTTGGTTATTATCCACATAGAAAAGCATACAAGTGCTACAACAAAAGACTTGGCAGAATTGTTGACAGCATTGATGTAGTGGTTGATGAGAAGGGATATATTCCTAGGCAAGTTCATCATGAAGACATTGAAGAAGATGAAGGCTACCCTCAAAGGCAGAATGATGAAGAAGAAGAATCTCAAGAAGAATCTCAAGAAGAAGAAGAACCTCAAGAAGAACCAGAGGAGCAGACAAGAATAGAAGAGAAGACTCCATCCAGATATGTTCAAAAGAATCATCCAGAATCTCAGATTGTGGGGCAGAAAGAAGCAGGAATACAAACAAGAAGAAGAATTGCAGAAGCTTCAAGCTATTTGGCATTACTCTCTTCTACTGAACCACAAAATGTGAAAGAGGCATGCAAAGATGAATGTTGGGTCAAAGCAATGGATGAAGAACTTGAGCAGATCGAAAAGAACAATACTTGGGAATTGGTTCCTAGACCAAAAGATAAAAATGTCATAGGGACTAAATGGGTCTTCAAAAATAAATTGAATGAAAATGGAGAAGTAATTAGAAACAAGGCTAGACTTGTTTGTAAAGGGTATGTGCAGCAAGAAGGAATAGATTTTGAAGAGACCTTTGCTCCTGTTGCAAGACTTGAGGCCATCCGAATGTTCCTTGCTCTCTCAAGCTTTCAAAACTTCAAGGTATTTCAAATGGACGTGAAATCAGCCTTTCTGAATGGAGACTTAGAAGAAGAAGTATATATTAAACAGCCAGATGGTTTCATTCTTGGGAATGATCCAAACCTGGTATGCAGATTGAAAAAGGCTCTCTATGGTCTCAAACAAGCTCCAAGGGCTTGGTACTATCGGTTGGACAAATATCTTCACCAACAAGGCTTTTCAAAAGGATCGGCGGATAGCAACCTCTATATAAAAGTTGAAAATAACAAATTGCTAATACTTGTTGTTTATGTAGATGATATTATCTTTGGCAGCAATGAAGAGACTATGAGTCAAAACTTTTCCTTGGTTATGCAGAAAGAATTCGAAATGTCATTACTTGGAGAATTGACATACTTCCTTGGATTGCAAATCCAACAAAATGAAGGAGGCATCTTCTTGTCTCAAACCAAGTACCTCAAGCAGATCTTGAAGAAGTATGGCATGGAAGAGTCAAAGCCAGTATGTACACCCATGGTTACAGGATGCAGCCTCAGTGCAAATGATGAATCAGCAGCAGTTCATCAACCAACTTATAGATCCATGGTTGGGAGTTTGCTTTATTTGACAGGTACCCGACCAGATATTATGCATGCAGTAGGAATTGTTGGAAGATTTCAAGCCAACCCAAAGGAAATTCATCTTCAGGCAGTCAAAAGAATCTTCAAGTATCTTCAAGGGACCCAAAACTATGGCTTATGGTATCCTAGAGATACAGATCTCACTCTTCATGCTTACACAGATGCAGATTGGGCCGGAAGTGTGGATGATAGGAAAAGCACAAGTGGTGGTGCTTTCTTCATGGGTTCCAGATTAGTATCTTGGTTCAGCAAGAAATAGAGTTCGATTGCCTTATCTACAGCTGAAGCAGAATATGTGGCTGCGGCATCTTGTTGCACACAACTTCTTTGGATGATGAAGACCTTGCAGGATTTTCAAATCACTTGCACTCCACTCGTCTCTATCCTATGTGATAATACAAGTGCAATCAGCATTTCAAAGAATCCAGTCATGCACTCAAAGACCAAGCACATACCAATCAAGTACCATTTTCTTCGGGAACAAGTGCTTGAGCAGAAGATCAAACTGGAGTATGTTCCTTCTAAGGAACATGTTGCTGATATTCTCACAAAACCACTGCCTAGGGAAACTTTTGAATATCTCAGACAAAAGCTGGGAGTATTTGATGCTTCATCCTGCTGTTGAAGCTTATCTGTTCTATAGAAAAGTTGGTATACGCAATTTACGTAAGGGATATACGCGTATATACGCCGAATTATGCTGGGAAAGTCGCGTATATGGTGTACGCGTGTTGCAGAAAGCATATCCGCGTGCATACGCCGTTTTCTGCAGAGGAAGTCGCGTATATGGAGTTCTGAACAGCAAGGGCAGACTCCGGTCGGAGAAGGTCTGAGATGGGTATGCCAGAATTCTTCAGGCACAGGTTCAGGGGGAGCAGCAGGCACAGGTTCAGGGGGAGTAGATTAAAGTCTCATAAAGCATTGTTGGCATTTAGATGCTTTTGGTTCTAGTACACAGCTGTTGTTGGTTTCAGGAGAAGGAGCTCAGAAGAAAATCTTGGTTGCTGATCCAAAAGATGTGTATCAGATGCTGCTTGTGACTTTCATAAGTCTTGGTCTAGATTTGTTGTCTCTATGTCATGTATCTCTTCTGTGATATCTCTTTCATGGTGTCAAGGTCATGTAACGGCCTATGTTGGTTTCCCCACTATGCCTGGGATGAATAATGTAATATAATTGGTTGTTTCTAATGTATCCCCTCTTGGTTGGGAGTATGGATGTATGTATTGAGTCTTTTGGTAATAGGAAGGTCCCTTACGGTGCATAAGTCTTGGTTCCTTTGAAGAACATCTTTTGCAGATCTTGCCTACAGTCAGAGGAAGCAGGTTTCAGCACAGCCAAGCAAAGATATCAGCATGTACTCAGGGGGAGCACAGCCCTTTGCCCTTGATGTCAAAGGGAGAGAGTGACTTGGTATGGTGGTTGCCATCAAGTCCAAAGGGGGAGATTGTTGGCATTATGATTCAAGTGTTGTCCTTGATGGCAACTCACTCAGAGGTTGGTACAGGTGCTCAGAGGTTGGTACAAGTAATCAGAGGACAGATCTTAGTACAGCATGCCAAGAAAGTTCATATACGCAGGTTCTCTATATATCAAGTCGCGTGTACACGCTAGTTGGCTTCAGTAAAAGCGCGTGTATGTGGAAAACTTCTCTTTGGTCCACGGCGGTTATTCCTTGGAAGTTGTGCCTATGATTTTGGACCTTGATGTCTCGACGAACGTGTTGATCCCTAGTTTTGAAGATGATGGTATTGGATTTCTATGGTTTTGGCTCTTGGTATTGAACAAGGCCTAAGGCTATATAAGGAGAAGGAAATCATTAGGCAAGTGTATCGGAAAAAGTCTTGAATATCTGATGAAGTATTAGATCCAGTATGCAGGTTATTGGTTGATGAGGTATTGCTTGATCTGAGCTAAGGAGAGTTCTCACCGGTTGATGGAGAACTAGATCTAAGGAGAGATCAGGATCAAATGGTTTGAAATGAAATATCTTTATATGGTTGGTTATGCGTATTTCTAGATCTGCATACTGATGCAATATTATGTTCTGGGTATAACTGAAATCTGGTACAGCTGCAAGTTATGAAAAATTATTTTTAGATCTGTACGCAGGTTATCTTTGGTAAAACTACGTGTATACGCGGGTTTCCTTCATTATAGTAGCGTACATCTTTTGGAGCTTGATTTTTGGGTTGCAGCTGGATCTGACTGTTATTGCAGAGTTCTGTAGTCTGCTCTGTGTTCTGGTGACTGGGTTTGACAGGGTTTCAGTGGTTCAGTAATTCAAAGATTGATGATGCTAGTATTGGTTGTTGCATGATTTGTGAATGAAACATGGTCTTCAGATTGTAATGTTGTGCTTCAGGAGTATCCAGTCTAAAAATTGATGAAAAGTGGTACCTGAAGGAAAGAAGATTGTAGGCCAGCACCTACGTACTAGTATCTTAGCTAGTACAAGAGCAAAGGGGGTTGGAGCTCCCTTCCAAGGAAGTTTGGAGAACGAGAGAAGGTTGAAGCCTTCTGCAGATTGTAGCCTGCGTACTGGTATAAGGCTGCACCAGTACAAAATATTGTAAACTGAAGTTCTTATTAAAGAAAGATAGAGACGACTTGCAGCAGGTGGTTTTCACCCACATTGGGTTTCCACCTTATATCATGGTGTTCATGTGTGTGGCTTTTGTGTGATGATCTGTTCTGCTATACTACATCTGTTTACTCTTAATATGATGAATAATGTCCTGATGCATTTAACTGGAGATAAACTAATTGAATTATAAGATTTATGGTTATACGCTGGTTTCTTTAGACACAGTAGCGTGTACACGCTGGTTCACTTAACTGAAGTAGCGTATATGTTTCTGAGCATTGAAAAAGTTTTATTGATCTGATAATACTGATTCACCCCCCCCTCTCAGTATTATTTCCAACACAACTCTCATGGATCCTTATCTCTGGTGATGTGATCATTGACTAACAGCTATGGGTTTTCATCTAACGGCAATCATGATTCCGAACAAGTGGTATGAAACCATAGGCCACAAGTTTGATACACACTCGGATTGCATTGGGGGGGGGTGGGATATTATTGGACATTGGATAAACCAATGCTCCCCGTGTGTTTTGTGAAATGGACTAACCGCCTCTCATGGATCCTTATCTCTGGTGATGTGATCATCGACTAACACCTGCGGGTTTTGGTCTAATGACAATCGTGATTCCAAACACATATGTGATTATTATGCATGAATGACAATTGTTTATGAGCTTATGATGTGAACATCTTAGCTAGTTATTGTCATGGAAATCATGACCTTATTTTTGTTTGATTTGATGTGTTGTGAAGTTATATTATGCTAATCTAGATTGGTTGCACAGACAAGATAGCCTCCCCTGAGATACATTAAGGCATGAGTTTTCTTATGTCGTCTATTTGGTGTTTGAATGTTTGATTATGTCGTTTATTTGGTGTTTGAGTGTTCGGTGTCTATTATGTCATCTATCTATTGTCTGAATGTTTGATTACTTGCATGATATGAGTATGTGCCTATAAGATTTCATGAAGGATGATCTTGTTTTAAGATAGTTGTACTAACACATATCTGCTGAGACAATTGATATGTACTTGAGTGTAAGTGGGTGATAGTTGTAGTATTTTGAGTAGAGACTATGAGTTGACTGTTGATTATGACATGGTTGTTAATCTTGTAAAGGTTGATTTCAAATTAATAGACATGATGTATTGATCTTTGGAATGTGCGATTGACATGTGTGAAAAGTTGTAGGGAAACGTGTTTGGTATTAGCATGACAAGGTAACAGTTGATTTGTTTATATAAATAATAGTTGGGTGATGTGATAGAATATAGTAAGACTCAATTGTAGCAAGGTAAGAGTAAAAAGAAAGGAATTGGATGAGAATTCTTTTGCCTATGTATGGAAACTATAATCCCAAACGAATGAATGCTTTGAATACAAGAAGTGTTCTTAACCTTGATTTTGTCTGACATTACGTGGATATGTGCTAGTTTCATGAACATGTATATGACCAATATAATAGTTGGTTTCTAGTTATAGCTGGATCCATCAAGGGAATTGGAGTCCCTTGAGAGATGGAATGGATGTGCTTATATATATGGAAGAATTCTTGGCACAATAACATTGGTAACTGGTATATTATATATTTATTTATGTGCTGACAATTATGTGTTTATGGTGAGATGATGCAAGGGATTGCATGGGAGAGAGACTACCATGAAATTTTAAAGGAGGCTTGGGTTGATATTTTCCTTGGAAGCATTGGGAACCCATGAGGAAAGAGTCATGGTGTGCGTTAAGAGTCTTGTTATTTTGGTGCTTTGTTCTTTGTTTGTGCTTGATTTGTAGTTTTTTTTATATCTAGTGTATGGCCATACCACTTTGCTTGTGTTGTTGAATTGTTATTGGTTTTCATGATTTTCTTCTTGTTTTTTTCTTATTCTTTCCTTTTATGTTTTGAGGGTATTGGGAATTGGCCAGGAAAGAGGAAACTTAATGGACCTCGAGGGGAGATAGATGAAACCGAGTAGGTAATGTAATACTGAAATGAAGCTTGGTGCATGTATAAGGGCAATTGAAGGCAAGAGTACGACAGTCAGTTTGATTGGTTGGGTCCATTAGGATAAATGGACGATGGAAGGAAAATAATGAGAAACGTAATAGGAAAGGTGAAGTAAATGGATCTAAGGCATCAAATGCCTTGGCTATGTTGGGAACGATTTTTATCAATGTTGTGCATGAATAAAGGGATTTTTCTTTACCTTGACCTTATGGTATCTGGTAATTATGTTTTATCATGATTGTGCTGATGTCTATATATATATGTATGTATGTATGTATGTATGTATGTCATGCCTGAGAGGGTCATCATGGATCATGATTGTTTTACGCTAATGTTTATATATATATATATATATATGTGTGTGTGTGTGTGTGTGTGTTTTGATCGTGATTGTGCTAATGTCTCTCTCTCTCTCTCTCTCTCTATATATATATATATATATATGTATGTATGTATCTATGTATCTATGTCACTATATGACAAGGATTTCATGGACCATTCTTGTGGAAGAATGATTGCTTATGCATGTCAATGGCATGAATAAATTCCTGGTCTTATGGGGAATCAAGTGGGAAGAGTAGTCCTAACAAATCTATGAGGTCAGTATCATTTGGTTATTAATTGATATTATGTGACTCTACTATGTTTACGTTATGGACAAGCTATGTTGAGGGATTCATCAACGTAATGAAAGTAGTGTGCTTTGCAACATTCTGGGACAAGCATGGATAAGACAATAGAAGCAAGTTAATTTGGTAAGGACAGTGTGGTCTTTGGATATGCAGTATTAGTGTTGTGTACATGTAGCATATGTAGTATTGTGTACATATAATGTTATGTGCATGTTGTATATATGGTGTTGTGTGCATATTGCATATGCAGTGTTGGGTATAGATGGCACTATGTACATGTTGGATATGTCGTGTTGTGTACATATCATATTGTGCGCCTATTGGATATGTGGTGTTGCGCGTATGTTGGATATGCTTTGTAGTGTACATATGGTGCTATGTATATGTTGTATATGAATTTTTATGTACATATGGTGTTGTTTGCATGTTGTACATGTGGTGCTATGTACATATGGTTTTGTGTGTATGATTGCACATATGGTGTTGTGTGCATGTGGTGTTGTGTACATTGGTGCCGTGTACATGTTGTGTTGTGTATATATTGTTCCGTGTACATGTCATGCACGTGGTGCTATGTACGCGGGGTATTTTGTACACATTGTACAGGTGGTGCGGTGTACATGTGGCATTGTGTACACATTATGCATATGGTTCCATGTACATGTGATGTTGTGCACACATTGTGCAGGTGGTGTTATGTATAGGTGGTACTGTTTACATGTTGTACAGGTGTTATTGGTGTACATGTGGTATTATATGCATGTAGTACATGTTGTGTTGTGTACATGTAGTACTACGTATGTGCATTATGTAGTTGTGGCATCATGACAAGTGTATTCGTTGTGTTGTACTCTATGTATGTATATGTATGATCTTGTACACCAGGTGTAGGTGTATGTATGTGTTGTGTTGTACATCAGATGTAGGTGTATGTATTGTGTTGTGGTGTACATTGGATGTAGGTGTATGTGTTGTGTCGTATGCCAGATGTAGCTTTATGTATTGTGTGTTGTCATATGCTATGTGTGGATGTATGTGTTGTGATGTACATTTTGTATGTGTACGTGATTGAAGAAAATAAAAAGGAACTAGGTGTTTGTTGGGCGTGGCAACCAATATAGTGTGTGTATGAAAAGGAAAAAATAGAAAGGTAGAAGTGAAGGACCGATTAAAGGATCAATATCAGTATTTTATTTCAGTTTTATTATGCATGTGATCTATGATTCTTATTTATGATTTTTACATGTGATATATGATTCTGGTTTATGATGATTGCATGTGATTCATGATTTTGATCTATGATGATTGTGTTTCAAGCTAACCGAATGTGATATGTTTATAGATAATGAGTTGATCAAAGAGTTAGTTTGAATTTTTGTGACAGGAAGTGAACAGAATTGCAAATGTACCTTATTGATGGGCCACCGATGAGGTATGATGTGAATTAATTTAAATTTATTTTGAATCTAATGGAATTTATGTGCTTGGTACAAGAAATCATGGAAATTCCTGATTGGGTGGTTGAAACTGACTAAAAGAATTAACAGCGACAACACAAGGAATTGGAACACGCAACAATATGTTGGTAAAGCATTTCAAGAGCAGGGTGGTTGTGGGACACTGGTACCCCAATAGTTTTCATTGATTTACATGAGAATTCTATGACTAGTATGATGGTTTTGAGGCAGGGATATGCCTTGGTTTTTTGACCTTTCTATGCGAGGAAACCTTGCCAAGGGATGGATTGTCCGAGATAGGGGATGTTGGGGAATTTGGAAGGTGAGTGACTTCACAAAAGGGGATGACCAGATTTACTGTGTAGCAGAGAAGGGAAGGCCAGGGAATATATTTGTTTTGGTCATTAGCATTTCCATATGGAATCAAAAGCACATTAGTAGTGTGCCTTGAAACAATGAGCCAATAATTTTTCACTAAGAGGACAAGTGGCGTAGGATTGTAGTGTTGGACATTGGATGCATATTTGATTTTGACAGTGGATTCTAGACTTCCTCGAAAGGAGGTGAATCCTAGTATTACTTTGAGGGTGGAGGTGTGAGCCTCTAGATTCCTTTGTTGCGGATACAGGCATCGTATCCTTTTATTTTCTAGTTAGAGAAAATGTAAATATGTGTATGTGTGTATATCATTGTAAATATTGTATCAAGCTATATTTATAAAGCTCCATAGAAAGTATGATTATTTGTTGTTTGAAGCAAATGTGCATAAGTATATGTCGTGGTTATTGTAAATAATGTAATGAGTTGTGTTATAAGCTTTAGTAAATGGTATGTTTGTCATGTTTCAATAGTATGATCATTATAAATACCACAATGAGCTAAGTTATAAAGCTCCATGGGTAGTATTTTTTTCTTCTCAGTATTTTTGTTGGTTGTAGGTGCCATTAAATACCAAGGACGGTGTTCCCCCAAGGGGGAGGGTTATGTAACAACCCTCATCAAAAATTCATGTAATAAAAAATATAAGACCAAGGTCACGAGACACGTATTCCAAGCTGAATGTTGGGAAAAACATCCTAGTGGGTGTTCATTTTGACTATTATGCCTAAAGGAAATTTGAAAAGGAAATGGCAAAGGATTTGAAAAGGCAAGAGACATTAATTGGCATTTTTTTATGAAAATAATGGAAATTAGGAGAAAAGGAAGGTGAAAGGTCACATGTTGCATGTGAGGAGGAAATTGAAGGAAAATAACGAAAAATGAAGAAAATAGAGGCCTCGTTAATAAAAAGGCTTCTAAGGATCAGTTCACAAGCTTTTTGACAATTTTTGGGTGGATCTCTCTCTCCATTCTCTCTCTCACACACTTAGAGAATTCTTGGAGCACTCTAGCATTAGATCAAGGAAAGCAAAGGAAGGACAAAGAAGGCAAAGGGAATCAAAGATCAAGCAAGGAAGAGCAGGATCAAGCCACTACAACAGGATTAATTATAGGTACCAATTTTCATGTGTGATTTCCTTACTAGATTTTGAATGCATGGCACATGCATGTGTGTATTTGGTTCTCTTGTTGTCATTGGCATGGGTTTTGGTAGGTGTGACAGTGATTTTATCCTTGACTTGAAAATTTTGAATAACCATGGTGTGATGGTTTCTCTTTTATTTGGTTAACATGGATTTTTGGATGGTTTTGAAAATGAGAGAGGTGGTCTCTAAAGAAGAACACAAGGCCTAGGAATCCCTGGATCGGAGAAGGTCAGATTACGGTAAAGTTGGATTTTGTGCACCTTGGTGGGCCTAGGATTCCTTGACCGGTGAAGGGTGGGATATACAGTAAATCATGGAGGGTGGAGTCTTGATTAGGCATAGGAATCCTCGAGTGGTGAATGGCAGGATATATGGTAAAGCCTGGAGACTAGGAGACAGGAAAATTCCTCATGGTGTAGGTGGAGAGATCTAAAGGCATCCATTCTTGTTTAGGACCTAGTGATTTGATGGGGGTTGTGGTAAAGCCTGAGGAAACCTGGTTGGTTTTGTTGCGAGTCCCACATTCATGCTTGGAATATGGTGCAAGGATGATTGGCTAGAAAAAAAAAATGGTTTAGCCAAATCTATGGTCAAGTGGTACATGGAAGTCCCTGGCTTGGTTGGCTTTTCCATATGATAATAAGAGATATTTTACTCTTGTGTTCTATATGTAAATTTACGTGTTATTATGTGTCTTTAATATTTGTTATATCGTTGACATATCTTTGGTTATTTGTTGGTTATAAGCATGTTTTAAGACAGTGATGATGTATGGATCTCATTGTGATTTGATTAGTAAATGAATGAATACTGAATGTATGATCTAATATATGATAATGCAGATATTGTGAGAAGGCGACAATCCTTCTTGACGAATTTCGAATAAGTATCAAACCCCTATGTTCAGATGTTTATATATGACATGTATATTTCATGTTCATAATATGTTTGATGGATTTATTGTCATGTCTAGGGCTTGTTAGGTCAAGTTCTTATCTAAAATTTGTATGGAAGGATTTTTCCTTGTGTAATTCATGGTTCTGGAAAGTTTCATTAAGTTCTAGGTAGAGGTCTGGATCTTACCCTGAAAAAGTGACTTAAATCCTGCAATCACAGGTACAGAACTGAGTGCAAAATACTACAGCCACTCACAGGAACAAAATTGGATGAAAAAACCTACAGTCACTCCCTTGCAAGCATCATGCATGTGACTAGAGGGTTTTAGTCGAAATCAGGCAGTGTTCTTCTAGCATCTGGGAGATCAAAGCACTGAAAAAAAAGAGGTTTAATTTAGGGTTTGGGCACCTAGAAGGGTGGTTTATCCATTGGGGGGGCTATAGTACCTAATGGGGAATTCATTAAGCTTTTTGGTTTGTCGATTCCACTTTCGTAAGGTGATCTAGGAGGTTGAATCATATCATAGTAACTTTTTGTCACATGTTTACCCTGGTAGGCCGGTAACTTGGTAAACGTGGGAGGAGGGTGTTACACCTAGTACAAAATCAAAACTTCCCATCGGAATGGAAAGCATTGGACTATCCAATAGATATTCCCCCATGGTTAGCTTGATATTATGACACTTTCTAGAGAAATTTATAGTTCCTCCATTTGTAACCATCACTTAACACTATAGTGTTGGAAATAGGAAGCGATTCAATTCCTTGGCTATCTTACAATGAATAAAATTATTGGTACTACCTGAATCAATCAACACTATTACCTTTTTCTTCTTGATATATCCTTCTATCTTGAGATTTTAAGCAATGGTAATTCCTACCAATGCATTACAAGATATGGTCGGATTCATTTATTCTTCCTCTGGGGTCAATTTGTGGTGTATATGCTCCTCTTTTGATGTTTCTTGTTCCTTTCATTCCTCCTCTTCACAATATATGTAAAATAATTTCTTCTCAACACATTTATGACCTTTAATGTATTTTCTATCACAATGGTAACAAAGACATTTTTCTCTTTTTTCCTCCAATTTTTGTGGTGTCAATGTTGTAGGTTGTGGAAGGCTAGGAGCATCAACACTTCCCTCTTTATAGTTGTGAGTAGTAGACTTCCTTGTTGCCATAATTATTCTTTCAACCTTTCTTGCCACCTTGAATTCCTCCTCCAATGAATTAGGTTCCCAAAGGCGAACCTCATGTTGGATGTTATCCTTTAAAGTCCCTATGAAGACATCAATCCTATGCTCCTTTGGAATATCGGTTACCCTGATATTCAATTTTTGGAAGTCCTCAATGTACTTCGCCATTGAACCCTTTTGTTTGAGATTTATCAATTGACTAAAGAAGGTGTTGCTCTTTCTATCCTCATAATGTGTTATCATTTCCTTCGTAAAAATTGACAAGTGACAAGTGGTATACGAGAACAAATTTATCGATACCATACAAATTGATTAGGTTCTAAATATAAAGATGCAATGTGTACCTTTTGCATGTGTTGCACATCATGGAGATCAAAATATTTCTCCATCTGTAGTATCCATGTTACCGGATCCTTGCCATCAAACTTCCTCATATATTTATTTGTAATTTGGTTGGTATTTAACCCATAGTTAAAGTCTTTAAAGTCATTATTAGCATTCCTTTTATTCTCGTCGTGAGTTATAAGGAATACCTTGTCGTCGTTAGGAAGCATTTCTTGTAGAAATTTTTTCAAACCTTCCATATCTGCATTGAAGCCTTCCTTCTTAAAATACATGCCATCCTTCAAATATTCCATGTCTTCTTTTAAATGATTCTTCAAACCTTCCGTTTCATTTTTGGTTACTCTTTGCGAGAGCGAAATTTGTTGCACTTGGTCTTGTAATTTTGATATAGCATTTTGTATTTCTTCCTCTTCTTCATGTGTCATAGTAGATATTTTTGGTTTTTTACTAGGTGTGTCCTTTTTTTTCAAGGTATTTAGGAATCAAAATATATATATATATATATATATATATATATATATATATATATATATATATATATATAGTTTAATATGCCCTTTGAATCACTCCAAACTAATTTTTCAAACAAAGGTTATGCAACTTTTTTGAAAATTACACACGTTCTGTTTTCCTTTTAGGAGCTTGGTATTAAAATTGTTGTATCTTTGTAATTTGAGCTCTCGAAGGTCTTAAATTTCAACCTATGGTATCCCTATGAGTATTCTTTCTAACCCCACAAGTCAGGCTGATATTGGATTCTTCAAGAAAGAGTTATGCCCAATCTCCCACGATGCCCTGATTATAGATTAGTTTAGTAGAGTGAACTTTTACGGAGTGCCACGTGTCACTGTTTCGACCTTCAGCCCTGAAAATTATACACTAAAAAATAAATTCCTTGCACTTTTAGTCACTTTTTACAAAATCCAAATCTTATGCATGGAGATAAATTTATGATGATCTTCCCTAGTTCACCTGTTTGAGATGGAATTCTAGAGCTTGTAAGAAAACCTAACTTCCTATGATTATATCTCCTAAAATATAGCGAACCAAGATCTGAAATTTATACAGGAAGTGCATCAATATTTCAGCTCAACATGGTTGAAATTTCCACTTTTGAAGCCTTGTAGGAAACACTTTTATAGAAAAAATTCCAAGATGGCCTGTTTGAAGAAGTGAAACTCTAGAATTCAAATCTCTGATACCAAATTTTATGCAACCACCTTAGAAAATAAAATAAAAGATAGATAAATGACTTAAAAATTAGCCTCTTTGAGGGGGGATCCTCCTTTACATTATAAAAATGAACAATTCTTGGATGATACAAATGATAAAACCTCCTTGGTATATATATGTGTTTAAGGGGTCACAATATAATCAGAGCTTACATAACAATAATAATGTCAGGACACAACAATAATAATAGTAGGCTTGTATTGGGCACAACAATAAAAATATGGGAAATACATGATCATAACAATAAAAATATGGGGCTACACTAACAATAACAATAAGGGGGATGCAGTAGTATTATAGGGACATAATAGCTCCATGATACCTCAAAAGAAATCAAGAGATGCAAAAGAAAGAAGGAGCCATGTAGTGATGGAAATCAAGTAGTTGGTACTCTTATGAAGAAAAGTTTTAAGGTTTGTGGTGTTGACTTAAAAAAAAAAGGAAGGCTGGAATCTCCCCCATATATGAGAGGGAGCAAGGGAGTCTCCTTAATAAGGAGAAAAATCATATTCTCAAGATTAAAGGAGAATAGGGATATCCTCTTTGGTTGAGAGGAAGTGATGTTGGACATCACATGTGCATTATCTTCTTCAAGTGATGAAGATAGAATAGCAGAGGATTGGATAAGCATCTATGGTTTCTTTGAGGATATAACATCTAATAAAGGAAAGGTACCAACACTCTTTAAGGACGTGACAGGTATCCAATAGAAGATTGATCAAAGAGGACCGATATTCTTTGAGGACTCAAGATTTTAGATCCAAGATAAAAGTAGTCCTAAAATGACATACCTTTTGGACATATGGATGGCGTATGTAGCTTGTAGAGGTAGTGCAATATCACACATAAAGCCTCGCAACATAATGCTCTTGATTAAAGTAGAGCTTTGTCTATTTAGGCCTCAGATACAGTGTTGGTCATAATGATGATGCTTACAATATGGCTTATCAATCTAACTCTTCTTGTGAGAACTCTCCAACTTGAGATATGTTGTTGTATTGGTCATATAATTATGAATACCTCCCTAGTAAAGAGGGAGTGTTGAGAAATGTAACTAGTTTTGTTATTCATAATTGTTGCACTCATTTCAATATGTATCCTATGTAACATACAAGAAAGGAAAATAAAAAGTTATTATTATCAAAGCATGGTTTTCATGCTCATCAGTGATGGTATTCTAGGTAAAATCATGTTTTTCATGCATCTAGGGTTTGTTAGGTCTTAGAATTTATTGTCATGAGTCAAATGAGTCAACATAATGTTTATAAGACCCTTTAGAGAAAAATGTAATTGTAAAAAGAATTATTTTTGAGTCTACAATGTCCTGGAAACTCCAAAAGTACAAGTCAACCCTTGCAGTATCAAGTCGACCTAAAGGAGGGAATTCGGCCCCTTGAGAAGGTTATATAAAGGAGCAGTTCAACCTCATTTTTTCTCACTCACTCCACAATTTCAATCTATCAAGAAAGAGTTTGATATGTAGTTTGGAAGTTGGAATAAGGAGAGTGAAGGTCTAAGAGAAGAAATAAGGATGAAAATATCTTATTTTGGGCCCTATATCTCTCACATGTGTGAAACTCTAGGGTTTATGGGCTGCAGGAATAGGCCGAAGTTAAAGGTCCAAGTTGTAGTAGGAATAAGTGCAATAACTTATATCTGGAAGAGAGAATACTCTATATAAGCCTCATTGACCTTGGGAAGAGATATATTTTTATAGGAAGGTCTTAGAAGGAGGTTCGATCAGGGTTTCTAAATAAGCTAAAAGTCTAAAATTGCAGGGTTGAAGTTGCAGTATTGGAGTTGGCAAGTTGGAGTTGCAGTATTGAAGTTGTTTGGTGAAGAATCAAGGAAGGACTTGAGGAAGGGATAACTTGGTACTATGAGAAGGACTTGATCTAGGGTCTTGGCCTTTGTATCTCATTTGAAGTAGATTCTAAGAAGAGAAGAGTTTTCGAGTTTCCCCTTGGAGTGTTTTTCCCTAGTTGAGAGCCTAATATCTATTTCCCTTATTGTTATTGTTATTATTCTTGATATCATTTGATGAAAATATCTAACTAAATAACTAAAGAAGATAATTAATGCTCACAAGTAAATATGAAGGTTAATGGAAAAATAAGATTAATATCTACCACTTTCCATTTTCCAAATACATTCAATTGGAGACTACCACCTCTGAAGGCACATACCCCACCTAGGTTCAACAATAAATGTCCTCGCAAGACCATTTCCCAATCCCAAGGAAAATTTCATCCACCGGACCATTCATTACCAAGTCCATGTACTTGACTTAGGGTGATAATACCAATTTTCCATAGTACCTAACTTAAGAATGTTCGTCCAATATGATTATCCAATCCACCATTCTCCCTGTTTGTGTTCATGCACTAGACTTATGACTGTTAATCTTGACCATAGTACATGACACATGGAGAATAAGGTGTCCATCCTCACTCCCTCTCAAATAGGGAGGACATATCCACAAGCACAAGTTTGTCTAAAAAATATGCATCCTTTCCCTTGAAAAGGAACTTCGTTAACACATTAGCTACCTGTTTGTCAGTGGAGATATACTTGTAGCTTCATGGCTCCATCATGTCATGAATCATAATTGGCTTCGACCTTCCTAGTTCTTTGACAATATTCAAATAGATTTGATCAATACATGGTATCATAATTGAATCCAGCATATCATCAAATAGACCATCAAACATTTTATGGAGCCAAATGGTTTCACAGATAATTATACTCATTGTCATATCTTCTGCCTCCACAATGCAATAGAATCCCACTTCATGCTCTTCCATGAAACCATACTAGATCCAAACCATCAGTGGTATCTCTACTTATCATCGGAACTACTAACCCAAACAATGTATCCTCAAGTCTCAAGTTGTAGTGTTATATCCTTTACGTCAACTTTTTCTTCTAGCTCTTTCTGAATTCGATATTTCTACCTTGACTCATGATTGCTTCTTTCCAAAATTACGAGGTATCTTTTAATCATGAGGCTTTTTAAAAATCAAGGATGACTCTTATGACTGAGGTAGTCATCTTAATATTATCCTCTCCCTCTTACCAAGAGAACCTTCTTTCTTCCAATACATCATTTGATACATGCTATATTTTGTACTTCTCTGATGCATACTTCAAAATACTCTCTTCTTCTACATTAATGTCTTATATGATTCATAAAATTCCTTGTGTTTTGATACATTCTTACAAATCTACTATCAAGTATTATCATTGACCAGCTAACTTTTAAAAGAATCCATGGAAGAATAAATATGACTAAGCAAAGTGTAAAAGATTGTCCAAAGATAATAGCAATGATAGTAATAAAAAGAAGGAGATGTAGAGTGCTTAATATCTTTTGAGAAGTGGATTAGCTCCCTCTTAATCTAATACTTTTTGTAATCATCCTAGTCCTCATATTAGCATGATGTCAATTTTTTCATTCTCAAGAGTTAGGTCTTCTTCTTTTAGCGAAAATAATTGGTCCTATGGTTTTTAGACAAACCCTAGATGCTTCAAAATTATTCAATATTTCTCTACTCCAAATTGCAAGTTCTACATTTATACTAATGGTTTAGTTAAAATCCCTAAAAGTTCCATTTTTATAAGCCTTCTATATTAGAGATAGAGCTCATCGATATTTTAATTGTCTTATTATAATGGTAGCACAAATATTTAATCTACATATGCAAGGAGAGAATAGAGCATTAATCATATTGATTATGTCTTTGTCCTCAAGGCAAGAGACCCATGCATTGTATCACAATATCCATGCACTTTGATACACATATATTTTTGATATCATGCTCTAGTTGAACTTAGGATTCATAAGTTGCAAGAGAACTTGAAATGGTATGACAGTCTAGATGTATTCCTTGTTCTGGATATATAATAACAAGATATTATATGTACTTATTCAACCTTACATTTTCTCCATTTTTTCATTTGAGTATGGAACCATATTATGGCTTCCTTGGGCTACTTCAAAGAGATATGCTTACAACAAATTTGGACTTCTCATTTAATTCTTTCCATAATAATTCCTTTCAATTCTTGTTTATAAGCATTCTGCAACTAGGTATTCATATGGTCTTCAAGATATTTGAACATCGATCTTCGAGTTCTCCATCAAGGGTAGCTTCAGTCCTTTGATTTACTACTTTTACTTGGTTTTACACAAAAGGATCATAATCATGTAGACTTAGCTTTGATTCAATAGGTGACATAATTATGTTGAGAGATGATGTAATTAAAACCTTGTTTCAAATTGAACCTTGTAGATGTAGTATGATTTGGATCATACTTCATATATATAACTCGAATGTCATCACAGAGATCTTATCCCTTGCAATAGAGATAATTTTGACTTCTCTTAAACTTATGTATATAGTCATCCTCCAATAGAGGTACCTTAGTCATACATCCTTCGAACTAGGATAAAAACTATAGATATGAACCTATGAAATATTCATTTTATAAGAGAGATGTCATATATGGATTTGGTGCACTGTTGGTCACAATTTCTTCATGTTGTTTCAAGGAAATATCCTTGCAATGCTACATAGACTGAGATAATGAGACCTTTATTTATTTTTTATAGCTTAGATGTGTTTCCAAATTTTCATTGTACTTAATTTAAACTTCTAATATGGCTTCGTATTGAAGATATGTATTAGATAGGAATTCTACTCAAAATTTTGGGCTTAAATTCACATTGTGGTAAAAATAATTTTGAAATTTGACTCTATTATTTGGATTATTAATTTAGGCCAACACACTTGGAATTTTAGTATAATGTCACATACTTTGACCTCAATCACTTCTTCAACATATCACAAATTTTAACTTGATACCTTCCACCACATAGACGTATGAACTCCTTACACAAACTTGTTATTTTATACAGAGGTTCTGAATTAATCCTAGGATTGATTCATGTTTCAGACATGGATCAACAAGGAGTTTCAATCATCCTCACATTCAATTCCTTCTAGTTGGGATTAGAGATAGCCTTTCTTTTTCCACGGACTCAGAACTTCATTTTTCTTCTCAAATTTCAAACCTAAGAGATAAACCTCAATCTTTGATTCCAAAACTTCAGACTTGATTAGAATGAGAGATAGAGAAGGTCTCTGTTATGTAACCAAATCACAAAAACAAAAGAAAATATGGATCAAAGACTTGAAAATAAGTCTCTTCGAGGGGAAACCTCCTTTTACATCACATAAATGAATAATTCTTGGATGATTCAAATGACAAGACCTCCTTGGTATATATAGGAGTCTAAAGGGTCAAAGTATAATTAGCACCTACATAACAATAATAATGTAAGGGCTCTATAATAATAATAGTGGGTTTATATGGGAAAAAAATAATAATATGGGGGTCCTATGGTGCACAAAAATAAAAGATGGGGGTGATAATAGTATTATAGGGACCTAACATGCCCGTCTCCTTCAAAAAAGTGTTGTCCTCAATGCTTGAGTAGTTATTGATGCTTTTGTATGAAACAATCTTCCTCCCATGTGGAATCTTAGTAGGTAATTTCTTCCATTTAATGAGATACTTTGAAATTTATCAATTCCATAGGTGTCGGATTTGTGTTTTCATGATCCCTTTAGGTTTCAATGTGATTTTTCCTTCCTTTTCAAGTTTCGAAATATAGTTTGAACTGGGAGCTTGTGTAATAGATCTATCCTGCAATATATGAAATGATGAAAACATACCCAATAACTGTAAATAATCTCAAGAGAAATACAAACACAAAATATAGAAATGCTTCTCTTTATTGATCATTCCCTTGAGGTAGGGTAACACCTTACAACCACTCCTTAAGGAAGGAGAACACTCCACAAGCCATATGCTTATCGATACAATAATCCTTGACATTCCTCAATGTGGAATCTCTAGCCTCTATATAGGATTCATACATACAATACCATGGGTCATTACCATTGGTCTCTCAATACCATATATCTAATACCATGGGTTTATCACACTATTTCTAACTACTTGTGGTCCCTTACATGATGCGGGTTAACCACTTTATTTATTAACTATGACCCATCCCATTATTAAATCCCTCTGTACCCCATACTATCCCCCCTAGGTATACTACAAATTGTGTTTATGGAAAACAAAAGAGAGTCAGATTCCTCAGAGTTGGGAAGGAAAAGAAGAACAAAAAATTAGAGCTTGTGCATACAGACGTATGGGGACCTGCTCAAGTATCATCTCTTGGTGGCTCTTGTTATTATGTTACTTTTATTGATGATGCAACCAGAAAAACATGGATTTATTATATTCGAAATAAATATGATGTATTTGATACTTTCAAGAAATGGAAAGCTTTGGTTGAAAATTAGATAGGAAAAAGGTTGAAGTGTCTCAAAGCAGACAATGGAGGTGAATATTGCAACAAAGAGTTTGATAGGCACTGTTCAGAGAATGGAATTTGCAGAGAGAAGACAGTTCCAGGAACACCACAAGAAAATGGAGTCATAAAGGATGAACATGATAATCATGGAGCGTGCAAGGTGTTAGCACTCAGGTTGTTCCCTTTGACTCCCAAGGGAATACGGCCAAGGTAACCACAAACCAATCTTTGGACTGCAGGTCCTAGCCTACCAGCAGTCAGAGAGGGCTCTCTCTTTAGGATTTATCTTTGTTGATGATAATTTTAGGCTAGTTATTGAGTACAAGGGGTTTTGTTTGAGTTTTGGTGGGAAAGATGATGCTTTCAAGTAAAGAGGCAGGTATAGCATGACAATTTTAGAACCATTGGGCGTGGAGTCGAGTAGGACTGCTGGTGCATTTTCTTGGTCGCAAGAGAGAAATATGGAGCACGCTAGCTTCACATGAAACAATGATTCAAGATTAAAAGGATGGAATGAGGGCTAAGGAATGAGAGGCAGTTAAGAATCTCTCGTTCAGCTTAACAGAGGGAAGGTGAATGAGCTCTATCTAGGAGCAGTGAAGAATCCCTAGATAACTGTCAGACATGGGTGAATTAGGGTAAATATGAGCCAAAGGGAAATCATATTCATTACCAATTCAGTTCAGAAGAAAACAAAAAGAAACAGCAGAAATTGAGCATAGAGTGCGGTTAAACAAGTTCTAAGCTAATCTTTCTTTCTACTATTTAGATGGTGAAACTTGTATGATATGAGCATAAGTCAATGAAAACAGAGGTAAGAGGCACTTATTGAGTCATGTTGCGGCACAAGAATTCCACATTTAATCCTTCAACACATTAATACACAGCACACAGTCCATTCTCCAAGCTTTCAGCAGTCTTTGATTAAGTAAAACATATCAGATATACAGTGCGAGTCTCTCTTGGAGCTATACAACCAACCAACCCCCTAAACAGTGAATTAGGGTTGTTTTATAAGTAAAATATCTACAAAATCAGATCTCAGACAGATCTGTTGTAATAAGTGTTTTTAACCTAACATATGTCTGAAATAAATGCAAGAAAATATCTCCGAGCTGCGCTGGGGGCAGCTGTATCAAAAAGAGTTAATGTGTTGTCTTTATGGCTCTGTGCTGATCACTTAGCCATAACTGTGCTTTGGGCTTTGATCCATGCTCTTGAGTGGTTCTGAGGTGCATTAACTGTGATGGGAGAGCCTCGATATAGCTCCACCGTTTTCTTTGACTTTGTTGGAGGCCATTCAATGTTCACCTGCATTGGGAAATAAAGATTTCCATTAAAAACCTTTGACTGATACTCTTTGCCGCTTCCTTGATATGCTTTGGCAATGAATGTGCGCATTTCTCACTTCTGATACTCTTTAAACTGTTGCATCGACCTTTCATGGCTGCTGTTCGGCCCTCCGTTGCTTTAAAAACTATCTTTGCCCCTTTCTAAATCGTGTGCGAAGAAATTCTTATCATTTTGCGACTTTCGGGCCTGCTGGTGGCTGAGCCACGAAAGGGCTTTCCATTTTGGCCTATTTCCCTTAGCGATGTGCGATTAGCACTAAGCGCTAATCGCGCATCAAAAACTGCCTCAGATTTTCATTCCGGGCTCTCTTTGCTGCGATTTGCGCCCTTCGCGCTTTTTGACGATGACGTCAGCGGTGGGTCCCAGTATGGCGATGACGTGGCAGGGTGACGTCAGTAGTATGGCTGGGTGACGTGGCAGTACGGTGGAGGTGATGACATGGTAGTACGGCGATAGCGATGTGGCAGGGACACGGTGGCAGGGGGCCGACTCAGGATGATGACGTCATGGGGGAGACGTGGCAGTGACGTCACATAGGGGAGGGTGGTATCTGGTTTCATGTCGCACCGCTTTTGTGCGCAGGCGGTTTCGAAGGGAGGGGCTCCGCCATAGCCGAGAGGGCGATGCGTGGCGGGAGTACGACGAGAGCCCATCTCCCGGGCGTTAACCCTCAGCACATCGGGGCACAAAAGGACCTGCCCACCGTAGATCTCGGGCACGCCAGATCTGACGGTCGGCGGCACCGTCAAAACGGCGGAAGGATATATACGGGGCCTGCAGTGCTTTTTATTAATTGTTTTAATCTGGCGGGGGGGGCAAACTATAAGAAAGTGGGTTTTGGGTTACATAACAGCGGGGTGAAATATATTTATATGCATGACCTCAGGATAGGGGCGGGAAATGAGCATTGTAGGGTTAAGATTTAGGGGGAATGGTCTATTAGTGTGACCAAATGTCAGACTAACTCTAGGTTAGGACACGGAAGGGTTAGTAGGAGCCCCAGATGGACTACTTTTTCCCGGACTTGATAAATATGGCTATAGTGCCAAGGGGGGGTTATTTAATATTTTTTTGGGATTTCATATAATTTTAGTAGTAAATGGGGATGGGGAAATAGTTAGGGAGCTACATAGTACAATTAGAAGTTAATATGGCTTGGTGGATTGTAAACAAAAGGGAACAATGATAAGTCTATGACGTGATGATATACATAGGAATTGCATAGAAAGTGGAAAGATGACTTTTGCATAAGAAATGTGGCTTCTTTTCATGGAGAAAGCCAAAACTCTGACTTAATGTTTCACAAAAATGAAATGAAATCAGGACTTGTTGGGCAGATCCCAAGGTCCTTTAGGGGGATATTAGTAAGAGACTTTTAGGGGGAGTGAAGGGAAGTTAGACATGCTTCCAGAATTCTGTCATCAAAACACTGCTTTGGTACCTCTGCCATTGATGAGATGAGCTTTCTTTGCCAAGGCCAAAATTGAAGATAATCTTGCTTCTGCAACCCCAGGCTACCTACCCAGCTTAATACACCTAGCATTTTTTGTTACTTCAAGAAGGGTGCACTTAGACTAGCAAACCCTAATTGACTTTTTCTTTTTAACTGCCCTCCTATCTAAATGTACCCTTATCTCTTCCAAGGGCCCAGATTAAGTAGTTGGACTCCTTTGTTTCTCTACCTATCTACAAATCTGCCAAGATTAAGCTGTTTGGACAGATAATGATTCTCTATATTCTAAAACAAGAAATTGAAACTTAGGGAGGCCAAGATTAAGCTGTTTGGCCTTCCCTTAAAAAAAATTTATTCAATATGATTAACTCATCAAAATTTGGAATACAGCAGTGACATTTAGACTGGCACACTTTCATGGCCTCTTCTTTGGCCTCTTAAGGAGATATGGAACATTGCAGCCTGCAAAGTATGACATATTTGGCATGTACAAATGTCAATCATGAAAGATGAACACCTGTTGCAACAGGAGGCTAACAGTGGCTCCACTTGGGGATGGCTTTTCCTTGTGAAAAGTCAAGAATAGCAAGTCAGACTGCCTTGATCTTCTATTGATGTTGTGGACGGAAAAATTTCTTTGTCCTGGCCACTAAAAGTGTGAAACTTTGAAATATGAGCAGCCTTCTTCTCAACTGAAATATTGTGAAATACATAGCACTGCCTGCTTTCTTCTGCGTGCTTGATATTATATACAATGTTGCTTGAGCATTTCCATGAATTGTTGTGATATGACAGCGCTACTCTTGTTGTTTTGCTGAGATTAATGCAGAGATAGAGCTTTTTTAAAAAAAATGGAATACTGGCATTGACTGTGTCTTCACAAACTTTGTTGCTGCTCCTCTAACATTCAGACTGCTTATACAAAAAATAAAAACAAAGTGCTGATATATACAAATATTAATGTACAAAGAGATATATATAGAGCTGCCTTGTACCCCTTAAAAGGGATCATGGTAATGTTTTAACATTCGGCCATTAACAGGGCCCTCTTCAGCAGTGTTGCCCTCTACAGATTTGAGGAAATATGTGTTATTTCCCTGAACAACAGAAATAACGAATGGCCCTTTCCATAAAAAATCAAATTTTGCATGTTTGCCCTTGTCTTCTCTTCGTGAATCCCACCTTAGAACTTTGTTGCCAACACAGAAATATTCAGCCTTAACTCTCTTATCAAACATCTTTTTGAGCTTTTCTTGCAAAATTTGAGCTCTGTTATAGACCTGTTCTCTTGTTTGCTGAAGATGAATGGTCTGGTTTATTCTTCTTTGAATATCATTTGGTTCTGCTTGGATCTCTTGTAACAGTTTGATGATAGGAGTGCCCAAGGAAGATGGAAATATGGCCTCCATGCCATATACCAGCTCATAAGGGCTCATCCCAATGGATTTCTTTGTTGAAAGTCTATCCGCCCATAGGGAATTTGTGAGCTTTCTATGCCAGTTCTTTTTGTTTTCTTCTAAGGTCTTCTTGATAATATTAATCAGGCTCTTGTTAGATGACTCGGCCAAGCCATTACCTTGAGGGTAATAGGCTGTGGAGTGGCCCAAGGTAATGTGAAATTTATGGCAAAAATTGATCATCTTTTTGGATTTGAAAGCAGCGGCGTTGCCAGTGATGATCTTCTCAGGGCAGCCAAATCTAGAAAGGATATTGCACTCAAGGAATTGGATAATGATGGAGTCATTGGCCTATCTATATGTGATGGCCTCAATCCACTTGGTGAAATAGTCGGTGGCTGTTAAAATCCAATTGTGCTGGCCTGAGGAAGAGGGGTGGATTTCTCCAATGAAGTCAAGACCCCATTGTTGAAAAGGCTTTTCGGTTGAGATGGGCTTAAGAGGCAAAAGTAACAACTTTCTTTTGCCCTCAAATATTTGGCATTTATGACACGAGATAGAAAACTTCTTTACATCTGCAAACAAAGAGGGCCAATAGAAACCAGCCCTTAAAATTTTATCAGCAGTGGACTTCCAATATAGATGTCCTCCGCAGTCCCCTTCATGGAATTATTTCATGACATTGTTAGTTTCATTTATGGTTAAACAATTAAGCAATATGCCTTCATGATTTTTCCAAAATAAAGCACCATCTATGACACAAAACTTTGAAGCCTTCATTTTTAAAAATCTTTTCTTGGTTCCGGACAATCCTGGGGGAGAAAACAGGTTTAACAATACAAAACATATATCAGTATACCATGGGGATTGCAAAAATGTTTCACTGATCTGTGGAGTTGCTAGCTCCTATTCATTGTCCAGTTGGTTAATGTCTAAAGCTTGAAAGTTTGTTTCAGACATCAGTTTGGCTAAACCTTGTCCCTTTATGAGCTTGGTTGGTTTTATTTCTATGTCATACTCAAGGATGTTAGCAATCCACTTACCTCTTTTTCCTTCTATCCCCTCTTGGGTTAATATGTCTTTTACAATGGAATTTGGGACATAGGCAATCACATGTGAATATAAAATGTAAACTCAAAAATCTTTGATTGCTTTAACAAGGGCATAGGCCTGCTTCTCCATGATTTGGTATTTCAAAGGGGCATCTCTTAAGGCTCGGCTGAAAAAAGCAATTGGTTTTTCAGCTCCTTGATCATCCTTTTGCAAAAGGACAATAGCTATGGTGTGATCAGATGCGAATGAGAATATAATAAAGTCCCTATCAAATTGTGGACTTGTGAGGACTAGGGCTTGGGTTTGGGCAAATTTGATACTCTCAAAGGCTTGTTTGGTCACAAGAGACCATTTTACCTTGGCATCCTTTTTTAACATGTTGCTTAACAGTCTTATCAGCTCAGCTAGATTTGGGATAAACCTCCTTAGGAAATTGATCTTTCCAAGGAAATCTTGCAACTCTTTTATGTTTCTTGGATATGGGATTTGGAGCATGGCTTGGATCCTCTCCGGATCTATTCTAATACCATCTTTTGAGATGATATGGCCAAGCAGTTTGCCTTCTTCAAGGCCAAAGAGAGACTTCTTGGGGTTCAAGGAAATTCCATATTTCCTACATGTCATGAATATTTGCCTCAAATTTTTTAGGTGTTCTCGATCAGATTTGGAGAAAGGGGTTAAGTCATCGAGGTAGACAACTAGGAAATCATGTATATCCTTGGCAAATGCAATATCCATTGCCCTTTGAAAAGTAGCACCACCGTTTTTGTTATGAAACCAACGCAAGAAAAGATAGAAAAGATAGATCAACGCCTTAGAATTCAGCCTCTTTGACAGGGAAACCTCCTTTACATTACATAAATGAACAATTCTTGGATGATGCAAATGACAAAACCTCCTTTCTATATATAGGAGTCTAAGGAGTCACAATATAATCCAGCCGACCTAACAATAATAATATAAAGCCACAAAAATAACAATAGATGGATTCTATGGGCACATTAATAACAATATGGGGGCAATGGGGCACAACAATATAAATAAGGGGTATAACTACAATAGTAATGGGGTAATCACTAGTATTATAGGGACCCAACATGCCCCTATCCTTCAAAAAAGTGTTTTCCTCAACGCTTGAGTAGTTCTAGATACTTCTGCATAAAATTCTCATCCTCTCATGTGGAATCTTCAGCGGATAAGTTCTTCCACTTGATAAGGTACTCTGAAATTGATCGATTTCGTAGCTATCGAGTTCTTGTTTCTATAACTTCTTCCGGTTCCAATATAATTTTTCCTTCCTCGTCAAGTTCTGGCAATATTGTTTGGGAGCTTGTCGCCTATAACCTTCTTTAAGCATGAAACATGGAAAACTGGGTGCAATCGAGAAGCTGCAGGAAGCTCCAATTTGTATGCCATAGTACCAATCTTTTGCAACACCTTGTACGGACCATAATACTTTGGTGATAATTTATTATCCTTCTTAGCTTGCTTGAGGGACATTTGCTTATATGGTTGTAGCCGTAGGAATACCCAATCACCTACATCAAAACTTCTTTCACTGTGATGTTGATCTGCCTGTTGTTTCATTCTATTCTGTGCCAACACGAGGTTATCCTTTAAGAGTTGGAGGACTTGTTGTTGATGTTTGATGTGATGTTCCACTGCCTGAACCTTAGAATTTTCTCTTAAATATGATGTGATGGATGGTGGTTGATACCCATAAAGTGCCATAAATGGGGTCATTTTTGTTGCTGTATGAAAGGAAGTGTTATACCACCATTCAGCCAGAGGCAACCATTTGACCCATTGTGTCTGTTTATCAGATACAAAGCAACGAAGATATCCTTCCAAACATTTGTTTACTATCTCAGTTTGCCCATCAGATTGAGGATGATAAGATGAGCTATGAGCTAACTGAGTACCAAGACAAGAAAATAATTCTGTCCAAAAATTTCCAGTGAAAATGGGATCTCTGTCACTTACAATAATCTTTGGGTTTCCATGTAGCTTTTGAATTGTTTCCATAAATGCAGTAGAAACTGTACTGGCTTTAAATGGATGTGATAATGCACAAAAGTGTGCATACTTGGTAAGTCTGTCAACTACCACCATGATGACACTCTTTCCCTCAGACTTGGGTAAACCTGTGATAAAATCCATTGAAACCTCCTCCCAACATTGGCTTGGAATGGATAAAGGTTGTAATAGACCCGGTGTCTTAATTGTTTCAACTTTATTTTGTTGGCAAACCAAAAATTCTGCCACAAACTTTTGAATATCTGATTTAAGGCCATCCCAAAAAAATTCCTTCTTAACCCTGTGGTAAGTTTTTAAAAATCCTGAGTGCCCTCCTAAGGGAGAAGTGTGCAATTCCATAAGAATCTTTTGTTTTAGCTGGGAATTCTTACAGAGGTATAAGCGATCTTTGTACCATAACGAATCATTTTTCCAGCTAAATGTATCAGATGTACTGGAATCTTGTTGTAGCTTTCGAATAAGTGCCCACACTTCTTCGTCATTCTTCCATTCCTCCCTTGCTTCATTTATCCAATCTGGTTGGATAATAGAAATAGTGCACAACAATGCTTCCACATCCTCATCCTTTCTTGAGAGTGCATCTGCCACCACATTTTGCTTCCCTTTTTTGTAGATGATTTCAAAGTCATAACCCAACATCTTTGTGACCCACTTTTGTTGCTCTTCAGAGGATAATCTTTGTTCTAAAAAGTATTTAAGGCTATCATGATCCGTTTTTACCTTGAAGTGTCTTCCCATTAGGTAGGGTCGCCATTTCTTAAGTGCATGGAGTATTGCCAACATTTCCTTCTCATAAATAGCTTTTCTTAAAAACTTTCCCTTGATTGGACGACTTTCAAAAGCAATGGGTCTTTCATCTTGCATTAGAACAGCACCAATTCCATTTCTGAAGCATCACATTCCACAATAAAGGTTTTTGTGAAGTCCGGTGTAGCTAAGACCGGTGCTTGGCACATTGCCTCTTTAAGATGTTCAAAGGCCTTTGTTGCTTTCGGAGTCCATGAAAATGCATCTTTCTTCAATAATGTTGTTAGAGGTGCTGCTATTCTCCCATAATTCTTAACAAACTTGCGATAATACCCTGTCAACCCAAGAAATCCTCGCAAATGCTTTATGGATGTGGGGATTTTCCATTCCTTAATGGCTTTAATTTTGCTAGGGTCTACCTTAACTCCTTCATGAGATACAATATGACCCAAATATTCCACCTCCTGGACTCCAAAGAAACATTTGGATCTTTTGGCATATAATTGTTTCTCCTCCAATAGTTGTAGCACCCTGTCAACATGTTCAACATGATCCTTCCAAGACTTGCTGTAGATAAGTATATCATCAAAAAATACTAACACAAATTTTCTAAGGAATGGTTTGAAAATTGAATTCATCAAACCTTGAAATGTTGAAGGTGCATTGGTAAGGCCAAAAGGCATGACCAAAAATTCATAATGACCCTCATGAGTTCTAAATGCCATTTTTGGAATGTCTTCAATCTTCATTCTGATTTGATGATATCCTGAACGAAGATCCAACTTGGTGAAGTAAATTGATCCATGCAATTCATCCAGTAATTCATCAATGACAGGAATGGGGAACTTATCTTTAATAGTGAGCTTGTTGAGCTCCCTATAATCCGGACACATGCGCCATGATCCATCCTTCTTGTGCACCAATACTACTGGAGCAGAGAAAGAACTTTGACTCGGTTGAATTATACCAGCCTCTAGCATTTCTGCAACCATACGTTCAATTTCACTTTTTTGGACATAGGGATATCTGTACGGCCTGATGTTTGGAGGAACACTTCCTGGAATCAGATGAATAGCATGATCATGATCACGCATAGGTGGGAGACCTTTGGGAGTCTCAAATACCTTGGAATGATTGTCCAGGACTTTTTGGAGATCTGGAGAAATAGATGATTCTAATGTGGAAACATCTAGTGAACATAATTGTGCAATTACACCCCTTTGCTCCTTTTTTAGAAGCTTTGTCATACCATTAGAGCTGATTATCTTTCCTGGTTTCCCTGCAATACCCCTTAATTCAACTTCCTTTCCTTATGTAGAAAATTTGATGAAAAGTTCTTGAAAATTAAAAGCTATTGTACCCAAGGATTGTAGCCATTGGACTCCTAGTACAACATCAGCACCTCCCATTGGAATGGAAAGCATTGGGCTAGTCAATACATATTCTCCCATGGATAGCTTGATATTATGGCACTTTCCAGAGCAATTTATTGTTCCTCCATTTGCAATCATCACTTGACACTCTGGTGCTGGATATAGGAAGCAATTCAATTCTTTTGCTACCCTACAATGAATAAAATTGTGGGTGCTTCCTGAATCAATCAACACTATTACCTTTTTCTTCTTGATTTGTCCTTCTATCTTGATGGTTTGAGGAGTGGTAATTCCCGCCAATGCATTACAAGATATGGTCGGATTTATTTGTTCTTCATCTAGGTTTTTTTCCTGGAGCATATCCTCTTCTTTTGACCTTTCTTGCTCCTTTTCTTCTTCCTCTTCACAATCTATGTAGAATAATTTCTTCTCAGCACACTTATGACCTTTAGTGTATTTGCTATCACAACTGTAACAAAGCCCTTTTGCTCTTTTTTCTTCCAATTGTTGTGGTGTCAACCTTATAGGTTGTGGAAGACTAGGGGCAACAACACTTCCGTCTTTATAGTTGTGAGTGGTATGCTTCCTGGTTGCCATAATTTTGCTTTCCATTTTTCTTGCTAACCTGAATGCCTTCTCTAATGAATCAGGTTCCCAAAGTTGAACATCATGTTGGATATTATCTTTTAAAGACCCTATGAACACATCAATCCTATGCTCCTCTGGAATATCTTTTACCCTTATGTTCAATTTTTGGAACTCCTCAATGTGCTCCATTATTGAACCCTTTTGTTTGAGACTTATCAATTGGCTAAAAAAAGTGTTGCTTTTTGTATCCTCATAATGTGCTATCAATTCTTCCATAAAAATTGCCCAAGTGATAAATTGTTTACGAGAGCAAAGCCATTGATACCATACAAACTGATTTGGTTCCAAATATAAAGTTGCCATACGTACCTTTTGTGTGTTTTGCACATTATTGAGATCGAAGAACTGCTCCATCTGTAATATCCATGTGGCGGGATCCTTGCCATCAAACTTCCTCATATCGATTTTTGGAATATGGTGGGTTTTCGATCCAACATTAGAGTCTATGGAATCATGATTAACATTTCTTTTGTTCACATCATGAGTTTCCTTTACAACCTTTTCACCATTAGTAAGTATTTCTTGTAGAAAATTTGTCAAATTTGTCTTCAAATCTGCCATGTCTGTCTTCAAATCTGTCCTCAAATCTGTCTTCAGATCATCCATCTTATCTTCCATGCCCTTTATCTTAGATTCCACGCCATTTATCTTAGCATCTGTTAGCTTTTGTGAGCGTGACATTTGTTGCACTTGTTCTTGTAATTTTGATATATCATGTAGCATTTCTTCCTCTTCTTCATGAGTCATGCTAGAGCTTTCAGGTTCCTTACTAGGTGTTTGCATTTTCTTTCCTCGGGGCATCAGTTACTGATAATAATGCTTTACTATGCCCTTTGAATTCCTTCAAGCCAAGCTTATGCAAAAATTAAAAAAAAACTACACACCTTTTTTTACTTTGTAGAAGCCTGATATTGAATCTGATGTATCTCTGTAATTTCAAATCATCCAGTTTTGAAATTGTGACCTGTAGTAGCCTTCTATGTCCTCTTTCCAATGCCACTAGTCTGATCCAAATTGGATTCTCCAAGAAAGAGTTATACACAATCTCCCGCAGTGACCTTATTATAGACTAGTTCAGTAGAGAAAAATTGTATGAAGTGCCACGTGTCACTGTTTCAACCTTTGACTCTGAAAAATATATAAAAGGAAACTAAAGTCCGTCCTCTTTCTGTAACTTCTTACGAAATTTCAATCCGATGCTCAGAAAGAAAGTTATGATGATTTTCCCCAGGTCACCTGTTTTGAGTGTAATTCAGGAGTCTGCAAAAAGACCAACTTCCTCAGATCATATCTCCAAAAATATTACGCGAAAAGCTCTAAAATTCACACCCAAGGTTCAGCGTGATTTCGTCTCAAATGGGTTTTTTTTTAGACTTCTGAAACGTCACAGAAAAAATGTTATAGCGAAAATTCCACGATGACCTGTTTGGAGCAGCGAAACCCTATAATCCAAAGCTCTGATACCAAATGTTATGAAACCAGCTCAAGAAAAAATAGAAAAGATAGATCAACGCCTTAGAATTCAGCCTCTTCGAGGGGGAAACCTCCTTTACATTACATAAATGAACAATTCTTGGATGATACAAATGACAAAACCTCCTTTCTATATATAGGAGTCTAAGGAGTCACAATATAATCCAGCCGACCTAACAATAATAATATAAAGCCACAAAAATAACAATAGAGGGATTCTATGGGCACATTAATAACAATATGGGGGCAATGGGGGCACAAAAATATAAATAAGGGGTATAACTACAATAGTAATGGGGTAATCAGTAGTATTATAGGGACCCAACAATTTTTAAGTCTGAAAGGCATTTTCACATACTTAAATGTTCCCCACGGTGTGGTAAAGGTTGTCTTGTCTTGGTCATCCGGGTGAACCAGCATATGATTGAAAACTGAAAATCCATCTAGCAAAGATATTCTAGATGACCCCACTACTCTTTGTAGGATGTGGTCCATTTTTGGCAAGGGGTAGTGGTCTTTTAGGGAGACTTGGTTTAAATTTCTTAGGTCTACACATAGCCTAATCTCACCTGTCTTTTTTCTTGTGGGAACAAGGTTGGATACCCATTCAGAAAATCTGATGGGTGCTATGATGCCTGCTTCAAATATTCTTTTCACTTCCTTTTCAATCAAAGGAAGAAGCATAGGATTGATTCTCCTCAGTTTTTGTTTGAAGGGCTTTTGGTTTGGTTTTAAGGGAATGGTGTGCTGGATCACTGAGGTGTCATAGGACTTCAGGTCCTCATAACTCCAAGCAAATACATCTTGGAATTATTTAAACAAATCAACATATTTGGGCTTTTGATCATGTGGCAAATATTGAGATAGTTTGATCATTTTGGGCTTCTCTGCTGTCCCGATGTTGTGTTCTTCTATAGCAGCGTTTAAGGGTTTCATTTTTGGTTTTTTGGGCACATCATTTGCATCAAACATATCTTCTAACGGAGTGAGGCCAACAGGGAGAAAGTTATCCCTTAGATCAACGATATCGGCCTCTGTTTCGGCTATTTCCTCCAAATGCAACTGTTTCAACTCTTCTATGTTTGCATTGTCAAAAACAGTTGGGTTCAGCATTTGTTTGGCTGTTACAGCGGTTACAGCTTGCTGATTTTCATTGGTCTATTGTTGTTCATCTGTCATAGCATCCATGTCAATGTTAATATTTGAAAACTCATGCTCAAGGGTGAGGAATTTGTTAATCTGGGCATCATTTTCAAATACTTGCAAATATTTAACATTATTTGGGATAGTAGGCCTATGTTTTATCTCAGCGGTAAAATGGTGATTTGGCTCAAAGGGAAGCTTGCATGTACTAGCAAAAGTGGCTAGGCTGTGTGCATGAATGTTATAATCTCTTGAAATCTTGGCAAGCTTAGATTCAGTGAATGTATTGAGTATATTAGTGGCAACAGTCCTGTAGGCCCTCATTCTATTGTCATTGGTAACAAAGTTGCCTTTCATTTGTTGTATGATTAAATCAGAGTCACCTAGAATTGACACTTTTGCAGCTCCTAGAGCTTTGAGCAGTTTAAGGCCTAAAAGGAGAGCCTCATACTCTGCCATGTTATTGGTACATTTGAAATTCAATCTGTAGGCATGGCCTTCTGCATGATTGTTATGAGTATTGTGAATCCATACACCTGCCCCTGCTCCTAACTTGTTGACAGAGCCATCAAACTCTAAACACCATGTGATTTCTTGCTTGTGGTTAGTATCAGGAGTTTCAGTCATTTTTGCAGTGGGCAGATTTGAATTTTCTGTTTGGGGAGGTTCTTCTTGTATGCTGGTTGCCTTAATTGTTTCGACAGTTCTCTCAGTATGGGCAACCGATTCTTCATTGATGTGTGTGTCCAGTTCTAAAGCCAACGGCTTATCATCAGTGGGAGGACTTGTTTCATCATTAAATAAAATAAAAGAATCCATATCAGAATGGATTGAGTGAATAGGAAAATTTTGGGGCTTGTCCTCACTAGTTACCACATACTTCATCAGTGTTTCTCTATATAGTCTCTTTGGTTTCCCATAGATAGATATAGTGGCATAGGAGAGGTCTAGTTGGAGAGATCCTTGGAGTTTTACCCCCCAAGATCTTGATAATAGCATGCCATACCTTGGTGGAATGTCAGCGACCACCACATCCATGAGGATAGTCTTGTTTGGGTATTGGACTAAGGAGACACACAAATATTTGATGAGGCCTAAACACTTGACTTGACTTGAGTCAAAGGAAAATAAGTCTTTATAGGGTCTTGTAACATCAAGGTTTAGCTTCTCCATTACAGATTTGGGCATAAGATTGTGTGAAGATCCATATGTTGATTTTCCATTAACTTCTGGACCGAACAGCAGTTTAGGGGTATCATCTAGAACATTCACATCATCCTTGACTTCTGGCATTTGAAGTGATCTTTGAATTTGTTGCCTATACACATCATGTTTGGCAAGTTCAGATAAAGGGATGGATATCTTCAGTTTACCTATTTCTGCCTCTAAATCGAATGATTTTTCAGATTGGGTTTTAGTATGGTGAGAGGCAGGCTTCCCTTTTTCCCTTGGAGTATCAGCAATTTGGTCTTGTTTATCAGCGTTATGGGAAGTGATTGCTTGCGGTTTTTCAGTTTTAGGAGGGATTTTTGGAACGCTGTCCAAATTCTCTTTTGAGGAAGAAGGTGGCAGAGGGTGATCATTAGAGGACTGCATATCTGTGACATCCTCTATGGTGACATCCTCTGGATTAGGGACTGTTTCATCAGCAGTATCTATGAGGGCAACCTTTTCTTTGATCTTCTTCGGCTGCTTGGTATCATTTGGTTTAACCTTTTCGGGCACATCTATGGTTCTTGTCCTCAGCTTATATTGTTTGTGGACCTCATACACAGCAGTATCATAGCCTTGTTTAAAGTCAAAAGACTCACCAGACTTAGTTTGAAATCGATTAAGGTCATGCTCATCTTGGTCTTGTTGAGTTAGGAAAATTTGTTGCTCAGCCTTTAAATCCACCAAGTTCATGTGAGTGTCCTCTGTGGGCTCACTAGATGTAGATGCTTCCGCATAATTTTCATGAAAAGGAGGCCTTACATCATGGTCCGGGCTAGATCTACTAGCATTTGTGTTCTGAATTTTTCGACAATTTGGGTTCCTTATGGTATTAGGTTGTTTTCCATCCCATGATGATTTCCTCTCAACACTCTCTACTCTATCTCCGAGCCTGTGCATGCCACTGATAATGGCATCCAGCTTTTGATCTAAGATTGAGGGTTCCTCTTTAAAGGTGGTTCTTCTCTCAGTTCTAGCTCTATTTCTTTTGGCAATTAGATTTGCCTCTACGCTAATAGCAACATTTTGCATGTCTGAAAGGGTTTGAGGGGCTCTTTCCCTTAACTGATAAGCCATGTCAGTATCAAAACCATCAGGGAATTTATACAAAGCAAGATCAGGTGGAGGTCTTAGGTTTTGTGGTATTGCATTATAAACGTTATTGAATCTTGCACAATAGTCCAAGACAGACTCTTAAGGGCCTCTTTTGATGGTGTCATATTCAGATAATATGTGCAAGGGGTCTTTATTTTTCTCCCATCTGTTGATTAATGACTGGTATAAGGCTTCTAGGTCTACTATGGAATTGACTGTGAGTGCTCTAAACCAAGTCCTGACATCACCTGTCAAACTTTGGATGAAAATCTTCATTCTCACGCTATCATCATCTATCTCGTAGTTCTCAAAATAGTCTTGCATCTTCTTGGTATGCTGGAGGGCTGTGCAAGAACCAGTTCCATCAAAATATGTGATTTTAGTTTGATAATCCTGAGGCATAGCCCCTGGATTAGCAGGTAATTGCAGGGGTGCATATCTATTCGCCATATTCACAGGGATAAGTGGAACAATAGGAACAACAGGAACAGTTGTAACAACAGTGGTGGTAATGGTAGTATGTGCAGTGAATGGAGGTGTGGAAGGAGTGCTTTGAGAGGTGGACGATGAACAAGGGGAAGTGGGGGTTGACCGAAATAAAACTTTGACAGGGGTTGGAACACAGCTTGGCTGAACTGTTTCAGGACTAAAATCAGCAAAATCTTCTCTTTGCTCTAGCTTCCTGAGGTTCCTTGGGATTAAATTCGGATTTTCAAAAGCAATTGGGGGATTTGGGTCTGGATTTGACCTTGTATAACGTGAGTTCCTTTTGGGAGCCAGATTCTGAATTCGTTTTGGTATTTTCTATGAATTTTTTTAGAATTAGCAAGGAACTAGTCAAATTCCGGAATAGCTATCTATAGCTTAAAACTAACATGAAGGTTGACTGAAGCAACTTTTGTTTAGTCCTGTAAATGCAAAGCAAGAACAGTTTCAAAGGCTCGCTGGCTGACATTCAGGTTTCATCCGTAGTTTTAAGGAATGTACTGCAATTGAAAATTCATTGCTCCCCAGCGGAGCTTACAACTTGATTTGTGGAACTAACTGAGGATGGTCCCCAGTTGAGTCGCCATTATGTTAGCACTCAAGCTGTTCCCTTTGACTCCCAAGGGAATACGGCCGACGTAACCACAAACCAATCTTTGGACTGCAGGTCCTAGCCTACCAGCAGTCAGAGAGGGCTCTCTCTTTAGGATTTAGCTTTGTTAATGATGATTTTAGGCTAGTTATTGAGTACAAGGGAATTTGTTTGAGTTTTGGTGGGAAGGATGATGCTTTCAAGTAAAGAGGTAGGTATAGCATGAAAATTTTAGAACCATTGGGCATAGATTCAAGGAGTAGGATTGTTGGTATGTTTTCTTGGTCACAAGAGAGAAATATGGAGCAAGCTAGCTGCACATGAAACAATGATTCAAGCTTAAAAGGATGGAATGAGGGCTAAGGAATGAGAGGCAGTTAAGAATCTCTCGTTCAGCTTAACAGAGGGAAGGTGAATGAGCTCTATCTAGGAGCAGTGAAGAATCCCTAGATAACTGTCATACATGGGTGAATTAGGGTAAATATGAGCCAAAGGGAAATCATATTCATTACCAATTCAGTTCAGAAGAAAACATAAAGAAACAGCAGAAATTGAGCATAGAGTGCGGTTAAACAAGTTCTAAGCTAATCTTTCTTTCTGCTATTTAGATGGTGATACTTGTATGATATGAGCATAAGTCAATGAAAACAGAGGTAAGAGGCACTTATTGAGTCATGTTGCGGCACAAGAATTCCACATTTAATCCTTCAAAACATTAATACACAGCACACAGTCCATTCTCCAAGCTTTTAGCAGTCTTTGATTAAGTAAAACATATCAAATATACAGTGCGAGTCTCTCTTGGAGCTATACAACCAACCAACCCCCTAAATAGTGAATTAGGGTTGTTTTATAAGTAAAATATCTACAAAATCAGATCTCAGATAGATCTGTTGTAATAAGTGTTTTTAACCTAACATATGTCTGAAATAAATGCAAGAAAATATCTCCGAGCTGCGCTGGGGGCAGCTGTATCAAAAAGAGTTAAAGTGTTGTCTTTGTGGCTCTGTGCTGATCACTTAGCCATAACTATGCTTTGGGCTTTGATCCATGCTCTTGAGTGGTTCTGAGGTGCATTAACTGTGATGGGAGAGCCTCAATATAGCTCCACCGTTTTCTTTGACTTTGTTGGAGGCCATTCAATGTTCACCTGCATTGGGAAATAAAGATTTCCATAAAAAACCTTTGACTGATACTCTTTGCCGCTTCCTTGATATGCTTTGGCAATGAATGTGCGCATTTCTCACTTCTGATACTCTTTAAATGGTTGCATCGAACTTTCATGGCTGATGTTCGGCCCTCTGTTGCTTTAAATCCGTCTTTCCCCGTTTCTAAACCGTGCGCGAAGAAATTCTTATCATTTTGTGACTTTTGGGCCTGCTGGTGGCCGAGCCACGAAAGGGCTTTCCATTTTGGCTTATTTCCCTTAGCGACGCGCGATTAGCGCTAAGCGCTAATCGCGCATCAAAAACTGCCTCAGATTTTCATTCCGGGCTCTCTTTGCTACGATTTGTGCCCTTCGCGCTCTTTGACGATGACGTCAGTGGCGGGTCCTAGTACGACAATGACGTGGCAGGGTGACGTCAGTAGTACGGCCGGGTGACGTGGCGGTACGGTGGAGGTGATGACGTGGTAGTACGGTGGCAGCGACGTGGCAGGGACACGGTGGCAGGAGGCCGACGCAGGATGATGACGTCATGGGGGAGACGTGGCAGTGACGTCACACAGGGGAGGGCGGTATCTGGTTTCATGTCGCACCGCTTTTGTGCGCAGGCGGTTTCGAAGGGAGGGGCTCCACCACAGCCGAGAGGGCGACACGTGGCGGGAGTACGACGGGAAAACCGCCCATCTCCCGGGCATTAACCCTCGGCACATCGGGGCACAAAAGGACCCGCCCACCGTAGATCTCGGGCGCGCCAGATCTGACGGTCGGCGGCACCGTCAAAATGGCGGAAGGATATATACGGGGCCCGCGGTGCTTTTTATTAATTGTTTTAATCTGGCGCGGGGGGGAAACTATAGGAAAGTGGGTTTTGGGTTATATAACAGCGGGGTGAAATATATTTATATGCATGACCTTAGGATAGGGGCGGGAAATGAGCATTGTAGGGTTAGGACTTAGGGGAAATGGTCTATTAGTGTGACCAGATGTCAGACTAACTCCAGGTTAGGACAGGGAAGGGTTAGTAGGAGCCCCAGATGGACTACTTTTTCCCGGACTTGATAAATATGGCTATAGTGCCAAGGGGGGGGTTATTTAATATTTTTTTGGGATTTCATATAATTTTGGTAGTAAATGGGGATGGGGAAATAGTTAGGGAGCTACATAGTACAATTAGAAGTTAATATGGCTTGGTGGAGTGTAAACAAAAGAGAACAATGATAATTCTATGAAGTGATGATATACATAGGAATTGCATAGAAAGTGGAAAGATGACTTTTTCACAAGAAATGTGGCTTCATTTCATGGAGAAAGCCAAAACTCTGACTTAATGTTTGACAAAAATGAAATGAAATCAGGACTTGTTGGGCAGATCGCAAGGTCCTTTAGGGTGTTATTAGTAAGAGACTTTTAGGGGGAGTGAAGGGAAGTTAGACATGCTTCCAGAATTCTGTCATCAAAACACTGCTTTGGTACCTCTGCCATTGATGAGATGAGCTTTCTTTGCCAAGGCCAAAATTGAAGATAATCTTGCTTCTGCAACCCCAGGCTACCTACTCAGCTTAATACACCTAGCATTTTTTGTTACTTCAGGAAGGGTGCACTTAGACTAGCAAACCATGATTTCCTTTTTCCTTTTAACTGCCCTCCTATCTAAACGTACCCTTATCTCTTCCAAGGGCCCAAATTAAGCAGTTGGGCTCCTTTGTTTCTCTACCTATCTACAAATCTGCCAAGATTAAGCTGTTTGGCCTTCCCTTAACAAAAAATTCTTCAAGATGATTAACTCATCAAAATTTGGAATACAGCAGTGACATTTAGACTGGCGCACTTTCATGGCCTCTTCTTTGGCCTCTTAAGGAAATATGGAACATTGCAGCCTGAAAAGTATGACATATTTTGCATGTACAAATGTCAATCATGAAAGATGAACACCTGTTGCAACAGGAGGCTAACACAAGGTGCATGAGATTGCATGCAGGATTGCCTTTAAAATTTTGGGTAGATGTTGTAGATACTATTATTCATCTAATAAACATAGGGCCGTCAAGTTCCTTGGATGGTGGTATTCCAGAGGAGCCATGGACAGTTAAAAAGGTAAACTACTCATTTTTAAAGACTTTTGGTTGTGAAGCCTTTGTCCACATTAATAAAGAAAATATAACAAAACTTAAGGAAAAATAAAAGAAATGTACCTTTATTGGATATGGTGGTAATGATTTTAGTTATCTCTTTTATGATTATGAAAAACACAAAATCATTAGGAGCAGATATGTCATATTCAATGAAAAGGTTTTGTATAAGGATTAGATGCAGGAAAAGAATATAGAGAATACACAGTGCTTGATGAGATCACAGAAAAAGTGAAGGTGCCTAAAAATCATAATGATCAACAACCAGAACAACAACAACAAGTACCTCAAACACCTGAAATTGGTGTTAGAAGATCTACCAGGATAAGTAGACCCCCTGAACGATACTCTCCTTCATTATATTATGTATTATTGATTGATTCTGGTGAACTAGAATTTTATGAAGAAGTAGTGCATGTGAAAACCAGGAAGAAATGGGAGCAAGCCATGAAAGAAGAGATGGACTCCTTAGCACATAACCAAACTTGGGACTTAGTCAGGTTTCCTGCAGGTAAAACAACATTGTAGAATAAATGGGTTTATAGGTTGAAGGAAGAAGATGGAGGTAGCAAAAGGTATAAAACTAGACTTGTGGTGAAGGGGTTTGTATAGAAAAAGGGTATAGACTTTGATGAGATATTTTCTCCTGTTGTTAAAATGACTTAAATTAGAACTATTTTAAGTCTAGTAGCAACTGAAGATTTGTGTCTTGAGCATTTAGATGTAAAGACAACCTTTCTCCATGGGGCTTTGGAAGAAGAGATATTTATTCAGCAACCACAAGGATATGAGGTAAAAGGGAAGGAGAAACTAGTATGTAGGTTGAAGAAGAGCTTGTATGGCTTAAAACATGCTCCAAGGTAGTGGTATCTAAAATTTGACAAGCTTATGTCTGAACAAGGCTATACTAGATGTCACTTTGCTCATTGTGTTTATCTCAAAAGGAAAAAAGATGGAAACTATATTATATTGTTATTGTATGTAGATGACATGTTTGTTGCAAGTACTAACATGTAGGAAATAAATGTGCTCAAAAGAAAGTTGGCAAACTCATTTGCAATGAAGGATTTGGGTACTGCAAAAAAATCCTTGGTATGAGAATAACTAGAGACAGGAAGAATTGAAAATTAACGATGTCTAAAGAGTGAGTACACACAAAAGGTGTTGAAAAGATTTAATATGTAGAATGAAAAACTAGTTAGTATACCTTTGGCTAGCTATTTCAAACTAAGGAGGTGTGTCCAAAGTCTCAGGAAGAAATGGCTTATATGTCTAAACTTCCATATGCATCAGCAGTTGGAAGCTTAATGTATGCAATGGTCTACACAAGGCCTGATATTGCACATGCAGTGGGAGTTGTAAGAAGGTACATGAACAATCTAGGAAAAGAACATTAGATGGTGGTGAAATGGATTCTCAGGTATTTGAGAGGTACCACAAATCAAGCATTATGCTTTGGTGGTTCAAACATTGCTCTATAGGGATATGTTGATGCAGATATGGTGGGTGATAGAGATAAGAGGAGGAGAACCACAGGGTATGTGTTTACTATAAGTAGAAAAACTGTTAGTTGGGTTTCAAAACTACAAAATGTTGTTCCACTCTCAATGACGAAAGCAGAGTATGTTGTTGCTACAAAGGCTAGTAAATAAATGATTTCATTACAAAGGTTTCAGGATGAATTGGGTAAGAAGCAGGAGTTGGGCAGGTTATACAGTGACAGCCAGAGTACCATTCATCTTGCAAAGAACTCTGCATTTCATTCCAAGACTAAACATATATAGCTCATGTACCATTTCATATGATCAGTGTTGGAAGATGGATAGTTAAAGCTGGAAAAGATACACTCTAGCCAGAATCTTGCAGATATGTTAACAAAAGTTGTAACTAGGAAGAAACTGAGATTCTGCTCAGTTTCAATTGGTCTTCAAGTATGATGATGAAGATGAGAAATAGCTAGGTCCAAATTGGATTCATTATCCAGCAAATAAAGCAGCGCTGGAGCTACTATAATCAGTCTCTAAGTGGGAGAATGTTGGGTGTGGTGCCTGATTATCTTCTTTATTCAGAGGTATCGCTGCATTGGACCCCAATTCGTAATGTGGTGGTAACACTGCCTATAAATGTTCACCGCCAGGGGGGTCTAGGGGGGTGACAGTGATTATTTGGAGCCCCCCCCCGACGGGGTATTGGGAGCAATTCCCCAGAAGCTAAAAATAGATGTAAAATTTTGTAATTTCATAGTCAATTTGGGTTGTTCATTAGGCAGAAATCTGATGGTAGAAGTTGTGTTTAATTTTAAGGTTTTTTTTCCCTAGAAGGAAACCCCTCACTATATATGAGGGAATTGTATTGTTTCTATGTAGGCGGGTATTCTGAGCGAGAAAGAGAGAGGATATTGTGTGAGAGCGAAGAGGGAATTACAATGGATCTGCTATAGGTTGTATCTCTTCATTTTGCTGGATAATATAAAAGGAAGGACTGGTTGTTTCTTCGTCGATGTAGCTCAAATTGGGTGAACCATGTATATCTATGTCTCTCTTGTTTTATGTGTTTTCTATGTTTATATTTCTACAACATTTTTATGTGTTCCATTGCTCTGTAATAGATAATTTGCTAATAGAAACTTGTATTCCTCTTTCTCTGAAGAAGAACATGAAAATATGGCTCACCAATAGATAAGTCGTGATAGAGAAGCAACAACAAATGAGGAGGACATAGGTGACTATTGTAAACATTTTGTGGATCTCATGCAAGCATAACTACACTGAAGGTATGATCTGAGATCTTCAAGAAAGTGGTCGAGGGAACCAGAACAAAAAGAGGGAATTTCTCCCCAATATATTCCCCTAGTGCTAGATAAGGGGAAAGGTAAGCTGAATCCTGACGTATCCAAGGTAAAATTCCCCTCAAATAAGGAATGAAATAGCTCTGAGGTACACATAGAAGAGAAGGCATATGTTCTGATAAAAACTACCAGCGATAAGGAAAGAGAAGCAGAGCTAAGAAGTGTAGAAAAAACCCAACCTGCATTCAATCTTCAGAAGGAACTCGATAAGGTAAATATCTTGGTTCCTCTAATTAAACTTCTAAAGCAATCCACTTATAAATCCCAAGTCTTTCAGTTCATGCTTCCATCCACCTCAGTACTGACCCATGTATATTTAAACCTTCAAGAAGAAATACCAATGGTTGTTTTTAGGCCTCATGTTGAAGAAGTTGATCCTTCCACTGCACCCTTCTATGTGACCCTAGTAATTCATGACCTCTTATTGCATAACTGCATGTTAGACTCCAGAGCCTCACATAACCTCATGCCCTTAGTCGTGATGGAACAAATTGGCTTGCAGATCACCAGGCCTTACAAGGACCTATACTCCTTTGACTCTAAGAGGGTCAAATGCTTGGGAATGATAAAAGATCTGGTGGTAAACCTGGCTCAAATCCTTGTGAAGGGTGTAGTGATGGACATCGTAGTGGCATATATTTCCCCTTGATTCAGCATGCTCCTATATAGGTATTTGGGTTCTAAGGTGGGGGACTCTATCAAATTAGATCTAACTTATGCCACTATTCCCAATTTTGGAGGCAAAGAAAGGAGGTTGTATAGAGAGTCTAGATTTGTAAAAATGGTGACCCTAGCTGAAGGTTCTAAAAATTCCCCAGTGTATGGAAAAGAAAGTGACCTCTCATGCTTATTCCTAGAAGAAGATGAGACCATATTAGAAGAAACACTAGAACATCTAACGATGTAGTTAGAACACCAACACATAGACAAAAACAAAGTGTGGAAATTATACTATGACAGAGAAAATTCCAAAGATGGGAATCGAGCAGCAGTATTGTTGGTATCTCCTGAGGGTAGCTTGATACCCCTCTCATTCAAGCTGGAGTTTCAGGTAACCAAAAACGTGGTAGAGTATGAGTCATTTCTCCTTGGGCTACGAACAATAAGGAATATGAATATTGAATACTTAATTGTGCATGGAGACTCCGAGCTAATTGTAAATCAGATCATAAATCAGTGCCAAGATAAGCACCTCAAATTGAGGACTTACCGAAGTGAAGTTTTGGATTTGATTGATAACTTCTTCCTGGAATTTAATATCCAATTTATGCCTAGAGAAGGAAACAGAATGGTTGATTCCCTTGTTGTAGCGACAAGCAATTTTAAACCCCCTCGAAATCTGCTTCTCAAGTACAAGGTGGAGGTCAGATACAGACCCTCTATACCTGATAATGTCAAGCACTGGAAATTATTCGAGGACGATGAGCAGATAAAACAATTTATAGAAGTAGTTAGGGAGTTCGCTAACTCAAGCTTTGATCAAGGAGAGGAAAAAGAGGCATATCAAGAACCCACTTTGTGGGAAGACACAGTGGTTGGACATAAAGTCCTACAATTGAAAGGGAATACCATTCCTCATGGGCTAGTCCCATTGGAAAGATTATTTAATAAGAATGATATAACCTCCAAACCAATGGCTCCGGAGATGGAAAAAAAAGTAGAAGATTGCAATATCGGCTTAAAGGATGAACCTGAGATGGTCAGACTATCAAAAGGAATCCCTTCGCAATATAAACAAAGGTATTTAAATCTCTTCAAAATCTATAAGGATGTTTTTTCTTGGTCTTATGAGGACTTAAGATCATTTGATACTAACATCATACACCATAAGATTCCTTTAAAGGGTGGAATAAAACCATGCAAGTAGAAGCTCGAGTAGATTAATCCACTCTTACTCCACTCCATTGAAAAAGAAGTGAGGAAACTTATATAGGCTAAAATCATAGTGCCTTTAAGGTATTCGGAGTGGGTGGCCAGCTTAGTCCCAGTCCGGAAAAAGAATGCAAAAATAAAGCTATGCATAGATTTTTGGAACATTAACAGAGCATCGTTGAAAGAAAACTATCTGCTACCTAAGATGGATTACATATTGTAGAAGGTGGTTGGGTCAGTCAGAATTTCCATGATAGATGGGTTATATGGTTACTACCAAGTGGTAGTCCACCCTGACGATCAGAAGAAGATTGCTTTCACCACCCCGTGGGGAACATTCATGTATGCTCGCATGACTTTTGGTCTTATTAATGCAGGGGCCACCTTTTAGAGAGCTATGGATATAGATTTTGTATGGGAGCAAGACAAGTTCGTATTGGTATATTTGGACGATATCACAGTCTTCTCTAAGACTGATGAAGAACACATCCTCCACTTGAAGCTCACCTTTGAGAAATGCAAGAGGTATGGTATTTCTTTGAATCCCAAGATATATTAGTTTTCCCTAAGTGAGGGGAAGCTACTAGGACATATAGTAGTAGAAGAAGGAGTGGAAATTGATCCTAAGTGAGTCAAAGCTATCAATCATATTACTCTACCTAGAAATAAGAAATAGGTCTAAGCCTTTTTGGGGAGAATCAGTTTCCTGAGGATTTTCATACCCAATTATGAAAAAATAGTGAAGGGTATTACAGATATGCTAAAAAAATAAAATGAAGTCAAGTGGAGCCGTGCCCCTAAGATTGTTTTACTAGAATTAAAGAAGCTTTGGCTGAAGCCCTGGTACTAGTCAACCCTGACTACTCAGTGCCTTTCTATATCTTTTCTTTTTCTTCTACACATACTATTTATGTAGTTATGCTATAGAAGCATAAACATGGTTATGAACATCCCATCACCTTCTTCAACCAAGTCTTGAGCGATGCTGAGCTGAAATATAACATCTTGGAGAAACAAGCATATGCACTATTCAAGGTTTTGAAGGACATCCTTGTGCAAGGAGACAATGAAGGAAAAAGGGGCAGGCGAATAGGAAATATACATGAATATGAGTTAGACATAAAGCCTACTAAGCTCATAAAAGACCAAGGGTTGGCCAAGGTTTTACCAAAATCTAATTTCCAAGCTTTAGGGATAAACCTGATAACAGAGGAAGGCAGGCTAGAGGTTTAGCAGAACAGGATTAAAGCATCAAAGAAAAATATCTATGCTAAATATGAGGGGTCACCCTGGTATAAGAATATCATCCATTATCTCTTATTCCTGAGGTTCCCACTAGGGCTGGATAAATCCAAATACAAAACTCTGAGACTGTAAGCTCAAAACTATATCATATCCAATGGTCAATTCTATTGGAAGGACCCGATGGGAGTTTTGCTGTTATGTTTGGTAGAAGGCCAAACTCACGAAGTTTCTAAGGAATTTCATGGCGGATTTTATGGAGATCATTACCACTGGAAGACTAGAGCTCACAAAATCTTGAAGGTAGGATTCGAATGGCCTACACTATTTGGAAATGTTCATTCCCAAGTCATGTTGTGTCAGAAGTGCCAAGTGTTCGCTGAGAGACAAAAATTTTCTCGTCTCCCCCTGATTCTAGTGCATATGGAAGAACCCTTCACACAGTGGGGACTAGACTTCATAGGAGAAATAATCCCACCTTGCAGTGGGAAACATAAGTGGATATTAACAGTCACAGATTATTTCACCAAGTGCGTAGAGGTTATCCCAGTCAGAAACACTATTGACTCAGTGGTAATTAAGTTTATGGAGGAAAACATATTATCGCGTTTTGGTTGCCCTATCAAAATCATCACTGACAATGCTCAAGTCTTCAAATCCACAAAATTCATCGGCTTCTGTCAGAAATTCAATATCATCATCGGGAACTCCACTACCTACTATCCTCAAGGTAACGACTTGGCTGAGTCCTCAAACAAAACTATGGTGAGAGTGCTGAAGAAGACCATCACTAAGAATCAGAGGAACTGGGACTCCCAATTGAAGTTTTCCCTCTGGGCTAACCAAGTAACTCCTAAATGATCCACTGGAAAATCACCTTTTGAGCTAGTGTATGGTAAGGCTGCAGTCTTCCCAATCCAATTAGCAATGCCAGTGGTGAAGTTACTACAAGAAGCTGAGGAAGAGCCAAGTGCCTTAACACGAAGGATAAACCAATTGGTCAAACTTCATGAAAACATAGAACAAGAAGGGACTAAATTGTCAAATTACCAACAGAAGATGAAATCCCTATTTGACAAGAAGGCCAAGGATCAACCTCTTCAACCAGGAGATTTAGTTCTCTGATGGGATGTCCGATGGGAAGAAAAAGGAAAACACAGAAAATTCAATCCACTCTGGTTCGACCCTTTCAAAATTTCAGAAGAGAAAGGAAATAACATGTAACTACTCAAAAATCTAGAATTACCAGTAAATGGTCAGTTCCTCAAACTCTTTTTCCACAATTGGAGGTACATGTCTTACACCCATTGTAAATACCGATATGTGTATTGTAATTATTATATTAAATTTCCAGTTTCTGTTGAAAATTATACTTTCACTAAATTATCATCTGTTTAGGAAAGACTCCATGCCCAAAAGAGAAGTTCATAGTCTGTAGGTTCTCAACGCATTACAATCCAATGCCCCATCCCTAGGTGGAGCCAATGTTGTCACCTTCTGAAAAGAGAGTTCCACTTGTAAAAAGAGGGAAAAAGAAAAAATATGTTTGGAGCTTGCCTCCAAGCCATATGTTATCCATGATAACCTCTAGAAATAATTTTTAGTTTGATTAATCATTTGCATCTAGCTACTACTTTTCTAAAAGAGGTTGTTGTGCTTTGAAAATTGGATATTAAAGGAGGAAGAACATGTCCAGTTTAATTTGTTTTGGAGAAATTTCCATATACTCTTAAAATATTTCTTTCACAAACCCCATTTTTCATTTTTTTAAACTCAAGCTGCAGTGACCCATTTTTAACTCTAGCCAAAATCCCTTGTATATCCAACTCTAGCCGTGTTTCCCATTCCCCTTTGAAATGTTTTAAAACATTCAGAAATCATGTTGAAACCCTTTTTAAGTGTCGAGACCCACAAACCATAATCTCTATTAGCCATTTCCCTTTTTGTGATACATATCTTCCCATCATCACTCCTTCTCGACGATTGAGATAAAATCCCTTCTCCACCGTTATCGCATATCGCAAGTTCCCCACCGATTACAGTATCATAAGTCCCTCCTCAGCCTCGTTGATTGCGATAAAATCTCTTCTCCACTGATATGGCATATTGAAATTTCCCTGCCAATTATCATATTGTAAGTCCCTCCTCAGCCTCGCCGATTGTGATGATTCCTTCCCTCGTCGATTTCGATATCGTAATTGGGGATCACACAAGTCAAATTCCCTCCTCCACCAAAGTCCTTTCCAACTTGCGATTTCAATGTGCGAGAACCCTCTCAGATGTGATGTTTTATGTATCATTCTTTATTGTAGTTTCGTGTCCGGAAAATTGACAAGCACTATGAAATATGGTAAAAAGTCCCTCTCCTATATTGTGATTGCGATACCAACAAGCCCAGATCAATGACCTAGATTGAATAGACCCAAATCAATGGTTGAGATCAACGAATAGTAAAAGGTGTATTTTTCTTCCGCTCAGTGGGACAACGAGGGTATATTTTGGCATATATCTAGAATCACAGTCACCAAACAGAGAAAGAAAAGGTAATACTATGAAATGGTTGATTGTGATATTCGAGGTGGGCCCAATCCCACATATCTGTGATCGAAAGTGTTAAGGGGAGACATCGAAGGTGAGCTTCAGAAATCACCGATATGTGGGATTCTGTTTAACAACAGTCTAAGCCTCACAAACACAAACCCGAAGGTCCTAGCACCCAAGGACTAAAAGCTTGGTCATAGCCCTCGTCACATGGAGAAAAAGGGGCTAAAGTAGATCAAAATGTCCAGTCCCGTAAGGACCTTTAATGGAAAACCCCGATGCGATAACTCTGCGATAAAGTAATGCAAAACTTTAAAGGTGTGGTGAGTCGACAATTGAGGCATTTAATAAAGGAGATGCAGCATTCAAAATCAGCATGGGCTGACCCGGAAATGCTCCTTGTGACACGAAAACAGGGTCAACGCTGATAGAGTGAATGAAGACATGGAAGCTCGGGAGGACTTGATGATCCAACATCGTGCTCCACCCAGAGGGAAGATGAAGTACCGCCCACATGACCTTTGCTCATGTATTGTGGCATTAAACTAATAAGTGATTGCTCCTAGTTTTTAAGAACGAACGATTCAAGTAGTAAAGGTAGAAGCGATAGAAATCAACTGAGTGACACAGGTGGCCAAACCGTGGGAAAGAAACAACTTGAGCAAAGGCAATCCCAAGGATGGGTATGGATATATTTTTTTGGCGTTTCCATTTAATTGTTGACTTGTTTTGTAATGATGTAATATGTTGACCATTTAATTAAAAAAATAATCTTTTGTACTGATTTTTGGGCCACAGAGCCATCCCAGGTAGAGACAACTAGTCGATTTGACAACTAAGGCTTGACTAAAGATATTTTATTGTAATTATTATTCAATGCTCCCCTCTCCATATAAATAGTGGGAAGAAACACTTCACAAAGGTTCAAAATCCTAAAGAACGAACTACATGTTATTTTCAAGACTGTATGACTTTTATGATATGCATCTTTTAGAATATTAAGGAAATGGTGGTGATTCCTCCTTCGAGTACTACGGTATGTTATCCCTCTGTTAAATTCCATTATGTTCATGTTTCCTCTCTAAATTCATGTAATCGTAGCTGCTAGAAATGCTTCATATGTTCTCATAGATTCATTTGTATTGACTCGCTAATGCATGTGCCTGTATGGATCTTTGATATTATGTCATTAAAATTGTGCTCCATGAATCATCACACCCATCCTCTTTCATCCATTATGTCTACCTTTAACACAGATAAGTGTATAATTTTGGAGGCTTCATGCTCTATGCGATAAGTGTAGAATTATTGACGCTTCAAGCTCTATGTGATGAGTTATTCTATCTACTTATCCTCTCTCATTGCTTTGACAAAGCTCATTAAACTATATCTCCTTGAACTATTCAGCTTCCACTAGTTTATACATACATTTCTGTGAGTTGTATATGTGAAGAAGTACCAGAAATATATGTCTTATGCATTTAGATGAATGAACCAAGCCATGTTGTTTGTTATATATTTTGAATCTATCTATCTATATCTATCTATCTATCTATATATATATATATATATATATATATATATATATATATATATAGATAAGTGTTGTCTCTAGTTTCCCAAGAATCATATGAGACACACAAAATCTAGATGTTCTAGGCACTGGTCTTGTAAGCAATCTGAGGTTGTCTTCTAGAAGTGAAAATAGTTGTCATGCATGAGGTCATAGCATGCATTGTTGATATGGCCTTGCTCTGGTGACTGGATCCTAGTTAGAGTAATGTTTATGAGTATATAAATTTACTCGTGTATGTCTATATGATGTTATGACTATGCTATACATGTATCACGCTGACTTGGTAATCTTGCAGACAAGGTATCCTCCCCAAGTTATGCTAAGATACATTGGTTTATTGTGATTTGGTTTATCTGACATACTATGCCTTGCAGGAAGAGATATCAAATGGTTAGTGAGATGGTTGACTAGAGGGACTCTCCCTAAGAATCCAAAGAGTAGTATGGTGTTGGGAACCCATCTGACTTGGAAATTACATTGAGAAGTTTAAAGGAGGAGATAACGATTTGTAAGGCAGATGATGAAATAATCATAGAGTCACAGGAAAATTTATCATAGGTGAATGAAATAATACTTCAAATCTTGTCGGATTTGTCGTGATAAGGACCACTACGGATCAGACATGAGTAGGAAGATAAAAATAATGGGGCATATGGTAGTATATCGCATGGTGGTTATCGATCAGATAGAGATGATACAATTAGGGATGGAAAATTGTTCGACACCCCAGAGAAGAGAAGGGATAAACACATGTATGATTCTAGTTCTGATTTAGATAGGCACTATGATCGTTATCATATCATCCTTACAGGAGGAATGATAGGGGATACTTTCTAGATGAATTTAAGAAGGAAAAGCCGCCAACTTTTGATGGAGAGATAAAGATATCATAGGATGCAAATGTGTGGCTGCTTGGTATGAAGAAATTCTTCAGGTTGCATGACTACTCGGTGAACATGAAAGCTAGAGTGGCTACTTTCAATATTAAACGTAAAGCAAACATCTGGTGGGAAGACATGAAGAATTTCAGGGACATAAATGATGAAGATCTGACTTGGAGTGAATTTGAGTAGTTATTCAAGAAAAAATATTTTTCAGAGAGATACTTTGATGATAGGGTAAAAGATTTCTATGAATTAAAAATGGGATCCATGACAAATGATGAGTACACCATTAAGTTCTTGGAACTGTTGAGGTATGTGCCTTACCTCAAGGAGGAGAAGGCTAAGATTCAGAGATTTTTTAGTGGGTTACTAGTTGCATTCAAAGATAGGATTGAGTTCGATGAGCCTAGATCATTGGAGGAGGCTATCCAAAAACTGAAGCATTGCTATGAACAATCGAAGCGCTGAACTGAGACAAAGCCAAATTAGAGAGGTAAAAAAAATAACAAAGGAAAATGGGACAAGAAGCAAGTAAGACCACAGGATTCGGGTAACAAGGAGAATGTTGCACCACTTAAGAGGTTCAATGCATCAGATAGAGGATAGGGACACAAATCTGAGGAGAAAAATAAGGAGCCCGTGCAATGTTGGACTTGTGGAGGAGATCATCATAGGAGGAATTTTCCATAATACGAGAGTGGTAGGCCTAAGATATACAGTGAACAAGAGGCATAAATTGTTGGAGACGTTGGTCACAGTATTCCACATATCTATGCACCCTTGGATAACAAACAAGCAGATCATCATACATCTATCATCGAGATGGACGATAATGTTTGTGATCAAGTTATTTCTATTTTGATTTACCCTGGATCCAATTATAGCTATGTTAGTCATGAATTGGTGGATACATGTGGTTTGAGTAAGAAATTACATGAAGAGTCTTGGTTAGTGCAGTTGGCTATAGGTACGAAGAAGCGAGTTCATCATTGGGTAAGAGATTTCACATTTGAAATGAATGGTATTCCTATTGCAACACCTTTGAATGTTTACCGTTGGGTTCATACAATATGTTATTGGGCATGGATTGGTTGTATTTACATAGAACCAATGTTGAGTGCTATAACAAAGATATTGAGTATGTTGATGGCAATGGAGAACCAAGAGTCTTGCAAGGTAAGAAGAAAGTCACATCAGTTACGATGGTGACAACTATGCAAGCAAAGTGAAGCCATAGGAAAGGGTGCAAGCTATTTGTATTACATATTTCTAGTGAAAAGGGTAAGGAGCTTGAGGATGCAGTTGTGTTGAACAAGTACCCGATTTTACAGAAGTTTAGGGATGTATTTCCTGAGAACATTACAAAGTTTCCACCTCATAGAGAGGTATACTTTTCTATTGAGTTAGTGCCAAGGGAAGCTCCAACATCAAAAGCACCTTACAGGATGAGCACACTTGATTTGGTTGAGTTAAAATTGTAGCTGAAGGAAATGTTGGACAAGGGATACATTAGACCAAGTGTATCACCTTTGGGTGCACCAATCTTGTTGTGACGAAGAAAGATGGTACCATCAAATTATACGTTGATTATAGGCATCTAAACAAAGTGACTATCAAGAATAGGTACCCGTTTCCAAGGATTGATGACTTGTTCAATCAGCGGAAGGGAATAGCAGTGTTATGGAAGATTGACTTGAGATTTGGATATCATCAGGTACACATCAAAGAGGAGTACATTTACAAGTCTACGTTCAGGACCAAGTATGGGAATTATGAGTTTGTTGTGGTTCCATTTGGCTTAACGAATGCTCCAACTACACTCATGTGTTTGATGAATAGTGTGTTGCATCCTTATTTGTATAATTTTCTCATTGTGTTCATTGATGATATACTGGTATATTCTAAGAAAGAGGAAGAGCATGCCGAGCACTTAGCGACAATGTTGAGGTTGTTGAGAGAGAATAATTTGTATGCTAAGATCAGCAAATGCAACTTTTTTTTAGACTAAGGTACACTACTTGGGACATGTTGTCTCCAAATAAGATATTGTAGTAGATCTAGAGAAGATAAGGGCTATCATGGAGTGGGTAGCTCCTAAGAGTGTGGATGAGGTGATATTTTTCATGGGTCTGGAAAGCTACTATATGAGGTTCATTAGGAACTTATCACAGATTTCTTATCCTATCACATATTTGCAAAGAAAAATTAAGAAGTTGAATGGAAAGAGTAATACGAGGCTAGTTTTGAGCAGCTGAAGTAGTTGCTGACACATGCACCATTTTTATAGATTACAGGTCCGGACAAAGAGATTGTGGTATGCATATATGATTTCAAGAGAGGGTTTGGTGGAGTCCTTATGCAGGATGGAAAAATGGTATGTTATGAGTCCCAGAAACTAAACGAGCACAAGCATAACTATCCCACACATGATCTCCAGTTGGTAGCGATTATACATGCATTGAATATATGAAGGAAGTATCTTCTTCGCAGATGGTTTGTGCTTATGAGTGATCACATTGGGTTGAGGTATTTGTTTGACTAGCCGAATCTAAATTCTAGGCAGGCTAGATGGTTGACCATGATCAACGAGTTTGATTTCGAGGTGAGGTACACCAAAGGCAAGGAGAATAGAGTGGTAGATGCTTTGAGTAGATGGATACATGTACATCACTTTGAAACTATGAGTTCTTATGGGATAGATTTACAGGACAAGATCTTACGGGCAGGACAATAGGATGTCAGATATATGGAGATTGTGCACAGGTTGCAGCAGGGTACATGTATAGGTGATAGTATAGTTATAGGTTTAGGTGATGGCATAGGTACATGTATAGGTAGTAGTATAGGTACATGTGATGGCATAAGTACAAGTACAGGTATTCGTATAGGTACAGGTGTAGGTGCATAGGACTTGGACTAAGGGAAGAATGGTTCATAGCGATTCTGAGATAAGTATGAGATCCCTACACTTAACTCTGTTATTTACACCTGTAGACTACATGTCGATTATATGTTTTAAAAAATGCCTGTCATGGTTAGTAGGGGTCCATTCAAGGTCTTGAATAAGCATTTTCTTTAATGTTGTCATTTACCTACTAAATTACTGACCTGAAGAGATGATTAAGTTCTAGGGTTCTGAGCCTGAAAAAGTGGCTCAAATCTCAGAGACTCGAACAACACTGACAATTCTAGTCCACGGTCACTCATAGGCAGGCCTGTGAGAGAGACTTTAGGTTGCTATTCGCTCCCTTTCCCACAACATGAGAGAGACTATGGCCCAAGAGACCTAAAACAAAAGTGGGACCCAGGGACAGCCTGTCTGAGTGGTTGGCTTGTCTTCTGAGGGTTCCGCTGATGAAGTTGGATGTCTATATGGTGTATTTGCATCGGTTCCACTTCCTTAATGTGACTTAGGAGGATGAATCATATCATAGTGGCCTCTCGTTGCATGTTTACTCTGGCTAACCAGTTGCTTGGGTAGATGTGGCAGGAGGGTGTTTCACTAATAAATAGGGCACTAGTCAAACTGGAAGCCATAGGAGTGAAATTAATAAATTTTAAGTGCTAACAAATCTTAATCAAGAAGATAGAACCTCAAATAAATATATAAAGCTAGGTATTCAAAACCCTCCCCCCCATATCCCTGAGAAAACTTCAGATGGAGAGAATAAAACCGATGATTCCTCTCAAAATGAATTATATTCCATGTTGGAGGATGAAGAGGATGCTTCCCTATTAGAAAAGGAAGCCATAGGACTCGCCCACATGGCCATTTCAGCTGATGAAAAATAAAAGGGTGAAAAACCCAAAGAAATGGAAAGGAAACCTAGACGTGCGGGAAGGAAATATAACAAGGAGATACACACATTTAAAACAAAGAAGGATAAAGAGTTTTAATATCAATGAACAATACCTCATCATTTATTTTATCAAGGCATCGAAGAAGGGAAAAAGGTGTAGAAAAAAGGCCCTTGAAAGGGGCAACTTTCTCCAAGAGTAAGCATTTAATATCCTTGAATTGTAGAGGTCTCAAATCAAACAAGAGAATTTTAGAAGAAAAATATCTAATCATGAAATAAAATCCATCCATAGCCCTCTTCTAGGAGACTAAATTGGATGAGAAATACTTCTCATCTAAACACAATCGGATATGGAGCAAGAGCTCCTTCCTTTTAGTCAATTCACAAGGCACTTCAAGAGGATTATGTATTCTTTGGGACCCAGATCATATAAAACTATTGGACTCCAAGAAGACACAACATTAGATTACCATGACCTTCAACATTCTAGCTATTAATAAGGTATTCACTTTAGTAAATATCTATATGCCTATTCATTTCCATGAGAAACAAGAATGTTGGAAAGATTTAATGGATCTAAAAGACATATCCTTCACCATAAATTGTATCATCGATGGAAATTTCAATACAATAATGCATCACAAGGAAAATAGAGGAGGGACGTTGGTTAGGGATCCTTCCCAAGAATCAATGAAGGACAAAATTAGTTCCCTCCAACTGATTGACATCAAACCTCCCAAGCTAATATTCACTCGAAAAAATAAGTGAACAAGACCATGACATATAGCTACTCGATTAGATAGATTACTGGTCGCTGACTTCTTCCTCTCATTGTACCTCAATCTTCAATCGACTATCCTACCTTGGAATGGTTTAGAACATAGGCCCATAATGTTGAAAATAAGTGGGCCCCATAATTATGGTCCAATTCCCTTCAGATTTGCTGTGCTCTGGCTCAAATCTCTTGACTTTTAAGATGTTGTAACTACTTCTTGGGATACATGGGTAGATTGAAGCATAATCATCATTTAGGAAAAAAAAATTAAGAGGCTTAAATAAGACATTAAGCATTGGCTAAAGATATTAAAATATTCAAATCAAACCTCACTTCTAGTATTGGAAAAATAAGTAGAACAAAACCAATCTCAGATAGAAGAAGAGATTGTTACTGGAACTCTCTTGCACCAAGAAATTAAAACCTTCCAGTCTTATCATGAGCTCCTAAAACAAGAAGAGGATCATTGGAGGTTCAAATATAGAAGTTTTTGGTTCCAATCTGGGGATATGAACACAAAATTCTCTCACAATCAAGCTAAGAATAGTGAGTGATTTTTTATTTTTAAATTCACCATCAGAGTCAGAAAATTGAAGATTTCCAATTAATTTAGGAAGTGACCTCTAATCACTTTAATAATTGTATCAATATCTTGATAAACTATCTGTGGAGGAAGATATTTACATGTTGGACCATGTCCCTAAGTTAGTGACTAAAGACATGAATAATCTTCTTATTCTCCCTCCCACCTCTGATGAAATTAATTGAGATGTCTTCTCCTTCCATCCAGACAAGGCTCTAGGTCTGGATGGATCCCAAACCCTCTTTTATCAATGATTTTGGGATGTTATTCATATGGATTTGATTAAATTATAGATATTCACTCAAATAATTATGTATGGGGGGGGGGGGGGGGGGGGGGAATCAATCTTCCTTTTTGGCCCTCATTCCTAAAGAGAACAATCCCTCTTCATTTGCTCAATTTTGACTGGTCTTTTTGGGTAATATATCTTACAAGATCATCGCTAAGATTCTGGCTCTACATCTCAATAAAATCCTCCCTCTAATATTCACTGAGAATCAAGGGATATTTGTCCCAAGGAGACATATTTTTAACAATGTCATCATGATTCAGGAAGCGGTCGACTATAGTTAGCGAAGGGAAGATCAAGGCATGGTAATAAAATTAAACATGGAAATGCATTCAATATAGTTTGACACAAATTTCTCTTCAAATTTATGAAAAAAATGGGATTCCATGCTTGATTCGTTCAGTGGGCATCTCTTAGTATCAACTCCCCTTGGATATCTCCCCTCATTAGTGGAAGATGAACTCGCTTCTTGAAATCCTCTAGGGGGATAACACATGGTTGTCCCCTCTCTCCATTTTTATATATCATAATGATAGATTCTCTAAGTGGGAAATGAGAGTTTGAGAGAAGCATTGATCGTTTACTAGGGATTCAATTCTCTACAGGTGTTAGAATCATCAATCATGGGTAATTTTCAAATCATACGATTCTCTTGGAAGGGGCTTCAGTAGTAATTGAAAAAAGATATAAAAATGTTCTAGAAAATTTCCTTACATCTCCAAGAGGACTGGTTAATGAGGTCAAATCTCAAATGTATTCTTGGAACATCAGTACAATTCGCCAAAGGAAAATTGCAAAGGTGGTTGGATTTAAAGTGGTAAAGGAATGGGCTGAGTTCGAATACTTGGGAATCCAAATTTGCTTAAAAAATCCTACCTCAAAATCTTGGTAGAATATCATTGATAATATCAAAATAAAAATAGATAATTGGGGACCTCATTGGCTTAATCTGGTAGTTAGAACTATCCTTTCTAAAGCAAGCATGTATGTCATTCCCTTATTCCAATTTTTAGCCTTACTAGTGCGTAAGAGCATTTTGCACAGAATGGGAGTTCATCTGAGGAAATTTCTCTAGGAGGGAGGTAAGTCATCCACCAGTAAGTTTCACCGTGTAAAATGGGCTATGATAAGAGCCTCAAAGCCTCATGGGGGTATGGGTATTAGAGACCCTAATTTAATTAATATTGCATTGGGAGAAAAAATAGATTTAAAAATGAGGACCCAACCAAACTCTTGGTGGGTGCAAATTATGAAGGCCAAATATTAGAAATTTTCGGATGCAAAGCATCATCCAAAGGACTGTTACCTAATATGGAAGATTCTATCATCAAATTCTTCTTTGATAAAATCCCACCTCAACTAGATACCTATGAATGATGAAAATATCAGACTGTGGGAATTTTCAATCCTCCAACATTCTCCGTTGGAGGAAGAGGAAGAATTACACCCCCTAATGAACCATATGTGACTTCAAGGAGTCAATACCCTAGCCCACCTCCCTATATGGAATATTTATGGATGTAGGAAGGATTGGACTTTAGGGGATCTTCCTCATCACATTAAACCTCTTGGTGATATTTTAATCAGAAGGTTGGTTGGAAGGGCCTTCATCAGTCTTCATTGGAAATAAAAATTGGCTTGGAAGGTCTCTTCCTACTTTGTCAAGGAATTATATATGAACCTTCTCTTCCATTCCCAAATTCCTCTCATATCGTCCCTTGGAACAAGATTTGGACCCCTAACACTCATCTTAAGGCAAATATTTGTTGTTGGCCACTTCTCCACAAGAAAATATTCACATCGGAAAACCTAAGGAAGAAAGGGATACAAGGCCCCTCGAGGTGTCCCTTATGTGAGAAACATGAAGAAACTATCTCCCATATTTTTCTGGAGTGCTCCTACACCAAAGCTGTTTAGTCCATTTCTCTTGGTCCTCTCTATACTAGACTTTGTTGGCCATCTAATATGCAAGACTTTATTTATTGTTGGAAAAGACATTATTCAAGATCTCTTCAGACCAAACCATCCTTTAGACTATATGGCTTGCCCTTCCAAAATTCATAGGATGGAAATTTTACCTCTCCTGGAACTCGACTATCTTCAAAGAAATTTGTCTCTCTGCTAAGTCCGTTGCTTTGAAAACCATCTCCTTCTATCTTGAACTCAACCCTCTCCATAAAGATGTTGCTCTCGATGAGCTTGAATGTCATTGGGTTGAATCCTTTTCCTCTCATCCCTTTCTAACCCTATTGATTAATTTGGTTACTCCCAGCTAGAAAATCCACTTGTCTCCTGAAGAATTGGTCGAATGGAAGAAACAACAACCCAAATGGATTCTTCAATTTGATGGGGCCTCTAAGAAAAATATAGGGGTGGAAGGAGGGGGAGGGATATTACTCAATTTCGATGGATTAATTTAAATGAAGTATGCATGGGAGTTGGGAAGAAAAACCAACAATTAGGCTGAGACGTATGGTCTTCTTTAATATCTCAGCATTGCTATTGATAAAGGAGTTCAAGACATTGTTGTTCTTGGAGACTCGCTGGTCACAATCCAATATATCATCTAGGAAGGTAGCCATAAAGACAATTCCCTAGCCCTAGTACTTCACAAAATTAGAGATATGATTGCATCCTTCCATTCTAAAGAGATCTGTCATATTCTAAGAATCAACAACATGGATTTTGATTCTCAAGCAAATAGAGCTTTCTATATGGAGGAGGAAAAACTTGAAATCAACGATTTTTGTTTTTCTTGATCAATCCCATAATAAGATATGCTTATGATTTTATGGTTTCTCCCTAGGACCCTATATAGGAATCATCGTGCCCTTGTTCTAATCCCATCTTCCCTCTCCTGTATCCCTTTTCCTCCCTTCCCTCCTTCTTTTCCCTTTCCCTTGCATTGCGTCATTGTTTGTTTACTTATTAAATTTCATGAAGACTTAGTAGTTGGCCTATCTAGTTGTGTAAGCAATTTCCTTGATGTGGAATCATATGAGCATCACCACCATACATTAGAAGATCCCTCCTCTTTGCATTCTTTCTATTATAACTGTCTATTGTGGCCACAACTACCACCCTATTGAAACATGCTTCTGCAGCAAATTTCCAATGGGTCCCCTAGAAGTTTGATTTTTCATCTTTCGGAATGATATGTTTTATCACATGGATATCAACTTCTTGTCGAGTCAAATTTTCAAGGCTTGACGGCTAAGCCATTAAATATACCTCTGCTACATCAATCATTCATGACACAGCCTATCCCTTTATCCTCTCCCTTCATCGGGATCTTTCGATCCTCCCAAACATGCATGGTACATTGGCACCCGCACAAACTATCACTCCTACCCTTATCATAATAATTTGTTGGTTTAACTTCCAAAACCCTTCATCGCATAATTGTCATGTTATAATCCTTTTACAAAGGAAACCCTTTGCAAAACACATAAACCCTCCCTCTTTCACTTATCGCACTCAATATGGGCGCATAACACATGCCATAAGGGCCGGACCTGACGGCATTACAAACCACAATATATATACATGTTGGGTCCAAAAGCCCATCGCATATCGCAATCGGCTGGGTATGAGGCCTTTACATAAAGCACTCTGCGGTCTTCTAGACTCGACAGAGTTATTAATCGGAATATATGCGCTATCAGGTCCGGTTCCCAATCGCTCATCACATCTATATATATATATAGTGCACCATAACCTCCTAGACCCGCCGATGATTACAAAGCCGAGCATATAATTTTTCAAGTCCACAATTTGATTTCGGTTGTGTTTTGCGATAGTTTTCAGTGTAAATCGAGTACTAGTAATAATAGAAAACCCTTCAAATCTTTCTACCAGAAGAAAATAGAGGGTGGTCATGGTCAGTGCGCATTACCTGCTCCACCTAATGAAGGGGCTTTAAACACAGAAGAATTGGCTCTGATTGGATCACTCCTCAACAAAGAAGAACTATATTGGAGCTCGAACCACAACAAGGAGACGAGGAGGAATACCAAGTAGAGGAACCCTCGGATGAGGAAACCCAAATTAATGTGCTGTGGGATTTCCATAATGATGAGAATGACGATGAGGGAGATGAAACTACAGAAATTAACGCTAATGAAATCCACATGCATAGTAAAGGGCCACTTCCAGGTGCGACAAAGCCCTTAGACCAAACAAAGCAAGATGTTCGCCCTGTGAAAGCATCCACTCCCAAAGTTCCTGTTGAGAAGAGTAGGCCTGGCGTCAATCCAAGAATACCCCTGTTGCAAGTCACCCAGAGAAAGAAAATGCATCTCCCACTGCAATGAAGGCTACTCAACATGGTAAACTCCCACTTAAAAATAGCAAAACAGGTATGTTTACTCTGCCCTATCCTGTCTATAACATTGATTATAATATTGTGGATGATCCCAAGAAGTCTAGGGCCAATATCACATATTTTGAATTGTTAAAATTAACGTAGCAAAGAGATTTGTCGCTGAAAGCTATGGATGATTGGAACTGCAAAACCCCCACCACCTCAAGCACCCAAACCAAGAAGCCAATGTCCAAACCTGTTAGTAACACTAGTGCAACCCAAATAACATCAGCTATGGAGGCCACGTTATCCAAAATGAACCAAAAACTCCAAGATGTCAGTGCAGCCATGATAGGGAGGAAATCTAAATCTATGACTCCACCGTTCCTCATTACGTTTGAAATTTTCAACATGAACGTCCACAATTGCTTGGTAGATTCTGGCGCCTCATCCACTATCATGCCTTATGTTGTCGCTAAAAGACTTTAGGCCATACCTGAAAAAACTGGAACTCGAATCATGCAATTAGATAGGACAAATGTGACAGTAATTAGAGAATTGAAGGATGTGTTGATTCGGATGGCTTCTAAACCACAGTATACACAAGTCATTGATGTAGTGGTAGTCAATATACCTAAGGCCTATGGAATGCTTCTTAGCAAGGACTGGTCAGCAAAATTGAATGGATACTTCTCGACTAATTGGTCTCGTCTCTTGTTGCCTCAGAATGGAAAGGGTGATTTGCTGAGAGTCGATAGGGAAAGATATATGAAGTATGTGGTAAGGGAACTAAATGGTCCCAATGAACCTGTAATTTTTACCAGCTCCATCCTTGGGAACTATAGTTTCAATGTTTATACTACAGAAACCTGTTTTGGAGAGTTTCATGTAGAAACCATTGAAGAAATTTTGACACACACACAGTTGGAAATTCCCTCCCAGAATCCAGCTGATGAGCTATTATGTATTATAGTAGATGATAAGACCAATTTATTAGATAGTAGTTTAATTGATGTAACATTAGATGCAATATTCTGGACACTCTATTTTGATGGTTCTAACTGCCTTAAAGGTGCAGGTGCTAGAAGTGTTCTCATTGACCCACAAGGGAACCAACATATAATGGCTAGCCAGTTGGAGTTCGAATGCAACAACAACATAGTGGAATATGAAGGCCTACTACAAGGCCTGAAGAAAGCCTTTGATATGAATGTGAAAAATCTTAAATTTTTTGGTGATTCACAGATAATCGTAGATCAGGTAAGGAAAGGGATACATTACAATTATCCACACTTGGTGAGGTACCAGCATGAGGTATGGTATTTAATTGATAGATTTGATTCCTTTAATATTACATACATACCTTGAGGCCAAAACCAAGATGCTGATCTGACGGTTAATATGGATGCTAAAATTTTGCCTGATTTTAGATTGAAGAAAAATAAATGTTTTGTTGAATTTATTTTTAGATCGTCCGTCCCTGATAACATCTTGAATTGGCAGATTTTCAAAGATGATGAGCAAATACTTGAGTTCCTACACTGCAAGAAGACATTCAAGAGTGCATCCATTGAGAAAAAGGAGCATGACAATCTTATGAGCGAAAGGGAAGATGAGGAAAAGGATCAACCCAATGTGATTCCAAAATCAATGGTCAGGATGGAGCACGTGTATGACTTGCATGATATATTCAAGAAACCTACTAACTGCAAAACACATAGCTCATCCATGAAGTATGAAATGATGAACCTTGGGACTAAAAAGGACCCAAAAAATGTCAATTTGGGCCTGGGGTGCTCTCCACAAGAAAAGGCTGCATTTGTAAAACTAATTAAAGAATACAAGGATGTCTTTGCTTGGACATATGAAGACCTAAATACCTTTGATACCAGTATTATGCAGCATGTGATCCCTTTGGAAAAGGAGACCAAGCCCTACCAATAAAAGCTGTGTAAGATGCATCCAAGCCTAGAACCATTAGTGAAGAAAGAAATGAACAAGATGTTGGATGCTAAAATCATATTCCAAGTCAGACACACCCGCTGGGTAGCCAACCTCGTGCCAGTGGGAAAGAAAAATCGGGACATCAGGCTGTGTATTGATTTCAGAAACCTGAACAGAGTGTCTCAAAAGGATAACTATCCTGTCCCTTCTATGGAACACATCCTTCAGTGCATTTCTGGGTCTGAAATGTTGTCCCTATTAGATGGGATTTTAGGATATAATCAAGTACTAGTATCTCATGGGGATCAGCTTAAGACAACCTTCAACACCAAATGGGGTACCTACGCATACTGTAAAATACCTTTTGGGCTCATTAATGTGGGTGCCACATTCCAAGAGCTATGGAAATAGCCTTTCGAGGGCTGATGAACAGATCAGTAGTGGTGTACATGGATGACATCATTATGTATTCATATCGCAGGAGGGATCACATTTATCACCTCAAGCAGATGTTTGAAAGATGTTGAAGGTATGGAATTTCTTTGAATCCCAAGAAGAGCATATTTGCAGCCATAGAGGGGAAACTGCTAGGTCATATCCTTTCTAAAGACAAGATTATGATTGAACCTGAAAGAATACAAACCATCATGAGAATATAGCCCCTTGCCAATAAAAAGGCCATGCAATCTTTCTTCGGGAGGATTAATTTCATTAGAAAATTCGTCTCAGGCTTCGCAGAAATAGTGCGCCCCTTACAGTAGATGATGAATAAAGACACTGTGTGTAAATGGAACGATGAAGCCAAGGAAGCATTCTGACGAATCAAGGAAGTCATTGCCGAAGCCCCTGTGCTGGTCAGCCCTAATTTCAGCAAAGGATTCTTCTTATACAACTTTTCTTCCAACCTTTCATATGTTGCAATTCTCGCTCAAAAAAATGATGATGGAAATGAATTCCCATTTCCTATGTGAGTTCAAATCTCCAAGGAGTGTAACTAAATTACCTGGATGTGGAGAAACAAGGTTATGCAGTTTTCAAGAGCGTTAAACATTTTTGCCCTTACTTACTAAAGGCCAACACCAAAGTCATCATGCCCCATCCTGCTCTAAGAGCCCTCTTCGTGCAGAAGAGATGGGTAAATGAAGAGGGAACTGGATAACTACCCTTTAAGAGTTCGACCTGGAGATAAAGCTAGCACTGATAATTCAAGGGTAGGGACTTTGCAGGCTAGTGACAAAAGCCTTAGCAGACCAAAAGGAGGCATATGAAAAATCATGAACGTTGAGCTTGCAATATGCACAAAGGGAACTCAAGGAGGAGCTCTTATGGAGTAACGAAGCGCTAATGTATGAGCGAGAAGCGTTAGAAACCTTTTTGGACCCAGAGTCATGGTACCATGACATACGCTTCTATGTAATGCGGGGTTTGTGTCCTGAAAACATGGATGCATCATAGAGGAGAGCTCTCAGATTAAAATCCAATCTGTATTATTTGGCTGACAACATCTTGTACAGAAAAAATCATGATGGAATCTGGCTGAGGTGTTTAGAGAAAGATGATGCCAACCATGTATTGAAAGAAATGCACGATGGCCCAACAGGTGGTCATTATGGTGGAGAGACCACTGCCCACAAAATATTGAGAGCTGGATATTATTGGCCCACAGTGTTCAAAGACTCGCATGCCTATGCTCACAAATGCAAGGCGTGCCAAACCACCACAGGACGAGAAAGAAAGCCCATTGTTCCCCTCAGGCCTATCATGATTTACCGATCGTTCCAGCAATGGGGCCTAGACGTCATAGGTGAGATCACTCCAAACTCCTCACAGCAGCACAAGTATATACTCACAGCAACTGATTACTTCACTAGATGGACAGAATCCATCCCTCTCTGGAAGGTGAATGAAGATGAGGTAATATCATTCATTGAGAAATTCATTATCAATAGGTATGGCATCCCTGACTATCTCATCTTTGATATCGCTTCTTATTTTTCATCTCTGAGGCTGACTGATTTTGCCAATCATAAGTCAATCCACATAAAATATGCAACAAACTATTATCCCCAGGGAAATGGAGTTGCAGAGTCTTCCAATAAGAACCTTATCTGCATAATCTGCAAGACAGTCGCTGATAACCAGAGGAACTGGCACAATGCCTTGACAAATGCCCTTTGGGCCGATAGGGTCACCCCTAAAGTGGCCTTGGGAAACTCTCCATATTTCCTAGCCTATGGATAGGAAGCCATCTTGCCCCCAAACATTTCCCTTCCATCCTTACAGCTCTCCCAGGCTTCAAGAGGAACCCCTTTAGCCCTGCTTCAAGAAAGGATCGACTAACTGATGAAGCTGGAGGAATTAAGGGATAGAGCCAAAATTAAATTCAAAAATCACCAAATGATTGTATAAAGATTGTTTGATCATCATCTGGTAGGAGATAAAGATTTCCAAGTGGGGGAACTAGTTCTGAAATGGGACAGGCTGAGTGAGCCAAAGGGTAAACACAAAAATTCCAACACCTATGGCTGGGCCCATTCCAAGTCATTGAAAAGATTGGTCAAGGGACTTACATGTTGAAAACATTAAAGGGGGGAACTGAAAAGCTCCCTGTTAATGGCCAGTATTTGAAGAGATACTTCCAGTAGCCAGCGCGTTAGTGGTTGCCCCCTGAGTAGGTTAGAGTTCATTTCATTCTTGTTGTTAGTATAGTTGTATTTCTACCCTTTCCTTTGTTTTCTTCCAAGTCTGTTCTCCTGCTATTTTGAATTACATTACTTTTCAGCCAACTAATTGTAGTCCTCTAGTCTCGTTCTACCTTTCATATTTTCCCTCATTCGCTACTCTCGGCTTTTCTCTGCCTCATTAGATTGTTGATGATTCTGTTGTTCCTAAATCCATCATTTCCCAGCAAAACAAACAAACCTTCTATCAGCCCGTGAGCACTTGAGAATCAGCAGTGGAATGCAAACCGAAACCCCTCATTGGCATCTGTTGGGAACTGTGTGAAATCTGTTGATAACTTGAACATCTGGAGCATGTAGGGGCATCTTTATAAAACAAAAAAATGTGCAACTACAGTTGGACTATCATGGAGGAACGTTGCATTTAAATAAATCCCACTCAGACCTAGCCTATACTTGCTTATAAGGTTTACAGTCATTCTCCATTGGTCCCATTCACCACATTAAATGGTCCAATACTTGTTACTCAAAAGTAAACCTCCTTTCATGGGCTAAGCTCACTGTCTCATACCCGGTGGCAAATCTAATTGTGCTCTAGTCCTTGTGCCTGAAACTGGAAGGACTTATCTAAAAAGAAATGAAATGTCAAGTCCTTGTGCCAATCTGGAAGGACAGGTTGTTTGGGAAGCTGGTTAGAGTAAGGACTGTTGCTAGGCTCAGAGTACTGGTTGACACAGTAAGCCCAACCTTGCTTAAGCAGTTTAAAAATATGGCATGATCCATGACTGCGCCCCATTTAATCAATAAATATAGCACTGAAATTCTCATATAAAGTGCAAGAAAAACATGTCTACATCAAGCTTGATGAGCAATAAAGAGCTGAGGTACACACCTAAACAAGTATGGACAAACCAGTGACGGCCTCAAAGGGACGTTTGAAAGTGGGAAATAGGTAGAGGAAGGTCAATAAACCCCATAATACTACCATTGGATAATTCCTGTCAAAATCATATTAGCAAGTAGAAGCTATTTGTCTCTATCCCCTCTGAAGCAATAATGTTTAAGTGGAACCCATGCTTATCCATCTATATAGTTTGCATTTCAAGTTTATTTTAACATCCTGATGTTATATTGATCTAAAGGTTATTTGGAAGCAAAGATAACTGGTTCGCCCAAAGGTTCACTATTTGTTGTGGCCACACTACCACCCTATTGAAACATGCTTCTGCAGAAAATTTCCAATGGGTTCCCTAGAGGTTTGATTTTTCATATTTTGGAATGATCTGTTTTATGACATGGATATCAACTTCTTGCCGAGTCAAATTTTCAAGGCCTGATGGCTAAGCCATTAAACATACCTCTGCTACATGGATCATTCATGACATAACCTGTCCCTTTATCCTCTCCCTTCATCAGGATCTTTTGATCCTCCCAAACATGCATGGTTCATTGGCGCCCGCACAAACCATAACCCCTATCCTTATCATAATTGTTTGTTGGTTTAAATTGCAAAACCCTTCATAGCATCATTGTCACGTTATAATCCTTTTACACAGGAAACCCTTCGCAAGACACATAACCCTCCCTCTTTCGCTTATCGCACTCAATATGGGCACATAACACATGCCATAAGGGTCGAACCTGACAGCATTACAAACCACAATATATATATATATATATATATATATATATATAGATATATATATGTTGGGTCTGAAAGCTTGTCGCATATCACAATCGACCTAGTATGAGGCCTTTACATAAAGCACGCTGCTGTCTTTGGGACCCAATGGAGTTATTAATCAGAATATATGTGCTATCAGGTCCAGTTCCCAATCGCTCATCGCATATCGGCGGAGCACGAGGGCATACAGTTAGCGGGGAGGTGGAAGCCAGACCTGCCAATGATTATAAAACCAGGCACATTTATTTTTAAATCCACCCCAATGGCCATACGTGGATTTTTCCCATTATCCATGTGTTGTGCGATAAAGCATTAACATCAGGGTTTTCCAAAGGGAAGGGTAACATTGCGGATCCGAAGGGATTTATGGAACTTAACACATATGTGTTTCAAGTCCAGGATCCATTGATTATCACTATCAGCGGGTCAATTCTCTCGCGATCGTCATTCTTTATGTTATAAATGTTTCATGGATGCGAAATTTGTGTTTTTTAAGCATTTTTCAGCATATCTATATATGTGTAACTGATGTTGGATGTCTCTACAGGTGACGACCGAGAGAGGGCAAGCGAAACCTCAGGATGGATGCATAAGATTCAAGTTTGACTCCAAATAAAAGATGCATGCACTGATCCGAAGAGCTTGCCCCATGGATATGTGTATTTGAAGTTCGGGTTCTATGGCATGGCGTTCGTATGTCCAGGTGTTGCCCATGTATTTCCAAAAGACAAAACCACTCTAGATCACATCATGAAGAGATGAAAAATAGTCATCCCCTCTAATCAATAACCATTCAGCGCCCAGGAAATGAAGTGCTCTAATGTCAAGAAATTCCCTTTATGTGTCAGCAGTGACACCGATTGTTTTCATCTATTTCTTTTGATCGACACAATGAAGGAAAGAAGGGGAAGGTGAAGAGGTAGGGAAGATCGAGGGCGAGAGGCTTTCAGCATAAATATTACCTCCGAAAAGGAGAGGGGGATTTTGATTTTCGAGAACAGTAGTGTTGCTTTATTGTGAATGAGGAGGATTGTTTTTGAGGGAAGAAGGAGCCTTTAGTTTCAGACTCATTGTATTGTTTTGGATCAGAGTGTTGTTATTGGCATGAATGTAAATGTGATTTATATTTATGCATATTGATGACTTACAGTTCACTATTAGTCTCGTTAAATTGAATGTGATTCAGTTTCATGGTTACTTTGTGAATGGTCTTTGATTTGAAACTAAATTAAACATCAGTTTCGGTTTTCATTCCATAGAAGAATGTGGATTCCTATATGAGTAATTGGATTGCAATTTAGCTTTAATACAGTCTTGTCCAGCCGTGAATTCAATGATTGATTCATTTGGACTTGAATCTATGCATGATGTTTAACCTTCTTTATCATGCTCCTGTTGAACATATATATGATGTTTAAACCTCTGTATTATGTTCTTGCAGGATATATTAGAGTAGCTAGGACTAGATTAGAGTTGTTAGCAGTATCACAGATAGGATTTAATACATAGAGGTTAGCTATTTCATTTTGTTGATTTGATTGAATTCTTCCTCCCAGAAGCAATCTTTTGACATGTTCAAGAGGTTTACGGTGTCCCTTAAAACCCGTCGGTGCTATCCATTCCAAAAGAAAGTAAGTCTAATTGGGGATTACGATCGGGTTAGTTCCCCTTGCTGGCATAGCGAACATTAGCCATGTCAACACTTTCATATGTCTATGCCTCAGAATCGAGCTCCACTCAGAACCATGATGAGTCTCTCTAGTAGTTGCACAAGTGAAACTAATGGCAGAATAATCAGAATTGTGTGGATGGATAGCTATATGGGTGTTAAATTCACTTTCAGTCAGGATCTAGCCCTATTTTCTCCTAAATTTGTTCTATTTATATATCTACCACATTTATGACACCCTTATTTGGTGAATGCCTTGGCTTCAAATTTCATTGTGGCGTCCAAGCATGCATTTTGTGGGAAGCTCTATGAAGAGCTTAGTTTCTGGCTCCGAGATCTCATTCTTTGGTCAATGAAATTTTGGGTTCGACACTCAAGGTCGTGGGAAGTTCGATGGAAATGGATATCTAGATCTCAAGTAATCTTTGTAGTGCTTGACATCTTCAGTCACAACCAGTTGAGAACTACTTTGTATGAAGGTAACTCTTGGTTCCCTAGGTTTTATTTGGAAACTTTTAGAAGGAAGGGTCTAGTAGGAAACCCCTACGTAATAGGATTTAACTTCAAAGGTTAGATTATTAATTCAATTTTTCTAGCATTGGTACTGATGGGAATGGTTATATATCTTTCCCTTTAAAAATTTTATGGATGTCCTGGACTTGAAAAAAGCCTATTAATTTCATGTATCTTGTCTACCAGACGATTTTCCTCTGAGTTGAGGACCTGAGAAATGTAGAAATTTTGAATAATAAACACTTATTCACAGAGATTATCCCGATTATACACTATTGCGGAATACATGCATAATACATAACCTCCTCTACGTTGATCATCAATTTAACAGCATTAAAAACAATGAAACATCAATAGCATGCACACATTAACACAGTATGTAACCCAGGGAAAGCTTATAGCTGAAAACCCCACACTATCTATATATTAATGATTGAAAACATGTAACAATACATAGTACAATACTCCTCACAAGTATCCAGCACTATCTCCACGTGTTACACACAAAAATAGCTCAGATCTGAATAAGTCACAGATTCAAATCTTCACCATTGTTTTGCCTGCCTCTATCGCACACAATACCATGTGAAAATCACTCACCCTAGAAATCACGTGAGCATAGGCTATTTCACTGGGCATATACTATACAATTCTCATGGGCATACTCAATCCTTTGATTGTGCAAGATCTCATGCACAACTATAGTCATAATTGATAGCAATGTCAACCTCTAACACCTGTATCCACTGAACTGTACATGCACTGAGTTAACTGATGTATTCTTCAGTTGCATTATGAGTTAATAATTAGTGAATTAATTTAATCAATTAGTTCACATCACTCATCACTAGTCTATTTATAGTTAGACTAATTACAACTAGTTTAACAAAGTCAAACTGAACACAACTCCATCAACTCCACATCCAACTCCACAGAACTCACATGCATGAGTTCTAACTGATGTCATGCATGCAATAGCTCAACTGACCCACAAAGAAAAGCGTATTTCCTTCTGACAGCTACATGTGCCACATCTATAGCTCAAACTGAAGTGTTCCAAGAGGATAAGATAAAGTTTATAATCTAAATATTATTATGAGACAATAATATTTGACTTTTCTATTTTTAACCTAGCAGTCTAAAAATAGACTTTGATCACTCCTGCTGTGAACCAGAAATAGAAGTCCATCTATTTTTCCTAACATGACCAATCATCCATAAACAACATCCTGCAACTCATAGACCATGATCCATATGTCTAAAAATAGACATAGTCTAAAAATAGACTTTGCGCCATAATTTGCCTGCGGGCCCACTTAGTGAAGGCGACTCCTTTCCACTAAGTTCCATCATCTTGTTGCATTCTCAACAAGAAAATTATACTTTGATAAATATGGTTCATTGTATAACTGGGCCATTTTTAGGTGTGACTCTCCAATTCAGCCTCTTGTATCTATTTTTGGGAATTGCCTTGTTATCTCCTCAGGGTGGCTAGGCTCCCTCTTTTATGAAGCTTGTTTCATGCAACCGCCCAACTAGTTTATCAGTATGAACTTTCTGTCTAATTCCGAGTCTTCTTCTGCTGATAGCCCTTGCTCCCATTTCCTTTCTGCTCATGAATCTCTGCAAAAAACATGATTACGATGTGTAGGTCAAATTCTACTATATGTATCACTCTAATATTGAGCATGTTAACAAAATTTTGGCTCTCCAATAATAGATTTCAAGGTTGGAAGATGAGGTGGATGCTCTCAGGGTTATTATAATGGACCTCAAGCTCAATAAATATGCTCCTTTAGGTCAAGATCGAATTTTGGAAGGTATTTGAAAGCAAGGTATCGACCTCAATAGGCTAGTAACTGAAAGTGAATAACTAATATGCATACTGCTCATTTCTAGTGTCCTTTTGATCCTTTTCAAATTTTGTAATCCTTCTGATCAATGTATTGTCCCTATATTTATGTGTCGGTTCTGAAACTGTAATGAGGCAACAACCTTGTAATGGTCTATAGTTATGTAATGGGTCTTTTTTCAAAATTTCCTTGAGACAGTTCTGAAAAATGGCATTGCAATCACCATGTATTTGTTGCGAATGGACACGGATTTAATACAATGATACTCATTTTTGTTTATAAAAAAATAGGAATTTTAAAATTTGTAAGTATGTATTGGAAGGTGGGGTCAACAGAAGCACTTTTAGGGGTATTTTTCAATATCTATGAAAAATAGGGGTTTATTAATATCCTACGAATGAATGTGCTATGACACAATTTCACAAAGTGAATCCCTGGTGGGAGAAACCCTATTGATTACATAGGATCACTCAACCTTGCCAATAGTGAGATATCAAAAATCACATGAAAATAAAAGAAAGTGAGTAGTTCTAGGAATCTGATCCACTCACATTTATCAAGCAAGAAAAAACTTTCCTCAACATCAAAATTAGAAGAATGATCACTTCATCCACGTAAAAATGAGGTTAAAACCTTTAAAAACAAGATGTGTGCAATTAAGCAATAAGCATTTTGTTTTTTTGACTTAAATACACATGAAGAAACATGTAAATGAACTCATTAATAAATTTCTACACTTCAAGTTACTTCCCTTAGCCTTCAACTTCATGGAACAAATTAGAATGTCATCCCTTTGATTTTATCTATCTTTTGTTCTTTTATAGTGGAGTGATTCAATTAGAAAATCACTCTTTTGAGGTAATTTCTCCAAGTTTCTGAGAAATAATCTACAACAAAAGTGAGCATGAGACGTGGAAAGAAAAATCCAATGAACGTTATTTACAAGCTTATTTCACAACAAGTTTCAAATAATAACAATTTTTTTAACGTAAACTTTATAAGGCTCATGATAAAGGGATGGAAGGAGTTTTATAGTAGTATTTTTCTTTTCCATTAAACTCAAAGCTTAAAACTACCAAGCACATTAGAATGTAAGAAATAAACTATAAGTACTTCTTTAACTTAAATAAAGAACATGCCATTAAATTCATAGATATTTTTGTATACTTCTTTCCTTATATTTTTTCAAAGGCACAACTAAAACAACAATATATGATTCACATTTCTCTTGCTTCAACAAATGGAAAATAAATCCCATTTCTTGTTCTCCTTCAAATATGGTAAGGGTTCCTAGGACATTGATCCATTTTCATCTTCGTTTTCTCTCCATTTCTCACCGCTTTTTGAAAAGAAAAACATAAAAAATCATTTTTAAATAAAAAATCAATAGCCCCAAGATTCAAATGCATAAACTTTTGACTCTACTCCTAAAAACTTACCAACAAATGGGTTTGTTCTTCATAATTTCCCACTGAAAGGTCCAAGTTATCATTAAATCCTTTGAATTGCAAATATATTTTAAGAGGGAATACATTGTTTCTCTTTGCCCATGGTAAGTAAATTAGAAGTGTGTAATCTTACAAAAGTGTCATGTTCCCATTTTTATCCCTTTAGAGATTGTAATAAATTATGTTTAGTAATGTTTTATTTTGGATTAATGTGCCAAGTTGAACCAGATAAATCAAAACAATGCATACTTATTTTATTTTAATTAGTAAAGATTTCAAAACAACTGATTGAGGCAAGGGTGCCTACATGAACCATGATACCACAAGTGGAGAAAATGACGGATATTTATGGTTCACATTATAAATAATTCCAAGCCATTCTTGTCAAAACCATTTTGTTTATTTTTGAATTTGAAAACACCCTCCTCCCTTTTCCCTCTTGCCCAAATAATTAAATGAGAATACTGGGTTGGCTGAAGTGTCTCCTCATGTAGTTATTGAACATGACATGGTAGTCGAGAAGTTCTACTTAGTAGAAAATGAAAGGCATACACTGAGTAGAATTTTCTTACGTAATTGTTGATAACCCAGAGTTGCATTAGGAAGAAGAAAAATCAAGATTTGAGAGGGAAACACCTGAGTGGGAGTGGGGATGTGATTTTTTTCTTGTAGAAAGGAGAGCTAAGAGAGAATTGGATGTGAGATGAACTTCTTGCTAAGTGAAAATAGTGAATAACTACTAATTTGAGGCTTAAAAATTTACATGGGAGGCCTTCATGTATTTTTGGAATGCATGAAAATGTTTTAAGGCCTTGCTAGGCACATGATAAGTATTGAAGGATGATTTCCCTAAGGGATTATGGAGCAATAAAGGGTATTATTATGAAAAAATGGTACACTAATTTTTTCACAGTAGAAGGCATTGAGAGTCGTAAGCAACATGTACAAAGGACACATTTTGAGTTGTAAACATTATGAAAAGAAAAAATTAAAAGGTTTTCCTCAAGTTGGTTTAATAAATCAGCCCTCGTGGGTGCTCTAGTGAAATTTTAATGCACCCTCACGACTTTTTCTTCGATAGCCATGAGGTTCATAGGAAGTACAATTAGCATGTTGGGAGACACACTTTCTTGAAGAACACTCCATATCTTAACATGACAAGGCTCACCATTCAAGCCTTGACGCTCAAGAAGCTTTAATTGAAAGAAAATGATAGCTTTCATCTCATTTATGAGCCAAACAACCTCATTGATGAGCCAAAGGAGAAAGAGTATGTCTACAATTTATATAAATGCAACAGTATGGAGAGCGTAAACAAAAGGGAAGAAGTTGTGCATTGTTATGATGCCAAAATTTCTCCAAAGAAATCAAGCATACCAATGCTAAGATGATTCCACCATTGAGAGAGTTTTATTTACTTCTTTGAGAGAGAAAGAGCTTGTAAAAGAGATTGAGAAGGGGAAATCCTTGATGAGAGCTATTGAGAACCATTGGTCAAGTAACTCTCTTCAAGTGTCTTTGAAATTTATTTGTAAATCTTCCACTACCAACAATCAATAAAGAGGACCTGTTTTCCCATTACATTGTTGATTTGTTTTGCTTCATTTTCTTGTACCAAGTTTTTTAGTTTAGTTTTGATTTAGTCTTTTTCATGCATTGTTTTCATTTAATTCAATGTTTTTTGGGTCCATATTTGATCAATAACATCATTCATTGTTTTTATACCTTCTTGTAGGATGAAATTAACTACAAGATAAGTGGATTTGGGACTCATATGCTACCAAATACACCATACAAAATGGTGACTACACTTGGTTACCTTCTTTGACCTAATTATTTTTTTTGTAGGCCTTTTCTCACTATTGTTCCATTTGATTTTAGTCACATGTTTTTTTTTAATCTTTGCAGGTCTCCATTAGACATGTCTGTAGCCTAAAAGCCCCCCTTTTCAAATTTTCAGGCCACCCTTGCAACTTTTGCAGAAGCAATCACACAAGTCGTGATTGTGTAGAACATAACCGATGAGACACACAAAGAACCATAATTCTCATTGTAATTTCCTTTTCCTAAGTGTTTTTGTAACCTTTAGTGACCTACCTACACTCTTGCAATTTTTTACAGTTAAGATAGGCTTCAATTTTACTTTGCTATCCATCATAAATGGAGTAATTTTTCTTATCCTTTACTTTAAAACTTTGTATGTTATGACTAGGTGTAGTGTGACCAAGAATAAGAGTAGGATATCCCTCCCTTGCACCCCTATGGCGAACTTGTGGGGGCGTTCGAAAATGTTCTAATATACTACCTAACATCTCCCTTTCAATTGAAAAATTACACATAACTTAACTAGAAAAGAAGTGACCCTAATCCGCACATCTTTTACTTGTTTTGGCAATCAATTTATTTTTTGGGATTGGGAGTTGGTGTTAGCAAGAAAGAGGGTAGGGTTTATCTACCTTGCACCCTTGTGCAAAACCTGTGGAAGAATCTAAAAGTTTCTCATAGCACTAATTTTTCCATCTCCCTGTATACTCATTTAGCATAATTAGGAAATGTAAGTGGCCCATTATCCACACATGTTCTTATTGGTTGCAAGGCACAACATAACATAGTGTAATTAGGGAAATTTGTTACTAATCATCACATATCCAAATTGTTACAATTCAAACACTTTGTATGTTCACCATTCACCTTACACACACCATCACATCACACACTAAAACTTGATGCAAAGGGTATGCTATTTTGCAATCTTTGTACTTTATTTTGTTGAATTTACATTTTGGCACACCCTCAACAAAGAAAGACTCTTTAAAATCAACCTTAACCTGAACTAATTAAATTCCCCATAGAGGTCACAAAATAATTTATAGGTTAGGTTAGGTGAGGACCACCAGGGTAGGCATCCCATAAGTTGTCATGGTTGTTTTTCATCAAAAAACATAGAAGTTGTCTTTTTAGGGAGCTTTCAAATCTACACTATCCAGTGACAAAAATGGGAAGAAACCTATGAAGGGGCAAGGCCTAGATGGTGGATTATCACGACCCACTTTGTTGTCACCCAACACTTGGTAGGGATCTGGGTCTGAAGTTGACAAGTAGAAGATGAGATTCACTCATTCTCACTAGGCGTAGGTAGCTTAGTGGCCAAAAGCTTAGGGAATCTTTCCCTATATATGGTGAGTCCAAGAGCTCTTTCACCTAGAGGTGATTTCGATTAGGCTACGGGAAGCATCTCTAGTAATTTTGACATGTGGCCCCAATACCCATCATTATAACCCTCTTCCATACCTTGGTTGGTTTTTTAGCTGCTAGAAGCATCACCAGTACTTACGGGATGTGGCCCCAGTACCCTTGTAAAATCCCTCACAAGGCCCAATTATTTATTGAGCATAAGGACACAAATTCTTTTAGGATTTTTTATCATATGCAAAACATCTCAAACCATTTTGTTGATTTTTTCACACATTATAATGTCTAAATGGAAAATTAACCATTTATTTCTCACTTTGTCTCATGTATGTGAAACATTTGGTTTTCTAAAAAATCCACCTCGCAATATTTTCTACACTTCCTATATAAACATAGGGGACCCTAGGGGTAATTGACACTTTAACCACCTACAATACCTCCCACCCTTGCTGCGAGGAGTGTCTGGTCTCTCACCATTTTGCCAAAGAAGATAACATCCATCTACCTTGTTTGGCACTTCCATTCTTGGTGCTACTTTGTTTGGATTTGGTTCCTCTCAAGGTACCCCTAGCACCAAGGTAACATAGGGGGGTGAGCCTGCCAACCATATCATGACCTTGAATTTATGGTGTTCCTCCAAGAACATCATTGAGGGCTTAGTTTTTACTACGAATATTTCAATGCACCCTCATGGTACCTACCACGAAATGGTATGTTAGCGAGGTTGGAGGCCCACATAGAACCTTTGAGTCTACCTCCACCCATATTTCATATCATGTTCATGAATGGTGGAAGCATAATAGTATTTGTAAATTGGACATAATAGCCCCTCTCCTTCTATATTTCTTCCTTAAATCAAATTTTCACATCATTGCAAAAGATATCACAACTGCCTTGCTGCAAATAGAGGAAGAAGTTATCAACAAAGCACAACAATTTGAGCTTATTTACATGTAATCAAGGTACCTCAACTTTTTTATCCCTGATGCTCCTCACTTGTAGTCCTTTACTAAAGATAAACTAAGGGCATCAAATGTTGTTGATGGGTTGATTGTGACTCTTACTCAAACTCAACCAGGGAATTCCCTCCCATACCTTGGAACTGCTTATGGTACTCAACCATGATTCCAACCATTCAATGGGACAACTTCAGCACCAACACCATTGAATGTTGGATATTATCAAAACCAACTTGCACCTCCTCAAAACCTTCCCATGCAAGGGAATCAACACCCAATATGCACTTCAGAAGGCATGTCAACCTACCAATCCAATCACACAAACCCTAATAAAGGGAATCCCTATTTTCCTATCCTACCACCATAATAGAATAACACCCCTCCTCAGTAGAATGCAGGGGTTAATTTTGTTTAAACTTCATTCCCCTAGCAACAACAGTGATTTGAATAACTCAACACTACAAACCCAACTAATACTAATAAAAAGAAAGGGAAGAATAAAAAGAAAGGAAACCAAGGATAAGGGGGCAACCCAAAACAACAAAAATAACTGAATGCATTGACTGGGGCCAATCCTCTAAACCAAAACCAAAATTAGAACCAGGATATGAATAATCCACATAAAAAAAAACATTGGTCTTTGAAATAATCACTCTTATTCCATTTGCAGATATTATAGGCACTATACACTTCGTTTCCCTCAACTCCCAGAATTGATATGCATGAGAGAGATAGGGGCAAGTGGATAAAATAAACAATAGGTTGTAATGAAAAATACATTTCCTCATCAAGGAGTGGTAGCTATGTAGCATGAGTCTAGCCCTCCCCAATATCAAAACCAAATAGGGGGAAGTTCTAATGACACCTCTAGTTGTGACATCTACATGCAAGGAACAAATATCTTGCTCCAAACACGAAGTCACAATTATGGAACCACTATAGAACCTAATATCTCAACATTAACAATACCCATTACCAATATTGGTGTTATGTTCCTATACCAATAGGTGTCATATATCATGATTGACTTGGTTTAGTTCTAAAATATGTACATACCTTTGCTTGTTGTAAATGTTTTCCATATTTGTAAAAAATCAAAAAATTGAAAAATGTAAAGAGGGTATGCCCTAAAAGAAAAATCAAAGGGCAAAAAGAATAAAGAAAAGGTCAAAAAATGAAAGAAAATGAACCCCAAGAAAAATAAGAAAGACCATGAAAGTGTGCAAGTCCAAATGCCACTGCTATTTTACTTTTTGTATAATAAAGATTGTGTGTAACTTGTTACTTATGCCACAATCCATGGTAACCAAATAGTTTAATCTTGGTTATTCCTTGGATGTAATAAGGTTAGACTTAGATAGATTTCCATTGTAAAATAAAAGAAAAGTTTGATAAGGGTTTGCCAGTTTAACTTCACCCTAATAAAAGAAGTAAAAATGGTAGGATGTGTAAGTGGGTAAGTAGATGATTGGTTGCAGAATTATGTATGATGAATGGTTAAGTTAAAAGCTCAAATCTTTTTCTTTCATCACTTTGACAAAGTATGGATGACAATGAAGACATTTAAATTAGAGACAAAAGTCAAACTAATTAACCTCGTCACTCATTTTTCCCTAAATTTTACTAATTCCCCATAAGTATTAAAGGCACCAACAACTTGAAAGTTAAAGGGGCTCAGAGCATTTCTCTAACTTCTGGAGGGACCGGACCCTCGGCCCAATAACTTGCAAGGCCTAAGTGCTAAAGCCCCTTCATCAAAATTCACTCCTTCCATAAATCACTCATCTCCTTCAAATGCTTTTCCTAAGTAAAATCACTATTTTACTTAGGAAAAATAAAGGTTCTTTATAAAACCCCCCAAACACATTTTAGCCTAAGTTATAATGTTGGATGATGAATATATTTTCAGAGACATTTACTTAGCGCATTTTATTTTTCCATAAATCATATTAACTTTTAATTTTATTATTATTTAACTCCCAAAACATTTTTACCCTTTCTCGTATTATTAATAAAACCCCATAATAAATAAATATCCCGCCCCATGGTTTGTAAAATAAATCATAATAAAAGTTAATTGAGTCAGATTAATTAATCGAACTGTGATTAGTTAAGAACCAAACCCCCATCGTGTTAAAGAGGGATTAATTAATCACCTAGATTAGTTAAAAGGCCTCTCTGCCAATCATATCACCCCCGATGTAATTAAATTCATTTTAATTATAAATGGGCCCCTCCATTAACTCCCTGCCACTTCCCGTTGCCGACTACTGTCTGATCAACCTCCCCACATCCAACAGCTCTCACCCATATCGCATAGACCTTTGGGCCAAACATTAACCGCGCGATACGAGCGGTTTTGACTTTTCACCGGTGCTATGTGTCACTCAATCTATGGCATCACGCGACCCTCCGCCAAAACCACCAACCTCCCAAAGGCAGTGCGATGAAAACCATTACCACTCCTGTTTACCGCCTCCACTAAATGACAAAGTGTCCCATCAATCAGTTGCCGCCAACTGTCATTTTCATTCACTCGCCAAAAATTATTGACTTCGTGCATAAAAACAAAAATGTTCATTGTTTTCCCTTTTTTCCCAAGAAAGTGACTTTTGCCTTCCATGCATGCACAGAGTACGTCCAGTCCAGCAACTGACTTCCAACCATCAACCGCCATCAGTTGCTGAACTCCAAACCACTGTGGACTACTGTGCACACCCTGAAAAGCCTTCACTATAGCCATTTGTCCAGACAGTTGACCAAAAACAGGTATTTACCGCATTTCCCTCTTAGAAACCCTATTTTTGTATTGTTCCACTAAATTGATCTAAACCCAAATTATTCAGTACAATTAAGCTATTTTCTTAGTCCCCAGAGTTCCCCAAGCACTTGTTTTTCCTGAAATTCCTAGAAAAACCCCCAACTTTCTTCCTTGGAAACACAAGAACCAAGGATGAAAGCTCCTGTTGTCCTAAACGTTGCTCCAATCACTACTCCCCACAGGGATTTGGACTACCTCCCCTTGGCCGATAAATATTTTCAAATCAAAGACCTTACTTTTGATTACAACCCCTTGAAATTCTACTGCAGGTACCAAGACAATTACTTGAACCACTCTAATAACATAGGTCTTTGGGAATAAAATCTACCGAAGTACCAATTCCCTTTCATTCACATTTTCCTAGATATTGTCCACCAATGCCATGCAAATTACAACCCCAATTTAAGAGTTGTAATGTCCCCGGACCAAAGAATCATTTTCACCATTACAGCGAAGTCTATTAATGAGATGTTGCAATTACAGCTTGACGAGAACCTCACTCCCCTTTCCATTGCAGAATTACTTGAGAAATCTACCAAGATGTCTAGTTCTGAAATTAGTAAAGTTTGTTAGACTTTCATTGATGAGAAGCAGATGCCAAAATACCCTCCTCCTACATGTCATGCTTTTTCACTGATTTGGGCAAAGATATTGTTACCATGATTGCTTGCATTATGGGTTTCACCACCAGTGAGTATGTAGATAAATTGACCTTAGCCTTCATGACTATTTTTACCCCTGGTCAACCTCCTGTAGCCAAATTTGACTATGCCACATTCATTACAGACAAGATACATGACCAATTCATGAGATTAGAGAATGAGAGAGTCTTTAAATATTCCTCAGTCTTGTATCATCTTTTTCTTTACTACCAGTTTGATAAATTACCTTTCTCTGTCCAAAAACTTGACACCAGAGGGAAACCTAGGTCTGTTGTCTTCTGGACTTCAATTTTTTACTATTCAACTTCTTCCCCTTATTCTTATACAGATTTTATTGATCAATTTGTCCATCCTGTAACTACCGTGTTGATAGGAAGTCTCCCCCTAGAATCAGTGATGATATCAAAAGAATTCTTCAATTATCCAAGCAATACAAGGTTGGTGACTGGTACTTATACCAAAACCATACCGAGAACAGAGTTTATGGGTGTGAATTGCCTCCCTACAAATTGCCCAAATATGTCCCCATGAGATTTTTTGCCCTAGAGTACTACAGGAAAATTATAAACTCTGATAAAATCCACTTTATGAAAGCTAAGAAGAAAGATCGGTTGAGGATAAAGGATCACCTAGGACCATTTGCTTGTAACCACAGAAAATCAGGGAAAACAGCAAAAGAAATCCTTGAAATAATGAGACTAAAAAAGAGTTTCATCTGGCCTTATGATCCTCACAACTTCATCAGTGATAGAAGACAAAAGCATAAGCTATCCCCCCTACATTCATCTAGAATTCCAGAGATAGAACAATATGCAAATCGAAATGAATGGGTGGAGGGAACACTTATAGAACCAGATAGCACACAAGTTGAAGTAGAGAATGTTATGAAATATTTAGAAAAAATACTTGATCTAGATTCCTTTGAACAGGTTCCTGCAGAATCTTCACAGAGACCAGCACAGGAGCCAAGCGCACAGTCATCAGGGAAACCAGAGACTTCAGAACTGAGGAAAGATTTAGGGTCACAGAGCATTTCTGAGGAATTGACCCAAACTGAAACAAACATGGGCAATCCTCCAGTATTGAAGACTCCTCTCAATGAGGAACAAAATCAAAAAAGAAGCAGGAGTGAGGCCAGTCCCTCAACAGTGCCACTGGACCAAGTATATGTCAAAAGGACAAGATTGAATCCTCTGTCCAAGCAGGAATATGAAGAAACAAGAAGTGACACAGTACAAACTACAGTAGCAAGAGAGACACCATCTACCTCCCAAACTCAAGCATTAAGCAGGCAACCAAGTGTGGAAGTGTCATCATTCAGAGCAGTTTCAGAGCAAAGTCGGGATTTGAAGGAAAGGTACAAAGAGATCAAGAGTAGGAATGAGCAGCTCAGAGCTCAAACCTATGCCAAATATATGAAAATGGCTCCCACAAATCAGACAAGGTTGATGTCAGCTTTTGACATCAAAGAGGGAAAAATGCAGATGAGCTTCTTGAAGCTAATAGTACAATAGCCAAAGTCCATGGATGATTATTTGAAAACAAATTTTGAAGTTCTTGCTAAAGATATCCACCCAATTGATCAAATTGAACTCCACAAGAAAACGGGTGAGATGGTCTATTCCACTTTAACTAGTAAAGCCATCATTGCACATCAGTTGCAAAATTCTTTAAGCAATACTACAGCATAATTACAATTAGAAAAAGCCTCTTCTTAGGCTAAGAACACTAGAATAAAGTCATTAGAGGACCTACTGATTGAGTTGGGTCATAATCCCAAAGATGTTAAGGTAGTTGAGAATTTGATAAAAAAGAAGAATGAAGATATTGCTGCACTCAGAAAACAACTCAAGCTCCCTCCCCTCATACATCCAAAAAATACAGAAGTCATTGAGAAACAGAATGAGGAGGAACTTATGGAATTGGTCCTTAATTTAAACGGACAACTGAAAGAAACAGAACAAGAGTTGGAAAAATCTTTGTAGTCTAAACAAGGTGAGTCAACCACCATGCCTTAGACTGCAGTACCCATGGTTTCTACAGCAGTGCCATCTAATATTGCAGCAACTTTGGCACCCAACATTCCCCTAACAATAGCTCTTCCGATAACAGTAGCAGCAGGCACTTTTGAAACAACAACAACTTCAACACAGCAAATAGAGGACTTAATCAAATCCATGGAAGAAATGAAAATCCAAGCAACTGAGATATAGAAATTAAAAGAAAAGGTTGTTAGCTTGGAGTACAATTATGATATATCACAGATAAACTAATTGAAGAGGAGAGAAAGAACAGAAGGATGACTGACAAAATAAAAACATTAGAGAAGGACTTAGCATTTGAAAAGCCCTTAAGAGATATCAGAGAGATTTTATGGACCAAAATCATTAATTCCATTAATGATATTTGGTCTTCTATTCAGATTATCTTTGAACAAATTGATTTAATGAAACTAGCTACAGAGGCTATACAAAATATCAGAGAAGAAATGGGAGAGAAATCTGAAGAGGTGTTGTGGCCAGCAGCAACCCCCATTCTTATTTAGTGTTATCCCAAAATACTAAATAAGTGGGGGCCCTTAGTCAAAAAATTTAAAAATCAATAAGTACTTGAATTTCCTTTTTCAATAAAACTTACCATCATAAGCTTAGGAGAATATCCTCGAAAAAATCTAAAAAGCCTAAGTTTTAAGATAAAGTAGGATTATTCCTTAGGAAATATTGCATCACAAAAAGGTAATGAATACCTCCTTGCAAGCCGAATTCTAAGATCGCAAGATCGCGATGCAAAACTTCACATTAAGAAAACATTTATCGCATCGCATGTCTAAAGAACCACCTACACTGAAAAACTTTAAACTGTCGATATGCGATGGCGCATATCGCAAATTGCATTTCGCAGAAAATAGATTAAAAAAATTTTCATATGCCACACTCCTGCGATATTGCGATATTGCGATTTTGCGATGGAGCGGAAAAACGATAATGTGATAATGCAATATAGCGAGCTAGCAATCTTGCGATGTTGCGATCTACGATATTGCGAAGCAAATCGCAAAATCGTTTCATCGCAGATAATTCAGGCTCGTTGTTCAAAAAGAAGTGTTTTCCATAAACCGACAACTAGTTATGCGCTTTAATGCTAATTAATGATTTAGTTTCCAATCATTAATGCAATATGGTTTTGTGCTTATCAAAAAGTCATTTCACGTAAGGTGGTATATTTTATACGTCTTCGGCATTTAAAACTTTCCCATCACCTTTCCTTATCATTATTCTCACTTCACTTGTAAATTGCAGGAACAAAGAACAGAGAACGATACAAAGCAGTATGCAGGATACCATGGGAAAGAAAGGCAAAGCCCCAAGCTCTGAAGAGAAAGAAATGGCACCCTTATATACAGACACTGCCTGTAACAGAGACGTTGGTATTGCTACTTGGGAGGGCATGTATAGTCTACTTGAGGAAGAAAATCCCAGAGTGATGTAGGTTGAGGCTACTGCAGGCTCACATAGTTCTTCTGAGGCATCCATTACAGAGCTAGCTTGTTTGTTCTTACACAGGATAGCGGCGAGGCCCAAAATTCTTCCATACATGGACATGATTAAATGGATACCGGACAACACTGATATCAGAAATAGACAGTTTAGACTCAGGGTCAAGAGCTTAGTGAAGCATTATTTTCAAAAAATTTGAGCTTTATATCCGCTAAAATAAAACGCACCAAGGAAGCCCGGATCAAGAAACGGAGGCAGTTTCCGATGTGCAATTAGCATAGCGCTAATCATGCATCGCTCGGCAAAACTTCTTAAAAAGGAAAGCTTCTAATTGCTTAGTCACCTGTAAGCCCAGAAATTTGGAAGAAAGCAACGCTAGAGGTAAAAAGTAAAACTTGAATCCTAAAACCAGTAGTAATTGTCTGAACCATCTTCAATATGGTATGTACATATGAACAACAATTGCAAACAGACTGAAGACAAAAGGCCCAAGAAAAGGCAGAATCAATCCAAAGGTTAACTAAATTAAATTGCGATTATTACTGGGCATACTTGGTAAAACCACACAGCCAGTTCATGACGCTCAAGTGTATCATCAATTCTGCCGAGAAGATGGCACCAACTCTTGCCGATTCTGTTTTTGCAGCACAGCTAAAATCGAAAGTCGGCCAACCAACTCTTCTCAAACAAATGCTGAATGCTTGCGACTTCAAGGACCAGATACAGAAATAGTTAGTAATTTTAGTTTTAGATTCAGTTTTAGTTTTAAATTTTGTTTTATTTTTGGCCAAAATGAGGACGGTCATTTAAACCGCATCCTACATTTTTGTAATAAGTTATTTTTAGATTTAGTTAGTAGTATTTAAACCCTTCTCATGCATTTAGAGAAGGGTCCTAAAATTTATCAATAACTTATCCCCAGAACATGCACTTTTGTACCCTCTGAGGAGGTTTTGATGAATGAATGGAACAGGATTTATTGATATCTGTATTTAATATCTGCTACTGATGTTGCACTTCTGTACTCTTATTGGATTTTGGATTACAAAGAGATAAATCATTATCGCTTGAAGTTCATGCGTAGAACTAGTTATAAATGGTACTTCTATCTCTTAACTATTTTTGCCTTTGTGTTAAAGTGATATTCAAGTTCAGTTGTTTATATATTGATGCGTGAAAGCTTGAGTTATCATTTGGCACTTTTGTATGGTGATAGCTATTTATTTATGCTTAATGTATGAGTAGCTTATTATGCGATATGTTTTTCACAACTGTTTCGTCTAGCTTTTTATACGGAGTGGTTCATCTTCATTGAATTCTTTTCTCATAACAGTTGAATGATCTTTATTACCAATTGTTATTTGAAATCATTTTAGATCGCATAACGGAATGATTACACCCCGAGTTAGTGTAGACTTAGATATTTCTGCGTATTAGAATACAATTGCATGTTATTTGATTAGAGTTAGAATTAGAGCATCTCACTTTGGAACTTTTAGAAGGGAAATATCAATTCTTCAGACACACACACATAAATTGGGAAACTGGTCCCATATCCCCAGTCGAACCCACTATACCAAACGGAAAAGGAGCTGCTAACGAAGGTCCAGACCGAGTGGGTACCCCCTTGTTGTAGACCCGATTTTGAGGGCTTCAACATATTTGGCGCTAGAAGGAGGGCCCCGAACTATGAATGGCAAGTAAGTCTAAATCTAAATACCATTCTGAGAGTAAATCGCCCTCACCATCTCCCCCGACTTGTCCATTGCATTTAGAATCTTTAAATCTAGAGCCAGAAATTGCAGGAGCAATAGCCGCTACTACAAACCCTAACATTTCAAAACAATCCACTATTGAACTTCCTGACGTTGAATCTTTGATTCACAAACTTCAGCGATTTTCAATATCTCCTCAAAAATCTGATAAATCTCAAGGCAGCGTGACTTCGCAATATAACCCTGCTCATCCTCTTACCAGATTAAAGAGCGAAAAATTTGGCGTTCAGCCAACCAAGTTACCTCTACCTACAAGGAAGAGAGCAAGGAAATCTCCTAAAGGGTCTGATAGCGAGACTCTTTCCTCATCATCATCCATCTCAACCTCTCCAACGCGAAGTCAACCATCCACTCCTCCACTTCATATCATTGTCCACATAGAAAATTTTAGGGGCGAATGTTCACCCTTTGGCGAAATTAAGGGGTTTTAATTTTTAGTGGGTGAATATTTTGTATCATAGTACATTTTTACAAATCACCTCAAATAGCCCACCTTATTTTAAGGGAGAGGGTAAAAAAGGTAAATTTAGCCCTTGAAATTAAGAGTTACAACCTTCCATTTTCCCATTTTCAAGAATAGGTTTTATTTAAGTGAATCCATTCACCCATTTTCAAGAATAGGTTTTATTTAAGTGAATCCTATGGGCCAAAGGCCCAAATACCATATTTATAAAAGAGGTATGGTAAATTAATAAAAGTATAAATAAATGAGAGGTATGGTAAATAAATAAAACATTTTTTATATTTACTCCATAAGTCACCTTATATACATGCAAGGGTGTAAACAAATAAAAATATAAGTAAAGTGGAGGTATGGTAAATAAATAAAAATATAAATAAACTAGATGCATGGTAAATAAATAAAACCTCTTTTTATATTTAGTCCATAACCCTCGTTCTATTTATGAAGGCTCAAGAAAGAGGTTTTATTTAAGTGAATACTATGGCCAAATACCATATTTGTAAAAGAGGTACGGTAAATTAATAAAAATATAAATAAATGAGAGGTATGGTAAACAAATAAAACATTTTTTTATATTTACTCCATAAGTCACCTTATATTTACGAACACTCAAAAAATGTGTTATATTTAGGTGAAACCTATGGGCAAAATACTATGGGACAAATACCATGGACTAGATTGTTATTAATACCATGCAAAAAAACATTATTAACCCTAATATTAGTATTAATATAAAATAAAAATGGCACATGGTATTGACCCATGGTATTCACCTGAATGTAGCCTATTTAAATGGGGGAATTAAACTAGCATAGATCCATCTTTACTCTGGATCTACTAACCCCCGAGAGGTATCAAATATCGTGATATGCAAACTGGCATAGAGTGAAAAAATATTTGATCCGATCAAGATTAAAAATGGATGTTGTAATTTAATGTATGTTAAACATTTTAGCTTGGTTAAAATAAAAAATAAAATAAAAATCAACTATTAATTTTATTAATTTTTATAAATTACTAATAGTAATTTTTAAGCTCCAGGTTTATGATAATCCATGGTATTGACCCATGGTAATACCATGGTATTCATGTGAGCATAGACTATTTAAAGGGGAAATTCTATCATCTTAGATCCATCTTAATTCTGGGTCTACCAAGTGCTCAGAGGGATTAAGAGTGGTAGATGTGGAGTTAAGATGGATATAGGTTGGTTTTAATGATAATGAAGATATTAAATAGACTTAGGAAATTATATTGTAAAAACATCTTAAGGTGAATGGTTAAAGAATAGACATTGGACACGTATATTTGTATACTTCTGTTTTAAACTGAAACAAATCCAAGGCTAAAAGGAATGGATTGATTGCACTAGTCATCCTTCTATAACTTTCCAACATATGCTGGAGTAAACAGATTGTAATTTGGGTAATTTTTCTAATTGCAAACAAGAACATACTTGTGTATTGGCAGGGTGGTTACGAGGTCCCTAGAAGTGATGAATTTGAATTTTTCTTAGTTTATATATAGTATTAGGTTTTTTCTCATGCTTTCTATGAATGGCACGGGTGAATTTTATCCTACACCCACTAGGTTATCAATATGTAATTTTGGTAATTTTGATTTCAAAAGATATTTTAAAGAAATGCAATGATTTCATTTGTGTATTCAATAAACACGAGATTTTATAATTGAGTAAAATATTTTCCATGCCTGGTGAGAGATTCGCCAAAAAATTATATATACATATCATATTATTGATAAAATCGCCTTCCATTTTTCCTATATACCATGGAGGTTCGCCCATTTATTATACATGTAAATTTAGGGGGGTTCTTAAAATTTTCCTTGATTGTCCATCAGTCCACCGGTACTTCCACATCTCCTTCTCAATCATCTGGAGTCGTAATATCCTCATCTTCTCAACCGCAGGGATAATCTTCTGCACTTTCCTCTGTTACTAGTTCAACGATGGCCTAATCTCCATGGAATAACCCAGGGGCAGTCTTAATTCCTACGCCCTTGAGTCAGCTACCGGCCCATCCTAAAAAATGGCTACCTAAGTTTAATCCTGAGGCAGGCATGCTAGCAGAAGAACATATAAATAACTTTATGCTATCCATAAATCTCAATGGAGTTACCAACAAAGACGTTGTTGTTCAACTTTTTCCTTATACTCTGTAAGGAACAGCCGGATCATGGTATTTCTCATTACTGTCTGGATCTATTACTAGTTGGGAAATTTTCCAAGAACAATTCCTGACTAAGTTCGGTGATGACAGGTCTACGGCAACACTGATCAACGACCTGTCTAACCTTAGGGCCGAGTCAAAAGAACCTATCAAAGATTTCAATTTACGTTTCAATAAAATCTTAAACAAAATTCCTACTGCTTCCAAGCCTAGCGAAGAAGTGCGAAGTGAATGGTACATCACTGCTTTACCATCAAACATAGCAATCTTTGTTGATAGGGCTAACAAAACAACTTTAGTTGAAAATATGAAAGAAGCAATAGTAGTGGAGAAACGTATTACAGCATTAGAAAAGAAAAATGCGATAGGAGAATGAAAATCCAAGAAAGTTTCGTTCAAGGAAGATCCCAAGAAAAAACAATCGAAAGATCCATTTGATTTAGAAGGATTACAAAAAGTTTTGAAAACCATAACTAATGAGATGGTTGATATTAGGAAACAAGTGGCGGAAACTTCTTCTAAAAATCCATACAAACCTTTTAAAAGAAACCCTTCCACTGATTCCAAACCCCCTAACGTTATTACAAGTGCTGAATCCGAAGAAGAAGAAGAGGAAATCGCTACTGAAGAACATACTGATGAAGAAGAAGTTGTAGAGTTACAAGGTATGTGGGATTTCATCCTCCCAAATGAAGAGGATCAAGAGGCATCCCCGATTAGTACTCGCAGTAGAAATCAACTTGATCCTCCTCAACCTACGCCTAAGCCAAAGAGCGCAAGCTCAATGACTAAGGATAAAGTCGCAGCCAAGGAAACTACACTTAAAGCGACTCAAACCATCCCAGTCCAAACAGACCCATCAACTCCATCTAAAACGCTGATCGTTTCAAATGAAATGGAGTTTAATATCATAGAAGACATGAAAAATACTAGGGCCAATATCACTTTTTACGAATTGAGCAAGTTAAAACACCAGCAAAAGATATTTTTGAAAGAATTACATGCTATACCAGTTGCACCTTTGCCCGCTACTGTAATCTCCTAATCTTCCCATGACATGGGAAGACCTCCAACTAATGTGATCAATAAAGTTGATCCAAATGATATCGCCTTAATTGGAGGAAGATCGAGATCTCATACTCCCCCATTTCTTCTTACTTATGAAATTTTCAATAAAAATTTGCATAATTACTTAGTGGATTCTGGAGCTTCATTGAATATTCTACCCAAGTCAATATGTATAGAATTGAATGTTCAACCACAAAAATCCATTGTGCGCATAGTCCAATTAGATCGATCGCAAGTTGAAGTGATTGGCGAATTAAATCAGGTTACCATAAGGTTGTCATCCAACCCAAAAGTATGTCAAGTTATCAACATTTTAGTTGCTGATATTCCGGAATTTTATGGCTTAATTCCTAGCAGAGATTGGTGAGAAAAACTTCATGGACACTTTGCAACTGACTGGTTGCACATGTGGCTCCCTTGCAATGGTAAACCATCAAATAAAATTTGAGCGGGAAAGACATTAGAAATACATAGTAACAGAACTGGAGGGAGAAAATGAACCAGTAGGATATAACAATAACATCATTGGTAGCTACTCAGTAGATTCTTTCCTAAGAAATTTTAATTCTCATACTTCACCTTAATTAGAACAATCTGTTTTATCTCAAGTAGAAAATTTCTCTCAAACAGATAGTTCTAAATGTATTAATTTTATAGATAGTCCTGTAAATAAATCCTTATTTTGGAAATTATTTTTTGATGGTTCTAAGTCTAACGAAGGAGCAGGAGCAGGATGCGTGTTAATAAGTCCAGAGGGAGATAAAACTATGCTAACTTGCAGACTCGAATTTGATTGCACCAACAATACCGCAGAATATGAGGCTTTAGTCCAAGGGTTATACAAAGCAATCGGATTAGATGTCAAATACCTTCAAGTTTTTGGAGATTCTGAAATTGTAATCAGACAGGTACGTAATACTATACATTGTTTATCAAGTCATTTAAAACATTACCAATCTTTATTTCAAGATTTCATTGAACACTTTATATCATTTAATATTTCATCAATTCCTAGACTCCAGAATGCTAGTGCAGACCTCTTAGCCAATGTAGCTTCCAAGCTCATTCCTTCAGAAGATTTAAGCCCTGATCGATTTTCAATTGAATTAATTTTTAGACCATCTATTCCTTATAACATTACCAATTGGAGGATTTTCAACGACGATCCTGATATCGTGAGTTTCCTCACATCTGAAGGATCCTACACAATCAAATAATTGACGAAGACCAACATGACCAATAATTGCAACAAGATAACACTAAAAATGCCATACCTAAGTTAGTAGTCAAGTTAGAAGACCTTTATGATTTGAAAGATCAGTTTAAAATATCTACCAATTGAAAACTCCAAATTTCAACTTTAAACTATGAATTAGTAAATCTAGGAACTAATACCAAACCACAAAATATCAATCTAGGCCTTGGTCTAGCTCCTAAGAAAAATTAGCGTATATTCGTCTCTTGAGACAATGCAAAAGTGTCTTTGCTTGGAATTACGATGAACTCAAAACGTATGACACCTCCATCATCCAACATACTATTCCAATGATAGACGATGAAAAACCTGTCCAACAAAAGTTGAGAAAGATCCATCCCAATCTAGAAAACCAGATCAAATCTGAACTCAATAAGTTATTGAAAGCCAAAATAATTTTTCCCGTTCGAAATTCCAAATGGGTTTCCAATATGGTCCCTGTTAGAAAGAAAAACGGAGATGTTAGAATCTGCATTGAATTTCGAAATCTTAACAAAACCTGCCAAAAGGATAATTTTCCTTTGCCTCCCATGGAACAAATACTGTAGGCAGTCGCGGGGTCAGAATTAATGTCATTCTTGGATGGATTCTCAGGATACAATCAAGTGCTGGTACATCCCGATGATCAATTAAAAACCACATTCAGGACTAAATGGGGCACATATGCATATCAAAAGATGCCATTTGGTCTGATTAACGTTGGTGCCACATTTCAGAGATCCATGGACATCCCATTCAAGGGTTTAGTTAATAAATCAGTGGTAATCTATTTGGATGATATAACTGTATATTCCAAGAAACAAAACAATCATCTTAGAGATTTAAAACAAATCTTCCAACGTTGTTAAAGGTATGGAATTTCACTTAACCCGAAAAAATCCTTTTTCACATTAAGTGAAGGAAAACTTCTCAGATTCATAGTGTCAAAATCTAGAATTCACATTGATCCTGATAAAATCAAGGAGATTTCTGCATTACCCCTACCTCACAACAAGAAAGCCATGCAATCTTTTCTTGGCCAGATTAATTTTGTAAAGAGATTCATCCTAGATTTTTCAAGAATCGTGTCTCCTTTACAAGCAATGATCAAAAAGAACTCAAACTTTAAATGGGGACAAGATGAACATGAAGCATTCAATCTGATCAAACAAGCAATTGTTAATGCCCCATCTTTAGTAACTCCAAATTTTTCCGATCCTTTTATTTTATATACATTTGCCTCTGATAGATCATATGCTGCGATCCTCACTCAATCAAATCAAGAAAAGGCAGAAGCCCCAATTGCTTTCTTCAGTTCCAATTTACAAGGGGCTGAGTTGAATTATTCAGATGTGGAGAAACAAGCTTATGTTGTTTTCAAAGCAATTAAATATTTCAGACCTTTTTTACTCAAAACACATACAAAAATCATAGTACCATTTCCAGGGATAATAAATCTTCTAGTACAGAAGGATGTGGGTGAGAAAAGAGCCAATTTGGTTACTGCCTTACAAGAATATGACGTAGAAATCAAACCAGAAAGTATTGTAAAAGGTCAAGGCTTTTGCACAATGCTGGCCAAAACATCGCTTATGTCCGAAATTCCATCTGCAGAGATACAAATGTACGAGGTAAGCCTAAACGATGTTGAGTCATTATACACTGATATCATTTATTATTTAAAGAATGGATACGCTCCTTAAAACCTCGACCATACCAAGAAAAGAGCTCTAAGATTGAAATCCAAATAATATCAGCTCGTGAACAATGTTATTTTTAGAATAAATTATGAAATCTGAAGCTGAAAAAGTCTTGCAGGAACTCCACAATGGGCTAGAAGGTGGACACTATGCTGGAGACGCTACTGCTCATAAAATCTTACGCACAGGCTATTATTGGACCACATTATTCAAAGACTCACATAATCACATGAGGAAATGTCAAGTATGTCAAACCACTGCTGGGAGACAAAAGAAACCATCCTTGCCACTGTTGAGCAGCCTTTCGATCAGTGGGGATTGGACATAATAGGTGAGATTGTTCCTCACTCTTCTAAACAGCATAGATATATCCTTACAGCAATAGATTACTTTACTAAATGGGTAGAAGCAATTCCACTCAAGACGGCTAATGCTGTGTAACATATCATCGAATTCATAGATCAGTTCATAATCACCAGGTTTGGGTTGCCTTCTACTTTAATGTTTGATAATGCATCATATTTTTTTGGTAATGCAATGACTGAATTTACACCCAAAATGGGTTTCAAGCTTAAATGTTCTGCCAATTATTACCCACAGGGGAATGGATTAGCTGAATCTACAAATAAGAACTTAATCAGAATTATTAAGCGAACCATTGACCAAAATCATAAAAATTGGCACAAGTCTTTAATGTATGCTTTATGGGCAGACTGGATGACGCAGAAAGCCTCCATTGGCACTTCCCCCTTCAATTTAGTTTATGGGAAAGAAGTGGTTCTTCCAACTCATTTAACAATTCCCTCCTTAGCCTTGGTTCAATATATTGATGAAGCACCAACTTCCTCCTTACAACTAAGGCAGCTGGAAATAATTAAGCTAGATTACAACGAGAACTGGCCAAAATAACTCAAGCTCATCATCAAGCATTAGTAAAAGCCTCTTTTGATTCAAACATGATATCCAGAAAATATTTTCAGATGGGAGATCTAGTTTTAAAATGGGACAAGGCTCATGAGGAAAAAGGGAGGCATACAAAATTTCAAAGAATGTGACTTGGCCCTTTTCAAATCATAGAAATCATAGGTCCATCTACTTTTATGTTACAGGATTTAATAGGAAAAAGAGATTCTTTACCTGTTAACAGACAGATCCTCAAAAAATATTTTCCATAGGAGACCATTCTTCTATTTTGTAAAGTAGTTGTTTTAGTTTCATAATAAAACCAGTTGTAAATGGTTACATTAGGAATTCACGAAAAAGACACAAATTCTCTTTTAGATTTTTTTTGTCCACTTGTATAAATGGAATTCTTTTAGAAAATTGATCATTATTATTGAAAGATACAGCTAAAGACTCTACGCCTAGAAATGATATTATTTCGACTTTGTAAGAAATTGTTTTGTATCAATCCAATGAAAGGTATCAATAACAAAAATGAAAATTCTCTGTAGAAAAGATCTTTCCAAAAACTCTACTATTGTCGTCCAGAGTTGTCTTAAGGAAACAATGACTTCCTCCCCACCTAGGAAACTACAATGTTCAGAGAATGATCCAAAGATACACTTTAACTTAAGGAGTAAGAGGTCTCATTACGAACCGACTTATCATGATCATAGATATTATAGCTTTGCTGACTTTGCCAATACTGCATACCACAACAGGGCAATGACTTAAGATTGTTGCAATCAAAAGACAAGGGGTCTCATCATGAACCAGCTTGTTCAGCAAAGCTATAAATCAGTGAATGACTGTGTCACAAATTGGCTACCAAACCAAGACATTGTTCTTTAGGGGTAAAAAAGAAATGAAAGTAATAAGTGTGGATGTGGATTTCTCTTTGAAAATCATATATTTCTCTAAGTAGGATACAGGATCATTGCTGGGTAACAGGTAACCCTGTCGAGGCTATAAATGCCCACTAGCAGCAGAGGCTCTACCTACAAAAAATGAGCATATTCAAAATTGATTTACAGAGAAGGCTTTGTTTTTATATTTATAAACCAAGTAATGACTGATGTAGATACAAGGACTAGCTTGAAGAAGTAAATAATCAAAGTTGAAAATAGAGGAAACAAAATATCATTGACAGGTAAAAGCATAATGTAATTTGTCTTTCTATAATAAAGTTTAATTTTCTGGAAAATTTTCTGTTTTGGAAGTTTAGAAAATTCAAAAGAAAAGCAGAGATAACTGGTTCTTCCAAGTGAATTGCCAATTGTTGTGGCTAGCAACAACCCCCTTCTTATTTAGTGTTATCCCTAAATGCTAAATAAGTGGCTGCCCTTCGTCAAAAAATTTAAAAATCAATTAGTACTTGAATTTCCTTTTTCAATAAAACTTACCGTCATAAGCTTAGGAGAATATCCTTGAAAAATCTAAAAAACCTAAGTTTTATGATAAAATAGAATTATTCCTTAGGAAATATCGCATCGCAAAAAGGTAATGAGTACCTCCTTGCAAGCCGAATTCCAAGATCGCGATATCACGATGCAAAACTTCACATTAAGAAAACATTTATCGCATCGCATGTCTAAAGAACCACTTACGCTGAAAAACTTTAAACTGCCGATATGCGATAGCGCATATCGCAAATCACATTTCGCAGAAAACAGATTAACGAAAATTGTCATATGCCACGCTCCTGTGATATTGCGATTTTGCGATGGAGCGGCAAAGTGATAATGCGATAATGTGATATAGCGAGCTAGCAATATTGTGATGTTGCGATCTGCGATATTGCGAAGCAAATCGCAAAATTTCTTCACCGCAGATCTTTCGAGCTCGTTGTTCAAAAAGAAGTATTTTCCATAAACCGACACCTGGTTATGCCCTTTAATGCTAATTAATGAGTTAGTTTCCAGTCATTAATGGAATATGGTTTTGTGCTTATCGAAAAGTCATTTCACGTAAGGTGGTATATTTTATATGTCTTCGGCATTTAAAACTTTCCCGTCACCTTTCCTTATCATTATTCTCACTTCACTTGTAAATTGCAGGAACAAAGAACAAAGAATGATACAAAGCAGTACGCAGGATACCATGGGAAAGAAAGGCAAAGCCCCGAGGTCTGAAGAGAAAGAAATGGTGCCCTTATATACAGACACTGCCTGTAACAGAGATGCTGGTATTGCTACTTAGGAGGGCATGTATAGTCTACTTGAGGAAGAAAATCCCAGAGTGATGGAGGTTGAGGCTACTGCGGGCTCACATAGTTCTTTTGAGGCATCCATTATAGAGCTAGCTTGTTCGTTCTTACACAGGATAGCGGCGAGGCCCAAAATTCTTCCATACATGGACATGATTAAATGGATACTGGACAGCACTGATATCAGAAATAGATAGTTTAGACTCAGGGTCAAGAGATTAGCAAAGCATTATTTTCACAAAATTTGAGCTTTATATCTGCTAAAAGAAAACACACCAAGGAAGCCCGGATCAAGAAACGGAGGCAGTTTCCTATGCACGATTAGCATAGCGCTAATCGCACATCGCTGGGCAAAACTTCTTAAAAGGGAAAGCTTCTAATTGCTCAATCACGTGTAAGCCTAGAAATTTGTGAGAAAGCAACGCTAGAGGTAAAAATTAAAGCTTGAATCCTAGAACCAGTAGTAATTGTCCGAAACATCTTCAATATGGTATGTACATATGAACAACAATTGCAAACAGACTGAAGACAAAAGGCCCAAGAAAAGGCAGGATCAAACTAAAGGTTAACTAAATTAAATTGGGATTATTACTAGGCATACTTGTTAAAACCACACAACCAGTGCATGACGCTCAAGTGTATCATCAATTCTACCGAGAAGATGGCACCAGCTCTTGCCGATTCTGTTTTCGCAGCACAGCTAAAATCGGAATTCGGCCAGCCAACTCTTCTCAAACAAATGCTGAATGCATGCGACTTCACGGAGAAGATACAGAAATAGTTAGTAATTTTAGTTTTAGATTCAGTTTTAGTTTTAAATTTTGTTTTATTTTTGCCCAAAATGAGGACAGTCATTTAAACCACATCCTATATTTTTGTAATAAGTTATTTTTAGATTTAGTTAGTAGTATTTAAACCCTTCTCATGCATTTAGAGAAGGGTCCTGAAATTTATCAAAAAATTATCCCCAAAACATGCACTTTTGTACCCTTTGAGGAGGTTTTGATGAATGAATGGAACAAGATTTATTGATATTTGTATTTAATATCTGCTACTGATGTTGCACTTCTGTACTCTTAGTGGATGTTGGATTATGAAGAGATAAATCATTATCTCTTGAAGCTCATGAGTAGAACTAGTTATCTCTTAACTATTTCTGCCTTGGTGTTAAAGTGATATTCAAGTTTAGTTGTTTATATATTGATGCATGAATGCTTGAGTTATCATTTGGCACTTTTGTACGGTGATAGCTATTTATTTATGCTTAGTGTATGAGTAGCTTATTATGTGATATGTTTTTCACAACTGTTTCGTCTAACTTTTTATACAGAGTAGTTCATCTTCATTGAATTCTTTTCTCATAACAGTTTAATGATCTTTATTACCAATTGTTATTTGAAATCATTTTAGATCGCATAACGGAAGGATTACACCCCAGGTTAGTGTAGACTTAGATATTTCTACTTATTAGAATACAATTTGCATGTTATTAGATTAGAGTTAAAATTAGAGCATCTCACTTAGGAACTTTTAGAAGGGAAATATCAATTCTTCACACACACGCATAAATTGGGAAACTGGCCCCATATCCCTAGTCGGACCCACTATACCAAACGCAAAAGGAGCTTCTAACCAAGGTCCAGACCGGGTGGGTATCCCCCTTGTTGTAGACCCGATTTTCAAGGTTTCAACAAGAGGCAATCCAATTAATCAATTTCTTGAATAGCCAAAGCAGGGAAGAACTGGAACAAAAGGATATGGAAGACCAGACTAGTACCATCCTTGAAATCAATAGAGTTTTGACCAAAAAGAACTTGATGCTTAACCTAGAAAGAAGATGTCAATGTATCCAAGAAGATATTGATGAGTTTATGATAAAATATAACATTCTATGAGAGAAAGGACTTCCAATTTTATTGGTCATAAATGACAAGCTGATGAAACATGAAGACTACATTGACATACTACACCAACAGGCTAGAAAGCAAGCCAGCTCTTCAACAGTGAAAGCACTACCCACAAGAATAGTGTTATATGATGGCTTGGAAAACCTTTTCTATATTGAGCATGAAGTAAAACACTTGTTCACAGCTCAACCCAATTTTGCAAAGCACACTGAGGCTGATGAAATATACAAAAAATTGATCAGGATGAAGATACCCAATGAAGAATGGTGGACTGATATGCTCGTAATCCTGTAAGTTACTATGGTAACTCTGAGGTAAAGTCTGGTAAACAGGTAAAGAGTATCAGTAAACAGGTAAAGATTATCAGTAGGGAAAATTAAACAAGGATCCAGCACACAATTACCAAAGAAACAGAAAGAGGCAAATTCGAGCTTCAACCTCCATCTCTTCCATGAATAAAGGGAAAGAAGCAATCAGTTTTACATCTGTCTCTATATTTTTGTAAAAGATATTTTGTATTCCCCAAAATAAATCTCAAGTAGTTATGAGATATTTTTGATGTAATTTTTGTATAAATACTTCTCCATTCGAAGTATTGAGGGTGGATTCTATTACATTTTTGTATATCTATGCTATCAAGCTGATAAAGCTCTTGTAATCAAACTTGGATTTTTTGCTGGAAAAGGAATGAAAGTTGAGGACATTTCATCAGATTCTCGTGCAGTGTGATCACAAATAAGTATTCTATCCTTGTGATTTTATGTGTTTTCTATATGTTTCAATGTTTCATGCATCCTAAATCTAAATGGTAAAATAGTCAAAGTGTATCAGAATTAGCTTTATTGCTCTCTACTATCAACAATTTACCATTTTGCTCCTCTATCCCCGTAGCTTTTCTCATAAGTCCCTGGTATAGGATTCGTAATTGCTCTTTGCTAGTTGACCTATCTTCCTTTCTTCTTTATAATCCTGACTTGAGGATTCTTAATTGCCCTCCAATTTTGAGCGGAAATATCACCCATTCAAGCCCCAAATTTATCTTTTATTCTGTTATATTGCCTGTTGAACTCATACCTCAGCAATTTGCCTTGATCTAGTGAATTATCCCTGATTGACTCCATAGCCCAATGGCCTAAAAGCCTAGTTTTCCCATTTGTTCCAGAATTTCACCACAAAATCAAAAAAAATCCCTTAAGCTTTAATAACTAGCGTAAAAATCTTTTCAAACAAAGCTAAATCATAAGGAGAGAGCCCTCTCTGAGTACAGATTGGCTAGATTCTATACTTAAAAGATTGGTTTGTGGTTACCTCGGATCCTTTCCTTCTTCCAATAACTTCAAAGGAAAATCTGAGTGATAACAATTGTTACACCACCTTCGACCATACAATGGCCTCCTATTCAACCTATCTCGTGAATGGTGAAGGGACTGATACGTCACACAACCCATAATTCAAATGGCAGCCTAAAACTTGTTGGAAACACTAAGAGGGGGGTGAATCAACATTTCTTATTCAATTAATATTTTTAAACTTTCAAATAATTAAACATTATTATCATTAGTTAAACATAATAAATTAATAAATCCATTCAATAATAGATAGAATCAAAGATAATGGACACCAAATATTTTTAGGTGGAAACCCTTCAAAGATAAAAGCCACCAAACACTTCTTAATATTTGTCTTCAATAATTTACATCAATAAGAAGCTCCAAGTTCCATCATTTTAAGTTATAACTGATGGAGGCTCCAACCTCCTGATATTTTAGGCTACAAATTCATGGATGCACCAACGCCTTGTTTACTACTTTCTATTGGAAGGATGCTCGAACATCCAAGTTCATAGGCTTAGACCTGAAGGATGCTCCACCATTCTATTTACTAGCTCCAACTAGATGGATGCTCCAATGATTGAGTTTACAGGCTTTGACCTGAAAGAAGCTTCAACTCCTTAATTCACCAGCTACTATTGGAAGGATGTTACAACACCCTACACAAGCTCCAACATGACCTAGCACCACCCTACCACCCTAAAGTGTTCTTAGGCTCCGACCTGAACGAGACTCCACTATCCTGTCTCACACCAACCTGCCACCCTGAAGTGTTCTCAGGCTCCGACTGATTTGAACTTAAATAGGAATACAACAAATTATAGATATAACCATAAATACAGAGATGCAACAAAAATAACACTTCATTTCATTAATATTAGAATATTGAAATATTCTTACAAACGGAATGGAAATAAACTAGCTTAGGCAATGGTAGCTTATTACTGAGAAGAGATGTGGGGGATACATGCCTTTGAATTGTGTTACAATGAGGCTTAAGGTCCTATTTAATATTGAACAACAAGGGAAAACCCTAAAAAACCAAAACCCTAATCAGAGGAGATGGAACACCAAGAGTTTGTGGGCTCCATTGGGGTTAGTTGGGAAGCCAACTTCCTGGGGTCGTAACTTGGTCATATTATCTCCATTTGGCACATACGATACCTTGTTGGAAATGTCTCTTTGAGTACTAAAAGATTTTCAACTGGCCCTTTCCAATGATGATGGGCCTGCTGTAGACCTGAAAAAAAACGTTGTTTAGGGGGTCAAAAGTGCTCCAGAAGTTTAGGACCCAAAAAATTGCTAAAAATAGTAAATGATGAAATAAACAAGGAAACAAATGAAACTGACTGGAGGTCTAGGTGGAATAGGCGAGTGGAAAATAATATCCACCTAGATCAGTGACCTAATAGAGACTCCACTCTCCTGCCTCACACCACCCTGCCACCATGTTCAGCAAGCTGCCACTTTCCCTATAGGCTCCGACCTTCAACTCACCATGACGAACCACATTTCACAATTTTCAAATTAGATGCACCTATGCTCAATATGAATACAAAACACCTAGAATACAATCTATAATGTTTCTGCTTATTCTACACATCAAAGCATATCATCAATCAAATATGCTTATGTTCAAACAACAACACAAAAACATGTCACCAAACGTCTAACTATATAATCATTGTTCAAGAAAGCACCAAAACCCTAGAAACACTCATCCACAGTCAACCTGTCAACGTCATTATCAAAAATAGCAAGCACCATCATTACTATTTCTAAATCTACTGCTAATTCTTTAGCAATGTTTATCTCTAAGCTCTGATCTCACTACTACATTAAATATCTTTTGTGGTTCCATATTTTCTTTCCGATCTACATGTTAAGGTCTTGTCCTCTTAGGTTGTCATTTACCTCTACCTTTGTCTTTTCCCTTCCATCTATGTTGAGATTCATTTCTACAGTTTGATTTCTCATAGCAACGCTTTAGTTTCCCAATAACTTCTTCATGTGACTGAGGCTCGTCACTCTCAATCTGATATCTAAATACTAATTGAAACCCACTGACAAATCCTTGAATTTTAGCCTTCTCATCAGTAAGATAGGCTACATACCTCAATAGTTCCAGAAACTTGGTCATGTACCCTTTATCTGTCATTGGTCCCATCCTTAAATCATAGAATTATTTTTCCTTACTGTCATAGTACCTTTTTGACAAGTACTTCTTCCTGAAAAGCCTCTTGAATTCCTGCCAACTCAAGTCATTTGTCCTAATGTCTCTAACCTGGTTAACATCTTCCCACTAGATGTATGCTTTATGCTTTACCTTTCAAGCTGAAGATAGTTATTCTAGCCTTCACGTTATCTGTGTATTCATGTAACTCAAATAATTTGTTCATCCCAAGTATCCAAGCCTCTCCATCTTCTGGCTTCTTCACATCTCCATTAGAAGTAGGTGGTTTTGTTTTCTTGAATTCATCTGGTAAGTATCGCCTATCATTCCTCCTATAAGTATGATAACGATGATGATCATGATGTCTATCAAAACCAGAGATAGAATAATACATGTACTCATCGCTCGTCCTTTCCAGAGTTTCCAAAAATCTGCCATCTCTCACTGTGTTAGATCTATCCGACCCGTGTCTACTAGGAGATCTACTGCCATATGCTCCATTAGTCTCACCCTCATGTGCATGGCTGATCTAAAGTGGCCCTTGTCACTGCAGTTCTAAGAAACTCTAAAGAAGTATAACACTGACCTCTGCTTGCTTCTCTTGTGCTTGTATGATCCTATCATTATCTACCTTACAACTCCTTATATATTCCTTCAATGTTCTCAATGTATCGGCCAAATCATAAGTATGCCCCATACCACGCTGCTCATCTAATGCATAGGGAAATTCTACGTAATCTAACACCTTGCTAGCCATTTTATCTTTCTCTTCCTACAATGCATAATATATCAGATAAACCAAATCACAATAAAACAACGTACCTTAGTATAGCTTGGAGAGGATACCTTGTCTGCAAGATCACCAAATCAGTGTGATACATGTATAACATAATCATAATAGCATATCGACATACACAAGTGAATATATCAACACATAAAAATCACTCTAACTAGGATCCAGTCATCAATGCAGGGCCATATCAACAATTCATGCCATAACCTCATGCTTGACCACAACCATTACTCCATTATACACATTGCTACATGCATAAGTAATGCATAAGTAATGCCTAGCTAACTATAAATACGCATAAACGCATGTAGTTGAACATAATCGATTAGTTCTTGCAATCAACCTACAAGACTGATACATGTAATCAAAATATTCAAAATGTAGCCTAACATACAAGGATGTAAGTACGTGACATGAAATAAACATGCAAGCGACAAACATATACAGTCAGTCACATACTCATGTCAAATACTCTTCACAAAATCAACATCAAATTCTCCATGATAATCATAATACAACCCTAATCCAACAACAAACAATTGCAACAAGTATATAAGTGTAAGAGACACGCATGCAATTGACATGCACGTATGACCAACACATTCAACCCATCCAGTATGAGAGTTGAACCATGCCCTAATACCACTCTGTAACAACCTCCACCTAGGTAACCATGCCAATCAGGGTAAACATGAGACAAGAGGCTACTATGATCAGATTCTACCTCCTAGGTAAACTTAAGGAAGTGGAATCGACGAAACATCACACACAGTCATCCAACATCATCAGCAAAACCCTCAGAAGACAAGCCAACCACTCAAACAGTCTATCCCTGGGTCCCACTATTGTTATGGACCTCTGAAGCCATAGTCTCTCTCATTCTATGGTCAAGGGAGTGACCAAACACCTAAAGTCTCTCTCATAGGCATGCATGCCAGTGACTGTGGATCAAAATTTCCAGTTCCGTGCCAGCAACCTCGGGATTTAAGCCACCTTTTTAGGCCCAGAGCCTAGGCCATTCCCCATAATGGAATGAAAGCTTGAAATCAATAAAAGTATAGGGAAACAATGATGAAAAAGAAATAATCTCAACAAGAACTTAACCATTTTCCTACTAGCCATGATAGAAATTTTGTTAAACATATCATCAACATGTAACCTATAGGTGTAAACAACAAACTTAAGTGTAGGTATCTCATACTTATCTGAGAATCACTATAAACCATTGTTCCCTCATGTCATTTGTTGCATATTCATCTATTAGGTTATAGACACATTATCCATTCATGCACAAGTAAAAACATGATGAGATCCATACATAGATGTTGTCATAAAATGTACATGTAACCAGCATAATAGGAACAAAAATACAATAAACATATTAGCCATCAAAATCCATATATAAACCATTAAATTTACACATAAAAATCAATGGAATGAATTTCTAATTAATAAATGCAATGAACCAACTAGAGATGGGACTACCACATTCCACCCGACGATATATTGGCTAAGCCAAGTCTCTCTTTAGCCAATCACCCCTATGCCGTATTCCAAATGTGAATGTGGGACTCATAGAACACATCAAAAACACCAATCAATGTAGATGCCACCAGAGTTCTCCACCAACGCCGTGAGGAATTTGAGTGCCTCTTAATCTCTTGGGATTTACTTTGCATCTAAAATCTGATCTAGGGATCACTATACCCTACACTGAGACGTACTCTCTGGGCTTTACCATGCATTCCATCCTAGAATCACTAGGCCCAACAGAGAGAAAATCAACCTGCTGGATTTACCGTATATCCTGTCATTCACCGACAAGGATTCCTAGGCCCACCAAGGCACACAATCTAGATTTATCGCAACCCATAGTATGTTTCAGGGGTTACTAGGCTAGTGGTTTCTCACATCCTCATTATGGTTCAGGGACCACTACACCATGTTTTTTTCAATTCAGAGATCCACCCCACTCAACTTCAAATCCAATCCGACCATCCCACATAAACCGAATGAGAGAACCCATCTCATCAAGCTATCAGGAAATGGAAAGGCTAGGCTAAAAATATTGGCATAACTGGCAAAACCCATGCCATGGTAGAAAATAAACACATGAATTCCCATGCATGCCAAATCTAGCAAGGAAAATACACATGTAAGTTGATACATGCAATGAAGAAAACTCTAAGTGTCCAAGAGTATGATCGAGAGAGAAAATAATGAAAGTGCTCCAAAGCTAAACTAACCAAAGGTTACCAGCTAATCCTCATAAAAAAATTTTTATGAACAGGGCCTCTATTTTCTTCATTTTCCACTATTTTCCTTCATTTTCCTCCTCACATGAAACCTATGGCCTTCACCTCCCTTTCCTCCTAATTTCCATTATTTTCATAAATAATTGTGCCAAAAATGCCATTTTTCCTTTCCAAAATCTTAGCCATTGCCTTTGCCAATTTCCTTAGCCATAAACAACAAAATGAACACCCCCTAAGATGTCTTGCCCAAAATTCATCTTGGAATAAGTGTCTCATTCATCCGTGGTTATTATTTTTAACTTTTATTACATGGAATTTTCACCAGGGTTGTTACAAATTTAATTGTTTTAGTCACCCTACTACAAAATACAACCTTTTAATTTCAGACTCTTATATGATCGACAAAATAAAGAGGTGTTGGAATGCAACAACAATATCATTCCATTTTCAAAATGTGTGGGATCCAATCCTTTAATTAGACATATTCAGACAAGTTTTCTCAAGTGACATGTCTACGTGTAGTTGCCTTAATAGTATAATAATTGAACACATAATATTTCATGCATTCAACAACTTCTGAGACATACAAATGTATTTATCAAGTTTTATCCCCAAGTATTCATAATCAAACCATTGTCAATTACTAAGATGGGATTTTCTAAGTTTCATATCATTTTATGTAATGATAGCTAGTTACTTCTACTGTCATCACTATAATATGGCTATCCTCGCCTCAACATTCTGGCACCAAAGTTTATCCTTGCAGTAACCTTTAGGAATAAATCTTCCTCAAAATCTGTTGCATACATTGAATCATTGAGAACACGCAACTCCAAAGTGGATATGAATGGAACACTAGTTGAAGCATCTAAAACACACACATTAATTGCACTAGATGCTGCTCTCAAGATAATTTCTTCAACATATACATTTTTGGTAGTTGTAATTCTTATAGTGGCCCAACGCGTGGTGTCAAGATAGAGGTCGAACTTTGGGTATGCACTGCTATTATCAAAGTTGCCATATAGGAATGTTGCTCTAACAAGGTACCGTGTCCTCTCTGTAGTATTCAAGGCATAACAATACTTCTTATTATCTGCTGGAAAATATCTTAAACTCTGGTATTGTCGACGGGTTTCAGTCGAAACATTGATTTTTACTGCCTTGCCACTAGTCACAGATCCCACGTCAGGAATCCACTGAAGCCCAGTGGTATTATCAATGAAATAAGCAGTACCTCCACAATCAATGCTGATGAAATCAGTCCTCTGAGCAATTGAAGGCAGAATTCATGAACAATAACAACCTTGTGAAGGTCACTTAACCCATAACAGAGACACAAAATGGCACCATTGACCCATCAATCTCATACATCACTGTAAATCTATTGCATTGATTGTATCATTATTTTATTTTCCGCTCATTTTGTGTTGTAATTAGAAACACGCCATTTTTTTTTATTATGAGTTGTTTTTCCTTCTCTTAATTCTTATTAAATTGATCTTTATAATAAGCAAACAAAGTGACCTCTCTGAAGTTAATATGTGCACAATTCACCATCAAATTCAAGTAAATTCTGCTGACATCATCATGTGAAGTGTGTTGGAAATAATACTGAGAGGGGGGTGAATCAGTATTATTTTATCAATAATTTATTTTTTTCCAAACAGATTTATATACGCTGCTTTTGTGAAATGAACTAGAGTGTACACGCAACTATGATTAGAGAAACCAGTGTACACCTAGGAAACTTGTGATTTAGACAATTTATCATGTGTTTATCTTTAACCAGTGCATCAATAACTTATTAAACAGAGCACTAAAAACAAAATAAACCATCACACATAAGCAACACACATGAACACCAAGATTTAAGGTGGAAAACCAATGTGGGTGAAAACCACCTGCTGATGTCGTCTCTCTCTTCTTTTAATAATTAGAAATTTTGTTTACAATCTTGTACTAGTGCAAACTCATACCAGTACGTAGGCACCAACCTGCAGAAGGCTACAACCTTCTCTCATTCTCCAGCTTCTACTGGAAGGGAGCTGCAGTCCCCTAGCTCTTGTACTAGCCAATGTGATTACTAGTACGTAGGCGTCGGCCTACAGAAGGCTACAACCTTCTCTCTTCCAACAGGGACCACGTTTCATAAATTTTCAGACTGGATCTTCCTCGTACTTAGAAATACACATGAAGATCTTGTTTCATCAAATTTTCATACTGGACCCATCAGATTTTGAAACTTAATCTGCATCAACCAACATTTAGTTAATCTGAACAATCAGATCATTATCACCAAAACACTATGTTGAACCTAGAACCCTGTATCATCATTCAGAACCAGTTGTAATCTCAAAAATCATGCATCATAATGTATATGCTACCTTACTTAACCCAACATGCATGTATATGCTACTTCCTATAATCAAACCTACGTATACCTTCAAAATTATTGAAATATAAAACTTCTGAATCAAGTATGTACCAACCAGAAATATACTGACCATCTACTGTCTATTTACAGAGCTTTACACAGGCAGTAGTAGAGATCACCCTTCTCACTTATACAATCAATCAATCAGATACCAAACTCCTTATGCATTTAGTTTTACATTCAGATCTAAGAAGACTTCATTGAAAGATAGCAGTAAAACAACAGAACTGATCAGATAGATTAGTCAAATCTGAAGAAAATGGATTTTCTTTTATATACGCTACTTGGAAGAGAAGAACCTACGTGTACATGCACTTTTACCAAGACAAACCAGTGTATAGATCTGCAAATATTGGTTCATAACTTTGTTGCAATTTCAGACTTTAGACAAACCCAGATCATGACATTTAAAGAATAAGACAAGTGTACATAATCAGATCTAGCCCAACTGATATTAGATCATTCAATCATAAGTCATTTCAGGTGTTATCTCAAAATCATGCCCTGGAAGGCTGCAGACCAGGAAGACTTCAAGTAATTGTTTCAAACCAATCTTTTAGCTAAGGCTTAACCTCGTTAGCCTAAGAGGGCTCTCTCAAAGGGTTAAAGTTTTTTGATTATGATCAAGATGACTAACTCTTGTGAAACAAATAAAAATAAAAATGGTGGAAACACAACTAATAAGTATCCATTGGGCTTATGGAGTCAAATATGATTCAATATTAACAGTAGGGTTGGCTTTGCATAAAAGTCAAGGCATTCAGATTTCAACATAGGTAGAGCATACCAAACACCTAGAAGGCAGTTTACGAGTAAATGAAGGAAATTAGAACATTGTAAGCGATTTCTAAGTAATCAAATACTCATAACACTGTAGATAACTTGAAAAGACAACAAAAGAAACTCATACATTGAACTCTCTATGATTCTTGAGAAGCATAAGCCAGTACTATATTACCAAAAAATAGAGTCTTTACATAAGCCAAATATCAGAGCTTTTTTCCATAAATTTCCCACCCTGGTTACATTTCTCTTTCTCCTATATATAGAGCTCTTTTACAAAGCTAAGATTCCTCCTCCAACATGAGGGGAACTCGAATTCTACTTCTTATGACACCTATTCAAATTTTAACTACCTATTAAATGTAACAAACTGCTACTAGACTTTTTAGAGATCTAAATCAAATAGGAGTCTAACTCCACATCATGCTAATAATAGCCTTAATTACAATCATTCTCGTTCTTTGACAAGTGGTCTCTTTTTAGTTTGGCTGTGGTGGATGTTCAAAGCTCCATACTGGTCCTCAATGTCACATCTTCTCCATTGCCCCTGAAAAATAGGAAACTGTCCCTTTTTATCTGCCTTTGGTTTTCCTCAAATATATTCGAATCCAATGAACCATGCCCTTCATCTTTGATTATGCAAAATATATCAGAATGCCACGTCCTTGATGTGCTGTCAACCTTCTCCATGTGTGAATACAAAAGCTCCTCCAAGCTGTCTGACATATCATGGACTATAGTAAATATGATCACTTTATAACAAAAGTTTTGAGTTGAGTTCGAATATATGTTTCCTCCACCTGCCTTGACCTTGTTGAAAGTTGATACCTTTAGATTATCCTTTGAAGATATTTCTTTTTCAAAACTTTTCCCTTGGTCTCTCAAAATCGGTTGACTGAGTTTAAATTATGTAGCTTCAGCAGTTTCGTAGCGCGCTACGAAACTGCTGTGCATTAGTCACCATCTTCAGCAGTTTCGTAGCGCGCTACGAAACTGCTGTGTAATTCCAAAAACACAGTTTCAACCCAAAATTTTGCTATTTCATCCTTTTCCATTGCTCCAAAGCTTTCCAAAACTGAGTGAACATGTATGATTCTTCAAGAGAGAATATAACAAGGAAAACCATCAAAATTTGAAACATAACCTTACTTGATGTGGGACTTCTTTAAGGAGATTCTTTCTGTTGGCTTCATTGTATCTTTAAGTCCTCAATTTGTTTCTTCATGACTCTGATCCCAGCTTTCAAGTTTGAATTGACCTTTCTGACGAATTGCGCTTCCTTTATGGCAGGGGAAGTCCAGCTACGGAATTGAACATTAAAATCAACCACCCAGGGTATTTGAATTGTTTTGTCCTCCCACCGAGCTTGCATTTGGTTAAAGTAAGCCTCCTTGATTGCAAATTTCCTGGAACTTTCTTCAGTCTAGAAATTTCAAAGTTTTCCAATTCCAACCTCCTTTTCAATTCTTCCACATTATCTTCTTCTTGAATTCAGCCCTGTGAAATTCAAAGCAAATTCCTTGGTGATTTGTGCATGACCTCCCTGTAGTTTCTCACAAAAATTCCAACATCCAACCTGCTTGAATGCATGCTCAACTTCTTTGTGTTTCAAGATAATGTCTACACCTTCAGGTTCATTTCTCAAACATCTGCCTGATCTGTGGTCTTTTCTTTCTGTCGATCCCTCCATGAAGGTTTGAAACACTGTCGCTGCTCAAACTTCAATCTCTGCCTTGCTTGAATGGCTGCCTCGCTTGATAACAATGCATTCAAATTGAAAACTTGCAGACTTGTTCCTCATGCAACGAATACAATCATCATTAAGACTATGAATACCTGGCTTTTCTTGGAACTTGCAATCCGTGTGTACCAATGTACCTAGCGGCTGTAATGATGGAGATAAGCGGTTGGACATGATATGTGGAGTGTATAAGCTGACAGTGAATGATGCAACCATAACTGAACTTGACAGATTTGACAGTTAGGAAAGATTCACTACGGATTGCACGAATCTCCGATTTCGTAGCGCAGCCAGTGTAAAATCTGGATTATGCGTTATGAAATCACCTAAAACATGTTGCACTGTGAAACTACTAAAAAGGATTTGTGTGCTGCGAAAACACTTCAAAATGATTACATGCGCTACGAAATCATCTAAAGAGCTTTGTGGCACATAGTAACTTTTGGACAAAACTAACACATGGTTATGAGATCAGTGATGAATGAGAATGACTGGTGATGAATGAGAATGCATAGTTGACTCAAGACTTGATCCAGATTTAAACAGGAACGCAATAGATTACAGAGATAACCATAAATACAGAGATGCAATAACCATAAAAACAGAGATGCAGCGGAAATAATACTTCATTTCATTACTGTAAAATACTGAAATATGCTTACAAATAGAAATAACCCAGCTAGGGCGATGGTAGCTTATCTCTGAGAAGAGATGTGTCGGCTACATGCCTCTGAACTGTTTCGAACTGTGTTACAATGAGGCTCGAAGGCCTATTTATTGTTGAGAAACAATGAAAAACCCTTCACATCCCGAAACCTAGCCCTAGAAGATGAAACGCCAAATTGTGGGCCCCGTTTGGGTAAATTGGTACATCAATTTCCCGGGGTCGTAACTTTGGCATACGATCTTCGTTTGACGCGTACGATAGCTCGTTAGAAAGATCTATCCGAGTACTACCACTTTGGGAGGCAACATCTGTCCATGGACCCATGTTGCCCCATATTCCCAAAAAAACGTCGTTTAGGGCCTCAAAACGGCTCTGGAAGTTCAGGACCCGAAAAACTGCTAAAAATAGTAAGTTGTGCTACAATTAAGGAAACTGAAAATGCTAAGAAAGACAATGGTGGGGGTCCAGGTGGACTTGGAAGGTGGCCACCAATATCCACCTGGATCATTCCTCCCCCCTTAGGAAGCAATGGTCCCCATTGCGTTGAGCTCCTCCATGAGATGAGGAAACTTCTGCTGAACTTGTTCCCTGGTGAGCCACTTGCCCTGCTGAAGGAGTTGGCCTGCTTTGACAACTCGATACAGTTAGATATCTTGTTGGCGAGTGTTCTTGATCTGTGTGTCAATGATTCGATCAGTTGCAGCTTGTTCCATGCAATCTGGATTTAATTCTGTGGGTTTGAGTTGTTCTGCAATGTCGGATGTGTCTAGCAATGGTGGAAAGTATGGCCGAAGGCGGCCCACATTGAACACTGGGTGCAGGCCAAGGAATGGGGGAATGTTGAGCTCAAATGCTTTGTCTCCCATCGCCTTAGTAATGGTGTAAGGACCATATCGGAGTGGTCTCAATTTCCGATAGGCTCCAGTAAGGCGTTCCTTTTGCAAATGCAACCAGACTTTGTCGCCCACCTGAAACTTGTGTGGCACCCGGTGTTGATCATGTCGCTGCTTGTACTTGGCATTTGATTTCTCAAGAATGTCATGGACCTGCTGGCGAATGTGTTGGATGCGCTTAATGAAGCTGGTGGCCTTATCTGTTTCGGACTGGACATGAGCTGAATTCATGTGAGTAGCTGCAAGTGGTATGGCCACATCAATGGGGCATAGTGGCTGGAATCCCAAACCCACCTGAAAAGGGCTATGGCCAGTGGAGCTGTGAAGAGCTCGGTTGTAGCTGTGTTGAACATAGGGGAGGCTCTCGTCCCATGTGCGTGGATGATTTGAGTTATACATGCGCAGAATGTGCACAATCATCTTGTTGACAACCTCTGTCTGGCCATCAGTTTGAGGATGGAAGGTTGTGGACTTCGTGAGTTTGGTGTCCAGCATTGACCAGAGACTGGACCAAAATGTGCTGAGAAACCGACTGTCCCGATCTGAGATGATAGACTGTGGGATCCCAAAGTGCACCCACACTCGTTCAAAGAAGAGTTTAGCAGTGGCTTCTGCTGTGATATTCTTCTTGCAGGCCATCATAATGGCCATCTTCGAGAACCTGTCGACGACCACAAAAACACAGTCATTTCCATGCTTAGTGGAAGGAAGGCCTGACATGTAATCCATGGAGATGGATTCCCAAGGTCGACTAGGGGTAGGCAATGGGGTATAGAGGCCATGCTTCTTAATGGTCGGTTTGGCAATGGCACAGGCAGTACATGATCGGATGTACTTCCCAACATCCTGTCGAAGATTCGGCCAATAGAAATAATTTTGCAAAACTGCCACTGTTTTCTCGACCCCAAAATGCCCAGCAGCCCGACTTTAGTGTGCTTCCCAAATCATCTTGGAACGCTCGCTTGAAGGAACACAAAGGTGACTGAGGTGGCATAATAGGGCATCCTGGAGGTGAAAATCTGCAACATGCCGACCCTCCAAGAGTGTCTGGTATGTGTGGCCGAATTTTGGGTCGCTTTTGTAGAGAAGTGGCCAATCAGAAGTCTCGTGCCCACAAGAGTTGAGCACGGTGGTTAGCGCCATGATCGGTGGCCGACTGAGGCAATCTGCAACATTATTGGTGCTGCCCTTTTTATACTTGATATTCAAGTGAAACTGTTGCAGGTATGTAGACCACTTCTGATGGCGATCATTCTGCAATTTCCCCTGGGTCTGTATGAACTGCAGAGGTCGGTGGTCTGTGTGGATGACCGTTTCCTTCCCCAAAATGTAATGCTTCCATTGTCGGCAGGCCTGTACAATGGAATACATCTCTTTATCATAAGTGGGGTACTTCCGGACTGTGTCTGAAAGTGTTTCACTGTGATATGCCACTGGATGTCCATGTTGAGTAAGGACTGCCCCAATAGCATAGTCAGAGGCATCTGTCTCGACCTCAAATGGTTGTTGTAAATCTGGTAACGCGAGCACTGGTGTCGTGCAGAGGCGATCCTTCAACTCCCTGAATGCCTTCTGTTGAGATTCAGACCAAAAGAATTTTGCTTTCGCCCCGCCCTTGGTGACTTGACTCAAGGGCCAAGAAATATGAGAAAACCCCAACACAAACCTGCGGTAGAAGTTGGCAAGACCTAGAAAGCTGCGGAGCTCTGTTAGAGTGGTTGGAGAGGGCCAATCCCGAATGACTTGGATCTTGGCTGGATCGACATGCACCCCCTGTTCATCAATGATGTATCCCAGATACTGAACCTGGGTCATGCCAAAAGTGCATTTCTCCAAATTGGCACATAGCTTGTGTTGCCGCAGTGTTTGGAGAACCTGTCGGATGTGGTGGAGGTGCTCTTCCCAACTCTGGCTGAAGATCAGAATGTCATCCAAGTATACTACTACAAAGGAGTTGGTGAATGGCCACAAGATGTCATCCATTAGCCTCATAAAGGTTGCAGGAGCATTCGTCAATCCGAAAGGCATGACCAACCATTCGAAGAGGCCCTCCTTGGATTTGAAGGCAGTCTTCCACACATCGGAGGGTTCGATTGGTACCTGGTGATATCCTGACTTCAGATCGATCTTGCTGAAATATTTCGCCCCCTTTAGTTGGTCTAGGAGGTCATCAATCCGCGGGATCGGGTACCTATTACGAACAGTGATCTTGTTCAGCGCCCGATAGTCAATACAGAGTCTCCACGTCCCATCCTTCTTCTGTACCAACACGATCGGGCTCCCACAGGGCGATGAACTCGGACGGATGTGACCTTTCTGCAGGAGCTCCTGAATCTGCCTCTTGATTTCATCGTTCTCCAGAACGGAGCGCCGATAAATTGGTCCATTGGGTAGTGGCGCACCTGGGGTCAGATCGATGGAGTGCTTGACTTGACAGTGCAGAGGAACCCCTGCCGGGGAGGTGAAGATGTCCTCGTACTCCTCCACAACCTTGTCCATCTGTAGTTGTCGTGCAGAGGGACCCAATTTGGAGGCCGCGGCCACTGTCTTCTTCTTTCCTTGAGGGCGTATCATCAGGAAAACAAATTTCCTGGTTTTGGAAATGATCTTACTGCATTGTTTTGCAGTAATCAAAGAGATGGCGGCAGGTGGTGCTACCTCTGTTATCCTGAACAGCTTATTTCCAAATGTAATAATAAGAGCACGGGGTCTTGATTCATACACAGCATGTCGCTTCCACAAGTATGGTTGTCCTAGTAATACATCACAAACTTCAAGGGGAGCAATGTCACACAATACCTCATCCGTGAAGGGCTTGATGTTGTATGGAAGGCGACACTGTTGGCTCATGCGAAGATCTCGTCCTTGGTGAAGCCACCCAATGGTGTATGGTTGTGGATGTGTTGTGGTCGGTAAGCCCAACCGCTTGACGACCTCTGCTGAAATGAGGTTCTTTTGACTCCCGCTATCAACAATGAACTGTATCGGGGAGCCCTTTACCCACATCTAGGAGTGGAAGAGACGCTCCTCCTCCTCTGGATCTTCGGATTCATTTTTCTGGATCTTTGCGGTAGCAACAGTGGCACTGGGATCTGCATCAATGATCTGCTTCCCTTTTTCATACCCCTTATCGGGTTCTGACTCAGAGTCGGAACATGCTTCTGATTCTGAAACCTTTAGCTCAGCCACCAGTGACTGCTTGGCCCGACACTCACTTGTGTTGTGAGTGGAGCTCTTATGGAACTCACACCATTTTCCAGTGTCCTTTCTCGGTTTTGCGGCGCTGTTCTTTGCTTGCAGCTTCGGCTGGTTGTCTTGGACTGTCTCGCCTTGGCTTTGTCCTTTGTTCTGTGGTTTAGGGGCACCTTTCCCCTGCTTTGGATTCGCAGATCCAAAGTCTCGCTTCTTTTGTTTAAACTTCTGCTCGACCTTGACGGCATATCGGTATGCTGCGCCGAGCGAGGGGATGTTTAGGAACTGTATTTCTTCCTGGATGTACTTGTGTAGGCAGCCACGGTATTTGAGTATCAAATGTTGCTCCGAATCCTTGATAACCAACTTTGTGCGAAGGGTATGGAAAAGATTGGTGAACTCCGGCACGTCTTGGTCCCTTCCCTACCGCAGCGTGGTCCACTTTATGTATTCATCCTCATAGCTTCCGACAGGGTAGTACTGTTCCTTGATGGCATCCCTGAACGAATCCCAGGTGGGTGCGGCTGAAAATAGTGAGCCAGTACTTTCATCCTTCTGCTCGCAGTAGGTTTCCCACCAGTCCTTGACGTGGGGGGCTGCTTTGAGAAGGGCAAAAACAATCTTTTCCCGACTCGAAAATTCATGAACAGAAAAATAACCCTCTAGCAGATTTAACCATTTATCTACGGCATTTGCGTCTATCTGACCCTCGAATATGGGGATTTCAAAATTAACTTGTACCTTAAAGGGTGTGGCGTTTCCAGAGTAGCTGCTGGAAGCCGATGCGTTGCTTCTGGGTAGCCGCTGAAGGATCTGGGCAAAGCTGTCCATCATCACGTTCCGTTGTCGCTCGAGGGCTTCTTCGAGCAAGATTTTGATGGGATCTCCTGCCCCCTCGTCTTTCTTCTCGTCCGCCATGGGAGGCCGTCGGGATTTGCGAGGCTGGTCTTGCAAAGGTTCAACCAGTTCAAGCCCTAACTCCTTATATCCCGACCTTGTTGGGGACATGCAAAGAAAAACAGAGAAAAAGCAGACTGCTCTGATACCACTGATCCGGATTTAAACAGGAACGGAATAGATTACAGAGATAACCATAAATACAGAGATGCGATAACCATAAAAATAGAGATGCAGCGGAAATAATACTTCATTTCATTACTGTAAAATACTGAAATATGCTTACAAATAGAAATAACCCAGCTAGGGCGATGGTAGCTTATCTCTGAGAAGAGATGTGTCGGCTACATGCCTCTGAACTGTTTCGAACTGTGTTACAATGAGGCTCGAAGGCCTATTTATTGTTGAGAAACAATGAAAAACCCTTCACATCCCGAAACCTAGCCCTAGAAGATGAAACGCCAAATTGTGGGCCCCGTTTGGGTAAATTGGTACATCAATTTCCCGAGGTCGTAACTTTGGCATACGATCTTCGTTTGACGCGTACGATAGCTCGTTAGAAAGATCTATCCGAGTACTACCACTTTGGGAGGCAACATCGGCCCATGGACCCATGTTGCCCCAGATTCCCAAAAAAACGTCGTTTAGGGCCTCAAAACGGCTCCGGAAGTTCAGGACCCGAAAAACTGCTAAAAATAGTAAGTTGTGCTACAATTAAGGAAACTGAAAATGCTAAGAAAGACAATGGTGGGGGTCCAGGTGGACTTGGCAGGTGGCCACCAATATCCACCTGGATCAAGACTCCTAAGACTTAGACTCGAAGGCAAACAAAAATCAAACTTAGACTAGCATCAACCTTTACCATCAAACAAATGTGAGAAATTTTGGCATTAGAATTCTTAAGTGATAACATCAGGTCTCATGATCTTGATCCAACATTGAATTCAAGGTGCACATAAATATTTCAGATCAAATCACTAACATAGCCCCCGCAACATAAAATATACTTCAAATAGAAGTATTCCTTAGAAACCCATTCACTTGCACACTTGGCCTTATGACCTTCTCTTCCTTATATAGTTTTTGGCCTTATGATCTTCTTCTCCTGATATAGTTTTTGGTCTTTCTCAATACCTCGGACCAAAATCACTTATTAACCCATGGTTGTTAGAAAATTATATATTACAGAGCAATGGAACACATAGAATATTGCATAAATATAAAACACATAAAAACAGAGAGACACAGATATACGTGGTTCACCCAGTTTGGGCTATGTCCACCCCGAACAGCCAGTCCTTCCTTTCTATTATCCAGCAAAATTAAGAGACACAACCTACACCAAATCCACTGTAATATCTTCTATTTTCTCTCACAGTCTCACCTCTCTATTTCTCGCTCGGAGAATACACCTCTATTACACAACGTCAATACAATGCCCTCATACAAAGAGAGGGGTTGCCTTCTAGGGCAAAAAACCCTAAACTAAACATAATTTCTACCGTTAGAACATCTGCCTAATGATGGCCCAGATTGACTAGAAATTACTATCCTTTTACAAGGCAATACAAACTTCCTGGGGTATACATCCAGCTAAAACAAAGACCTCTAAATAATCATGCTCCATACCCCACAATCTCCCACTTGGAGAATGATTGTAGCAACTCCACCGTTGCTTCATTTGCTGGACAATGACTCCTCTTTGGACCTAGTTGTTTCTCATCTTTATCATCATCCTTGAAGACCAATTGAAACTGAGCATATTCTCATTTTCTCCCTGGTTACAACTTTTGTTAGCATATCTGCAGGATTCTAGCTAGTGTGTATCTTTTCCAACGTCAACTCTCCATCTTCCAACACTGATCGTATGAAATGGTACTTGAGTTGTATGTGTTTAGTCCTCGAATGAAATGCTGAGTTATTTTCAAGATGAATGGCACTTTGGCTATCACTGTATAACGTGCCCATATCATGCTTCTTACCTAATTCACCCATAAACCTTTGTAACCAAATCATTTCTTTACTAGCCTTTGTAACAGCAACATACTCTACTTCTATTTGTTTTGCAGCTCCCAAATCCTTCATTGCAAATGAATTTGCCAATTTTCTTTTGAGCACATTTATTTCCTACATGTTAGACCCTACAACAAGCATGTCATCTACATACAATAACAATATAATATAGCTGCCATCATTTTTCTTTTTAAGATAAACACAATGATCAGAGTGGCATCTAGTATAACCTTGTTCAGACATAAACTTGAAAAATTTTAGATACCACTGCCTTGGAGCCTGTTTTAAGCCATACAAGCTCTTCTTCAACCTGCACACTAATTTCTCCTTCCCTTTTACCTCATATCCTTGTGGCTACTGCATATGTATCTCTTCCTCCAAATCCCCATGGAGAAAGGTTGTCTTTACATCTAACTGCTCAAGATGCAAATCTTCAACTGCTAATAGACCTAAAATAGTTCTGATTGAAGTCATTTTAACGACAGGAGAAAATATTTCATCAAAATCAATACCTTTCTTCTGTGCAAACCCTTTCACCACAAGTCTAGCTTTGTACCTATGTTTTCCTCCATCTTCTTCCTTCAGCCTGTAAACCCATTTATTCTGCAATGTAGTTTTACCTGCAGGCAACCTGACTATGTCCCAAGTCTGGTTATGCATTAAGGAGTCCATCTCTTCTTCCATGGCTAGCTCACACTTCTTCTTGCTTTCAACCTACATTGCTTCTTCATAACATTCGAGTTCACCAGAATCAGTCAACAATAAATAATCTATTGAAGGAGAGTATCGTTCAGAGGGTATACTTATCCTGGTAGATCTTCCAACACCACTTTCAGGGGTTTGGGGTGCATGTTGTTGTTGTGGTGGTTGCTGTTGTTGTGGTTTTTTTTGTTGTGATTGTTGATTATTGTTATTTTCAGGCACCTTTACTTTTTCAGTGATCCCATCAAGAACTGTGTATTCCTTGTTTTCTTTTTCCTGTTTCTTTTCCTGCAACTGATTCTTATACAAGACCTTTTCATTGAATATTACACATCTGCTCCTAATGATTTTATGATTTTCATAATCATATAAGTGATAACCAAAATCATTAACATCATATCCAATAAAGGTACATTTCTTTGATTTTGCCTTAAGCTTTGTTCTATTTTCTTTATTAATATGGACAAAGGCCTCACAACCAAAAGGCTTTAAAAAATAGTAGTTTACCTTTTTAACTGTCCATGCTTCCTCTGGAACACCACTATCCAAGGAACCTGAAGGCCCTCTGTTTATTAGATAAACAGCAGTATCTATAACATCTGCCCAAAACTGTAAAGGCAATCCTGCAGCCAATCTCATGCACCTTGCACGCTCCATGATTGTTTTGTTCATCCTTTCTGACACACCATTTTCTTGTGGTGTTCTTTGAACTATCTTCTCTCTGTGAATTCCATGCTCTGAACAGTACCTATCAAACTCTTTGCTGCAATATTCACCTCCATTATCTGATCTAAGACACTTCAATTTCTTTCCTGTCTCAATCTCAACCAAAGCTTTCCATTTCTTGAAAGTATCAAATACATTAGATTTATTCTTAATACAATAAATCCAAGTTTTTCTAGTTGCGTCATCAATAAAAGTAACATAATAACAAGAGCCACCAAGAGATGATACGTGAGTAGGTCCCCATACATCTATTTGCACAAGCTCTAATTTTTAGCTCTTCTTTTCTTTCCCAACTCTGAGAAATCTGACTCTTCTATTTTCCATAAATGCAATTCTCACAGAAGTCCAAATCAACATTCTGCAAACCTGACAACAAATTCCTTGAGTGAAGAATCTTCATCCCCTTCTCACTAATGTGTCCAAGCCTGTGATGCCATAATGCTACATCTGCTCCTTTGGAAGTTAAAGCATTAACAGATTTAGAAATACCATTGCATAAATACAATGTACCAACATTTTCACCTTTTGCTATTACCAGGGCTCCTTTGGTAACCTTCCAAGCTTTATCTGTGAAAGTTGTCACACAATCTTCACTGCCTAACTGCCCTGTTGAAAGAATATTTTTCTTTAGATCTAGAACATGCCTTACCTCCTTTAGTATCCATTGGTTTCCATTCTGCTGTTTTACAAGAACCTTACCCAATCCAGCAATTTTACAGGGTTTATCATCACCCAAATGGACTTGTCCAAAATCTCCTTGAACATAGTCATGAAAATATTTCTTATCAGGTGTGGCATGGAATGAGGCCCCTGATTCTACCACCCAGGAATCAGTAATATTTTCAAAAGAAAGAATCAAAGCATCTTGTAACACCTCACCTGTCACATTTGCTTCATGATTGTTTTCTTGTTGTGCATCTCATTCTTTTCCCTTCCGAGATCTACAGTCTTTCTTTAGGTGTCCTTTCTTTCCGCATTTCCAGCACAATATCACTGATCTGCACTTGGATCTGCCTTTCCTTGATTTACTGCGATATCCTGAGCCCTTTCCTCTTTCCATTTTTCTTCCCCTAGACTCTGCACTTAAAGCATTACCCGATGTCTCACCAGAGCTTTTCCATCACATTTCCTCGCTAAGGATAGCACCGACAACATCATCAAACTTTAAAGTACTAGATCTAGAAACAGAGTTACTAATGGACATTACTAAACCATTCCAACTTTCTGGCAATGAGCACAAGAATAATAGAGCTCTAAATTCATCATCAAAGTTTACCCCTACAGAACTTAACTGACTTGTAATAGTATTAAAATCATTTAAATGGTCTGCAACAGATCCACCTTCCGACATCTTCATATTAAATAACTGTTTCATAAGAGATACCTTGTTTGAGGCTGAGGGTTTTTCATATAGTTTCGCCAACGCCTTAATCAAACCTTCTTTCATTGTTTCCTTCGGAATGTTGAAGGCGACTGATGTTGCGAGGCATAATCGTACTATTGTGAGTGCCTTTCTATCGAGAAGGTTCCATTCTTCATCTATCATACCTGTCAGCATCTTTGTTTTTCCAGCTAACGGTAGGTACAGATCTTTCTGATACAGATAATATTCCATCTGCATCTTCCACATCAAGAAGTTTTGGTCGTTAAATTTCTCGACCCTAAACTTACCATCTTCCACCATTGCTCCCACCCGAACCAGGAACCCTTCTCTCCTAGGAGTTTGTCAGCCAAATAGACCTTCGGCTCTAATTCCAGTTGTTAGAAAATTATATATTACAGAGCAATGGAACACATAGAATATTGCATAAATATAAAACACAGAAAAAATGCATAAAACCAGAGAGACACAGATATACGTGGTTCACCCAATTTAGGCTACGTCCACCCCGAACAACTAGTCCTTCCTTTCTAATATCCAGCAAAATGAAGAGACACAACCTATAGCAAATCCGTTGTAATATCCTCTGTTTTCTCTCACAGTATCACCTCTATGATTCCCGCTCGGAGAATACACCTCTATTACACAGCATCAATATAATGCCCTCATACAAAGAGAGGGGTTTCCTTCTAGGGCAAAAAACCCTAAACTATGCATAAGTTCTACCATTAGATCATCCGCATAATGAACGGCCCAGATTGACTTGAAATTACTATACTTTTACAAGGCAATTTTACCTCTGTTTTTAGCTTCGGGAGCACTGCCCCCGAAACCCCCGCTAGGGGACTGTTGGCCCATGGACCCCCCATACAGGGAGGATCGGCCCCCCCGAACCCCTACGGGGGGGGGACAAGTCCCTCCCGCACCCCTCCGCGTGGAGGGGTGTACAAACTTCTTGGGGTATACATCCAGCTGAAACAAAGACCTCTAAATAATTATGCTCCACACCCAACAATGGTATTATTGAGCGGGATCAAATAGTCGTTACTTTGCTCAATATTGTGGGCTAATACCATGGCATTGACCTCTGGTATTCTCTACTCTTGATTTTCCAACTCCTACGCGATTTTCCTCTTGTGAGAGTGCATGTATATGTATACACTCTTTCTGTTCTATGGACCAACGTGTATACACTATTTTGACTAAGTGGACCAGCATATACTTCTTAAGCTGCTTTACTTCAACCTTTTCCTTCAACTTATTTATTATGATTAGTAGACCTTAGTTCCATCTTCTTATTCTTTTGTACCACTGCCCTACTACCTTTGAATATACCTGTTATACTATGAGTTTCCTTTTATCAAAACTAAACTGACCTGTGAGTGAGCTTCCATCAAGGACAACACTTGTATCATAATGCCAACAATCTTCTGTTGGAAATAATACTGATAGGGGGGGTGAATCAGTATTATCAAATTCTCTTCAATATACCTTCCGGATTTATAATTTAATTTATTCATCAGATTTTGACCATTAATTTGTATGTCAGTAACATATAATAATGAACAGGAACAAGAAAAACAGACAGTCACACCAAATAACACCAGATATAAGGTGGAAACCCAATGTGGGTAAAACCACTTGCTGCAATATGTCTCTATCTTCTTTCAATTAGAAACTTCTTTTTACAATAATTCTGTACTGGTGCAGTCCTTTACCAGTACGCAGGCTGCAACCTATAGAGAGCTATAACCCTCTCTCGTTTTCCAGACTCTCCTAGAAGGGAGCTACAACCCCCTTAGCTCTTGTACTAGCTGAGCTACTAGTACGTAGGTGCTCACCTACTGAAGGCTTCAACCTTCTCTTTTCTTCCAGGGACCACGTTTCATAAATTTTCAGACTAGATCCATGAACATCAAACAAACATCAAGTACATGTGCATCAACCAATCTCCTTTCCACAATCAACTACTGAATCAACCACTAGCTTCTCAGAATGCAGTAACCAGAAAACAATACCAGTAACTAGACACCAATTCTGAACCCAGAACACTGCAGTAATAGACAAAAGCAGCTAAAATAAGTTTCAAGAAAAGTCCGCAACTTCACCAATAGAAATCTGCGGATATCCGCACTTCATCTGTGTCGATCCTGTGGACCTCCGCACCTACACCTGTCTCTGGACTGCGCACCTCCGCACCTGAACCCGTGTCTGAACTACGCACCTCCGCACTGAACCCGTGTCTGAGTTGCGCACCTCCGCACTGAACCCGTGTCTGTACTGCGCACCTCTGCACCTGCACCCATCTCTGAACTGCGTACCGCCGCACTTGAGCTGTGGTTCGCCTGCAGACCTCCGCACCTGCATTGTGGTTCGCCTGTGGACCTCCGCACCTGCGCTGTGGTTCACCTGCGGACCTCCGCACCTGCGCTGTGGTTCACCTGTGGACCTCCGAGTAGAGCCAATTTATCAGTCCTCCAATATGCCCCAGACTGTCAGATCCACAGATCTGATCATGCGTCAAAGTAGATCTTCCTTCTAATGCTCAGATCTCTCCTTGATTTAGCTATCACTCACCAACCGATCACCAGAATTTCAAATCTTGATTTTCTTTAGATATTTCACACGCATGAGTTTCCAACCAAATGATCTCCTTTCCTTTTTATAGACTAGCCCTTACTCAAACCATGGTCCAAAACCATAGAATTCCAATACAAGGGACCCAAAACCTGGGTTCAATACTTTAGGAGAAAAACCACAGACCAAAACCATAGGATAAAAAACGTCGGACTAAATACCATGGATCACCCGTAAGTTTTCCCACATGCATGCGCTTTTCTCTGCATGAAAGTCTGTGAACTTTAGGTCCGCACCTTTTGTTCAGAACACCTGCGAACATGTCCGCACCTTTTGAATGGCGCACCTGCGGACCCAGTCTAAGACCGCATCTTTGTGAACAGGAACCTGTGGGCCTTTCATTTTCTACATTCTTTGTAGACTGATCATCAACTTTTTTCTACTACCCTGCTGCACTATGATCTGTCATCTGTGTGAGTTACCATCAAGGACAATACTTGTAACATAATGCCAACATCTTCCCCTTTGGACTTGATGGCAACCATGATGGTGTTGATTACTGCAAGCTGTAGAAACTATTAGAGATACCATGCAACACCAAAATAGTCTCCCCCTTTGACATTAAGGGCAAAAGGGCGGACCAAGCTACTCTCTTCCTTTGATATGCATGATGATATCCAGCTCCCCCTAAGTACATGTCGAGTCTACAGAGATGTGCTTTAAAAGAATAACATGACTCTATAACTTAGCTAAGTGAGTATGATCTCCTTACGACCAAAGACTTATACATACATCAATGACCCAACCAAGTGGGGATACACCACATTTGACTCATCCACCCAACCAAGTGGGGATATATCAATTGTTTATACATGACTAAAATAAAAAAATTATTACATCATCCATCCCAGGCATAGTGGGGAAACAAATTACATCATATGTCCAATAGGAGTTAGATTGTGACAAAATAAATCATGTCACCCCCTAGATATTTACGTGACTTATGCACCAAATGATATAAATATATGAAACCATAGGTGAAATCAGCAACCATAATGCCAACAATGCAGAATGTGTGTGAAGGCGAATGCTCCCCCTGAACCTATGCTACTTGTGCATTGTCAACAAGTCATTCATCAAGGCATCTTTGTCAGACAGATAAAGAATCAATGAACAAAGGATATCATCGGACAGGAATCATCAATATAAGACAAACCACCCATATCAAAGTCTAAACCATTGTTTTTTTGTCAGGAAAACATATACGCTCCTTCAGCCACAGAAACTCGCATGTATATGCAACTATACTTCATGAATCCTGCGTATAATAACCTTCCTCTGGAAAACTGGATTTAACAGTAGGAAGATGAAGGAACTACTCCCAGCTTTTGTCTGAGATATTCAAATGTTTCTCTGGGAAGCGGTTTGGTGAATATATCAGCAACTTGTTCTTTGGAGGGAACATAATCCAATTTAACCTTTTGTTCAAGCACTTGTTCTCGTAGAAAATGGTACTTGATGGGTATGTGCTTGGCCTTGGAGTGCATGACTGGATTTTTTGAAACACTGATGGCACTTGTATTATCACATAGAATGGAGATGGGTGGAATACATGTGATCTGAATGTCTTGAAAAGTTTGCATCATCCAAAGTAGTTGTGTGTAGCAAGGTGCAACAGCCACATATTTTGCTTTAGCTGTAGATAAAGCAATCTAACTTTGTTTCTTTCTGAACCAAGACACTAACCGAGAACCCATATAGAATTCACCTCCACTAGTGCTCTTTCAATCATCAACACTTCCTGCCCAATCTGCATCTGTATATGCATGAAGAGTAAGGTTTGTATCTTTAAGATACCATAGTCCAAAGTCCTGAGTTCCTTGAAGATATTTGAAGATTATTTTGACTTCCTGGAGATGTGATTCCTTTGGATTTGCTTGGAACCTTCCAACAATTCCTACTGCATGCATGATGTCAGGTTTCGTACATGTTAGATAGAGTAGACTTCCTATCATAGATCTGTAAGTTGGTTGGTTTATTGCTGGCGATTCATCATTAGAGCTAAGGCTGCATCCTATTACCATTGGAGTACATACTAGTTTAGAATCTTCCATCCCGTACTTCTTCAAGATCTTCTTCAGACATTTGGTTTGTGAAAGAAAGATACCATCTTTTGTTTGTTGTACTTGTAGACCAAGAAAATAAGTAAGTTCACCAAGTAAGGACATTTCAAATTCTTGCTGCATAATCAAAGCAAAGCTTTGACTCATAGATTCTTCATTGCTGCCAAAGATGATATCATCAACATAAACAACAATAATTAGTAGTTTATCATTCTCAATCTTGGTGTATAAGTTGTTGTCTGTAGATCCTTTTATGAACCCTTGTTTTTGTAGATATTTGTCAAGGCGATAATACCAAGGACATTTCAAATTCTTGTTGCATTACTGAAGCAAACTTTTGTCTCATGGATTCTTCATTGCTGCCAAAGATGATATCATCAACATAAACAACAATAATTAGTAGTTTATCATTTTCAATATTTGTGTATAAATTGCTATCTGCAGAAACTTTTGTGAAACTTTCTTGTTGTAGATATTTGTCAAGGTGGTAATACCAAGCCCTTGGAGCCTGTTTCAAACCATAGAGATATTTTTTGAGCTTGCATATGAGTTTTGCATCATTTCCAAGAATGAATCCTTTTGGTTGTTCAATATACACTTCTTCTTCTAAATCTCCATTAAGGAAAGTTGATTTTACATCCATTTGATATACTTTGAATTTTCAAAAACTAGAAAGGGAAAAAACATCCTTATAGCTTCAAGTCTGGCAACAGGTGCAAAGGTTTCTTCAAAATCTATACCTTGTTGAGCATACCCTTTAAAAACAAGCCTTGCCTTGTTTCTAATAACTTCTCCATTTTCATTCAGCTTATTCTTAAATATCCAATTTGTTCATATAATGTTTTTATCATGAGGTCTAGGAACTAATTGCCAAGTATCATTCTTTTCAATTTGGTCTAATTCTTCATCCATGGCCTTGATGCAACATTCATATTTGCAGGCTTCATTTACATTCTGAGGTTTTGTGGAGGATATTAATGCTAGATAACTTGAGGTCTGTGTAAGAGTTCTTCTTGTCTGTACTCCAAACCCTTTTTCTCCTAGAATTTGAGATTCTGTATGAATCTTCTGCACATACTTGGATGGAGTCTTTTCCCTGTCTGTTGTATCTTCTTCTAGTGCTTCATTGGTTTCTTATTCAATATAATTTTGATTTGATGTGGGAAAGCATTCCCCATCTTCCTCATTTTTATGTTCCTCTATTGATTTCATTTGTTTCGGATTTCTGCATGCTTCATCAACTACAACATCAATGCTTTCAACAATTTTCCGAAATCTTTTATTATAAAATTTGTATCCTTTACTTCTGGATGAATAACCAAGAAGAATACCTTTGTCTACTCTAGGGTCAAACTTACCAAGTTTTTCATTAGTCTTTTTGATAAAACATTTGCTTCCAAAAACTCTAAAATGTTTTACAGTAGGAGGCTTACCATAAAAAAGTTCATATGGATTATGATTGCTATTTACCTGAACATTCTCTTTGTTGAGAATGGTCACAGCAGCAAATTCAGCTTCACCCTAGAAGGTTGCAGGGGTTCCATATTCATCTAGCATATTCAAGCCATTTGTTGAATTTTTCTGTTCATCCTTTCTACCACACCATTTTGCTAAGGAGTTCTTGTGGTGGAAAATTCCTTTTTTATTCCATGTTGTTCACAAAAGTCAAAGAATTCATCTGATATGAATTCTCCCCCTCGATCAGATCTGATGCATTTGCTTTTTCGATATGATTCATTTTCTACTAAAGCTTTGAAGGATTTAAACTTTTCAAATGCTTCATCTTTATGCTTTAGAAGACCTATCCAACACATCCTGGAAAAATCATCAATAAACAAAATAAAGTATTCTTCTCCTCGAGGAGACTTTTTCCTTGTTGGTCCACATAAATCAGTATGGATGAGTTCAAGAGGCTTACTTGCTGACCCTTCCTTTTCGATGAAGTGAACTCTGGTTTGCTTACCGATTTGACATGGTTTGCATATGGTATTTTTTGGGATACTAATATCTAGAAGATCATGAACTGCCTTGAGCCTGCATGCTTTTCTTATTTGAGAAAAGCTTAGATGTCCCAATCTTCTATGCCACAACCAATTTTCATCTGTTTTGCTCAGATAGCATTGTTTTTGTCCTCCTTTGAGTATGTATAAGTTGTTTGGAGTTCTTGTACCTTTGATCATGGTTTTTCCTGTATCAAGCTCACGAATGACACATCCATTTGATTGAAACACCACTTCATTTCCTTGATCACACATTTGACTGACACTCAACATGTTGTGCTTTAAACCATCTACATACATGACATTTCCATCTTTAACCTTTTCTTTCAAGAAAACAGAACCTTTACCTTTAATGACAGTTGGAGTGTCATTTCCAAATGAGACATTCTTTTCCTTTTCTAAAGCATTATATGAATGAAGTTTCTCTTTATCACCTGCCATGTGTTTGCATCATCCACTGTCGATGTACCACTAATTTTCTTGTCCTTCTGCATACAAAGCTATACCACATCTTTCTGATCGAGATTCCTTCCTTCTCCATATCTTGGGATTTAATGGTGTTTGCTCCTTTTGAAGTGTTGGATGAGATGTTCTCCTGCATTCAGATTATTCATGACCAAAGTTGTTACAAATCGAGCATTCTATTTCATTTTCAAGAGGAGAAAAGTTATTATAGGAACTTTTATTGATTCCTATTACAACCCTTTGATTTCATGCTTCTCTAGTCATTATGGTTTTGTAAGAAACACATTGAGAATCCTTGTGCCCAAAGTTACGACATGAAAATAATTTCCCATTAAAGAAGTTTCTGCAATCATAGAATCTTTTGTCATTGTTTACCTATTGGTTGTGGCTTCTATCGATATTCATCCTTGGAGTAAATTGAGTATGATTCACCTGATGAGTAATTTTATGCCTTTGTTGATGATTGACATACTGTTCACTGGTCTTTGCTGCATCAAGATAGCTTTTGGTGGAGGTTGACGACTTCTATGATTGAGATGATTCTTCATTATATCCAATACCTTTCTTTATCAGAGGAGAACATTTAACTTTGATGATTTCATTTAAAGTTTCTGATCTTTAGCAAATCTAAGATTAAGAGATTTTGTTTTCTCAAGATCTTTTCTTAGACCCACAATTTCACATTCTAGATTTTCATTGTGTTATTCTCTTTCAACAAGTTGGTGTGTCAAAGTATCTATGATCATATTCTTTTCTTCTAAATAGATTTTGAATTTAATGATTTCTTCAAGAAAATCTTCCTCTTCTATTGCATCCAAAAAATCATCATTGTCATAGGCCATGAGTAGTCTATAATCTTGTTCATTTTCATCTTCATCGCTATTAGATAAACCATCACCATCTTCATATGTATAGTAACTCCTTTTATTCACAACCTATTTTCTATTTCCTTTAGCATATTCCTTTCCCTTTTCATATTTATCTTTATGAGGACATTTGGCAGCATTGTGGCCGACTCTACCACAAGCAAATCATTTGAAAGGTAGCTTACCTTTGAATCTTCTGAAACCCCATTGAAGCTTCTTGACAAAATTTACTTCATCCTCTTCTTTTGAAATGTGTCTTGATTCATTGTGCTCCTCCTTTTCTTTTCCCCTTGTTGGTGCTTTAAAAGCGGCTTCTCTCATATCTCATGGACCTCCTTTTCTCATTTAAAAGGCAATTAGGATTCCATGGAGTTGAGTCACTGTAATGGTTTGAAGATCCTATTTTTCCTTTGTGGCAGAAAATTTTGACTCAAATTTAGAAGACAAATATCTCAAAATTTTCTCCACTAATGTAACTTCCTTTATCTTTTCACCCAGATTCTTCATACAATTAACAATCTCATCTATATTTAAAAAGTAAGTATAAACACTCTCATCACTATGCATCTTAAGAGTTTCATACTGAATTCTGAGAGTTTGAAGCTTAACACATTTTACCTGAGAGTCTCCTTCGTAGCTTTGAATGATTTGCTCCCATATTTCTTTGGTTGTCTTGAGCTACATGACTTTGACAAATTCTGATTTTGACAAGCTTCCTAATAATTTATTGACATCTTTGGAATTGGTTTCATATAACTTCTTACCTGTAGAATCTATAGGAATTATGGTTGGAAATTGATATCCACCTCCTACAATTTCCAAAACATCTGCTCCAAGCAATTGTAAATAGGCTTTGGTTCTTATTTTCCAATATACTAGGTTGCTCCCATTGAATATTGGTGGTATGATGGATCCCATGCCTTCATGATTATTCATCTTGAAATATATTCCTTCAAGCGATCAAGTTTCTTTAGAAGGACTTGCTCTGATTCCAATTGTTGTAAATAATACCAAGAGGGGGGTGAATCAGTATTATCTGATCAATAATTTTTTTATTTTTTTTAAATGAATTTATATATGCTACTTTTGTGAAGTGAACTAGTGTGTACACGTAACTATGATTAGAGAAACCAATGTACACCTAGAAAACTTGTGATTTAGACAATTTATCATGTGTTGATCTTTAACCAGTGCATCAGTAACTTATTCAACAAATCAGTAAAAACATAATAAACTATCACACATAAGCAACACACATGAACACCAAGATTTAAGGTGCAAACCCAATGTGAGTGAAAACCACCTACTGCTATCATCTATGTCTTCTTTTAATAATTAGAAAATATGTTTACAATCTTGTACTGGTGCAGGCTCATACCAGTACGCAGGCACCCACCTGTAGAAGGCTACAATCTTCTCTTGTTTTCCATTTTCTACTGGAAGGGAGCTACAACCCCTTAGCTCTTGTACTAGCCAATGTGATTACTAGTATGTAGGCACTGGCCTACAGAAGGCTACAACCTTCTCTCTTCCTCGAGGGACCACATTTCATAAATTTTCAGACTAGATGTTCCTGGTACACAACAATACACATGAAGGCCTCCTTTCATCAAATTTTTATACTGGACCCATAAGACTTTGAAACTTAATCTACATCAACCAACATTTAGTTAATCTAAACAATTAGATCACTGTCGCCAAAACACTATATTGAACCCAGAAACCTGCATCATCATTTAGAACCAGCTGTAATCTCAAAAATCATGCATCATAATGTATACGCTACTTTACTGAACCCAACATGCGTGTATACGGTAATTCCTGTAATAAAACATGTGTATACCTTCAAAACTACTGAAACATAAAACTTCTTAATCAAATCTGTACCAACCAGAAATATATTGACCATCTACTGTCTATTTACAGAGCTTTACACAGGCAGTAGCAAAGATCACCCTTCTCACTTATACAATCAATCAATCAGATACCAAACTCCTTATGCATTTAGTTTTACATTCAGATCTAAGAAGACTTCATTGACAGATAACAGTAAAACAATAGAACTTATCAGATAGATCAGTCAGATCTGAATAAAAAGGCTTTTCTTTTGTATACGCTACTTAGAAGAGTAGAACCTGCGTGTACACGCGCTTTTACCGAGACTAACCAGCGTACAGATCTGCAAATATTGGCTCATAACTTTGTTGCAATTTTGGACTTCAGACAAACCCAGATCATGACATTTAAAGAATAAAACAGGTGTACATAATCAGATCTAGCCCAACCAATATCAGATCATTCAATGATAAGTCATTTTAGGTCTCATGATCTTGATCCAACATTGAATTCAAGGTGCACATAAATATTTCAGATCAAATCACCAACATAGCCCCTGCAACATAAAATATACTTCAGATAGAAGTATTCCTTAGAAACCCATTCACTTGCACACTTGGCCTTATGATCTTCTCCTCCTTATATAGTTTTTGGCCTTTCTCAATACCTCGAACCAAAACCACTTAGTGACCCATGGTATTCTTGGGCGGGATCAAATAGTCATTACTTCGCTCAATATTTTGGGCTAATACCATGGTATTAACCCCTGGTATTCTCTACTCTTGATTTTCCAACATGTACGCGATTTTCATCTTGTGAGAGTGCGTGTGTACATATACACTCCTTTTGTTCTTTGGACTAGCATGTATACGCTAGTTTGACTAAGTGCACCTACGTATACTTCTTAAATTGCTTTACTTCAACCTTTTTCTTCAACTTCTTTATTCTGATTAGTAGACCTTAGTTCCATCTTCTTGTTCTTCCGTACCACTGCCCTGTTACCTCTAAATATACCGATTATACTATGAGTTTCATTTTATCAAAACTAAATTGACCTATGAGTGAGTTGCCATCAAGGACAACACTTGTATCATAATGCCAACAAAGTGTTCTCGTTCTTAAGCATAGAATTATTTTCACGTCCCATTGTCTATGGCTTCTTCGAAATGGGAAGACATCCTACTCAACTTTGGATAAATATGGGTTTGATTATTATGCCACATAGTGTGATCACCTAAGTGTATTATGTCGTCTTGTTATGATGATGCTGAATTTTTAAAAAAGCAATAGACTACAAGTTTAATGACTTGAAATGTTTGTTCAAATTATCGAAACCATCCAAGAGATATTATAATAGTTAGACATCACTAGTGATACAAGGTAAGATTTAATATGTTGTTTAATCAACTGCATCATATTTGCAACTGTATGCGAACTTTGGAACCACAAACCCAAGAATTTTCTTGGTAGATCCTTCCACAAGGTGCCAAAGATAATCAAGATTTATAGTTACAAATGTGTGCCCTTGAAGAAAAAATTCCTAGAGATGAAAACCTTAGAAAGGTGAAAATTGCAGAGAGCATCCCAAAAAGTGTTGGTCAAAGAGAACACAAGAAATTTGAAGACCACCTGCAAATACAAAACCATTAAACCCATAAATAATAAACCATAAGCCCATAACTCCTTAAGACCACAAGAATATTATAGAAGAATCAAGGATTATAATGCTACAAAATATTCCATAGATTTCTATATTTTTGTTAATTGATCAAATCATGCTTTTGGTGAGGGAGATATGCCTCTTTTTATAGTTTTGAAAAGGCCCCTTTGAAGATAGCCAACTACCAATTTTGGTGGGAAAATTTATTTGAAGTATGACTTTATTTGGGGCCAAAAACTTCTCCATAAATGTAGGTTGACATATAGTATTTAAATTGAATTTTAAATTAATTTTAATGCCCAAGGGTTTATCCCCCTTTTGGAAATCAATTTTCTTGGGGCCACAAATTAATCATGTGGTTACTTCTTTAAAAAAATATTTCTATGGCCCTTTAAAAAATATTTCCTTGGACCAAATCTCAAAAACACTTCACAAGATTTGAATCATATATTTTAAGTGATAACAAATATTGTGTTGTTTCCACATCATCAATGAGTTTGGGGCTATTGAATACAAAGTGGATGTTTCATCTTCAAATGAGTGTATATCTCAAACCGTGAAGGCTCTCATGGTATGCAACATACCACCATAATCAACTTGATAAGGAGCATCTAATGACGATGATCTTGGGATCAAATTCACTAAGATTCATCCTCAAACACCTCAACAAATGTGGGGATACTAGGGTCTCCACCCATTTGGAGCTTCCAATTAAAGCAATCCAAAAAATGATTAAGAGTGTTCAACAACCAATGTTGGCATTAATGACAACATCATTTAACAATCTCCCATTTTTTCATTGATGGAAACACATACTCCCCCTACGATTAATTATCCCCCTGACTTCATGCTTCTGATCTTCTTTTCTAATTTCTCTCCCCCCTTTAACATCAATGGAAAAGTGTTTCTCCCTCTGATGGAATGAATTCCTCTAATTATATTATTCTCTCCCTATCTGCCAATTTGAAATAGATTACGATCACTGTGGACCTGTTTTCCTTTATCTGTTTTTCCCCTCATGACCAATTATCTTCCTTTGATGGTTCCTGCAATAGACTACCTTACTCCCTGACTTCTTCTCTTTCCCTAACCTGCTATGATCCCATGACTTGACACATCTGATTCTACCTAAATCTTTCTCCACTTCTCTCCATGACTTGTCAGTCTGAAGCTACTATTCTACTAAATTTTCCCATGATGCTGAAAGTTTCTCTGAATTCTTATGCTATCTATCATATGTCATATTTTAACCTGTCAAATTATATATCTCTGAAGGTGCAATTACTATTACATAGATTCCCCCTAATCAAAATTCACTGGACAGGGAAACAACATACTAGATGATTCAAAATAATGTATTAGAAAACTCTTTGGTCAGATCATCCTAAACCTTCAAATCTTCTAATGTACCTGTTGATTCATTATGATCTTTCACTTTTACAAAACCTAAAAGCATGACATCGACAGAGACTTTTTAGTTCACCTGATGTTCTTGCATTTGTTTTCTTCTCCATACCTTCCTATATCTGGCGTTAGGTCTAAACGATTCCATGTTGAACTTGAAATAACAATCTATATCCCCATAGTTATGACATTTATAACATTCAATGTTAGGGCTGAATGATTGAACTAGCGACATATAATTTCTGCTGACAAATTTTGTTTGAAATTTGTCTTGTGATCCAACAAACCTTCTTCTAGTGTTTTGATAATTCCTTTGACAGTTACCCCTATCATACATTCTGCAATCCATATCCATATGCCCAAATTTAGAACATGAAAAACAATAACCATTAAACATGCTAGGGTACCTAGATGAGGTGTCTTATCTTAATGATATTTTGTAGTCATCCTTCTTTGGAGGAGGTGAAACCTTTTGTTGATTACTTCTTGGAGAAACAACATTTTTAACCTTCTTTTGTCCTTCATTTGATTTTTCCTTTTAGGGATCCTGTTATCAACCTTCTCATCAATCTTTCTCTATGGGGACTTGGAGCTTGTGCCTTCATTGCATGTAGCTTTACCTACTTATTCTGCCTTCATCTTCAATTAAGCCAATTCTTGATCTTTCCTTTCAATATCCTGCAAGTGTTCCTTTTTCCATTCCTTGAGCTTGTTGATTTCAAACAGGGAAACACCAAGTTCCCTTTTATTTAGAGCAAGGTCTTCCTGAAATCTTCTTTTCAACAATTTCCTTCTTTCTTCTACCTCTTCTACTTGTAATTTTAGAAGAGTGATCTTTTTAGTTGCTTTGTTGAAGTCTTGTATTTCTTCCTTTTTCCTTTAATTTTCATTTCTGAGCCTGCTAATTTATGCTAAAGATGCATCTAGTTCCTTTTTCTTTTGATAAATTTCGATTACATACTTCTCATCATATTCCTTTAATTAGATTGCCTTTTCTTTCTTTTCTACTCCTTGAACTTGGAGTTTCAAGAGATCAACTTCTTCTTTGAGTGTGTGGTTTTCCTCCTTTGTGTTCTTCAACTCTTTCAAAGAATTCATAAATACCTTTTCCATGTGTGTTTCCTCTTCTTCTTCTTCTTCCTCATTTTCATAATATTCCATATGATAATATTCTTGGCTTGAAGCATGATCATCATCATTTTTATCTTTATCAACATGATCTTGACCTGCATGAAGATTTTGAATTTTCTCTCAAAGATGTTTAGCAGATGAGAATCGTTCTACATTGGATTTCATAGAATCTAGCAAGGAACTTAAGATGATACTTATGGCTTTTTAATTTCATTATCTTGATTCATCAATATAGGTATTTCCAGAAACAACAAAATCCCCTATATCATATCTAATAGCTTGCAAATATATTTCTATATTATCTTTCCAAAATACAAAACTTGATCCATGATCAAAGGAATTGGACCAACCTATTTCTCTTCATTAGTTGTAATAGGTTTTGAAAGAATTTCATTAACAAGAACTTCCTTTGGCTTCTTTGAATTCTTGGTGGATTACTTCCTTGAATTTCTCATCTTGAGTTCACCTGAGATCTGCCTTCCAACTATTAAGATGCTACTGAAGGAACCTGCTCTGATACCAATTGTTGAAAATATTGAGAGGGGGTGAATCAATATTTCATATTCAATTAGTATTTTTAAACTTTCATGGCATTAAAAATTATTAGCATTAGTTAAACATAAACAATCAATAACACCATTCAACACGACTATAATATTTTTAATGACCTTGAAAAATCTCCATCTGCCATGTTGGAATTAGAGGTACTTCAAACATGTCCAACTCAATGGAAAGCAATCCTTTCCACATTAGGTGTAATTGTTCACACTTAATCACCTTCAATTTGGAAAATTAAGAACTATGGTTACCTTCCATAGTAACATTCCAAATTCTAGTGACCATTCAAAATTTCACTATTCATCACTACATCAATGATGAGGGGTAATCCAAATGTATCATGTTGAAGTTAGTTTGGAAGAAACTAGGATCCCTTGAACTCACTACTTCCTCCATCACATTGAGGGCATATGATGGTCACCCACCATCACTAGTGGGACTCTTTCAGAACATCCTCATTGATCTCATTGGAAATACAATTCTCATTGATTTTGAAGTCCTTGATGCTCCTCTCGATTGCAACGTCTTGTTTAGAAAAAGTTACATGTACACAAGTTTCCCCCCCATAATGGAAAAATCATTACCATTGACCAATTGACACATTATGAGACAAGGACTTCTTCCTCCCCTGATAGTGTGTTACCCTTTTTTGGGTCCCAAAAAGAATTGGTCCCTTCCTCAATTGATTTCAACCCAGGAATGTTCAAAAATTCAACTGTCCTTTACACATATCCAGGAGACCCACCAGTCGTCACATTGGTTTCCACAACCCATGTATGCATGATGACCACATAAGATGATGACCACACTTAGGATCCTTAACAACCAGCCCCAGAAACCTCTAGAATTGTGACATCGAACCTCCTTTTTATTGAAATTGTAACTAGGTTTGGTCTTCATAATTGTCATTGTACTTGTGTCAATATGTATCTCATGTAAAAACAAAAAGAATAAAAATTATTATTATTATTTTTATTGTCAAGCATGTTATTCAGCTTTGTTTTGGTCAAAATAAAATGTAAAAGGGCATGTTCTTTGTGACCCTTGTGAAAAGAAGAAAATTTTAATTTTGTAAGTGTCATTTGTCCATCCAAGTTGCCAAGTTGGCCCTCCAGAAAGGCGAGTAAATATTCCCAAAGGATGTATATCTTCACATCTACATACATGTCTCATTCACATGAACAAACAACTATGTATTGACACATATTCTCCACCATTTGGCCAAGCAATTCATTGATCATGTGTGGAATAATAATTCAGGCTTGTGGCATGGAATCTGAAGCACATATTTCTAAAATATAGCAAGGTTTTTGAGGCACCTTACTATGTGACAATGATGTGAGTTCCTATGATATATCTCTCCATGATGATGTGTGATTCTATGATGAAGATGTGAATTTTTGTGACATATATTTCTCCATGATGATGTAAGTTTCTGTGATGATGATTTTAGTCTCTATGATATACCTCTTCATGATGATGTGATTTCCTATGGTACATCTCTCTGTATTGATAAAAATTCTTGTGGCACCTTTCCCTGAAATTAAGAAAGCTCTCTATGACACATATATCATGGCAGACATGTATAAACTGATTACTTGGCTATGTTGTGGAAAAATCATGGCAGAACTTGGAGGGATGACTTGGCACTTGGATCACTAGTTAGTTTGACTTGGATTTCTCTAGTTGATTAAGAAAATATAAGGAAAGGATTGATGAGTTTTCCCCTTGGGGGTTTTTCCCTAGCCTCTGGCCTAATATTTGGTGTCTCTTGTCTCTTACGCACTATGATCTATATTTTTCTTATATTTGAATGGTAATTGCTTGATGAATAATAAGGAAAAGCTAAGAAGAAAACAAAACATCTTCACAAGAAATTACCATGACTAGAAATTCAATCTTGCAACTAAATTTCAACATGGTATGAGAGATAATGAAGATTGAAGAACAAATTAAAAAGGAAAATCTCTTGAAAAAAAGAGATTGCTAGGTCCCTATGATACTAGTATAACCCCCATATAGTTATTGTTGTTAACCATAGTGTTAGGTTCCTATACTACTAGTGTAACCCCTTATTGTTATTAGTGAAACCCCCTTGTTGTATTATTTTTCCCATACAGTCCCCATGTTGTTATTATTATGCCCCATAGAAGCCCACTATTGTTATTGTTGTGCCCCTACAATATTATTGTTATGTAGGCTCTGATTGTATTGGGACCCCTTAGACTCCTATATAGAAAGGAGGTCTTGTCATTTGTATCATCCAAGAATTGTTCATTTGTGTAATGTAAACAAGGTTTCCCCCTTGAAGAGGCTGATTTTGAAGTCGTTGATCTATGTTTTCTATCTTTTTGTGAGTTGGTTTCATAACAATTGGTGTCAGAGTTTTGGATTCTAGGGTTTCGCTGCTCCAAACAGGTCATAGTGATATTTTCTCTATAAAATGTTCTCAATGAAGTTTCAGAAGCTAAACAAAAACCCGTTTGAGCTGAAATCGTTCTTCACCTTGGGTCTGAATTTCAGATCTTTTCTCTCTATATTTTTGGAGATATGATCTGAGGATGTTAGAGCTTTTGCAAGCTCCAAACTTCCATCTCAAACAGGCCATCGTGGAATTTTTGCTATAATTTTATTTTTCTACGAATTTTAATACTCTAAAATGAAAACCCATTTGAGCCAACCTCGTAATGAAGCTTGGGCCCAAATTTCAGATCTTGTTTCCCTATAGTTTCGACGATACGGTCCAAGACATTTAGGGTTTTCGCAAGCTCCTCAATTACATCCCAAACAGGTGACCTTGGGAAACTCATCATAACTTTCTCTCTGAGCATCAAACTGAAATTTCGTAAGAACATAAAAAAAGAGAAAGGACTGTAATTCTCTGTGTATTTTTTTCAAGTCCGAAGGTCGAAACAATGACACGTGGTACTCCATACAAGTTCGCTCTACTGAAAAAGTATATAATCAGGTCACCTTGGGAGATTGGACATAACTCTTTTTTGGAGAATCCAATTTCGATTAGACTAGTGGCATTGGAAAAAGGACACAGAGGGATAACGCATGTCACAATTTCATACCTTTGAGATCCGAAATTTCATAGATATAATAGATTCAAGATCAAATTGCTAAAAGCAAGAAAAAGAATGACTCGAATCAAGAAAATAGAAACACCTAGTAAGAAAAATTGGAGGGATGATTTGAATAATGTGATCGAAGATATGATAAATAGGATAAATGGTATAGAATAAAAATTGAGTGGCAACCTAGAATATTTGAAGAAAGACATGGAAGGTTTGAAGGAAGGCAGGACAAATTCACTACAAGAAAGGCTTCCCAATGCTAAAAAGGCAGTAGAGGAAAATCATGATGAGAACAAAAGAAATGTTAATCATGATTTCATAGACTCTAGCGTTGGATTGAAGACCCACCATATTCCAAATATAGATATGAGAAAATTTTATGGCAATGATCTGATAACTTGGATACTACAGATGGAGAAGTATTTTGATCTACATGATGTGAAACCACCACAAAAGGTGCGTATTTCATCTTTATATTTGGAACCGAACCAATTTGTATGGTATAGAGGGATTTGTCCTTGTAAACAACTTGTCACCTGGTCAATTTTCACAGAGGAAATGATAGCACATTATGAGGATACAAAGAGCAACACCTTCTTTAGCCAATTGATAAATCTCAAACAAAAGGGTTCAATGGCAGAGCACATTGAGGACTTCCAAAAATTGAATATAAGGGTAAATGATATTATAGAGAAACATAGGATTGAATTCTTCATAGTGACTTTAAATGATACCATCCAACATGAGGTTTGCTTTTGGGAACCTGATTCATTGGAGAATGCATACAGGTTGGCAAGAAAAATTATGGCAACAAGGAAGCCTACCACTCATAACTATAAAGATGGAAGTGTTGTTGCTCCTATCCTTTCACCACCTACAAGGTTGACACCACGATAACTGGAAGAAAAAATAGCAAAAGGGATTTGTTACAATTGTGATAGAAAATTCACTATAGGTCATAAGTGTGCTAAGAAGAAATTAATTTACATAGATGGGGAAGAGGAGAAAGAAAAGAAACAAGAAAAGTCAAAAGAAGAGGATATACACCAGGAACCAATCCTAGAGAAATAATAAATGAATCTGAACATATATTGTAATGCGTTGATGGGAATTACCACTCCTCAAACTCTCAATATATAAGGGAATATCAAGAAGAAAAAGGTAATAGTGTTGATTTATTCAGGTAGTACCCATAATTCTATTCATTGTAAGATAGCCAAGGAATCGAATTTCTCCCTATATCCAGCACCAGAGTGTCAAGTAATGGTTGCAAAAGGAGGAACCATAAATTGCTCTGGAAAGTGCCATAATATCAAGCTATCCATGGGATAATATGTCCTAAAGAGTCCATTGATTTCCATTCCAATGGGTGGTGCAGATGTTGTACTAGGAGTCCAATGGCTACAATCTTTGGGTATGATAACTTTTAATCTTCAAGAACTTTTCTTGAAATTTTTTGGGAAGGAAAGGAATTTGAATTAAGGGGTATCACAGGGAAATTGGGAAAGATAATCAGCTCTAACAACATGACAAATATTCTAAATAAATAACAACGGGGAAATTTCACAATTATGTTCACTAGAGGTTCCCACATCGAAATCATCTATTTCTCTAGATCTCCAAAATGTTTTGGAAAATCATTCCAAATTATTTGAGACTCCCAAGGACCTCCCACCTATTCGTGATCATGATCATGCTATTCATTTGATTCCAGGAAGTGTTCCCCCAAACATCAAGCCTTACAAATATCCATATGCCCAAAAGAGTGAAATTGAACTTATGGTTGCACAAATGCTAGATGTTGGTATAATTCAACCTAGTCAAAGTTATTTCTCTTGTCTAGTGGTATTGGTACACAAGAAGGATGGATCATGGCACATGAGTCTGGATTATAGGGATCTCAACAAGCTTACTATTAAAGATAAATTTCCCATTCCTGTCATTGATGAATTATTGGATGAATTACATGGAGAAATTCACTTCACCAAGTTGGATCTTCATTCAGGATATGATCAAATTAGCATGAAGACTGAATACATTCCAAAAAAAACATTTAGAACTCATGAGGGTCATTATGAATTTTTGGTCATGCCTTTTGGCCTTACCAATGCACCTTCTACATTTTAAGGTTTGATGAATTCCATTTTCAAACCATTCCTTAGAAAACTTGTGTTAGTATTTTTTGATGATATAGTAATCTACAAAAATTCTTGGAAGAGTCATGTTCAACATGTTGACAGGGTGCTCAAACTATTGGAGGAGAAACAATTATATGCAAAAAGCTCCAAATGTTTCTTTGGAGTACAAGAGGTGGAATATTTGGGTACTCAGTTAGCTCATAGCTCATCTTATCATCCTCAATCTGATGGGCAAACTGAGATAATGAAAATTTTTTTGGAAGGATATCTTCGTTTCTTTGTTTCTAATAAATAGACACAATGGTTCAAGTGGTTGCCTCTGGCTGAATGGTGGTATAACAATTCCTTCCATAATTCCGCAAAAATGACCCCATTTATGGCACTTTATGGATATCATCCACCGTCCATCTCATCATAATTAAAATAAAATTCTAAGGTTCAAGTAGTGGAAGATCACATCGAGCATCAACAACAAGTTCTCAATCTCTTAAAGGATAACCTCACTTTGGTGCAGAATAAAATGAAACAACAGGTAGAGCAAGATCACGACGAAATAAGTTTTGATGTAGGTGACTGGGTATTTCTACGACTACAACCATACAAATAAATTTCCCTCAAGCAAGCTAAGAAGGATAATAAATTATCACCAAAGTATTATGGTATGTACAAGGTGTTACAAAAGATTGGTACTATGGCATACAAAGTGGAGCTTCCTGCATCTTCCCCAGTGCACCCAATTTTCCATGTTTCATGCTTAAAGAAGTTTATAGGTGAGAAGATCCCAGTTCAAACAATATTTCCAGAACTTGATGAGGAAGGAAAAGTCATATTGGAACTGGAAGCAATCACAAAAACAAGAAATCGACAGCTACGAAATCGATCAATTTTAGAGTATCTCATCAAGTGGAATAACTTACCCGCTGAAGATTCCAAATGGGAGGATGACAATTTTATACAGAAGCATCATGAACTACTCAAGCATTAAGGACAACACTTTTTGAAGGAGAGAGGCATGTTAGGTTCCTATACTACTAGTGTAACCCCTTATTGTTATTAGTGAAACCCCCTTATTGTATTATTGTGCCCATATAGTCCCTATGTTGCTATTATTATGCCATAGAAGCCCACTATTGTTGTTGTTGTGCCCCTACAATATTATTGTTATGTAGGCTCTGATTTTATTGGGACCCTTTAGATTCCTATATATAGAAAGGAGGTCTTGTCATTTGTATCATCCAATAATTGTTCGTTTGTGTAATGTAAAGTTGGTTTTTGCCTCGAAGAGGCAGATTTTGAAGTCGTTGATCTATATTTTCTATATTTTTGTGAGTTGGTTTAACACTTAGAACCCCCATATTGTTATTTTTTTTCCCCATAGAAACTCACTATTTTTATTGTAGAGCCCTTACATTATTATTGTTAAGTAGGTCCTAATTATATTTTGACCCTTTAGAGTCCTATATATACCAAGGAGGTCTTGTTAATTGAATCAACCAAGAATTGTTCAATTATGTGATTTAAAATGAGGTATCCCCCTTAAATATGCTTATTTTCAAGTTGTTGATATATCTTTTCTTCTGATTTTTTGATCGGGTTACATAACATTTGGTATCATAGATTTGGATCATAAGGTTTCACTGCTTCAAACAAGTTGTCTTGGAATTTTCGCTATAAATTTTTTTCTGTAAGGCTTCAGAAGCTGAAATTTCTATCAAGTGGATCAAAAATTTTGGTTAACATCATGTAAAAATATCATAACTTGGTTCACTATATTCTCAGATATATGTTTCTACGAAGTTATGGTTTTTATATACTCCAAAATTCTGTCTCAAAAAAGGTATCTCCGGGAAAACTATCATAAATTTATCTTCAAGCATCCAAATAAAATTTCGTAAAAACTAGATGAAATGTCATAGACTGTAGTTTATTTAGTACTATTTTTAGGGTTGAAGGCTAAAAAAGTGACATGTGGAATTCCGTACAAATTTGCTCTACTGAACCAGTGTCCATAAACATGCATCTTGGGAGATTTGGCCTAACTTTATATTGAAGAATCAAATATCAATCTAACTAGTGGTGTTGGAAAGAATACATAGAGGGATACCATGGGACACAATTTCAAAACTTGGGAGGCCGAAATCATAGAGACAACAATTTCAAGGTAAGCCTTATCAGCAAGCTCAAAATCAAGCTCTAAAAGGTGTGTATTTCTAAATTTTCATAACCTTGGTTTGAAAATTCAGTTTCAATTGATGCAAAAGGAATAGTGAAGGATATATTTCATTAATTGGTTCCAAAATTACTCCCAAACAAAAATCCAACATGAAGAGGAATAAATGCAACATGATATATCAAATTTATGGGACAAAGTGAAAAAAAAAATCACTCTCAAAAAGAGCCACCAAAAATGAACTAAAAGGGGACATGGATGGTTTAAAAGGGGACATGGATTGTTTAAAAGGGGACATGGATGGTTTAAAAGGGGATCTGGAAGGTTTAAAAGTAGACATGGAAGGTTTGAAGGAACGTTTGACAAAGATACTACAAGAAATGCTTCCTAATGGTGAAAAGGCATCCCATGAGACTCATGATGAAAACACAAATAATGTGCATCATGATTTTAGAGAATCCAACTTTGGGTTTAAGACCAACCACATTCCAAAGATTGATATGAGGAAGTTTGATGGAAAGGATCTAGTAGCATGGATACTATAGATGGAGTAGCTCTTTCATCTATATGATGTGCAACACACACAAAAGGTACACATTACATATTTATATTTAGAACCCAATCAGTTTGTGTGGTATCGATGGCTTTGTTCTCGTAAACCATTTGTCACTTGGACAATTTTTACTGAGGAATTGATAACACATTATGAGGATACAAAGAGAAATACCTTCTTTATCCAATTGATAAATCTCAAACAAAAGGGTTTAGTTGAGGAGCACATTGAGGACTTCGAAAGATTGAATATCAAGGTAAATGACATTACATAGGAGCATAATATTGATGTATTCATAGGGAATTTAAAGGATAACATCCAACATGAGGTTCACCTTTGGGAACCTAAGTCATTAGAGAATGAATTTAGGGTGGAAAGAAAATTTGAAAGAAAATTTATGGCAACAAGGAAGTCTACCACTCATAACTATAAATATGGAAGTGTTGATGCTCCTAGCCTCCCACAACCTACAAGGTTGACACCACAACAACTGGAGGAGAAAAGAGTAAAAGGGATTTGTTATGGTTGTGATAGAAAATACACTAAAGGTAATAAGTGTGTTGAGAATAAATTATTTTACATAAGTTTGTGAAGAGGAGATATAAAAGGAACAAGAAACATCAAAAGAAGAAGATATACACCAATAACCAACACCAGGGGTTGAAAAAGAAGAAATGAAGTCAACCATACCTTGCAATGCATTATCAGGAATTACCACTCCTCAAACTCTCAAGATAGAGGATATATCAAGAAGAGAAAGGTACTAGTGCTTATTGATACAAGAAGTACCAATAATTTTATTCATTTTAAGATGGCCAAGGAGTTGAATTTCTTTATATATCCAGCACCGAAGTGTCAACTGATGGCTGAAAATGGAGGAACTATAAATTGCTCAGGGAATTGCCATAATATCAATCTAACCATGGGGGAATATGTATTGAATATTCCAGTGCTCACAATTCCAATGGGTGGTGTTGATGTTGTATTAGGAGTCCAATGGTTACAATATTTGGGGACAATAAGTTTTAATTTTCAAGAAGTTTTCTTGAAAATTTTATGGGAAGGAAAGGAAATTGAATTAATGGGTATCACACAGCAACCTGGAAAAATAATTATCTCCAATGGAATGAAAAATATTTTGAAGAAGGAAAAACGAGGGGTAATTCTGCAATTATGCTCACTGGAAGTCCAAACATTTAAGTCATTCATTTCTCCATATCTCCAAATAGTTATTTACAATCATTCCAAGGTATTTGAGACTCCGATAGGTCTTCAACCTATTCATGATCATGATCATGTTATTCACTTGATTCATGGAAGTGTTCCTCCAAATATCAGACCTTACAAATATCCCTATTCATAGAAGAGTGAAATTGAACATATGGCTATAGAAATGCTAGAGGCAAGTTAATTCAAACTAGCAAAATTTCCTTCTCTTCTTCAGTAGTATTGGTGCACAATAAGGATGGATCATGGCATATGTGTCTGAATTATAGAGAGCTCAATTAACTCACTATTAAAGATAAATTTCCCATTCCTGTCATTGATGAATTGTTGGATGAACTACATGGAGCAATTTACTTAACCAAGCTATATCTTCGCTCATAATATCATCCAAATAGAATGAAACAAAAGACATTCCGAAAAAAACATTCAGAACTCATGAAGATCATTATGAATTTTTGGTCCTACCTTTTGGTCTTACTAATGCACCTTCCACATTTCAACGTTTGATGAATTCTATTTTCAAACCCTTCAATAGAAAATTTGTGTTAATATTTTTTGATGATTTACTAATCTACAAAAAGTCTTGGAAACACCATCTTCAACATGTTGACAGGGTGCTCAAACTATTGGAGGAGAAACAAATGTATCCAAAGCCCTCCAAATGTTTCTTTGGGGTAAGGGAAGTTGAATATTTGGGTCATATTGTATCTCGTGAGGGTGTTAAGGTAGACCATAGAAAAATTAAAGCCATAAAGGAATGGAAAATCCACACAACTTTAAGGAATCTTCAAGGATTTCTCAGGTTGACAAGGTATTATCGTAAGTCTGTTAAGAATTATGGGAAAATAGCAAAACCGCTAACAACATTATTGAAGAAAGACGCATTTTTTTGGACTCTAGAAGTAACCAATGAACTTGAACATATTAAAGAGTAAATATGCGGAGCATCGGTCTTAGCTACACCCGACTTCACAAAATTATTTATTATGGAATGTGATGCCTCAAGAATTGTAATTGGTGTTGTTTTAATGCAAGAAGGAAGACCCATTTCTTTTGAAAGTTGTCCAATCAAGGGAAAGTATTTACACAAACCTATTTATGAGAAGGAAATGTTGTTAATACTACATGCTCTAAAGAAATTATGTCGGTACCTAATGTGAATACACTTCAAGGTACAAAACAAGTCATGATAGTGTTAAATACTTCTTTGAACAAAGACTATCTTCAAAGGATCAACAAAAATGGGTCCCAAAGATGTTGGGTTATGACTTTAAAATCATCTGCAAAAAGGGGAAGAAAAATCTCAACAAGGGATGAGGAAGTGGAAGCATTTCTCTATGCCATTTCTATTATACAAGCTGATTGGATAATTGAATCAAGGGATGAATGGAAGAATGATGAAGAGGTTTGGGAACTCATTCAGAAGTTGCAACAAGATCCTAGTGCATCTAATAGATTTATCTGGAAAAATGATTCATTATGGTACAAATATCGCTATATCAATGTAAGAACTCCCAACTCAAATAAAAAGTTCTTTTGGAATTGCACACCTCTCCTATAGGAGGACACTTAGGATTTTTAAAAACTTACCAAAGAGTGAAGAAGGAATTTTTTGGGGATGGCCTTAAATCCGATATTCAATTTTTTTCTAGAATGTTTGGTTTTCCAACAAAATAAAGTTGAGACAATTAAGAACCCTGGTCTTTTACAACCATTAGCCATTCCAAGTTAACATTGAAGGAAAACTTAATGTATTTATTCACAAGTTTACCCAAGATCGAAGGAAAGAGTGTCATCATGGTGGTAGTTGATATACTTACCTAATATGCACACCTTTTGTAGAAATTTGCACCTGTAGATCACCTGATAATGCAATATACTAAAGAAAAATACTTGATCTACTTCTACAAACAATTATGCAGAAGCTTAATCGAATATGAGCAAGATCAATTGAACATATATAACTGATAAGAAGAAATCAATCACACATAACATAGAAGAAATAACCAGGGGAAAGAATCAGCCTAAAACCCCAACTCTATATTATCATACAAGTGGAAATCTTGTCCAAGTTACAAAAAGAATCAGCTCAAAAGTTATCTTGCTCTCTCTGCAATCAAACAATGAAGCTCATAGCTGAGTAGACAAGTATATATCCTCCTCAAGTCCTCCAAGCCCCTATTTCTTTGCGCAATTTTTCTCGGCGTCCAGTGAAGCCACATGTGTGAATTGGCCTCATCCCACTCATTAAACAAGAAGAAGTAACAACACAATTCTCTAGGAAAGAAATCCTTCTACATGCAAGGAATATTCACCAAGGAATATCCAAGCAACTGATAGTACACTATCCCTCCATCTGATCTCAACTAGGTCTCTGTCTGAACTGACATGCATGAGTTATGTATGAGAGAATATTCAGTTATATGAAGAGCAGCAGTTATATGCAAGCATGCATTAACTAATTGAACTTACATTAATTTAAACAAACTGTTTAAATCAATCTAACTGGACTTGACTCAGTTAACTAAGCCAAATAATTACTACTCAAATTAGAACTCATCCTTATCTCTTTAACTAATGGATAAATTCCTCAATTAATGGAGAAATTGTTGCATGTCCTCACATAGACTTCATGTTTGATTTTTCACAACTAATTAACTCATGGTGAATTAATTAATTTATTTTCAAACAACTGTTAAGTTCAAATTCGAATTTTACTTCCTATTATAGTTAGGGATTGACTAAAATAGGAAGGTATCCTGAAATGCTATTTATAGAAAAGCTATTTTTAGCACTTTCACTTTTCATCCATTGTTGTTAAGTTCAACACTGGCTAAACTGCTATTTATTGCAGTGTTATTTTTAGCATTTTCTACTTTTAGCATTTCTTGTTGCTATCTTCAACACTCCCTCTCAACAAGAAATGGATTATCAATAACCCCAATCCTGTCTCTTTGGAACTCGAACTTGCGTTTTGACAATGCCTTTCTCAAAATATCTGCATCCTGTTCCTCAATCGAAACATGCAGCAACAACATGATCCTCTTGACCACACAGTCTCGAAGATGGTGATACCAGATATCAATGTGCTTGGACCTGCCATGAAAAAATGGATTCTCAGAGAGTTTGATGCAACTCTGATTATCACAGTAGATCACTGTAGGATCCATCCTCTAACCAAACAATCCCACTAGAATCTTCCGCATCCAAATGGCCTCACATGCAGCCTGACTAGCAACCATGTATTCAGCCTCTGTTGAGCTAAGTGCAACTGATCTCTGTTTCCTATTGTACTAGGAAACTACAGTTGAATCAAGGTTGAAGATTCCTCCAGAAGTGCTCTTCCTGTCTGATGGACTCCCTGCCCAATCCGCATCTGTGAAGCCCTGAAGCTTCGCTCCCACTGTCCATCTATACCACAATCCAAACTGAGATGTGCCTCTGAGGTATCTTAGCACATGCTTTGTTGCCTTCCAAAACAGCTTGGTAGGCTGAACCATAGCTTAACTAAGTTTGTTCACCGCAAAGTACAAGTCGGGTTGTGTGTTCACCAGATACATAAGTGAACCCACTAGCTGTCGATAAACAGTAGCAGCTACTACCTCACCTAAAGTAGCATACTCCTTCCTCCAGTTCCCAGCTAGAGGAGTCTGCATGGGTTTGCACTTCTCAAAATGGAACTGCTTGAGGATTGATCCGAATCATGGGGGGAGGCCCCTAAGATCTAAGAGATTGAAATAGTAATGGAAATAAACTAGCTAGGGCGATGGTAGCTTATCTCTGAGAAGAGATGTGGTGGCTACATGCCTTTTAACTGTAAAGGCTACATTGTGGCGGACAATCTGTCCTTTTACAAAATGTGACTTGTTGCTTATAATATTTTCTAGTTACAATGCCATGGGTTAATTCCATGGGTGAATGAATACCATGGGTGGATTTTACAATACCACGGGTGGATGCCATTTACAATACCATGGGTAAATTCCATGGGTCGATGAATAATATGAGTGGATGAGTACCATGGGTTGATGCCATTTTCCATTTAGATCATTCCTCCCTCCTTAAGAAGCAATGGTCCCCATTGCATAAAGTTCCCTCCTACAAAGCCTTTGTTGACTATGAAGAGCCACTGAAGGTAAGGGTTTTATGTGGTTAACCCAAAACCCTGATAAACGAAGATCCGAGGATAGAGATACCCTGTAATGCTTGTGACCAACAGTGATTCTGATAGTGTGCGGCCTAGCAAATGGACTTCAATAACAAGGATTTTATGCGGTTGACCCATAACCATGATGTTGGTTGCTGATGAAGTAACAGGTGCCTACATAGCCTGGGGTGGGAGGGCACGTCTCCAAATAACCTAAGCTGAATGCTGCTATGTTGAAACTGATGAATGTGAAGCAAGTGCCTACTAAAGTGGGGTGGGAGGGCACATCTCCAATGGGAACCCACTCCGAATGCTGATCCAGAATTAAAATGGGCATAACTCAATCAATATAACTCAGAATATTTATTATAACCTGTTTTTGGAAGCAGAAGGACCATTTTGCATCTTCCCATGTGACGGAAATCCTTATCTGGACACTCTGTGATCTCAGATTCGCACTGCAACAGTTCTACGTCACAAAAATTCTAATAAAATAGTTGATTTTAAATCAGCGATATCTTCCACATCCGAACTCCGATTCGACCCATTTTTTTTTAAATTGGGTGATTTTTCGAGAGGAGTCCAAATCTGGCATTTGTTTTTGTAAATTTTGTACCAAATGTTTCAGATCTGATCTGCAAAGTCGCCGCCCAAAAAAAATTTCCTGCAAAAAAATGAGAAAAAAATTCTTCCTGCTTGACCCAAGAAAGTGCTCTGTGGAGGTTGTAGCACATGCCTAAAGTTTGTTGAATATTGCTGCAAAATTTGAAACTGAAATATGCATCAAACCCTCATTCCCATGGAATCATAACCTGCTCTGATACCATTGATCCGGATCTTGGGGGCAGGCCCCCAAGATCTAAGAGATTGAAATGGATCTTGGGAGGAGAGACCCCCAAGATCTGAAAACTTGAATTGCCAGAAGAAAAATAAGGAGAATGCCCAATAAACAAAACCAAAAAGAAACTTTTATTTAAAATAGTAATGGAAATAAACTAGCTAGGGCGATGGTAGCTTATCTCTGAGAAGAGATGTGGTGGCAATATGCCTTTTAACTGTAAAGGCTACATTGTGGCGGACAATCTGTCCTTTTACAAAATGTGACTTGTTACTTATAGTATTTTCCAGTTACAATGCCACGGGTCAATTCCATGGGTGAATGAATACCATGGGTGGATTTTACAATACCACGGGCGGATGCCATTTACAATACCATGGGTAAATTCCATGGGTCGATGAATAATATGAGTGGATGAGTACCATGGGTTGATGCCATTTTCCATTCAGATCAAGGATCTCATTGGCATACTTGCCTTGAGATACAAAAAATTCTCCAACTCTCTGCCACACCTCCATGCCTAGAAAGTAGTGCATAAGACCCATGTCTTTCATCTCAAACTCTCTTGCAATGTCCTCCTTCCAAGACTGTATCAGCTGATCATCACCTGTCAAAATCAGATCATCGATATAAAGTACAATGACCAATGGCTTACCTTCTATCATGATGTGGTAAAGGTTTGCATCTACTTCACTCTTGGTGAAGCCCAACCCAGTGAAATAGTTATTGATCCTGGTGTACCAAGCACGGGGTGCTTGCTTTAGCCCATATAGAGCCCTCTTGAGTCTACACACATGCAACTCACTATCAAAGGTTTTGAAACCTTCTGGCTGCTCAATGTACACCTCCTCCTCAATCGTCCCATTAAGCAATGTTGTCTTCACATCCATCCGGTGGATCTTCCACCCCATTTGAGATGATAGTGCCAATATTGATCTAATCGATGAGTACCTTGCTACAGGAGCAAAAGTCTCATCGTAGTCGATCCCCTTGACCTATGAGAAACCTTGGGCAACAAACCTTGCCTTGTGTTTCTCAACACTGCCATCAGCTACCTACTTTACCTTTTAAATCCATCTGGAACTCACCACCGACTTGTCCTGAGGTCTTGGGACAACATTCCAAACACAGTTCCACAGGATGGAGTCATACTCCTCCACCATTTCATCAACCCACACTAGTTGCCTCACTGCCTCCTCGAATGAAGAGGGCTCGGAATCTACACACTCCCCAAATAGGGCCATGTAACTAGTGTACCGCTCTCGTGACCTCCTCTGTCTGTGCTGAGAAGATGGTTGTCCCACATTCTCCCACGCATCTAGCATCAACCTGTCAGCTTTCCTTGAGCGTTTCCACCCATCTCTAGAAGTTTCAGCATGAGTGGATGGCTTCACTCCCGGATCCTCTACATGCGGCTCCTCTGCATCAATCTAAGGCTTCTCCTCTGTAGGAACAGAAGATTCCTCATTCGCATGCAACTTGAGCTCCCTCTCAAGTGACACTTGCATGGCTTTCTACTCATCGAACTTCAAATCCCTACGTACCACAGTCCTTTGAGTGGAAGGTAGGTACACCCGATAGTTGTGAGGTGTATCCGTGTACCCCACAAGTATTCCCAACTCAGTTGTTGGTTCTAGCTTCTTCCTGGCATCTTTGGTCACATGACAGTAAACTGATGATCCAAAGATTCAGAAGTGACTTACATCAGGTTGCTTACCAGAATAGACCTCCATAGTTGTCTTCATCCCTAGTATATGGTGTGGCATTTTGTTCTGCAAGTATACTTCTGTATTGCATGCCTCAGCCCACAAATGCAGTGATAGGATTTGGTCATGCAAAATCGCTCGAGCTACTCCCACAATCAATCTGTTCTTCCTTTCAGCCACCCCATTCTGCTGTGGGTTATGGGGTGCCTTCAATTCCAGTTTCCTTAAACTACTGGGAGACATACTCTCCACCATTTTTGCTATGCAAGGCTTTTATTTTTTGTCCTGATTCTTTCTCTACCAAGGCTTTAAACTCACAAAACCTCAAGAAGGTCTAATCCTTCTTTTGCATAAAGTAGATCCAGCATCTACAAGAAAAATCATCAATAAAAATAACATAGTACCTTTGTTTAGTGGTGGAGGCTGTAGAGAAAGGTCCACAAACATCTGAGTGAACTCGCTCTAGGATTGCTCCAGCTCTACTGTCTCAATCCAGAAAGGAAGATTTCGCATACTTACCCAAGGTACAACCTTTGCATGTACTCGTCTACTCAAGCTTTCCCTTGGGTAATCCAGTAGAAATGTGTTGCATGATCTTCAAGGCTCCATGGTGTAAGTGGCCCAGTCTTCTATGCCATAGCTCGCCAACATCTTGGCTCTGCACCATCTTCGCTTTGGAACTAAAAGCAGCACAGTCATCTACCTCCAACTTGTAGAGATTCTTGACTCGAATTGTTGGGTTTGGAGCCTGATTATCTTTTGTATTCAAAGGTCTCAGCTAGATGTATACCCCAGGATGATTGTACACCCCTCCACGTGGGTGGGATGTGGGTGGGACTTGTGCCCCCCGTGAGGGTTCAGGGGGGCCAATCCCGCCTGGCTGGGGGGTCCAAGGGCCAGCAGTCCCCTAGCAGGGGTTCGGGGGCAATGCCCTCGAAGCTAAAAATAGATGTAAAATTGCCTTGTAAAAGTCTAGTAATTTCTAGTCAATCAAGGCCGTTCATCAAGCGGATGATCTGACGGTAGAAGTTATGTTTAATTTAGGGCTTTTTCCCTAGAAGGCAACCCCTCACTATATATGAGGGAATTGTATTGCGTCTATGTATCTATGTATTCTAAGTGAGGAAGATAGAGGAGATTGAGAGCGAAGAGGGTGTTACATTGGATCTGTTATAGGTTGTATCTCTCTAAATATTGCTGGATAATATAAAAGGAAGGACTGGTTTTTTCTCCGTGGATGTAGGACAAACTGGGTGAACCACGTATATCTGTGTCTCTCTTATTTTATGTGTTTTTTGTGTTTATATTTCTGAAATATTTTATTTGTTCCATTGCTCTAAATATATAATTTTCTAACAACTAGTATCAAAGCCGAAGGTCTATTTTGTTGATAAACTTGCAAGAGAGAAGGGTTCCTAGTTCGAGTGGGAGCAATGGTGGAAGATGGTAGGTTTAGGGTCGAAAAATTCAATAGCCAAAACTACCAGTTGTGGAAGATGTAGATGGAAGATTATCTGTATCAGAGAGATATGTACCTACCATTGAGCAGAAAGACAAAGAAGCTTATGAGTATGATAGACACAGAATGGGATATTCTCAACAGAAAAGCACTTGGAACAATACGGCTGTGCCTAGCGGTGTCAGTAGCATTTAATATTTCAAAGGAAACGACAACAGAGGGTTTAATGTCGGCATTAGCCAAACTATATGAAAAACCCTCAACGTCAAATAAGGTATTTCTTATGAAGCATTTATTTAATATGAAGATGTTAGAGTGTGGATCTATTGTTGATCATTTAAATGATTTTAATATAGTTACAAGTTAGTTAAGTTCTGTAGGGGTAAAATTTGATGATGAAGTTAGGGCTCTGTTATTTCTGTGCTCATTGTCAGGATGTTGGAATAGTTTAGTTATGGCCATTAGTAACTCTATCTCTAGATCTAGTACTTTAAAGTTTGATGATGTTGTTGGTGCAATCCTTAGCGAGGAAATGCGACGGAAAAGCTCCAGTGAGACATCAGGTAATGCTTTGAATGCAAAGACTAGGTGAAGAAAAATGGAAAGAGGAAAGAGCTCAGGATATCGTAGTAAGTCAAGAAAAGGTAGATCCAAGTCAAGATCGAGGATAGTGTTCTAGAAATGCGGGAAGAAAGGACACCTGAAGAAAGACTGCAAGTCTCGGAAGGGAAAATAAGGAGACGCGCAGCAAGAAACTAATCATCAACCGAATGTAACAGGTGATGTGTTGCAAGATGCTTTGATTCTTTCTTTAGAAAATATTATTGATGCCTGGGTGGTAGATTCAGGGGCCTCATTCCATGCCATGCCTGATAAGAAACATTTTCATGATTATGTTCAAGGATATTTTGGACATGTTTGATTGGGTGATGATAAACCCTGTAAAATCGTTGGAATGGCTATAGTTTTCATAAAACAACAGAATGAAAATTAATTTCTATTGAAGGAGGTAAGGCATGTTCCAGATCTGAAGAAAAATCTGATTTCAATAGCGCAGTAGGGAGGTGAAGGTTGCATAACTACTTTCACACATAAAACCTGGAAGGTCACTAAAGGATCCCTGGTAATAGCGAAAGGAGGAAAGGTTGGTACATTGTATTTATGCAATGGTATTTCTAATTCTGTTAATGCTTTAACCTCTACAAGAGAAGATACCGCATTGTGGCATCATAGGCTCGGGCACATGAGTGAGAAGGGGATGCAGATTCTTCACTCAAGAAATTTGTTGCCAAGTTTGAAGCATGTTGATTTAAAATTCTGTGAGAATTGTATTTATGGAAAATAGAAGAGAGTCAGATTCCTTAGAGTTGGGAAAGAAAAGAAGAGCTAAAAATTAGAGCTTGTGCATACAAATGTATGGGGACCTGCTCAGGTATCATCTCTTGGTGGCTTTCGTTATTATGTTACTTTTATTGATGATGCAACCAGAAAAACCTGGATTTATTGTATTCAAAATAAATTTGATGTATTTGATATTTTCAAGAAATGGAAAGCTTTGGTTGAAAATGAGACAAGAAAAGGGTTAAAGTGTCTCAGATCGGATAATGGAGGTGAATATTGCAGCAAAGATTTTGATAGGTATTGTTCAGAGAATGGAATTCGTAGAGAGAAGACAGTTCCAGGAACACCACAAGAAAATGGTGTGTCAGAAAGGATGAACAGGACAATCATGGAGCGTGCAAGATGCATGAGATTGCATGCAGGATTGCCTTTACAATTTTGGGAAGATGTTGTAGATACTATTGTTTATCTAATAAACAAAGGGCCTTCAAGTTCCTTGGATGGTGGTATTCCAGAGGAGGCATGGATAGGTAAAAAGGTAAACTACTCTTTTTTAAAGACTTTTGGTTGTGAAGCCTTTGTCCACATTAATAAAGAAAATAGAACAAAGCTTGAGGAAAAATCAAAGAAATGTACCTTTATTGGATATGGTGTTAATGATTTTGGTTATCACTTTTATGATTATGAAAAACACAAAATCATTAGGAGCAGAGATGTCATATTCAATGAAAAGGTTTTGTACAAGGATCAGCTGCAGGAAAAGAAACAAGTAAAAGAAAATAGAGAATACACAATGCTTGACGATATCACAGGAAAAGTGATGGTGCCTGAAAATCATAACGATCAACAACCACAACAACAACACGCACCTCAAACACCTGAAAGTGGTGTTAGAAGATCTACTAGGATAAGTAGACCCCCTGAACGATACTCTCCTTCATTATATTATGTATTGTTGACTGATTCTGGTGAACCAGAATGTTATGAAGAAGAAGTGCAGGTAGAAACCAGGAAGAAGTGGGAGCAAGCCATGAAAGAAGAGATGGAATCCTTAGCACATAACCAGACTTGGGACTTAGTCAGGTTTCCTGCAGGTAAAACCAAATTGCAGAATAAATGGGTTTACAGGCTGAAGGAAGAAGATGGAGGAAAACAGAGGTACAAAGCTAGACTTGTGGTGAAGGGGTTTGCACAGAAGAAAGATATTGATTTTGATGAAATATTTTCTCCTGTTGTTAAAATGACTTCAATCAAAACTATTTTAAGTCTAGTAGCAGCTGAAGATTTGCATCTTGAGTAGTTAGATGTAAAGACAACCTTTCTCCATGGGGATTTGGAGGAAGAGATATATATGCAGCAACCACAAGGATATGAGGTAAAAGGGAAGGAGAAACTAGTGTGCATGTTGAAGAAGAGCATGTACGGCTTAAAACAGGCTCAAAGGCAGTGGTATCTAAAATTTGACAATTTTATGTCTGAACACGGTTATACTAGATATCACTCTTATCATTGTGTTTATCTCAAAAGGAAAAATGATGGCAACTATATTATATTGTTATTGTAAGCAGATGACATGCTTGTTACAGGTTTTAACATGCAGGAAATAAATGTGCTCAAAAGGAAATTGACAAACTCATTTGCAATGAAGGATTTGGGTGCTGCAAAACAAATCCTTGGTATGAGAATAACTAGAGACGGGAAGAATCGCAAAATAACATTGTCTCAAAGTGAGTACATAGAAAAGGTGTTGAAAAGGTTTAATATGCAGAAAACCAGTTAGTATACCTTTGGCTAGCCATTTCAAATTAAGGAGGCATGTCCCAAGACTCAGGAAGAAATGGCTCATATGTCTAAAGTTCCATATGCATCAGCAGTTGGAAACTTAATGTATGCAATGGTCTGCACAATGCCTGATATTGCACATGCAGTGGGAGTTGTACGCAGGTACATGAATAATCTAGGCAAAGAACATTGGATGGTGGTGAAGTGGATTCTCAGGTATTTGAGAGGTACCACAAATCAAGCATTATGCTTTGGTGGTTCAAACATTGCTCTACAGGGATATGTTGATGTAGATATGGGAGGTGACTGAGATAATAGGAGGAGCACTACATGATATGTATTTACTGTAGGTAGAACAACTATTAGTTGGGTTTCAAAAATCCAAAGTGTTGTTGCACTTTCAACAATAGAAGCAAAGTATGTTGCTGCTACAAAGGCTAGTAAAGAAATGATTTGGTTACAAAGGTTTCTAGCTGAATTGGGTAAGAAGCAGGAGTTGGGCAGGTTATACAGTGACAGCCAAAGTGCCATACATCTTGCAAAGAACTCTGCATTTCATTCCAAGAATAAGCATATATATCTCAAGTACCATTTCATATGGTCAGCATTGGAAGATGGACAGTTGAAGCTGGAAAAGATACACACTAGCCAAAATCCTGCAGATATGTTAACAAAAGTTGTAACGAGGGAGACACTGAGAATCTACTCAGTTTCAATTGGTCTTCAAGTACGATGAAGAAGATGAGAAACAACCAGGTCCAAAGTGGAGTCATTGTCTAATAAATGAAGCAGCGATGGAGTTTCTATAATCTGTCTCCTAGTGGGAGATTGTTGGGTGTGGAGCCTAATTATCTTCTGTATTCAAAGGTCTCAGCCGGATGTATACCCCAGGAAGATTGTACACCCCTCCACACAGGGGGGGACTTGTCCCCCCTGCGGAGGTTCAAGGGGGCCAATCCCCCCTGGCTAGGGGGTTCAAGGGCCAGCAGTCTCCCGGCGGGGGCTCAAGGACAGCGCCCTCGAAGCTAAAAATAGATGTAAAATTGCCTTGTAAAAGTCTAGTAATTTCTAGTCAATATGGGACGTTCATTAGGCGGATGATCTAACGGTAGAAGTTATGTTTAATTTAGGTGTTTTTGCCCTAGAAGGCAACCCCTCACTATATATGAGGGAATTGTATTGCATCTATGTATCTTTGTATTCTGAGTGAGGAAGAGAGAGGAGATTGAGAGCGAAGAGGGTGTTACAGCGGATCTACTGTAGGTTGTATCTCTTTAAAGATTGCTGGATAATATAAAAGGAAGGACTGGTTGAACCACATATATTTGTGTCTCTCTTTTTTTATGCATTTTCTGAAGGTTTCGAAACCTTTTGGCTGCTCAATGTACACCTCCTCCTCAATCATCCCATTGAGCAGTGTTGTCTTCACATCCATCTGGTGGATCTTCCACCCCATCTGAGATGATAGTGCCAATATTGATCTAATCGATGAGTACCTTGCTACAGGAGCAAAAGTCTCACGTTAGTCGATCCCCTCGACCTGTGAGAAACCTCGGGCAACAAACCTTGCCTTGTGTTTCTCAACACTGCCATCAGCTACCTACTTTACCTTGTAAATCCATCTAGAACTCACCACTGACTTGTCCTGAGGTCTTGGGACAACATCCCAAACACAGTTCCGCATGATGGAGTCTTACTCCTCCACCATTGCATCAACCCACACTAGTTGCTTCACTGCCTCCTCGAATGAAGAGGGCTCGAAATCTACACACTCCCCAAACAGGGCCATGTAACTAGTGTACCGCTCTGGCGACCTCCTCTGTCTGTTCTAAGAAGATGGTTGTCCCACATTCTCCCACGCATCCAGCATCAACCTGTCAGCTTTCCTTGAGAATTTCCACCCATCTCTAGCAGTCTCAACATGAGTGGATGGCTTCACTCCCGGAGCCTCTACATGCGGCTGCTCTGCATCAATCTGAGGCTCCTCCTCCTGAGGAACAGAAGGTTCCTCATCTACATGCAACTTGAGCTCCCTCTCAAGTGACACTTGCATGGCTTTCTACTCGTCGAACTTTAGATCCCTACGTACCATAGTCCTTTGAGTGGAAGGTAGGTACACCTGATAGTTGTGAGGTGTATCCGTTTACCCCACAAGCATTCCCAACTCAGCTGTTGGGTCTAGCTTCTTCCTAGCATCTTTGGTCACATGACAATAAACTGATGATCCAAAGATTCGGAAGTGACTTACATTAGGTCACTTCCCATAATAGACCTCCATAGGTGTCTTCATCCCCAATATATGGTGTGGGCTTTTGTTCTGCAAGTACACATCTGTATGGCATGCCTCAGCCCAAAAATCCAGTGGTAGGCTTTGGTCATGCAACTCGCTCGAGCTACTCCCACAATTGATCTGTTCTTCCTTTCGGCCACCCCATTCTGCTATGGGTTATGGGGTGCTGTCAATTCGCGTTTAATTCCTTCTGTAGTGTAGAAATCCTTAAATTATTGGGGGACATACTCTCCACCATTGTCGCTATGCAAAGCTTTTATTTTCTTTCCTAATTCTTTCTCTACCAAGGCTTTAAACTCACAAAACCTTAAGAAGGTCTAATCCTTCTTTTGCATAAAGTAGATCCAGCATCTACGAGAAAAATCATCAATAAAAATAACATAGTACCTTTGTTTAGTGGTGGAGGCTGTAGAGAAAGGTCGACAAACATTTGAGTGAACTCGCTCTAGTATTGCTCCATGTCTCGATCCAGAAAGGAAGATTTCACATTTACCTAAGGTACAACCTTTGAATGTACTCGTCGGCTCAAGTTTTCCCTTGGGTAATCTGGTAGAAATTTGCTGCATTATCTTCAGGGCTCCATGGTGCAAGTGGCCCAGTCTTCTATGCCATAGCTTGCCAACATCTTGGCTTTGCACCATCTCTGCTTTGGAACTCAAAGTAGCACAGTCATCTACCTCTAACTTGTAGAGATTCTTGACTCAAGTCCCTATTTTCTTTGTCTGTCTAGTGCCGATATGCCTCAGGAATACCTTTCCTTTGCTAAAGACTACATCATAGCCTTTATCTTCTAACACATCAATGGACACAAGATTATTCTTCAAACCTAGTACATAATTTACATTAGTTAGGGTGAGGGGAGCTCGATGCTCCCTCTGAAACACAACTGTACCTTCACCTAAGACACAGTACTTTCCATCATCGCCCATCTTGATCCGCATCTGGAGATCCTTCTCCTCCAAGATATTGAAGAGATTCTTGTCACCTAACATGTGGAAAGAGGCTCCATTGTCCAGGTACCAAACACATCCCACCATGAATGAAACCATACATGCGATAAGAGATAAATCCAACTCAAATTGTGAGGCCAGTGCCTCACCATCAGATCCCTTTGAGGAACCCTTCTTGGATTTCTTCTATGGACAATTATTAGCATAATGGCCCACTTCATGACAATGAAAGCATCGCACCTTCGATTTGTCAAACTTCTTCCCACCATGGGAAGAACCGTATTTGGATTGGGATGCCTTCCCTTTACCCTTCCTTGCCTTACTCACTAAGGCTAGATTTTCCTCATCATATTGCTTCGATAAGGATCCATCTCTGGTGCTTATTCTTATCTCCCCTTGCATCAGATCCGACCAAAGTTGTTCCCAATCTGGCAGTTTCTCTCTTCCATTAACCAAGTCTTGGTAGTTATGCCAGCTCTTAGGAAGACTAAGGAGTGCAAGACTCAACATGTCATCATCCGATGTCGCGATCCCTACACTTCCAAGCTCATCCCTACAGGTGGTGATCTTTTTCAGATACGTAGAGATCGTGTCGCCCTTTTCACACTTGATCTTCCGAAGCTTGTCTTTCAGTGCCAGCTTCCTCTCATCGCTGCAATTCTAATATAGATCTTTCAATGTTTTCCACATTGAAAACGGTGTCTCCTTCCCATGGAGACTCGAGACTATGTGGTCTCGAACTCCCTCCAGAAGGATTCTCCTTGCTCTAGCCACACACTTTTTCCATCCCACCAATTAAGTAGCATCAGTTGGCTTGGGGACTTCTTGATCAATGAAGTCCTTTAGACCGTTATCCTCTAATACTGCTTCCATGTGATCCTTCCATGCTATATAATTCGAGCTGCCATCAAAGGCATACTCGAGTCTTAAACCATTGAACGCCATAGGTGAAATAGAGATGTGATAAGAACTTTATTTCTATATTTAGGAATCACAAACCTCGAATCTTCTCCCTTCTTGTATATTGTTCTTCCTTGATCACCTTTGCTCTGATACCATGTAGAAATTCCCACCTGTAGATCACCTGATAATGCAATATACTAAAGCAAAATACTTGATCTACTTCTAGAAACAATTATGTGGAAGCTTAATCAAATATGATCAAGATCAATTGAACACATATAACTGATAAAAAGAAATCAATCACACATAACAAAGAAGAAATAACTAGGGGAAAGCATTAGCCTAAAACCCCAACTCTGTATTATCATACAAGTGGAAATCTTGTCCAAGTTACAAAAAGAATCAGCTCAAAAGCTATCCTTCTCTCTCTGCAATCAAATAATGAAGCTCATAGACTAAATAGACAAGTCTATATCCTCCTCAAGTCCTCCAAGCTCGTATTTATTTGCTCAATTATTCTTGGGTTCCAGTGAAGCCACATGTGTGAATTGGCCTCATCGCACTCACTGAACAAGAAGTAACAACGCAATTCTCTTGGAAAGAAATCCTTCTACATGCAAGGAATATTCACCAAGGAATATCTTAGCAACTGATAGTACACTATCCCTCCATCTGATCTCAACTGGGTCTCTGTCTGAACTGACATGCATGAGTTGTATGAGAGAATATTCAGTTATTTGAAGAGCAGCAGTTATATGCAAGCATATATTAACTAATTGAACTTACATTAATTTAAACAAACTGTTTAAATCAATCTAACAGGACTTGACTCAGTTAACTGAGCCAACTAATTACTACTCAAATTAGAACTCATCCTTATCTCTTTAACTAATGGATAATTCCTCAATTAATGGAGACATTGTTGCATGTCCTCACATAGACTTCGTGTTTGATTTTTCACAACTAATTAACTCATGGTGAATTAATTAATTTATTTTCAAATAGCTGTTAAGTTCAAATTATAATTTTACTTCCTATTATAGTTTAGGGACTGACTAAAATAGGAAGGTATCCCGAAATACTATTTATAGAAAAGCTATTTTTAGCACTTTCACTTCTCATCCATTGTTGCTAAGTTCAACACTGGCTGAACTGTTATTTATAGCAGTGTTATTTTTATCATTTCTTGTTGCTATCTTCAACATTTTTGTGCACTATCTCATCATTTCAAAGCCAATATAGTCATTACTGTATTTGTGGACATCGTTCAAAAGGTACATGGAAACCCAAAGATTATTGTAAGTGACAAATCCATTTTGATTGGAAAATTGTGAACATAATTATTTTCCTATATTGGTACTGAATTAGATTATATCTCATCTTATCATCCTCAATCTCGTGGGAAAACTGAGATAGTGAACAAATGTTTGGAAGTATATCTTTGTTGCTTTGTATCTAAAAAATGAACACAATGGGTCAAGTGGTTACCTCTGGCAGAATGGAGGTGTAACACTTCCTTCCATAACATAGCAAAAATGACCCCATTTATGGTGCTTTATGGATATCAATTACCATCCATCACATCGACTTTAAGAGACAACCGTAAGGTTTAAGTAGTGGAAGATCACATCGAGCATCAACAACAAGTTATCCAACACTTAAAAGATAACTTGATTCTGTCGCAAAATCAAACGAAACAGTCAGAAGATCAACATCACAATGAAAGAAGTTTTGATGTGGGTGATAGGATACTTTTACGTCTACAAACATATAAACAAATTCACCTCAAGAAATCCAATAAGGATAATAAATTATCACCCAAGTACTATGGCCCTTACAAGGTATTGCAAAGTATTGGTACCATTGCATACAAATTAGAGTTGCATGCGTCTTTACGAGTACACCAAGTTTTCCATGTTTCATGCTTAAAGAATGTTATATCTGACAAGTTGTAGTATACCTAGGGGGGATAGTATGGGGTACAAAGGGAGGTACCCAAAGGAATATTGTAATAATGGTATGGGTCATAGTTGATAAATAAAGTGGTTAACCTGCATCATGTAAGGGACCACAAGTAGTTACAAATAATGTGATAAGCCCATGGTATTAGATATATGGTATTGAAAGACCCATGGTATTGTATGTATGAAGCCTATATAGAGGCTAGAGACTCCCCATTGAGGAATGTCAAGGATTATTGTATGGACAAGCATATGGCTTGTGGAGTGTTCTCCTTCCTTAAGGAGTGATTGTAAGGTGTTACCCTACCTCAAGGGTTTGATCAATAAACAGAATCATTTCTATATTTTATGTTTTTATTTCTCTTGAGATTATTTCATATATTGCAGGACAGATCTATTACACAATTCTCACATAATTCCAAATCAACATGCTTCAAACCTGGCAACAAATTTCTTGAGTGAAGAATCTACATCCCCTTCTCACTCATGTGCCGAAGCCTACGATGCCAAAATACCGTATCTTCTCCTATAGAGGTTAAAACATTAACAAAATTAGAAATATCGTTGAATAAATACAATATACCAACCCTTTCTCCTTTTTCTATTAGTAGGGATCCTTTAGTGACCTTCCAAGTTTTATTTGTAAAATTAGTTACACAACCTTCACCTCCCAACTGCCTTGTTGAAATCAGATTTGTCTTCGAATCTACAACATGCCTTACCTCCTTCAATAGTGATTGATTTCCATTCTGTTGTTTTATAAAAACTGTACCCATTCCAATGATTTTACAAGGTTTTGTCATCACCCAATTGAACATGTCCAAAATCTCCTTGAACATAATCATGAAAATGTTTACTATCAGGTGTTACATGGAATGAGGCCCCTTATCTACCACCCCGGCATCAATAATATTTTCTAATGAAAGAATCAAAGAATCTTGCAACACATCACCTATCACATTCGCTTCATGATTGTTTTCTTACTGCACGTCTCCTTCTTTTCCCTTATGAGACTTGAAGTCTTTCTTCAGGTGTCCTTTCTTCCTACATTTCCCACACACTATCCCCGATCTAGACTTGGATATGCTTTTCCTTGACTTACTAAGATATCCCGGGTTCTTTCCTCTTTCCATTTTTCTTCCCCTAGTCTCTACAATCAAAGCATTACATGATGTCTCACCGAAGATTTTCTGTCGCATTTCCTTGCTATGGATTTCACTAACAACATCATAAAACTTTAAAGTACTAGATCGAGAGATAGAGTTACTGATGGCCATAACTAAACCACTCTAACTTTCTAGCAATGAGCATAGAAATAATAGATCCCTAAATTCATCATCAAAAGTTACCCCTACAAAACTTAACTGACTTGTAACTGTATTAAATTCATTTAAATGATCAGCAACAAATCCACCTTATGACATCTTCATATTAAATAAATGCTTTTTTAGAGCCTATATCTACCTCAAGCTGAAGGGAGGCAGGTCTAGGGTAACCACAAACCACGCTTAACCTCGTAACTAGTCTTACCAGATCAGGAGAGGGCTCTCTCCTTGTCAATCTCAATTTGGATGGTTGTAATTAGGACTTGAGATGACTGAAATGAAATTAGATTTTAGGCTAGGTATAGTAGCTCAAGAGTTTTTGGTTGATTTTGATGATTGGTTGCTGGATCAAATGGAGCAGGCAAGTTGGGTTCGGGAAATCAAATCAGGGATACATACATGTTTTGTGGGGTGAGGTAGACAAAGGTTTATGTACAAGAAATGGATTGAGATGGTAGTTTAAGACAGCTGAGGAGTTAAGGAGGCATAAAGAAACTATGAGTTCTCTTCAAACAGTTGAAAACATTGAAAACCAAATGCATTCCCAAGACAAAGCATAACAGTGTATTTTGCCTATTCACCTTGATTCATTTTACTAAGGAACATAAAACTACATCCCCAATATGGTCACCACTATGTTAGAGTCTAGATCGACCTCAGGCTGAAGAGAGGCGATCTTAGGATAACCACAAACCACGCTTAACCTGGTAGCTAACCCTACCAAGTCGGGAGAGGGCTCTCTCCTTATCAATCTCAGTTTAAATGACTGCAATTACAGCTTGAGATGAATGAAATGAAATTCGATTTTAGGCTAGGTATATTAGCTCAAGATTTTTTGGTTTGATTTGTAGGGTTTTATTGCTGGATCAAATGGAGTAGGCAGGTTGGGTTCGGGAAACCAAATCAGGGATATAGACATGTTCTATGGGGCGAGGTAGACAAAGGTTTATGTACTAGAAATGGATTGAGATGGTAGTCTAAGACAGCTAAGGAGTTGAGGAGGGCATAAAGAAACTATGTGTCCTCTTCAAACAGTTGAAAACATTGAAAACCAATTGCATTCCCAAGACAAAGCACAGCAGTGTATTTTGCCTATTCACCTTGATTCATTTAGTTTTAGAAGAGAAAGATAGATTTGGATACATATAAAACATAAGAAAAACTCATTATAAACAAGAAACAATACATAAACTCACTGTCACAATAATCCCACAAAAATAGTTGTCAAACCTGGTTTTATTCCTTGCCAAGTTGCTAATACAAGTATACAATGTGTGCACCACTTCCAAAAGAGTCCAACCTTTACAAATGAATCAAAAATTACATGATGTAGGCAAGAAAACTACTCAAGCTAGCTATTAGGGGTCGAAACCATGAGAAGAGGAGTGGTTTCAACCATATCTAAACTAGGAACACAAAAGTAGGCAGTGGAACAGCTTGCCTCTAAAACTTAGGAAACCCCTTCATTCAGGATCAAAACCACTTGGAACTTGATGTATCTACCCTATGAGGTGTTTTTCATCCATATTTACATTGAATATATCATTTAACATGCGTATATTTACCAAGTAATGAAGAAAAATTCAACTTCCAAGAAAACTAGGAAAAATACGGAAATTTGAGCAAAACTGGCAAAATCAGTTTAATGCGCAGCGCCAAAAATTTAATGCACAATGCCATTTCACGGATGGTTTTGGAGGCCTTCCCGGTGTCCAAATCAGGTCCAAGGTGGCTTGTTGGAAAGTCCTACCTGTCTAGTTTCTGGAACAATTTGATTTTCTAATTTGGAGCTCATTTGCTCCTCCAAAAGTTGATTCTCCCAAGACTGCTCTTGTGTGGCAAAAAGGTAGCAAAGAGGGCACTTTTTAGGTGTTTGTTTCCCTTTTGGAGGCCAATACCTTATCCAAAACTTCTCAAAATTTTTGGGTTTCCATATTTTTCCATGTTGATTCCAAAAATGCAAACCATTTTGCAAAAGGAGGTCCCCATCAAAAGCATAGTGCCAATGGCGCTGCGCACCTATTGGAAAAGCTTGTTTTTCAAATTGCAAAATTCAAAAATGACAAAAATTACTCAAAATTTCCTAAAATTTGGCATGAGGGATCCTTGTTAGGTGCTTGGTTGGGCCAATGATGATTCAGCCAAGATTTTGAGTTTATCATGTTCTTTCTTACTCCTCAAGGCTCTCCTTAACTTAGCTTTTAGCCTCTTTGCCCTTGAATTGAAAATCTTGTTCTGTGTTAAATAGTGATAGGCCATGTGGTGAAGCATTTTCTTCTCTTTATTGGCCTTCTCAAGTAGCTTCTCTAAGTCTCTCGGTCATTCTCAATTTCTTGTTCAATGGAGGTCAACTTGACCTTTGCCCTCTTGGCCCTTTGCTGGTTTTCTTTGATGATTTGCAACTCCATGAGGTTTTGTTTATCGGTAAGCTGCTTGATTTCTTGCTCAAGGTAGCTACTGACCCATTTATCTCTCTCAAGGTTAACTAATAAGGCTTGTATTTCAGCCACCTTCTCTTTGATAATCATGTCCTTGATTCTTGAGCCTTGAGAGCCCAAGTTAATGACATCCTCCTCAATCAAAATAAAATCCCTGTCTTGCCCTTCAATAGGGCCCTCCTCATGCATCTCTTGTTTCCCTTTGTCTCTATTCTTTGACTGCTGGCCAGCCTGTATAGCTGGAGAAGAAGGCAAAGCCCCTTCCACCCCTAGTGGAGATAGTACTCGTCTGGCAGCAGCAAAAGACTCCTTGTACGTCTCTCATAAGTGACAAATACTAGCACACCTGTAGTCTCGGTCTCATGGACACCTAGATGTCCTGATGGTCCTCCTTCCTCCTGAGGCACTTATGAAAACACTTGAGGGTATTTGAACATTTCATGGGAAATAAGGGTCTCCCATGGCATGTTCAGCAAGTTTAACTGGTGCAAGACAACAATCTTAATCAACGAGAAGTGGCAAATGATGTTGAAATACTGAGGAAAAGGTTTTCTTTGAATATAGTGGGTCATCTTCTCAATGTTCTTGTATATAAAGTAGGGGAGGTTCATCATCCTCACCCTAGTAAAGTGCATCAACAGCCTGACATGATAAGCATACAAGCGGGAAAATCTTCCCTCACAGGTGAAATATTTGATAATGATCTTCATAAGAGGGAGGGGCAAACCTGTCCTCCAAGTACTTGAAAGCAAATACCTTGCTGATCTTGATGTGATATATAGCCTTAATATAAGGCTCATAATACTCTCTGTCCACATACTACCCTTTATTCCATTGCTCACTTACATTAGGGATGCATATTGCTTCTAAAATTGTGGTAGCTGACAAGGTGAAGGAGACACCAGCAAGGTTCACTTGGCCATTATGTAGATGGGTGACAAACAACTGGGCAAGCTCATGATGAAACTTTACCCTCTCCACCATTTCACAAAACTCATAGCAAGAATGATGTCTAAAACAAGATATAGCAAGAGGACAAGCAAGCAACTCTGTGAGACTGATAGGTTCCTCCTGGATGATCTTTCCCCCTTTGTGTGGCTTTCTTGGCACATGTGCTTCTCTAGAAGTGTCACTGAAATTTTCCTCCTCCCTCTCATAGTCTGTGTCTCTCTCCATGGTTTTTTTGGTGATGTGATAGGTGATGTGAAATGAAGGTTTGTAGTGATAACAAGATGAGTATGAAGAGATTTTAAAAATATAAGGTAAGTGAGGTGTAAGATGAGGGTGTGAATGTCTAAGGGAGTTAGGGTATAGAGTTTGATAAAGGAATGGGGGGTAGTGGGAATGTAGGAATTGGGAACTAGGGTTAGCAAATAGTGTATTAGGGCTAGGGTTTGATGTAGAAAGTAGGTTTTAGTGGAATGAAGCTTGATGACTAATGGATAGTGAAAAAGACTTAGTAAACTAAGTGTAAAAGAAGGAGAAGAGCAGCAAATGACCCTTGGTGGCTAATGAGAGGTAGTTTTAGCTTATTTAGGGTTTATGAGAGAAATTTTCAATGCCAATAGGGTTTTCTATAAAATGATGCCAAACACACCCAAGAAATCAAGCACATTTCTTTCTTAGTAGGGAGGAATGGTAAACTTACTTGGCATAAGCATCAAAGTGATTTTTTAGAAGTTTGAAGGCAATTTGCAGGAATTTGGTCTTCCCCAACAAGTGCGTAGCACTGCTCAACTGGTGCGTAGCGCCATTTTAATGCACAGCACCTGAGTAAATTAACACTAGAGAGCAGGAACAGGTGTGAAGCACACTTTTAATGCGCAGCGCCAGGAAAATACTCCAGTTTTCCTTTGTTTTCTTCCCTTGGCTCAAAATCGTGTTTTTTAGTTTCTCCTTAGCTCTCCAATTCAACAATGAAGCAATAAAACATATGAATTGGCTTTTTATACTTTTCCTCTTTTGATTTTTCATAAACCAAAACCCACTTTTCTATTGTTTTGATAGCTTTTTCAAAATACTCTGTTTTGCTAATATCTGACTTTTTGCCTTTTTGCAGGTGGATTGATACTAATCACATTGACTTTTTGCAGTGGTAGGAGCTGGCATTGTCACCAAGTCACCAGGAGCATACTTATTACATATAGGAACAATAAAATTACATAAAATTACATCAAATGAACTCATTAAATACAAATGCTCTGTTTTATTCAGCATATCAGAAGTAAAATCATGACTACATGAACCTTTTTTTAATCCTCCTCATGTGTCTGTTGACCCTTTTATTCAATTCTGAATGACCATGATGACAAGCCCTAAGACCTAATGAAACCCTAACACTAAACCCTAGGACTGGTAGAAAATGAAATTGAACTGATTATGGACAACTAAAAGATGTTTGAACAAGTCAGCAGGTATATGACATGAGGGATACTGAAATGAAACCACTACCATTAGTTGATCCATGACCTAATGGAATGTAGCTGATTGAATGAGACACCTAATATGCATGCAAAAGAGCAATTTGATCACTAATGGAAGTGTGAAGACACTGACACTAACACGCTTCATAAGAAATACCTTATTTGAGGCTAAATTTTTTTCATATAGTTTGGCCAATGCCAACATTAAACCCTCTGTTGTTGTTTCCGTTGAAATATTAAAGGCTACCAATGCCACCAGACACAGTCGTATTGTTCCAAGTGCCTTTCTGTCGAGAATATCCCATTCTATCTCTGTCATGCTCATTGGCTTCTTTGTTTTTCCACTCAATGGTAGGTACAGATATTTCTAATACAAGAAATCTTCCATTTGCATCTTCCACAGCTGGTAGTTTTGGCCATTAAATTTTTCTACCCTAAACCTACCATCTTCCATCGTTGCTCCCACTCAAACCAAGAACCCTTCTCTCTTGCAAGTTTATCAAGCAAATAGACGTTCGACTCTGATACCAGTTGTTAACAAATTATATATTACATAATAATGGAACACATAAAAATATTGTAGAAATATAAACACAGAAAAAGAATAAAAAAAGAGGGACACAAATATACATGATTCACCCAATTTGGGCTACATCCACAGAGAAACAACCAGTCCTTCCTTTTATATTATCCAACAAAATGAACAGATACAACCTACAGTAGATTCGTTGTAATTCCGTCTTCGCTCTCACACAATCTCCTCTCTCTCTCCCACTCAGAGTACCCGCCTACATAGACGCAATACAATTCCGTCATATATAGTGAGTGGTTTCCTTCTAGGGAAAAAACCCTAAATTAAACATAACTTCTACCATCAGATTCCCACCTAATGAACAGCCTTGGACCCCCCTAGTGGCACACATTTATGGGCGACATTGTTGCCACATTATGAACCTAGGTCTAATGCGGTAATACCTCTGAATAAAGAAGATAATCAAGCTCCACACCCAATAGTTTCCCTGCATCTCATGTGTATTTGATGATTATTCATCGAGATCATATTCTAAATATAGAGAATGAGGGATATGATCAATTTGGTCCTTTATTTCCCTTAGAAGTATCTGTAATGGTGGCCTTATGTACTGTGGGTTATAACCTTGATTGTTACCTTGAGCATTCGGTTTCGCGAGACTCTTGTTTTCCAGATCAAGCTTCACCACCTTATGTGATAAACTCTTGATGAGTTTATCCATTTCTTCCCATTTTAGATCTGGCGATTCTTTAGCTTTACCAGAGGAGGATGTTTCTTCTTTCCCCCAAAGTAAAATTTGCTTCTACCTCAAAAGCATCAACTTGGAGTTGATCCAAAGTGCAAGACTTCCTTTCTCTCAGGGTAAAACCAAATTTGGATTCAAATGCCCCCACAAATAATATGCCAGCAGCAGATTAAGGAGGCTTTATCTCACCAAGTAGGTTATTATACTACTTATTAAACCTTTTTATGAATTCCAAAATATCCTCTTTTGGCTTCTTCCTTATAGCATTGAACTCTGTGAGGACATACTCATGATTTCTCTTTTCACCCCACTTTTGTGTGAAATAGTTTTCGAGTTCCTCCCAGGTAGTGATGGAGGCATTAGGTAGGGCTTTAAATCATTTTCTAGCTTCTCCATCAAGGGATTGTACAAAGAATCTCAGGACCACATCTAGTTGTTCTACATTTAGATTCTCAGCAAAAGAATAGAAGGTTTCAATGTGTCTCTGTGCAGTGCTTTCATCCTCCCCATTGAACCTAGTCAAAATATTTAATTAGTCCTAATGCATAGCACTTAGAGGTTGAGGTAAATCAATAGGGGCATATTTATTCAATAAGAAACCCGAAGCAACCATCTAAATTAATGGAGGGGGTTGGGATTTTCTGGAGGAACTTGGGCCAAAACCAAAGTGGTTGGAGTGGCTAGACTAAAAGCAGGGTATGTAAGGATCTTAGGAGTAACTTTTGAGTAGTGAATGACAGTGGGTTGGGTGCTGGATGTGGAGGCTTCAAAGAAAGATGATAGAGTAGCATAGGTAGTAGGATTTTTCTCCTTCCAGACTCTCTGGAAAATTAATTTCTTTGGGTCAGATATGGATGGGATTTTCTATTGAGAGGTATCTAAGCGAGTGTGAGGCCTTCTAAAAGCCACGATGATAAATGATAATGGGATTTGTGGAGTCACCAAGGTGATGAAGATGCAATTGGAAATCCTTTTCTCACCTACACAAAGAGTGCTTAACTTGTTGTATCCAAGGGAAAAATCCTTCAATACATTCCCCGACAACGGTGCTAGAAGATGTTGTCGCTTCCAGAAGACAACCTCAGATTTCTTACAAGACCAGTGCCTACAACATCCAGATTTTGTGTGTCTCGTATGATTTTCGTGAAACTTGAGACATCACTTTATATAATTGATTCCCCGACAATGGTGCTAGAAGATGTTGTCGCTTCCATAAGACAACCTCAGATTTCTTACAAGACCAATGCCTGGAACATCTAGATTTTGTGTGTCTCATATGATTTTCAGGAAACTTGAGACATAACTTTATATATATATATATATATATATATATATATGTAGATATGTAGATGTATATATGCATATATATATATATATATATATATATATATATATATATATATATATATATATATATATGTATATATACATCTATATATCTATATGTGTGTGTGTGTGTGTGTGTGTGTGTGTGTGTGTGTGTGTGTGTGTATAGAAGACAACCTTGGATTTCTTATAAGACCAGTGCCTGGAACATCTAGATTTTGTGTGTCTCGTATGATTCTCGGGATGTCTCAAGTTTCTCGAGAATCATACGAGACACACAAAATCTAGATGTTCCAGGCACTGGTCTTGTAAGAAATCTGAGGTTGTCTTATATATATATAATAAACAACATGAGTTGGTTCATTCATCTAAAGGTGTAAGCCATGTATTTATGGTACTTCTTCACATATACAACTCATAGGAATATATGTATAAACTAGTGGAGGCTGAGTAGTTCAAAGACCTATAGTTTAATAACATTTGTCAGAGAAATAAGAGAGGATAAGGATATAGAGTGACTCATCACATAGAGCTTGAAGCGTCAGGAATTCTACACTTATCTCATAGAGCTTTAAGCCTCTATAATTGTACACTTATTTGAGTTAAAGGTAGACATAATGGATGAAAGAGGATGGGTGTGATGATTCATGGAGCGCAATTTTAAATATATAATATCCAAGTTCCATACATGCACATGCATTAGCGAGTTAATACAAATGAATTTGTAAGAACATATGAAACATTTCTATCAGCTACGATTACATGAATTAAGAGAGGAAACATGAACATAATGGAATTTAACATAGGGATAACATAATGTATTACTCGATGGAGGAATCACTACCATTTCCTTAAGATTATGAAATATGCATATCATAAAAGTCATATAGTCTTGAAAATAACATGTAGTTCTTTCTTTAGGATTCAAAACCTTTGTGAAGTGTTTCTTCCCACTATTTGTGTTTCTTCCCACTATTTATCTGGAGAGGGGAGAATTGAACAATAATTAAAACAAAATATCTTCAATTGAGCCTCAGTTGTCATATCAACTAGCTGTCTCAGCTTGGGATGGCTCTGTGGCCCAAAAATCACTACAAAATATTAATTGCTTCATTAAATGGCCGACATATTACATGATTAAAAACAGGTCGGCAATTAGATGGAAACACCAACAAAATATCTCCATGCCCATCCCTAGGATTGCTTTTTCTCAGGCTGTTGCTTTCCCGTGGTCTAGCCACCTATGTCACTCAGCTGATTCTCGTCGCTTCTACCTTTACTGCACAAATCGTTCATTCTTCAAAACTGGGAATGGTCAATTATCAGTTTAATGCCACAGTACAGGAGCAAAGGTTTCCTGGGTGGTACTTCGTCTTCCCTCTACATGGAACACCATGTTCGATCATCAAGTCCTCCCAAGCTTCCATGTCTTCATTTACTCTATTAGTGTTGACCCTCGTTTCATGTCACAAGGGGCCTTTCTCAGTCATCCCATGCCAATTTTGAATACTTCATATCCTTTCTTAAATTCATCAGTCGTCAACCCACCACACCTTTAAAATTTCTGCATTACTTTATTGCAGAGTTATCGCATTAGGGTTTTCCATTAAAGGTCCTTACGGGACGGGACATTTTGATCTACTTTAGCCCCTTTTGCTTCATGTGACCAAGGGCTACGACCAAGATTTTAGTCTTTGGGTGCTAGGACCTTTGGGCTCGTGTCTATGAGGCTCAACCCTTTGTTAAACAGAATCCCGCATATCGGTGATTTCTGATGCTCGCCTTCGGTGTCTCCCCTTAACACTTGCGATCGCCGATATGCGAGGTTGGGCCCACCTGGGATATCGCAATCGGCCATTTCATAGTATTACCTCTGCTTGCTCTGTTTGATAATTGTGCTGCTGGATATACACCAAAAAAATACCCTTGATGTCCCACTGAGCAGAAGGGAAATAGACGTTTTGATGTCCGTTGATCTGGGCTGTTGATCTGGGCTTGTTGGTATCACAATCACAATACAAGAGAGGGCCTTTTTACCATATTTCATAGTGCTTACTGATGTGCAGACGCGAAACTTCAATAATGCATGATACATAAAATATCGCATCTGGGAGGGTTCTTTCACATCGCAATCACAAGTTGGAAAAGACTTCAGTGGAGGAGGGACTTTGACTTTTGCGATCCTCGATTGGGATATCACAATCAGCGAGGGAAGGAATTATCACAATCGGTGAGGCTGAGGAGGGACTTATAGTATGGTAATCAACGGGGAACTTGTGATATGCAATATCAGAGGAGAAGGGATTTTATCGCAATCAACGAGGATGAGGAGGTACTTGTGATATGGTAATCGACGGGGAACTTGCGATATGTGATATCAGCGAAGAAGGGATTTTATCGCAATCGACGAGAAGGAGTGATGACGGTTGGATATGTATCACAAAAATGGAAAGGGCTGATAGCAATTATAGTTTGTGGATATCGACACTTAAAAAGGGTTTTGGCATGATTTCTAGATGTTTTAAAACATTTCAAAGGGGAATGGGAACATGGCTAGAGTTGGATATACAAAGGGATTTCGTCTAGAGTTAAAAATGGGTCACTGCGGCTAGAGTTTAAAAACAAAGGAAAAATGGGGTTTGTGAAAGAAATGGTTTTAAGAGAATATGGAAATTTCTCCAAAACAATTTAAACTAGACCTGTTCTTCCTCCTTTAATCTCCAATTTGCAAAGCATAGCAACCTCTTTCATAAAAGTAGCAGCTAGATGCAAATGAGTTATCAAACTAAAAATTATTTCTAGAGGTTATCATGGATAACATATGGCTTGGAGTCTAGCTCCAAACACCTCTGTTCTTTTGCCCTCTTTGTACAACAGGAACTTTCTTTTTAGAAAGTGACAACAACAACAACCATTATTCCATTATACACATTGTTGCATGCAACCAACAGTATGCATGAGCAATTCCAAACCAGCTGAAAATACGCATAACTGCCTGTAGTCGAACATAATCGATCAGTTTTTGTAATCAACCTACAAGACGGATGCATGTAATCAAAATATTCAAAAATGTAACCTAACATACAAGGATGTAAGTAGGTACCATGAAATCGACATGCAAACAACATATAATCCATACACCATTAGTCACATACACATTTCATGACATCAATAACAAACTCTTCATGATAACCATACTACAACCCTAATACGACATCAAGTAATTGCAATAAGTATATAAGTGTAAGAGACACACATGCAATTGACATGCATGCATGACCATATAGCCCATCCAGTCTAAGGGGTGAACCATGCTCTGATACCTCTCTGTAACACCCTCCTCCCACATCTACCCAAGCAACTAGCCAACCGAGGTAAACATGCGATGAGAGGCCACTATGATATGATTCAATCTCCTAGGTCACATTAAGGAAGTGGAACCAATGGAAACACACCATACAAACATCTAACATCATTAACAAAACCCTTAGAAGACAATTCAACCACTCAGACAGCCTATCCCTGGGTCCCAATGTTGTTCTAGGTCTCTTGGGCCATAGCCGCTCTCATGCTATGGGAAAGGGAGAGATCAACAACGTAAAGGCGCTCTTACATGCCAACCTGCCAGTGATTGTGGACCAAAATTGTCAGTGTTGTGCCAACGACTCCAGGATTTTGTTACACTAAAAAATGTCACCATGACTATTTACAGTTAGTATGGCTCAATCAACAGTCCTGCTACCCTCTTAGGCAAGTCTTATGCCTCTGCTCTCCATGTCAAACTCCAAAAAAGAGAGAAAGTCTTGTATAAATGTATTTATCTCTGGGGACGCAGGTTCTCTCAACCTTACCTGCGGGGACGCTCCCAATGTTCACAAAAGCTGCGTCCAAAGACGCTCTGTATGTAAAGGGACAGGTGCGTCCCCCTGTAAAGGTTAGAATGCACAAGTTTCATCTTTAAAAAGTTACTTGTGGTCATTTCTAGAGCATTCTAGAAGGTTGTTCGACGTGTATTGGGCGCCTCCAGACGGTTCATGCACTCCTATCAAAGAGGAACTTATCCCATCAATAAGGGAGCTATCCCACCCAAGGAGGGGATTATCCCATTGATGGTGGACCTGATTAACCTCCTCTTGAGCACTATAAATATAGGCATTGGGCCAGAAGGAGGGGAGGTTGAAAGCTATACATTTCTAAGGGTAAATGCTGCAGGAATTAGGACTCCCATTTAGAAGCTTGTGACGAGAGATTGCCATCTTTGCTTGTTCTATTTGGAAGTGGGTGAGCTTTGTCAAAGTAGAGGAAGACTCTTTTGGACCCTGGAAGGAGCTTGCACAACACCAAGGCTCAGGTTGTAATGGTTCCTTTTGATTACCTTTAATGCAAATTGGTCCATTCTTCTCAATAACTTGTTGTTTATGGGTTATTTCATGTACTCCTTGGTCTATATGTTGAATATGATTTGTTTTATGTTATAATCAGGTGCTATTTAATTGTTTGACTGTTGGTGATTGCAGGTTTTGGAGAAAAGGAGGAGCTCATCCAGATCAACAAAGCTTGGACTTCTACAACAGCGTTTGGACAAAGGTAAGAACGAAACACTTGATTTCTCATATCTTAATGCATGTTTAGAGAAGGATAGCTCCAGTTTGTTTTGTTTGTCATTAGAATGTCTTAGACTTCTAGGAAGGTCGGTTGTGTCTGCACTCTTGACTGATTCCGTGTGACAAATTGGCGACTCCGCTGGGGATTCCATTGATGAGAAAAATCTTTTCCTTTGTGTGAACTTTGCTTTGAGAAAATTGGTTTATTTTTCTGGTTTTGGCTCTGTGATTCTGTCTCTGGGTGGGTTAGCTTAGGATTAGTTTTATTTTGGTTTTTCTTGAGTTTTTCAGTAGGACGCACCCTCTGAGTGCTGCACAGTGCGTCCTTGGACGCATTTTTGTTGTGTGCACAGAGCGGGCCCGCACCTGTGCTAACGGGTTGCCTGCGTCCCCTGCCAAAATTTGAGAAAATTCCATTTTTTACACTTTTTGCTCTTAGATTTTGTTTTTTCTTAGTTTTTCCTGCCCAGATTCATTAGTCCCTTGCCAAAAATCTTCACCTAAGCTTGTTTCATTAGCATTCCTACTCTAAGCTTTCATCAATTGGGTGTTTTGAGTCTCTTTTTTGAGAAATTATTAATTTGATTTCCTTTGGTCATTACTTGGAGGTTTGTCTCAGTCCTTTCACAATTTTGCATCTTTTTGCTTCTGTTTTTGCAAAAAAATTTCCCCCTCATTCGCCGGGGGGGGGGGGGGGGGGGGCTAAATTGTGTATGAGTGTTAATTGCCTTTGAGTGTTTTTATTTTTGATCTTTGGAACTCTCGCCCAATTTTCTCGACTTGCACTTGATTGGTTCTTAGATTACATTAGAATCGTCTTGTGTTTGAGAATTCTCTTACATAGATTACATTTGTATAATTAGAATTCTCATTTTCAGAATATGAATGAAAAATGTGCATAGATTACATTTGCATACTTTTCAAGTGAATTGTGCTTAGATTACAATTGCATAGTTTACATTCTGAAAAATCAATCGTAGATTTAGATCAGCTTTCTTTGATTTGAATTTACACAAAAATATAAAAATAAAAATGGTTTGGAATTGATTTGCATTAGTTTTTCTTGATAAAATTAGTGCATTAGAGAATCTGTTATATTTTCTCTTAGTGATCAATTTTTGCATTGTTGGAAGTGAATGGAAACTCTCTCCTTACTTTAGTTAGGATTCATCGAATTGAAAGGATTGCATTATCATATTCGATTGCATTCAGTTGAGTCGGGTCATAACACCATTGGTTTCGTATCCATTTACCCATTTGAGTAAAAACAACCTTAATAACACAGCGCTTAATTAAAATTCATCTAGTAATTTTTACATTTCTAGGGCTCTGGTACACCAACATAGCTTAGGCTAGTGTCTTGGAGTAGGAGAGTAATTAACTCTCCAAGACAGCAAAACCAAACAAGTAGCTTATCTTGTGGTAGGATAAATCCAACTGTTTCATTTGTACTCTGGGAAAGCTCCTCTTAAAGGAGAAGCACGAGCTCGTGTCCGAACCAGTGAGGGGATCAATCCTCCCTCGTTGGGAACGACGCCAGACACGCACGTATTACAAACGGTAAACCTCAGATTAACCATTGTCGAGGAGCCAGGGGTCACTTGTCGGTAAACCTTGGATTATTGTCAAGGAGCCGGCAAGGGGATTGAGCTTGCTACTCTGCCCTTGCGTGCTGTCGGAGTTTAGACTGTTCCCCCAGGTGCATTTGTTGCGGTTGGTAACCTTAGTGGCCATTATCTTTAGGATTCTACCGAGCTGACGGTGGAGGGAAGGTCCCACTGTACCTGGAGCAGACGTCGGCTATACTCACTTGGATTTTCTGGGGGGTTCACTTCACTCGAGACGGTTAAAGTGGAGGAACTTGGTCCAGTCTATTCATTAAGCAGGTTGCCGAGGTAACTGTTCCACCCGCCATTTCTGTACTGAATTCTACGAGGTTGGGCTTCATCACCAACTAGTGTTTTCGGTCCGGAGAGCTTACTGTTTGTGTATGGTTTGACTCCTAGATTTGATAGCGCGTGTTAATTTGTTTGTTTTTACTTTTAGAGACCATAGGTGCGAATTGTGAATTTTAATTGTTAGGTGTGCATTGTGAATTGTTAATTTTAGTTTTAAATTGTTAATAAAATTCACTGAAGTTGAATATAATGGCAAATGTTCCGGAATTTATCAACCTAGGAACCCCTCCCAATGAGAATCCTAGTACTTTTCCTTACTTTGGAAATGTTGGTCCTCCTTATATGGCTACTTTGTCATTACCTGGATTTACAATAGGTTTACCAATATGGTTATTTTCAACTTCGTTGGCCCAAAGTACTCCAATTGTTCCACCTCAACCGAATGCTTCACAGAGTTCACCATCTCAACATAATCAACCTTCTGTTGACCCTTTACCTTCTTCGCCTAATTTTTCTTCCTCCATTTCTTCCTCTTCGCCTGGTAAAAGCCTTGATGCTAGTAACCAGGAGGCTAAGAAGAAGAAGAAAGGGAAGAAGAAGAAGAAGAAGAAGAAGAAGCAAGATAAGAAAGAAGTCAACCAACCAACCATGGCTGTAAGTGTTAGTTGTGTTGAGGAAAATTCCGACATGCATCGTAAACCCAAATACCCTTGCAGGCTTTGTAAGGGTGACCACTTCCTTTTCAATTGTCCTGGTATTCCAAAGGTCTTGGAAGTATGGTCAGAAAAATCTCATCAACTTTCCGTTGATCCATCAACCAGTGATAGTCAGGTTCCTGGGAAAAAGGGTAAAGTTAGGTTTCCTTGTAAGTTATGCAAAGGGAGTCATCAAACTCACATTTGCCCTCACATGGATGAAGCCTCAACATTGTTGGAAAAACTTACTGTTCCACAGCAAGAATTTCCAACTGGTTACCGTAAACTTTCTCCCAACCTACCGTCAACTGACGGAGTGATTGATCTAAATTCAAGTACAGTCACTCACACTCTTCCATTGGAGAGTGAAACTCATGTCACTCAGGTTGATGATCCATTAGTTGATCAAGTGGTCGATTCAATTTCACATTCGGTCGATCCCACTTTCCATTTAGAGAGTGAACTTCATACCGCTCAGGTTCTTCTTGTTACATCAGATTCTTTTATGCCGGGGGGCATTTCACCTGTTTCTACAGAACCCCCTCCAAGTACTGAGGTCTTTTCCTTTGATTGGAATAGACTGACAGAACCTCGTCTTCCTTCCTCCATCCCTTTCCAAATCATTGTCAAGGCTGGTGGTAGGGACATACATCGTACTCAGGTAGATGAAGGTGCTTCTGTTAGTATTTTATCCTCAACTGTTTGGAAAGCTTTGGGTTCCCCTCAGCTTGCGCCTATTACGCAGAATCTGAAAGCTTTTAACAGAACCATTAGTGAACCTTTAGGGATCCTTCCTAAGTTTTCTATTACCTTGGAAGGTAAAACTGTCTGTATTGATCTTATGGTAGTTCGAGGTCCCTTGGATTTCAATTTACTCCTTGGGCGAGACTATGTTTATGCAATGAAAGCTGTCGTATCGACACTCTTTCGCATGATGTCTTTCCCTCACAATGGAAATATTGTGACTGTAGATCAGCTTTCGTTCCCTAGTCTTGTCTCAACTACCAATAATATGACACCCCTAAATGTTCTTGATTCTAAAGTGGTATCTACCCTGCCACGGGTTAATTATGTGGCAACTGGTCCCATGTTTTCAGTTACCGATGTAAGTGAGCCTCTCACTGTTGATTTACATCCGGTAATTGACATGGAAAACTCTATGGGATTACTTGAACACGATGTTCTTATCCCTTTTGAGTCCCTTGACATGTGTTCCTTCCAGAGAAGTGTTCTTCCTTCTAATGAAGACCTTTTGGAAGCCATGATCAAGGTGTGTCCATTGACATGTCTTTCTTCCAGTTGGAAGCCATGATCAATGTAACGAGGATAGTTTTTTCCTGTATCAACCTCGTTAAAAAATGAAATAGGCTGTAACGAGGAAAGTTCCTTTTACTGTGTCAACCTCGTTAAAAAATGAATCAGTGTGTACGAGGATAGTTTTTTCCTGTATCAACCTCGTTAAAAAATGAAACAGGCTAGCATGAGGATAGTTCTTTTACTAAGTCAACCTCATTAAAAAATGAATCAGCTAGATTTTAGTATATGTAGTTAGATTGTAGAAAGTAGGGTTATGAGGATAGTTCCTGTTACTGAGTCAACCTCGTTAAAAAATGAATCAGGTATGAGGATAGTTCTTTTCTTGTGTCAACCTCCTTAAAAATGAAACAACTCCCTTTTTCAAGTTAAATATTGAAAGTAAACCTTCATTCCATCCATCTGGTTGAATGCAATGAAGCCTGGGGGGCATGCACCTCGCTTTGCATCATTATACTGGGGGCATGCGAACTTTTTGAGCATAGTTCCTTGTCTTGTGTCAAGCTCATTAAAAAATGAAACAAGGGTAGGTTAAGTAGGTAGATTGTAGAGAGTAGTCATGAGCATAGTTCCTTGTCTTGTGTCAAGCTCATTAAAAAATGAATCAAGGATTTTAGAGCACAGTTCCTTGTCTTGTGTCAAGCTCGTTAAAAAATGAATCAAGGTTTTTAAAGTAACGTTTTTTGTTAGGTAGATTGTAGAAAGTAGTTATGAGCATAGTTCCTTATCTTGTGTCAAGCTCGTTTAAAAAATGAAACAAGGGTTTTGAGGATAGTTCTTTTCCTGTGTCAACCTCACTAAAAAATGAAACAACTCCCACAAGTCTTTCCAAGATCTGGAAAGTAAAGCTTCATTCCATCCACCTCATTGAATGCAATGAAGCTTGGGGGGCATGCACCTCATTTTGCGTCATTATGCTGGGGGCATGTGAACTTATAACAAGCATAGTTTTTCGTTTCAAGCTTGCATAAACATGAAACCGGATCCGAGCATAGTTCTTTTCCTGTGTCAAGCTCGTTAAAAAATGAAACAAATCCTCCTCTAATTAAGTCGAGAGTTTGACTAGACCTCATAGATGTTAGGTTGTATGTTTAGGTTAGTTATTTCAGTGTTTTGTATAATTTTCTTACAGTTTTAGGTCGAGTCTTTCAAATGATCTCGTAACTCAACCTTCATTTCATCCAACTGGTTGAATGAAATGAAGCTGGGGGGCATGCGCTCTAGCAATTATGCTTAGGGGGCATCAAGCACAGTTTTCTCTCTGTTTCAAGCTTGTGTAAAAATGAAACTACTTTGAAGCATAGTTTTTGTCTGTTTCAAGCTTTTGTAAAAATGAAACCTATCTCGAGTCAATTTCAGTTATTTTCAAGACTCGTTAAACTCATGAAAATACCGAGATTATTTTTCTATCTTTCATTCTCGTAAAACAAATGAAAATTCCAAGTTCTTTCCGTCTTTTCCTGCTCGTAAATTAAATTGAAAGTCGGCCATATGAGTACATTTTTATCATTTTTTCGAACTCATTAAAACATACGAAAAAGTGAAAACCATGAGTACATTTTTATCATTTTTTCGAACTCGTTAAAACTTACGAAAAAGTGACACCTTAGAGTCATCTTTTAAGCCCTTTTCTGACTCCTAAAAAATGAAAAGATTGCCGAGCGTTTCTTTTACACTCGTTAAAACGGAATTAAAAGACGGTCCCCTTATAGCTCTTTTCTGACCGTAAAATCAGGAAAAGATTGCCGGGTTTTTGTCGTTTCAAACTCGATACGGAAATAAAACGACGTGTTCTTGATCGCTTTTTACTTTTCAGGTCAGTGGCACTAATTATGAAAGTACTCCTTGGTCGCAAGATCAAGCGGTTCCCCCAGGTATTATTTTATACTTTTTCGGGCTTGAGGGACACAAATCTATGAAAAAGTTCAACTTGGAGTCTTCTTAAGTTTTTCAGACTCTCTAAAATTGAAAAACACCGAGTTTCTCCTATACTGGGCTCGTTAAACATTTCACAGTAAAGGACCTGTTCAATTACAAACAGGAACGAACCACTCCTTCCTAGGGTTCGAATCAAAACTAGGTTGGACTCATCCGAAGGATGAGCTTATAATCAAGCATATGTTATCCTCCTCAAGCTTGTCAAAAATAAAGAGGTACTTGCCAGAAATGGTGGGGGAAAAAAGAGAAGAATGAACCTGTTTGTTACCTTTTGTCTCAAAAGAAACTTTATTACCACTCTTGAACACGACACTTTTCATTCACCTGGGTTGGGAAATCTTTTACCTCACAGTTGATCAAACCACTTTGAAAGTCTTTAACCGGGTTCCGGGGATTAACTTTGAGTTATTTGTCACCAAGCCATCTGTCGTGTCGTTATGTGTTCAAGAGGTCTGCAAGCAAAACTTTCATCTGCAAAATACTTGTCATCCATTTGACCATCCCTGAGTCAGTCCTTACAGCAACATTTCTTCAACTTGAACAATGATTTCGTGTTGCGGGCTTGCCTGCAACGGGTCGCTTTCTATCGACATCAGCACATTATCTAGAGAGATGACTTAGAAATCGTCAGTACCTTGAAGTCTGCATGCATCAATGGCAGGTTTCTCGCCTTTGACGTCAGTTTACATCATTGACTTTCGATCGAAGGATTCCGTGAAATGTTCGACATCAACTCATTCATTCACATCTCATGGATTGTACTGGGTACTTTGAGAACCATTGACATTACTGGTGGTCTCTCTCACGCTTGTTAACAGTTTACATCATCGACTGGTAATCAAGTGGTTTCTACCATGTTCGACATCAACTCATTTATTCGCATGGCTAGAATCGTACTAATTCGGGAAGTAGAAATGAAGACCCTGGATCTAGTTTCCACCATCCAGGCTGCGAGGAGTTTTGTATTCATTATCTAAGTAGACTAATCATAAACAGATGGCTGCGTCCATACTGTGTCTACAAAAGTCTATGACTGTGATGTACTGCAAGATCATTCCTGTATCAGAGTAGTTAGTCTGTTAGTTAAAGTTTTGATCTGAGTATGGGAATGCCTACCTCAGTGATGATATAATCTTATACATGTATTTTGTGTTGAAAATTGCAGGTTCTGACCAGGCTCTCCGCGGGATAATCCTTGAAATGATAAAGCACTTCACCCTTCCTAGATATTACAAACCCTAATCTATTCCAGGCTTCTCACTTTAGGGGGCAATCTGTTACACTAAAAAATGTCACCATGACTATTTACAGTTAGTATGGCTCAATCAACAGTCATGCTACCCTCTTAGGCAAGTCTTATGCCTCTGCTCTCCATGTCAAACTCCAAAAAAGAGAGAAAGTCTTGTATAAATGTATTTATCTCTGGGGACGCAGGTTCTCTCAACCTTACCTGCGGGGACGCTCCCAATGTTCACAAAAGCTGCGTCCAAAGACGCTCTGTATGTAAAGGGACAGGTGCGTCCCCCTGTAAAGGTTAGAATGCGCAAGTTTCATCTTTAAAAAGTTACTTGTGGTCATTTCTAGAGCATTCTAGAAGGTTGTTCGACGTGTATTGGGCGCCTCCAGACGGTTCATGCACTCCTATCAAAGAGGAACTTATCCCATCAATAAGGGAGCTATCCCACCCAAGGAGGGGATTATCCCATTGATGGTGGACCTGATTAACCTCCTCTTGAGCACTATAAATATAGGCATTGGGCCAGAAGGAGGGGAGGTTGAAAGCTATACATTTCTAAGGGTAAATGCTGCAGGAATTAGGACTCCCATTTAGAAGCTTGTGAGGAGAGATTGCCATCTTTGCTTGTTCTATTTGGAAGTGGGTGAGCTTTGTCAAAGTAGAGGAAGACTCTTGTGGACCCTGGAAGGAGCTTTCACAACACCAAGGCTCAGGTTGTAATGGTTCCTTTTGATTACCTTTAATGCAAATTGGTCCATTCTTCTCAATAACTTGTTGTTTATGGGTTATTTCATGTACTCCTTGGTCTATATGTTGAATATGCTTTGTTTTATGTTATAATCAGGTGCTATTTAATTGTTTGACTGTTGGTGATTGCAGGTTTTGGAGAAAAGGAGGAGCTCATCCAGATCAACAAAGCTTGGACTTCTACAACAGCGTTTGGACAAAGGTAAGAACGAAACACTTGATTTCTCATATCATAATGCATGTTTAGAGAAGGATAGCTCCAGTTTGTTTTGTTTGTCATTAGAATGTCTTAGACTTCTAGGAAGGTCGGTTGTGTCCGCACTCTTGACTGATTCCGTGTGACAAATTTGAGCCAATTTTTTAGGCCTAGAGCCTAGGTCACTTCCCAGAACTTAATCATCTCTTCAGATAATTAATTTAACATGGAAATGACAGCATTAAAGAAATTACTTGTTCAAGACCTTGACTGGACCCCTACTAACCATGACAGGAATTTCATGAAACATATCATCAACATGTAATCTACTGTTGTAAATAACAGAGTTGAGTGTAGGGATCTCATACTTATCTGAGAATCGCTATTGTTGGCTCGTTAGGGTTGACCCAAGTTCAGAAGTGATTTAGCCAAACAAATCCCGAAACTACTAGCCCTTTTGTCAACAGTCCGCGGTGTGCGGAATAAGGTCTCACCCGAGGTAGTATGGGAGGGTGCTGGAACCAGGTTTCCACACCCTAGGGATGTCTTAATGAAGTCTAGGAAGTTTCACGAAATGAACCTGCATGCTTGCACGGCTTCGTGTAGTTGTTTGTCCTTTGCAACTTATGCAACTGCTTTCGCACAGTTCTGTAAATAGTGCAAAGAGGTGCTATTTAGATCCTTTACCCTTATTGTGCTATTGTTATAGATATTAACTTAATTGTGAGGGCCCAATATTCTCATTAATCATTTAACATTCATAACAAGTGCGCACAATCATAAAAATTTAAAGAGATGCATAAATATAATAGAAGCATAGACACGCAGATCTACAAAAAGAAGCATAGTATTCTAAATCAAACTTATCTTTATCAATTCTTTGTCTAAGTACAATCCCAAATCCGTCCTGCGCACTTAGCTGCAAGGGTCTGCACACACAGCTGCAGACCCTACCAAGCCTCTACACACTCAGCTGCAGAGTCTTTTCCTACTACTACAACCCAAGACTCAGACTTACAGACTCAGAGCTAATTTATTATCCAAAAAAACATGTCTGTTACATCTTAGAGCCGCACTCTATTTATACAATCCCATGGTCCGTAGACCATGGGTAGGTCAACCTTACAATATATTAATTTATATTTTCAAGGGCGGACAACCCTTTGACTTGACCATTTACTTCACGCTTCGTGCCCGCATTTCACGAGGTCTTTACATTACACTTGACCAAAATTCGGGCTTCAAGCCCCAAAAACATGCTATGGGGGGATCCGTTGCCCAACAGGCCCCCAACACAATCATTATGACTTGTCCTCAAGTCACTCTACGAGTGTGGTGACTTTGCGTGAAGTCCATCCAGCTTTGCCTATGTTGCATGATGGTTTGCAATGCACCATGCTATCGTCGTCTGGATCTGCTCCATTTCTGCTTCTAAATCATCTGCATCTGACCTGATTCTCTACTTTGATGCTAGCTTCTAGTACCTGTGTTTATAGTCCCGCACCTCTGTCTGACTTGTCAGGTCGCGAAGACTGTGCTTTGGTTGGTTAGTCAGACAGCTGGCCCACCTGTGTAGGGCTTCAGGTGACTGCCATTTACTCTTCTTGGGAAGGGTTCTCCATTAAGTTTGACTAGTTGGACCGCACCTCCGTCTGTGACTTCTTTTACCACATATGGTCCTAACCAATGAATTTGGAATTTCCCAAGAAATTTTTCAAACTTGCTATCATACAGCAACACTAAATTGTTTACCTTGAATGCACGCAACTTGATATGGCAATTATGTCAGGCTTTCTCACGTTGTTGTTGTACTCGTTGATGGAATCCTGCCAGAAACCATTCTTCCTCGAGTTCTTCCAATTTCTCAAGTCTCTCTTCCAAGGCTTTACGGTCCGACATGCCTGTAATGGCTGTTATCCACAAACTGGGTATGATGTATTCCATTGGCATGACTGCTTCCGTGCCATAGACCAGCCTGAAAGGTGTCTGAACCGTCAATTTTTTGCACGTGGTTCTATATGCCCATAATACAGCAGGTATGTGCAAGTCCTAGTCATTTCGTTGTGTGTTACATACTTTGGTTAGTCCAGTCTCCAGAATTTTGTTGAATGCTTCTACTGTCCTGTTAGCTTGCCAATGGTACGATGTACTTTGTTGATGATACACCTAGAATTCCTCAGTGAGTGTGCTAATGGTTTCATTCAGGAAGTGCGTCCCCCAGTCACTCATTAAAACTTTCGGGCAACCAAACCGTGTCAACACATTGTCGAACAAAAATCTCACAGTTGTAGCGGCCGTGCAATCCTTAACCGGCTTTTCTTCCACCCATCGAGTCATGTATTTTGTCACAGTGATGATGTAGCATTCACCCGTCTTCCCCTGAGGTTTGATTGGTCCCACAAAGTCGATTTCCCATTTTTTGAATGGTTGCAGCGTCATCTATGAATTGAGTGGCATCTCATCCCTTTGTGATGGTTTCCCAGTCCTTTGACATATGTCACAAGCCTGACAGTGTGCTTTTGAATCTTGATGGAGGGTTAGCCACCATAACCCAGTGCAAAGAATCTTCTTTGTCGTCGCGCGTCCGACATAGTGTCCTCTGTGGCCCCTCCATGTGCTTCTGCAAGGATCTGTCCGTGTTCAAATTCAGGTATATATCTTCACAATATCTTATTGTTTCCCATTTTGTAGAGGTGCCCCGCAATGACAGAAAAGTCCGTCATGCAGTACCAATTCCTTCTTTTGTTGAACTGAATATTCTTTTGGCATAGTCCCTATGGTTAAAGAATGGATTATATCTTCGAAGTGGTCATTCGTGATGCGCACTGCAAAGAGTTGTGCATCAATTAGTCCTTCTTCCAAATTGGTTGGCTCCTCGCCTGTCTCAAATCGTGATAAGTGATCTAGTCTTGCATTTAGGCATCCCGACTTTACGATGACCTCAAAGTCATATTCTTGAAACAGTAATAGCCATCTGCATATGCTCCCCTCCAACACAGGCTTGTTCACCAAGTATTTCAATGTGGAATGATCAGTATACATCTTGAAGTGCTCGCCAAGTAAGTAGTGTTGGTATTTCTGGAGCGCGTATACCATTGCCAACCCTTCGCGCTCAGTAGTACAGTAGTTTTTTTTGGCTTTGGACAACTGCCGACTCACGAACACGATCGGGTGATCCACGCCTTCCTCGCCTTCCTGTGTAAGTACAACTCCTAGCGTAATACACTATGCATCAACATGTACATGAAATTCTACGTCCCATTTTTGGAAGACTAGGATGGGAGCAGATGCCATTTTCTCCTTGAGAACATCCAAACTTTTCCTACAATCATCATTCCAACAATATGTAGTGTCCTTTTTCAATAGCTTTTCAATTGGCATTGTTATTTGCGCATAGCTCTTGATAAACTTTCTATAGTAACCAGTGTGCCCCAACATAGCGCATAGTTGTTTGACACATCGCAGCACTTCCATATTGAGAATAACAACAATCTTCGCAAGATCCACCATCAGGCCTTGTTTGCAGACCACATGGCCAAGCAGGTTTCCAAAGGGGGTGAGGAAGGTGCACTTTTTAAGATTCAGCACAATCTGGTGTCGTCGGCAAGTTTCCAACATCAACCGTAAGCTTTCTATATTGTGTTTAACTAACCCAAATACAGTCCAATTGTCCAAATAGACCTCCAAGAACTTGTGGATGTATTCCTTGAACGTGGCCACCACTACATGGAAAAATATCACTCGTGCGTTCTTTAGTCCAAAGGGCATAATGGTGTATTGAAAACAACCCCATTCGGTTGCGAAGGTTGTCTTGCTCCTATCTTCCAATGCAATATTGATCTGATGGTACCCTAAGAAGCCATTCGTGAATGAGTAAGCTTCCTGACCGCCAACATTCTCCAATACTTCTTCTGGAAATGGTGTCGGGTATGGATCGTGAACACAGGCGTCATTAAGCTTCCCGAGGGGCATGCATATTCTAATTTCGCCCTTTTTTTTTCTCCTGTATCACCATGGGACTCACCCAGGCAGATTCTTCCACTGGTTTAATAATTCTGGCTACAAGCATTTTGTCTAATTTGTTGCAGACCTTTTCTTTATATTTTGGATTCAAACAGTAAGGTCATTGCTTAACTGGCTTCACGTCCGATTTCAGAGTGATCTTCATCATCCCTAAGTCAGCGGTGATCCCCTTTAAGTCCGTGATTTTGGTCAGGAACAAATCTTGATATTCGCGGAGTAACTCGGTGGCCTTATCTACCATAGCATTGTCCCAATAGTCCCCAAGTGTCACTTACTTAAACTCTACATCTATGCCAATGTTTACCTACTTTGTTTTTAGCGGTGCAGTGATGTCAAGATCCTCAAACGATGGTCCTAGAACTTTGCGACACCCTTCAATTTTGGAAATATTAATATTTCAGGGGTCGTCATCATCCTCCTCTACTTGCACGTTATAACATTCTAGGGCACTTCTTAACTGGGTTACCCATGCTAGTTGAACTAATTGATGTGGTTCTTGTGGTATTTTTAGGATGGCAGCTTTTACGGCTTGCACTGCATCGTCAACAGTATCCAACCATCTGTCTTCAAATGTGAATGTTAACAAAAACCCCTCACGCAAGACATCCCATTCGCCCGTACCATGTCGGAGTTCCGTCTCAGTATACCAATTCATGGGTATGACATCCAAGGTATGGTAGAATAAGTGTACCCATTCAGGCTGAGGTTCTTCCCCATAGGCCTTGGTCCATTTTGCGAGGTGCATGCGTGGGTCATCTCGTCCATCGTATTTATCTTCTATGTTATGAAACTAGCTGAAGAAAATATAGAAAAGATAGATCAATGCCTTAGAATTTAGCCTCTTTGAGGGGGCAACCTCCTTTACATTACATAAATGAACAATTCTTTGATGATTCAAATGACAAAACCTCCTTTCTATATATAGGAGTCTAAGGAGTCACAATATAATCTAGCCGACCTAACAATAATAATATAAAGCCACAAAAATAACAATAGAGGGATTCTATGGGGCACAGTAATAACAATATGGGGGCAATAGGGGCACAAAAATATTAATAAGGGGTATAACTACAATAGTAATGGGGTACTGACTAGTATTATAGGGACCCAACATGCCCATCTCCTTCAAAAAAGTGTTGTCCTCAACGCTTGAGTAGTTCTGGATACTTCTGCATAAAATTCTCATCCTCCCATGTGGAATCTTCAGTGGATAAGTTCTTCCACTTGATAAGATACTCTGAAATTGATCGATTTCGTAGCTTTCGAGTTCTTGTTTCTGTGACTACTTCCGGTTCCAATATAATTTTTCCTTCCTCGTCAAGTTCTGGAAATAATTTTTGAACTGGGAGCTTGTCGCCTATAACCTTCTTTAAACATGAAACATGGAAAACTGGGTGCAATCGAGAAGCTGCAGGAAGCTCCAATTTGTATGCCATAGTACCAATCTTTTGCAACACCTTGTACGGACCATAATACTTTGGTGATAATTTATTATCCTTCTTAGCTTACTTGAGGGACATTTGCTTATATGGTTGTAGTCGTAGGAATACCCAATCACCTACATCAAAACTTCTTTCACTGCAATGTTGATCTGTCTGTTGTTTCATTCTATTCTGTGCCAACACGAGGTTATCCTTTAAGAGTTGGAGGACTTGTTGTTGATGTTCGATGTGATGTTCCACTACCTGAACCTTAGAATTTTCTCTTAAATATGATGTGATGGATGGTGGTTGATACCCATAAAGTGCCATAAATGGGGTCATTTTTGTTGTTGTATGGAACGAAGTGTTATACCACCATTCAGCCAGAGGCAACCATTTGACCCATTGTGTCTGTTTATTAGATACAAAGCAACGAAGATATCCTTCCAGACATTTTTTTACTATCTCAGTTTGCCCATCAGATTGAGGATGATAAGTTGAGCTATGAGCTAACTGAGTACCAAGACAAGAAAATAATTCTATCCAAAAATTTCCAGTGAAAATGGGATCTCTGTCACTTACAATAATCTTTGGGTTTCCATGTAGCTTTTGAATTGTTTCCATAAATGCAGTAGAAACTGTATTGGCTTTAAATGGATGTGATAATGCACAAAAGTGTGCATACTTGGTAAGTCTGTCAACTACCACCATGATGACACTCTTTCCCTCAGACTTGGGTAAACCTGTGATAAAATCCATTGAAACCTCCTCCCAACGTTGGCTTGGAATGGATAAAGGTTGTAATAGACCCGGTGTCTTAATTGTTTCAAATTTATTTTGTTGGCAAACCAAACATTCCGCCACAAACTTTTGAATATCTGATTTAAGGCCATCCCAAAAAAAATCCTTCTTAATCCTGTGGTAAGTTTTTAAAAATCCTGAGTTCCCTCCTAAGGGAGAAGTGTGCAATTCCATAAGAATCTTTTGTTTTAGCTGGGAATTCTTACAAAGGTATAAACGATATTTGTACCATAATGAATCATTTTGCCAACTAAATGTATCAGACATACTGGAATCTTGTTGTAACTTTCGAATGAGTGCCCACACTTCTTCGTCATTCTTCCATTCCTCCCTTGTTTCGTTTATCCAATATGGTTGGATAATAGAAATGGTGCACAACAATGCTTCCACATCCTCATCCTTTCTTGAGAGTGCATCTGCCACCACATTTTGCTTCCCTTTTTTATAGATGATTTCAAAGTCATAACCCAACATCTTTGTGACCCACTTTTGTTGCTCTTCAGAGGATAATCTGTGTTCTAAAAATTATTTAAGGCTATCATGATCTGTTTTTACCTTGAAGTGTCTTCCCATTAGGTAGGGTCGCCATTTCTTAAGTGCATGGAGTATTGCCAACATTTCCTTCTCATAAATAGCTTTGCTTAAAAACTTTCCCTTGATTGGACGACTTTCAAAAGCAATGGGTCTTTCATCTTGCATTAGAACAGCACCAACTCCATTTCCTGAAGCATCACATTCCACAATAAAGGTGTTTGTGAAGTCTGGTGTAGCTAAGACCGGTGCTTGGCACATTGCCTCTGTTGAAAAGTGTGCAACAAGAAATTCTTGTTGAGAATGCAACAAGATGATGGAGCTTAGTGAAAAGAGTCGCCTTCACTAAGTGGGCCCGCAGGCAAATTATGGCGCAAGTTCTATTTTTTATCACAATGTGGATGATCACAGTGTGGATGATCACAGTGTGGGTGATCACAGTATGAGTGATCACAGTGTGGGTGACCACAGTGTGAGTGATCACAGTGTGAGTGATCAAAGTTTATTTTTAGACTGGCTGTCAAAAATAGAAAATTCAAATATTATTGTCTCATAATAATATTTGGACTATAAACTTGATCTTATTCTCTTGGAGCACTTCAGGATGAGCTACGGATGTGGTACATGCAGATCCCAGAGGGAAATACGTGATTACCTATGGGATGACTAATATTTGCATGCAGGACTTCAGTTAGAACTCAAGTGAGTTGAGTTTAGTGGACTGGAGGTGCAGTTGATGGAGTTGTGTTCAGTTTAGCTTTGTTAAACTAGTTGTATTTAGTCTAATTGATCAATAGACTAGAGATGAGTTGGGTGAATTAGTTATTAATTAATTCACAAGTTATTAACTCATAATGCAACTATAGAATACATCAGTTAACTCAGTTGCATGTCAATGCATGTTCAGTTCAGCAGGGACAGGTGTTATAGGATCAGATTGCTATCAATTGTGACTATCGTTGTGCATGATGATTTGCACAATCAGAGGGATTGAGTATGCCAATGAATTGGCCAATACCAAGAATTGTAGCCTTTGCTCACATCCAACAGAGTGAGTGATTATTTGCAGGTCAAATACGAGTTTGGTAAACCATTCTCATCAGTTCTTGAGCAGGTATTGAGCTGGAGAGGCAGGCAAGCAGTGGAATAGATTTGGAGATCAGATCTGAGCTGTATTGTGTGTAATAGGTGGAGCTGGTACTAGATTGCTTGTGATAATCATTGTACTTTGTAATGTTAAATTTTCTCAATCATTAATATACATATAGTGTGGGGTTTTTATCGAGATGCTTTCCCCGGGATACATACTGTGTTAATGAGTTTGATTGATGCTTCTATGTGTGCCTGTGAATGTTTCTGCTTCTGTAAATTGATGATCAACGTAGAGTAGATTATGTATTATACATGTTCCGCTTATAATTGTATGATCAGGATAATCTCTGTGAATATGCGTTAAATTATTCAAAATTTCTACATGGTATCGGAGCAGCTTGATTTGTAGAAGAGATTTTTACAGGATATCAAGCGAGGATTGATCATCAGATCTATTATTTAGAAAGTGTTTACATTTTATTTCTTAAGGCAGAGTCTGTAATCGGGCCAGGTAGCCTCTGGATTCATCCTTCTTTTGGAAGGTGAGATATCCGGTGAATGCCCATACAATCGATCTTTGTACAAGAAATACTTTGTTCTCATGAATTCTAGATCGGAAGTGGTTGAGTTTTGAGCTGGTGGAATTCGGATTTAATTCCAAAGCAAGAGATAAACTCAGAAACATTCAGTGTGAGAATGGAGACAGTATGCCCTAGTATCTCACGAAGTTCACCCAATGCCAGGATGAGCTGGGAAGTGTGGGGGACACTGACAGATGAGGATGGTGAGTCTAGCACTCGTTGACCTTCCTAAGAGTTGGCATAGATACCAGGACTTGGTGAATGGAAGGGAGAAACTGCCAAATTGGGAATGACTATGGTTGGATTTGATGTAGGAGGAGATTAGACAGAGCACCAGGGACGGTTCTTCATCCATGCAGGATGAGGAGAACTGTGCCTTAGCGAGTAAGGCGAAGAAGGGGAAGGGGAAGGTTTCTCTTTCCGAATCCAATTCTTCCAATGATGGGAAGAAGGTTGACAAGGTGAAGGTGAGATGCTTTCGTTGTCATGAGTTGGGTCATTATGCTACTAATTGCCCAAAGAAGAATTCCAAGAAGGGGTCCGGGGAAGGATCTGAAGGTGAGGCACTTGCTTCATAGTTTGAGTTGGATTTCACCTTTTCGCATGCATGGTTTCATCCATGATGGGAAGTGGTTTGTTTCTTGATAGTGGAGCTTCTTTCCACATGACCGGTGACAAAAGTTTGTTCAGTACTTTGGAGGAGAAAGATCTCCAGATACTCATAGGGATGGGTAATGATGAGAAGTATAGTGTCTCAGGTGTAGGCACGATTATTTTTTAGAGGGAGCATGGAGCTCGCCTTACCTTGACCGATGTCAAGTATGTACCAGGACTGAAGAGAAACTTGGTGTTGATCGCGATGCTGGAAGACAGAGGCTATGATGTAGTCTTCAGTAAGGGAAAGGTTTTCCTTAGACACATCATCGCTAGACAGGTGAAGCAGATTGGTTCAGGGGTCAAGAACCTGTATGCTCTTGAGGTTCAAGATGCATGCAAAGCTTTGAGCAGCGAGGCAACTGATGGAGACTTGGTGGTTGAGAGGGAGCATATATTACCTCTCAACATGCAGAGCCAGAAGAAGTCTCATACAATTGTGGAGGAGCCACGATTGGTGCAGCAGCTTCAGGAGGTTGTGGAGCAGCCACAACAAGGGAAGCTGAGAGGAGATCGAGTAGAGACATCTACTCATCCAAAGACCTCCAGTAGGGGGAAACTTCGAACCAGGTGGGCTGAGGGATCGCATGCATCCATACCTCCAGGTAGGAGGTGGGGTGATGTGGATTGATCATCCCAAGGAGGAGGGGTAGGATCCTTGAGGTACCCAACCTCTTGAATGAGACCTTGCTACAGGAGCCCCAATGTGTAGTAGCAAGAACTGACTGATTGGGTAGAGACAGATGCGGATGGAGTGGCAGAGAGAGCGACAATGCAGGGAATCCCAGGACAGCGCATAGCTAGCAGGCTACAGCAATGCGAGAGGCACAAGTGTTTTGCACAGTGCTAAGTGGCACAGAGAGGTGTGCAATGGTGCGAGATGCATGGAGATGTTGCAGTAAGCGCAGATGTCAGAGAGGGAGCACTTGTCAGCAGCAGGTAGAGCTTCAGCATCAGAGGGTGTTTCTAGCCCAACAGGGAGCTCAGTTGGGAGGTGCAGTGCGGATGCAATGCTGGGAGATAGAACCAGCAGCAGCACAGATGCAGTCAGAGATCAAAGTGACAGAGGCTAGAGCAGTCAGATACTAAAGAGCACAGAGATGCAAAGTTTCAGTCGACAGAGGCAATAGCAGTCAGAGACTTTGATGACAGAGCAAGTGGACTGGCCAGATGTGTTGCATGGAGAACATTCCACAGTTACAGGATTGGGTTTGAGAGGAAGCCTTTCTTGTTGAGAGGGAGTGTTGAAAAGTGTGCAACAAGAAATGCTTGTTGAGAATGCAACAAGATGATGGAGCTTAGTGAAAAGAGTCACCTTCACTAAGTGGGCCCGCAGGCAAATTATGGCGCAAGTTCTATTTTTGATCACAGTGTGGATGATCACAGTGTGGATGATCACAGTGTGGGTGATCACAGTACAGGTGATCACAGTGTGGGTGACCACAGTGTGGGTGACCACAGTGTGAGTGATCACAGTGTGAGTGATCAAAGTCTATTTTTAGACTGGCTGTCAAAAATAGAAAAGTAAAATATTATTGTCTCATAATAATACTTGGACTATAAACTTGATCTTATTCTCTTGGAGCACTTCAGGATGAGCTACGGATGTGGTACATGCAGATCCCAGAGGGAAATACGTGGTTACCTATGGGATTACTAATATTTGCATCCAGGACTTCAGTTAGAACTCAAGTGAGTTGAGTTTAGTGGACTGGAGGTGCAGTTGATGGAGTTGTGTTCAGTTTAGCTTTGTTAAACTAGTTGTATTTAGTCTAACTGATCAATAGACTAGAGATGAGTTGGATGAATTAGTTATTAATTAATTCACAAGTTATTAACTCATAATGCAACTATAGAATACATCAATTAACTCAGTTGCATGTTAGTGCATGTTCAGTTCAGCAGGGACAGGTGTTAGAGGATCAGATTGCTAGCAGTTGTGACTATAGCTATGCATGATGATTTGCACAATCAGAGGGATTGAGTATGCCAATGAATTGGCCAATACCAAGAATTGTAGCCTGTGCTCACATCTAACAGAGTGTGAGTGATTATTTGCAAGTCAAATACGATTTTGGTAAACCATTCTCATCAGTTCTTGAGCGGGTATTGAGCTGGAGAGGCAGGCAAGCAGTGGAATAGATTTGGAGATCAGATCTGAGCTGTATTGTGTGTAACAGGTGGAGCTGGTACTGGATTGCTTGTGATAAGCATTGTACTTTGTAATGTTACATGTTCTCAATCATTAATATACACATAGTGTGGGGTTTTTATCGAGATGCTTTCCCCGGGATACATACTGTGTTAATGAGTTTGATTGATGCTTCTATGTGTGCCTGTGAATGTTTCTGCTTTTGTAAATTGATGATCAACGTAGAGGAGATTATGTATTATACATGTTCCGCTTATAATTGTATGATCAGGATAATCTCTGTGAATATGTGTTAAATTATTCAAAATTTCTACAGCCACTTTAAGATGTTCAAAGGCCTTTGTTGCTTCCGAAGTCCATGAAAATGCATCTTTCTTCAATAATGTTGTTAGAGGTGCTGCTATTCTCCCATAATTCTTAACAAACTTGTGATAATACCCTGTCAACCCGAGAAATCCTCGCAGATTCTTTATGGATGTGGGGATTTTCCATTCCTTAATGGCTTTAATTTTGCTAGGGTCTGCCTTAACTCCTTCATGAGATACAATATGACCCAGATATTCCACCTCCTGGACTCCAAAGAAACATTTGGATCTTTTTGCATATAATTGTTTCTCCTCCAATAGTTGTAGCACCCTGTCAACATGTTCAACATGATCCTTACAAGACTTGTTGTAGATTAGTATATCATCAAAAAATACTAACACAAATTTTCTAAGGAATGGTTTGAAAATTGAATTCATCAAACCTTGAAATGTTGAAGATGCATTGGTAAGGCCAAAAGGCATGACCAAAAATTCATAATGACCCTCATGAGTTCTAAATGCTGTTTTCGGAATGTCTTTAGTCTTCATTCTGATTTGATGATATCCTGAAAAAAGATCCAACTTGGTGAAGTAAATTGATCCATGCAATTCATCCAGTAATTCATCAATGACAGGAATGGGGAACTTATCTTTAATAGTGAGCTTGTTGAGCTCCCTATAATCCGGACACATGCACCATGATCCATCCTTCTTGTGCACCAATACTACTGGAGCAGAGAAATAACTTTGACTCGGTTGAATTATACCAACCTCTAGCATTTCTACAACCATACGTTCAATTTCAATCTTTTGGACATAGGGATATCTGTACGGACTAATGTTTGGAGGAACACTTCCTGGAAGCAGATGAATAGCATGATCATGATCAGACATAGGTGGGAGACCTTTGGGAGTCTCAAATACCCTGGAATGATTTTCCATGACTTTTTGGAGATCTGGAGAAATAGATGATTCTGATGTGGAAACATCTAATTGTGCAATTACACCTCTTTTCTCCTTTTTTAGAAGCTTTGTCATACCATTAGAGCTGATTATCTTTCCTGGTTTCCCTGCAATACCCCCTAATTCAACTTCCTTTCCTTCCGTAGAAAATTTGATGAAAAGTTCTTGAAAATTAAAAGCTATTGTACCCAAGGATTGTAGCCATTGGACTCCTAGTACAACATCAGCACCTCCCATTGGAATGGAAAGCATTGGGCTAGTCAATACATATTCTCCCATGGATAGCTTGATATTATGGCACTTTCTAGAGCAATTTATTGTTCCTCCATTTGCAATCATCACTTGACACTCTGGTGCTAGATATAGGAAGCAATTCAATTCTTTTGCTACCTTACAATGAATAAAATTGTGGGTGCTTCCTGAATCAATCAACACTATTACCTTTTTCTTCTTGATTTGTCCTTGTATCTTGATGGTTTGAGGAGTGGTAATTCCTGCCAATGCATTACAAGATATGGTCGGATTTATTTGTTCTTCATCTAGGCTTTGTTCCTGGAGTATATCCTCTTCTTTTGACCTTTCTTGCTCCTTTTCTTCTTCCTCTTCACAATCTATGTAGAATAATTTCTTCTCAGCACACTTATGACCTTTAGTGTACTTGTTATCACAACTGTAACAAAGCGCTTTTGCTCTTTTTTCTTCCAATTGTTGTGGTGTCAACCTTATAGGTTGTGGAAGACTAGGGGTAGCAACACTTCTGTCTTTATAGTTGTGAGTGGTATGCTTCCTGGTTGCCATAATTTTGCTTTCCATTTTTCTTGCTAACCTGAATGCCTTCTCTAATGAATCAGGTTCCCAAAGGCGAACATCATGTTGGATATTATCCTTTAAAGACCCTATGAACACATCAATCCCATGATCCTCTGGAATATCTTTTACCCTTATGTTCAATTTTTGGAACTCCTCAATGTGCTCCATTATTGAACCCTTTTGTTTGAGACTTATCAGTTGGCTAAAAAAAAGTGTTGCTTTTTGTATCCTCATACCATTGATACCATACAAACTGATTTGGCTCCAAATATAAAGTTGCCATACGTACCTTTTGTGTGTTTTGCACATTATTGAGATCGAAGAACTGCTCCATCTGTAATATCCATGTGGCGGGATCCTTGCCATCAAACTTCCTCATATCGATTTTTGGAACATGGTGAGTCTTCGATCCAACATTAGAGTCTATGGAATCACGATTAACATTTCTTTTGTTCTCATCATGAGTTTCCTTTAGTACCCTTTCACCCTTAGTGACCATTTCTTGTAGCAAGTTATTCATATTTATCTTCAATTCTTCCATCTTATCATCCATGCCATCAATTTTAGCGTCCATGCCATTCACCTTAGCTTCCATGCCATCCATCTTAGCTTCGACGCGTTTCTTTAAACCATCCATCTTAGCTTCTACATATTTCCTTAAACCATCCATCTTAGATTCTGTTGCTTTTTTTGCAAGTGACAATCGTTGCACTTGTTCTTGTAATTTTGATATATCATATAGCATTTCTTCTTCTTCTTCATGAGTCATGCTAGAGCTTTCAGGTTCCTTACTAGGTGTTTGAATTTTCTTTCCTCGGGGCATTAGTTACCGATAATAATGCTCTATTATGCCCTTTGAATTCCTTCAAAATAAATTTTCAAACCAAGCTTAAGCAAAAATTTAAGAAAATCTACACACCTTTTTTCACTTTGTAGGAGCTCGATATTGCCTCTGATGTATCTCTGTACTTTTCAATCATCTAGTATTGAATTTGTGACCTGCAGTAGCCCTCTATGTCCTCTTTCCAATGCCACAAGTCTGACCCAAATTGGATTCTCCAATGAAGAGTTATGTGAAATCTCCCACAGTGACTTGATTATAGACTAGTTCAATAGAGCGAAATTGTACGACGTGCCAAGAGTCACTGTTTTGACCTTTGGATCTGAAAAATTCATATAAGAAACCACAGTCCATCCTCTTTCTGTAACTTCTTACGAAATTTCAATCCAATCCCCAGAGAGAAACTTATGATGATTTTCTCCAGGTCACCTGTTTGGAATGTAATTCAGGAGTCTGCAAAAAGACCAACTTCCTCAAGTCATATCTCCGCATATATAGCACGAGAAGCTCTAAACTTCGTACCCGAGGTTCAGCGCAATGTCTTCTCAAATGGATTTTTTTTGAAACTTTTTAAACGTGGCAGAAAAAACGTTATAGTGAAAATGCCACGATGACCTGTTTGGAGCAGCGAAACCCTAGAATCCAAAGCTTTGATACCAAATGTTATGAAACCAGCTCAAGAAAAGATAGAAAAGATAGATCAACGCCTTAGAATTCAGCCTCTTCGAGGGGGCAACATCCTTTACATTACATAAGTGAACAATTCTTTGATGATTCAAATGACAAAACCTCCTTTTTATATATAGGAGTCTAAGGAGTCACAATATAATCCAGCCGACCTAACAATAATAATATAAAGCCACAAAAATAACAATAGAGGGATTCTATGGGGCACAGTAATAACAATATGGGGGCAATAGGGGCACAACAATATTAATAAGGGGTATAACTACAATAGTAATTGGGTAATCACTAGTATTATAGGGACCCAGCATTCTATCTATAGTTGCAGTTTCCCAAATCGTAGGAACATCATCCTTCTACATCTGCGCCAGTTTTCAAAATTTCCTTGATATGTTCCCCACCAGCGCGCAGGTGTCATGCGCAGCACCCACTTCAACACATCAAACTACTATTGTTCCGGTACTTCACTTTCAAACTTGCTCAATAATTCATCCATCGTTGTCAATCCATCATATGTTGGTAGATCTCAGGCCTGGGTTGTTACACAACGCAGTGATCTAATCATCATGTTGCAATTCAACGTTGTCACTTCATTCAACCAATTGTGCCAGCGTTCGGCTTCTTCGTCTAAATTCGAGGTGCAGGAACTTCCGCGCTCCCATGGGATCCTTCTATCTGCATTCGAATTCACCCAATCATGATCTCATGCAGTTATCTTGCAGATACAATCTAGCTCATCGTTGCTTCCGTCGTCGCGCACATTTTCAGTGTAGCGCGCTCCTTCAGCTGGATCTAGCAGAACTACTACGCGTAGGGATTTTTTCTCGAATATCATCTTCTGCTTCTTCAAGTTGATAACTCCATTCATATCAGTGGCCCATTCTATCCCTAGCAACGTGGGATAAGGATTGTTGTCATCAACAATTTCTATTACTTCAAAGTCCGTCTGTGTGCTCGCACCTTCGATATCAACTGTTACCCCTAGCAACCTCCCCATGGGAAAAATCTTCTATTGGTTCACCATTTGTAATTGAATAGGGGACCATTGTAATGCGGGCCTGCCCATACGTTCCCATGTCTGCTTCGGTAATACATTCGCGTCTAAACCCAGGTCTAGGATTACCTGATCCATTTCATATTCACCAATCTGCGTCGTCAATCTCATTTCCCTCCTGGTGCGTAATGTATTCCTCCCCAACTTCCAAACTACGCGCGGTTCCCCTGATCCTGTGCACCTGGTGATCAACTCCTGTAGTCCCTTAACTACCTTATTGTTGCGCAGCAGTTTCATGCATGTCTCCAAAAAGGTAGTAAGCATAGAATGATCCATCCCTGGCTCTGGTTGATCCTTACTACCTGAAGTAGAGGCCTCCACGAAACTCTTCTTAGCTTCCATGAACGTCTCCTTTGTGTGTTCTAGGTCAAACTCAGGTTCCTTTGTCAGAGCCTTGCGAACCCATGTATCTTCCTCGAGCTGCTTCCCCTTATCCTCCCCTATGGTCACACCGCTTCTGAGCATCATGTTCACATTTGGGTCTTCTTTGCGTAGTTCAGACCTCATCATTTGGGTATTCTAAATCGAAGGAGGCTGGAGCACCCCTTTCTCACGCATATGCGCGATCAACGTATGAAAATCTATCATTTCATGATCAAACTGAGCACAGTATGAACAAGATATTCTCGTCAGGTTGGTATAATCACGGGTGTAATTCCCTGGTCCTCCGCAATTGTAGCAAATTAACTGTCCGTAGCCCCTTCCTGGTCCAATTCCTCCTTGTCCTCGACCTCGCCCCTAAAATCCAGCACATGCCATCCCCACAGCTAGGTCGAGGCCTCGCGCTTCTTTCTACATTCTATGGTTTGGGGTCTGATCCATCATTAACTCGTAGTTGTGACAAGTACGCTCACCATGGCCCAATGACCTGTAGAAATTACAAAACATTTGTTGGGGTGCTGGTGTATACTTCTACAACAAATGACAATTATTCGTCCTGTGTTTTCCTCCTATCTGACAGATCGCGCACCATAGCGCGGGTGTCGCACTCTGCCCTGCCTGTGCCTCTGGTCTCAACGGCATTGGCCCCTCTCTTGCCAAGTAGTTCACAAATACTAGATAGTGGTCTTGGTCGTGGCCCTGGCCTTTACACTTTATGCACCACACTTCCTCACATGCCTCTGGCCGCGGTGCCCTATCCTGCTTCAAGCTCTGCATTTCTAGGTAGAGATTTTTTAGTTGCACATGGATTTTTTGAACTCCCAACCCCAGATCTTGTATTGGTGTTTCATGCAACCTCATCGCCATTTCCAATGCTTCGGCCTGGGTTGTGTTAGATTCCTATACCAATAGGTTTCATTTTTCATGATTGACTGTAGAAGAGCCAAATATGTTCATCATTTCATGCTGCAAAGGTTCCATATTTCGTAAACAAATGAAGAAAATTAAAAAATGAAAAGAGGGTATGCCCTAAAAGAAAAATCAAAGGGCAAAAAGAATGAATTGGTCAGAAAAAATGATAAAAATGAACCCCAAACCAAAAGACTAGGAAAGTGTGCTAGTTTAAATGCCACTACTGTTCCATTTTTGAAGAATTTCATTGTGTGCAGGTGGTTGATTCTTGACAAAGTTGATGAATAGCCAGACAGTTCAATCCTGGTTAGATCATGTTTGAATTTACATGTCTTTAGAATAGAGAATAAAGGTCTGTCCAAACAGCTCAAGCTTGGCAGATGAGTAAATAGGTAGAGAAACAAAGGAGCCCAACTGCTTAATCTGGGCCCTTGGAAGAGATAAGGGTAGACATAGATAGGAGGGCAGTCAAAAGAAAAACAAGAGAGACAGGGTTTGCTAGTTCAAAAGAACCCAATCAAAAGGAAGAAAAAATGCTAGGTATATTAGGCTAGGTAGGCAGTTTGTTGTTGTAGAAGCAAGATTGTGATCATTTTTGTGGTATCAAGAAAGACTTATCTCATGGATGTCACAGGTACCATGGAAAAGTAACTGCAGAATAGTGGAAGCATGACTAATTTCCCCTCTCATTTCCCCAAAAATCATTTACTAACATCCCCTCAAGGACATTGGGATCTGCCCAGTGGTCCTACTTCACTTCATTTTATGAGAAATACTAAGTGAAACTCTGAGTTTACTTAGCTAAAACAAGCCACATTTCTTGTGTAAAAATATCTTTCCATTTTCCTTCACTTCCCTATAAACCTAAGTTTCTACCTTATAAACTTAGTATTCTTCTATCATTTGTCATATTAACACCCTAACACTATTATATAACTCCTATGTAAAGTTTTCCCCACCCCTACTATATATAAATAACAAAAAACCCAAAAAATATATAATATCCCTACCCTTGGCAACTATAGCCATATAGCAAAGTTTTGGGAATTATTGGTTCATTTGGGACCTTAATAATAGCCCCTCCGCGTTCAAATATCATTGGAGTTTATTTAACACTCGGTTAAATAAACAACCGCACCTAAGCCTCCCACATAAACCCTATATTAACCCCTGGCGCGCATGAAAATTGGGTTTCATTTAACATTCGGTTAAATGAATAACCATTCGCCAAAATCCAAAGTTGAAAACATTTAAAACCCCGACAACATTATTAAAATGTTGAAATATTACGGCGGGTCCCGTGTTATAAACCTCCGCCACTTACCTCACCCGTCGACCGTCGGATCCAGCGCCACAGATCTAACAGCTGTCGGCGATATCGGAACCCCCCGCGTGCCGAACGTTAGCGTCCGGGGGATGGGCGGTATTTCTGCCGTACCCGTGACACGCGTCGGCTTCCCGGCGTGATCGGAGCCCCCCCCTCCAAAACCACCATGGCCCTAAGGCAGTGCAGGGAATACCGCTTACCGCCCCACTGCCTCCCCGCTCACGTCATGCCCACATCATCAGCTGACATCGCATCCACATCGCCCACCACCACTTTGTATCAGTGCCATGTCACCTACTGACATCACCACCTCACCTCTGTGCCACCCGGCACGTCATCTAACACGTCATCCTCCGCACCCCGCTACACGACAAAATTACGTCATGATGACATCGTCACAAAAAACCACCAAAAAGCCCGAAAAAACCTAAATTGTGTTAAAACCCGTGAAAGTGATTGTTTTGTTTATTTCTATTCGTTGGTTTATGGAAACCTCTGCATGCAAATTACAATGAATTTGCCACCAAAGCTACACAATTCATCACCCAATGAAATCAACTCCACAGCGTGGTCCCTTAGCTCGCCCCTTAGTCCATATTGTACACCAAGCGCCCATTTGAAGCAGGTATTTACTCAATTGCTCCCGAACCCTGTTTTTTCCAAGTTTTTTCCGCAAAAATCACCCGAATAACCAAAATTCGAATCCAATTCATAATGTTTCCCCTATACCTCTGCACTATAGTCCCCACTTCACTCATTTTTCCAAAGTAATCTTGTGAATTGTCTTTCCCTCCGCAAATTCGTCGTCGAGCTAGATTTAAGCTCATTTTCTCTACATTCCGCTCAAAGAACCAAAAAACCCACCAAGCACAGTTTATAACCCCAGCTAAAAACATAGTGAGCTGGTCAAAACAGGAATTTACCAAGCTCTTCTTTCCAAGCAACCTGTCTGTAACTTTCCTCTGCAAAAAAATCCAAAAAATGACCAAATATTGAGCTAAAATTGTCAAATCACCTGCAAAAGGAGCATTATTTCCACTGTTTTATCCAGCTTCCTAACTAAGCTCTGCAAAATTTGTTTTTAACCATGAATGTTACCCAGTGAGGTGATTTCAAGATAAGGCTCAGTCTACAATTCCCTGAGAAAAACCTCAAAGCCAGTGTTCTGTTTTCTGTTGCTGCATAGACCCACATTCCAATCAAAAACACATAAAATTTAAAGATGGAGACTCCAGCAGCCTTGAGTATCACTCCTCTCAATGCACCCCACAAGAAATTGGAATCACTACCTTTGGCTGATTGGGATTATCTAATCCAAGACTTGGTTGGTGACAGAAGCCACCTGCAGGCATTCTGTGAACTCAGGAGCAGTTATCTAAATAACAATGATTTCTATGGGATATGGGAATCAAATCTACCCATATACTTCCTTCCCTATGTCAGTATCTTCCCTGAGATAATTCACCTTTGCTGTGAAAACTATGAACCAACTCAAAGGGCAGTCAAAAATCCATCTAGGAGCATACTCTTTCATATAACTCCTGACTCCATAAATCAAATGCTGAACTTCAAGCCAACTCAGCTTCTGTTTCCTCTTTCTATGAAATTCTTGCTCAATGAAGGTCCCAAACTCTCCAACTTAGAGATATCCCGAATTGCCCAAGTATTTATGAGAGTAGATCGCCAGCCTACAGAGCCACCTCCTTTTCACTATGCATGTTTCAATGAAGTGGGTAAATTACTGGTTGATATGATATCTTATGTTCTGGGTTTCAAGACAATTGAATATATTGATGAAACTATATTGGTCTTACTATCCGCATTTACCCCAGGGCAGCCCCCTGCTGTCAAATACAATTATGCCAAATTCATTGCCAGCAAGATACATGACAAACTATTGAATCTAGATAGGGAGGGAGTCTTCAAGTATTCATCCTACATCTATCATATGTTCCTGTATTATCAGCCAGACTGTTTCCAATTCCCCATCAAAATATTGGACTCTAAAGGAGAAAAGAGGTCTGTGATATTTTGGACCTCAGTCTTTCATGAAGTCCACAGCTCTCCCTACTCCTACTGTGAGTTCATTGACATGTTTGTCTATCCAGTCTCTTCTCTCCTAAAGAGGCGGATCAGATATTGGGAGAAAAACTCAGATTAAAAAGGAGCTTTTGGTGGGTACCCTATGACCCAAATGGCTTTATCAATGCAAGAAAAATAAAATATAGGTTGTCAGCTTATGAACATTGCAAAATCCTAGATATAGAAAAATTTGCCAACCAATATGAGTGGGTAGAAGGCACACTAGTTGAACAGTTCACTGAGGAAGAGAAAATGGAGCAAATTATGAAAAATCTGGAAAAGACTCTTGACTTGGATTCTTTTGGGCAGGTGTCATTCAAACTGCCACAGCAAGTCGGAGAAGGAACATCAACTACTGCAACTTCACAAGCTGCCCAAGAAAAGATTACACCAGCAGAAGGGACAGCAAAAGGAAAGCAGGTGGTAGATACAGAGAAAGAAACAATGACAGACCAGCCTACTACCTCAAAGGAACAGGATCAAGGGCAAGCCCCTTCACTACAGACAGAGGCACCACAGGTGCCAGCATTACAGACTCCTCTCAATGAGGAAAGAAGTAAGAAACGGGACAGAGAAGAGACCACACTTGCAAGTGGGTCAACAGAGCAGCCAGAGGCCAAAAGGCAAAGAGTAGATCCTCAACCTAAAGAGGAAATTAGTGAAGAAATCACAGAAAGTCCAAGGAAGGAGAGGGAAACCAGCCAGCAAACATCCACTAGCTCTCACAGGCAAGAAATGGAGAGGCAACATGGTATGGAGGTGTCCTCCTCAAAGCAGCAAAGTAAGCAACCATTTGGTATTAAAGGAACATTCATGGAAATTAAAGCCCAAAATGAATTATTGAGAATACAGCTTTATGATCAACTTCTCAAAACAACACCCTCCAAACAGAAAAGACTGATGGCAGCTTATGACATTAAGGAGGAAAAAATGATCTTAAGTCATTTCAAGCCTAAAGTTCAGCAACCACGGACAGCTGCAGACTACATAAAAACAAATCTAGAAGTCCTCGCCAAAGACATACACCCAATGGACCAAATTGAGTTGCACAAGCAAATAGGTGAAATGGTCTATGCTACATTCGCAGACAAGGCAATGCTGGCCCACCAATTGAAGGAGTCATTAAGCAATACATCTGCCCAATTGGAATTGGAAGAAATATCTTCCTTGGCTAAAGACAACAAAATAACGACCCTGGAGGAAATTATTATTGAGCTAGGGCATGATCCTGAGGATGCCAAGGGCATCAAAGCCCTTATAAAGAAAAAGGAAGAAGATATTGCTGCACTTAGAAAGCAATTAAAACTGCCTGCAACCATGCACCCACAAACTACAGAACTTGCACAAGAAAAGGTAGAAGAAGATACGATGAATTTGCTGATGAGGATGAATCAAAGTGCTAATTGCAACGGAGCAAGAATTGGAGAAATCATTGCAAGCCAAGCAGGGAGCGTCGACCTCCCAGCCACCTGAAACAGCTCCAACAGTCACCGCTGCCCCTCCCACAGTTGTAGTAGAAATCCCTCCTTTCATCCCAGCATCAACAACAGGTACATCAACCACAGATGTTTCAGCAGCAGCAGCAATAACAACACCAGACTCTAGCATGAGAATGGAAGAAATGATGAGAGCAGTAAAAGAGCTAGAAATCCAAATGTCAGAGCTAAAAGTGGCCAAAGAAAAGTTGGCCAAGCTAGAGGTAAGCTATGACAAATCCAAGATAACAGTGGCAGAGAAAACCAGAGAGATAAAGGCCTTGGAGAATAAGGTGAAATACTTGGAAAAAGACCTCACTCTTCATAAACCTCTAGCAAACATTAAAAAAAAATTGTGGACCAAAATTGGCCAGTCTATCACTGACCAATGGCAATCAATTCAGATGATACATGAGCAAATAGAATTGATAGAAATAGACTGAGTAGAGATTCAGAGGGTTAGGGCATCATTGGGAAACATGCCTGAGCAGGCCAATAGACTCATTAAATTTTTGAATATTCATACCAAAGAACAACTAGCAGCTCTAGATATAAAGAACAGAACAGACACCATTTTGATAGTGAAAAAGGTGCTACCCTGAGGAATTTTGTTCAAAATCTGGAAAGAAAGTGTTAGGCCCCTATACTACTAGTATAACCCCTTATTGTTATTAGTACAACCCACTTATCATATTGATGTACCCATGTAGTGCCCATATTGTTACTATTGTGCCACATAGAAGCCCACTATTGTTATTATTGTGCCCTTACATTATTATTGTTATGTCAGCTCCGATTACGTTATGACCCCTTAGACTCCTATATATAGAAAGGAGGTCTTTTCATTTGTATCATCCAAGAATTGTTCATTTATGTAATGTAAAGGAGGTTTCCCCCTCGAAGAGGCTGAATTCTAAGGCGTTGATCTATCTTTTCTATCTTTTCTTGAGCTGATTTCATAACATTTGGTATCAGAGCTTTGGATTCTAGGGTTTCGCTGCTCCAAACAGGTCATCATGGCATTTTCGCTATAAAAATTGTTTTGTGACGTTTCAGAAGTCGCAAAAAAAACCCATTTGAGAAGAAATCGCGTTGAACCTTGGGTCCAAATTTTAGAGCTTTTAGCACGATATTTGCAGAGATATGATCTAAGGAAGTTGGTCTTTTTGCAGACTCCTGAATTACATTCAAAACAGGTGACCTGGGGAAAATTGTCATAACTTTCTCTTTGGGGATCGGATTGAAATTTCATAAGAAGGTACAGAAAGAGGACGGACTGTAGTTTCTTGTATGCATGTTTTAGATCCAAAGGTCGAAACAGTGACATGTGGCACTTCATACAAGTTCGCTCTTCCAGAAAGGTCTATAATCAGGTCATCTTGGGAGATTGTGCATAACTCTTTCTTAGAGAATCCAATTTGGATCAGACTGGTGGCATTGGAAAGAGGACACAGAGGGATAATATAGGTCGCAATTTCAGAACTTAAAGATCTGAAAGTACAGAGTTACATTCGTTTCAAGGTCGAGCTCCTAAAATCAAGAAAAAGTAAGATGAGGAAGTTTGATGGCAAGGATCCGGTAAATTGGATACTTCAGATGGAGCAATATTTTGAACTACATGGTGAATAACTGTTACAAAAGGTATGTATTGCATCTTCATACTTAGAACCAGATCAACTTTTATGGTACGAAGGGCTTTGTTCTCGTAAACAACTTATTACGTGGTCAGTTTTCATGGAGGAAATGATAGCACATTATGAGGATACAAAGAGCAACACCTTCTTTAGAGTAATGCCACAACAATTGGAAAGAGTAAAAGGGCTTTGTGACATAGTGGAAAGCAAAATTATGGAAACCAGGAAGCATACCCCTCACAACTATAAAGATGGAAGTGTTGTCTCTCCCAGCCTTCCACAACCTACAAGGGTTACACCACAACAATTGGAAGAAAAAAGAGAAAAAGGGCTTTGTTACAATTGTGATAGAAAATCCACTAAAGGTCATAAGTGTGCTGAGAAGAAATTATTTTACATAGAATATGAAGAGGAGGAAGAAAAGGATCAAGAAACATCAAAAGAAGAAGATATCTGCCAAGAACCCACCCCAGAGAAAGAAGAAATTAATCAGACCATATCTTGTAAAGCATTGGAAGAAATTACCACTCCTCAAACTCTAGAGATAGAAGGACATATCAAGAAGAAAAAGGTTCAAGCAGTGAAAGATCACATCGAGCATCAACAACAAGTTCTCCAACTTTTAAAGGATAACGCCACTTTGATGCAAAATCAAACGAAACAACAGGTAGATCAACATCGTAGTGAAAAATGTTATGATGTAGGTGATTGGGTATTTTTACTGCTACATCTCAAGCAAGCTATTTATGAGAAGGAAATGTTGGCAATACTACATGCACTTAAAAAATGGCGACCTTACCAAATGGGAAGACTCTTCAAGGATGAGGATGTGGAAGCATCGTTTTGTGCTATTTATATTATCCAACCAAATTGGATAAACGAAGCAAGGGATGAATGGAAGAAGGATGAAGAAGTATCGCCACTTATTCAAAAGTTGCAAAAGATCCCAATTCAAACAATATTGGCAGAAATTGAAGAGGAAGGAAAAATCATATTGGAACCTGGAGCAGTCAGAGAAACAAGAACCCGACAGCTACGAAATCGATCAATTACAGAGTATCTCATCAAGTGGAAGAACTTACCCACTGAATATTCCACATGGGAGGACAATAATTTTATATATAAGCATCAAGAACTACTCAAGCGTTGAGGACAACGCTTTTTGAAGGAGAGGGGCATGTTAGGCCCCTATACTACTAGTATAACCCCTTATTGTTATTAGTACAACCCACTTATTATATTGATGTACCCATGTAGTGCCCATATTGTTACTGTTGTGCCACATAGAAGCCCACTATTGTTTTCTTCAGAGTTAGCATAAACAGGAATTCTTAGCTGCTCCTGTTTCCACTGGTTCTTTCACTTTGAATATTGCCTAGGAATTCTTTACTACTCCTTGATAATATTCATGCACTTTCCCTCTGCCAACATGATGAAGGATTCTTAACTGCCCTTCATCCACTGGCTTACATTCCACCAATTTCTAGATTTTAAAATTGTTCCAAGATCGATTATCTTGCTCTGTAGTATTGCCCTTTATCAAAGAAAACACTCTCAGCAGTTCGTCCTCATTGACCCCATTTGCCCAATGGTATAAACTGTTTTAGACTTGCATCCCAGCTCTGTTTAAGATCACCATCCAACAAACTTAAAACCAAACCCTGTGCATCATAACTAGCCTAAAATACTTCAAAAAAAAGCTAAATTACAAAGAGAGAGCCCTCTCTAGTTGCAGATTGGCTAGAATCTACAGCTAAAAGACTGGTTAGTGGTTACCTCGGCCGTATTCCCCCCTTAGAGCTTTCCTGGGGAACAACCTGAGTGATAACATCATTGGCGACTCCACTGGGGATCGAACGACTATTTGTAACTGCTGTCTATTTTCTAAAGCTACAGATGGAGCCTGAAGTTAGCCAGGTAGCCTTTGAAACTGTTTTTGCTGTGCATTTACAGGAGTAAATAAACGCTGCTTCAGTCAATCTCCAGTCTAGTTCTAGGCTTTAAACAGTTGTCCCAAAAATTTGATCAGTTTCCCTGTTTTAATATATTCAAAGGAAAGCCCAAAGCCTCCTATATTTGAAAAGAGCTTCCTTCAAGGCTGTCATCTTTACACATTCCCAAAAAAGACCAAAATATATTTTTAGAAGTTGGCTCCAAAGAAGAAAACTCGTTACACCAGGTCAAATCCTAATCCAGATCCTCCGACTATTTTTAAAAATCCTAACTTGATCTCTAAGAGCCTTAGAAGACAAGAAAGTCGAGCTAAATCTGCTGATTTAAACCCTGATATACTTCAGCAAAATCTTACAAAATCTGAGCTCACCCCTGGGAGAGCAGCAGTCCTTTCTGTCAATACTACAGCCTATCCGAGTTCTTCATCCACACCTCAAAGCATTCTCTCCACTCCCCCATCCACTGCCCATATTTCCACTCTTGTCCCTGCTGTTCCAGCTGTCCTTTTTCTTCCTGCTGTCCCATTTATCCCTGCAAATATGGCAAATAGATATGCTCCTCTGGTGCTGCCTGCAAATCCAGGGGCTATGCCTCAAGATTATCAAAGAAAAATTACATATTTTGATGGCACTAGCACCTATGCAGCTCAACAGCATACAAAGAAAATACATGATTATTTTGAGAACTATGAAATTGATGATGATGATGTGAGAATGAAAATATTTGTCCAAAGTCTAACTAGTGATGTAAGGACCTGGTTTAGAGCACTTGTTGCGAACTCTATAGCTGACCCAGATGCCCTCTACCAAACCTTTTTGAATAGATGGGAAAATAAGAAAGACTCATTGCATATCCTCTCTGAATATGAAAGCCTGAAAATAGGCCCACAAGAAATTGTCCAAGACTATTGTGCTAGATTCAATAATGTGTACAATGCCATTCCTCAAAACCTTAGACCTCCCCCTGGCTTAGCCTTGATCAAATTCCCTGATGGATTTGATTCTGACATGGCATATCAACTAAGGGAAAGGGATCCTCCTAGCTTAGAAGACATGCAAAGCATAGCGGTTAGTGTAGAGGCCAACTTGATATCTAAGAGAAATCGGGCTAGAAATGAAAGGAGAACAACTTTCAAAGAAGATCCTTCTGCATTTGAGCAAAAAATAGATGCAATCATCAAAGGTATGGTCAGACTGGGTGACAGAGTGGAAACCATTGAAAGGAAATCTTCCTGGGATGGTCAACCAAGTAACACCACTAGAAACCCAAACTTTAGAAAAAATCAAAATACTAACAGCGGGAAAGTTGGCCCTGATCAGAATATCAGACCTCTATTTCAAGAGAACTATGCCGAAGCCTCAACCTCTAGTGAGCCAACAGAGGATACTCAAATCAACCTAATGGGTTTGAACAATGAACAACAAATCTTTCTAACCCAAGATGACCAAGAAGCTCATGATTTCAACCAATTTCAAACCAAATCCGGAGAGTCATTTGATTTCAGAGAAGGGTATGATGTAGCGGTCTATAAGGTTCATAAACAATACAAATTAAGAAGCAGAACCATAGATTTGCCTGAACCTACAAAGCCAAAAGATACCAAGCAGGCAAAGAAAGCAAAGGATAAAGCTGCCCTGACAAAACCCCCTGTTAAAACAGACCTCGACCCAAAAGAAACCACTGTTGAGGACATATCAGCCTTACAGCCCTTAAAAAATTAGCCATCCACCTCCTTTCCCTCAAAAGAAAATCCAAATTTCCCTCCTGAAAATAATTTCAAAACAGATTTAGCTCAGAACAGTACTCATGATGAAGAGAAGGTCACTGAAAATACAGCAAAAAAGGAAAGCCTTGCTGCTTGCAATACAAGAATTCAAGTGGAAAAACCTTTTAACCTAGAAACAGAAATAGGCAAACTGAAAATAGCCATTCCTCTGTCTGAATTGGCTAAACATGAAGTTTATAGGGAACAAATCAATAGGTCACTTCAAATATCAGAGAATAGGGATGCAGTCAATGTTTTAGATGACCAACCAGAACTGATTTTTGGTCCTGAAGTCAATGGTAATACAGCAGATGGAGGAATCCCTCCATTCTATGTAAGCTTAAACATTCATGACAAGGTGCTGCATAATGCAATGTTTGATTCGGGACCTTCCCATAACCTAATTCCTAAGTCCGTGATGGAAAGACTCTACCTAGATATCACAAGGCCATACAAAGACTTGTTCTCATTTGATTCCAGCCAAGTCAGGTGTCTAGGCCTAATCAAAGATTTATGTGTATCTCTAGTACAATACCCTGCCAAGACAATCTTGATGGATGTGGTGGTAGCTGATATCCCACCTAAATATGGAATGCTTTTGTCCAGATCTTGGGGTGCAAAACTCCAAGGATCTTTGCAACTAGACATGTCCTATGCCACCATTTCAGTCTTTGGATAGCCAAAGAGATTGTACCGGGAAACATTGATGAAATATGTGGTTAGCAGTCAAGAGAAACCCCAAAACTTCCCCATCTATTCTATGCATTCTGATATGGATTCATTCATCTTATACTATGCTAAGATGTGTCCCAAAACTGATGTCAAACTCCTGGAAACAACACAAACAAAAATCATAAATGAACAATCTAGTGCTCAAGATTAAAAAATTGTTGATGTGATTGATGCAACAAATGAACAAAACATACCATATGAGTTACAAAATCCAAATTCGCCCACTAAGTAAGTTTCCAAAACTCCTAAGGCTAGTCAAAATCAAGAAACCTTATGGTACTTAGATTTTGATGGGTCAGTGAACAAATTAGGAGCAGGGCAGGGGTTTGGATACACAACATGCAAAATGACCATGCTCAAGGTCATGCATATAGGCTAAATTTCAGATGTACAAACAACATGGTCGAATATGAGGCCCTTTTACTAGGTCTCAAACTGATTAAAAGTCTGGGGGAAGCTAGGATTTCAATTCTAGGGGACTCAGATTTGATTATACAACAGATGAAGGGAAACTTTGTTACAAATGATCTTAGGGTAAGAGCTTACAGAGGGGCAGCCATTGAAATACTTAACACCTTCTCAGAATCTCAGCTCACCAAAATTCCAAGAAAGCATAATTTACATGCACATAGTTTGGCAACTTTTTCCAGCACTTGCAAGCTGCCATTTGAGCCCAACCACCACTTCACTGCTGAAATCAAACACAGACCTGCTGTCCTAGATAATGTCAAAAATTGGCAAGTGTTTGAAAATGATACCCAAATCAATAATTTCTTGACTTTGAAAGAGGAATTCTCAAGCACAAATATAGACACAAGCACCCTTTGTGAAGAACAGCAAATAGACAAAAGTGAGCAAAGTATATCAGCCGAAACAGAAAATTTGATTTTGCATCCAACAACTTTCGATAACAAAAATTTACAAGAGCTGAAGCAAATGGACCTTGATGAAATGGCTGAGGGAGAATCTGAAGTAATTCTTCTAAAGGATAATTTTCTGCCCACAGGCCTAACTCCTTTGGAGGATACATTTGATTCAAATGATATTCCAAGAAAGCCAGAAATGCAGCCTCTAAATGCAGAAATTGAACACTGTAACATAGGAACTACAAAAAAATCCCAAAATGATAAAACTGTCCAAAACATTGCCTCCAAATCAAAAACTGAAATACATTGAGCTCTTTAAAGAATTCCAAGATGTCTTTTCTTTTAGCTATGAAGACCTCAAGTCTTATGATACTTTGGTCATCCAACACACAATACCTTTAAAAGAAAATCAAAATCCTTTTAAACAAAAGTTGAGAAGGGTTAATCCACTTCTCCTTCCCCTTATTGAAAAGGAAGTCAAATGAATGTAGGAAGATGGAATAATTGCACCTATCAGGTTCTTCGAATGGTTTCAAACCTAGTACCTACTAGGAAGAAAACGGGAGAGATAAGACTGTGTGTTGACTTAAGAAATTTGAATAAAGTCTCTCTCAAAGACCACTACCCCTTACCCAAGATGGATCAAATTTTACAAAGGGTAGTGGGAGCTTCTAGGATCTCATTGTTAGATGGATTCTCAGGATTCAATCAGATCTTAGTTCACCCGGATGATCAAGATAAAACTGCCTTTACAACACCTTGGGGAACCTTCAAATATGTAAAAATGTCTTTCGAACTTAAAAATGCAGGGGCCAGATTTCAACGAGCAATGGACATAGCCTTTGCAAAAGAGATCCATGATTTCTTAGTCATATATCTCGATGATCTCACTGCTTTTTCAAAATCAGACCAAGAACATTTAGAACATTTCAGACAAGTGTTCCTAATTTGTAGAAAATATCGCATATCATTGAACCCAAAGAAATCTTTGTTTGGCCTAGAAGAAGGCAAACTCCTAGGTCACATAATTTCAAAAGATGGCATTAGAATTGGCCCGAACAGAATACAAGCTATTCTCCAAGTGCCTCACCCAAGAAACATCAAAGAACTACAAGCTTTTTTAGGAAAGATCTATTTCCTAAGAATATTCATTCCCAACTTGGCCGGACTGATAAGACTGTTGAATAATATGCTGAAGAAAGATTCTAAATTCAAATGGACAATAGAAGCTAAACAAAACTTTGAAGACATCAAAATAACTTTAACAAAAAAACCAATCCTCAAAAGCCCCAAGTTTGATAGAGATTTTATAATCTTTTCCTTTGCATCTCAGCATACTATTGCTACTGTCCTATTGCAAAAAGATGACCAAGGATGTGAGAAGCCCATTGCTTTTTTTAGCAAAGAACTTAGAGATGCCACACTTAAGTATCAAATCATGGAGAAACAGGCCTATGCCCTGGTAAAGGCCATCAAGGATTTCAGAGTTTATATCTTGTACTCTCATGTGATAGCATATGTCCCAAATATCGTGGTCAAAGACATTCTAACTCAAGAAGGGATTGAAGGTAAGAGGGGAAAATGGATAGCTAACATTTTAGAATATGACATTGAAATTAAGCCAACAAAACTGATAAAAGGACAAGGATTAGCCAAACTGATGACTGAAACCAATTTTCAAGCCCTTGACATCAATGAACTGGATAACGAACAGGAGATGGCGACTCCATAGATCAATCAAGCCTTTTTACAATCACCTTGGTATGCTGACATATGTTATATATTGTTAAACCTGCAAGCTCCTCCAGGGTTATCCAGGACTAAAAAGAGATTCTTGAAAATGAAAGCTTCAAAGTTTTGTATTATAGACAATGTGTTGTTTTGGAAAAACCATGAAGGTATTTTGCTTAATTGCCTAACACTGGATGAAACTGACAAAGTACTTAAGGAATTTCATGCAGGGGACTGTGGTGGACATTTGTATTGGAAATCAACAGCTGATAAAATCCTAAGGGCTAGATTTTATTGGCCCACACTCTTTGTTGATGCAAAGAAATATGTAACTTCTTGCCACAAATGCCAAATTTTTGAAGGCAAGAAAAAGCTGTTGCCTTTGCCCCTCAAACCCATTTCAACTGAAAGGCCATTTCAACAATGGGGTTTAGACTTCATTGGGGAAATCCACCCTTCATCCTCTAGTCAGCATAGGTGGATTTTGACAGCCACATACTATTTTACCAAGTGGATAGAAGCTATCCCTTGTAGGCAAGCCAATGACTCAATCATCATGCAATTCTTAGAAACCAATATTCTGTCTATGTTTGGCTGTCCGGAGAAGATTATTACAGACAATGCTGCTGCCTTTAAATCCAAAAAAATGATCAATTTTTGTCATAAGTACCACATTACCTTGGGCCACTCCACAACCTATTACCCTCAAGGTAATGGTCTAGCTGAGTCATCCAACAAAAGCTTAATCAACATCATTAAGAAAATATTGGAGGAAAACAAGAAAAATTGGCATAAAAAACTTGTAAATGCACTATGGGCAGACAGATTGACCACCAAAAGATCCATTGGAACAAGCCCATATGAATTGGTTTATGGCATGGAGGCAAGATTCCCTTCATCTTTGGGAATCCCAGTGATAAAGTTGCTGCAAGAAATACAGGCAGAACCTAATGATATTCAGAGAAGGATCAATCAAACTATTCATTTGCAACAGACAAGAGAGGAGGTATACCAAAGATCTCAGGTTTTACAAGAAAAACTTAAAAATATATTTGATAAAAGAACCAAAGCAGAGGACTTCTTCATTGGGGATAAAGTTTTAAAGTGGGATTCTAGAAGAGAAGATAAAGGAAAACATGGAAAATTTGATTTTCTATGGAAATGACCTTTTGTTATTCAGACTATACAAGGAAACAACACCTATTTTCTAAAAAGCTTGGATGGCACAGAGGCAGATGATGGGCCAGCAAATGGTCAAATGCTGAAGCATTATTTTAATCCAGTTTGTTGAACAAATTAGCACTTTAGTTTGTACATAATAGTGTTTACTTTCTGCAATTTATTACAGCAATATGATAGGGAATAAGATGCCGCAAATTTTGAGGGAAAGGCAAGGAATTGTGCCACCTTATGGTATTACATTTTGATTTTATCAGAAGAAGTTAAAAAGGAGACTTGGGAGCTGTGAAAATGATGACAAATATTCAGACAGAGTAACCTAAACAGAGCTGCAACTAAGTGAATGAATTCATGAGAATCACTCAAATTTTGCAGAGGCACCATTTTGTGTACAACAAACGAGAAATGTTAGAATCGGCAAGAATTGAATATAAGGCTCTCTGACCTGCTGTTCTTGACTTTTCACCAGGAAAAGCCATCCCCAAGTGGAGCCACTGTTAGGTTCCTATACCAATAGGTTTCATTTTTCATGATTGACTGTAGAATAGCCAAATATGTTCATCCTTTCATGCTGCAAAGGTTCCATATTTTGTAAACAAATGAAGAAAATTAAAAAATGAAAAGAGGGTATGCCCTAAAGGAAAAATCAAAGGGCGAAAAGAATGAATTGGTCAGAAAAAATGATAAAAATGAACCCCAAACCAAAAGACCAGGAAAGTGTGCTAGTTTAAATGCCACTACTGTTCCATTTTTGAAGAATTTCATTGTGTGCAAGTGGTTGATTCTTGACACAGTTGATGAATAGCCAGACAGTTCAATCCTGGTTAGATCATGTTTGAATTTATTTGTCTTTAGAATAGAGAATAAAGGTCTGTCCAAACAGCTCAAGCTTGGCAGATGAGTAAATAGGTAGAGAAACAAAGGAGCCCAACTGCTTAATCTGGGCCCTTGGAAGAGATAAGGGTAGACTTAGATAGGAGGGCAGTCAAAAGAAAAACAAGAGAGACAGGGTTTGCTAGTTCAAAAGCACCCAATCAAAAGGAAGAAAAAATGCTAGGTATATTAGGCTGGGTAGGCAGTTTGCTGTTGCAGAAGCAAGATTGTGATCATTTTTGTCGTGTCAAGAAAGACTTATCTCATGGATGTCACAGGTACCATGGCAAAGTGACTGCAGAACAGTGGAAGCATGACTAATTTCCCCTCTCATTTCCCCAAAAATCATTTACTAACATCCCCTCAAGGACATTGGGATCTGCCCAGTGGTCCTACTTCACTTCATTTTATGAGAAATACTAAGTGAAACTCTGAGTTTACTTAGCTAAAACAAGCCACATTTCTTGTGTAAAAAGATCTTTCCATTTTCCTTCACTTCCCTATAAACCTAAGTTTCTACCTTATAAACTTAGTATTCTTCTATCATTTGTCATATTAACACCCTAACACTATTATATAGCTCCTATGTAAAGTTTTCCCCACCCCTACTGTATATAAATAACAAAAAACCCAAAAAATATATAATATCCCTACCCTTGACAACTATAGCCATACAGCAAAGTTTTGGGAATTATTGGTTCATTTGGGACCTTAATAATAGCCCCTCCGCGTTCAAATATCATTGGAGTCTATTTAACACTCGGTTAAATAAACAACCGCACCTAAGCCTCCCACATAAACCCTATATTAACCCCTAGCGCACATGAAAATTGGGTTTCATTTAACATTCGGTTAAATGAATAACCATTCGCCAAAATCCAAAGTTGAAAACATTTAAAACCCCGAAAACATTATTAAAATGTTGAAATATTACATCGAGTTACGTGTTATAAACCTCCGCCACTTACCTCACCCGTCGACCATCGGATCTAGCGCCACAGATCTAACGGCTGTCGGCGATATCGGAACCCCCTGCGTGCCGAACGTTAGCGTCCGGGGGATGGGTGGTATTTCTGCCGTACCCGTGACACGCATCAGCTTCCTGGCATGATCGGAGCCCCCCCTCCAAAACCACCATGGCCCTAAGGCGGTGCGGGGAATACCGCTTACCGCCCCACTGCCTCCCCGCTCACGTCATGCCCACATCATCAGCTGACGTCGCATCCACATCGCCCGCCACCACTCCGTATCAGCACCATGTCACCTGCTGACATCACCACCTCACCTTCGTGCCACCCGCCACGTCATCCGACACGTCATCCTCCGTACCCTGCTACACGACAAAATTATGTCATGATGACATCATCACAAAAAAGCGCCAAAAAGCCCGAAAAAGCCCAAATTGTGTTAAAACGCGTGAAAGTGATTGTTTTGTTTATTTCTATTCATTGGTTTGTGGAAACTTATGCATGCAAATTATGATGAATTTGCCACCAAAGCTGCATAGTCCGTCACCCAGTGAAATCAACTCCACAACACAGTCCCTCAACTCGCCCCTCATTCCATATTGTACACCAAACGCCCATTTGAAGCAGGTATTTACTCAATTGCTCCCGAACCCTGTTTTTTCGAATTTTTTTCCGCAAAAATCACCCAGATAACTAGAACTCGAATCAAATTCACAGTGCTGCCCCTATACCTCTGCACTATAGTCCCCACTTCACTCATTTTTTCCAAAGTAATCTTGTGAACTGTCTTTCCCTCCGTAAATTAGCCGTCGAGCTGGATTTAAGCTCATTTTCTCTGCACTCCGCTCAAAGAACCAAAAAACCTAACAAACTTAGTTTATAACCCCAGCCAAAAACACAGTGAGCTGGTAAAAACAGGAATTTACCAAGCTCTTCTTTCTAAGAAACCTGTCTGTAACTTTCCTCGGAAAAAAAAAATTCAAAAAATGCCCAAATATTGAGCTAAAATTGTCAAATCACCTGCAAAAGGAGCACTATTTCCACTGTTTTATCCACCTTACCGACTAAGCTCTACAAAATTTGTTTTTAACCATGAATGTTACACAGTGAGTTGATTTCAAGATAAGGCTCAGTCTGCGATTCCCTGAGAAAAACCTCAGAACCAGTGTTCTATTTTCTGTTGCTGCATAGACCCACATTCCAATCAAAAACACAGACAATTTAAAGATGGAGACTCCAGCAACCTTGAATATCACTCCTCTCAATGCACCCCACAAGGAATTGGAATCACTACCTTTGGCTGATCTAGATTATCTAATCCAAGACTTGGTTGGTGACAGAAACCACCTGCAGGCATTCTGTGAACCCAGGAACAGTTATCTAAATAACAATGATTTCTATGGGATATGGGAATCAAATCTACCCATACACTTGCTTCCCTCTGTCAATATCTTCCCTGAGATAATACACCTCTGCTGTGAAAACTATGAACCAACTCAAAGGGCAATCAAAAATCCATCTGGGAGCATTCTCTTTCATATAACTCCCGACTCCATAAATCAAATGCTGAACTTCAAGCCAACTCAACTTCTATTTCCTCTTTCTATGAAATTCTTGCTTGATGAAGGTCCCAAACTCTCCAGCTCAGAGATATCCTGAATTGCCCAAGTATTTATGAGAGCAGATCGCCAGCCTACAGAGCCACCTCCTTTTCACTATGCATGTTTCAATGAAGTGGGTATATTACTGGTTGATATGATATCTTATGTTCTGGGTTTCAAGACAAGTGAACATATTGATGAAACTATATTGGTCTTACTGTCCGCATTTACCCTAGGGGAGCCCCCTGCTGTCAAATACAATTATGCCAAATTCATTGCCAGCAAGATACATGACCAACTATTAAATCTAGATAGGGAGGGAGTCTTCAAGTATTCATCCTACATCTATCATCTGTTCCTGTATTATCAGCCAGATTGTTTCCAATTCCCCATCAAAAGATTGGACTCTAAAGGAGAAAAGAGGTCTGTGATATTTTGGACCTCAGTCTTTCATGAAGTCCACAGCTCTCCCTACTCCTACTGTGAGTTCATTGACATGTTTGTCTATCCAGTCTCTTCTCTCCTAAAGAGAACTCCTCCTCCTAGACTGTCTTCTGATATGCAGAAAATATTGCAGCTATCCAAAAGCTACAAAATAGGTGACTGGTACTACTAGAGTCACAGTGTCATCAGGATATATGGCTGTGAGTTGTGCCCCTACAGGCTGCCAAGATATGTGCCAATGAGACTGTTTGCCTTGGAATATTACAGGCAATTTATCAATTCAGATTTGACTCATTTCCATAGCACCAAGAAAAAGGCTTAGTTGAAATTCAGAGACCAACTATGCCCCTATGTCATGAACAAAAACAAGGATGGAAAGAGGCCGATCAGATATTGGGTGAAAAACTCATATTAAAAAGGAGCTTTTGGTGGGTACCCTATGACCCAAATGGCTTTATCAATGCAAGAAAAATAAAATATAGGCTGCCAGCTTATGAACATTGCAAAATACTAGAGATAGAACAATTTTCCAACCAAGATGACTGGGTAGAAGGCACACTAGTTGAACAGTTCAATGAGGAAGAGAAAATGGAGCAAACTATGAAAAATCTGGAAAAGACTCTTGACTTGGATTCTTTTGGGTAGGTGTCATTCAAACTGCCACGGCAAATTGGAGAAGGCACATCAACTACTGCAACTTCACAAGCTACCCAAGAAAAGATTACACCAGCAGAAGGGACAGCAAAAGGCAAGCAGGTGGTAGATACAGAGCAAGAAACAATGACAGACCAGCCTACTACCTCAAAGGAACAGGATCAAGGGAAAGCCTCTTCACTACAGACAGAGGCACCACAGGTGCCAGCATTACAGACTCCTCTCAATGAGGAAAGAAGCAAGAAACGGGACAAAGAAGAGACCACACCTGCAAGTGGGTCAATAGAGCAGCCAGAGGCCAAAAGGCAAAGAGTAGATCCTCAACCTGAAGAGGAAATTAGTGAAGAAATCATAGGAAGTCCAAGGAAGGAGAGGGAAACCAGCCAGCAAACATCCACCAGCTCTCATAGGCGAGAAATGGAGAGGCAACATGGTATGGAGGTTTCCTCCTCAAAGCAGCAAAGTAAGCAACCATTTGGTATTAAAGGAACATTCATGGAAATTAAATCCCAAAATGAATTATTGAGAATACAACTTTACGATCAACTTCTCAAAACAACACCCTCCAAACAACAAATACTGATGGCAGTTTATGACATTAAGGAGGAAAAAATGATCTTAAGTCATTTCAAGCCTAAAGTTCAGCAACGACAGACAGCTGTGGACTACATAAAAGCAAATCCAGAAGTCCTCGCCAAAGGCATACACCCAATGGACCAAATTGAGTTGCACAAGCAAACAAGCGAAATGGGCTACGCTACACTGGCAGACAAGGCAATGTTGGCCCACCAATTGAAGGAGTCATTAAGCAATACATCTGCCCAATTGGAATTGGAAAAAATATCTTCCTTCGCTAAAGACAATAGAATAAAGACCCTGGAGGAAATTATTATTGAGCTATGGCATGATCCTAAGGATGCCAAGGGCATCAAAGCCCCTATAAAGAAAAAGGAAGAAGATATTGTTGCACTTAGAAAGCAATTAAAACTGCCTGCAACCATGCACCCACAAACTACAGAACTTGCACAAGAAAAGGCAAAACAAGATACGATGGATTTGCTGATGAGGATGAATAAAAGGCTAATAGCAACGAAGAAGAATTGGAGAAACATTGCAAGCCAAGCAGGGAGAGTCAACCTCCCAGCCACCTGAAACAGCTCCAACAATCACCGCTGCCCCTCCCACAATTGCAGCAGCAATCCCTCCTATCATCCCAGCATCAACAACAAGTACATCGACCACATATGTTTCAGCAGCAGCAGCAATAACAGCACCAAACTCTAGCATGAGCATGGAAGAAATGATGAGAGCAGTAAAAGAGCTAGAAATCCAAATGTCAGAGTTGAAAGAGGCCAAAGAAAAGTTGGCCAAGCTAGAGGTAAGCTATGAAAAATCCAAGATAACAGTGACAGAGAAAACCATAGAGATAAAGGCCTTGGAGAATAAGGTGAAATCCTTGGAAAAATATCTCACTCTTCATAAACCTCTAGCAGACATTAAAACAATTTTGTGGACCAAAATTGGCCAGTCTATCACTGACCAATGGCAATCAATTCAGACGATACATGAGCAAATAGAATTTATAGAAATAGCCCGAGTAGAGATTCAAAGGGTCAGGGCATCATTTGGAAACATGCCTTAGCAGGCCAATAGACTCATTCAATTTTTGAATACTCATACCAAAGAACAACTAGCAGCTCTAGATATCAGGAACAGAACAAACACCATTTTGATAGTGAAAAAGGTGCTGACCCTGAGGAATTTTGTTCAAAATCTGGAAAGAAAGTGCCAAGAAATGCAAACAGAAATAAATGCCTTCAAAGAAAAATTTTCAGTGTTGCAGAGCAAAGGGTTACCCAGCTTATTGACCAGTAATGGGAGACTGTTAACACATGAACAGTATGCTAACAGGATAAATACCTATGTTTCCAATCAAATTACAGCATCATCAAGAATTTCAGAAGACACAATGCCTCCCTCTGGACAGAGTCTATATGACAAATTAGAAAATTTGTTCTATATTGAACATGAGATAAATCATATTTTTGAAGTCCAACCCAACTTCTACAGGTATATTGAAGCTGATGAAACACTAGTAAAAATACAAAGACATCAGTTGCAAATAGACCAATGGTGGCAGGGTATGCTGGAGGTTTTACCAAGGTAATTTTGGTTCTTTTTCTTTTTTGATCAGTTACATATCAGCAAATTCAAATGCACGGGCCACCTGTCAAAGAATGAAAACAGCAGAAAGAGGAAATCAAGTTGGGACTGTAGCTCATTAATGCAAGATCACGCACAGATAAAAGGCCAAGACAGCAATGCAGGAACACAGAACAAAGACAAAGCTACCAGCCAACTCACTCAGTCCAAAAAGTCAAATATATCTGACAAACTAAACAGCCAGCACACCAACATTTACTGCTGCATTCATTTCTCTCATTTACTTCTTCTGTAGAGTAGGTGAAGGAAGTTATTGCTTGATAGCTTATCTACACAATATTTTGTATCTCCTTTTTGTATAAATACCTCCCCATGAGATGTATTCAGGGTTGGTGATTTTCTCTCTGGACTGCGTTGTAACTCTGAGACTTTTTAATACAAAGGTTGTTGAATTTCACTGCTGCTGGACCATCTGAATGTGGATTTGATGTTCTGGGACCTGCTGCAGAATTCCTGTGTCTTTCTATGGATCAATAATTTGTTCTAAACTATGTTTTGTGTCTTCTGTGTTTGAAAAATTCATATATGTTTCATAATCTTAGTAATAGAGAAAAAGAATAGCCCAGAATTTGTTTTTCTGTGTTCAATCTCTGTTGTTAATTATGTTTTCTTCAGAGTTAGCATAAATAGGAATTCTTAGCTGCTCCTATTTCCACTAATTCTTTCATTTTGAATATTGCCTAGGAATTCCTTACTGCTCGTTGATAATATTCATGCACTTTCCCTCTGCCAACATGATGAAGGATTCTTAACTTCCCTTCAACCACTAGCTTACATTCAACCAATTTCCATATTTTAAACTTGTTCCAAGATCGATTATCTTGCTCTGTAGTATTGCCCTTTATCAAAGAAAACACCCTCAGCAGTTTGTCCTCATTGACCCCATTTGCCCAATGGTATAAATTGTTTTAGACTTGCATCCCAGCTCTGTTTAAGATCACCATCCAACAAACTTAAAACCAAACACTATGCATCATAACTAGCCTAAAATACTTCAAAACAAAGCTAAATTACAAAGAGAGAGCCCTCTCTGGTTGCAGATTGGCTAGAATCTGCAGTTAGAAGACTAGTTAGTGGTTACCTCGGCCGTATTCCCCCCTTAGAGTTTTCCTGGGGAACAACCTGAGTGGTAACAGGTTGAAAGCTTCTGTTGTGATAGCACCATCCTCAGGTGTGGTGTCAAAGACACCACAAACCATGCACGGTGCTGCGCATCTGTTAGCGTCATATTAGCCTCATGGATTGTACTCTTTAGCCGCTGATCCAAATCCCAGGGGGTCTCTCCTAGAAGCATCGTGATCTCGTTAAATGGGATGATTGACTGTGTCTCTGATTTCGTCCGGTTAAATTCCCTGTTCAGCACATTCTGGATCTCTGCTATTCCTACATTTGGGTGATCATTAGAGTGCTTGATATACCATGTCAACGTGCGATCCTGCAGCGCACTCACCAATGTATCCTTCTTAATGTTGTCGTCTGTGACCCCTTGCGCTTCCCACACTACTCTTACCATGAACTAGAACTGGTCCAGATCCTCATTCCCTACTCCTTTGAATACGGGTAGCTTGATCATGCTCACCATGCCAAACTGTGGGGTTGATGAAGGTGGAGTGGGTGGAGATGGAGGTGAAGGAGGTGAAGCGGGGGGTGGCATGGGCGGAGGTGGTAACTGTGGAATGCGTTGTCTTATCAAACTGACCGCACTTCTCGGAGAGACCCGAGCGAGATTTTCCTTGCTCTCTCGCGAAGGTGAAATTAAGGGACTATTTCGTACTTCCCCGCTACCTTTGTAGATCTTTTCGCTCCGCGTCGTTCCAAACATTAATGTATTCGCATAACCCACTTTTCATATAATAGAATCTTAATCCAGGTATTCAAAGATTTAAAGTACTTACCTCTTGGCCCCTTGAGAAAATGTCGTTCTGCTTCACTGTAGCTCAGGTTCATGTCATTTGCGAACTCAATGATAAATCCCCCTATTATCCAGTCGAGCCAGTGGTCCATAACTCGCGCAATCTTATCTTTTGATGCCTCTAGTCTGTGAACTAATTTTGGAGTCGACACTATTGGTTGGTCGAGCTTACACCTTCCCTAGCTGTCAGCTAACCTCGCGATCCACTCATACATCTCAGAAGGAAAGGAAGCGAAGAAGATCTCATGGATTTTTGTATATACATAGCAAGCCAGCCACCCTTTCTCGAATAGCTGCGGAGTTCTGTTTTCCTGTGTCACGAACTCGTCGATCTTCTTATCCAACCACTCTTCAATTTCCTTTTTTGTTGGGTCCCAGTGGCATGACATCAGACATCCCTTAGGAAGATCCTGGTCCTGACAATAGAACCATTTGTTGGCTTGTTGGGGCCTTACCTAGGTTCAGAAGTGACTTAACCAAACAAATCCTAAAACTACCAGCCCTTTCAGCAAAAATCTGTGGTGCGCGGACTAAGGTCTCACCCGAGGTAGTATGGGAGGGTGTTGCAACCAGGTTTCCGCACCCTAGGGATGTCTTAATGAAGTCTAGGAAGTTTCACGAATCGAACCTGTGTGCTTGCGTTGCTCCGTGCAACCGTTTGTCCTTCGCAACTTGTGCAACTACTTCCGTGCAGGTCTATAAAGAGCGCGAAGAGGTGTTGTCTAGATCCTTTATCCTTACTGTGCTATTGTTATATATCTTAACTTAATTGTGGGGGCCCAATATTCTCATTAATCATTCAACGTTCATAACAAGTGCACGCAATCATAAAACTGTAAAGAGATGCATAAATATAACAAAAGCATAGACACACAGATCTACAAATAGAAGCACAATATTCTAAATCAAACTTATCTTTATTAATTCTCTGTCCGAGTACAATCCCAACTCCATCCTGCGCACATAGTTACAGGGGTCCGCGCACATAGCTGCAGACTCTACCATGCCTCTGTGCACTCAGCTGCAAAGCCTTTTCCTACTACTATAACCCAAGACTCAGACTTACAGACTCAGAGCTAATTTATTATCCAAAAAACCATGTCTCTTACATCTTAGAGCCACGCTCTATTTATAGAATCCCATGGTCCGCGGACCATGGGTAGGCCGGCCTTACAATATATTAATTTATATTTTCAAGGGTGGACAACCCTTTGACTTGACCAATTACTTCGCGCCCGCATTTCGCAGGGTCTTTACATTACACTTGACCAAAATTCGGGCTTCAAGCCTCAAAAAAATGCTATTGGGGGATCCGTTGCCCAACAGCTATGAACCATTGTTCCCTTATTCCATTTTCTACATTATCATCTATTAGGTTATAGACACATTATCCATTCACATACATGTAAAAACATGACGAAAGGCATATGTAATTGTTGTCATAAAATGTGCATATAACCAGCATAATAGGAACATAAATACAATAAACATATAAGCCATCAAATCCATAAAAACACCAGTACCTTTACACAGGAAAATAAAGGGAATGGATTTCTCGTTAATGAATGCAATGAACCAACCGGAGATGGGACTACCACATTCCACCTAACCGAGAATGGTTGACCTAAATCTCTCTTCATCCATTCACCCTCGTGCCATATTCCAAGCATGAATGTAGTATCTCATATAACACATCAATAAAACTCATCCAGGGTTTCTAGAGGCCATCCACCTCAACCCATCAAACAGTGATTCCACCTCACGATTGGATTTCACTAAAACCATCATTAAATCAGTCTCTATCCTAGCCACCCAAGGCTCCAAAGCATTTTTCCAACCCGGCTACGGGACTAGTAGATCAACCCATAGCTTTTACTGAGCTCCAAAGAATTTGTCCAACCAAGGCTATAGGACCAGTAACTCAACCCACCAAGGACTCCACAGTGTTTGTCCAACCTAGGCTACAGGACTAGTAACTCAACCTAAGTTGTTCCATGGCTCCAGAGTGTTTTTCCAACCAAGGCTATGGGACTAGTAACTCAACCCAAGCTAAGGAAACATGAGAACCAATAAAAAACACAAGAAGGAAATAAACCCACAATCACCATGGCTATCTAGGAAATGGAAAGGCTATGAAATCCATTGTCAATACTAGCCATCCTCCATGCCAATGATAGATCACAACCAACAAACCACATGCATATGTCATGCATGCCAAAACTAGTGAAGAAACCATACATGCAACTTGGTACCTACAAGAAAAACTTATGTAGCTGTTGATTTCGATGCCCTCTTGTGCTTTCATGCTCTTTCCTTTGCCTTATTGCTCCAAAATTCCAAGTATGCCACACCCTCTAAGAGTGCTCCAAGAAAACTCTAAGTATCGAAGAGTATGAGAGAGAGAGAATAATGAGAGAGAGCTCCAACACTAAACTGGAAAAAGGTTACCAATTGATCCTCATAAGCCTTTTTATGAATGAAACGTCTATTTTCTTCATTTTCGATTATTTTCCTTCATTTTCCTCCTCACATGCAACCTATGACCTTTCACCTCCCTTCTCTCCTAATTTCCATTATTTCCATTATTTCCAAAAATAAATGTGCCAAAATGTCGTTTATTTCCTTAGCCATTGTCTTTGCCAATTTCCTTAGCCATAAAAAACCAAATGAACACCCCCTAAGATGTCTGTCCCAACATTCAACTTGGAATAAGTGTCCCATTCTTCCGTGGTTATTGTTTTAAACTTTATTACATGGAATTTTCACCAAGGCTATTACAATTAGCACTAGGTTTATTGGTATTTGTCATTTCTTTGGGCATTTGGGTAACCTTTCCTTGTTGAGGAGGTTGTTTCTTATTAGGACCTCTTCTTCTTTCAGTTTTCTACCATTGGTTTCCCTGATATCCTTGATTTTCTTGATTAGTTGTTGTTTTTGTGCAATTTCTAGAAAAATTCCCTTTTTCATGGTATATCCAGCACTTTAAGGGGCGCTAATCATAATCTACTTCCTGGATATGGGTCCAATCATCCATACATAGGTTGATTGTTGTCGAAAACCCCTTTTCTAGATCTACTTCAACACAAATTCTGGCACATGCAATAGACCACCCGATGTTCATTACAATCAATATATTTCCCTAGAGAGTTACCTATAAGATTGAAAGCGACATTGATCTAGCAATGGAGAGGCGGGTATGGTAACTTTACCCAGACAGGGAAAGTTGTAGGGATATCATAGTCTGGGTTGAAGTTAGGGTTACATCAGTCCAGGTATAATTCTTGAGGTCCCATAAAATATGGCTCGCTTATGAATAGAATATCTCGATCCTTCTTGAGCTCAAAATAAAATTAAAGAAGACTTTCCCAACAAAGGAAGAGACCACATCCCCTTTCATTTTGGATTTCCAGTTAGCCTCGATCCAGGATCTAGAAAATTGGGGGGAAGTCTATAACCCAGTGAATTTCCCAACAAAACCCTTATCTACTAACTAAAGGGCCCTATATCTAGCTTGAGGGGCCAAAATTACCATCTTTGGGATATTATTGAGCTTCTTGACAAATTTTAAAGAAGAGGCCTTTAATTTTGGACCATTTTGTACCAATTTTTTGAATGTTGCAACCTCTTGGGTTGATTAAGAACCATGGGTTGAATCGGCCATGATAGTCTCCCGACCAACAAAAACACCAAGAGTTCAAAGGAACATATCTTATTGTGAAAAAATATCAACTAGAAAAAATAAAAAAATGTGATTTGTGGTCAAGCCGAGGCGATGACGCCTGAAGATGATTTTCCTAACTTCATCATGGCAAGGATTGGCTCGATCTAGATTCTATTACTCATCTATCCCACATTAGAGACCACCATGTGGAAAATGGATGCAAGCAAAGGCCTAGGCCCCCAAGCCTAGGTTTCCACAAACTTAAAATCTCTATTTTTACCAAATATCCTACGTATCCATTTTTTCTCTTGGCATTTTTAATACCCCTTTCTATTCTACCCCTATATGAATAATTACTAAAACGATGTAGATGTCCTTTATCATTATAAACTATTGTTTAAAGGGTATACATTATTAATATATCTTCAATACTATTCTAAAATGTGATACCCCACCTTACCTTATAATGCAAATCAAACACAAATATATTTGATTAAATTACATTTAATTATAACTATCATTAATCATGTGCTTATATTTTGAAAAACATATATATATGATATTAAAAAATAAAAAATAAAATCCAAGATTCGGATTAATGGGTTATGAGATGTTTGATTATAAACGTAAGGTAGTCCATAAAAATTATACAAAACTATAAACTCACAACTAGACTTGTAATTACATTTTAAACAATAATTAAACAAATATTTAATTACAAGGTCTAATCAATTATCTGTTACTTTATATCTCTTTTAACAAATAAATTATTTCAAACTTGATTAAAAATATATTAAACATGATTTATAATCTTAAACAAGCTAAATTTAACTAAACACATTAACACGTTATTAATTATTAATTCAAGATAGTGTGTGGTGGACCCTAAAACAATAAATAAGTACAAACCATGGGAAAAACTAGGGTGGTTTCTCCCCACACTTAAAGTGGTTTGACCTCCCTTCCAAAGTAGTCGAAATGAATTTGATTGGTCCATGCACATAAAAGATGGTTTTACCTTTTCGCCCCCATTCATTATGTTAAAACTTGAGTAAGTCACTATGTTGAAATAGCTTATAGCCACAGACCATAATGAGGCATTAAAGTTGTGGTAAGTGATGCCACTAACAACAACATCATGACATCATGCTAACTTGGAGTACTGCATCAGTTGTCCAAGTTAGTTGCCATGTCAATGTTATCCCTTCATCTAGGCATACATGGCTTCATTGTGGCCACTTCCCTGTCCATCAAATCACATGCTTCATTATGTGCCTATGCCCCACTAAACATCAACCTAGGGGGTTTCCACACCATAAATAATCTACTAGATCCAATGCTCCCACAGATCAACGATGATCTGACACTCTAACTTGCGCTTGTTGATTTTCATTGATTTTCTTGGTGTATTCCAATGTTTTAAAACTTTTATTCAAGTATCGATATATTTCAACATTATCTCCCCACCACATGCACTTTAATTTCATAGATTTATGTACATTGAAAGAATGGTCCAGGTGAAAAATTATAGTTGGAAGACCAGTGAAGCCTCTTTTTCACCAAAAAAATGCACCCCCCCCAACAAAAAAAAAACAAAAATACATATTGACAAGCCTCGGTATTGTAACAAGAAGTCTACAACTCCCAAGGCTACCAACTTAGATTATTAACCCAGGGTTCATATAATCTTAAGAGGTGTCATCATTTATGTGTAACATGCAATGTGTCATTCTTTCGTTGATCTAATGTAATGAAGTGAATATCATGAAATCCAAGCCTAAACTAATTGCAGAAATGGAAATGTTTCTTTATTTGCAGAAAGGAAACCCAATTAATTTTGTGAAGAGGAAATACTAGTTACTTTTTCAAAAAGGAAAGGTTATTATACTTGCATGAATGTAAATGTTAATCATATTTGCATAAATGTAAACAGTAACCTATTTGCAGAGCGTAAATGGTACATCAAAAGGAAGCATAGTTTATGCAATAGAAATAGCAATGTTGAAAATGGAAACCATAGCTTAAGATGTATGAAACAAAATGAAACCATTCATCATTGCATTCAGGATATATTTTTTCAACAAAGTTCATAAGGCACTTCATAAAGTAATCATGAAAATCAACATTATGTTCTTCAAGTCATAAATCTGTCCACTAACCATAACTTCAAAGGTGAATTGCAATAGAGAAGAGGTACGCAAAGAGGTTTATGGTCTTACTCAGTCATGGATTTGGAGCCTAGGGGTCATTATTCAATCCTAAGATACAAAAATCAATCTTTTGGAGCACATATGGTCAAGTTTACACATGCTACAGGAGTGGTACAAGAGGCTCGATTTTTCTACAAGAGTGAGATAACTTGTCGAATTCCCAAGTATATCAATTCAAAATGAGATGGGAAATTTCTTTTATTAATTAGGATGTCCTAGGAATTTTTTCCAAGTGGAATCACTTCAAAATACCCCTGTTAACATGTGCTAAAAAATAGCAGAAAATTACTACTCTAAAAATTGGAAATTCAAGAACTAGTAAGCTAGTTAACCTACCAAATGCCTAACCAAATCAAGTGAAAATGACATGGGGTATATTTTTTTATTAACTTGAATTTTTTTATGACCCAATACATGTGGAATCAACTCAAATTAATCTCATTAACATGTTCTAAAAAATAACAGAAAATTACTACTATTTGAACAAGTGAATTTTCGAAAGAAAATACCCAACAAGGTTTGGAGGATAGTGAAGAGAATGAAATTGAACAAATTTAAGAGTCTATTCAATCTATATAATATGAGTATTAATGGTACGGCCTAAAATGTAAATCTAGGAAAAGTTTTTGTAGCTTCGTGAAAAGGAAGCATGATTTGGATATAAGGATTGAATTTGAAATCAAAACCCCTTCATACTAAAGTTAGTGTGAGAAATGCTAAATTTCGTTGTTAATGCCAATTAAGAAATCAAAGTAATTGAATATTCAAGTTGATAGTGAAACTGTAAACCAAAAGCAATAAATCAAGATTTGAACAAAGAAAAAGGTGAAGGAAAGCCCAATTCCAAAGTTAGGACCAATTTCCAAATTAGGATGATGACACAACTGCAAAATTTGAAAGGAGGTCTAATTTGAAGATTGGGCATGATTTGTGAATTTGGGGGGATATATAAGACAAAAAGGAAATGGAGAAAAGGAAAACTCATTAAAGAGAAGAAATCAAGACTCAAAAAGAAAGAAGCCTTATAAAAAGAGCTAAGTCAAACTAAGTGAGTGAATCACAAAGGCCAATTTAGCTTAACCATCCAATGCAATATGAAATAAAAGTCAAATTATAACTAGAAATAAACATATATAGATTAGTAAAAAGTTTTAAAGGTGGTGCCCCAAGTTTTCCTCAAAACGTAATGGGGTTCTATAGGAATAAAACTCATCCAAATTACATTGAATACTTTTATAATGAGCTTGGAGTGATAACATTCAGAATTTACCTCTTTGAATTTAATGTTATATTTTTTGTAGGAGGAAAATCCAAAGATTAAGAAAAATATTACATGAAAGATAGCATTTCTCTTACAATATTTGTTCATGAAGTGAAGGAAAAAAACAAAATAGGAAATATTATAGGGGTTCAAACCTTTGTTTTTAATTTTTTTTGCATTATTATGATCGCTATCATTTTCAAATCATAGATTTCTTAATGCACTATTTGTTTGTCGTAGGTTTCAAGTTTGATGTTATAGGGTTTTGCTAAGCCATATCTCTATACCATCACCATTTTTGTGAATCTTTTGAATGAGAGAGATGTTATTATTTCTTGTGAACTCGCTAGTGGAGAGAATAATTCAAAGACATCCTTTGGTAAAAAAATTATTTTGGTTTCTTGATCTCATGTTTGAGTTCATATGAATATTTTTAACACTTGGTCAAGTGAAAATGGATCTTGTCCTTGTTCTCAATTATTTTAAAACCAATTTCGAAGAGTAGCAAAAGAAACATATAATAAAATCCATATTCACAACTTTACTTTTTGTGTTGAACGCTTACTCTGTTGATGTTGAAAGACAAATATGAGTAACAAACAAGCATCCACTTGAAGATTCATTTGAGTCACACTATTGCTCTAAAATGGGGGCACAAACCATATAAAAACTACAATGATGAAGGGTGTGCTTTGCATTCTAATGATTGCTACATGATTTAAAGAAATTCTAATTTGTCACAAAAAAATTACATGTTCCTTAAATATGAATTAAATTAATGGTAAGGCTGTGATTTACATAATTATGCTCATTTTTAGAATAAGAGTTTTGGCAAAAAGTGTGAAGGAACTACTTGATTTTCAAGCCCTTGAAAGAGTTGCAATCAATCACAATAAGTTACAAGGAGTCAAATTTAAAACAAAAAACATTAACATCCACTTGATCTCACATATTTACAACTTTGATAATCCTTACACTCACACACACTTCTCAAATACCTCACAAATTGGAATATTCTACCTTCAAATCAAATCTTTCCTTGTCATGTCCATTATGTACTTTCTACAGAAACTCAATCTATTATTTACATAAAAAATTTAACACGTTGGCAAGCTTTCACTTGAATGTTTGATGAATTTTTCTTATGTCATTATTCAAATTATTGATAAGAAATAAAGGATAAATCTAGGATCGAAGAGACCATGAATTGGCAAGAATTCAAGCTCATGCTTTAAATCCCCTAGCTTGTATATGTTAACTCCTTTTTTAGAGAATCAAGCTCAAAGGAAAAATGGAAAGAATTTTGTCAAAGAAATTTGAAGGAATGCCATATGATCATAGTGAATTAAACATAAATGGTGAATTTAGACAAACAAAGAAGGGGAAGAACACCAACATAGTTCCATTCAAGAATATTAACAAAGTTGATAGTCTCCAGAGTATACATGCATAATGCTTAAATTGTAACTATGATGCAAACTAGTGCCAAAGATATTTTGAGTTGCAAGCACTAAAAGACAACACAAGCAGAAGAGCACATGGATGAATAAATTTGTAACTTTGACTATTTGCATTATAAATATATTCATGTAATCCTATTTGGAATGAGCACAAGTATTTTTAAAGAAATCTAACTCAATAATATAGGAAGGCGAAAACCCAAGAAGGTGGGAGGCCAAAATCCAAGTATGTAGAAGGTAAAGAGTTTTTAGAACCTTCTATGAAGAATATATTTACACTCTTGTAAGGGGTTCTAAATTCAACGTAGTAAGCCATCTTCACATGTTGAAAAGAGTGATATTGTTCACTTGTACTTTTTACAATTGCAAAGTTGTTGAAGGTTTTGGATTATTCTAGTCATTCACAATCTTCCTTGGTACTTGTAAAGACAGATGTTTTGGTTTGTAGTGTATTCTCTTGCTCACTACGTCTACTTTTTCTTATCATATACAATAATAACCACCAAAGGTAACTATAAATGACTTATAGGTTATCCTTAGCTCTCAAAACAAGATTTGGTTTTCGTGTAAATGGTAGATGGTGCATTATTCTACCTAATATTTACATGTCTACCTTAGATTATTGTCTAACATCTTGATGTGGAAAATGTATTATCTTGATGATTTGTTTTGATCGTAGTTGGTGGATGATCTCCTTGATTTTTGTACCTTCCTTTTATTTTATGTTAATTTGGTTCTTTATAGCACTATTATAGTATTGTATTAGTTGGAATTTCATATTGCATTTTCCATTTGCACAATATATACATTTCATTCATTTCATAATAAACCAATATAAAAAACATGACATAACTGATATCTTTTAGGAACCAACGTCTAGAGGGTTTTCCATTTAAAGGGAGTAAAATATAATTGGGCCCTTTCATCTAATGAACTTATGATGTTGACAAGGGGACATTTTCTCTTGGGAAACCATTGAAATCTACAAGTAACTAGGATTAATCAATATATTATCAAATTTAAGCATAAGGTATTCAAATTCGGGTGTAACATATTGAAATCCTTTGAAGGGAATGAATCGAAATCATAAAAGCTATACAAGGAAAGCATGCTAGGTTTTCTGCTATCCCATGGTAAGTGGAGGTAAAGATTTTGGTTGTCTCATATATGTAACAAACACAATTCACCTTTAGGATTTCATTCATCAACTTATTTCTTCATCTCTTAATCTAACATATGTAGAAACATATTCATTAGGAAATGGTGTAGAGATCATTGATCTGTGCAATATGATTCCTTATGGATGATGGGTGGTGTTGTTCAAGTTTTTCTTTTACCTATATCTCCACTTTCACCTCTCTAGTAAATAAAAAACCCCTTCATAATCTACATGTTATTGCAATGTGTCCAACGAATATTAATACATGATCTTATAAGACAAGGAGTATAGTAAGACAAGAGTATATTAAGACATAAATAAAGTAATAAGTCAAGCTATGTTTCTCTTTATGTTGAGTAGAAAATAGGTGCATGTTTTGAAACATTCTGTTCCTTGGTAAACCTCGCCTTATCAGAATAGTATTGACCATGTCCACATTAAAATTTTTAGAACCATTTTTCATGGATGATTTTAAAAAATGGTCCTATGATTATTTATGTGACCATATCCAAACATGTTTATAAATTATCCCTTGGATATGTTTATCGATGTTTAGGATCATGGAGGTCATTCATGCTTTAGTAAAATGATGTTTTTAGACACCACTACTACTCTCAGATTCGCTATTATCCTTTATGGTTACTTACTTGTCCCAACATGGTATCAAAGCAACTAGGATTGTGATCTAGGGTTTCACAAAGAAAATGAAAATGAGGTGAGATAATGGTGAAGCCATTAGGAACTAGTCTCTATTGGGTTTGTATATCTCATTTGTAAGTTGATCTAGTTTCAATGGTTAGATGGGTTCTCTAATTAATTTTGAAGCATTTTTTATACCCTAATACTATTAGTGAAGTTTCCTATGCAACCCATGTTTTTGGTTTTTCTAACCTTAACTTCCTTATTTGGCACAAATATACAGAAATGTTTTTTTGCCACTAGGTATTGATTGTCGTAAACAAATTGTTAGTCAACTAAATCAAATTGAATAATATTTGACCATGTGGTATCTCTAAAGGGTTCAACTATGTGGTGGTTGTTTTGAATTGGTACACTAGCTGATTGGAAGTTTGTTCAAACCCACTGTGATTTCAACTAGATTCCAGATATTTTAAGCTCAAACCTGTGGTATAATTTTTGACAACCTAACCCATCGATTGTCATCCACTTTGATTGGCTCAAATTATCATCTGAATTGACCATGATTTGTTTAGAAATTGATTGGACTTGTCCCCACTTCACTGAGGTCCTTGACTTCATTTCTTGATTGCACATTGATCCAAGGAAAATTTTAAGGAATGGAAAATTTTCTTGAAGTTTAAAAACATTGGTGAATCTCACTAATCCCTAATATGCAAACAATAAAATGTTTATTGATATATTTGTAAAATTATTCAAATTTATAATGATTTTATATATAGTCTCTATATAATGTTGGCGATTTTTAAGGTAAAATAGTTTTATATTCTAAAATTTGGGTAAATCATCTTTTATCAAAATTGGAAATTGGCAAATCTTTTTTGTGGAAAAATCATGGAAAATTAGCCCATTGGGCGAACATTAGCCCCTAAAATTCTCCATGCATTGATCCCATCAAATCCTTCATACACCACCTATTTACCAACTGTATAAATATCATTATAAATGAAAACTTATTTCTCATCGTGAATTGTTGAGCTACATGATTTTCTTGCTATTCATCTAAGGTATAAGATTTGTATTGACTAACTAATCCTCTTGTGGTTCATATTGACTTGAATGATTTTTATTTTTACACTAGATTATTTTCATATGTATCGGGTCTTGACTGGATATTTATCACACCTCCCATTGACTTGACAACTCTTTTGAAGAATATTTATATTGACTAGATCACATTTATATGGTCGACTATACCTTTACTTGAATATTTTAACACCAGATTTGACTAGGGATACACTAGTATACTAAGTTGTCAATCAATTGAGAGTTACACCAATTGACTTCCCTCAACTCACCTAGATCATGGATCTTTCTATCGTTTTTTTCTCTACTATTTCTTTTACTAGACCAATTATTGTTTCCAAACCAAGGATCCACAGATTGAACTTCAAGTTGAATGTCCTGTTAAATTAGATGATCCTTTAGATATAATTATTGAAGCCTCATATCCAAGATGTTGAGCATAAACACTTATGTCTGGATTGTGATTTAATCACGTTGAAGCATTGTGGTCATTCTACATTGGAGGTTGACATGTTTGACAAGAATTCTATTGACTAGTCTCTCGTTTTTATAGTTTTTGACCACATATTGACCCTTGGTTTGATCCATTATTTGGAGCCTTTGAACCATCAAAGAAGTCTTGAAGGCCACTTTTCAACTGTGTAACTATGTAAATCACTGACAACATATTCAAACATGGGTCAAATATTACAAGAATTCCATGAAAATATGTGGTTGATTAGCTTCTTAATGAGGTCACTAACTTGTAATTTTTCATTTCCATATTGTAGATAGAGGAAAAATAACTAATGAATGAGTTGAAGATTGAATATATCATGTTCCAAACTATTATAGATGATAAATTTCAGGGGTCAATGTCCTATGGAGATCCATGGAAACCTTTTTCCACGATATTGCATATGAATTTGAGAACAATGTTGACCATATTAAATATCTAGAGGAGGAATTCAAAGCTCTCTCTCATTTAGAAAATGTATTCTTACAAGAGAAAATTTATCAAATATAATAGACCAATTCCCAAATTTTTAATGAGGTTTCCCATTTCCTGGCATCTATTGATGAGCATCTTGAAAAAGTAGATAACAATTGTTTATCTATTAATGGAGATAAATGAAAAATATCATACTATTATGAACTTACACAACTACAAACATATCCGTGAGCTAGAATTCAATCAACTGCATACTCCTATTGTTGTTGAGTTACTAAGATCACCTACTAATATTGCTTGTAGCCTAGCTAGTTGTAAGAAAATTGATATGGATGTTTGTATTAACTCACATGTTTTATTGACTACTAATAGTGTTTCTCATATCTTTGAAAAATGCACTACAATAATTGGGAAAAAGGGGCAAGGCATTGTTGGTCCTATTGCGCTTGAAGTGCAAACATTTAGAGTAGGTCTCATCTGGAGTAGTTATTGTTGATTTTTCCATGGCACAAGAGAATCTTGTTTGGATCTTAAAGTATTTGACACAAACACACTCAAATGCCACAACAATACTACTTTGCACAATGGAATCTACACACATCAATGAATCAACTATGTTATAGACAATTTTGTGCCTTGCAGCATCAGGCATGAATTGTCAATAATCCAAGGGATCCAAAGTCCCTAAACATGATGTTCCTACCCCTAGAGGAACAAGGTCAGCAAACCAACGGCTCTCAGATCAGTTCTCCACCTGAAAACACTCAAAAACAAGCAATCCTGAAATCAAAGCAGGTGCTCCACTAGGCTTCTGCGCTGAAACTCAACTCCTCCATGGTGTACCTGCGTTGCAAAGAAAGTGGAACAAAGGCCACCTACGCTGAGCGAGATGGGACAAGTGGCACACTGAGTCATTGCTCTGGAATCTTCCAAAAATGACACTTGGATCAGGGATTTCGCCTTGTGATGAGTCAGAGGCTCTATTTCTCCAAGTGGAAGCAAGGTTCTCCAAGTGAACTCAAGAACTGAAGATCAACTGAAGAGAGAGAGGACACAAGGCAGCTACACATCAGTTGCAAGCTGACTCATCCTTTCTCAATTCATCTATATATTGAGCTCTCTCCTATGAGCTCAGGAGGCTGGAATTTTGTGCAAAGTAATGATATGCTGTTGGTTTCACTATAGAGCTATTGGGTGATTGCTTGAAGGAGGTGAAGAGGAGAAATTCTTTCTGCTGGGAGGTGTTGCTGGATTGGGGCCTTCAATGGTTGTAACTCTCTCAGAACTTTACTTCTTCATTAATAAAAGCTATTGAGGTTCTTCTATATGCACTTGTTTCAATGATATATTGTGATAATTGTATATTTGATTTATGCTAATCCTTGAATCAGTTATGATTGCATGCTTCTTGTAGTTTCCTTCTTTGTTATTTTGCAGGATCTCATTGTAGCTGGGCCAGCAAAAGAGCAAGGAGCTGGGAGCAAGCAGCCAAAGAGAAGAGTTTGGATTCGACATTAAGCGCAAGGCAACGGTTAGTGCATTTCCTCATTCTCTCTTGCTTTCGTAAAGAAGTAAACCTTAAGTAGTTTTCTTTACAGTTGTTGCTGAGGTACTATCACCCTTAGAGTGGGATAGGGTCATCCGAGTCGGATACTTTTCCCTACAACAAACTAGTGCACATGAAAATTTTTAACTTTTCAAACCCACTACTTATTATATTACAATCTAGAATAAAACAAGTGTATGGCTCCCATACCAAGGATCTTGGCCCTTACATACAACCCTGATATAAGGACACAACTAGGGCTCAGTGTCAGTCACTTTGACCACCAATCTACCCTAAAAAATACAACACTTGGCCTACTTACTGATGGTAGTCGTGCTTAGCCTTTTCATTCCACGTGCCCTAAACACATTTACAGGTCATTTGCAACCTATCTAATTTTCCATTATCATTGATCACTACTCTTTAGTGTCACTGATCTTTGGCCCACTACCCACTAGCAACCTTCTAGCTCCATTAAGAGGTCTATACATTGGGTCTTCTGGATCTACCCTCTTTTCACTAAAGATTTCCCATATGAAATATTTGAACTAGGGATCCATCAATATGCCTCCTAATAGTCCATGGCTCCTTTCATGATCCTATACATAATGTCTTCATCCTACATTGTTCATAAATTCATTGGTGAATAATTCTCACTCTTCCATATCTACCCACTTGTTATCTCTTGGTTTCTCCAAAAATGATAACCATAGGGTTTATTTCATCTGCCCTATTCTCTCTTTAAAATACTTCCAGTATCTACAGATCGTTGTAACCTACCTCTGCTAGGGCTACTTCAACCAACCTTGAGCCACAATCAGATCATGTGTTTCTGTTAAACTTAGCATTGTTCCTCTAAGAGTTGTGGCTCCACTTGGGAAATAGGTCAGGCCCTACAACCCTCCAAAACTAGGCCTTACAGCCCTCTAAACTACATAAAGTAGGATCTCGATCATTCTCTCTTGATTTGAAAAGATGCAACCTCTCCATGCTCATACTTGTGCCCGGATTATTCCATGAGCAGTCCAACTAACTTAGGCAACCAAAACTTAATACAAATATCCAAAGGACATCTTCCTCTTCTAGTTGATTCGGCTCCTTTAGAGGTATATGGCCCTCTTGTACCTATCTCCTTATGGTGGTAATGACCTTCCTTCAAGCCCTTATCAGCCTCCTATCTTAGCCTCCATCTTGGACTACATCTCTCTAAGCCTCATGATCAAATGAGCTCCTCCCACATTATTCATCTAGCCTTGATCCTTATGCCTTCTTAAGTAACTTTTCCTTAGGCCTCTTAGGAACCCCCCTAGATCTAGGGTTTTTGTCCTCTTAGACCTTAGGAATTAACAATTTTCCTTTTAATTTATTTTTATATTTTAAACCCCTTATTGGGTCTAAAACCCCTCCACTTAGGTTATTTTCCCACAAAAATTTTGTGGTCTATTTTCTCCCAAACACAATTCTCTGGGGTTGTGGGGGTATCTCCCAAGCTACACAAATCATCAAGTCTAGGATATGTTGTTTCTATTGTTGACTCATTACTTGGATCTGTACCTTTCGAGTGTAATAAATTTTTATTTGTTGCAGGTGGAACTTGTTTTCATTATAACACTTGGTTTAAACTTTAGACACCAAAGTCCAAATACAAACTCAACTAGACATATAAACGAGGCTTGAAGCTCAATTAACATAAACCTTTAAATTCACATTAGATAACTTAAAGAGTATAAAATAAAAAATGGCACACCATAAATAATACACAACACATGGAGATTTAACCCTAGAAACCCTTAACTAGGAAAACCAACTAAATTTTGAGCTTCATTGCTCTTATATTCTCAACAAAATATCAAATACATATTACAATGAGCATTGACCTTATTCCACACCTAAACCAGTGCTCATATATCATTCAATCTCTATAGATTGTGATCATTCATCATCTCTCATCAAACTTACATCATTCTTTATTTATAGACATAGAAAACCTTAATTCATAACTTCTTGAATCAATATAGGTGTCTAAAGATCATTGACCAAGATCCTAGAATCTATGGATTCCTAACCATTTTCCAACCAATTTTAAATTTAGTTGATTTCCCTTTGACCACTAATGTACCATCAGATGCTTGTATACCTAATTGTATTCCCTTTGACTACTCAAGTTTATGTATAGATTTCGACTAAAGTAACTACTCTTTAGCTTGATCATTGTCCTATCAACTCAACCATAAACTTGACTTCGACCATGCCATTGACAATTTGTCCTAGTTGATTGTTCCTTACTATACTTGTTGAGGTTCATTTCTAGTTGTATTACCCAACCAATCAATGAAATGATTGAACTTCAGTCGACTGATATTAACTATAAAGTGTACAAAACCTCAACATTATCTCACTTTGTTTCTTCTTTGCATGAACTATTAATATCATTCCTTTTAATTAACAAAGGCACCCATGAACAAATCCTCTTTGTGCCAAGATAATTTATTAGAACTCATCGTCTTTGTTAGAAAGTCTACAACAATATTCACCTTGCTTATTTTTACCAGTAACACCTTCTTCCTTTCCACCATGTATTTAACGAAATGGTATTGTACATCACTGTGTTTTATCCTTGAATGGTAAGATGGTTTCTTTTCTAGGAAGATTGCACTTTGTAGTGTTCAATTTTATGTGATTAGAGTTTTTTGTTGATATAGGAAGATTCACAAATATGATTTTTATTATCGATGTTTTGGATTCACTATCTAGGTCCATTGTCAAGACATGCAAAAATTATATGAAGAGCATTGGAGAATATATAGTGGATAGGTATGGTTAACAAATTTTAGGTCCAACTAAGGGAAATGTGTGTGTGTATATATATATATATATATATATATATATATATATATAGAGAGAGAGAGAGAGAGAGAGAGAGAGATAGATACACACACACACACACACACACACACACACACATATATATATAGATAGATAGATAGATAGATAGATAGATATACACTTAAATTATATTAATAGTGTAAGATTTATAGATAATAGAAGATATGATATTTAAGTGATCCTAAGTAAGGAAAAAACTAAGAAAAATAATAAGGGAAAGAAGGATGGGAAGGGATGAGAGAAGAAGGAAGAGAAATATTGCACTTTGATTTTTACAATTTATCCTTACTTTTTGTTGAGAAAACCGGAACTATAAACATCACCACCATAACCAAACAACTTCCTTACTTGCATGATTGAATACTATGTTTTCAACCTCCATTGTCACTTACTCATCTCTCTAACAACTGCAGTAAAAAACTTGAATACATATAAGCTAGTTTTTCTTCTTCTATCCAGATTTCCAACCTAGTTGACATTAACAAATCCTTGTACAATTGTTTCACTTCCATCCTCTAGTCTTCCATGGCATTAGATTCAATCATCACTTGTGCCACGCCAATAATATAATACTCTTTTGACTGTATACCAAACCTATTTTCAAGGTGTTGTCATGTATATGTTCAATACTCCCATTGCATGAGCAATATCAAATCAAGTGAAAACCATTACATACATCAAACTACCTACAACACTTACATATGGAACATTGTCCATGTCCTCTCATTCTCCCTATGTCCTTGGAGACTATTCAACTATTAGTCTTGTCCCAGTGGGAATCAATACCTTCACAACTTTACAATCTTGCATGTTTAAACGTTTCATAATTGTTTCAATGTACTTTTCTAATTTACCTAGAGTTTCTTGACTGTGTGGTCTCTATTGATGTCCATCCTAAGAATGAAATGTTCGATTTCGAGTTATTTCATGTTGAATTTGGAATATAGTTATATCTTCACCTACATGATTGCATCATGTTGCTTCCAACTAATAACATGCCATCAACACGCAACACTACATATATGAAACACCTACCCTCCAACTTGAGATATACATAGTGATCATCCCAACTTCTCACAAATACCAATCCTTGGATCTATTTGTCAAAATATTGGTACCACATACTGGGTGATTGCTTAAGGCCATAAATAGAATTCTTAAGTTTGTAGATGAGCTTCCCCCTACCCTTTCCTTCAAAACCTTCAGGATGTTTCATGTAGGTTTCTTCCTCCAAATCACAATGCAAAAATGTTGTCTTTACATCTAATTTCTCTATCTCTAGACCAAATGATGTAGCGAGAGACATTAGTACTCTACTTTTGTAATAAGGGGAAATATATCACCAAAATTGACTCCCTTCACTTGGGAATAATCTATTGCCACCACTCAAGCCTTGTACTTCTCAATCTAACCTATTGTGTTCAACTTTTTTTGAACACCCGTTGTAACCAAAAATCTTCCTTTTATCAAGTAATTTGACCGAATCCCATGCCTCATTCTCGTGTAAGGAATCCATTTCTTCATCCATGGATTTCAATCAAATTTTACATGTTTTCACGTTGATTTCCTCCCTAACTGACCTAGTTTCATCATTAATGACAATACCTGTTTTCAAGTTGATTTCCTCCCTAACTGACCTAGTTTCATCATCAATTACAATTAACACAAAATTAAACCAAAAATTGATTAGGGTATATCTTTTAGGTTATTTTCTTACTCGACCAAACCTCCTCAGAATCAAATTGTGTTGTTCCACCTCTTTCACTAAATCTATTGACTCATCTAAGTCACTTTCCTTTGACTTCAAGTTGAACACCAGATTTTGTTATCTTGTTCTCCTTTTTGTAATCTCTTTGGTACTAGAAGTACACCTAACTTCTCTAAGGATCACGTCTCAACTATAAATTTCTTCCTTATCACTAAATCCCACAATTTATAACCTTTCATTCCATCCTTACAGCCAATGAAAATATACTTGATTATTTTGTTATCCAGGTTTGTTCTCTTTTCTTTTGTAACATGGATAAATGCCTCATAGCCAAGAAATCTAAGATGTTAAAGTGATATATTTTTACCAAACCATACTTCATATGGATTTTTTTCAACCAATATTGATGATGGAGACCTATTTACCAAGAAACACACATTTTTTATTGCTTCTCCCTGAAACTCTTGTGCCAATCTTCCACTACTTAGCATGCTTCTTGCCTTGTCCATCAACATCTCATTCATTCTCTCAATGACTCCATTCTACTAAGAAGTATATGGATTATTCATTTCGAATAATATCCCATGTTTTTTGTAGCACTATTCAAACTCTTTTCCACAAATTCATCTTTATCAACACCTTTACCTTCTAATCTATCTATTTCTCCACAAGAGATTTTAACTCTTGAAATTTATCAAAAACCTCTAACTTCTTCCTTAGGAAATACAACCATGTCATCCTTCATTGATATATTTGTGCCTAAATATGTCACTATGAATTATCTCCATAATTCTTTATCCCTTGTAAATCTACATGGGAATCTAACAAGATTATGTTTCCCATAAATACAATGTTCAAAAAAATCAACTTCTAAAGAGTTACCAAGTAAACCTTTGACCATACCTTTGCTTCAGATAGCTCAAATTCCTTTCTTTAGTGTTCCATATTTTGATGCCACAACATGGTCTCATCCATTAGAAAAAGAGAATAACCCATCAATTTTAGAGACAATTTCTCTATTGCAACCACTTAGGTAATTGTTCTCCAATATCTTTATCAATGTCCCAAACTAAACACCTCTCATCAATGCCATCACATCAAGGACCATCTTACATCTATCATTATTGAGTATGGTATGCACACTTACATCCCCCATTCAATTGATAAATATTATATCTCTGGTTGAACTCGAAATATGTAGTAGAACTAGTAATGTTCTACTCCAATCATCCTTTATTACTAGCCAAATTAGTAATTTTTCTTTTAATTTATTTTTAGATTTTAAACCCCTTATTAGGCCTAAAATACCTCCACTTGGCTTCTTTTCCCACAAAACCTTTGTGGTCAATTTTATCCCAAACCTGATGCCCTAGGGTTGTAAGAGTACTCCCAAGCTACATAAATCAACAAGTCTTGGATATGTTGCTGCTACTCTTGACTCATTACTTGGCTCTATACCTTTTGTGTGCAAGAAAGTTTTAGTTGTTGCAAATGGAACTTGTTAGCCTTAAAACACTTGATTTACACTTTAGATACCAAAGTCCAAATACAAACTAAACTAGAAATATAAAATAGACTAGAATCTCAATTAATATAAACCTTTAAATACACATGAGATAACTTAAAGGATAGAAAATACAAAATGGAAAACCATAAATAATACACAACTCATGGAGATTTTACCCTAGAAACACTTAACTAGGAAAACCAACTAACCTTTGAGCTCATTGCTCTTATATTCTCAACCAAATATCAAAGCCATATTACAATGAGCATTGACCTTAGTCCTCACCTAATACCAATTCTCATATATCATTCAATCTCTATTGATTGTGATCATCATCATCTCCCATAAACCTTACATCATGCTCTATTTATAAACATAGAAAACCCTAATTCATAACTTCTTGAATCAGTATAGGTGCATGAATATCAATGACCAAGATATTGGAATCTTGTGGTTCCTAACCATTTTCTAACCAATTTTAAATTTAGTTGATTTCCCTTTGACCATAAATCGACCGTTAGTCTCAGTTGATAATGCATGTATACCCAATCGAATTCCCTTCGAATGATCCAGTTGATTATTATCTTTTGTCCATTGTTCGACTTCCCATAAATTTCAACTAAAGTAACTACTCTTTAGCTTAATCATTGTCCTATCAACTCGACCATAAACTTGACTTCGACCATGCCATTGACTTTTTGTCCTAGTTGATTGTTCCTTACTAGACTTTTTTAGGTTCATTTCTACTCGTCGTACCTAACCAATCAATGGAATGACCGAACTCTAGTCGACTAAGATTACTTGAAAAGTGTACAAAACGTCAACATTATCTCCCTTTTTTTCTTCTTTACATGAACTATTAATATACTTCCTTTTAATTAACGAATGCACCCATGCACAACTCTTCTTATTGCCAAGAGAATTTATATGAACTAATCATATTTGTTAGAATATCTACAACAATATTCACCTCGCTTATTTTTACCAGTAACACCTTCTTGCTTTCCACCATGCATTTAATGAAATGGTATTGTACACCATTGTGTTTTGTTCTTGAATGGTAAGATGGGTTCTTTTCCAGGAAGATTATACTTTGCAATGTTCAATTTTATGTGATTGGAGTTGTTTGTTGATATCAGAAGATTCACATATATGAGTTTTATTGTCAACGTTTTGGATCCAATATCTGGCTCCATTGTCAAGACATGCAAAAATTACATGAAAAGCATAGGAGAATATATAGTAGATAGGTATGATCAGGGAAATTTAGGGCCGACTAAGGGAAATGTGTGTGTGTGTGTGTGTGTATAATAAGTTTATATAATAATTAATAAAACATAGAGAGATATATATTAAAAGTTGATGGAATTAATAGAATTAAAGAAATAATACTGAAATATGAAACCTAGATAATATATATATATATAAGTATAGATTTCCTCGTCTCCGCAACTAAACAACTTCCTTACTTGCATGAATGACTACTATGTATTCAACCTCCATTGTTTTAATTTCATGGCACACTGTCACTTACTCATCTATCTAACGACTTCACTAAAAAACTTGAATAAATATCCACTAGTGGGGCTTCTTCTATCCATATTTCCAACCCATTTGACATTAGAAAATACTTGTACAATTGTTTCACTTCCATCCTCTAGTCTTCCATGGCATTAGATTCAATCATCACTTTTGCCACAAAAATACCCTAATACTCTTTTGACTATATACCAATCTTGTTTTCAAGGTGTTGTCATGTATATGTTCAATACTCCCATTGCATAAGCAATATCCAATCAAGTGAAAACCATTTCATACATCAAACAACATATAACACTTGCATATGGAACATTTGTCATGTCCTCTCTTTCTCCCTATGTCTTTAGAGAGTATTCAACAGTTAGACTTGTCCCATTGGGAATCACTACCTTCACTACTTTACAATCCTGCACGTTGAAACGTTTCATAATTGTTTCAACGTACTTTTTCGGATTTACCCGTAGTTTCCTAACTATGTGGTCTCTATTGATGTCCATCCTAAGAATGAAATGTTCATTTTCGAGTTCTTTTATGTTGAATTTGGAATATAGCTATATATTCACCAACATGATTGCATCACGTTGCATCCAACTAATAACATGCCATCAACACGCAACACTACATATATGAAACACCTACCCTCCAACTTGAGATATACATAGTGATCATCCCAACTTCTCATAAATACCAATCCTTGGATTTATGTGTCAAAATATTGGTACCACGTACTGGGTGATTGCTTAAGGCCATAAATAGAATTCTTAAGTTTGTAGATGAGCTTCCCCCTACCCTTTCCTTCAAAACCTTTAGGATGTTTCATGTAGGTTTCTTCCTAAAAATCATGATGCAAAAATGTTGTCTTTACATATAATTTCTCTATCTCTAGACCAAATGATGTAGCGAGAGACATTAGTACTCTACTTTTGTAATAAGGGGAAATATATCACCAAAGTTGACTCCCTCCACTTGGGAATAATATATTGCCACCACTCAAGCCTTGTACTTCTCAGTCTAACCTATTGTGTTCAACTTTTTTTTGAACACCCGTTGCAACCAAAAATCTTCCTTTTATCAGGTCATTTGCCCAAATCCCATGTCTCATTCTTGTGTAAGGAATCCATTTCTTCATCCATGGATTTCAATCAAATTTAACCTGTTTTCAAGTTGATTGCCTCCCTAACTAACCTAGTTTCATCATCAATGGCAATTAACACAAAATTATACCAAAAATTGATTAGGGTATATCTTTTAGGTTATTTTCTTACTCGACCAAACCTCCTCAAAATCGAATTGTGTTGTTCCACCTCTTTCACTAAATATATTGACTCATCTGAGTCACTTTCCTTCGACTTCAATTTGAACACCAGATTTTGTTATCTTGTTCTCCTTTTTGTAATCTCTTTGGTACTAGACATACACCTAACTTCTCTGAGGATCATGTCTCAACTACAAATTTCTTCCTTATCACGAAATCCCACAATTTATAACCTTCCATTCCATCCTTACAGCCAATGAAAATATACTTGATTATTTTGTTATCCAATTTTGTTCTCTTTTCTTTTGTAACATGGATAAATGCCTCATAGCCAAAAACTCTGAGATGTGTAAGTGACAGATTTTTACCAAACCATACTTCATACGGATTTTTTTCAACCAATATTGATGATGGAGACCTATTTACCAAGTAACACACATTTTTTACTACTTCTCCCTGAAACTCTTGTTTCAATCTTCCACTACTTAGCATGCTTCTTTCCTTGTCCATCAACATCTCATTCATTCTCTCAATGACTCCATTCTACTAAGGAGTATATGAATTATTCATTTCAAATAATATCCCATGTTTTTTGTAGAACTATTCAAACTCTTTTCCACAAATTCATCTTCATTATCATTTATCAACACCTTTACCTTCTAATCTATCTATTTCTCCACAAGAGATTTTAACTCTTGAAATTTCTCAAAAACCTCTAACTTCTTCCTTAGGAAATACCACCATTTCATCCTTCATTGATATATTTGTGCCTAAATATATCACTATGAATTATCTCCATAATTCTTTTTCCCTTGTAAAGCTACATGGGAATCTAACAAGATTATGTTTCCCATAAATACAATGTTCAAAAAAATTAACTTCTAGAGAGTTACCAAGTAAACCTTTGACCATACCTTTGCTTTGGATAGCTCAAATTCCTTTCTTTAGTGTTCCATCTTTTTATGCCACAACATGGTCTCATCCATTAGAAAAAAAGGATAACCCATCAATTTTAGAGACAATTTCTCTATTGAAACCACTTAGGTAATTGTTCTCCAATATCTTTACCAATGTCGCAAACTGAACACCTCTCATTAATGCCATCACATCACGAACCATTTTACATCTATCATTCTTGGGTATGGTATACACACTTATATCCCCCATTCAATTGATAAATATTATATCTCTAGTTGAACTCGAAATATGTAGTAGACCTGGTAATGTTCTACTCCAATCATCCTTTATTACTAGCCAAATTAGTAATTTTCCTTTTAATTATTTTTAGATTTTAAACCCCTTCTTAGGCCTAAAATCCCTCCACTTGGCTTCTTTTCCCACAAAACCTTTGTGGTCAATTTTCTCCCAAACCTAATTCCCTAGGGTTGTGGGAGTACTCCCAAGCTACATAAATCAAAAAGTCTTGGATATGTTGCTGCTACTGTTGACTCATTACCTGGCTCTATACCTTTTGAGTGCAAGAAAGTTTTATTTGTTGCAAGTGGAACTTGTTGGCCTTAAACACTTGATTTACATTGTAGATACCAAAGTCCAAATACAAACTCAACTAGAAATATAAAATAGACTAGAAGCTCAATTAATATAAACCTTTAAATACACATGAGATAACTTAAAGGATAGAAAATAAAAAATGGCACACCATAAATAATACACAACTCATGGAGATTTTACCCCGGAAACCCTTAACTAGGAAAATCAACTAACCTTTGAGCTCATTGCTCTTATATTCTCAACCAAATATCAAAGCCATATTACAATGAGCATTGACCTTAGTCCACACCTAATACCAATTCTCATATATCATTCAATCTTTATAGATTGTGATCATCATCATCTCCCATAAACCTTACATCATGCACTATTTATAAAACCCTAATTCATAACTTCTTGAATCAGTATAGGTGCATGAATATCATTGACCAAGATATTGGAATCTTGTGATTCCTAACCATTTTCTAACCAATTTTAAATTTAGTCAATTTCCCTTTGACCATCAATCGACCGTCAGTCTCAGTCGATAATGCATGTATACCCAATCGTATTCCCTTCGAATGATCCAGTTGATTATTATCTTTTGTCCATTTTTCGACTTCCCATAGATTTCAACTAAAGTAACTACTCTTTAGCTTAATCATTGTCCTATCAACTCGACCATAAGCTTGACTTCGACCATGCCATTGACTTTTTGTCCTAGTTGATTGTTCCTTACTAGAATTTTTTAGGTTCATTTCTACTCGTCGTACCCAACCAATCAATGGAATGACTATGGAATGTCTGAACTCTAGTCGATTGAGATTACTTGAAAAGTGTACAAAACCCCAACATTATCTCACATTTTTTCTTCTTTACATGAACTATTAATATACTTCCTTTTAATTAACGAAGGCACCCATGCACAACTCTTCTTATTGCCAAGAGAATTTATTAGAACTAATCATATTTGTTAGAATATCTACAACAATATTCACCTTGCTTATTTTAACCAGTAACACCTTCTTGCTTTCCACCATGTATTTAATGAAATGGTATTGTACATCATTGTGTTTTGTTCTTGAATGGTAAGATGGGTTCTTTTCTGGGAAGATTACACTTTGCAGTGTTCAATTTTATGTGATTGGAGTTGTTTGTTGATATTGGAAGATTCACATATATGAGTTTTATTGTCGACATTTTGGACCCACTATCTGGGACCATTGTCAAGAGATGAAAAAATTATATGAAGAACACAGGAGAATATATTGTGGATAGGTATGGTCACGAAATTTTAGGGCCGACTCAGGGAAATGTGTGTGTGTGTGTGTGTAATAAGTTTATATAATAATTAATAAAATATAGAGAGATATATATTAAAAGTTGATGGAATTAATAGAATTAAAGAAATAATATTCAAATATGAAACCTAGATTATATATATATATATATATATAGATATAAGTATGGATTTCCTATCCTTACTTTTTTTTAGAAAACTTGATCTCTAAACATCGTCTATGCAAACAAACAACTTCATTACTTGCATGAATGACTACTATGTATTCAACCTCCATTTTTGTAATTTCATGACACATTATCTCTTACTCATCTAGCTAACAACTTCACCGAAAAACTTGAATAAATATCCACTAGTGGGCCTTCTTCTATCCATATTTCCAACCCATTTGACATTAACTAATCCCTGTACAATTGTTTCACTTCCATCCTCTAGTCTTCCATGGCATTAGATTCAATCATCACTTTTGCCATAAAAATACCTTAATACTCTTTTGACTGTCTACGAATCCTATTTTCAAGGTGATGTCATGTATATGTTCAATACTCCCATTGCATAAGCAATATCCAGTCAAGTGAAAACCATTTCATACATCAAACTACATATAACACTTGCATATGGAACATTGGTCATGTCCTCTCTTTCTCCCTATGTCTTTGGAGAGTATTCAATAGTTAGGCTTGTCCCATTGGGAATCAATACCTTCACTACTTTACAATCCTACGCGTTGAAACATTCCATAAGTGTTTCAACGTACTTTTTCAGATTTACCCATAGTTTCCTAACTATGTTGTCTCTATTGATGTCCATCCTAAGAATGAAATGTTGATTTTCGAGTTCTTTTATGTTGAATTTGGAATATAGCTATATCTTCACCAACATGATTGCATCATGTTGCTTCCAAATAATAACATGCCTTCAACACGCAACACTACATATATGAAACACCTACCCTCCAACTTGAGATATACATAGTGATCATCCCAACTTCTCATAAATACCAATCCTTGGATCTATGTGTCAAAATATTGGTACCACATACTGGGTGATTGCTTAAGGCCATAAATAGAATTCTTAAGTTTGTAGATGAGCTTCCCCCTACCCTTTCCTTCAAAACCTTCAGGATGTTTCATGTAGGTTTCTTCCTCCAAATCACGATGCAAAAATGTTGTCTTTACATCTAATTTCTCTATCTCTAGACCAAATTATGTAGCGAGAGACATTCATACTCTACCTTTGTAATAAGGGGAAATATATCACCAAAATTGACTCCCTTAACATGGGAATAATCTATTTCCACCATTCAAGCCTTGTACTTCTCAATCTAACCTATTGTGTTCAACTTTTTTTTGAACTCCCATTGTAACCAAAAATCTTCCTTTTATCAGGTAATTTGACCAAATCCCATGTCTCATTCTCGTGTAAGGAATCCATTTCTTCATCCATGGATTTCAATCAAATTATACCTGATTTCAAGTTGATTGCCTCCCTAACTGACCTACTTTCATCATCAATGACAATTAACACAAAATTATACCAAAAATTGATTAGGGTATATCTTTTAGGTTATTTTCTTACTCGACAAACCTCCTCAAAATTGAATTTTGTTGTTCCACCTCTTTCACTATATCTATTGACTCATTTGAGTCACTTTCCTTTGACTTAAAGTTGAGCACCAGATCTTGTTATCTTGTTCTCCTTTTTGTAATCTCTTTGGTACTAGAATTACACCTAACTTCTGTAAGGATTGTTGAAAAGTGTGCAACAAGAAATTCTTGTTGAAAATGCAACAAGATGATGGAGCTTAGTGGAAAGGAGTCGCCTTCACTAAGTGGGTCCGCAAGCAATTTATGGCGCAAAGACTATTTTTGGATCACAACAGGAGTGATCATAGCAGGAGTGATCACAGCAGGAGTGATCACAATAGGGGTGATCACAGCAGGAGTGATCACAGTAGGAGTGATCACAGCAGGAGTGATCAGAGTCTATTTTTAGACTACTAGTCAAAAATAGAAAAGTCAAATATTATTGTCTCATAATAATATTTAGACTATAAACTTTATCTTATCCTCTTGGAGCACTTCAGTTTGAGCTACAGATGTGGCACATGCAGCTATCAGAAGGAAATACGTTTTCCTGTGAGTCAGTTGAGCTATTGCATGCAGGACATCAGTTAGAACTCATGTGGTTGAGTTCTATGGAGTTGGATGAGCAGTTAATGGAGTTGTGTTCAGTTTGACTTAGTTGAACTAGTTGTATTTAGTCTAACTGATCAATAGACTAAGTGATGAGTTGTGTGAATTAGTTATTAATTAATTCACTAATTATTAACTCATAATGCAATTGAATAATACATCAGTTAACTCAGTGCATGTACAATTCAGTGGAGACAGGTGTTAGAGGTTGAGATTGCTATCAGTTGTGCATGAGATTGTGCACATGCATGGGATTGAGTTATGCCAATGATCTCTGCGTAGTGAGGGCCAATACTAAGTGAAGTATAGCTTGTGCACATGTGATTTACAGTGTGGGTGATTTTCACGAGGTAAATAGGAGTTTGGATCAGCCATTCTCATTCATTCTCTTGCAAGATTGTGCAGTGGAGGCAGGCAAAGCAGCGGGGGAGATTTGGAGATCAGATCTGAGTTGTATTGTGTGTAACAGGTGGATATAGTACTGAGTACTTGTGAGGAGTATTGAACTATGTTTGTTACATGTTCTCAATCAATATAATATACATATAGTTGGGGTTTTTAGCGATATGCTTTCCCCGGGAAAATACTGTGTTGATATGTGTGATTGATGCTTCTATGTGCGCATGTTATTGTTTCTGCTTCTGTAAATTGATGATCAACGTAGAGGAGGTTATGTATTATGCATGTATTCCACAATAGTGCATGATCAGGATAATCTCTGTTGAATATGTGTTTATTATTCAAAATTTCTACAAGGATAGTGTCTGAACTACAAATTTCTTCCTTATCACTAAATCCCACAATTTATAACCTCATTCCATCCTTATAGCCAATGAAAATATACTTGATTATTTTGTTATCCAGGTTTGTTCTCTTTTTGTTTGTAACGTGGATAAATTCCTCATAGCCAAAAACTCTAAGATGTGTAAGTGACATATTTTTACCAAACCATACTTCATATGGATTTTTTCCAACAAATATTGATGATGGAGACCTATTTACCAAGTAACACACATTTTTTACTACTTCTCCCTGAAACTCTTGTGCCAATATTCCACTACTTAGCATGCTTCTTGCCTTGTCCATCAACATCTTATTCATTCTCTCAATGACTCCATTCTACTAAGGAGTATATGGATTATTGATTTCGAATAATATCGCATGTTTTTTGTAGAACTATTCAAACTCTTTTCCACAAATTCATCTTCATTATCATTTATCAACACCTTTACCTTCTAATCTATCTATTTCTCCACAAGAGATTTTAACTCTTGAAATTTCTCAAAAACCTCTAACTTCTTCCTTAGGAAATACAACCATGTCATCCTTCATTGATATATTTTTTCCTAAATATATCACTATTAATTATCTCCATAATTCTTTTTCCCTTGTAAAGCTACATGAGAATCTAACAAGATTATGTTTCCCATAAATACAATGTTCAAAAAAAATGAACTTCTAGAGAGTTACCAAGTAAACCTTTGACCATACCTTTGCTTTGGAGAGCTCAAATTCCTTTCTTTAGTGTTCCATATTTTGATGCCACAACATGGTCTCATCCATTAGAAAAAAAGGATAACCCATCAATTTTAAAGACAATTTCTCTATTGCAACCACTTAGGTAATTGTTCTCCAATATCTTTATCAATGTCCCAAATTGAACACCTCTCATCAATGCCATCACATCACGAACCATCTTACATCTATCATTCTTGGGTATGGTATGCACACTTACATCCCCCATTCAATTAATAAATATTATATCTCTGGTTGAACTCGAAATATGTAGTAGACCTGGTAATTTTCTACTCCAATCATCCTTTATTACTAGCCTTATTAGTATTTTTCCTTTTAATTTATTTTTAGATTTTAAACCCCTTCTTAGGCCTAAAATCCCTCCACTTGGCTTCTTTTCCCACAAAACCTTTGTGGTCAATTTTCTCCCAAACCCAATGCCCTAGGGTTGTGGGAGTACTCCCAAGCTACATAAATCAACAAGTCTTGGATATGTTGCTGCTATTGATGACTCATTACCTAGCTGTATACCTTTTGAGTGCAAGAAATTTTTATTTGTTGCAAGTGGAACTTGTTGGCCTTAAAACACTTGATTTACACTGTAGATACCAAAGTCCAAATACAAATTCAAATAGAAATATAAAATAGACTAGAAGCTCAATTAATATACGCCTTTAAATACACATGAGATAACTTAAAAGATAGAAAATAAAAAACTGCACACCATAAATTGTTGAGATTGCAACAAGATGATGGAGCTTATTGAAAAGAGTCGCCTTCACTAAGTGGGCCCGCAGGCTATTTTTGGCGCAAGTCTATTTTTAGACTATGTCTATTTTTAGACATATGGATCATGTCTATGGATTGCAGGTTGTTGTTTATGGATGATTGATCAAGTTGGGAAAAAATAGATGGACTTCTATTTTTGATGAAAGTGTGAGTGATCACAGTGTGAGTGATCAAAGTCTATTTTTAGACTGGCTGTCAAAAATAGAAAAGTCAAATATTATTATCTCACAATAATATTTGGACTATAAAATTAATCTTATTCTCTTGGAGCACTTCAGTTTGAGCTACAGAGGTGGCACATGCAGTTGTCAGAAGGAAATATGCTTTTCTTATGAGTCAGTTGAGTTGTTGCATGCATGACTTCAGTTAGAACTCAATCAGTTGAGTTTGGTGGAGTTGATTGTGGAGTTGATGGAGTTGTGTTCAGTTTAGCTTTGTTAAACTAGTTGTATTTAGTCTAACTGGAAAATAGACTAGAGATGAGTTGGGTGAATTAGTTATTAATTAATTCACAAGTTATTAACTCATAATACAACTAATGAATACATCAGTTAACTCAGTTGCATGTCAGTGCATGTTCAGTTCAACAGGGACAGGTGGTAGAGAATCAGATTGCTATCAGTTGTGACTATAGTTGTGCACCAGATCTTGCACAATCAAGGGATTGAGTATGCCAATGAGTTTGCTCACGTATTTTCCCACATTATAGCTTGTGCTCACGTCCAACAAAGTGTGAGTGACTATTTTGCAGGTGAAAAACGAGTTTGGTGAGCCATTCTCATCAGTTCTTGAGCAGGTATTGAGCAGTGGAGGCAGGCAAGCAGTGGAAGAGATTTGGAGATCAGATCTGAGCTGTATTGTGTGTAACAGAGGTGGAGATACTTGTGAGAAGTATTATGCTGTGTAATGTTACATGACTCAATCATTAATATACAGATAGTTGGGGTTTTTAGCGAGATGCTTTCCCTGGGATACATACTGTGTTAATGTGTGAATGCTCTTGATGTTTTATTGTTATTGATGCTGCTATATTGATGATCAACGTAGAGGAGCTTATGTATTGTGTATGTTTTCCGCAATAGTACATGATCAGGATAATATCCATTGAATATGTGTTAAATTATTCAAAATTTCTACATAAATTATACACAACTCATGGAGATTTTACCCCGGAAACCCTTAACCAGGAAAACCAACTAACCTTTGAGCCCATTGCACTTATATTCTAAACCAAATATCAAAGCCATATTACAATGAGCATTGACCTTAGTCCACACCTAATACCAATTCTCATATATCATTCAATCTCTATAGATTGTGATCATCATCATCTCCCATAAACCTTACATCATGCTCTATTTATAAACATAGAAAACCCTAATTCATAACTTCTTGAATCAGTATAGGTGCACGAATATCATTGACCAAGATATTGGAACCTTGTGATTGCTAACCATTTTCTAACCAATTTTAAATTTAGTCAATTTCCCTTTGACCATCAATCAACCGTCAGTCTCAGTCAATAATGCATGTATACCCAATCGTATTCCCTTCGAATGATCCAATTGGTTATTATCTTTTGTCCATTGTTCTAATTCCCATAGATTTCAACTAAAGTAACTACTCTTTAGCTTAATCATTGTCCTATCAACTCGACCATAAACTTGACTTCGACCATGCCATTGACTTTTTGTCCTAGTTGATTGTTCCTTAATAGACTTGTTTAGGTTCATTTCTACTCGCCGTACCCAACCAATCAATGGAATGACTGAACTCTAGTCCACTGAGATTACTTGAAAAGTGTACAAAACCTCAACATTATCTCACTTTTTTTCTTCTTTACACAAACTATTTATATACTTCCTTTTAATTAACGAAGGCACCCATGCATGACTCTTCTTATTGCCAAGAGAATTTATTAGAACTAATCATATTTGTTAGAATATCTACAACAATATTCACCTTGCTTATTTTTACCAGTAACACCTTCTTGCTTTCCACCATGTATTTAATGAAATGGTATTGTACATCATTGTGTTTTGTTCTTGAATGGTAAGATGGGTTCTTTTCCAGGAAGATTACACTTTTCAGTGTTCAATTTTATGTGACTTGAGTTGTTTGTTGATATCAGAAGATTCACATATATGAGTTTTATTATCGACGTTTTGGATCCACTATCTGGGTCCATTGTCAAGACATGAAAAAATTATATGAAGAGCATAGGAGAATATATAGTGGATAGGTATGTTCAGGAAATTTTAGGGATCACTAAGGGAAATGTGTGTGCGTGTGTGCGTAATAAGTTTATATAATAATTAATAAAACATAGAGAGATATATATTAAAAGTTGATGGAATTAATAGAATTAAAGAAATAATATTGAAATATGAAACCTAGATAATATATATATATATATATATATATATATATATATATATATATATATATATATATATATATATAGATATAGATATATAGATATGAGTATGGATTTCCTATCCTTAGTTTTTGTTGAGAAAACTTGATCTCTAAACATCGTCTCCGCAACCAAACAACTTCCTTACTTGCATGAATGACGATTATGTATTCAACCTCCATTGTTGTAATTTCATGACACACTATCGCTTACTCATCTAGCTAACAACTTCACTTAAAAACTTGAATAAATATCCACTAGTGGGCCTTCTTCTATCCATATTTCCAACCCATTTGACATTAACAAATCCTTGTACAATTGCTTCACTTCCATCCTCTAGTCTTCCATGGCATTAGATTCAATCATCACTTGTGCCATAAAAATACCATAATACTCCTTTGACTGTATAACAATCCTATTTTCAAGGTGTTGTCATGTATATGTTCAATACTCCCATTGCATAAGCAATATCTAGTCAAGTGAAAACCATTTCATACATCAAACTACATATAACACTTGCATAGGGAACATTGGTCATGTCCTCTCTTTCTCCATATGTCTTTGGAGAGTATTCAACATTTAGTCTTGTCCCAATGGGAATCAATACTTTCACTACTTTACAATCCTGCACGTTGAAACATTTCATAATTGTTTCAACATACTTTTTGGGATTTACCTGTAGTTTCCTAACTGTGCAGTCTCTATTGATGTCCATCCTAAGAATGAAATGTTCATTTTCGAGTTCTTTTATGTTGAATTTGGAATATAGCTATATCTTCAACTACCTAATTGCATCATGTTTCTTCCAACTAATACCATGTCATCAACACACAACACTACATATATGAAACACCTACCCTCCAAATTGAGATATACACAGTGATCATCTCAACATATCGCAAAAACCAATCCTTTGATCTATGTGCCAAACTCTTAGTACCACATCATGGGTGATTGTTTAATGCCATCAAGGGAGTTCTTAAGTTTATATATGAGCTTCCCCTTACCCTTTCCTTCAAACCCTCCAAGATTTTTCATGTAGGTTACTTCCTTCAAATAATAATGCATAAATATTGTCTTTATATCTAATTTATCTATCTCTAGACCAAATTGTAGCTAGAGACATTAGTACTATAATTTCTCAACAATGGAAAATATATCACCAAAATTGACTCCCTTAACTTGGGAATAATATTTTTCCAGCACTCAAGCCTCGTACTTCTCAATCTAACCTATTGTGTTCAATTTTTTCTTGAACACCTTTTGTAACCAAAAAGATTCCTTTTATCAGGTAATTTGACCAAATCCATGTCTCATTCTCATGTAAGGAATCCATTTCTTCATCCATGGATTCCAAACAAATTTAACCCTCTGTCAAGTTGATTTCCTCCTTAACTAACCTAGTTTCATCATCGATGACAATGAACACAAAAGTATACCAAAAATTGACTAGGGTATAGCTTTTAGGATATTTTCTTACTTGACCAAACCTCCTCAAAATCAATTTCTTTTTTCCACCTCATTGATTAACTCTATTGACTCATCTGAGTCACTTTCCTTTGACTTCAAGTTGAACACCAAATTTTGTTATCCTGGTCCCCTTTTGGTAATCTCTTTGGTACTATAAGTACACCTAACTTCTCTAAGGATCACATCTCAACTAGAAATTTCTTCCTTGTCACCAAATCCAACAATTTATAACCTTTCATTCCATCCTTATAGTCAATGAAAATATATTTGATTACCTTCTTATCCAGGTTCGTTCTCTTTTCTTTTGTAACATGGATAAATTCCTCATAGCCAAAAAATCTAAGATGTGTAAGTGATATATTTTTACCAACCATACTTCATATGGAGTTTTGTCAACCAAGATTGATGGTGGAGTCCTATTCAACAAGTAACACACATTGTTGACTACTTTTTCCTGAAACTCTTGTAGCAACCTTGCACTACTTAGAATCCTTCTTGCCTTGTCCATCAACATCACTTTCATTCTCTGAGTGACTCCATTCTACTAAGGAGTATATGGAGTATCCATTTGGCATATTATCCCATGTCATTTGTAGAATTTCTCAAACCCTTTTCCATAAATTCATCTTCATTGTCATTTATCAACACCTTTACCTTCTAATATTTCTATTTCTCCACAAGAGATTTGAACTCTTGAAATTTCTTAAAAACCTTTGAATTCTTCCTTAAGAAATACAACCATGTCATCATTAATTGATATATTTAGGCCTAAATATATCACTATGAATTAGCTCCAAAATTCATTTTCCCTTGTAGGTCCACATGGGAATCTAACAAGATTATGTTTCCCATAAATACAATGTTCATAAAAATCAACTTCTAGAGAGTTACCAAGTAAACCTTCTACCATACCTTTTCCTTCGATACCTCAAATTCCTTTCTTCAATGTTTCATCTTTTGATGTCACAACATGGTCTCATTTATTAGAAAAAAGGATAACCCATCAATTTTAGGGACAATTTCTCAATTGCAACCACTTAGGTAATTGTTCCCCAATATACTTATCAATGTCCCAAATTGAATTCCTCTCATCAATTCCATTAGACCATGAACCATCTTACATATATCCTTCTTGAGTATGGTATTCACACCTACATCACCCATTCAATTTATAAATATTATATTTCTTGCTAAACTAGAAATATGTAGTACACTAGGTAATGTTCTACTCCAAACATCCTTTAGTACTAATTGAACTCAACCTCAACCAACTATCCTAGTTTTTGAATCATCCCCCAAATAGACATCCCTCCATTATATTCTTCATATTTGCAGAACCACTCCCTATGGGGTGTCATATGATAAGATTCTCCTAAGTCAACGCATATGTACTTGTCGAAGCGAAATACAAATCCCTTGCTTTGTCCAAATAGGCTCTTCATTCAATTGATTGCTCGTAAAGAAATATTTAATTTATACTCTCTTTTTTAGTGCCCTGTTCTACCATCTTTCCAACATCTTCTAGTCAACTTAAAAGGAGGCATAGATATTCCTTTTCACTTAGATTTCCCTTTGGATAATTTTCATTTTCCTTTGTCAATTAGTTGGCCTCTTACCAAAAATGCATCTTTGGTCGATCCTTCCATGTTCCTTTGCCTCATCTCCTCCAAAAATAAAGATTCCACCACGTCATCAAGAGTCAATGTGGTTATATTACTCCTAATAACCACAACTAGAATATCCTATGGATTTAGTGAAAAACATAATAAAGTGATACTCTTTTCCTCTTCTTTAATGGAGATGTCCATAAAACTTAATAGTTGATTGATCACAATATTGAATACATGCAGGTGTTCCATGACTGAATGACCCTCTTTCATCCTCTGAAGATGGAGTTTCTTCTAAAGAAACAACTATTGAACAACAGTTATGATGGATACAATTTTCCCAACTTATCCTATAGTTTCTTAGTAGTGTTTTCCCCTGAGACATTCAACAACATTGAATCTATGGGACAAATTCAAATTGTACTCCTCACTTTCCTTTCAATTTTTTCCCAATTCTTTGTCAATATGCCAATCAAAGGTGTTCCCAAATGCATAATGGTCTATTGTTCTCAATATACAAGAAGATCCCCCATTTTAATATTCCAAAGCTCAAAACTCTAGCCATTAAAATTCTCAATCTAAATTCTTGCATTGTTTGACATACTTCTTTAATAGAAATTACGTCTTAAGAATCCCACTCGACTAAGATTATTTTAGATGTAACCAAGAATGTTTTTTTAATATATCTAGGTTCAAGATCCAAAAATTTTGATAGTAGAGGTGTCCCACTATAGAAAAAGTGAACTTTAATGCTAGATGTTGATCTTAAGTCAGTTGGTTTACGCTTTTGATACCAAAGTCCAAATACAGAGTCGGTTATGGCATGTAAACCATATTGGAGTCCCATTTAACATAAACTTTTAAATACACATGAGAGAAATTGAAAAATAGAAAATATATTTTTGTACACCATAAATATTTACACAACAAACAAATATTTTTCTCTAGGAACCCTTAACCAGGAAATCCAGCTAACCTTTGAGCTTCATCGTTCATATATCCTCAACTAAATATCAAAGCAAAATTACTATGAACATTGACCTTAGTTAACATCTAAGACTAGTGTGCTCATACATCATCTAATCTCTACCAATCATGATCATTCATCATCTCTCATTAAACTTACATCATGTTGTATTTATAGGCACAAAAAACCCTAATTTGTAACTTGTCAAATCTATGTAGGTAGTTGAATATTACTGGCCAAGATCTTGGGAATCTCAAGATTATTAACTATTTTCTTACTAGTTCCAAATGTAGTCAACTTCCCTTCAACCACTAGCCAACCATCAGTATCTGTGAACAATATATGTATGTCTGACTATGATCCCTTCAACTACTCCAATTGATTATCGACTTTTGTCAGTTGCTCAACTGCCCATTGATATCAACTAAGGTAACTTCTCTTCAACTTATCCATCATCCTATCAACTCAACCATCAAATTGATTTCAATTGTCCTGTTGACTTGCTATTCTAGTCTTTTTTTCCCAACTAGACTTCTTTAGCTTTATTCCTAGTCCTCTTATGTAACCAATCAATCAACCAGTTAAACTCTTATTGATTGAGATTGTTTGCAAATGATACAACACCTCAACATAATTCAAACTGAGTCGCTGGAAGAATGGGTCATTGTTGATAGTGTTGAAAAAATAATGTTATGCAACCAGCTCACAAAATAGAAGAAAAGATAGAGAAACGACTTCAAAATCAGTCTCTTCGAGGGGGAAACCTCATTTACATTACACAAATGAACAATTCTTGGATGCTACAAATGAAAAGACCTCATTTCTATATATAGGAGTCTAAGGGGTCACAATATAGTCAAGCTGACATAACAATAACATTGTAAGGGGACAAAAATAGCAATAGTGGGCTTCTATTGGGCACAATAATAACAATATGGGGACAACATGGGCACAACAATAACAATAAGGGGCTACAATGACAATAATAATAAGGGAATACACTAGTATTATAGGGGCCTAACATGCCCCCATCCTTCAGAAAAGTTCTCTCCTCAACACTTGAGTAGTTTTGGATGCTTCTGTATAAAATTATCATCCTCCCATGTGGACTCTTCAGTGGCTAAGTTCTTCCACTTTATGAGATACTCTGAAATTGATCAATTTCATAGCTGTTGAGTTCTTGTTTCTATAACTGCTTCAAGTTCCAATACGATTTTTCCTTCCTCGTCAAGTTCTGGAAATATTGTTTGAACTAAGAGCTTGTCACCTATAACCTTCTTTAAGCATGAAGCATGGAAAACTAGGTGCACTCGGGAAGTTGTACGAAGCTCCAATTTGTATGCCATAGTACCAATATTTTGAAACACCTTGTACAGACCATAATAATTTGGTGATAATTTATTACCCTTCTTAGCTTGCTTGAGGGACATTTGTAAGTCTACCAATACCACCATGGTGACACACTTTCCTTCAGACTTGGATAAACCTGTGATACAATCCATTGAAACATCCTCCCAATGTTGACTTGGAATGGATAAAGGTTGTAATAGACCTAGGATCTTAATTGTTTCAACTTTATTTTGCTGGCAAACCAAACATTCCGCCACAAACTTTTGAATATCATATTTAAGGTCATCTAGAAAAAAAATCCTTCCTAACCCTATGGTAAGTTTTTAAAAATACTGAGTGCCCTCCTAAGGGAGAGGTGTGAAATTCCATAAAAATCTTTTGTTTGAGTTGGGAATTCTTACAAAGGTATAAGCTATCTTTGTACCATAGCTAATCCTTTTTCTATCTAAGTGTATTAGATGTATTGGGGTCTTGTTGTAACTTTTGAATGAGTTCCCACACTTCTTCGTCATTCTTAAATTCATCCCTTGCTTCGTTTATCAATTCTGGTTGGATAATAGAAATGGCGCAAAGAAAAATTCTTACACATCCTCATCCTTTCTTGAGAGTGCATCTGCAACAACATTTTTCTTCCCATTTTTGTAGATGATTTCAAAGTCATAACCCAACATCTTTGTGACCCATTTTTGTTTCTCTTCTAAATATAATATTTGTTCTGAGAAGTATTTAAGACTATCATGATCTGTTTTTACCTTGAAGTGTCTTCCCATTAGGTAAGGTCACCATTTCTTAAGTGCATGTAGTATTGCCAACATTTCCTTCTCATAAATAGCTTTTTGTAAATACCTTCCTTTGATTGGATGACTATCGAAAGAAATGGGTCTTTCTTCTTGCATTAACATAACACCAATTCCATTTCCTGAGGCATCACATTCCAAAATAAAGGTTTTTGTGAAGTATGGTGTAGCTAAGACCGGTGTCTGGCACATTTCCTCTTTAAGATGTTCAAAGGCTTTCGTTGCTTCTGGAGTCCAAGAAAACGCGTCTTTCTTCAGTGATGTTGTTAAGGTGCTGATATTCTCCCATAATTCTTAACAAACTTGCAATAATACCCTGCTAACCCGAGAAATCATCGCAGATGCTTTATGGATGTAGGGATTTTCCATTCCTTAATGGCTTTAATTTTGCTAGGGTCTACCTTAACACCTTCATGAGATACAATATGACCCAAATATTCCACCTCTTATGCTCCAAAGAAACATTTGTAGGTTTTTGCATATAGATGTTTCTCCTCGAATAGTTTGAGCACTCTATCAACATGTTGAACATGATCCTTCCAAGACCTGTTGTAGATTAGTATATCATCAAAAAATACTGACACAAATTTTCTAAGGAAGGGTTTGAAAATGGAATTCATTAAACCTTGAAATGTAGAAGGTGCATTGGTAAGGCCAAAAGGCATGATCAAAAATTCATAATGACCCTCATGGGTTCTAAATGTTGTTTTCGGAATGTCTTCAGTCTTCATTATGATTTGATGATATCCTAAACGAAGGTCCAACTTGGTGAAGTAAATTGCTTTGTGCAATTCATCCAATAATTCATCAATGACAGGAATTGGAAATTGATCTTTAATAGTGAGCTTGTTGATCTCCCTATAATCTGGACACATGAGCCATGATCCATCCTTCTTGTGCACCAATACTACTGGAGCAGAGAAAGAACTTTGACTAGGTTCAATTGTACCAGCCTCCAGCATTTCCGCAACCATACGTTCAATTTCACTCTTTTGGGCATAGGGATATCTGTAAGGCTTGATGTTTGTGAGAACACTTCCTGGAATCAAATGAATAGCATGATCATGATCACGAATAGGTGGGAGGCCTTTGGGAGTCTCAAATACCTTGGAATGATTGTCCAAGACTTTTTGGAGATCTATAGAAATAAATTATTTCGACATGGGAACCTCTAGCGAACATAATTGTGCAATTACTCCATGTTGTTATTTCATTAGAAGATTTTTCATGCTGTTAGCGCTGATTATATTTCCCAGTTTCCCTGCGATACCCCTTAATTCAACTTCCTTTCCTTCCGAAAATAAATTCAAGAAAAGTTCTTGAAAATTAAAAGCTATCGTACCCAAATATTGTAGCCATTGGACTCCTAGTACAACATCAGCACCACCCATTGGAATTGAAAGCATTGGACTATTCAACACATATTCTCCCATGGATAGCTTGATATTATGGCACTTTCCAGAGCAATTTATAGTTCTTCCATTTACAACCATCACTTGACACTCTAGTGCTGGATAAAGGAAGTAATTTAATTCATTCTCTATCTTACAATGAATAAAATTATGGTTACTGCTTGAATCAATCAACAATATTACCTTTTTCTTCTTGATATGTCCTTCTATATTTATAGTTTAAGGAGTAGTTATTCCGGCCAATGCATTACAAGATATGGTGGGATTCATTTCTTCTTTCTCTAGGCTTTATTCCTGGTGTGTATCCTCTTCTTTTGATGTTTCTTGTTCCTTTTCTTCTTCCTCTTCATAATCTATGTAAAATAATTTCTTCTCAGTACACTTATGACCTTTAGTGTATTTTCTATCACAATTGTAGAAAATCCCTTTTTCTCATTTCTCTTCCAATTGTTGTGGTGTCAACCTTGTAGGTTGTGGAAGGCTAGGGGCAACAACACTTCCATCTTTATGTTGTGATTGGTAGGCTTCCTTTTTGCCATAATTTTGCTTTCAATTTTTCTTGCCAACCTTAATGCCTTCTCAAATTAATCAGGTTCCCAAATGTGAACCTCATGTTGGATGTTATCCTTTAATGTCCCTATGAACACATCAATCCTATGCTCCTTTGGAATATCTTTTACCCTTATATTCAATTTTTGGAAGTCTTAAATGTGCTCCACCATTGAACCTTTTTGTTTGAGATTTATCAGCTGGCTAAAATAGGTGTTTTTTTTTGTATCCTCATAGTGTGCAATCATTTCTTCCGTAAAAATTTCCCAAGTGAAAAAAAAAAAAAAAAAACTGCGAGAGAAAAGCCATCGATACCATACAAACTGATTAGGTTCCAAATATAAAGTTGCAATGCGTACCTTTTGTGTGTTTTGCACATTATGGATATCGAAATATTGCTCCATCTGTAGTATTCGGGATCCTTGCCATCAAAATTACTCATATCTATCTTTGGAAAATTGTGGGTCTTCAATACAACATTAGAGTCTACGAAATCATGATTAACATTTCTTTTGTTATCATCATGAGTTTCCTTTACTACCCTTTCGCCATTAGTAATGATTTCTTGTAGCAATGTTGTCAAATGTATCTTCAAATCTTCCAGGTTGCCTTTAACTTTTGCTTCTATACCATCCATCTTAGCTTCAAAATCTGCCTCTTTGAGGGGGAAACCTCCTTTACATTACACAAATGAACAATTATTGTATGCTACAAATGACAAGACCTCCTTTCTATATATAGGAGTCTAAGGGGTCACAATATAGTCAAGTCGACATAACAATAATAATGTAAGGGAAAACCAATAACAAAATTGGGATTCTATGGGGCACAATAATAACAATATGGGAACAACATGGGCACAACAATAACAATAAGGGGCTACAATGACAATAATAATAAGGTAGTACACTAGTATTATAGGGGCCTAACAAATAATGACACGGTTAATAATGTCATTGCAAATTACGATATTGATGCACCAATATTTGAGTCTTCAAAACCAAAATGTTAACCATATCAACACCCTCATAAGGATCAAAGGAATTTCCCTCAGAATCCAAAAAATCATAATTATGAATTAGCTTTTTAAAAAGAAAAATTGAAAGATTGAATTGTGGACCAATGTCGACTATCAATATCAATTGTGCTTGGATTAATGGATGGCTGTAGCATCATATAAATAGGTATTTTCAAACTTCTTGTTGATGTGTATCATTGGTTGTATAGTTGTGTAATGTTCTGCTCGCTTCCTAATTAAATGTTTAGGATCTAACAAGAATGACAATGGACTAGAATGCTCAGTTGGAAGTTTTTATTGTGTTTTTTTAATCCATTGAGCTTTGATTTGTGTTTTTTGTAACGTAACTCATACTATCCCTTAGCCCAACTAACAATAGATGGAGACAACTAATGGACGAACCTAACCTCCAAGCTGGTCCAATCATGGCGATGGGGTGAAAAATTTTCAACCTTCTTCTACTCTCTCAAAACTTAAAAGGGCTAACATTTTTGCATTCATCTTGTCGAGACCATTCTAACCATATAAAAAATTTCTCCAATCCCAACTTCGAATCAAAATATATGCCCATCCAAAGATTAGCCATTCATTTCATGTCACATCATCAACTTGCCAGGTGGCGCCTACATGATCCCCACGTGGTTATGCCAGTAAGCCTCCTCACCGCGATAAGATAGTGTTACAATAGTAGCTAACCCATTCATACTGGTCACGTAATAACTCCACTCTACAATGTGCATAACCCAATCCATAACATATGTGCACCATAAGTGAGGTATTATGAGTGTGGGCCCCCTCGAGGACAACACCACCTAGGAAATACCCTTCTCAGAAGTAACTCTTGCAGCCCCTCAATGCTCCCTCTAGGGATGACCCTCTTGGGATTCTATGGAACCCTATCAGTCCCTTCTCCACCATGTCCTAACATTATTTGATGTGGTAGCACTCACATGGGTCCACTCCTTCCACGACATCGCAAAGTTTTAATGTCAAACTTTTCTCACGTAGTCCCTCACTGTTCCTTCCGGGGACAAAGCACTAGGAAACATGGATTCCTAGTGATCTATCCTCCACATGTCCCAATGCCACTGGTTACCATAGCAAGCTCAGCCTCCACCACTTCCTCCTCACCCCACAAATTTAATCCTGAGAGTTTCTTCCCAAGGCTCCCTCATAAGGTTCTAGGGTGCCTCTTTTGAAGCTACTGAGGTTATATGGAAATGGCTTAGTCTCCACCTTAAGCTGTAGGTAAACATGTTCACATCACATGACATTTTTCCCCACGAAATGGGCCCCACACACTCATGTTACTGCAAGACATAAATCCCAGGAGTTCTACCATGTCCTCGATTTGAAATCCCTGAGGTATGGGGTTTTGGGTGATGCCATATGTCTTCACGCCCTCCACATGGCCTGGGTCCCACATAAGTATTGAACCCCTGCAATTTTATTTCTTTCATGCTATATGTGATTCAAGGATTTTCCCACTTTGCATGCCAACACTTAACATCTGACCCCACCCGCCACTTTGTCCCGACATTTTGACCTCGACAGGAATTTCCTAGTGTCCCATTGAATTCTTCGGTGTGTCAAACCACCAAGGCACGTGGACGACTATTCAGCGCTCCACTCAAATCGACAATCCAGATACCTTTTTCCTACGTGCTAGGTTATAACACTTGAAGGCATGGTTGTATCAAGGATTAATTCCTTTCCTCCAAAATTCTAAGGGATTACCACCCTGCACAAATACATGGGCTTACACCATTTTTCTTTACACAACTCTTTAGATTTATCCCTCCTAAGCTTGATCTCATTTCAAACCCCACTTCCCTATGACATTTATATGGAGTACCTGCGGTGATTATGCCTTCACCAACCTCCCGCTATCTCTTCAAAGCTTCCCAAGGCCTCGATGCAGTCTACGAATACATAGATATTTAGACCTATACTCATGTATCAAGAAAAATATCCTTCATGATATTATAATAAAATATTGGCCTAATATCCAAGTCATTTTAGTGTACCCATCCATTAAATTAATAGAGATATGTCTATCTCTTGTATACATAGCCATATAGACCAATTTAAGGAATCATGATGAGCATGGGAGTAACCCACTCCTAAACATTAACATAAGAAATTATTGACTCCACTGCTAGAAAATAATAATGATACAAAGAGAATGAACAAACACTAATATATCATGCTTTGGGGATCAAACGTCCCTCACTATTCACACGGTATTTAGCATCAGTTATTCACAGAGGAATTAACATTTCTCACTAGTATCATAGGCATTAAACTAGCACATTACCCATGCAAAAACATTAGCTTCCTTGTTTTAGAGGTTAGAAACTAAACTTGCTACCATTATTTATAATAGAGTATTATCATTGCAAAGAGTCGACCATCTCCTTGATAATTGTGCACTTACAAGATTCACGCATTCCTTGCATATGAGTCATTTAAACTAGGATTATGCCCATTTATTTTCATTATGGCCCCTTAGACAAATTTTAAACTCTTAATAGCTCATCAAGATATATGCCTCTCAGCCAATTATAAAGAGAAAATAAGCCCATGGGTACATACAAGAACCTTTTTATTGCTTAGGACATATACAGGAATTCCCCATTCTTTAAGCAAGCAAAAATCAGATTTCATATTATATCATAGGTATTGAACCAACACATTGAATCCATATCAATATAAGCCTTAGGCCAACGCAATAACTTAAACCATTCCACATCCATCCCTGGAAGACAACAATGTTCATTCAGATAGGAATACCTCATCCCTCAACATTATAAGTCATGTTAAAGCAATGCATTAAACAATCATAAAGCATTCATACATGAGAGTCATAAGTAGGCACTTTTTTTTTGCTTAAGCAAGAGATGGTCCTTCTATTAACTTAGGTAAAAAAATATTTTACACATGTTACAACAAGTGCCCAAAGGCACAAACTCCCACAAAGGGGAGTGAAAAAACCCGATGTGCCCAACAAAATCTTCCAAAAATTAGACAGAGACAGGGCCTAGACTGCCCTGGAACCAAGAAAGGGCCAGTGGAACTGAGATCAGCTCCCTAAAACCGACCAAAGAACAGACTTAAAACAAACCAACAGTTAAGAAACAACCCATGCAGGGGCAAAGTCACCAATAAACCCTAAATTTGCCCGATCAACGCTGACCGTTGATCTTCTTTTCCTGATCCGACGGCTAGAGTCCATATCGCGCGGCCTAAAAAGCTCACTGAATACCTCGCGATGAATGCGGTTTTCTTTTTCGGTCCTCTGCCACGTGTTGCTTCCTAAACAGAATCGCTGGCTTTTCCTTAAAATCGTATTTGGTTTGGAAGGTGCCCGATGAAGGTGGGAAACCATTAGTGGTTTTATCTTTCCAGCCCCACCAACATGCACACCAAAAGGTGGCCATTGATTCTCCCTCTCCAGATTCGACGACCACAGATCAAATCAGACCACACCTTGCACACTAAAAACTTTAAATTTGCAAGATCAATGCTGATCGTTGATCTATTCCTTTTGATCCAGTGGCTAGAGTCCATATCATGCGGCTTAACAAGCCCATTGAATACCGCGCGGTGAAGGTGGTTTGCTTTATCGGTCCTCCGCCATGTGTTGATTCCTGAGTGGAATAGTTGGTTTTTCTTTAAAACCTTCTTTGGTTTTGAAGGCTCCCGATGAAGGTGGTAAACCATTAGTGGTTTTATTCTACCAGCCCCACCAACCTGCACACCAAAAGGTGGTCGTTGATCTACCCTCTCCAGATCTGACGACCACAGACCAAAACGGACCCCACAACTGCTCACGAAAAACCCAGTGATGAAGGTGGTAATCCCTGTCCAACCATCTCCACGCGTCGTCTTCTAAATGGTATCGCTTATCTTCCAAGATAACTTCTCTCAGGTCAGAGGTTCCAGGCAGTTTTGACCCCAACGATTTCTTCCATTGACGTCTTCATCTTTCGTGGAAACATTCCTCTTGTGAACAGTTATCTTATGTCTCGATAACCTATTGTGCATCTCTGCTGATAGGCCGTCTAAAGTGAACTTATCCATCATTTTCCTGGAGTAAAATTCTGTCACTTGATTTTTCCTGATACTACTGTTAGTCACTGAGGGCCCTGGATGAGCATCCCTTTTTCAACCTTTCATCCGTTATCTCCTCCCACCAGCAGCACGAGTCAATATGCTTGTTTTGGACCCCCTCATTGGCAAGCCAGTCCGCAACTTTGTTGGCTTCCCTGCGAAAATGCACCAACCTAAGGGTTCTCAGCATTCTTAGGTGTGCTTGGACTCTTTGGTAGACTTTCAGAAGCCGCCAGTGTTCTGAGATTTTCTCTGGAGCAGGGCCAGCATTTATCCTCTTCACTAAGTTAATGACTAATTCCAAGTCAGCCTCAATGATGACATTGTGAATGTTGTATTTGAGTAGTATTTCTAGGCATGATTCCATTGCCATGAGCTGAGCCATATTGTTGGTTTCCCTTCCAAGATAGTTGTGGAAGATTACTTGTATGTTTCCTTCCTCATCCCTCAAGACCCCTCCATATCCTGCTTCTCCCAGATTCCCTTTTGAGGTCCCATCTATGCTAAATTTTAAAAATCCATGTGAAGGGGGTTGCCAAGAAGACTTTTCAGCTGAGGTATTTTTTTTTATTTACATAGAACCCTGAGGGGGATGAACCTTGAGCTCTAAATTCTCCAATATTTTGGCCTCTCTTTGTCCAATGGGTTTGCCAATAGCTTCACCTCCCAGGATATGAACATTCTCTTTGAATTTGTTAAGGATTAGCTTAAGGATGCTGCTCACTGAACTCGCTTTCCCCTTGAAAATCATATTATTGCGCTCCTTCCAGACATTCCAGATTATGAATCCTGGGGTCAGCGTCCAGGCGGAGTTAATGGTCTCATTCTCTTAAAAAAAATTCCTCCAATTCTTTAAAGTAGTAATGATGTCATTTACATTTATGTATGTCTGCTCGAAGACTTCTCCAACCCAATTCCAAATTACTATACTGAAAGTGCATCTATTCAGGAGATGATTTGTAGTTTCTTCCTGTTGTCTACATAAGTGGCATCTTGAGGGGCCAACAAAGCCTCTTTTTCTTAGGTTATGCCATGTCAGAATCTTGCCCTGTTGAACAAGCCACTTGAATACTTTGACTTTCATCCAATGAGGATTCTCCTAGATTTCTTTCCACGTCTTATCAATGTTTGGAAGATTAAGCCTGAATCTATCCTTTTGGCTTCCTTAAGGTTGAAGAGACCTGCCTTGTTCTTTCCCCATCTTAGTTGATCGTTCAAGTTGGATTTTAAGATTTGTCTCCTGTCTAAAAGACCTTTAAGGGCTATAGCTTGAGTATGCAGCATGCCCATTCCACTGTAATCTGGAAGTTTCCATTTTCTCCATTTCCCATTGTTCCTTGATTGGTCCCAATAGTCACTTACCCACCTTAATCCTTTTTTGATGGTATTGGTGTGAATTTCTACTAATTCTTCACTTCGGAGGTTGTCCTCCTACTACCATTTATCCTCCCAGAACCAAGCCAGGTTTCCATTTCTGATCTCCCAGAAACTGTGATTTTAGACTAGGGCCCTGTTCTCCCATGCCCTATTCCAAATTGCAGAACCTTTTAGTTGTCTTGTCATTCTGATTAGATTCTTCTCCTGCCATTCCCTAGCGTATTTTTTCTTCCAAAGTTTTGCCCAGGAGGCTTGTATTTCTTTTAGCCATCTCCACCAGATTTTGGCACCAAGAACTCTGTTAAGAATTCCTGGGTCATGAAGACCCAAGCCACCATGGGACTTAGGTTTTCATACTCTGTCCCATGCCACAAGGGCCCATTTCTTCTTTTCTTCACCTTTCCCCCAGAGAAAGTCTCTCTGAATGTTTCTTATATTGGTAATTACACCAGTTGGTGTTGGAATGGCAGATAGCATATAGATAGGGATACTTTGGAGGATAGCCTTAGTGAGAATCAGTCTCCCTGCTAGATTTAGTGCTCTATTTGTCCATTTGATAATCTTATCTTCTAGCTTATTAAGAAGAGGCTCCCAGATATCATTGTGTAGCGGTTTGTCAGTGGGAGGAACTCCCAGGTACTTCGCAGGCAATGCCTCCCTTTGAAAACCCAAAATTCTGGAAAGATTTCTTTGTATTGAAATATCAGTATTGAAAAAGAAAATGTTTGATTTAGTAAGACTTACCTTTGTGCCTACTACCCTAGCAAACTCACTCAGAATCTGTTTGAATGCTTTGGCTTCCTTGACAGTGGGTGTGCCTTGAAGCATAGTATCATCCACAAATTGTTGATGTGTCACCATGTCCCCACCTTGAGTGAGTCTCAGACCCTGAATTCTCCCTTCCTCCTTAGCAGCTCTGATTTCTCTCCCTAACCCTTCCATCATTAGAATGAAAAGGAAAGGAGAAAGAGGATCTCCTTGCCTAAGACCTCTAGAGGGCTTGAAGGTTTTGGAAAGAGAACTATTGAGAAGAATTGAACAGCTGGTGGTGGTAACTAGTGTCATAACCCATTTAATCCAATTGTAATCAAATCCATAGGCTTTTAATATTGCTCTTATGTACGACCAGCTAAGTTTGTCATAGGCCTTAGCTATGTCCAGCTGCATTATCATTCCTACCTTTTTGGTGGTAATGAGCGAATGAACCATTTCATATGCTTGAATTATATTATCTAGAATTTGTCTTCCTTCCACATAGCCTGTTTGCTCCTCTAACACAAGGGTTGGGAGGAGTAGTTTGAGATGGTTGGCAATGACTTTGGATATAATTTTGTATATCACATTGCATAATTCTATAGGTCTAAATCTGTCTGGAGAGGTGGTCATTTCCTGTTTGGGGATTAAGGCTATGAAAGATTCACTAAGCGCCTTTAAGACTATCTTAAATCTTCAAGAGTCTTCCACTATCTCCAGGATGTCCTGTTTCACTATCCTCCAACAAGCTTTGAAAATGTCCACACTAAAGCCATCTAGGCCTAGTGGTCTCCCATTTTGCATATCTTTCACAACTTCCTCAACTTCTTCCTCTGTTACTGGTCTGTTGAGATTGTAATTATCTTCTCTGGTAACCAATTTAGGAATGTATTGAGTAAATCTTTTCATAAACTGGTATCTATCTTCTGAGGTTTCCTCAGCAATTTTCTGAAAATTCTAGAGTAGAACCTTCTCCATCTCTTCATGATTATTTCTCTCTATTCCATGCTGATCTATAAGTTTCACAATTCTATTGTTGTTTCTATGAGTTGTGGTGGATCTGTGAAAGAGTTTGGTGTTTCTCTCCCCTTCTTTAATCTCTCCCCTTCTTTAATCCATGGTATTCTAGATTTCTAGCTCCATAATATTTCCTCTTGAAGACATTTTTTGTCCCACTCCTGTTGGAGTGACTCTGCCATCTCTTTCCTTTCATCTGTATAGCCTTCTGTGATAAGAATTTGGTTTATTTCCTTTAGTTTCTTTTCCACATCTCCTTTAGCTTTGAAGATGTTACCAAATTCCTTCTTATTCCACTCTTTGAGTCTGCCTTTAATGTGTTTGAGCTTGTTGTGTAGAAGGAACATCTTTGTACCTTGAAGGTGAAGCTCTTCCTTCCACCATTTTTCAATGTTTGTGAGCAAATCTGAGTTTGTGAGGCAAGCGTTCTCAAACCTGAAGGGGGTGTTCCTTGGTTTACCGAAAAGAGAAGCTTTCAATTGGATAGGCCAATGATTTGAACCCCCAAAAGGTAGTATGAGTGTATTAATGTTGCTTCCCCTAAGGAGAAGTTCCTCTAAAACAATAAATTTGTCAAATTTTGAGGCTACTTGGGTAGGGCCCCCTCTTTTGTTATTCCAAGTAAAGATTCCATTGCTCTTTTCCATATCAACCAATTTCATATTGGTGATGAAGTTTTGGAAGGCAACTGAGTCTCTACCGAGTGTTCTAGTTCCTCCTTTCTTCTCCATGAGTGATTTTGTTATATTAAAATCACCTCCAAGAATCCAGGGTAGAGCTGGGTATCTCTTCTTCATATCCTCCAGTGTTGTGAGGAGTCGTAGTTTGTCCTCCATTGGCTGCAGACCATAGACACTAGTGATCATGTAACATTGTCTGTCTCCCACCGGTTGGAAAATTAGACAAAGGTGATGTCTGGATGCCTCCTGATGAGCCCCAATTTTTGGTACAATTTGGGCTCATTTGGCCTACTTGCTTTGCTCAAACCATTCATCTTTTACTGCTTATGCATTCATTTCTTGGTTTATTCGTGTTTTTTGTAGGAAGAAGGGTAGGCATTCTATCTACGTGACTAATACATGATGATTTCAGGTTTTTGGCATTAAAAGGGAGCAAAGACCACGAAAAAGGAGACAAGGAGACAGTAAGGTGGCACTGCTGGTTTTTAGGAGAGGATGTCCACAGTCTTGGGGACCTTCCTCGTGATTCCCACCATAGCTCTGAGCTCCAACCAATCTCCCCACCGAGCTTAGAGGTAGCCAACCGTTCTACAGGAACAGCAGTTACAACTGTTCTACAGGATCAGCAGTTTAACCTTCAGTTGGACAGCCGAGCTCCACAAATCAAGGAAACCAGTTGGATTATCATTTTGCATAAATACTGAGGCCGTAGCCTTTGATAGGAGCTTTTTGAACTTTTGCATTACTATTGTAATTTCGAAGTACGAGCTACAGCTCGGTGTTGGTTCTTTTTGTAAGCCAGTTTTGGCATGACATCAGATTTTTGGTTATGAATAAAGGCAGGCAGATTTTGATCTCATTCTGAGTTTCTAAGGGAGCTATAGCTCTCAGGTTAGGGCCCAACCTGAGAGCAATAGACCTCCTCTGTGTTGTAATGTTATTTGCCTTTCGTTCCAGCACTTTGTTTCTTTTCTTTGACATGCAATTCAAATTTACAGTCTGCTGATTTAGTTTTCGTGTGATTGAGTAGGATTAGCTTATGGTTACTTTGCTTTTAGTTACTTAGATTCGATAGGAGGTTTGTAATACACAGGAGCTCCAAGAAAAAGGTTGTTAGAGATCACTGCCATCTCTGCTTAGGGATTGGGGTGCAGTCCATATCAACCACCAAAAAGAAACGCAGTTCTTTTCACGTCCATGCAAGCTGCAACAGTTACTTTAGTCGTAGATCCATCCATGCACCTTGGTCTTGATCATTACTTCTTCATTCCACTTCCATGCACGAGTTTCTTTCACAAATTGCACTGCTGTTCATTGGTTCAAAATAGCACAGTTAACATAGGTTAAAGAGTTCTCGTTTTTGGTGACATTCATAGACATTTTGTTTCATCTACACTGCTCCAAACCATTCCATTACCTTCCTCTTCTTGTCAACCACACCTAAAGCCACTCAACCGACCTCTGTTCAGCTCGTTTACCTTCCAGCTCTTCCATTACTCACGTAGCTCCATTTACTTAACCTTTCGTTGATCCCATCCTTCCAGCCATCAACCCACTGCATGCACTCTTTCTCCATCTGACTTCTCTACTCCTGAGCCATCACCAGTTCCATCTCCATCTCATCTATCCTCCCATACCACTCCATCACTTCACCATCTCCCAAAACTCCCACGGTCGAACATCCTGTAGAATTTCACAGACTTCCTGTAGAACCCTTGAGTTTCCTGTAGGATCCCCTGCAGACTTCCTGTAGAAGCCTGCAAACTCAGTTGCTGAGCATCCGAACATGGTAGACTTCTGTGGACTGATGCTAGAGATCCTCTAGGGCCTCTCCTAGCCCCCTGACCTTGCCCATGCTTTCCTTCCATTCGAACCGCTCCTGCACAGTCAAACCCTAATCAAAAGCATCATCACAATAAATCCAACCACTTAATGAAAAAATAAAAAAACATGTCTTTTCAGATGCAAGTAGCTTAGATGCATATATTTCAGCTCACTGCAAGTAATGGCATCATTGGTAGAAGTTTCATTCACAATTTTGCATTGTAAGGGCCTAGCTAGTCAAATTAGGGTTTACTAGGGTTTTCATGCTTTGTTGGCTTTCAGTTTCTTTCTGCAAATAGATTAGCCTCCTTTGAGTTAGCTTTCATCCATCACTCATAAAGCTTCTTCTGAGAGCATATAGAAGTTGGCTTGAGCCCTAGCGGACTTGTGCCAGCTGACCAAGTGACAGCTGCGACAAGAGCTAGTACTTGTGCATACAGCACCGTCGATTCCAAGTTTGTATGAACTACCGGGTTGATAAAATTAGAGATAGGAAGCTCCAGGAGTTGTAGCATTATTGCTACAATACTGGAGCCCACCACCTTTTTGGCGTCGTTGCCGGGGAAGCGTCAGAGTATTAGTAATTGTTGCTTTTCTTCTATTTTCTTACTCTTGCCTTCTGCTAAGTAGTTTATTTCATTTCCATTCTGCAAAAGTAGCATAGACATTTCCTGCTTTCATAGATTAGCATTTCCTGCTTTCATAGATTAGCCTTTCATTTCTGCAAGCGTAGACTAGTGTTTCATTTCTGCAATTTCATTTGAGCAGAGTAGATTAGTTCTTTCCTGCTTCCAGTTTAATTCTGCATCTTTCATAGTTAGTTGTAGATCAATCTGTTTCAGTTTTGCAGGTACCAAAGGGAAAAAAAGCAAAAACAATCAAAAGAAAAAGAAAGTCTTTTCCATTTCATGCCTCGTAGGAACCGAGATAGATCAAGCAAATTCCTACCAAACACCCCCACCACATCACTGAGTCACCCTTCTCTCTTCTTTGGTGACAGTGACCCAGAAGAACCTATAGGTGAACATCCCGAGATATACAAAGATCCTATAGTAGAAGAAGAGTTAGAGACCACTCCATCTGAAGCTATGGCTGACAATAGAAGAGAAGATGAGAGAATAGAAGGTGCCTTCCCCATCCGAGAGACCAATGGAGAAATGAAAATGAAGAACATTAGCCCCTCCGCCTTACCTCACTTCCATGGACTGACTACTGAAGATCTTGATACCTTCCTGTTTGAGTTTGATGTCCTTTGTAGAACCTATGACTATACTGAAGATGAGCAAAAGCTGAAACTTTTCCCTTCCACTCTTAAGGATGCAGCATTACGCTGGTTCATGGGCTTACCTGGGAAGAGTATCACCACTTGGGCTCAGATGCAGCAAGCTTTCAATACCAAGTACCGGGATTACTATAGGTCTAAGGAAACCAAGGGAGAAATCTTTCGGATGACCATGGGAAATGATGAGTCCTTAGAGGATTATGAGGAGAGGTTCCAACTAAGCTATAAGCGGGCCAGGTGCACACTTGACCCTGAATCCCTCAAGTTGGTCCTGCTCCGAGGAGTCCCTGAAGACCTCTTAGATACCCTTCACATGTTAGCTGGGGGGGACATTTACCAACTGCCTTATGAGGACATCAAGACTGTGTTTAGAAACCACTCCAGGGCAGCTAGGAAACGAGGTAGGGGAAACCTCCTCTCAACTAGTGTCCCTTTCTCCAAACATGAGCTTGCAAATCAATTAGAAGATCTCAAGAGTGAGGTGAGACAGACCATTGCCATGCAGCTGGACACATTCAGAATCCAGCAGAAGAAAGAAGAAGCTGAGAGAGCCTTGGCTGTCTTCTGCCCTAGGTGCACAAGAAGACACCCTAAGAACGAATGCCCATTGCATTCGGTTGAAGTGTGTTTCGTTTGGAGGGAGGACCATCCCACAAATCAGTGTCCAACCTTACCTGGGTTTAAAGCCATGTACCAAGGGACAAAAGCTCCCACCGAACCTCTCTATTACCTCAACCAAAGGAGGCCACAAGGATCTAGACCTTATCAGCAGGGGATGCAAGGGGCACCTCAAGCTTATTACAGCCCCAACCAATCGACTCCTATGCCTTCCTGGGGTCCCCCTTCTCATCCTTCATGGTCCATGCCTCCTCCATGGTCTTATCCACCTCAGTACCCCACTCAACCTACTTCTCATTCATATCATTCACAGGCCCAGCCACAGCCTCAATGGAATGCACCTCAATCGGGGTGGAGGCCCCAGTACAACACTCCTCCCGCCATCTTGCCTCCACCACCAGTTCAACCTCAGCCATTACCTCCTGCTCCTCCAAGGCAACCTCAAATGCCTGCTCAACCGAACCCGAACCCCAACAATAGACAGGCCCAGCAGGTATAAACTGGGGAAACCTCATGCCCTACCTATGCTGTGGAGATCCAGGAGATCAATCTTCGATCTGGAAAGACTCTACCAGATCGCCAACCTCCTCCCCCAGAGGATGAGGAAGATAAACAGGAAAGTGAACCAAAGGCTATTCCACCCCTTCCTGAGAGACTAACAGCCACCACACAACCCAACCCAGAGGAGGATGAGCTTCTGGGTGAGCTCAAGCAGTTGTGTGTAAAAATACCACTTCTCCAAGCCATCAAGGATGTGCCAATATACAACAAATTGGTTAAGGAAAAGTGCTTCAAACACCCAGGCAGGTGGAAGAAAGACGCTTCAACCATTAATGTCATAGGACAGCTGTCTGACCTGATGCTAGGACAAGTCATCTGCCCAAAGTACCTAGATCCTGGAAGTCCTGTAGTAGATGTCCACATCAATGGCACCATCATACCTCACACCTTGATTGATCTGGGGGCTGCCATTAATGTGCTGACCAGGGATACCATGCTCAAACTCAATCTTCAGGGTTCCTTGAGGAAGACCTCGACAGTACTGCAATTAGCAGATCGCTCCACCGTGACTCCCGAAGGGATTGTGGAGGATGTCTTGGTCTCTATTGACTCTTGGGAATACCCTGCAGACTTCCTGGTTCTGCAACCAAAGGCAAAGCTTACTAGGTATCCTCTCATTTTGGGAAGGCCTTGGTTAGCTACTACAGATGCTTACATAAGCTGTCGTGCAGGAAACATGACCATCAAAAATGGTCCCATGTCCAAGCAGCTAGTCCTATACCCTCCTGCCCAACCCTCCTTAGAGCATGACCTACCTCTCTGGTTGGAAGAAGGAGAGGAAGACGAGGTGTACTCAGCACCTCTGTGCACCTTAGAGACCACTAGAAGAGACCCCCCAACCGAGGATGACTTGATCGAGACCTTGATCCAGAATCCACCTTCCAGTGCACTACCCTTAGAGAAATTGGTGGAGGATGCCCAAGCTAGCACCTTAGTGGATCTTTGTACAACCAACCCTGTTACTCCCAGAGTCAAGAATGTGGAGTTCGGCCCTGAGAAAGCATTGAAGATCAGCTCCTCCCTATCTCCTTCCTAGGAAAAGGAGCTGTGTAGTCTGTTGGCCAACCACCTAGATGCTTTTGCTTGGAGCTATAAGGAAATGAAAGGAGTCCATCCTTCGGTCTGTACCCATCATAAATACATCAAAGAGGATTGTAAACTGGTTAGGCAACCCCAGAGGAGAATGAATCCAGCTCTTAAGGACATTGTCAAGGAAGAATTGCAAAAACTGTTGGATGCAGGATTCATCTACCCCATCTCAGATAGTGAATGGGTGTCCCCTCTAGTGTTGGTTCCCAAGAAAAATGGGAAATGGAGAATCTGTGTGGACTACCGAGAACTGAACAAAACTACCAAGAAAGACCATTTCCCTCTACCTTTCATAGATCAAGTGTTGGATGGACTGGCAGGAAAGAAGTTCTTCTCTTTCCTGGATGGGTTTAGCGGGTACAACCAAATCCAAATCAGCCCGGAAGACCAAGATAAGACCACCTTCACTTGTCCTTGGGGTACCTTTGCCTACCGAGTCCTTCCCTTTGGGCTATGCAATGCTCCTGCTACCTTCCAGAGAGCTGTCTTGAGCATCTTCTCGGAGCTGGTCCATGATGCAGTGGAAATCTATATGGATGACTTTACTCCTTATGGGGCCAACTTCCAGGAAGCATTGTCCAATCTGGGAAAAGTCCTAACCAAATGCATCGAGATGAACTTGTCCCTTAGTCCTAAAAAATGTGAATTCTTAATGACTGAAGGGACCGTGCTAGGCCATACCATTTCTTGCCAAGGGTTGCAGGTGGATCCTAACAAAATTGCTCTCATCAAGAAGGTTCCACCTCCTCAAAAGGTAAGGGATGTTCGGAGTTTCTTGGGATTAGCAGGATACTACCGGAGATTCATTAAAGATTTCAGCAAGCTAGCCTCACCATTGTTTGGCCTGTTGGCAAAAGATGTGGAGTTTAAATGGACTGACGATTGTCAGAGGGCTTTAAATGAATTGAAGGACAAGTTGGTGTCAGCCCCAATCCTGAGAGGTCCAAACTGGGCCCTACCTTTCCACATCCACACTGATGCCTTGAACAAAGCCATAGGTGCAGCTTTAGGACAGGTTGAGCAAAAACTTCCATATGCCATTTACTTTGTTAGCAAAAACTTGTCCAAAGCTGAGCTAAATTACACTGTAATCGAGAAAGAATTCTTGGCTGTGGTCCATGCACTGAACAAGTTCCGACATTATATTACTGGTTACCAGACCTTTGTACATACAGACCATGCTGCAATCAGATATTTAATGAATAAACCAGATGTGAATGCTCGTATTATTAGATGGTTACTTTTATTGCAGCAGTTTGATTTGACCATTGTTGACAAACCAGGTAGAGAAAATTTTGTTGCTGACTTTTTATCTAGATTGGATTTGTCTGCAGATGAGGATGGAACAGTGGATGACCAGATGCCCGATGAACATCTGTTTTCTATTTCGGTACTCTCTCCATGGTTTGCTGATATAGCAAACTACCTTGTTTCAGCACAGTTCCCTCCGCACCTATCTTCCAGAGAGAAGAGCAGAATCATCAGAAAAAGTGCCTCATTTACTTGGATCGGGGGCAATCTGTTTAAGCTTGGCCCCGATCAGATCTTAAGGCATTGTGTAAGGGAGGAGGAAGTCTTTGATATCCTCCTCACTTGTCATGATGGGCCTTGTGGAGGACATTTTGCAGCAAAGAGAACTGCCTTCAAGATCCTGCAGGCAGGCTACTATTGGCCCACACTTCATCAAGATGTCAGAAGATATGTCAGCCAGTGTGACCAATGCCAAAGAATGGGGAAACCGACCCAAAGGGATGAGATGCCTCTCCAACCTCAAGTGACTCTTGAGCCATTTGAGAAGTGGGGCATGGACTTTGTGGGCCCAATTAACCCTCCTTCGAGGCAAAGGTCTTACATCATTGTGTGTACTGACTATTTGACAAAGTGGGCAGAGACTAAAGCAATCAAAGCAGCAACAGAAGAAAAGGTGGCCGAGTTCCTAAGAGAGAACATATTCTATAAGTTTGGCTATCCAAGAGAGCTGGTCACCGATCAAGGGAGCCAGTTCACATCCAACCTGGTTGAAGATCTACTAGCTCATCACAAGATCAAACATAGGACTTCCACCCCCTATCACCCTCAAGCAAATGGGCAGGTGGAAGTCACCAATAGAGCATTAGAAGGGATCTTGACTAAGGTGGTGAGCAGCAGCAGAAAGGACTGGGCAGATCGCCTGGTTGAAGCCACATGGGCTTACAACACCACTTGGAAGACCACCACCGGCTTCACACCTTATGAGCTGGTCTATGGGAAGAAAGCTTTGCTGTCCATTGAGTTTGAATACAACACTTTGAGGATGGCAGCTCAGCTGGACCTAGATCTCAGCCATGCACAGCAAGAAAGGTTATTGCAGCTGAATGGATTGGATGAGCACCGAATGCAGGCCCTCCTTCACTCAGAAGTGGTTCAACTTCAGAGAAAGGTGTGGCATGACCAACATCTCCATGACAAGCAATTTCAGCCGAGAGATTGGGCTTTGTTGTATGACTCCATATACAAAGATTTCAAGGGGAAGCTGAGAACCAGATGGCTAGGACCATATGCAGTGGAAAAATGCCATGACAATGGATCTGTCCTTATTCAAACCATTGATGAGGAAGCCATTCCCATGCTTGTCAATGGGCATCGATTGAAGATCTACAGGAGACCTCTCTCAAGACAAAAGTTCATCAAAACTATGGAGAAATCTGTATTGATCATAAAGAAGGGTTCTGCCTCTGCTTTGGGCATACCCTGAAGGATTTAAAAAAAAAAAAAGATCCTTGGGTGAAAACCTCTCTGAGGCGCCCAAGGCAGGTGGTAGGGGTGAAAACCTCATTGAGGCGCCCCTATTGTCTTTCAAAAAAAAAAAGGAAAAGGTTTGAAAAAGATCCTTGAGTGAAAACCTCTCTGAGGCGCTCAGGGCAGATGGCACGGGTGAAAACCTCTTTGAGGCGCCCCTGTTATCTTTCAAAAAAAAAGAGAAAAAAAAAAACAATAAGCAAAATATGGTAAAATTGCATGCAGGTTGCAGATGTTCTATGGAGGAGAGGAAGCCTCTCAACTCAAAGCCAAGGGTCCTTATCATGCTTTCAAGGGACCTCACCAGCACCTCCTCCAAGGATACCCATGTTTTTCAAGGTATGTGCAATTTTATCATGGTTTGAATCTTCTACAAGAAGATGCAGTCTTTCTACAGGAAGACGCAGATTTTCTACAGGAAAGTGCAGAATTTCTACAGGAAGCCCGAACTTTCTACAGGAAGCTCTGTGTTCTACAGGAAACTTCCTGTAGAAGTTTGGGACAGCCCAGAATTCATTTTAAAAGGAGATATAGCGACTAAGGATCGGTTTGGACGCATGCAAGCCTCTGTTGGCACCCTTGCACATTGCTGTTACCTTGCTCCACCATCCTTGTCGACATGCAACCAAGTTCCCTGCACCAGCAAAGCAGATCGATGAGTTCTCGTGGGAAAAGCCATTTTCAAAGATAAACAAGTGCTGAGATCTCATACCACAGGCATCAGAAGCTCCGGGAGCATGATCGAAAGGCTAGATCCTCCGTCCTGCAGCATGCACCCAAGGAGGAAGAACTGTTACGAGACACCCCGCGGGAATCCTGTAACAGTTAAACCTGCTAGAGTGGATACCATTCACAGCACCGCCATCTGCAATGAAACGCGGGCGCATGCAACCAAAGCATCCACTCCATCGTCGGCAGCCTGTAACCATGAGCCTCCGGGTCTGTGTAAGTTCGCATGCAGCAGGTAGATCCACTCACCATCGTCCAAAAACTGGAAAAATCGTGTGCGGCCACGCAGGTAAGTGTCTCGACCCTTCCTTTCATCAAATCGCATGAATTTTACTTTGAATTGTTTGCACAGCGTAAAAGTGAATGGTTGAGCGGCCGTATGGCCAGTCGACTGGCCACGTCGGCTAGTTATGGTATAGTTGGATGTTTGGGTGGCGGCCACGACAAAGAGAATGAGCAGCACGCACGTGAGAACACTCCCGTCGGAAGCAATGAGTTAACAGAAAGAGGCGGCGGCAGATCTGTGGGAATGGATGCGGCAGCAAGTGAATACGCAGGCGAATGATGGATGACGTCGCCCAACGGTCCGGCGGGGACAGCTCACCCCCCGCGCCACGGATTGCGTCGATTCAAAATCTAATCGGCTAGATTGTGCGCATGCATTTATCAACCACCACTTCAAACTCGAGTGGCTATTCTGATCTCTTCTGCACTTTGATACGCCGAGCTTTTGGCTACCAGAACACCGGTGAAGCACACCTCGAGCGCAGGCCAACTACAGTCCTCCCCGAAATTTGCGCACTGCTCCTACAGGAACACAGTTTCTACAGGAACGCAGTCTCTACAGGGACGCAGTTCTACAGGAAGGCGGGTTCCCCACGTAAAAAAGGTGGCAGAAAAAGGTAACCCTGAAACTCTTCATGCAATTGGTTTTCAAAGGTGGCAGGATCATCGTCCATAGTCTGGTCATAAAGATATTGGTGAAATTGTTGTTTGCTGTGCCTATACTGTCGTTCTACAGGATGTCAGTGTAATTAGACTGTGTTGAGATCCGCAGGGATAACTTTTGTGGATTATGTGCATGCTCTGTCTCAATAGACCAAATCTCTTTCGCACTTGCCACCTTTAGTTAAAACAACCGTGTTCATCATGCCGGGTGGGTTTATAAGACGGGAACCCACTGATTCAACCAAATTAAGGGAAAACCAGGAAGTGGTAGAACTCTTCACACGGGTTCAATGGATATCTTTTTGTGATAAATTGCAGGGTTACGATGATGAAGTGGCCGAAGAATTTCTGCAAGCTCTAAGGCCGAAATCCAAAACACTGGCTACAGTAACCTTCAGGGGCCTAAGCCTCAAGCTCACCCCACAGTATATCAGTCGGATTACAGAACTTCCTATGGGTTTGCCGTGGGATAAGGAAGAAAGAAAGTTGAGCCAGCAGGCAAAGAAAGAATTCTTTCCACCTGAGGAGGAATTCTCGGAGGACAAAAATGGGGTGCGAAGAACGAGTCTGTTGCCACCATGGAATGAAGTCAGTTTGCAAATCATGAAATATATAACTTGTGAAGGCCGTTTTAGCATCGTGTATGCATATCACTTTCGGTTGCTCACTGAATTGAGGCACCGGATTGATCTTCCTGTAGAACAAAAACTGAGCATCCCTTATTTCCTATTGCAGTCTCTAATGGAATGTGCCACAAAGCTAAAAGAGGGCATACCAGATCAGATAGCCCACCATGGGCTGATAAAGCTTCTTGTGGAGGATGCGCTGCATTCATATAAGGTTCCCCTCTCATGGGAATCATTCCGGAATTTGACAAGAGATGGAGACATTAAAATGTTGATTGAAGAAACGGGGTCCTCCAGCAGTGAGGAACAAGAAGCAGTGGCCGAGGAAAAGAGAGAAAAAGGCCAGAAGACCCCGACCACAGTGCAGAAGAAAGAACAAAAGAAGAAGCATGAGGAAAAGGATGACAAAGAAAAAGGTGGCACACCTATCTTGTCAGCAAGAGAAAAGAGGTTGAAGAACAGAATGGACAAAGCTGAGGTAGTCCACGTCAGCCCAAGTACCTCATCAGCACCGGCAACCAAAGCAAAAAGAAAAACTCAGGTAGCTAAGCAAGCAAAGGTGGAGACACCTGTGTCTACAGGAAAGCAGAAACATGCTTCTACAGGAAGCCCGAAGACAGAGAAAGGGTCTTCTACAGGAAGCCCGAAAATTACCAAAACAGGGGCTTCTACAGGAAGCCCCGAAAAGGTGAAACCCAAAGAGAAGAAGGTGGATATTCTGGCACGGGAGGCAGCAGCTATATTAGCTGGCCTCAGCACGCCACCTAAGCCAAAAGGAAAGAGGAAGAGGGAGACCCCTCTATACTTTAAAGCTCGAAGAAGCGTTAGGATAAAGACGGGCAAGCCACAGCCTCAGTCCAGCAGCCCGATTGTCATCGAAGATACACCTGCTTCTCCCAAGGAAAACTCACCCTCCAGGATCACAGTCACCTACGAGAAGGGGAGTCCAAAGAAAAATACGTGGCAAGAAAGGTTAGACCTGTTGACTGAAAAAACTCGGCTACAGGAAGCTGAAAATGTTCTACAGGACACTCTGGCCCGGCTACAGGAAATGGAAAAAAGGGAAGGAGAAGGACCCTCATCACCACCAAGGGAGGGTGAGGTAGAACTGCCTGAATAGATAGAAAGAGAACATATACCAGAACCTAGCCCTTCGCCTAATCTGAGTTCATACTACACCTTTATAGAGGCGGGCAAAATCATACCGCAGAAATTTACTGTGCCTCTATTTTTTGCTCTAGAGGAAGAAAGAGTCTGTTCCCACACATGGATGCAGATCACAAAATCAAAGGGTGTGGCGGACATAGGCCCTTTACAAGAGCAACTCAAGGAGGTCAGGAGTGAATTCACCATGGCTAAACATGTGGCTAATTGCCAACGTGTGCTTCTACAGGAAGAAAATCAGAAGCTGAGATTGCAGCTACAGGAACTAAGGGCAGGGACAGGAACATCCTCCAAAGACATCACAAAAGAAAAACAAAGCAAAAAGGAGTTGACCACCGGTCTTGAAGCCAATGATGCTTCTACAGGAAGCAGAACAGCAAACAAAAATTGAAGTGCAAGCTCTAAAACAACAACTGCAACAAAAGGAAGCACAATTGGCCTGCATGGCCAGTTGGGCCATGGAGGCAATACAGTGCAGACCACCTGCAAAATTTTATGGATTGTACTTAAAATATCAATGGCTGCAGTTCCAAATAAACACCTTGGCACAAAGAGGTATTTCACATATCCAAAACCCACAACAATTTTCTGATTTGTGCAGTACTAGTTCGTCAGAAGACAAAGCCAAATTAGCAGAGTTTTACCTCCACAATTTGGCTTTGCCTAATGAAGTCTCCTGGGATCCCAACATTGCCTTGGGTGATATGCAATTGATGGCATTCGCTTCATGGTTAAACCACGAGGATCAAAGAGCAGCTGAAGCAAAATCGGTCATGAACCGAGAAGTGAGCGAGCCACTGTTCATTCGAGCCGAACCAAAGGATCCGGTGGCACTCATCTCAGCCCACCAACAGTTGGCTACTGATCCCACAGCTTCCTTGAGATTTATGGACCAACAGGCACAAGCCATAGCTCACTTTGAAGACATGGAAAGGTTGTTAGGAGAAAGTGCTGCCCAAGCATGTGCATGCAGATGGAGTACCTTGGCACACAACTTGAAAATCTGAGAGTACCATACCCCCATTCAGATGAGGGAAGCTTTGTCAAGGGTTGACCTTTACAAGAAATCCATGCAAAGCCTCCAGGCCAGCCGGATTGGCCTTAAACTCAGCCCACCACTACTGCTAGGGTTGACTGAAGGCAATACAGAGGAGGATGGCAGTCAACAATGGGAAGAAGTGAACAGGAAAGCAGGGTTTCATATCAATAGAGTAGACACTACCACAGAACCTTGGGATGTAATGGAAGCAGTGAAAGCAATGAAGGATGAAGATTTGGACTAAGTTGCTCAAGGATGAGCAAATAGTTTAGCTGGGGGGTGATGATAAGCCCCAATTTTTGGTACAATTTGGGCTCATTTGGCCTACTTGCTTTGCTCAAACCATTCATCTTTTACTGCTTATGCATTCATTTCTTGGTTTATTCATGTTGTTTGTAGGAAGAATGGTAGGCATTCTATCTACGTGACTAATACATGATGATTTCAGGTTTTTGGCATTAAAAGGGAGCAAAGACCACGAAAAAGGAGACAAGGAGACAGTAAGGTGGCACTGCTGGTTTTTAGGAGAGGATGTCCACAGTCTTGGGGACCTTCCTCGTGATTCCCACCATAGCTCCAAGCTCCAACCAATCTCCCCACCGAGCTTAGAGGCATCCAACCGTTCTACAGGAACAGCAATTACAACTGTTCTACAGGATCAGCAGTTTAACCTTCAGTTGGACAGCCGAGCTCCACAAATCAAGGAAACCTTTTGGATTATCATTTTGCATAAATACTGAGGCCATAGCCTTTGATAGGAGCTTTTTGAACTTTTGCATTACTATTGTAATTTCGAAGTACGAGCTACAGCTCGGTGTTGGTTCTTTTTGTAAGCCAGTTTTGGCATGACATCAGATTTTTTGTTATGAATAAAGGCAGGCAGATTTTGATCTCATTCTGAGTTTATAAGGGAGCTATAGCTCTCAGGTTAGGGCCCAACCTGAGAGCAATAGACCTCCTCTGTGTTGTAATGTTATTTGCCTTTCGTTCCAGCACTTTGTTTCTTTACTTTGACATGCAATTCGAATTTACAGTCTGCTGATTTAGTTTTCGTGTGATTGAGTAGGATTAGCTTATGGTTACTTTGCTTTCAGTTACTTAGATTCGATAGGAGGTTTGTAATACACAGGAGCTCCAAGAAAAAGGTTGTTGGAGATCACTGCCATCTCTGCTTAGGGATTGGGGTGCAGTCCATATCAACCACCAAAAAGAAACGCAGTTCTTTTCACGTCCATGCAAGCTGCAACAGTTACTTTAGTCGTAGATCCATCCATGCACCTTGGTCTTGATCATTACTTCTTCATTCCACTTCCATGCACGAGTTTCTTTCACAAATTGCACTGCTGTTCATTGGTTCAAAATAGCACAGTTAACATAGGTTAAAGAGTTCCCGTTTTTTGTGACATTCATAGACAATTTGTTTCATCTACACTGCTCCACACCATTCCATTACCTTCCCCTTCTTGTCAACCACACCTAAAGCCACTCAACCGACCTCTGTTCAGCTCGTTTACCTTCCAGCTCTTCCATTACTCACGTAGCTCCATTTACTTAACCTTTCGTTGATCCCATCCTTCCAGCCATCAACCCACTGCATGCACTCTTTCTCCATCTGACTTCTCTGCTCCTGAGCCATCACCAGTTCCATCTCCATCTCATCTATCCTCCCATACCACTCCATCACTTCACCATCTCCCAAAACTCCCACGGTCAAACATCCTGTAGAATTTCACAGACTTCCTGTAGAACCCCTGAGTTTCCTGTAGGATCCCCTGCAGACTTCCTGTAGAAGCCTGCAAACTCGGTTGCTGAGCATCCGAATGTGGTAGACTTCTGTGGACTGATGCTAGAGATCCTCTAGGGCCTCTCCTAGCCCCCTGACCTTGCCCATGCTTTCCTTCCATCCGAACCGCTCCTGCACAGTCAAACCCTAATCAAAAGCATCATCACAATAAATCCAACCACTTAATGAAAAAATACAAAAACATGTCTTTTCAGATGCAAGTAGCTTAGATGCATATATTTCAGCTCACTGCAAGTAATGGCATCATTGGTAGAAGTTTCATTCACAGTTTTGCATTGTAAGGGCCTAGCTAGTCAAATTAGGGTTTACTAGGGTTTTCATGCTTTGTTGGCTTTCAGTTTCTTTCTGCAAATAGATTAGCCTCCTTTGAGTTAGCTTTCGTCCATCACTCATAAAGCTTCTTCTGAGAGCATATAGAAGTTGGCTTGAGCCCTAGCGGACTTGTGCCAGCTAACCAAGTGACAGCTGCGACAAGAGCTAGTACTTGTGCATACAGCACCGTCGCTTCCAAGTTTGTACGAACTACCGGGTTGATAAAATTAGAGATAGGAAGCTCCAGGAGTTGTAGCATTATTGCTACAATACTGGAGCCCACCACCTCCACTTCAATCACACCAAATTTATGTGGATCCCAAAGAGTGAGAATGCCACCAACAGATTTATTTGCCTTAACTTCAAGGTATTCATATCTAATTAACCATTTGATGTGTTTTTTACGGATCCTCTCCACTGAGTATTTTGTTTCCTGTATGAATATTGTGTCAAGTCTTTCCTCTCTAATCCTTTTACCTAGATTCCTTTGTTTTCTTATGCTCCCTAGTCCTCTAATGTTCTAGGTTGTGATTTTCATTGAGGTGGGGTTTTAAAGGAGTAACTGGAAAGTTCTTTCATCCTTACTGAGTCAATCATGAGTTTGCCACATTCCAGTAGTAGTTCTTTCTGTCTTTTTCTTCCCCTCCTCTTGCCTGGATTCTTTATTAGTTTTCCTGTTATTAATCCTATTGAGGAAGTCCCTTTATTTTCCTGGTTGTCATGTCCTCTTTTGACTCCTATAGTTGTTTGATGTGACTTATTAAGGAATATCTATTGGACCTTGTCCATATCCTCTTGAGGGATGGAGTTTATTCCCAGGTTTCCTCCTTGTTCTAGAAACTTTTCCAGCTCTAGGTTCTCCCTTTCCAGGATCTCCTGTAAGTCTTGATCCTCTGTACTACTTTCACTTTGAGTCATTTCCTAGTCTTTTTCTATTTCCATGGTACTCAGAGGGTCCATCATGTGTTCATTTTGTTCTTGAGTGAACTCCATGCTGGTCTCTTTTCCTTCCCCCTTGCTATCTATTTCTCTGTACTCTCTTGATCCCGTCCATCTACTTCCTTTTCTCCTAAGATCTCAAAAATATTGTAGCTTGTTGTTTTGTTATCATTCTCAATAGGGTTCTTTTGTGTCTTCCTTCCCCCTCCTTTTCCTTTTCCTCCTACTTTGGTGAAACCTGTCTGATCTTTCCCTTTGCTGGTATTTAGGTTTTCCTCCCTTCTATTAAGAGGAAAGTCTCTGGATAGGTGCCCATGCTCATGACATTTGTGACATCTGAACGAGATATGTTCATAGTCAACTGTTTGAACCCATTCCTCGTTATAGACTTCTAGAATGACCTCATCTATAAGGGCTCCTGATAGGTCCATCTCCACACATATACAGGCATATGATGTATATTTTCCCCGTAGAGTTTCCTCTGAAATTTTTTAAAAATGACCTAATTTATTGCCTATAGCTTTTAAAGACTCTGGAATCTAGTAATATAAAGGTAAAGAGTATAGTCTAATCCATACCAGTACCCAAGTGAAGGTTTCTTGTTCTGGCACGAAGTTCATCGTCCATGGCCGCATATAGAGACCAACAGCGACAAAGAAGTATGGTCCTCCTTCAAAAATCTTGTCTCTGTCTTCCATGTTCGTAAACACCATAGTAAAAAAAACTTTGGATCCAAGATGTATATTTAACTCCCCCTTTGGTTTCCAGTTGTATTTTATCTAGGTGTACAATGCTTTCTCTAATGGCCAGATTCCCATAGATTTGCATATGATGGCGTAGTTTGCCATGTGATCCCTGTGCGCTTGCAAAGTTGGATCATTCTAAATAACCTGAGGTTTAGTTATGGTCTTGGGTTCGTAGGGCCCCATATTGGCTTTGTTGTCTGTTCCCTAACCTTTGTCTTCCTCATTGTCCTCCTGATGGTCTTCTTTGTGGGCCCCTTGATCTGCATGGGTTTCACTGCCTTCCGCCTTCTGAGTTTCAGTGTTTTTTGTCTTGACCTCCAAGGATTGTGGAGGTTTGTTCTTTTTCCATTCTCTTCCTCTATTTTCTACCATATTAATATAGGAGGGAGTGGATCTCCCTCCTCCCTCCTCCCTGTGCCTCCATGGGTGCCTGTTGCCCTCTATCAGTCACTTAGTTAAACCCTAGAACTTGTTCTCTCTCGTTTTAAAATCTTGGAGCTATGCTCATACCCGAATCTCATAAGTAGGCACTTATCTTTCATAGATTGAACCAATAAATTGAGATTGGTACTTCAACTCTCAACCCAACCTTAGAGACATTGTAGCCAAGCCTTTCTTGTAGTATTCAGCCCTAGAGCCAGATTCTAGAGCTTGAGGACAAGTGCTTAAGGGATCAAACCAAATCTTCCATCTAAAATAGGGACTCGAGAGGATCATCTACCTCAACCCACCATCTACTTCATGCATTCAATATATCACATTGAATCCAAGGGTCCACCACCTCCACCCTGTAGCTACTTCAAAAAGTATTGTGGTTCTACCAATACAAGCTAGAGGATGTAGAAATTCCTTGTAGATTCAAACTGCTAATTGTAATTTACTAAAACAATAGACTTGAATCTACTCTACTCATCAATGGGAACAATTAAACGAACATGAAATCACGAAGCATACAAGAGAAATAATTCAATCAACACATTACACAATGATTTCCTAGGGAAAACCACAAATAAAAACCCTTGCTATCTGTGTATTGCATTAGTCAGAAAATATGAGACAATTAAAATGCTTTGCTCAAGCTCGAGCAACCTCTGCACTATCTTTATCTGTCTCACAACTTCTTAGACAAACCTAGGCCAATACTTAACCAATTTTCTGCTTGCCAAGTCCCTATTTCCTTGCATTATTTCCATGGTTATTAGCCCCCTATTAATTAGGAAAATTCCTCAATATGAATTGTGCAATCCTCATAGGCCTTCCTCTGACTGCATGCACCACCTATACAATTCAGATGATTATACAACTGATAGTACGGTATCCCTTGAATGCCAATCTCAACTAAGTAACTCTCAAATCTAACATGCATGAGTTATTTATGAGTGAATCATCATTTAACTAGTTGAACACATGAAGCAGTACCCCACTATCTGACCTCCTACTAGTTCCTCCATTAGTTGGAACTATTTTAACTTACTTTAACTCAGTTAAACTGAATTAATTAATTACAACTCAAAATAAACTCAACCAGGGCTCCTATAATGTAGGGGACACTCTACATGACTCAAGTTAGACCCCCAACTCGAATTAACTAAGCCAACTAAGTCAAATTGACTTATTTAACTCGTATAATTTTCCTTGTGAAGTGGAATTGCAATTTTATTCCTAATTTAATTCAAGGACAAAATTAAATCAAGATTTTCTTGTTGCATTTTAAACACTCCCTCTCAACAAGAAAGGGATTATCAGATACCCCAATCATGTCTCTATGGAACTCAAATTTTCCTCTTGATAGTGCCTCAGTCAAGATGTTCGCATCATGTTTCTCTGTAGGAATGCACTCCAGCAACATGATTCTCCTCGGCATACAATCTCGTAGATTGTGATACCATATGTCGAAATGCTTGGACCGACCATGAGAAACTAGATTCTCATAGAGTTTGATACAACTCTGATTATCATAGTAAATTATTGTGGGATCCATCTGCTAACCAAATAACCCAAAAAGGATCTTCCTCATCCAAATAGACTCACAAGTTGGTTGACTAGCATCCATATACTATGCTTCTATCGATATTGAGTGCAACTGATATATGCTTCTTGATGTACCAAGAAACTATTGATGACCTAATACTAAATATTCCCCCTGATGTGCTCTTCCTATCAGATGGACTCCCTACCAAATCTGCATCTCTAAATCCTTGTAGCTTCACTCCCTCTGTTTTTTGTACCAAAGACCAAATTGACTAGTGCCTTTGAGGTATCTCAACACATGTTTAGTTGCCTTCCAAAAGAGTTTGGTTGGCTTAACCTTTGCTTGACTAAGTTGGTTAACTTCAAAACATATGTTAAGTCATGTGTTCACAAAATACATAAGTGAACCCACAAGTTGCTTGTAAATAGTAGCCTCCACTACTTCACCCAAAGTAGGATCTTCCTTCCTTCAATTCCCTGCTAGAGGAGTCTCCACGAATTTTCTGCTCTCTATGTGGAACTTCTTTAGTATCTCATTGGCATACTTTCCTTGAGAGACAAACAGTTCCTCATCTCCTTGCCATATTTCCATCCCAAGGAAATAATGCATCAGCCCCAGGTCCTTCATCTTGAATTCCCTTACAAGATCCTCTTTGCAATATTTTACCAACTTCTCATCACCTGTTAAAATTAAATCATCAACATATAATACTATAATCAACAATTTACCTTGAACCATAATAAGGTAAAGGTTTCATCCACTTCACTTTTGGTGAATCCCAACCTGGTTAGATAGTTGCCAATCCTGGTGTACCAAGCATGGGGTGCTTTGTCAAATTCATACAACGCTTGCTTGTGTCTTCACACATGTGACTCGCTATTGAAAGCCTCAAATCCTTCTGGTTATTCAATGTACACCTCTTCCTCAATTACTTCATTGAGGAATGTTGTCTTCACATCCATCTGATGTGTCTTCCATGCCATCTAAGTTGAAAGTGCTAGAATAGATTTGATTTAAGAGTACCTTGCTATTGGAGCAAAGGTATCCATGTGATCAATTCCATCCACCTAAGAGAATCCTCTAGCCAAAAATTTGGCCTTGTTTCTCGACACTCCCATCTTCTAGTTTCTTTACCTTGTAAAGCCATCTAGAACTCATTACTAACTTGTCTTTTGGTCTTGGGGACACTTCCCAAATATTGTTTCTAATAATAGAGTCATACTCCTCTCCCATGGAATCAACCCATATTGGTTGCTGCACAGCTTCCTCGAATGTGGATGGCTCAATCTCTACACTCTCACTCACTAGATCCATGTAGCTAGTGTACCGATTTGGTGACCTCTTGTACCTACACTGTCATGTGGGTGCTCCCACATTCTCTCTAGCACCATGCATCAATCTATTAGCTTCTCTAGTGTGCTTCCTTCCATCTCTGGAAGTATCTGCATGAGTGCGTGATTCCACTCTCTGCTCCTCTACATGTGGCTACTACACATCATCCTGAGGTTCTTCCTTTGGAGCTATAATCTCCTCATCTGCATGTAATTGAATCTCCCTCTCAAAGGAACATCTCATGGCCTTTTCTTCATCGAACTTCATATCTCTATGAACAATTGTCATCCTGTGAGATGGAAGGTACACCCGATAGTTGTGATATGTATCAATGTACCCCACAAAAATGACCAACCCAATTTGTTGACTCTAGCTTTTTCCTTGCATCCATGGTAACATGACAGTAAACTAATGAACCAAAGATCCTGAAATGTGAGAAATCCTAAATTTGGTTGTTAAGGCCAATTTAGAAATCAAGGCAATTGAATATTCAACTTGAAAGTGGAAATATAAACCAAAAGAAATAAATCAAGGTTTGAACAAATAAAATAGTGAAGGAAAGCCCAATTCCAAAGTTAGGGCCAATTTTCAAATTAGGATGGTGACACAACTACAAAATTTGAAATAAGGTCTAATTTGAAGATTGGGCATGATTTTTTAATTTGGGGAGATATATGAGACAAAAAGAAAATGGAGAAAATGAAAACTCAATAAAGGGAAGAAATCAAGACTCAAAAAGAAAGAAGCCTTATAAAAAGAGCTAAGTCAAGCTAAGTGAGTGAATCGCAAAAGCCAATTTAGCTTAACCATCCAATGCAACAATGCAGTACGGAATTAAATTCCAAGTATAAATAGAAATAAACAAATATAGATCAGTAAAAAGTTTTAAAGGTGGTGCCCCAAGTTTTCCTCAAAACTTAATGGGGTTTTGTAGGAACAATAGTCATCCAAATTGCATTGCATATTTTTGTAATGAGCTTGGAGTGATGACATTGAGAGTTCACCTCTTTGAATTTAATGTTATATTTTTTTTAGGATGAAAATCCAAAGATTGAGTAAAATATTGAATGAAAGATTGAATTTCTCTTACAATCTTTGTTCATGAAGTGAATGGAAAAACAATATAGGAAATATTATATGGGTTCAAACCTTTGTTTAAAAAAAAAAAATACATTATTATGATTGTTATCATTTTCAATTAATATATTTCTTAATACACTCTTTATTTTTCATAGGTTTCAATTTTTTAAGTTAGAGGATTCTGCTAAGCCATCTCTCTATACCATCACCATTTTTGTGAATCTTATAAATGAGAGAGATGTTATTATTTCTTGTGAACTAGCTAGTGAAGAGACCAATTCAAAGCCATCCTTTGGTAAAAAAAAATACTTTGGTTTCTTGATCTCATCTTTGAGTTCATATGAATATTTTTAACACTTGGTCAAGTGAAAATCGAGCTTGTCCTTGTGCTCAATTATTTCAAAATCCAAGGTCAAAGAGTAGGAAAAATAACATATAAGAAAATACATATACACAACTTTCCTTTCTCTCTTATATGCTTACTGTGTTGAGGTTGAAAGACAAACATGAGAAACAAACAATCATCCATTGCCTAATTCATTTGAGTCACACTATTGATCTCAAACGGAGGAACAAACCATTTAAAAACTATAATGATGAAGGTTGTGCTTTTGATTCTAATGATTGCCACATGCTTTAAATGAGTTCTAAATTGTCACAAAAAATTTACAAGTTCCTTAAATATAAATTAAATTAATGGCAAGGTTGTGATTTACATTAGCATACGTTTTTAGAAGAATTTTTTTTTGGCGAAAATGTGAAGGAAATCCTTGATGTTCAAACCCTTGAAAGAGTTGCAATCAATCACAATATGTTACAAGGAGACAAATTTACAAAAAATCATTAACATCCACTTGATCTCACATATTTACAACTTTGAGATTTCTTACACTCACACACTTCTAAAATCCCTCACAAATTGGCATATTCTACCTTCAAAAAAAATATTGCCTTGTCATATCCATTATGTACTTTCTAGAGAAACTCAATCTATTATTTACATAAGAAGTTTAACACGTTTTCAAGCATTCACTTGAATGTTTGATGAATTTTTGTTATGTCACTATTCAAATTCTTGATAAGGAATAAAAGAGAACTATAGGATCGAATAGGCCATGAATTGGAAAGCATTCAAGCTCATGCTTTAAAGCCCCTTTCTTGTAGATGTTACCTCCTTTTTGAGAGAATCAAGCTCAAAGGAAAAAAGGAAATAATTTTTTCAAACCAAGTTTAAGGAATACCACATGATCATAGTGAATTAAACATCAATGGTGAAGTTAGACCAAAAAAGAAGGGGAAGAACACCATCATAGTTCCATTCAAGAAGATTAACAAAGTTGATAATCTCCATAGTATGCATGTGTAACGCCTAAATTATTACTATGATGCAAACTAGTGCCAAATCCATTTTGAGTTGCAAGCACTAAAAGACAACTCAAGCAGAAAATTACATGGATGAATAAGTTTGTAACTTTGATTATTTTCATTGTAAATATATTCATGTCATCCTATTTGGAATGAGGACAAGTATTTGTAAAGAAAGCTAACTCAATAAGATAGAAAGCCAAAAAGTCAAGTACATAGAAGGTAAAGAGTCTTTAGGACCTTCTATGAAGAATATATTTACACTCTTGTAAGGGCTTCCACATTCGATGTTGTAAGCCATCTTCACATGTTGAATAGAGTGATGTTGTTCACTTGTACTTTTTACACTTGCAAAGTTGTTGAAGGTTGTGGATTATTCTAGCCATTCACAATTTTTCTTGGTACTTGTACAGACGAACGTTTTGGCTTGCAGGCTATTCTCTTGCTCACTATGTCTATTCTTTCTTATCATATGCAATAATAGCCACTAAAGGTAACTATAAATGACTTATAGGCTATCCTTAGCTCTCAAAGCAGGATTTGGCTTTCATGTAAATGGTAGATGGTGCATTATTCTCCCTACCATTTGCATGTCTACCTTAGATTATTGTTTAACATTTTGATGTGGAAAATGTATTATCTTGATAATTTGTTTTGATGGTTGTTGGTGGAATATTATTCTTGATTTTTGTACCTTCCTTTTATTTTAAGTTATTTGGATCTTTATAGCATTATTATAGGATTATATTAGTTGTCACTTCATATTGCATTTTCCAATTGCACAATATATGCATTTCATTCATTTCATAAAAAGACAAATTTAAAAAGCATGACATAACTGATAGCTTTTAGGAACCAATGTCTAGAGGGTTTTCCATTTAAAGGGAGGAAAATCCAATTGGGCCCTTTCATCCAGTGAACCTATGATTTTGATAAGGGGACATTTTCTCATGTGAAACCATTGAAATCTACAAGTAACTAGGATTAATCAATATATTATAAAAGTTAAGCATAAGGTATTCAAATCCAAGTGTAATCTATTGAAATCCTTTGAAGGGAATAAATTGAAATCATAGAAGCTAGACAAAGAAAGCATGCTAGGTTTTTTGTTATCCCATGCTAAGTGGAGGTTAGGCTTGTGGTGATCTCATATATGTCGCAAACACACTTCACCTCTAGGATTTCATTCACCAACTTATTTCTCCATCTCTTAATCTAACATATGTAGAAACATAGTCATTAGGAAATGGTGTAGAGATTATTGATCTGTGCAATATGCTTCCTTATGGATGATGGGTGGTGTTGGTAAAGCTTTTCTTTTACCTTTATCTCCACTTTCACCTCTCTATAAAATACAAAAGACCTTCATCTTCTACATGTTATTGAAATGTGTCCAGTGAATATTAATGCATGATCTTATAAGATAAGGAGTATAGTAGGACAAGAGTATATTAAGACATAAAGAAACTAAGAAATCAAGTTATGTTTCTCCTCATGTTGAGTAGAAAATAGGTTCAGGTTTTGGAATATTTGGTTCCTTGTTAAACCTCACCTTATCAGAATAATATTGACCATGTCCACATTTAAATTTTTAGATCCATTTTTCATGGATGGTTTTAAAAATATGGTCCTATGATTGTTTATGTGGACCATATCCAAACGTGTTTATAAATTATCCCTTGGATATGTTTATCGATGTGTAGGATCATGGAGGTCATTCATGCTTTAGTAAAATGATGTCTTTAGACACCATTACTGCTCTTAGATTTTCTATTCTCCTCTATGGTTACTTACTTGTCCCAACATGGTATCAAAGCAACTAGGATTGTGATCTCAGGTTTCACAAAGAAAATGCAAATGAGGTGAGATAATGGTGAAGCCATTATGAACTAGTCTCTATTGGGTTTGTATAACCTCATTTGTAACTTGATCTAGTTTCCACTAGGTATTGATTACAGTTATAAATTTGTTAGTTGACTAAATCAAATTGACTAATATTATACCACATGGCATCTCTAAAGGGTTTGACTGTGTGGCGGTTGTTTTGCATTGGTACACCAACTAACTGGAGTTTTATTCAAACCCACTTTAATTTCAACTAAATGTTGAATCTTTTAAGCTCAACTTTGTGGTATAATTTATGACTCAACTGGACCCATCAATTGTAATCAACTTTGACTGGATTGACTCATCGTTTGACTTGACCATGACTTGTTTAGACACTGATTGGACTTGTCCCCTCTTCACTAATGTCCTTGGCTTAATTTCTTAATTTCACATTGATCCCATCAACTCCTTCATACACCACCTACTTACCAATTGTAGAAAGATCATTATAAATGAAAACTTGTTTCTCATCATGAATTGTTGAGCTACATGATTTTCTTGTTATTCATCTAAGGTATAATATTTCTATTGACTAACTAATCCTACTGTGGTTCATATTGACTTGAATGATTTTTATTTTGATGCTAGATTCTTTTCATATGTACTAAGGCTTGACTGGCGATTTATACACTTCCCATTGACTCAACAACTTTTTTGAAGAATATTTATATTGACTATATCACACTTATATAGCTGACTAGACCTTTACTTGAATATTTTAACACCGGATTCGACTAGGGATACACTAGTAGACTAAGGTGTCAATCAATTGAGATTTATTGCAATTGAATTCCCTCAACTCACCTAGATCTTGGATCTTTCTATCGCTTTGTTCTCTAAGCTTTCTTTGACTAGACCAATTGTTGTTTCCAAATTACCAGGGATCCATGGATTGAATTTCAAATTGGATGTCCTCTTAAATTTGATGATCCTTTAGATATAATATGTTGAAGCCTCATCTCCAAGATGTTAAGCATAAACACTTATGTTTCGAGTGTGATTTAATCACCTTGAAGCGTTGTGGTCATTCTACAATGGAGGTAGACATATTTGACAAGAATTTTATCAACTAGTCTCTCATTTTTATAGTTGTTTACCACATATTGACCTGTGGTTGGATCCATTATTTGGAGCCTTGGAACCATCAATGAAGGATTGAAGGCCACTTTTCAACCATGTGACTATGTAAAACACTGACAACATATTCAAATACGGGTCAAATATTGCAAGAATTCCATGAAAAGAGGTGGTTTATTAGCTTCTTAATGAGGTCACTACCTTGCAATTTGGTGTTTCCCTATTGTAGAAAGAGAAAGAAGAACTACTGAATCAATTGAATATTGGAGCTATCATGTTCCAGACTATTATAGATGAGAGATTTCATAGGGTTGTTGTCCTAGGGAGATCCAAGGAAACCTTTTTCCACAATATTGCAGATGAATTTGAGGACAATGTTGATCATATTAAAGATCTAGAGGGGTAAGTTAAAGCTCTCTCTCATTTAGAAAATGTCATCTTACAAGAGGAAATTTGTCAAATATAATATACCACTTCCCAATTTTTTAATGAGGTTTCCCATTTCCTGACATATGTGGGTGAGCTTCTTGCAAAATTTGCTCCTCTTTAAGAAGATAATAATAGATTATCTATTACTAGATCTAAATGAAAAATATCATATTATTATGAACTTACATAACTAAAAACATAACCTTGAGCTAGAATTTAGTCAACTGCATATTGTTATTGTTGTTGAGTTACTAAACTCACCTACTAATATCACTTGTAGCCTAGCTGATTGTAAGAAAATGGATATTGATGTTTTTACTAACTCACATGTTTTACTGACTACTAATGGTGTTTCTCCTATCTTTGAAAAATACACTAAAATAATTGGGAAAAAGGGACAAGACGTTGTTGTTCATATTGCCCTTGAAATGCAAACATCTAGAGTAGGTCTTGTTGATTTTTCAAAGGCACAGCAGAATCTAGTTTGGATCTTAAATTCTTTGACACAAGCACACTTAAATGCACATCAATACTACTTTTCACAATGGAGTCTACACACATCAATGAATCAACTAGTGCACAATGTGGCAATTTTTAACTTTTCAAACCCACTTCTTGTTATATTACAATCTAGAATACAACAATATTATGGCTCTCGTACCGAGGATCTTGGCCCTTACATACGACCCTGATACAAGGAGACAACTAGGGCTTAGTGTCAGTCACTTTGACCACCAATCTATCCTTAAAAATACAACACTTGACCTACTTGTTGATGGTGGTCGCGCTCAACCCTTACAGTCCATGTGCCTTGAACATGTCTGCAGGTCCTTTGCAACCTACCCAATTTTCCACCATCATTTATCACTACTCCTTTAGTGTCACTTAGCTTTGGCCCACTAGCAGCCTTCTAACTCCATTAAGAGGTCTACACATTGGGTCTTTTGGATCTGCCCTCTTTTCACTAAAGATTTCACATCTGCAACTTCTGAACAAGGGATCCATCGATCTGCCTCATAATAGTCCATGGCTCCTTTGATGATCCTATACTTCAGGTCTTCATCCTGCATTGTTCATAACTTGCTAGCAAATAATTCTCACTCTTCCAAATCTACCCACTTGTTGTCTCTTAGTTGCTCCAAAAATGACAATCATAGGGTTTGTGTTATCTTCCCTCTTCTCTCTCTGAAATACTTCCAGTATCTATATATTGTTGTGGCCTACCTCTACTAGGGTTACTTCAACCAACCTTGAGCCACAGTCACATCATATGTTGCCCTTAAAATTAGAGTTGTTCCTCTAGGAGTTGAGGCTCCACTTCTACAATAGGTCAAGCCATGCGACCCTCTAAAACTAGGCCTTACGACCCTCTAAACTACCTATAACAGGATCTTGATCGTCCTCTCCTGATTTGAATAGATGTGGCCTCTTAATGCTCAGACCTGTGCCTAGATTATTCCACGAGCAGTCCAACTAACTTAGCCAACCAACACTTAATACAAAGACCCAAAGGACGTCTTCCTCTTCTAGTTGATTCAGCTCCTTTAGAACTATGTGGCCCTCTTGTTCTTGCCTCCTTATGGTGGTCACGACCTTCCTTCAAACCATTCTTGGCCTCCTAACTTAGCCTCCATCTTGGACTACATTTCTCCTAGCCTCACAATCATAAAATCTCCTCCCACTTGACACATCTAGCCTTGATCCTTATGCCTTCTTAAATAACTTTTATTTAGGCCTCTTAGGAACCCTCTAGATCTAAGGTTTTAGTCCTATTAGACCTTAGGAATTAGTAATTTTCCTTTTAATTTATTTTTATATTTTAAACCCCTTTTTAGGCCTAAAATCCCTCCACTTGGCTTCTTTTCCCACAAAACCTTTGTGGTCAATTTTCTCCCAAACCCAATGCCCTAGGGTTGTGGGAGTACTCCCAAGCTACATAAATCAACAAGTCTTGGATATGTCACTGCTACTGTTGACTCATTACTTGGCTCTATACCTTTTGAGTGCAAGAAAGTTTTATTTGTTGCAAGTTGAACTTGTTGGCCTTAAAATACTTGATTTACACTGTAGATATGAAATTCCAAATATTCTCAACTAGAAATATAAAATAGACTAGAAGCACAATTAATATAAACTTTAAATACACATGAGATAACTTAAAGGATAGAAAATAAAAAAATTTCACACCATAAATAATACACAAGAGATTTTACCTCGGAAACCCTTAACTAGGAAAACCAACTAACGTTTGAGCTCATTTATCTTATATTCTCAACCAAATATCAAAGCCATATTACAATGAGCATTGACCTTAGTCCACAACTAATACCAATTCTCATATATCATTCAATCTCTATAGATTTTGATCATCATCATCTCCCATAAACCTTACATCATGCTCTATTTATAAACACAGAAAACCCTAATTCATAACTTCTTGAATCAGTATAGGTGCATGAATATCATTGACCAAGATATTGGAATCTTGTGATTCCTAACCATTTTCTAACCAATTTTAAATTTAGTCGATTTCCTTTTGACCATCAATCGACCGTCAGTCTCAGTTGATAATGCATGTATACCCAATCGTACTTCTTTCAAATACTCCAGTTGATTATTATCTTTTGTCCATTGTTCAACTTCCCATAGATTTTAACTAAAGTAACTACTCTTTATCTTAATCATTGTCCTATCAACTCGACCATAAACTTGACTCCGACCATGCCATTGACTTTTTGTCCTAGTTGATTCTTCCTTACTAGACTTGTTTAGGTTCATTTCTACTCGTCATACCCAACCAATCAATGGAATGACTATGGAATGATTGAAATCTAGTCGACTAATATTACTTGCAATGTGTACAAAACCTCAACATTATCTCACTTTTTTTCTTCTTTACACGAACTATTAATATACTTCCTTTTAATTAACGAAGGCATCCATGCACAACTCTTCTTATTGCCAAGAGAATTTATTAGCACTAATCGTATTTGTTAGAATATCTACAACAATATTCACCTTGCTTATTTTTACTAGTAACACCTTCTCGCTTTCCACCATGTATTTAATGAAATGGTATTGTACATCATTGTGTTTTGTTCTTGAATGGTAAGATGGGTTCATTTCCAAGAAGATTACACTTTGCAGTGTCCAATTTTATGTGATTGGAGTTGTTTGTTGATATCGGAAGATTCACATATATGAGTTTTATTGTCAATGTTTTGGATCCACTATCTGGGTCCATTTTCAAGACATGCAAAAATTATATGAAGAGCATAGGAGAATATATAGTGGATAGGTATGGTCAGGAAATTTTAGGGTCGACTAAGGAAAATGTATGTGTGTGTTTGTGTGTGTGTATAATAAGTTTATATAATAATTAATAAAACATAGAGAGATATATATTAAAAGTTGATGGAATTAAAAGAATTAAAGAAATAATACTGAAATATGAAACCTAGATAATTTATATATATATATATGTGTGTGTGTGTGTGTGTGTGTGTATAAGTATGGATCTCCTATCCCTACTTTTTGTTGAGAAAACTTGATCTCTAAACATCATCTCTGCAACCAAACAACTTCCTTACTTGCATGAATGACTACTATGTATTCAACCTCCATTGTTGTAATTTCATGACACAATGTCACTTACTCATCTAGCTAACAACTTCACTAAAAAACTTGAATAAATATTCAATAGTGGGCCTTCTTCTATCCATATTTCCAACCCATTTTACATTAACAAATCCTTGTACAATTGTTTCACTTCCATCCTCTAGTCTTCCATGGCATTAGATTCAATCTTCACTTGTGCCACAAAAAATACCCTAATACTCTTTTGACTGTATACCAATCCTAGTTTCAAGGTGTTTTAATGTATATGTTCAATACTCCCATTGCATAAGCAATATCTAGTAAAGTGGAAACCATTTCATACGTCAAATTACCTATAACACTTGCATATGGAACATTGGTCATGTAAACTCTTTCTCCCTATGTGCTTGGAGAGTATTCAACAGTTAGTCTTGTCCCATTGGGAATCAATACTTTCACTACTTTACAATCCTACACGTTGAAACGTTTCATAATTGTTTCAATGTACTTTTTCGGATTCACTCCTAGTTTCCTAACTGTGTGGTCTCTATTGTTGTCCATCCTAAGAATGAAATGTTCATTTTCGAGTTCTTTTATGTTGAATTTGGAATATAGCTATATCTTCGACTACCTGATTGCATCATGTTTCTTCCAACTAATAGAATGTCATTGACACAAAACACTACATATATGAAACACCTACCCTCCAACTTGAGATATACACAGTGATCATCTCACAAATACCAATCCTTGGTTCTATGTGTCAAACTCTTCGCACCACATCCTGGGTGATTTTTTAATGCCATCAAGAGAGTTCTTAAGTTTATAGATGAGCTTCCCCCTACCCTTTCCTTCAAACCCTTCAAGATTTTTCATGTAGGTTTCTTCCTCCAAATCATGATGCATAAATATTGTCTTTATATATAATTTCTCTATCTCTAGACCACATTGTTGACTACTTTATGAGATACTCTGAAATTGATCAATTTCATATCTGTTGAGTTCTTGTTTCTATGATTGCTTCAGGTTCCAATATGATTTTTCCTTCCTCGTCAAGTTCTGGAAATATTGATTGAACTGGGATCTTGTCACCTATAACCTTCTTTAAGCATGAAGCATGGAAAACTGGGTGCACTCGGGAAGCTGTATGAAGCTCCAATTTGTATGCCATAGTACCAATATTTTGCAACACCTTGTACAGACCATAATACTTTGGTGATAATTTATTATCCTTCTTAGCTTGCTTGAGGGACATTTGTTTGTATGGTTGTAGCCATAGTAATACCCAGTCACCTACATCAAAACTTCTTTCACTAAAATGTTGATCATCCTATTGTTTCATTCTATTATGTGCCAAAGTGAGATTATCCTTTAAGAGTTGGAGAACTTGTTGTTGATTCTCGATGTGATCTTCCATTGCTTGAACATTAGAATTTTCTCTTAAATATTATGTGATGGACGGTGGATGATATCCATAAAGTGCCATAAATGGGGTGATTTTTGCTACAATATGGAAGGAAGTGTTATACCAACATTCAGCTAGAGGAAACCATTTGACCCATTGTGTATGTTTATAATATACAAAGCAAAAAAGATATCCTTACAAACATTTTTTCAATATCTCAGTTTTCCCATCAGATTATACGATGAGCTAAGATCGAACTGAGTACCCAAACAAGAAAATAATTATGTCCAAAAATTTCCAGTGAAAATGGGATCTCTGTCACTTATAATAATCTTTGGGTTTCCGTGTAACTTTTACATTGTTTCCATAAATGCAGTAGCAATTGTATTGACTTTAATGGGATGAGATAATGCACAAAAATGTGCATACTTGGTAAGTCTATCAATACCACCATGATGACACACTTTCCTTCGGACTTGGGTTAACCAGTGATAAAATCCATTGAAACATCCTCCCAACATTGACTTGGAATGGATAAAGGTTGTAGAAGACCTGGGGTCTTAATTGTTTCAACTTTATTTTGTTGGAAAACCAAACATTCCGCCACAAAATTTTGAATATCATATTTAAGGTCATCCGGAAAAAAAATCCTTCTTAACCCTGTGGTAAGTTTTTGAAAATACTAAGTGCTCTCCTAAGGGAAACGTGTGCAATTCCATAAGACTATTTTGTTTGATTTGGGAATTCTTACAGAGGTATAAGCGATCTTTGTACCATAATGAATCCTTTTTCTAGCTAAATGTATCAGATGTATTAGGGTCTTGTTGTAACTTTTAAATGAGTTCCCACACTTCCTCATCATTCTTCCATTCATCCCTTGCTTCGTTTATCCAATCTAGTTGGATAATAGAAATGGCACAAAGAAAAATGCTTCCACATCGTCATCCTTTCTTGAGAGTGCACCTACAAAAACATTTTTCTTTCCTTTTTTGTACATGATTTCAAATTCATAACCCAACATCTTTGTGACCCATTTTTGTTGCTCTTCTAAAGATAATATTTGTTCTAAAAAGTATTTAATACTATCATGATCTGTTTTTACCTTGAAGTGTCTTCCCATTAGGTAAGGTTACCATTTCTTAAGTGCATGTAGTATTGCCAACATTTCCTTCTCATAAATAGCTTTGTGTAATTACTTTCCTTTTGATTGGACAACTTTCGAAAGCAATGGGTCTTTCTTCTTGCATTAAAATAACACCAATTCCATTTCCTGAGGCATCACATTCCACAATAAAGGTTTTTGTGAAGTCCGCTGTAGCTAAGACCAGTGCTTGGCACATTTCCTCTTTAAGATGTTCAAAGGCTTTCGTTGCTTCTAGAATCCAAGAAAATGCATCTTTCTTCAGTAAGGTTGTTAGAGGTGCTGATATTCTCCCATAATTCTTAACAAACTTGCAATAATACCCTGTCAACCAGAAAAATCCTCACAAATGCTTTATGGATGTGGGGATTTTCCATTCCTTAATGGCTTTAATTTTGCTAAGGTCTACCTTAACAACTTCATGAGATACAATATGACCCAAATATTCCACCTCTTGTACTCCAAAGAAACATTTGTAGGTTTTTTCATATAATTGTTTCTCCGCGAATAGTTTGAGCACTCTATCAACATGTTGAACATGATCCTTCCAAGACCTATTGTAGATTAGTATATCATCAAAAAATACTAACACAAATTTTCTAAGGGTTTGAAAATGGAATTCATCAAACCTTGAAATGTAGAAGGTGCATTGGTAAGGCCAAAAGGCATGAACAAAAATTCATAATGACCCTCATGGGTTCTAAATGTTGTTTTCGGAAAGTCTTCAGTGTTCATTCTGATTTGATGATATCCTAAACGAAGGTACAACTTGGTGAAGTAAATTACTCTGTGCAATTCATCCAATAATTCATCAATGAGAGGAATTGGAAATTTATCTTTAATAGTGAGCTTCTTGAGCTCCCTATAATCCGCACACATACTCCATGATCCATCCTTCTTGTGCACCAATACTACTGGAGTAGAGAAACAACTTTGACTAGGTTGAATTATACCAGCCTCTAGCATTTCTGCAACCATACGTTCATTTTCACTCTTTTGGGCATAGGGATATCTGTAAGGCCTGATGTTTGGAGGAACACTTCCTGGAATCAAATGAATATCATGATCATGATCACGAATAGGTGGGAGGCCTTTGGGAGTCTCAAATACCTTGGAATGATTGTCCAAGAGTTTTTGGAGATCTGGAGAAATAAATGATTTCGGTGTGGGAACCTCTAGCGAACATAATTGTGTAATTACTCCATGTTGTTATTTCATTAGAATATTTGTCATGTCGTTAGAGCTAATTATATTTCCCAGTTTCCCTGCGATACCCTTTAATTCAACTTCCTTTCCTTCTGAAAAAAATTCAAGAAAATTTCTTCAAAATTAAAAGCTATCATACCCAAAGATTGTAGCCATTGGGCTCCTAGTATAACATTAACACCACCCATTGGAATGGAAAGCATTGGACTATTCAACACATATTCTCCCACAGATAGTTTGATATTATGGCACTTTCTAGAGCAATTTATAGTTCTTCCATTTGCAACCATCACTTGACACTCTAGTGCTAGATAAAGGAAGTAATTCAATTCCTTCACTATCTTACAATCAATAAAATTATGGTTACTGCCCAAATCAATCAACACTATTACCTTTTTCTTCTTGATATGTCCTTCTATATTTATAGTTTAAGCAGTGGTTATTCTTACCAATGCATTACAAGATATGGTCGGATTCATTTCTTCTTTCTCTAAGCTTTTTTCTTGGTGTGTATCCTCTTCTTTTGATGTTTCTTGTTCCTTTTCTTCTTCCTCTTCATAATCTATGTAAAATAATTTCTTCTCAGTACACTTATGACCTTTAGTGTATTTTCTATCACAACTGTAACAAAGCCCTTTTTCTCATTTCTCTTCCAATTTTTGTGGTGTCAACCTTGTAGGTTGTGGAAGGCTAGGGGTAACAACACTTCCATCTTTATAGTTGTGATTCATAGGCTTCCTTTTTGCCATAATTTTGCTTTCAATTTGTCTTGCCAACCTTAATGCCTTCTCCAATGAATCAATTCCCAAATGTGAACCTCATGTTGGATGTTATCCATTAATGTCCCTATGAACACATCAATCCTATGCTCCTCTGGAATATCTTTTACCCTTATATTCAATTTTTGGAAGTCCTAAATGTGCTCCACCATTGAACCTTTTTGTTTGAGATTTATCAACTGGTTAAAAAAAGTGTTTCTTTTTGTATCCTCATAGTGTGCAATCATTTCATCCATAAAATTGCCCAAGTGAGAAAAAATTTATGAGAGAAAAGCCATTGATGCCTTACAAATTGATTAGGTTCCAAATATAAAGTTGCAATGCGTACCTTTTGTGTGTTTTTCACATTATGGAGGTCAAAATATTGCTCCATCTATAGTATCCATGTTACGAGATCCTTGCCATCAAACTTACTCATATCAATCTTTGGAAAATGGTGGGTCTTCAATCCAACATTAGAGTCTACGAAATCATGATTAACATTTCTTTTGTTATCATCATGAGTTTCCTTTACTACCCTTTCGCCATTAGTAAGCATTGCTTGCAGCAATGTTTTCAAATGTATCTTCAAACCTTCCATGTTGCCTTTAAGTTTTGTTTCTATACCATCCATCTTAGCTTCAAAATTAGCCTCTTCAAGGGGCAACCTCCTTTGCATTACACAAATGAACAATTATTGTATGCTACAAATGACAAGACCTCCTTTCTATATATAGGAGTCTAAGGGGTCACAATATAGTCAAGTCGACATAACAATAATAATGTAAGGGAAAAACAATAACAATATTGGGCTTCTATGGGGCACAATAATAACAATATGGGAACAACATGGGCACAACAATAACAATAAGGGACTACAATGACAATAATAATAAGGTAGTACACTAGTATTATAGGGGCCTAACAAATAATGACACGATCAATAATGTCATTGCAAATTAAATATTGATGCACCAATATTTGAGTCTTCAAAACCAAAATATTAACCATATCAACACCCTCATAAGGATCAAAGGAATTTCCCTTAGAATCCAAAAAATGGTAATTATGAATTAGCTTTTTATACAGAAAAATTGAAAGATTGAACTGTGGACCAATGTCGACTATCAATATCGATTGTGCTTGGAATAATGGATGGTTGTAGCATCATATAAATAGGTATTTTCAAACTTCTTGTTGATTTGTATCATTGGTTTTATAGTTGTATAATGTTCCGCTGGCTTGCTAATTAAATGTTTAGGATATACCAACAATGACAATCTACTAGAATGCTCAATTGTAAGTTTTTAGTGTTTTTTTATCCATTGAGATTTGATTTGTTTTTTTTTGTAACGTAAATCATACTATCCCTTAGTCCAAATAAGGATAGATGGAGACAACTAATGGACAAACCTAACCTCCAAGGTCCAATCATGGAGATGGGGTGAGAAATTTTCAACCTTCTTCTACTCTCTCAAAACTTAAAACGGCTAACATTGTTGCATTCATCTTGTTGAGACCATTCTAACTATATAAAAAAATTCTCCAATCCCACCTTCGAATCAAAATATATGCCCATCCAAAGATTAGACATTCATTTCATGTCACGTCATCAACTTGACACATGGCGCCTACATGGTCCCCATGTCGTTATGCTAGTCAGCCTCCTCACCGCCATAAGACAGTGTGACCATAGTAGCTAACCCGTTCATACCGGTCACGTAATAACTCCACTCTACAATATGCATAACCCAATCCATAACATATGTGCACCATAAGTGAGGTATTGCAGGTGTGGGCCCCCTCGAAGGCCACGCCGCCTAGGAAACACCCTTCTCAGAAGTAACTCTTGCAGCCCCTCGATGTTCCCTCTAGGGATGACCCTCTTGGGATTTTATGGAACCATATCAGTCCCTTCTCCACCATGTCCTAACATTATTTGATGTTGTAGCACTTGCATGGGTCCACTCCTTCCACAACATCCCAAAGTTTTATTGTCAAAATTTTCTCACGTAGTCCCTCACTGTTCCTTTTGGGGAAAAGGCACCAGGAAACATGGATTCCTAGTGATCCATCCTCCACATGTCCCAATGCCACTAGTTACCATAGCAAGCTCAGGCTCCACCACTTCCTCCTCACCCCACAAATTTAATCCTGAGATTTTCTTCCCAAGGCTCCCTCATAAGGTTCTAGGGTGCCTCTTGTGAAAGTACCAGGTTATATGGAAATGGCTTAGTCTCCCCCTTAACCTGTAGGTAGACATGTTCACATCACATGACATTTATCCCCACCAAATGGGCCCTGCGCACTCCATTTTATTGCAAGACATAAATCCCAGGAATTCTACCATGTCCTCAATTCAAAATCTCCAACGTATGGGGTTTTGGGGTGATGTCATATGTCTTCATGCCCTCCACATGGTCTGGGTCCCACATAAGTATTGAACCCCTGCAATTTTATTTCTTTCATGTTATATGTGATTCGAGGATTTTCCACCTTTTTGCACCAACACATCTGACCCCACCCGCCACTTTGTCCCCACATTTTGACCTCGACGGGAATTTCCCAGCCTCCCATTGAATTCTTCAGTGTGTCAAACCCCCAGGGCACATTGATAGCTATTCAGCGCTCCACTCAAATTGACAATCTAGATACCTTTTTCCTTCATGCTAGGTTATAATGCTTGAATGGATGGTTGTATCAAGGATTAATGCCTTTCCTCCAAAATTCTAATGGTTTACCACCCTACACAAATACATGGGCTTACACCATTTTCCTTTACACAACTCTTTAGAGTTATCCCTCCTAAGCTTGATCTCATTTCAAACCCCATTTCCGTACGACATGTATATGGAGCACCTGTGGTGATTATGCCTTCACCGACCTCCCACTATCTCTTCAAATCTTCCTAAGGCCTCGACGGAATCTATGAATACATAGATATTTAGACCTATACTCATGTATCAAGAACAATATCCTTCCTGATATTATAAACAAATATTGGCCTAATAGCCAAGTCATTTTAGTGTAGCCATCCATTAAATTAATAGAGATATGTCTATCTCTTGTATACATAGCCATATAGACCAATTTAAGGAATCACAATGAGCATGGGAGTAACCCACTCCTAAACATTAACATAAGAAATTATTGACTCCATTGCTAGAAAATAATAATGATACAAAGAGAATGAACAAACACTAATATATCATGCTTTGGGGATCAAACATCCCTCACTATTCACATGGTATTTAACATCAATTATTCACATAGGAATTAACATTTCTCAATAGTATCATCGACATTAAACTAGCACATTACCCATGCAAAAACTTTAGCTTCCCTATTTTAGAGGTTAGAAACTAAACTTGCTACCATTATTTATAATAGAGTATTATCATTGCAAAGAGTCGGCCATCTCCTTGATAATTGTGCACTTACAGGATTCACACATTCCTTGCATATGAGTCATTTCGACTAGGATTATGCCCATTTATTTTCATTATGGCCCTTTATACAAATTTTGAACTCTTAATAGCTCATCAAGATATATGCCTCTCAGCCAATTATAAAGAGAAAATAAGCCCATGGGTACATATAAGAATCTTTTTATTTCTCAGGATATATACAGGAATTCCCCATTCTTTAAGCAAGCAAAAATCAGATTTCATATTATATCATAGGTATTGAACCAACACATTGAATCCATATCAATATAGGCCTTAGGCCAACATAAGAACTTAAATCATTCCACATCCATGCCTTGAAGACAACAATGTTCATTAGATAGGAATACCTCATCCCTTAACATTATAAGTCATGTTAAAGCAATGCATTAAACAAGCATAAAGCATTCATACATGAGAGTCATAAATAGGCACTTATCTTTGATAGATTGAACCAAGAAATTGAGATTGGGACGTCAACTCTCAACCCAACCTTAGACACATTGCAGCCAAGCCTTTCTTGTAGTAGTCACTCCTAGAGCCAAATTCTAGAGCTTGAGGAAGATTGCTTAAGGGATCAAACCAAATCTTCCATCTAAAATAGGGACTCGAGAGGATCATCTACCTCCACCCACCAGCAACTTCATGCATTCAATATATCACAGTGAATCCAATGGTCCACCACCTCCACCCTACAGTTACTCCAAAAAGTATTGTGGTTCTACCAATACAAGCTAGAGGATGTAGAAATTCCTTAGAGATTCAAACTGCTAATTGTAATTTACTAAAACAATAGACTTGAATCTACTCTACTCATCAATGGAAACAATTAAACGATCGTGAAATCACAAAGAATACAAGAGAAATAATTGAATCAACACATTACACAATGATTTCCTGGGGAAAGCCACAAATAAAAACCCTTGTTATTTGTATATTGCATTAGTCAGAAAATATGAGAAGATTACAATGCTTTGCTCAAGCTTGAGCAACCTCTGCACTATCTTTATCTGTCTCACAACTTCCTAGACAAACCTAGGCCAATACTTAACCAATTTTCTACTTGCACAAGTCCCTATTTCCTTGCATTATTTCCTTGGTAATTAGCCCCCTATTAATTAGGGAAATTCCTCAATATGAATTGTGCAATCCTCATAGGCCTTCCTCTGACTGCATGCACCACCTATACAATTCATATGATTATGCAACTAATAGTATGCTACCCTTGAATTCCAATCTCAACTAGGTAACTCTCAAATCTGACATGCATGAGTTATTTATGAGTGAATCATCAATTAACTGGTTGAACACATGAAGCATCACCCCACTATCTGACCTCCTACTAGTTCCTCCATCAGTTGGAACTATTTTAACTTACTTTAACACAGTTAAACTTAATTAATTAATTACAACTCAAAATAAACTCAACCGAGGCTCCTATAATGTAGGGGACACTCTACATGACTCAAGTTAGACCGTCAACTCGAATTAACTGAGCCAACTAAGTCAAATTAATTTATTTAACTCATATAATTTTCCTTGTGATGTGGAATTGCAATTTATTCCTAATTTAATTTGAGGACAAAATTAAATCAAGATTTTCTTGTTGCATTTTAAACACTCTCTCTCAACAAGAAAGGCAATATCAGATACCCCAATCCTGTCTCTATGGAACTCAAATTTTCCTCTTGATAGTGCCTTAGTCAAGATGTTTGCATCATGTTTCTCTGTAGGAATGTACTCCAGCAACATGATTCTCCTCTAGAGACAATCTCGTAGATGGTGATACCATATGTCGATATGCTTGGACCGATCATGAAAAACTAGATTCTCATAGAGTTTGATACAACTCTAGTTGTCATAGTAAACCATTGTAGGATCCAACTGCTGACCAAATAACCCAAAAAGGATCTTCCCCATCTAGATAGACTCACAAGTTGCTTGACTAGCATCCATATACTATGCTTCTGTCGAATTGAGTGCAACTGAAATACTGATGTACCAAGAAACTATTGCTGACCTAATACTAAATATTCCCCATGATGTGCTCTTCCTATTAGATGGATTCCCTGCCAAATCTACATCTGTGAAGCCTTGTAGCTTCACTCCCTCTATTTTTTTGTACCAAAGACCAAACTGACTAGTGCCTTTGAGGTATCTCAACACATGTTTAGTTGCCTTCCAATAGAGTTTGGTTGGCTTAACCTTTTCTTGACTAAGTTGGTTAACTTCAAAACATATGTTCGGTCGTGTGTTCACAAAATACATAAGTGAACCCACAAGTTTTCTGTAAATAGTAGCCTCCACTACTTCACCCGAAGTAGCATCTTCATTCCTCCAATTCCCTGTTAGAGGAGTCTCCATGGATTTTCTGCTCTCTATGTGGAACTTCTTCAGTATCTTGTTGGCATACTTTCCTTGAGAGACAAACAGTTCCTCATCCCCTTTCCATACTTCCATCCCATGGAAATAATGCATGAGCCCCAAGTCCTTCATCTTGACTTCCCTTACAAGATCCTCTTTGCAATATTTTACCAACTTCTCATCACCTGTTAAAATTAAATCATCAACATATAATACTATAATCAACAATTTACCCTCAACCATACTAAGGTAAAGGTCTCATCTTCTTCATTTTTGGTGAATCCCAACCTGGTTAAATAGTTGTCAATCCTAGTGTACCAAGAACGGGGTGCTTTGTCCAATCCATAAAACACTCCCTTGAGTCTGCACACATGTGACTCTCTATTGAAGGTCTCAAATCCTTCTAGTTATTCAATGTACACCTCTTCCTCAATTACTCCGTTGAGGAACGTTGTCTTCACATCTATCTGATGTGTCTTCCATGCCATCTACATTGAAAGTGCTAGAATAGATTTGATTGAAGAGTACCTTGCTATTGGAGCAAAGCTCTCCACGTAATCAATTCCCTCCACCAGAGAGAACCCTCTAGCCAAAAATTTGGCCTTGTGTTTCTCGACACTCCCATCTTCTACTTTCTTTACCTTGTAAAGCCATCTGGAACTCATTACTGACTTGTCTTTTGGTCTTGGGGCCACTTCCCAAACATTGTTTCTAATAATCGAGTCATACTCCTCTCCCATGGTCAAACCATACTGGTTGTTTCACAGCTTCCTCGAATGAGGATGGCTCAATCTCTACACTCTCGCTCACTAGAGCCATGTAGCCAGTGTACCGATCTGGTGACCTCTTGTGCCTGCACTGTGATGTGGGTGCTCCCACATTCTCTCTAGCATCATGCATCAATCCATTAGCTTCTCTGGTGTGCTTCCTTCCATATCTGGAAGTCTTTGCATGAGTGCGTGATTCCACTCTTTGCTCCTATGCATGTGGTTGCTCCACATCATCTTGAGGTTCTTCCTTTGGAGCTATAATCTCCTCATCTACATGTAATTGAATCTCCCTCTCAAAGGAACATCTCATGGCCTTTTCTTCATCGAACTTCATATCTCTACGAACCACTGTCATCCTGTGAGATGGAAGGTACACCCGATAGTTGTGAGATGTATCAATGTACCCCACAAAAATGACCATTTCCTTGCATCCTTGGTAACATGACAGTAAACTAATGAACCAAAGATCCTGAAGTGTGCCACATCTGGTTTCTTACCTGAAAAAAAACTTATTTTGGTGTACTCATCCCGAGAACTCAATGAAGAATTCTATTATGCACATATACAAATGTGTTGTATGCTTCATCCCACAAGTGAAATGGTAGGCCCTGATCATGTAAGATCGCTCATGCAACTCCCACAATACTTTTGTTCTTCCTTTCAGCCAAACATTATGATGTGGGTTATGGGGTGTTATTAACTCTTTTCGAATGCTTGATGATGCACAAAAGTTCTTGAATTCATTCGACATATATTCTCCACCATTATTGCTCCTGGGAGCCTTCACTTTCCTGCCATTGTCTTTCTCAACAAGTTCTTTAAATTCACAAAATATAAAGAACGTTTGATCTTTCTTCTGCGTGAGGAAAATATAGCACTTACGTGAGAAATCATCTACAAATATTACATAATACATGTTCTTGGTCATGGAGGCTGTCAAGAATGGTCCACACACATCTAAGAGAACTCTTTCAAGGATCACTTGCGCTCGACTGTCCTTATTATGAAAGGTAGCTTTGGTGTACTTCCCCAATGTACACCCTTTGCATGTATCTCTCTGCTCTAGTGTACCCTTGGGAAGTCCTGTAGAAATCTGTTGCATGATCTTCAAATCTTTGTGGTGCAAGTGGCCCAATCTTCTATGCCACAATTCACTGATTTCTCGGCTCTGCGCCTTCTCTACTTTTCTTATCAATGCTACATGATCTTCTATGTCTAATTTGTAGAGGTTCTTCACCCGAACCCCTATCCGCTTCACTTTTCATGAGGCTATGTGACGAAGGAAAGCCTTCTTTTGCTAAATATCACATCGTAGCCATGGTCCTCCAACATAGCAACTGAAACCAAATTCTTCTTCAAAACCATAACATACATGACATCTTCTAATGTGAGAGGAGAACCAGAATCCCTCTAAAAAAGTAGTAGTATTGATGTTGATCGCACTATACCTTCCATCATCTCCCATTTTGATGTGCATCTAGAGGTCCTTCTCCTCCAAGTCACTGAAGAATTCTTTTTTGCCAGTCATATGGAATGAGGCTCCACTATCCAGATACCACACACTACCCGTCATTGATGTCAAGCAATGAGGGTGAAATCCAACTCGAATTGTGAAGCAAGAACTTCACCTACCACTCCTCCTCAAGGCTTATTGTTGGCCTTCTTGTGTGGACACTTCATGGCATAGTGTCCCAGCTCATGACAGTGAAATAATTTAATCTTCGACAAGTCCTTCTTCTTGCCACCCTGACTAGAATATCCTTTGGATTGGAATTTCTTTCCTTTCCCTTTCTTCACCTTTCTAGCTAAGGAACAGTTCTCCTCATCATCATGGTTGGATGAGGTTCCATCTCTGGTGCTCTGCCTTATCGCTTCTTGCACTAAGTCGGACCAGAAACGCTCCCACTCTAATAGCTTCTCCCTCCCATTTACTGAATCCTGGTAGTTGTGCCAAATCTTGGGAAGGCCTAGAAGTGCTAAGCTGACCAGATCATCTTCAGCAACTTTAATACCAACACTCCAAAGCTCATCTCCATCTTGATTTTCTAAAGATTGTCCCTCAATTCCTACTTCTTGTGCTCAATGTTGTTCTAAAAAAGGTCTGTCAAGGCCTTCCACATCACATATGGAGTCTCCTACCCATGGAGGTTGAAGAAAATATGATCTTAAAATCCTTCTAGTATGATCCTTCTCGCCTTTGTAACACATTTCCTCCACTATGCTAGATCTTGAGCATTAGTTGTTGGAGGCTTAGGAATATTTGTTTCTATGAATTCCTTCAGCCCGTTGTCTTCCAACATTGCCCCCACCATGTCCTTCCAATCAATATAGTTCAAACTACCCTCAAGGGCATATTTGAGTCCCAATCCATAGAATGGAATCCTGCTGTCTCTGAATAATGATAATGCAAATTTGAATGCACCTGCAAAAGACAAACTCGTATTCTCCTCTTCTAGAGTGATTTCTTCTCTGATACCATGTAGAAATTCCTTGTAAATTCAAACTGCTAATTGTAATTTACTAAAACAATAGAATTGAATATACTCTACTCATCAAAGGAAACAATTAAACGATCGTGAAATCACAAAGAATACAGGTAAAGGGATTTATTCAACACATCACACAATGACTTCTTGGGGAAATCCACAACTAAAAACCCCTGCTACTTGTATATTGCATTAGTGAGAAAATATGAGAAGATTACAATGATTTTCTCAAGCCCGAGCAACCTCTGCACTCTCTCTATCTATCTCACAGCTTCCTAGACAATACTAGGCCAATACTTAACCAATTTTTTGCTTTCCCAAGTCCCTATTTCCTTGCATTGTTTCCTTGGGAATTAGCCCCCTATTAATTAGGCAAATTCCTCAATATGAATTGCACAATCCTCATAGGCCTCCCTCTGACTGCATGCACCACCTGTATAATTTGGATGATTTTAAAATTAATAGTACATTGCCCTTAAACTCCAATCTCAACTGGTTAACTCCCAGATATGACATACATGAGTTATTTATGAGTGAATCATCATTTAACTGGTTGAGCACATGAAGCAACACCCCACTGTCTGACCTCCTACTAGTCCTCCACGAGTTGGAACTAGTTTAACTAACTTTAACTTAGTTAAACTGAATTAATTAATTACAACTCAAAATAAACTCAACCAGGGATCCTATAATGTAGGAGACACTCTACATGACTCAAGTTAGACCATCAACTCAAATTAACTAAGCCAACTAAGTCAAATTAATTTAGTTAAATCGTATAAGTTGTCTTGTGACGTGGAATTACAATTTTATTCCTAATTTAATTCAAGGACAAAATTAAATTAGGATTTTCTTGTTGCATTGTCAAGATAGGAGGGAATTCAAAGGCTCACCACCTCCACCTTAAACTAAATGAGGGAATCCAGAGGTCCTTCAACAAATTCCTTCACACAGTGGTTCCACCCAATCCTAGGAATCTAGAACCCACTGTGTAAACCATAAAATAAGCAGAGGGTGTTGAATAACTCCCCACCTAAGTTGTCAAGGGAATCCAGAGAGAGCCATCTCCACCTTCCATTCTTACAGGGAATATAGAGGTTATTGTCCTCACATGGAAGATATTCTTCCACCTCCTAATACTCAATCGAATGTTTGCTCTGCTTCTTGCCTCATGGTAGTGACATAGAACTATGTGTTATTTTCCTCCTGTGCAACACAACCAATGCTTCTGTGATCCTCTCCTTGAGGCTTTGTTTTCTTTGTCTTCTTCCCCGAGCTTCTTTCTATGTTTCTGTTATGACACCAGTTCACAAAAAGATAGAAAAGATAAATCAACGACTTAGAAATCAGCCTCTTCGAGGGGGAAACCTCCTTTACATTACAAAAATGAACAATTCTTGGATGATACAAATGACAAGACCTCCTTTCTATATATAGGAGTCTAAGGGGTCCCAATACAATCTGAGCCTACATAACAATAATATTGTAAGGGCACAACAACAACCTTAGTGGGCTTCTATTAGGCATAATAATAACAACATGGGGACTATATGGGAAAAATAATACAATAAAGGGGTTGCACTAATAAAAATAAGGGGTTACACTAGTAGTATAGGGACCTAATAGTTGTCTCTTGTGTTCTCTCTTGTTCTCTATTCCTTTCTTTGTATCAGTCTCATTTCTTCTCCATGTGTGAGAGATTGTTTTTTATGCATATGCTCTCTTCTTTCTTGTGTGTGGGATGTCCTCCTCCTCGATAACACTTCTCTCCCATTACATCATCAAAATCATTTTTTTGGTTGTGTGCGACAGTCATTATTGTCATCCCCTCTTCCTTCTTGGCTATGGTGGTTCTGTGACATCCGACTATTGGAGAGAATGATGTGTGTTAGCACTTCTTCCTACCCACTTCTTGTTGGTTGACCCCTTTGTCCCCTAACTGTCACTACAACCCATCTACTATTTATTTTTTGTCATTTTTGCCTTGTATATTTTTCCAAGGCATACATGGTTCCTTTATCCTTCTTCCTCAACTAGATTAATGGCATAACCAGTCCATTTAATCACACACCTACCAGCCTTCAATAGATGTCATGAAACAATCAAGCTTCCTTCAATCCCCAAGCAATCTCCTTCCTCAAACTCTGGAATCTGTGTCCCAATTCTCAAGCCTTTTAATTTATAATCAAAATACATGGATATTTTTTTTTTCTAAATTATGCTAAATTCTATTACTGAAACATAATGGTACACTGAGGCTTTGGCCTTTGCATGTCCGTGCCATAGTTTAAGGCAGATAATAGCAAAACAGGATTGTGACTGCCCATAACGGGAAACCAGTCCAGTTCAAAAATGAAATTGCAAATATTATCTTGCTGCCCACGCAGGGGAAACCAACAATTAAGCACAGTATCTAACCAGTTTTTCAAAAAAACATCAAAGAAACCAAATGACAACAAGTTTTCCAAAAAAGCCTCAAAAAAACCAGATAACATAATTCTCGGAACCTGTGACTCGAAGACACGTGGTATGTTGTGTGGCTGGTCAAGTGTCATGCTGGCAAGTCAAGTGTCATGCTGCGGCGATGGGTGTTCCTCAACGATGTAACACCTATAAGCATCCATGTCATCTTCTTCCTACTGCGTTGCTCCCGTGTCATCTTCCGCGTGATGGTCAAGGTCCTTCTCCTCTCTGGTAGGACGTCCACCTCCGGTAGCTGGCTCCTCGTGGAAGGTAATGGAGATGGTGGCGGTTATGATGGGTTGGTTCAGGGAGTAGCGGTAGGTGAACTGGGCTAAGCGGAGGGGTTGTTGTGGACTGGAGGGGATTTCAATGGGCGGAGAGTCGGAATGCGTCAGTTGGAGGTGGAGAGCTCGTGAGCAGCCTCTGCCGTTGTGAGTATTTGGAAATCGGCTTGTGGTCAATTGAGTCGAGGGGGAGGAGGTGTCTGAGGCAGGTGACGGTGGAGAGCGAGGCAATCTACCTCTGTTGCTCCCTCTTCTGCTTCGCATTTTGTGGTGAATCCTAGGCATTTTGATGTCGAGGGGAGGAGAATGTCTGCTGGGAGATGGCTCAGAGTGATGAGAGGGCACAGCAAGTTCAGAGGTCGGCTCAAAGGAAGGAATAACAGCAGACGCGGGGTGGAGAATAAAATTGCAGACCAAGCTCTGTGTAAAATGATTGCCCAAGCCAATTTCAATGCAGCATAGAATGCTGCAACGCCTGCCCGTAGCAGTGCGTGAGCTCGGTTCCGCTGCGGCCAGTGGGCAATGGCATTGCAGAGGCGAGGGATTAGAGACAAGGGGCAGTGGAGTTAAAATTACCAAAGGTCGCCATTAAGCCGAGCCGAGGCGGGTAGACGCAGTCGGATTGATTACAATGCCAACTTAATTGCCATTTATGGTCGTTGTTAAGTCGTTTTATGGTTTGGTGTGTGGGATTACGGAGGGCCATGTGGCCAGGCCACTTTATCGATGTGTAAAATCAAGAAAATAATTTATACTTCAATACAATAATGTCTTAAAACACCACCATTATACTCAAATTCATTATTCTCCTTTACAATTACTTACCATCCAAGTAACTCAATTAGTCCTTATATCAAAGCAACTTCTTTCCTTATATATCAAACTAACATATTTCTTAACCACAAAGAATTGAATCTTATTTTCAACTCCCAAATCATTGATATGGGTTCCATACCACCCGCCTTCACATTGCCTCTTGCTCATTAAAAGTTACGAGGCTTCTAAATATGCTTTGATCCCTAGACATATTTCTTTTCTTGGGGATCTTTTCCCGTTTCCAATACCATTAGCTCTTTACCAAAGGAGCTCTAAATTTGGAAGTAAAAAAGATATTTCGCAACGTAAAAAATAAATGGTTATCACAAAATAATATAGACTAGAATGAATAGATATTTACGTCTATGCAGAAAGTAATTTTATATAATTGTTTACCGTGATTTTTTCATTAAAAAAAAAAAATTATATTATTTTACAATGATTTTTTCATAAATAAAGAAATTTTAAACGTACGTGTTAAATTGAATATTTATATGGTTGAAAATAATGGAGTTATTTTTAATGTGACTTTGTAGATTTTTTGGTGTCGGAATTTGTGGAAAAATTTGAGGTGAAATCTTGATTTGTGTTATTCAAACTGGTTTTTAACTTTATATATGGAATGTTTTCATGCTAAAAACCCTTAGAGCACTTTGATGGTATAAGGGTTGTCCATCAAGCTTGTAATTTCAATAAATTCCTGCCGGATTTTAGAGAATTTAAATCGAAAAAATCCATCGAAAAAACTTCCAAAAAGTCTCTCTAAAGACAGCTCGAAAAATAATACCATAAAATCATAAAGGAGTCCTCTAATGAAGTGGAGGAATTGCCCGGCCAAAAGTGATTCCAGGCAAAAAAAATTCAAAAAATCTTGTAGAGGCAGTGTTTAAATCGTGTTTTTGATGGTGGAAATGGATTCAGCACCTCAAAAACGTCTAGGACACTTAAAATTTTGAAGTTTAACCACTATAACTTAAATTTACAAAAATATTTGTGAGATTTTCTTTAAATATGATGTTAACTCTCTAAGCAACTCCTCCACCTCCTTAAACTACGTAAATCATAAATCCACAAAACTATATATATCCACCGTTAAATTTTTACAAATTAATTATTTAACAGCAATTATATATAGCCCCTTGCATTTATGGCCATGTACAAGCTAATTATTTTTGTTGAGAAATGCGTCGGCTATATATGTCATGTCAAACGATATACGTTATTGTTTTTCGCATTTCTGACCGAAATCCTCTGCCACGGCATTCACATAATCTTAACTCGCAATTAAAAATTGTTTTATATCCTAATTTCTCGTCCTTCACAATTGTACACGTGTTTTCAACTCTACCGAAGCATCTAGGTTGAATTGCAGTGAAAAAACCACCATATTGCAGAGTTGGTCACTTAGCTTTCTTTAATTTTTAGAATTTTAGAAAGGTATAGGTTAATAAACATCATATACTTATACGTGGGATTTTAACATTGATTTGGAGCCAAGATTATTAGTTGAGTTGGTTAATTAATTTTTTTCCATTTTTAAAGTTTTCGAAGGTTATAGGCTTAATAATTATGATATATATGTTGGATAAACATTTGAGAAGTTTGATAATAGTTGTGGGTTGAGTTACTAGTTTTAAAAGTCTTGGTTGGGAAAAACGCTCTGGAGCCCTAGACAACTTGAGTAGAGACCAATCTAGTGATGGTTAGTGATGTCTGACCGTGAGGTGGAATCACTAGTTGAGGGTCGAGGTGGTTTGGCCTCTACAAGCCCTAGTTTGGTTTTATTAGATGTGTTCCATGCGATCCCACATTCATGGTTGGAATATGGCACGGGGGTGACTAGCTGAAAGAGAGATTTGGTTCAGCCTAATCTATAGTCGAGTGGTTTGTGGAAGTCCCATACCTGGTTGCATTTTGCATATGTTAATAAGAGCTTCTTTGCTCTTATATTTGATGGGTAAATATAATTTTTTATGTGTGGTTTTATGGTTGTTATATCCTTGTTATTTCTATTGGTTATATGCTAGCTATGAGCATGTTTTATGACAGTGATGATATATGAATCTCATCATGTTTTAATTTGTAAATGAATGAACAATCAATACATGACTTAATAGATGATAATGCAACTAATGTGATAAGGAATCAATGATTCTTATTGATTCTCATATAAGTATGAGATGCCAATGCTCAAACCTGTTGTAATGACTTGTAGAATGCATATTTGTGACATGCTTGACGAAATTTCTGTCATGGCTAGTAGGGGTCCAGTCAAGTATTTGCATTAGTATCATTGTTTCAATGTTACTTTTCATTTCTAGAAGTTTCATAAAGTTCTAGGCAGTGGCCTGAGACCTGGCCCTAAAAAAGTGGCACATAATCTGGGTTGCTCGCTCTGAACTAGCTGAAAAAATCCCCAATCACTTGCATGCCCTTGTTGTGAGAGCAATTGGAAGGTCCCATTCACATGCATGCCCATGTCATGTGAGTGATTGAGGCTCTAAGGAAGTGAAATGCTAAGTTGTCTCAGGGGTTGGTCACCTAGAAGGGTTGGTTGGCTCCTGAGGGTTCTATGGCATGTGTAGAAGTCCAGATTGGTTGTGTTGTGTCATTTCCACTTCCTTAATTGCACATGGGGAATTGAATCACATCATAGTAGCCTCTCATCACATGTTTACCCCAATGGACCTATTAACTTTGGTAAATGTGGGAGGAGGGTGGTTACAATTTCAACCCCTTATCATTGTTATAGGTAAGGGCAACCACAATTTTTATATTGCGACCAAATTTAAATAAATTGAGGTATAGATTCAAATGGTGAGGGTCTAATTTAGAAATTGAAACTAATTTCATAGTCAAGACCTATGACACCATATGTTTGAGCTAAAGGCCCAATAAAAACCAACCTATTAGAAAGGTCTCACATATAGGAACAAAGATATTTGAGAGAAATGAAGTTGATTGAAAAATTAGGACTCATCACTAAATCTAGCTAGATATATATCACTTTAATGACTTGAGGTCTTGGGTGAGATTTTTGGCCTGATTTGAACAAGTGACTTTTTGAAAGCAAATACCCAACAAGGTTTGGAGGATAATGAAGAGAATGAAATTGAACAAATTTGAGAGTCTACATTATATAATGAGTATTAATGGTATGGCCTAAAATGTAAATCTAGGAAAAGTTAAAGTAACTTCGTGAAAAGGAAGCGTGAATTGGACATAAGGATTGAATTTGAAATCAAAACCCCTTCACACTAAAGTTAGTGTGAGAAATCCTAAATTTGGTTGTTAAGGCCAATTAAGAAATCAAGGCAATTGAATATTCAAGTTGATAGTGGAAATATAAACCAAAAGAAATAAATCCAGGTTTGAACAAAGAAAATAGCGAAGGAAAGCCCAATTCCAAATTTAGGGCCAATTTTCAAATTAGGATGATGGCACAATTACAAAATTTGAAAGAAGGTCTAATTTGAAGATTGGGCATGATTTGTTAATTTGGGGATATATGAGACAAAAATAAAATGGACAAAAGGAAAACTCAATAAAGGGAAGAAATCAAGACTCAAAAAGAAAGAAGCCTTATAAAAAGAGCTACGTCAAGCTAAGTGAGTGAATCACAAACGCCAATTTAGCTTCACCATCGAATGCAACAATGCAGTGTGTAATATAATTCCAAGTATAAATAGAAATAAACATATATAGATCAGTAAAAAGTTTTAAAGGTGGTGCCCCAAGTTTTCTTCGAAACTTAATGGGGTTTTGTAGGAACAATACTCATCCAAATTGCATTGCATATTTTTGTAATGAGCTTGGAGTGATCACATTGAGAGTTTACCTCTTTGAATTTAATGTTATATCTTTTATAGGAGGAAAATCTAAACATTGAGTAAAATATTACATGAAAGATTGCATTTCTCTTACAATCTTTGTTCATATAGGAAATATTATATGGGTTCAAACCTTTGTTTTAAAAAAGAATGCATTATTATGATTGCTATCATTTTCAATTCATAGATTCCCTAATACACTCTTTTTTTGTCATAGGTTTCAATTTTTGAAGTTAGAGGGTCTTGCTAAGCCATCTCTCTATACCATCACCATTTTTGTGAATCTTATAAATGAGAAAGATGTTATTATTTCTTGTGAACTCATTAGTGGAGAGAACAATTCAAAGCCATCCTTTGGTAAAAAAATTATTTTGGTTTCTTGATCTCATCTTTGAGTTCATATGAATATTTTTACCACTTGGTCAAGTGAAAATCGATCTTGTCCTTGTGCTCAATTATTTTAAAATCCAAGGTCAAAGAGTAGGAAAAGAAACATATAAGAAAATACATATACACAACTTTCCTTTTTCTGTTAAATGCTTACTTTGTTGAGGTTGAAAGACAAAGATGAGAAACAAACAAGCATCCATTAACTGATTCATTTGAGTCACATTATTGCTCTCAAATGGAGGTACAAACCATTTAAAAACTATAATTATGAAGGTTGTGCTTTTCATTCTAATGATTGCCACATGCTTTAAACGAATTCTATTTTGTCACAAAAAATTTACAAGTCCCTTAAATATAAATTAAATTAATGGCAAGGTTGTGATTTACATTAGCATACTCATTTTTAGAAGAATTTTTTTTTGGCGAAAAGTGTGAAGGAACTCCTTGATGTTCAAACCCTTGAAAGAGTTGCAATCAAGCACAATATGTTACAAGGAGTCAAATTTTTAAAAAAATCATGAACATCCACTTGATATCACATAACTTTGAGATTTCTTACACTCACACACTTCTAAAATCCCTCACAAATTTGCATATTCTACCTTCAAAACAAATATTGCCTTGTCATCTCCATTATGTACTTTCTAGAGAAACTCAATCTATTAGTTACATAAGAAGTTTAACACGTTATCAAGCATTCACTTGAATGTTTGATGAATTTTTCTTATGTCACCATTCAAATTCTTGATAAGAAATAAAAGAGAACTATAGGATTGAATAGGCCATGAATTGGAAAGAATTCAAGCTCATGCTTTAAAGCCCCTTTCTTGTAGACGTTAACTTCTTTTTGAATGAATCAAGCTCAAAGGAAAAAAGGAAATAATTTTTTCAAACCAAGTTTAAGGAATACCACATTATCATAGTGAATTAAACATCAATGGTGAAGTTAGACAAACAAGGAAGAGGAAGAACACCATCATAGTTCCATTCAAGAAGATTAACAAAGTTGATAGTCTCCAGAGTATACATGTGTAATGCCTAAATTGTAACTATGATGCAAACTAGTGCCAAAGCCATTTTTAGTTGCAAGCACTAAAAGACAACTCAAGAAGAAGAGGGCATGGATGAATAAATTTGTAACTTTGATTATTTTCATTGTAAATATATTCATGTCATCCTATTTGGAATGAGGACAAGTATTTGTAAAGAAAGCTAACTCAATAAGATAAGAAGCCCAAAATCCAAGTACGTAGAAGGTAAAGAGTCTTTAGGACCTTCTATGAAGAATATCTTTACACTCTTGTAAGGGGTTCCACATTCGATGTTGTAAGCCATCTTCACATGTTGAATAGAGTGATATTGTTCACTTGTAATTTTTACACTTGCAAAGTTGTTGAAGGTTGTGGATTATTTTAGCCTTTCACAAATTTTCTTGGTACTTGTGCAGACGAATGTTTTGGCTTGTAGGCTATTCTCTTACTGACTATGTCTATTCTTTCTTATCATATACAATAATAACCACTAAAGGTAACTAGAAATGACTTGTAGGCTATCCTTAGCTCTCAAAGCAGGATTTGGCTTTCGTGTAAATGGTAGATGGTGCATTATTCTCTCTACCATTTGCATGTCTACCTTAGATTATTGTTTAACATTTTGATGTGGAAAATGTATTATCTTGATGATTTGTTTTGATGGTAGTTGGTGGAATATTCTTCTTGGTTTTTGTACCTTCCTTTTATTTTATGTTAGGGTCCCACCCTAACCCCCTTATTTATGTAATGGGATCACGTCAATGGTCCGCAACTATGGTCACATAGCGAAGCCCCTCACCCAACTCCTAAAGAAAAATTCATTCTTCTGGAATGAGGAAGCACAACAGGCCTTTACAGCTCTAAAAAATGCCATGTGTTCCACTCCAGTCTTAGCACTACCTGACTTCACCAAATCTTTTGTCATTGAATGTGATGCTTCGGGTACAAGTATTGGGGCGGTCTTAATGCAGGAAGGGCGACCGTTGGCCTTCACAAGCCAACAACTCAGTGGGAGGAATCTAGGCCAATCTACCTACGAGAAGGAAATGATGGCCATCTTACATGCAGTCGAGACCTCGCGACCTTACTTATTGGGGCAACGTTTCCAAATCCGCACAGATCATCACAATCTTAAATATTTTTTGGAGCAACGCCCATCCTCCCCACAACAAAATAAATCGCTAGCCAAAATGCTGGGATATGATTATGAGATCATTTACAAGAAAGGGAAAGACAATAGTGTAGCAGATGCATTATCTCGCCAATTTGAGGAGGAAAGTACTTTGCTAGCAATTTCCCTCCCCATTCCAGAATGGATTGAAGAGGCTCGCAGGGAATGGTTTTCACACCCCGGGCTCTCCCAACTCATTTCTCGATTGCAGGTAGATCCAAATTCCACCAAGGGCTACTCGTGGCAGGATGATATTCTTCGCTACAAGGACAGAGTCGTAATATCACCAACATCCACCCACAAAAGTCGCATTTTGGCAGAATTGCACTCATCTCCCATTGCAGGACATTTGGGCTTTCAGAAGACGTATGCTCACACCAGAAGATCATTTTTTTGGACAGGCATGAAAAATGACATCCTTACTTTCGTAGCAGAATGTGATGTCTGTCAACGCCACAAAGGGGAAACCGTCAACACACTAGGCACATTACAACCATTGCCCATTCCGGCATCAATTTGGATGGAGGTTTCTATGGATTTCATTACAGGTCTTCCAAAGTCAGGGAACAAGTCAGTCATCATGGTGGTTGTGGACCGACTGTCGAAGTATGCTCATTTTTGAGCCCTACCCCACCCGTTTACACCAACTTTGGTTGCTCAATCTTTCATGGATCAGATCTTCAAATTGCATGGCATGCCCACTTCTATTGTGTCCGACCGCGACCCGTTCTTCACCAGTAATTTTTGGCAGGAACTCTTTAGAATACAAGGCACTCAACTCAAACTCAGTACTTCCTATCATCCGCAAACAGATGGTCAAACCGAAGCCGTCAACAAATGTCTAGAAACCTACCTTAGGTGTTTCACTTCAGAAAAGCAACACCTTTGGGTACAGTGGTTACCTCTGGCTGAATGGTGGTATAACACCAACTATCATGCCACCACCAAAATGACTCCCTATGAAGCAGTATATGGTCAACTCCCACCTTCACCTACTTCGTATCTCAAGGGATGCTCAAAAGTACAAGCAGTGGATCAACTCCTACAACACCGCGCAACCATGCTCGCCCATCTTCGAGAGAATCTTCATCAAGCTCAGAACCGCATGAAGCAACAGGTAGACCAGCATCGCTCAGAGCGCCAATTTCAAGAAGGGGATCAGGTCTTTTTACGGCTACAACCATATAAGCAAACATCACTCAAGGACAAGGGGTGTCAGAAACTCTCTCCCAAATTCTACGGACCATATCAAGTACTTCAGCGCATTGGAGAAGTGGCCTACAAGTTGGCCTTGCCACCTACTGCAAAAATCCATCCAGTTTTCCATGTCTCATGCCTCAAGAAAGTGATTGGGAACAATTGTAGAATTCAGACCATTCTACCTAAATTGGACGAAGAAGGGTCCATCTGGCTTCAACCCGAACAGATCCTAGACACACGAGACAAGCAACTGCGCGGCCACATGATTAAGGAAGTCCTCATCAAATGGAAAGACACCTCTTCGAAAGATGCAACTTGAGAACCAGCCACTATTCTTCAGCAGTTTCCGCAGCTTCAGCCTTGAGGACAAGGCTCGTCTTAAGGGGGAGGGCATGTTAGGGTTCCACCCTAACCCCCTTATTTATGTAATGGGATCACATCATAGTCAAGAGTCAATAAAGCCCATATTAATAATTGTAAGTGGTTAATCCGCAATTAATGACGGAACCACAGTTGGTTGCAAATGGGTCGTAGTATTAGATAGATGGTATTAATAAAACCCACAGTATTGGCCCGTGGTATTGCATGTATGAGTCATATATAAAGGATAGAGACTCCCTGCGAGGAGCATCGTGTCTTATTTTGTAGTCGAGCTCTGCTCTATTTGAGGTTGCCCCCTCGAAGAGGCAAGTGAACATTACTCTCTAAATAATAAAATCATTGCTATTCTGTGTTCTGGGTATCTTTTCTTCGCATATTCTGTATTTGGGTATCATTTTGCAGGTTAAGAGCATAACAAGTGGTATCAGAGCTATAACATTTTATGTTAATTTGGATCTTTATAGCATTATTATGGGATTATATTAGTTGTCATTTCATATTGCATTTTCCACTTGCATAATATATGCATTTCATTCATTTCATAAAAAGACAAATTTAAAAAGCATGACATAACTAATAGCTTTTAGGAACCAATGTCTAGAGGGTTTTCCATTTAAAGGGAGGAAAATCGAATTGTTCCCTTTCATCTAGTGAACCTATGATGTTGATAAGGGGACATTTTCTCATGTGAAACCATTGAAATCTGCAAGTAACTAGGATTAATCAATATATTATAAAATTTAAGCATAAGGTATTCAAATCCAAGTGTAACCTATTGAAATCCTTTGAAGTTGAAATCATAGAAGCTAGACAAGGAAAGCATGCTAGGTTTTTTGTTATCCCATGGTAAGTGGAGGTTAGGCTTGTGGTGATCTCATATATGTCGCAGAAGGAAAGGTGGAGAAATACAAAGCTCGGTTGGTAGCAACAGGTTATTCCTAGGTGTCGGGAATTGATTTTGGTGATATTTTTTCTCTTGTTGCCAAGGTAACTTCTATTAGATTACATTTATCTGTTGCTGCTACTTTTGATTTTGAGGTAGAACAGATGGATGTGAAGACAACATTTCTTCACGGGATCTGGAAGAGGAAATCTACATGAAGCAACCTGAAGGCTTTGCGGTGAAGGGTAAGAAAGAACTAGTATGCAAGTTAAATAAGTCTCTGTATGGGTTAAAACAGTCACCAAGGATGTGGTATCAGAAATTTGATACATTTATACAGGGACTTTGATAGGTCCCTATATTACTAGTGATTACCCCATTACTATTGTAGTTGTATCCCTTATTAATATTGTTGTGCCCCTATTGTCCCCATATTTTTATTACTGTGCCCCATAGAATCCCTCTATTGTTATTTTTGTGGCTTTATATTATTATTGTTAGGTCGGCTGGGTTATATTGTGACTCCTTAGACTCCTATATATAGAAAGGAGGTTTTGTCATTTGAATCATCCAAGAATTGTTCATTTATGTAATGTAAAGGAGGTTGCCCCCTCCAAGAGGCTGAATTCTAAGGCGTTGATCTATCTTTTATCTTTCCTTGAGCTAGTTTCATAACATTTGGTATCAAAGCTTTGGATTCTAGGGTTTCGCTGCTCCAAAAAGACTCCTGAATTACATTCCAAATAGGTGACCTGGGGAAAGTCATCATATCTTTCTTTCTGAGCATTGGATTGAAATTTTGTAAGAAGGTATAGAAAGAGGACGGCCTGTAGTTTCTTGTATATATTTCTCACAGCCAAAAGCCGAAATAGTGACTCGTGGCATGTCATACAAGTTCGCTCTACTGAACTAGTCTAAAATCCGATCACTGTGGGAGATTGTGCATAACTCTTTCTTGGAGAATTCAATTTGGATCGGACTAGTGGCATTGGAAAGAGAACGCAGAGGGATACTACAGGTCACAATTTCAGAACTAGATGATCTGAAATTACATAGATACATCAGATTCAATATCAGGCTCCTACAAAGTGAAAAAAGGTGTGTAGTTTTTTTTAAATTTTTGCATAAGCTTGGTTTGAAAAATTAGTTGAAGGAATTAAAAAGGCATATTAAAGCATTATTATCAGTAATTGATGCCCCGGGGAAAGAAAATGCAAACACCTAGTAGGTAACCTGAAATCTCTAGCATGACTCGTGAAGAAGAGGAAGAAATGCAACATGATATATCAAAATTACGAGACCAAGTGCAACAAGTGTCACTTGCACAAAAAGGAACAGAATCTAAGATGGATGGTTTAAAGAAAGATGTAGAAGCTAAGATGGATGGTTTAAAGAAAGGCGTAGAAGCTAAGATGGATTGTTTAAAGAAAGGCGTAGAAGCTAAGATGAATGACGTGGAAGCTAAGATGGACGATTTGAAGACAGATTTGAAGACAGACATGGAAGAATTGAAGATAAATATGAATAAGTTGCTACAAGAAATGGTCACTAATGGTGAAAGGGTAGTAAAGGAAATGCATGATGGGAACAAAAGAAATGTTAATCATGATTCCATAGACTCTAATGTTGGATCGAAGACCCAGCATATTCCAAAAATCGATATGAGGAAGTTTGATGGCAAGGATCCCGCAACATGGATATTACAGATGGAGCAATTTTTTGATATCAATAATGTGCAAAACACACAAAAGGTACGTATTGCAACTTTATATTTGGAACCAAATCAGTTTGTATGGTATCAATGGCTTTACTCTCGTAAACAAATTATCACTTGGGCAATTTTTACAGAAGAATTGACAGCACATTATGAGGAAACAAAAAGAAACACTTTTTTTAGCCAATTGATAAGTCTCAAACAAAAGGGTTCAATAATGGAGCACATTGAGGAGTTCCAAAAATTGAACATAAGGGTAAAAAATATTCCAGAGGAGCATAGGATTAATGTGTTCATAGGAACTTTAAAGGATAATATCCAACATGATGTTCGCTTTTGGGAACCTAATTCATTAGAAAAGGCATTCAGGTTAGCAAGAAAAATGGAAAGCAAAATTATGGCAACCAAGAAGCATACCAGTCACAACTATAAAGATGGAAGTGTTGTTACCCCTAGCCTTCCACAACCTATAAGGTTGACACCACAACAATTGGAAGAAAAAAGAGCAAAAGGGCTTTGTTACAGTTGTGATAGCAAATACACTAAAGGTCATAAGTGTGCTGAGAAGAAATATTCTACATAGATTGTGAAGAGGAATAAGAAAAGGAGCAAGAAAGGTCAAAGGAAGAGGATATACTCCAGGAACAAAGCCTAGATAAAGAAGAAATGAATCCGACCATATCTTGTAATGCATTGGCTGGAATTACCACTCCTCAAACCATCAAGATAGAAGGACAAATCAAGAAGAAAAAGGTAATAGTGTTGATTGATTCAGGAAGTACCCACAATTTTATTCATTGTAAGGTAGCAAAGGAATTTAATTGCTTCCTATATCCAGCACCAGAGTGCCAAGTGATGATTGCAAATGGAGGAACGATAAATTGCTCTGGAAAGTGCCATAATATCAAGCTATCCATGGGAGAATATGTATTGACTAGCCCAATGCTTTCCATTCCAATGGGAGGTGTTGATGTTGTACTAGGAGTCCAATGGCTACAATCCTTGGGTACAATAGCTTTTAATTTTCAAGAACTCTTCATGAAATTTTCTGCGGAAGGAAAGGAAGTCGAATTAAGGGGTATTGCAGAGAAACCGGGAAAGATAATCAGCTCTAACGATATGACAAAGCTTCTAAAAAAGGAACAAAGAGGTGTAATTGCACAATTATGTTTGCTAGATGTTTCCACATTGGAATCATCTATTTCTCCATATCTCCAAAATGTCTTGGACAATCATTCCAATGTATTTGAGACTCCCAAAGTTCTACCACCTATTCGTGATCATGATCATGCTATTCATCTGATTCTAGGAAGTTTTCCTCCAAACATCAGGCTATACAGATATCCCTATGCCCAAAAGAGTGAAATTGAATGTATGGTTGCAGAAATGCTAGAGGTTGGTATAATTCAACCTAGTCAAAGTTCTTTCTCTGCTCCAGTAGTATTGGTGCACAAGAAGGATGGATCATGGTGCATGTGTCCAGATTATAGGGAGCTCAACAAGCTCACTATTAAATATAAGTTTCCCATTCTTGTCATTGATGAATTATTGGATGAATTGCATGGATCAATTTGCTTCACCAAGTTGGATATTTGATCAGGATATCATCAAATTAGAATGAAGACTGAAGACATTCCAAAAACAACATTTAGAACTCATGAGGGTCATTATGAATTTTTGGTCATGCCTTTTGGCCTTACCAATGCACCTTTTGGCCTTACCAATGCACCTTCTACATTTCAAGGTTTGATGAATTCCATTTTTAAACCCTTCCTTAGAAAATTTGTGTTAGTATTTTTTGATGATATACTAATCTACAACAAGTCTTGGAAGGATCATGTTGAACATGTTGACAGGGTGTTACAACTATTGGAGGAGAAACAATTATATGCAAAAAGATCCAAATGTTTCTTTGGAGTACAAGAGGTGGAATATCTGGGTCATATTGTATCTCATGAAGGAGTTAAGGTAGACCCTAGCAAAATTAAAGCCATTAAGGAATGGAAAATCCCCACATCCATAAAGCATCTGCGAGGATTTCTCGGGTTGACAGGGTATTATCGCAAGTTTGTTAAGAATTATGGGAGAATAGTAGCACCTCTAACAACATTATTGAAGAAAGATGCATTTTCATGGACTCTAGAAGCAACAAAGGCCTTCAAACATCTTAAAGAGGCAATGTGCCAAGCACCGGTCTTAGCTACACTAGACTTCACAAAAACCTTTATTGTGGAATGTGATGCTTCAGGAAATGGAATTGGTGTTGTTTTAATGCAAGATGAAAGACCCATTGCTTTTGAAAGCCGTCCAATCAAGGGAAAGTTTTTACACAAAGCTATTTATGAGAAGGAAATGTTGGCAATACTACATGCACTTAAGAAATGGCGACCCCACCTAATGGGAAGACACTTCAAGGTAAAAACGGATCATGATAGCCTTAAATACTTTTTAGAACAAATATTATCCTCTGAAGAGCAAAAAAAGTGGGTCACAAAGATGTTGGGTTATGACTTTGAAATCATCTACAAAAAAGGGAAGCAAAATGTGGTGGCAGATGCACTCTCAAGAAAGGATGAGGATGTGGAAGCGTTGTTGTGCGCCATTTCTATTATCCAACCAGATTGGATAAATGAAGCAAGGGAGGAGTGGAAGAATGATGAAGTGTGGGCACTTATTCGAAAGTTACAACAAGATTCCAGTACATCTGATACATTTAGTTGGCAAAATGATTCGTTATGGTACAAAGATCGCTTATACCTTTGTAAGAATTCGCAACTCAAACAAAAGATTCTTATGGAATTGCACACTTCTCCCTTAGGAGGGCACTTAGGATTTTTAAAAACTTACCATAGGGTTAAGAAGGAATTTTTTTGGGATGGCCTTAAATCAGATATTCAAAAGTTTGTGGCGGAATGTTTGGTTTGCCAACAAAATAAAGTTGAAACAATTAAGACCCCAGGTCTATTACAACCTTTATCCATTCCAAGCCAATGTTGGGAGGAGGTTTCAATGGATTTTATCACAGGTTTACCCAAGTCTGAGGGAAAGAGTGTCATCATGGTGGTATTTGATAGACTTACCAAGTATGCACACTTTTGTGCATTATCACATCCATTGAAAGCCAGTATAGTTTCTACTGCATTTATGGAAACAATTCAAAAGCTACATGGAAACCCAAAGATTATTGTAAGTGACAGAGATCCCATTTTCACTAGAAATTTTTGGACAAAATTATTTTCTTGTCTGGGTACTTAGTCAGTTCATAGCTCATCTTATCATCCTCAATCTGATGGGCAAACTGAGATAGTAAACAAATGTTTGGAAGGATATATTCGTTGCTTTGTATCTGCACAATGGGTCAAATGGTTGCCTCTGGCTGAATGGTGGTATAACACTTCCTTCCATACAACAACAAAAATGACCCCATTTATGACACTTTATGGATATCAGCCACCATCCATCACATCATATTTAAGAGAAAATTCTAAGTTTCAAGCAGTGGAACATCACATTGAACATCAACAATAAGTCCTCCAACTCTTAAAGGATAACCTCGTGTTGGCACAAAATAGAATGAAACAACAGGCCGATCAACATCACAGTGAAAGAAGTTTTGATGTAGGCGATTGGGTATTCCTACGGCTACAACCATATAAACAAATGTCCCTCAAGCAAGCTAAGAAGGATAATAAATTATCACCAAAGTATTATGGTCCGTACAAGGTGTTGCAAAATATTGGCACTATGGCATACAAATTGGAGCTTCCTGCAGCGTCTCGAGTGCACCCATTTTTCCATGTTTCATGTTTAAAGAAGGTTATAGGTGGCAAGCTCCCAGTTCAAACAATATTGCCAGAACTTGACGAGGAAGGAAAAAATATATTGGAACCAGAAGCAGTCATAGAAACAAGAACTTGACAGCTACGAAATCGATCAATATCAGAGTATCTCATCAAGTGGAAGAACTTATTCGCTGAAGATTCCACATGGGAGGATGAGAATTTTATACAGAAGCATCCAGAACTACTCAAACGTTGAGGACAACACTTTTTTTGAAGGAGAGGGGCATGATAGGTCCCTATAATACTAGTGATTACCCATTACTATTGTAGTTGTATCCCTTATTAATATTGTTGTGCCCCTATTGTCCCCATATTTTTATTACTGTGCCCCATAGAATCCCTCTATTGTTATTTTTGTGGCTTTATATTATTATTGTTAGGTCGGCTGGGTTATATTGTGACTCCTTAGACTCCTATATATAGAAAGGAGGTTTTGTCATTTGAATCATCCAAGAATTGTTCATTTATGTAATGTAAAGGAGGTTGCCCCCTCGAAGAGACTGAATTCTAAGGCATTGATCTATATTTTCTATCTTTTCTTGAGCTGGTTTCATAACAGACTTGGCTTCACCAGAAGCAAATCAGATCACTGTGTGTATTTTAAATTAATTGGTGACTGTGTTATTTATCTGGTCTTGTATGTGCATGATATGTTACTGGTTGGAAATGACAAAGAAATTATCCAGGATTTGAAGACCCAATTGTGCTCCAAATTCGACATGAAAGATCTTGGTGCTGCAAACTATATTTTGGGCATGGAAATTAAAAGAGATCGGGCAAAGAGGAAGCTCTGGTTAAACCAAAGAAAGTATGTCGAGACAATACTGCAGAGGTTTAATATGTAGGATAGTAAACCAGTGAAGGTTCCTATTCCTGTAGGTGTGAGGTTATCTGCTGAACAGTGTCCCAAGACACAAGAAGAGGAAGAGGACATATCCCGTGTTCCATATGCAAGTGCAGTCGGTAGCTTGATGTATGCAATGGTCTGTACTAGACCAGACATTTCACATGTAGTGGGAGTATTGAGCAGGTTTATGTCAAAACCAGGAAAGGAGTATTGGACAGTAGTGAAGCGGGTTTTCAGGTATTTGCATGGCACTAGTGATTATGGTTGTGCTACCAAGGAAGACCAAGATTGGACAGAGTGTTGGATATTCGTGGCTTTGTTGATGCAGACTGGGCTGGAGATCTGGATCAGAGAAGATCTACAAGTGGGTATGTGTTTAACCTATTTGGAGGTGCAGTCACTTGGATGAGTAAGAAACAATCTGTAGTGGCACTATCAACTACAGAGGTAGAATACATGGCAGCCACTCATGCAAGAAAGGAAGCAGTTTGGTTGCAGAGATTGTGTTCAAGTATGGGGTTAGTACAGGGAGCTATAAGGATAGATTGTGACAGCCAAAGTGTAATTTTCTTGGTAAAGAACCCTGCATATCATTCAAAAACAAAGCACATTGATCTTCAGTATCACTTTATGAGGGATATGATAGAAGACAAAAAGGTGTTGCTAGTAAATGTGGACACTTTGAAGAATACTGCAGATGCATTGAAAAAATCTGTGAGCTCTGAGAAGTTCTCATGGTGTAGAGAAACAATGGGCATTACAAGGCTGGATAAATGACTAAGCTCTCTTGTGGCCCCCTGTGGAAAGAAAAAAACAAGTGGCAGAATGTTGGGTTGTGTTATATTCTTTCCACGACTAGCCCACATAGTTAACCAGGGGATTAGAGGGGGGTGAAGCCTCCCCCCCCCTTCGTTGCGCCGATTGTGTAGCGGGGGGGTCACAGGGGGTTTGAGGGGTACCCATAACCCCACTTTATGGGGTCCGGGGCAACGCCCCGAAAAAGTTTTGTTTTGGACCCTATGTTAGGTTGGGCAGACCCACCTATGGTTTTGTGCATGATTTCCGCACATGTTTTTGGATGCGATGGTTTTCGGTCCATGGTTTTGGACGCGATGGTTTTTGGTCCATGGTATTGGATGCTTCGGCATGTATAAATATGTATTGTAACATTAAAAGGAACAATAATGAAAAATCAAGCCGGTAGTCCCAATTTTGGGATCCAAGGGAAAATCTTTGTGTATATGTGTTTTATGTGTTATGCTCTCACATTGTTTATTTTCTATGTTTTAGAATTCGTATATATGTAATTTGTGTACAGGGTCAAAACCTACATTGTCCCTGAAGTGCAAACATCTAAAGTAGGTCTTGTTGATTTTTCCATGGCACAACAAAATCTAGTTTGGATCTTAAATTCTTTGACACAAGCACACTCAAATGCCACATCAATACTACTTTGCACAATGGAATCTACACACATCAATGGATCAACTAGTGCACAATGTGACAATTTTTAACTTTTCAAACCCACTTCTTGTTATATTACAATCTAGAATACATTAATATTATGGTTCCCGTACCAAGGATCTTGGCCCTTACATACAACCATGATACAAGGACACAACTAGGGCTTCATGTCAGTCACTTTGACCATCAATCTATCCTAAAAAATACAACACTTGATGTACTTGTTGATAGTGATCGTGCTCAACCCTTTCAGTCCACGTGCCTTGAACACGTCTATGAGTCCTTCGCAACCTACCCAATTTGCCACTATCATTTATCACTACTCCTTTAGTGTCACTCATCTTTGGCCCACTACCCACTAGTAGCCTTCTAACTCCATTAAGAGGTCTACACATTGTCTTTTGGATCTGCCCTCTTTTCATTGAAGATTTCCCATCTGTGTAATGCCCCACTTAAACCTTATCCTGCAAATTGTGTTAATATTTACATTATCTGAAAATATTGAGAAATATTGGTCTAAAATAAATTTATGATTTCCATTATTCAAATTCCCCACTTACCTTCTCAATTTGAATATTGTGTAGGATATGGTCTCCTTCTATTAATTCAAAATATATTTATTCATTTCACATTCCCCAATGTACCCTCACATTTAATTAGGAGAAGACATAGTCCTCTCCATCTTATCATCAATATATATATATATTTATTCATTTCACATTCCCCAATGTACCCTCACATTTACTAAGGAGAAGACAAAGTCCTCTCCATCTTATCATCAATATATATTTATTCATTTCACATTCCCCAATGTACCCTCACATTTAATTGGGAGAAGACATAGTCCTCCCCATGTAATTACACTTCACATTCCCAAATGTACTTTTCAGATTTACTTGGGAGAAGACATGATCCTTCCCCATTAAATTCTCAATTTTAAATTCATATCACAATTCCAAATGTACTCTAGCTTGGAAGAGAAGTCAACCAAGGATGGGTGAGAGTTAATGACATTAATGAGAGGTGGTTGAGGAAAGAGGGTATAAAAGGGAAGGGGGAAGGAAGAAGAGGGGGAGTGGGAGTCTTGCTTAGGATTGTGGGGGTTGGTTGTGATTGTTTGGCCTTGTTATGATTTTGGGAGACCTTGGAAACCTGTGGAGGTTTCTTGGGTTGAGAGGAGGAAAGTATATCATTATCTAGTTTTGCACATTCTTCTTGAGGACACACTATATCTGGTTGGACTTGGGCACGGAGGGCTAGGGAACCTGTGGAGGTTTCCTAGGCTAGGAATTTATTTCCTAGTTGGCTGGGAGGTAAATCCGGTTGGGTCTGTCAGAAGGAGCGTTCGGCTAGAGCTATAAGACAAAGGTATCGTCATCAACCGCCGGAACAGGTATTTTTCCATGGACTACTCTTGTTAAGTTGATATCAATGGAATGCTCACCATAACTTATGTTGCTTATGATAAAATGATAAGATGTTAAATGTTTAAAGCTATGTGAGAAGACCAACAAGTTATTTTATTTTTAACTTTTAAACCAGCGGGAAAATAGATCTATTAGTGTATAATAGGTTGAGGCTCTCATAATAGGATTCAGGCCATTACACATGGTATCAGAGCTTTGGTTCAAAATCTGGACCCAAAGCCCACTAAACCCCAATTAAGAGTGTTGTTAAGTATTGCTCCAATATAAAATTTCTGTAATTTTACCCATTCTCCTCTCCTTGTAAGAAGAAAAACTCTAGCTATTCTCGCTTTTCAATGTAACATTTCTGCAATTTTATGTATTCTCCTCTCCCGATAAAAAAATAAAAACTCTAGCTATTCTCGCTTTCTACATGTAACATTTCTTGCATTAAGGGTTCCCTGTATTATGAGTGTGAAGGAGTTTAACGTATACTAATTACAAATTTGGAAATAAATACATGGGGTGTCTTTCTCGTCGTCTCAGTTGAAGAATGGAATTGGCACAGACAATCCTACCTTGTGCAACCTCCAACTTAGCAGAATTTGGTCACATACTTAAAAGGAAGAGCATGTAAATATTCATGCACACTATAACATCAACATCAATGGTGATGCCTATCTCATCCATTGTCGTAGCCCAACTGTAGCTTCCACTACCATTAAATGCAAAACCACTGACAAACAGAAACAGAAACAGAAGTCAAACGCCGTTATTGATACTTACGAAGGTGTGGCTTCATATTTGCAAGCTTGTACACACATATTCAGATTTGGGTTTCATGGAAATATTTTCTTGCCAAGCAAACTAATAAACCTCTATACAAAGTCGACCGCATGAATTATGCACGACTGGTTTTTGAAAATTCCCCTAAACGGGACTGTGTTTTATGGAATGTGCCCATCAGAGGGTACGCCATGAATGGACCCTGTGAGGAAGCCCTCCTACTCTATTCCCAAATGCGGCAGAAAGGCATACAGCCCGATGAACTCATTCTTCCCTTTATTTTGAAGGGGGAGTTACAAAATTAGAAGCTTGACAACTCTTTAGAGTTGAGATTATTGTTGCATTAGTGCATGAGACAGCTTACTGTTCCGGAACAGTCTATCTATCTGTTTTTTTTTTTGGGAGCTAGGACACATAATACATAGCGAAGTAAGGCAAATCGGAAGGTTAAGTCAGTCCGATATAGTGGAGGAATGGGGCGAGAGAGTGAATTCGGGCCAATGGGTGCAATTGTAGGAGGAAGAGCTGAATACATTCCGTCGCAGAAGATCGAGGAGAACCGAAAATGCCGCCATTTGATTTTTCTCCTGGTTTTCATTGCATTTTGGGTTGGAATGATCGTTAATTCCAGCCTTGGATTCAATAGAGGAGATCCCCGCAGGTTATATTTCCCACGCTCACTCACTTGCATTGTTACTTCAGATAATGATCACATCGTCCCATGGTTATTTTTAATTAAAGATTCAGGTTTTGTTCAAATTCACTGATAACTTGAACCGAGTCGAATGATAACTTGAACCGAGTCGAATCTGCCTTTCTTTGGGAGCATGGACAGGTTTCGATGCCATGGAAATCATTGTGCAATGTGCATTTTATTGTAAATTAATGTTTTCTCAGTCTTGTATTGAATGAACATTTTATGGAAATGAGAAAACAACCAAGAATGTGGACTTCATAATTTTATTTCTCCGTCTGGAACCGCGGGCGCTTATATGCGACAGATGTCGGTTGAGCCAATACAGAAGATAGGATTTGCCTTGAATAAATGACACTTGCCGCAACACTATGCCAAATAACATTTTCTTATTCCAAAGGGTTTTTAATTCCCGGGACTGGTTTAAAGAGACTAATATTGACAATATTTTATCACCAAGTCCATACACAGAAATTGAGTATTCAATCGACCCTTATATGCATACTTTTGTGAAGATGCTTGGAAAATTCATGCCGTTTTCGTTAACGATAGGTAGTATTGTCAATAGTTATTTGTGCCTGGTTGCATACATGAGCCAAAGGGAACCAGGCACAAATAACAATCCAAAATGGTGAAAGACTATTGAAGCCACTTTTCTTTTCCTCCAAGTTCCTGGATTCCTTTCCAGGCAATACAGTCACCAGGTCGCCCTCTGACTGGACTTTTTCTCCTATAGATTCTGTATTTGCGTCATCAACAGAAGCAACAGATCCGGGTAATGGATCATTGTATGAAGCCTTTCTAGGATCAGAAACTTTCCCATACTTTTTAGATCTGAATACACCAGGATCTCCTGGGTCAGTTGCTACACACCATATATATAGACAGAAAGCCAATGATACCTGCAAACATTAAGAGGAATTTAAAGCTCAGCTGAATGAAAGAACTGCCAAAACAATGAGGTGCTTAAACCTAACATCATGACAATGAAATATCTCTGCACTCTGCACTTTATCAAATATTTTGGGAGCATATCAAAAAAAAGATCCACAGGATAATGCAGATAATAGTAAAATGTGACGCAATTGTCTTTCTGGTAAGCTAGCTAGCATTAGTAATAGTATGTCACAAAATAGAGTACAGACAGCACTACATGTGGCTTACAACCTGGGAAACCAGGATCACATTAGTTTAAACTTTAGAAAGCCCATTGTTTTTGCTTCAAAAAATTGCTGACTGTATTTCAGAATATGTAGGAGTATATACTTAGTCTGAACTATCCTACTGATAACAGAAAAAAAAAATATCTATAGCATGAGTCTGAAGTGACTGTTGATACCCCTCTATACTTCTGACAAAGATAAGGGTAGCTAGACCTGATGTCTTAAAAATTGCCTAATGAAAGCCGTCTTTCACGGCAAGTGATGAAGAATTTAATGATTGTCTCTAACCTCTCTGCAATGGTGGGAAACATGTTACATAGCCCACCATAAGCTACCTACTTGGCAGGACGTGCAGCAGCTTGAGGACTTTAAGAATACGTGCTAGAATATTTATTTACAACATTATTCAATTCTATGATAAAACCTCATGAGTGTTCCCTAAGATGGGTGTCGAAATCATCCTTCTCCAGCCATTATTCGTTACTGCCAAATTTTGGCATCTAGTTCAAATTTCAATAGCAGTTCAGCATTAATACTTTTAGTGCAAACACCTGTTATAAATGTAAGATGTTCACTTTTGCATTGAACAAATTGGCAGGTTTTGGCAGCATTTTAACTCTTCCGTGGATAAGGCTGTAGTACTCCAGGTGTTTTTTTTTTTTTTTTTTATATTTACATTTAGCATAGGCTAAACTATACTGATTGTCAGCTTTGACATTGCAGAAAGCATTACTTTGTTTGACTCCTTCCCACAGATTACTTTTATTTTTTTTTCCTTGCAACTGTTCTCCCCATCTTTCAGCTGCCAAAGATGGTTCCTTTTGTCCTGTTATCATGCCATGTAAATCTGTAAGGTTGATAACTTTATTCAGGATATAATACAAAAGAATTCAAATTTCACTCCAGCCGCTGGAGCATCTTGCTGGATATCTTTTTGTGAGCTGATTAAAATGGGTCATCTCTTGTTGGACTAGTGAGTTGGGTTAGGTGGCCAAAACGCTTCTGTTGCGATATGATCCAGAAGCTATCGCTGCATATTTTGAAAAGAGACCCTTGGCTGTTGTTTCTCGTCTGCTCGAAGTCATATTGGATTGCTCATACACTGCACTTGGTCTTGCATTAGATAATGCTACTACTAAGGTTAAGGTAAATGAGAAACAGAGGGCTACAGAATTTGTGGATTTGATCACTAAACTTGGACCGACTACTATAAAGGGTGCTGCATTTTTTTTAATTCAACAGGACATGTAAGGTCCAATTTTTTTTACTAATCTATTGTCCAGGACTTATTGAGGATGTGTGACTACCACATAGCTTGGTTTCCCTCTGTGGATAGATAGCATTTGAGCGATAGGGTTTATAATTTTTGTTTGATTATGTGATATCATCGAATTAGGGATGGTAGTACTTTGAAGTGAAAAATGATATTCTTCCAATTTTGAATCTAATGTAGTTGACAAAGGCAAGTGAAAGATGCAATGGTTGATTTCCATTTGACACGAGGGGTAGTCTTTCCAAGTTAATTTTTTTTTCAAAGCTACCATGGCCACGACTGGGGTCGGAGTATTATCACTTCTATTGAAATGGGGTCCTGTAGTGGTTTTATTAGAATTGAATTGGTATCCTTACAATATTTGCTTCGTGCAACAATGGAGACAACTGACTAAACCGCATCTGTTTCTGTAGGATTTGAATTGTAACATCATTTTGCTTGGCATGCCTGTGAGTGCTGTAAGCAGTACCTTGCAGATTCACAACATGAATGGACAACTAAACATACAATGGTGTGTGCACTTTTGTTGTCGTGAGTACTAAATTACATGGTGGAACATGGAGTAAAAGGGAAAGGAGAAAAATAATTTTTTATTTTTATTTTTTATCCTGCTAGCATGTCAGTGACTTGTGGGGATTAGCCTGTCTAAGAAACCAAACCCAAGGGCATCTAAGCTGTCAAAATCACCCAGGGATTGCACATGATCTGGTTGATGCCAACCTTTGACGTGACTAGATTTTAGGTGTCTCCTCCCAGTTACCGCAGAGTTTTGAACCTGAGTCACGTTACAGAATTTCTAAAATTGTCTATGGACATTTGGCAGCATTTGTGGCAAGAAAAGGTTCAGAGGGAATTCTCGGTACTGCATTTTTCAGGCCATTTTATCTTTTCTTAAAGTAATGTAGAAGAATATAAAGTTGAAAATCCATATATTTTAAAGAAAGGTTCAAGTCTAGTCAGTGCACTGCTTTGCTTTTGTATAGTAAAAGGCTAAAAAGGGTATTGAATGCATCCCCAAGTAAGAAGCAAAGAAGGCAGAGGGACTACAGGTCACTGTATTGTTTCCTTGTTGCGCTGGGCAGTCTAGTAATTTTTTGGAGTCCTAAAGCTTTTTTATGCACTGCTTTGCAAGATAGGCTGCCAGCTAATAGGACTTGATCTTTCTTGGCAGATACCAACACTTGGGCACAGCCCGAATTCTCTGCATGTACCTAGAGTTTAAATTGGGTACCATAAAATAGCATAGACCTTTTTGCTTTGAGCTGGAGTTCAAACAAAATCTTTTATTCAGTGGGCAAACTTTAGGCAAAATTCTCTGTTGTGATATGTCGAGGTTATTATAACATTAGCAATGGCAGCAGTAGTCTAAGTAATATTAATGATGGTTGAAAGTTCTTAGAGTGTTTGAAAATGAGTGTCTTAGTTTAACAAAATATGAAGATATTTATGTTGAAAGATTTAGTTCGTTATTCTGATGGGTTGGAAGCTACTTTTGAAAAATACATGGGGTATAAAGTTATAAACTACCTCTTAAGAAGGTAAAATTTACATTGGGCATGGAAAATTAATAGCATAATGGTTTCCCTCGGAAGAGGAAAGAAGAATGACCAAGCTGGAGAATGGAGCAAAGGAATCACTTTCTCTGAACATGAATTTCAACAAGTAAATATGGAATGGGGGCCATGCAAGTTAAGAGCACAGAGTAAACATTCATGATCGATTCCGGATAATTTGTATTTATTCCTATGTAAATCTGGGCACAGTACGAATCAGGCTTCGGTAGGCATCCCTTAGTTATTCGGCATGCTGTCATGGAGATGTGGGGTAACGTGTGCTTATGAGATACTTCTTCTGGTTTTATGTGGAATGATAATATCACTTTTAGCATTCTTTATTAAATCATTTTTATTGGCAGGCAACCAATTCTGTGTATGAGAGGTTTATAGATTTAGGGTAAATATAATACGAGATGTGGCTCTGTGAAGTGAACTGTTTTGGCTCATAATCCCTTCATGATTCAACACCTTCATTTTGCTCTCTTATGGCTATTACAGTGGTCATTGCTCTCTTGCACTTTGGAAACTTCTAATTATAACTGGAGATTTGCCATGACGATTGAAGGGTTGCACTGCCTTAAGGGTTGTTCCTAACATATGGCACCATAGTATGGGAAATTTATTTTCTTTGGTTGTTAAAATATATCTGGTTCAAATATGGTAAGTGCCTAGATTTCAAGAGCTGGCAAATTGGTCAGTCTGTTTACACATTGTATATAGCCTAAGATATATGCTTTTCACGTAGTTTTCAAGAGGGGTGGCAAATCACTCAAGAAATCAATGGTGTTTCACTGTGAAAGACTATCTAGGATTTTATTTAGTTCTTTTGTGGGCAACCTGTGCTTTTGTTCAAAATTGAATGTATGTTGTGGCTTCAACATTAGAGCATATATGATCTAGTCACTAGGCTTCTTGGCTAACTTGATTTGGATAGAAGTATTATTCTCTTTTTAACGGAAATATAGATTCATAACGATAATTTAAAAACAGCCTCAGCCTTAGGCATATAATTTACAGAGCGATATGGGTTACTCAAAATTCCTTGAGATTAGGAAATGTGTAGTATAGGGTTGTATCGTTCATTAAACACATGTCGTATAGCCCTGAAATGTGTTTTCAGCTGAACAAACATGACTAGGAAATGCATTTCGTACAATTAGAAATGCTCACTATCAGAAATTGGAAATGCTCACTATCAGAAACGCATTTGCAGATTGTATTGGCATTATTATAACCAAAATGGTTTTGCTGAGTTTTTTTTTTACTCAATTTTCACCCTGATAACAAATAATTTAAAATTTTTAAAATAAAATTGATAGAACACATCAGGATGTAACCACATCAGGATGTCTATTCCCTATATATCTTCCCATTTGAAAACAAATTTCTGCTCAAGTTTCAGTTTATGATCCACCTTTAGCTTTTTCCTAGATGGTAAATTAATCCAGGTGCCAGCACTTGATAGAGGTTCTCGAGGTCCTGTGATTTTTTCGACACAGGTACCATGTCTTGTGATCAAGCGTGACTGGCCGATAGAATATCGGCTAGTTGAGGTATGCTTTTCGATCCAGGTACAATATTTTTTTTCGATCAAGCGAGACTGGCTGATGGCATATGGGTTAAATCAAAGATATATTGGTTACATATGCCTTTTTCTATATATACCTACAACTTTTTCCCAACCTGCAATAATCTGGTGTGGAAAGAAACAAAAACTGATCAATTGATAAGGTGGAACTGCCCTGCTATCTTTAGAAACAGAAAGGGCCCCGGTTAGCCCATGTAAGGGTCTCCACAAATTGATTCGCAAGGAGAAGAAACCTGTCATTTTTTCTGAGAACCCAATTGGTTTTATCGTAGCTTTAGTTTTAAAGTAGGCAGCCATGCCTCGGTTTAGCCTGAGCCAGGCTGCAGCCATTGTGGCAGCAGGCTCTCTGGGCATTGCAGGTGTTTACAATGGGACTGCATTAGGAAGTGAAAAAAATGGCCTAGAATCGGTGAGGAGGAGAATTCAGCTGAGTGATGGGGTTGTCCCTTCAAGAGATGTGCAGGAGTCTGCATTGAAAGGAAGCAGTCCCAGCAGTCCCCTTGACATTCTCATCATTGGAGGAGGTGCTACAGGCTGTGGGGTGGCTTTGGATGCCGCAACTCATGGTCTGCGAGTAGGGCTAGTGGAAAGGGATGATTTCTCTTCGGGAACTTCGTTGCGGTCCACCAAGCTGGTTCATGGAGGTGTGCATATTTTTTCTTCCCTTTCCTCCTCTGATAAATTTGATGACATATTTTGTGAGTTGGTTATGTTTCCCAGTGGAAAAGACTGGCTGATATGAACACATCTCTATAAAGTGTGACTATCTGCAAGAAAATTTGGTTATAGGTTTGGACATATAGAAAAAAAATGCACAATGTTTTTCTATTTGACTAGATGCAAGTTTTGTGAAATAAAACATGGATCAATTCAATTTTTCTCTTCAACATGATTTAGAGAGTTCTGAAAGTTGTCCAATGTTGAAACAGAGAGGGAAGATAGTCCTAACCCTACTCTGTTGTTTTTTTTACTTGCATCAAACATCGCATATATATTTTCCTAGTTCAGAATATGTACTGCTTTGCTGTAGAAATCATACACAAACCTTACAGCTTTATGAGGCCAAGATTTACCTGCTCACAAGAAAAATTGAGGCTCTGTGTAAATTTTCTATTAAGCTGTTCCAAATAAGAAGCTATTGGAAGTTTTTTTTTTTTTTTTTGGGTCTCGAAAAATTGTCATCCAAGGTTGAAACGATGACGTAATATAATAACAAGACAGTGGTAACCCTACTTCGTTATTGTTTAATGATTTCAATCATTGTATAGAGACTTTTCCTGCCCAGCAAATGGACTGCTTTTCTGTAAAAATCACACACAAATCTGACACTATTACTAACTCAAGACTTATTTAATCAGAACAAAAGTTGAATCTGAATTTCTTCTATAGCCGCACAATAACTAAGGGGTTCAGGACTATGGGAATTAGTTTCACACTTATTGTGAGCCTACAAAATAAATGTACAGGCTTTTGTAAGAATGACACTGCTACTTTCATGTGTCCACAGACCTGGGCTCTTATCTGGGATGGCAGAGACTGCCAACTTCGGTGGGGAGATAACTATTCTTTTGCCATGCAAATCCCCACAAGCATGCTCCTGACCATGGACAGAATGAGATAAAATGCAGCCTCTGTCTTGCATACTGGCTTCATACACTAGAGATATAGAAGACAAGTGATTTAGGGTTAGCTTGGATGTGTGCTTGCACGAGTACACAGGGTAAATGATGTACTAAATCCAATATCGTTTATTTATTGAGATCCGTGAATTTAGGAACTTGCTATATGGAAGCCATACCTCCAGTAGAGGCTAAATTTGCAATTAGACTTCTAATATTCACTCTTAAAGGTATTTTACTTGTCATCGAGGATATAAGGTTTGCCCTTCAAAACAAAAGAGTGCCATATTTAAGTTATGGAAATATTATTTCTTGATAAACACAGGGTTTGGTGATTAATGTATATTTCTATCTGGCGTAAGTTCATCCCTATAGTTCTCTAAGCACTAATGATATTGATGGTGGCCTTTGTGATGTTCTCTGTTTCGTATAGCTCAGATGTTATCTCTGAACTTTTGAATGTTGCATTAGATTGTAATGCTTGTAAAATTTGGAATTCTTATGGTGCCATTAGAATTTGATCTTGGACAAATTTTCATAGATGTTGTAATTAATGATATAGGATTTGGCTTTTATTTTCTTATATTGGGAATTAACCAATATATTTGGAATGGAAGTTTATGTTTTCCTACTGATGTCCTACATTTTATATCTCTGTTGTTCCCATAATGCACCCATTTCAATGTTCCTAAACATCACTAGTTGGGTAGAGGAGCATTTTTCTATATGTGGATCTACGAAGACCAAGTTGTGGATTTTTCTATTTGACAAATGCTGATGCAAAAAAAAAAAAAAAAGAGTTATAGATTCAGGGGTGAATAAAGATTCATATAGCATGGAATCTATGTCATAGATCCTGAGGTATTAAAGAAATTATATGCATGAAACTTATACTAGCGCCTTCTAGTGGAATTGATAGTGCACTAATCTGTTGCTTGCCAATATTTTGGTTGGTACCACCTTATAGGATATTCAGGTTCAAATGCTATTTTCCATGACGGATAGTTGAATCTATTTCAACTCTAATTGTTATTGAAGGGTCCCACAAGGATGTCACATGAGCATTTATGATGCCCCCTTTTTAACGTAGATAGCCACCTATGTTAAGGTTCTTCCATGTTGTTATTTATGAACATTATACACATTTGGATGGACACGTGAAAATCAATTGATGGATTTGGTATTGATGATGGAAATGTTGGATGTATGACCAAATGTGTGACTTACTTGGTTACAATTTATCTAGTGCATAACTTGTCAGAGTTATTGTTGCATCGTATAGGCTTATATAGATATGATTTATCTAATCAATGACTTAGTGAAATTATGATTTATCTAATGTAAGATTTATTTCCAGTATGAACAACAAAAATTGACACGTGGACACTGGGCTTAATAAACATGATGTTTAAGATCATGTACCTATATCTATTTTGTGGTTGTATATATGCATGGATGAGAACTAAACTACAGGTTGGAAAGAACCATATGATAACCAAGATATACTATTCCATTGGGGAAGGTCGAGATGACCAATGAGGAAAGGTACGATGTACATTGTTCTATTACATTTGGTATCTACTTGATATGCACTCTTATGACATGAGTAAAATGCAAATGACAGGTGGCAAGACGACCTGACTGGATTATTCGATGACAAGTCCAACCAGCGCTGTAGTGTGGTCCGTGCTCTGAAGGAGGGGTGGAGGTGTTTCCCACCGTGTATCCTCTGAAACCTGGAATCGTGGGGAGGACAGCTGAACGCTCCCCCTAGACGTGTGATGACGATTGCCATATGCCTGCTGGGGAAAGTTCGGTCGAGGTATTCGATGCTTCCACCATGTCGGTTTTATCAGTGGTTAGTATGGCCGTTGCCACTGATAAGGCAGCAGAGGACGGATAGGGTGGGAACGGAAGTAGGTCAAGGTGGATAGGAGGATATAGATCAGTTGGAAACTCTTGATGGGAAGTAATGTCATTGTCTGACTTATCAAATTTAATGCTATAACTCTTTCTGGTTTGCTATGCTTTCAAACTCCTTGTATCTTTTCATTCTAACTTCGGGACGAAGTTTTCTGAAGGAGGGGTGTATGTAATGCCCCACTTAAATCTTATCCTACAAATTGTGTTAATATTTACATTATCTGAAAATATTGAGAAATATTGGTCTAAAATAAATTTATGATTTCCATTATTCAAATTCCCCACTTACCTTCTCAATTTGAATATTGTGTAGGATATGGTCTCCTTCTATTAATTCAAAATATATTTATTCATTTCACATTCCCCAGTGTACCCTCACATTTAATTGGGAGAAGACATAGTCCTCTCCATCTTATCATCAATATATATATATATATATATTCATTTCACATTCCCCAATGTACCCTCACATTTACTAAGGAGAAGACAAAGTCCTCTCCATCTTATCATCAATATATATTTATTCATTTCACATTCCCCAATGTACCCTCACATTTAATTGGGAGAAGACATAGTCCTCCCCATGTAATTACACTTCACATTCCCAAATGTACTTTTCAGATTTACTTGGGAGAAGACATGATCCTTCCCCATTAAATTCTCAATTTTAAATTCATATCACAATTCCAAATGTACTCTAGCTTGGAAGAGAAGTCAACCAAGGATGGGTGAGAGTTAATGACATTAATGAGAGGTGGTTGAGGAAAGAGGGTATAAAAGGGAAGGGGAAGGAAGAAGAGGGGGAGTGGGAGTCTTGCTTAGGATTGTGGGGGTTGGTTGTGATTGTTTGGCCTTGTTATGATTTTGGGAGACCTTGGAAACCTGTGGAGGTTTCTTGGGTTGAGAGGAGGAAAGTATATCATTATCTAGTTTTGCACATTCTTCTTGAGGACACACTATATCTGGTTGGACTTGGGCACGGAGGGCTAGGGAACCTGTGGAGGTTTCCTGGGCTAGGAATTTATTTCCTAGTTGGCTGGGAGGTAAATCCGGTTGGGTCTGTCAGAAGGAGCGTTCGGCTGGAGCTATAAGACAAAGGTATCGTCATCAACCGCCGGAACAGGTATTTTTCCATGGACTACTCTTGTTAAGTTGATATCAATGGAATGCTCACCATAACTTATGTTGCTTATGATAAAATGATAAGATGTTAAATGTTTAAAGCTATGTGAGAAGACCAACAAGTTATTTTATTTTTAACTTTTAAACCAGCGGGAAAATAGATCTATTAGTGTATAATAGGTTGAGGCTCTCATAATAGGATTCAGGCCATTACAATCTGCAACTTCTAAACTAGGGATTCTTCGATCTGCCTCGTAATAGTCCATGGCTCCTTTCATGATCCTATACTTGAGGTCTTCATCCTTCATTATTCATAACTTGCTAGTGAATAGTTCTCACTCTTCCAAATCTACTCACTTTTTGTCTCTTGGTTTCTCCAAAAATGGCAATCATAGGGTTTGTTTTATCTGTCATCTTCTCTCTCTGAAATACTTCCAGTATCTATATATAGTTGCGGCCTACCTCTACTAGGGTTACTTCAACAAACCTTGAGCAACATTCACATCATACGTTTCCCTTAAAATTAGATTTGTTCCTCTAGGAGTTGAGGCTCCACTTATACAATATGTCAAGCCCTATAACCCTCTAAAACTAGGCCTTACGACCCTCTAAACTGCATATAATAGGATCTTGATCGTCCTCTCCTAATTTGAATATATGTGGCCTCTTAATGCTCAAACTTGTGCCTAGATTATTCCATGAGCAATCCAACTAACTTAGCCAACCAACACTTAATACAAAGATCCAACGGACGTCTTCCTCTTCTAGCTGATTCGACTCCTTTAGAAGTATGTGACGCTCTTGTTCTTGCCTCTTTATGGTGGTCACGACCTTCCTTCAAATCCTTCTCGACCTCCTATATCAACCTCCATCTTGGACTATATCTCATCTAGCCTCACGATCATAAAAGCTCCTCCCACTTGACGCATCTAGCCTTGATCCTTTTGCCTTCTTAAATAACTTTTCCTTAGACCTCTTAGGAACCCTCTAGATCTATGGTTTTAGTCCTCTTAGACCTTAGGAATTAATAATTTTCCTTTTAATTTATTTTTAGATTTTAAACCCCTTCTTAGGCCTAAAACCCCTCCACCTAGCTTCTTTTCCCACAAAACCTTTGTGGTTAATTTTCTCCCAAACCCAATGCCTAGGGTTGTGGGATTAATCCCAAGCTACACTAATCAACAAGTCTGTGATATGTTGTTGCTATTTTTGACTCATTACTTGGCTCTATACCTTTTTAGTGCAGGAAAGTTTTATTTGTTGCAAGTGGAACTTGTTGGCCTTAAAACACTTTATTTACACTTTAGATACCAAAGTCCAAATACAAACTCAACTATAAATATAAAATAGAATAGAATCTCAATTAATAGAAAACTTTAAATACACATGAGATAACTTAAAGAATAGAAAATAAAAAATGGCACACCATAAATAATACACAACACATGGAGATTTTACCCTGGAAACCCTTAACCAAGGAAAACCAACTAACCTTTGAGCTTCATTACTCTTATATTCTCAACCAAATATCAAATCCATATTACAATGAGCATTGACCTTAGTCCACACCTAATACCAATGCTAATATAGCATTCAATCTCTATAGATTGTGATCATTCATCATCTCTCATCAACATTACATCATGCTCTATTTATAGACATAGAAAACCCTAATTCATAATTTCTTGAATCAGTATAGGTGCTTGAAGATCATTGACCAAGATACTGGAATCTTGTGATTTCTAATAATTTTCTAACCAATTTTAAATTTAGTCGATTTCCCTTTGACCATCAGTCTCAGTCGATAATGCATGTATACCCAGTCGTATTCCCTTTGAATACTCCAGTTGATTATTATCTCTTGTCCATTGTTCGAATTCCCATAGATTTCGACTAAATTAACTACTCTTTAGCTTAATCATTGTCCTATCAACTCAACCATAAACTTGACTTCGACCATGCCGTTGACTTTTTGTCTTAGTTGATTGTTCCTTACTAAACTTGTTTAGGTTCATTTCTACTCATCTTACCCAACCAATCAATGGAATGACTATGGAATGGCTGAACTCTAGTCGACTGAGATTACTTGCAAAGTGTACAAAACCTCAACACTATATCACTTTTTTTCTTCTTTGCATGAACTATTAATATACTTCCTTTTAATTAACGAATGCACCCACGCACAACTCTTCTTATTTCCAAGATAATTTATTAGCACTAATCATCTTTGTTAGAATATCTACAACAATATTCACCTTGCTTATTTTTACCAATAACACCTTCTTCCTTTCCACCATGTATTTAATGAAATGGTATTGTACATCATTGTGTTTTGTTCTTGAATGGTAAGACAGGTTCTTTTCCAGGAACATTGCACTTTGCATTGTTCAATTTTATGTTATTGGAGTTGTTTGTTGATATAGGAAGATTCACATATATGAGTTTTATTGTCGACGTTTTGGATCCACTATCTAGGTCCATTGTCAAGACATGCAAAAATTATATGAAGAGCATATGAGAATACATAGTGGATAGGTATGGTCAGGAAATTTTAGGGCCGACTAAGGGAAATGTGTGTGTGTGTCTATATATATATAATAAGTTTATATAATAATTAATAAAACATAGAGAGATATATATTAAAAGTTGATGGAATTAATAGAATTAAAGAAATAATACTGAAATATGAAACCTAGATAAACTATATATATATATATATATATATATAATATATATATATATATATATATATATATATATATATATATATATATATATATATATATATATATATATATATATCTAATATGGATTTCCTATCCTTACTTTTTGTTGAGAAAACTTGATCTCTAAACATCGTCTCCACAACCAAGCAACTTCCTTACTTTCATGAATGACTACTATGTATTCAACCTCCATTGTCATAATTTCATGATACACTATCACTTACTCATCTAGCTAATAACTTCACTAAAAAACTTGAATAGATATCCACTAGTGGGCCTTCTTCTATCCATATTTCCAATGCATTTGACATTAATAAATCCTTGTACAATTGTTTCACTTCCATCCTCTAGTCTTACATGGAATTAGATTCAATCATCACTTGTGCCACAAAATTACCCTAATACTCTTTTGATTGTATACCAATCCTATTTTCAAGGTGTTGGCATGTATATGTTCAATACTCCCATTGCATGAGCAATATCCAGTCAGGTGAAAATCATTTCATACATCAAACTACCTATAACACTTGCATATGGAACATTGGTCATGTCCTATCTTTCTCCCTATGTCTTTGGAGAGTATTCAACAGTTAGTCTTATCCCATTGGGAATCAAAACCTTCACTATTTTACAATCCTGCATGTTGAAACATTTCGTAATTGTTTCAACATGTTTTTTCTGATTTACCCATAGTTTCCTAACTGTGTGATCTCCATTGATGTCCATCCCAAGAATGAAATGTTCAGTTTCGAGTTTTTTTTTGTTGAATTTGGAATATAGATATATCTTCAACTACCTGATTGCATCATGTTTCTTCCAACTAATAACATGTCATCAACACACAACACTACATATATGAAACACCTACCCTCCAACTTGAGATATATACAGTGATCATCTCAACATATCACAATCCCAATCCTTGGATCTATGTGTCAAACTCTTGGTACCACATCCTGGGTGATTGTTTAATGCCATAAAGGGACTTCTTAAGTTTATAGATGAGCTTCCCCTTACCCTTTCCTTTAAAACGTTCAAGATGTTTCTTGTAGGTTTCTTCCTCCAAATCACGATGCATAAATATTGTCTTTACATATAATTTCTCTATCTCTATACCAAATGATGTAGCGAGAGACATTAGTACTGTAATTTCTCAACAAGGGAAAATAAATCACCAAAATTGACTCCCTTAACTTGGGAATAATATTTTTCCACCATTGAAACCTTGTACTTCTCAATCTAACCTATTGTGTTCAATTTTTTCTTGAACACCCGTTATAACCAAAAAGCTTCCTTTTATCAGGTAATTTGACCAAATCCCATGTATCATTCTCATGTAAGGAATCCATTTCTTCATCCATGGATTCCAATCAAATGTTACCCGCTGTCAAGTTGATTGCCTCTTTAACTGACCTAGTTTAATCATCAATGATAATTAACACAAAAGTACACCAAAAATTGACTAGGATATAGCTTTTAGGATATTTTCTTACTTGACCAAACCTCCTCAAAATCGAATTTTGTTTTTCCACCTCATTGATTGACTCTATTGACTTATCTAAGTCACTTTCCTTTGACTTCAAGTTGAACACCATATTTTGTTATCATGGTCTCCTTTTTGTAATCTCTTTGATACTAGAACTACACCTAACTTCTCTAAGAATCACATCTAAACTACAAATTTCTTCCTTGTCACCAAATACTAAAATTTATAACCTTTCATTCCATCCTTACAGTCTGTTAGCTACCTATACCAATAGGTTTCATATTTCATGATTGATAAATAAAAGTTCCAAATATGCTCTCCTTTGGTGATTCAAAGATCCCATATTTCCATGAGAAGACAAGGTGTGTACATAAGCTTGATGTTGACTCAATTTTGGATGGATGGTCCAACAGCCTAATCTGGATCATGCCATGTTTCAATTTTTTGTTGTAGAATAGAGAAAGAAGTCTGTCCAAACTGTTTAATCTTGGCAGACCAGTAGCTAGGTAGAGAAGTAAGGTTCCCAACTGCTTAATCTGGGACCTTGGAAGCAATAAGGGTAGCCTTAGATAGAAAGTCAAAAGAAAAAGCCAAAAGAAAAGAAAAGGCACATAAGGGTCTGCAAATCTAAGTGCACCCTCCATGAAGAGACAAAAAATGCTAGACAAGTAGATGGGTAGGTAGATGGGGTTGCAGAAATGTCATTCATTTCAACTGAATCTTACTGGTCTAGCATAAAGGAACATCAGTGGATAGAGAAGCTCCTCTTCTCCATCATGTGGCAGCAAAGCAAAGGAGCATGACTAACTCCCTTTTCTCCCCTTTCACATTCATTACTAACATCCCTTCATCAGTTGTGTTCATGAAAGAATTTAAGGTTTTATGTTGGTTCTTATTCCTTTAAAAGCCACATTTCTTGTCTAAAATTCTTTTCATTTTGATCTACTCCCTCAGCTAAGTTCTTTTCATATAAACTTAGTAATGTCACTCCTCATTCACCTTTTTCCACTCATATTAACCTCTAACTTCTTATTATCTAAATCCCCTATGTTACCCTTTCCCTATTATTATAAACACTATGGTGTATAAACCCCAAGCATTCTATAAATATCCCTTCCCCCCTGGCATTATAGCCATATGTTCACAGTCAGGGATTAAATTGACATCTGGTCAGTTTAAGAACCCAAACCCTACCCCTCTTCCCCCTTCAGAAGTTATCTAAACCATTAACCCCTTCATTTGCTAAAGAACCTTGTAAAAAACCCCATTTTCACCCCTAACCCGCTTCATTTGCAAAATATACATAAAAACCCACTTTTCCCATTTTACCCAAAGTATTGGCACAATGCGCGTTTTGATAAAATACATTGAAAAGTCATACAAATTCGCCAAAGTCCACAGTCCCGCTGGGCGCGTTTTTCAAGCAAATATATTATTTTAATCCCCGCCCACGTCCGTATCAACCTGGCACCTTAACGATCCGTCGACCGTCGGATTGGGCCCTTTTCATCCGACGACTCTCATGCATTTCGGACCGGGCCCGACGTTCGTAAGTTACCTTCCGAAATTTGTCAGAGGGTGACGTCAGGCCTCTGCCACGCATCACCCCCAAATCGTATCGGAGCGCCCTCTGACAATTCCGCTTCCGTATAGAGAGCGGTGCGATATTATACTGCTTACCGTTTCCGATTTCTGTGAACCCGCCTTGCCAACGTCACTACCACGTCATTACCGCATCACTGCTACATCACCGCCGCGTCAGCACCCCCGTCCGCCACTGCTCTGACCTGCCCGCCACCTCATCATCTCCGTGGACCACTCTCAAGCCGCCACGTCACTCGATGACGGCATGCTGATGTCATCCAACCTTGACCCCACCTGATGACGTCATGCTGACGTCATCCAAAAAAGCGCCAAATAACCCAAAAATCCATATTTTGGCCGAAAAATCATGTTTTTCATTACTTTTACAAAAAACTACTGTTGCACCTCTGCATGTATTTTACGACCAAACAAGCGTCAACCTGCTGAATTCGACCCGAGGACCGTTGGTGCGCCAAATCCACCTGCATTTGTGACTATTGCCGACAGTTTACCAGGTATTTATCCCAGTCATTCCCTCTGCGCCTGGTTTTATCCTGCATTCTCCAACAATAGCTTAAAGAGTAAGAAAACACTGTGTTTACCGGTAAATCCCCTGTGGCTAGCCTCCATTTTCAGTTGTAAAGTCGAAATTCGCCTGCAAAGCCTTGTTTACCCGAGTTTTCACAAAACATACAGTTAGTTCGCGCATTCGTGAACTGAGAACCCAAGCTGCACCAATTCACCGTAAAGAGAGTTTTTAAGGCCAAGTATTTGCCCTATCAGTGCTTTGTGCAGTATTTCAATTGCTGCCATTGCCATTTTATCCTCTGTTCCTCAGTAAATCACCTCTCTTTCCAAGAAATACTCCTTTGTGTTGCTCTGCACAATAACACCAGTTCATACCAACATAATCCTAAAGTAACCATGGATGCACCAGTAGCTCCTGTAGCCTTGAATATTGCTCCATTAAATGCCCCTCAGAGAGAATTGGAATGGCAACCATTAGCAGACCTGGATTATCAAATATCAGAAGAAATGCTAATGCACAGCAAGTACCACATCCACTTGTTAAACGAATTAAAGATTAAACATGAGGCTGGAACAGATATATTGGGCATTTGGGATTCTTTCCTCCCTATCTTCAAGCTCCCTCAGGTCAACCAGTTCCCTGACCTAATCCACCTATGTGCTGACTGCTACGACGCCACTCAGAGGGCTGTGATTGACCCTTCAGGCTCAGTTGTTTTCTATGTCACCCCTGAAGCCATCAGAGAGATGCTGCACTTCAAAACTAAGAAGAAATTAGTTCCTTTATCACTAATTGATCTGATAAAGCAAGGAGCTAAATTGGCAGATGCTCAGGTCACCCAACTAAATCAATTGTACATTGACTCTGACACCGTGAAGTACCCTCCCATTTCTCATGTTTACCTCAACCAATTGGGCAGGGACCTTGTAGACATGATCAGTCCCATTCTGGGCTATAATTCAATTGAGTTTGTTGATGAAACTGTGCTGGTGATGATGCTCATGTTTTCCCCTGGCAAGTCTCCAATCTGCTATGACTATGCCACCTACATATCTGACAAAATACATGAGCAATTGATGAACTTGTCAAGAGAAAGGGTGTTCAGATACACCTCCTACATCTACCACTTAATTTTGTATTATCAACATGAGAAATTTCATTTTGCTATGAAGAGAGTGGATGCACAAGGCAATCCAAGGTCAGTGGTTTATTGGTCCTCTGCCTTCCACTGCAGATCTTGTTCTCCATATACTTATTGTGAGTTTATAGACCTCTTCATCCACCCAGCCATGTCTCTGCTTATGAGCTCACCTCCTCCTAGACTAACTGATGAGATGCAGAGGATTCTTCAGCTGTCTAAGGTATACAGCATTGGGGATTGGTACTATTACCAAAACCACACAGTCATCAGAATATATGGGTGTGAGTTGCCACCATACAGATTGCCCAAATATGTGCCCATGAGATTGTTTTCCCTTGAATACTTCAGGCAGTTTGGGAATGCTGATGTGCTACATTTTTCAGGCAAAGGCAAGAAAGCACAGCTCAAAGTAAGAAACCAATTAGGCCACTTCATTTACAACAAAAGGGAGGAAGGTTGGCAAGAAGCAGACAGAATGCTAGAATCCCTTGGTCTACGGACCAGTTTCCTTTGGAAACCTTATGACCCCAATCACTTCATAACTTTAAGAAGGGTCAAGTATAGGCTGGCCAGTTATGACCACGTAAGGTTACCTCACATAGAAAAATATGCAAATCAAATAAAGTGGAGGAGAGGCACCTTAGAGGAAGCTGTCACACAAGAAGAATTAAATCAAAGAGCAGTTAAAAATCTCCAAAAGATGGATGACTTAGAGCTTTGTGCACAGGTATTTGCTCTTCCAGGCACTCAAGTGGGAGCAGCTGCCTCATCCTCCACAGCACATCAGCAAGCAGCCAAAGCTACTGAGCAAACCTCTAGCAAAGGCAAAGAGAAAGAGATGGAGCCAGAGCAGCCACCTCATGAACAGGTACAGCAGCAGGAAGTGCAGCAACAGCCACAGGTACAACAGCAACAAGGGGGGCAACAAGAAAAGGAACAGCCAGTGCAACAAGAGCAAACATCACAGGCCCCAAAATCCACCGGGCAGCAAGCTCAGGACACTTTGCCTCCTAGGCAGGAGACAATAGTGGAGGCCTCAGTCCTCCAAACCCCAAAAAAAGAAGACATAAGTAGAAAGAGGGACAGAGAGACTCCCCTCACAACATCAACAACTCATGGGGAGAAAAGACATAGAATGAATCCCCTCTCAGAGGAAGAAATGCCTATAGGGCAATCTTTGGGCATGGGCCCACCTAGTATGGAGGCATCTGTAAGTTCCTTCCAGCAGGAACAAGAGAGGATGATCGGAGGAGAAGTCAGCTCCTCAAGCCAGCAAAGAGGAGGTGAACTAGGCATCAAGCAGTAGTTCATTGATATAAAGAAGAGGAATGATCCCATAAGAATACAGCTATATAATCATTTGTTGAAAATGGCTCCCACTAACCAGCAAAGACTAATGTCTGCATATGATGTCTAGGAGGGCAAGATGATCATGAGCCATTTTATGCCAGCAGTGTTGCAGCCGCAGTCAGCTGCAGATTACATAAGGACCAACCTTGAGGTCCTTGCCAAGGACATCCACCCAATGGATAAAATCGAATTACATAAGAAAACGGGTGAGATGGTGTATGCCTCCTTGGCAGATAAGACATTGGAGAACTACAGGCTAGAAAATAGCCTAAATAATACAGCTGCCCAACTTGAGTTGGAGAGAGCATCCTCTCAAGCAAAGGACAACAGAATCAAAGCCTTAGAGGAGATAATCATAGAACTTGGGCATGATCCCAAGGACATCAAGGCTGTACAAGCATTATTGAAGTTAAGAGATGCAGATATGGCAGCACTAAGGAAAATGGTAAAAGTCCCAGCAACCATTCACCCACAAACTGGAGAAGTTGCCCAGCTAAGACATGACCAAGATGCAGCAGCTATGCTAGTGTCCCTATACAAACAGCTGATCCAAACACAGGAGAAATTGGGAGAATCAGAGGCTGCACAGGCTGCACTGCAGGCAGCATTACAACAAAAAGAAGGAGGACAAACATCTCAGCCTCCTCCAGAGATAATCAACCTTGAGGAGCCTCCTCAAACTACTGCTCCTCCTACTGAACAGACAGCACCATCTACATCAGCAACTGCACCAACAACAGAGCAGGCTCCAAGCCTGGATATGCAGAAGCTCAAGAATGAAATTTAGGCCTTAGAGGCCCAAATGGCAGAGCTAAATGAGGCCAGGGAGAGTCTAGCCAAGTTGAATGAAAGATATGATAAATCAAAACAAAGTGTTGCTGAGAAAGGAAGAGAGATAAAGGCTCTCAAAGAAAAGATAAAGGAGCTGGAGAAGGAGCTCACACTTGACAAAGTGATAGCTGAGCTTAAGACAGTTTTATGGGCCAACATTGGCCAATCAATCACTGATCAATGGCAATACATTAAGACCATTCATGAGCAAATAGAGCTCATAGGGAAAGCACATAGAGAAATCCAGAGAGCAAGGGCATCTCTTGGCAATATGCCTGAGGTTGCCAACAGAATGATTAATGTGCTTAATAACAGAACAAGTGCTCAGCTGGCAACAATGGGAATTTCCAACAGGACTGATACCATTTTGCTGATAAAAAGAGTCCTAACACTAAGAAGCCTGGTACAAACACTAGAAAGAAGAAGCCAGGATATGCAGATAGAGGTTAATAAATTCATGGACAAATTTGTAGCATTGCAGAATAGAGGTCTTCCTAGCTTGCTGAACAGCGCAGGAAGACTACTTTCCCATGAAAATTATGCCAAAAGGGTCAACACATTTGCTAACAATCAGATTACAGAAAGACCCAGCGCTTCAGAAGAATTAGGGCCAGCATCAGGGCAGAGTCTCTACAACAGGGTTGAGAACCTATTTTTCATCATGAATGAGATCAAACATTTGTTTGAAGTGCCTCCAAATTTCTACAAATACACAGAGGCAGATGAGACTCTATTGCCCACACAGGAGGTCTGGACCAAAATGATACAGTTAATACTGTAAACCAGAGCCTGTATTCAAGTTTTTCCATTTTAAATATATAAGTTATCATGCACAGGAAAATTTTGATAAAATCAGCATGCATGGAGAAGAATGGGCTGAGCCAACTCAGCAAAACTATTCGGCCACTAAAGCAGCACTGACAGTCACAGGTGACAGGGCCGAAAAGATACAGGAGGACAGAGCCACAAAGACATGTCATCCAGCATTTATAACAGAACATTCAACCGACTCAGTGACCTCCAAAGGTCAAAAAGTCTTCTGACAGAATTGAAGAGCATTTATGTTGTATTCAAAGCTGTAATAACTTCTTATCTGTTGTTCTGTACAAGTTGGTGAACATATTTATTTCTCAGATGACTCAACGCTTCAGATATTTTGTATGACCGTTTGTAATATTCCCCCTCGCATAAGTTTGCAGGTGGTTGTTGATTTCTCTTCTAGAGTTTCTTATGCTGTAAATTTTCAAAGTATTAATACAAAGGCTGATGGAATTTCCAAAGCTCGGCGTTATCTGAGTCATTGTGGTGTTTTGCTGAATGTTATAGGATTCCTGTGTACTTCATGGCACAATAAGTCTTCCTTAAAACTCTTCGTTATGTGTTTTGTTATCTTTTCATATCTCATTCATGTGTCTGGGTTTATAGTTAATGGAAAAGAAAAAGAATAGTTCCAGGATTTATTCACCAAATACCCTGAACTCAATCTATGCTGTTATAAATGTTTTTCTTCAGTTATAGTCATAAGGTGTAATTCTTAACTGCTGCACCTCCAAACTATATCTTTCACAGTGATTCTTGTTTCAGGAATTCAAGTTTGCTCCTGTACAATAGATTTCTTTCTTACACCCCCAGCTTAGTGGAAAATTCTTAATTGCTTTTCATTGGTTAAACACACTTCATAATCACAACTTCAATTTTGTTTCATGAAGTATTTAAATGGCCCTGCAGTTTCAGCAACTCAACTCAATATTTCAGACAACCTATAGCCACAAACTCCATTGCCCAATGGACTAGAACTATCTGAAGATTTCCACCTTAGGTACAGAAGACATCCCTCAACCAAAACATAAAACCAAACCCTGAATTCATAACTAGCCTAAAATCTTCACAAAACAGAGACAAACCTTAAAGAGAGAGCCCTCTCTGATTACAGTTTGGCTAGAAACTGTAATCCAAAGATTGGTTAGTGGTTACCCTGCCATATTCCCTTGGGAGTCAAAGGGAACAACCTGGGTGTTAACATAATTGGCGACTCCACTGGGGAGTTCCTCAGGATTTTCTAATTTCTGTATATTTCTTTAAGCTGCTTCAATCAATTTTCATGCTAGCTTTAAGATATACACAGTCACTCCAGAATCTTGTCTGGCCCTTGTAGACACAAAAATATTCCAAAAAACATACTCAAAAACTGGTTCAGAAGCTGGCTCCCAAGAAGAATCCGCGATATACAAGGTCAAATCCTGACCCAAATCCACCAACTGTTTTTGAAAATCCTAATACAATCCCTAAAATCATTAGGAAGCAGCAAGGACAGGAAACTCTTGCTGATTTAAGTCCTGAGACAGCTTATCCAAACCCTTTTCCAACTCCAATCAAGGTTCTATTTCGATCTACCCTTGATTCCCCCAGTTCACCATCCACATCTCAAAGCCATCCTTTCACACCTCCATCCACTGCACATATTCCCTTGACCAACACTCTAGTTTCTACCGTTCCCACTACCCCTGTTGTACCAGTCATTCAAGTTTTCCCTGTCAACCCTATAAATCCTGCAAATATGGCTAATAGATATGCACCCCTGCAGTTGCCTGCTAATGCTGCAGCTCTACCTCAGGACTACCAATCCAAGATCTCATATTTTGACTCCACTGGCCCTTTCACAGCAATTCAGCATGCCAAGAGGATGCAAGACCATTTTGAGAACTATGAAATAGATGATGATAGTGTGAGAATGAGAATCTTTGTTCAGAGCCTGACAGGGGATGTAAGAACTTGGTTTAGATCACTGGTTGTAAATACCATCACAACTCCTGATGAGCTTTATCAAGCCTTTACTAACAGATGGGAGAAAAAGAAAGACCCCCTGCACATACTTGGTGAATATGATACAATCAAACGAGGTCCTCAAGAGACCGTTTTGGAGTATTGTGCAAGATTCAACAACGTATATAACGCAATACCACAGAATTTAAGACCTCCTCCTGATTTAGCCTTGTACAAATTTCCTGATGGTTTTGACCCTGATATGGCATATCAATTGAAGGAAAGAGCCCCTGAAACCCTTGAAGATGCCCAAAAGGTTGCTGTCACAGTAGAGGCTAACCTGATTGCCAAAAGAAACAGGGCAAGATTGGAAAAGAGAACCACCTTCAAAGAAGAACCCTCAGCCTTTGATCAAAAACTGGATGCAATACTCACTGGTATGAAGAGATTGGGTGATAGAGTAGAATCAGTTGAGAGAAAGTCATCATGGGAAGCACCACAAAATAACCCTATCAAGAATCCCAATTTTAGGAGAAATCAAAACCCAAACGCTGGCAAGGCCGGTTCTGATCCAGACATAAGACCTCCTTTCCAGGAAAACTATACTGAGGCATCCACCTCGAATGAGCAAATAGATGACACCCACATTAACCTGATGGGCCTGAATGATGAGCAGCACGTTTTACTGAGTCAAGAAGATCATAAGGATGATGACATTCAGCAATTCCAAACCAGGTCAGGTGAGTCATTTGACTTTAAACAAGGATATGACACAGCTGTTTATGAAGTTCATAAGCAATACAAGCTAAGAAGCAGAACTATAAATATAACACAGCCTGAAAAAACAAAGGATAGCCAGCAGCCCGAAAGAGCCATAGTCACAGAGCCAAATGACACAACTGATTCAGTTACAAATGAAATAATCGTTCAAAAAGTGACTGAACCATTGCCTTCAAAACAACATCCTAGGGCTACAACACCCTTGCACCCTAATCCAAGTAATACTCCTCAAGAGATGAGTAAGAAGGACAAGCCTCAAAATCAACAAAAGAATCAAGAAGAAGACTTAGTGAACAAGGAAAAGGCTGTCACCCACAACACCAAGATCCCATCTGAAAGACCCTTCGACTTAGAAGATGAAATTGGCAAATTGAAGGTAGCTATTCCTCTTTCAGAACTAGCCAAGCATGACATTTATAGACAACAAATCAAGAAGTCCCTTCAACTTACTCGTAATAAAGATAATGTCAATGTGTTGGATGACACCCCGGAATTGCTTTTCGGTCCAGAGGTTGATGGAAAGACAGCAGTTACAGGGATCTTACCTTTCTATGTCAGCCTGCATGTTCATGATAAGATACTACACAATGCAATGTTTGACTCAGGTGCCTCTCACAACTTGATGCCTAAATCAGTCATGGAAAGATTGAATCTAGATATTACAAGACCATATAAGGACCTATTCTCATTTGACTCCAGCCAAGTTAAGTGTTTAGGCTTAATAAAAGACTTATGTGTGTCCCTAGTTCAATACCCAAATAAAACAATTCTAATGGACGTTGTAGTTGCTGATATCCCACCCAAATATGGGATGCTGTTATCAAGATCATGGGGGGCTAAACTCCAAGGTTCCCTACAATTAGACATGTCGTATGCAACCATCTCAGTCTTTGGTCAACCCAAGAGGTTATATAGAGAGTCACTTATGAAATACATGGTCAGCAGTGAAGAAAAACCTCAAAACTTTCCCATATATGCTGTCCATTCTGATATAGATTCATATATTCTCTTCAATGATAATTCGGGTCTTACAAATGATGATGAAACCAAGACACTCAAACAAGATCAGGACATTAATGAACAAGCTGCTGCTCTAGAAATAAAGCTGATCCAATCAAGTGATGAGACTGTCCTAAAAGACAAACTAAATGAAAAACCAGAACTTCAACTCACAATCCCAGATCACAGAGAAGTTATTAAGTCTCCCCTAGAACAAGAGATCCTATGGTTCCTTGAATTTGATGGGTCAGTCAACAAATTAGGGGCAGGAGCTGGAGTTTGGATACATAATAAACAAAACAGTCATGCAGAAGGCCGAGCCTATAGGTTAAACTTCAGGTGCACCAACAATATGGCAGAATACGAAGCTCTCTTACTAGGCCTCAGACTAGTAAAATCCTTACAAGCCATAAAAGTTTCAATACTAGGAGATTCAGACTTAATTATCCAACAAGTGAAGGGAAATTTTGTCACCAATGACAAAAGGTTGAGATCTTATAGGTCTGCTGCTGCTGAAATACTAAACTCCTTCACTGAATTTCAAATCACCAAAATTTCTAGGACCCACAATCTTCATGCTCATAGTTTGGCCACATTTGCAAGTACCTGCAAGCTACCCTTTGAACCTAGCCATTGCTTTACAACTGAGGTAAAACACAGACCTTCTGTCCCAAACAATGTTAAAGATTAGCAAGTATTTGAAGATGATACACAAATAAATAATTTCTTGACCTTGCAACAAGAATTTGCAGGACTAAACATTGACACTGAGGGAGCAAGTCAATCACAAATACAGAGTGAACAGAACAACAAGCCAATATCACCCAAGACAGCTCACCAAATCCTACATCCAACAATTTTTAACAAAAACAACATACAAGAAATTCAACAAACCAGTTATGAGGAAATAGTTGCTACAGAGGCTGAAATCATAGAGCTGAAAGACAATTTTCTTCCAACAGGCCTAACTCCATTGGAGGACATTTTTGACTCAAATGATATCCCTAGAAAACCAAAAATGTAGCCCCTTAATGCTGCCATTGAGGAATGCAACATTGGAACTATTGAGAAGCCCAAAATAATAAAATTGTCTGCATCCTTACCTCCTGATCAAAAACCTAAATACATTGACCTCTTCAAAGAGTTTCAAGATGTCTTTGCATGGGGTTATGAGGATTTAAAATCCTATGACACCTCTGTTATCCAGCATACTATCCCTCTCAAGCCTAATCAAAAGCCATTCAAGCAGAAATTGAGAAGGATCAATCCCATGCTTCTCCCTTCAATCGAAAAAGAACTGCAAAAAATGTTTAAAGCTGGCATCATAGCACCCATCAGGTTTTCTGATTGGATTTCTAATTTGGTACCTACAAGAAAGAAAACTGGTGAGATAAGGCTTTGTGTTGATCTTAGAAATCTAAACTAAGTGTCCCTCAAAGACAACTATCCCTTACCTAAGATGGATCACATTCTCCAAAGAGTGGTAGGGGCCTCAAGGATCTCATTACTTGATGGATTCTCAGGCTTTAATCAAATCCTAGTGCACCCTGATGATCAAGACAAAACTGCATTCACAACCCCATGGGGAACTTTCAAATATGTAAAAATGCCTTTTGGACTGAAAAATGCAGGGGCAACATTTCAAAGAGCAATGGATATTGCTTTTGCCAAAGAGATTCATGACTTTCTTGTCATTTATTTGGATGACCTCACACCTTTCTCGAAATCTGACCAAGAACACTTGAAGCATTTAAGGCAGATCTTCTTAACATGTAGGAAATATGGAATTTCCTTGAATCCCAAGAAGTCTCTATTTGGTTTGGAAGAAGGTAAGCTGTTAGGGCATATCATTTCAAAGGATGGCATAAGAATTGACCCAGACAGGATACAAGCAATCTTACAAATGCCCCACCCAAGAAACATCAAAGAATTGCAAGCTTTCTTAGGGAAGATCAATTTCTTAAGAAGGTTTATCCCAAACTTAGCAGAACTGATCAGATTATTGAACAACATGCTAAAGAAATATTCAAAAGTGAAATGGACAGTAGAAGCAAATCAAGCCTTTGAAGGTATAAAATTGGCCCTTACCCAAACCCCAGTCTTAACAAATCCTCAATTTGATAGAGAATTTATCATTTTCTCTTTTGCCTCCCAGCATACTATTGCTGTTGTTTTATTACAGAAAGATGACCAAGGAAATGAGAAACCCATTGCTTTCTTTAGTAGAGCTCTTAGAGATGCACCTCTGAAATATCAGATCATGGAGAAACAAGCTTATGCTTTGGTCAAGGCCATTAAAGACTTCAGGATTTACATCCTTTATTCCCGTGTTATAGCTTATGTGCCAAGTCCCATTGTGAAAGACATACTCACTCAAGAAAACTTAGAGGGCAGAAGAGGAAAATGGATTGCCAACATTTTGGAATTTGATATTGAAATAAAACCTACAAAACTAATAAAAGGGCAAGGTTTGGCCAAACTAATGACAGAAGCAAACTTCCAGGCCTTAGACATAAACTAGCTGGACAATGAACCGGAGCTGGCGACTCCAAAGATCAATGTAACCTTTGAACAATCCCCTTGGTATTCTGATATCTGTTATGTGTTACAAAACCTGTGTGCTCCCCCAGGATTGTCCAGAACTAAATGTAGGTTCCTAAAAATGAAAGCTTCAAGATTTTGTGTTATGGATGGCAATTTGCTTTGGAAAAACCATAAGGGTATATTGTTAAACTGCCTGATTGAGAATGAGACTAACAATGTCACCAAAGAATTTCATGCAGGTGACTGTGGTGGACACTTGTATTGGAAGTCCACTGTGGATAAGATACTGAGGGCTGGTTACTATTGGCCCACTGTTTTCTCTGATGTCAAGAAATTTACCACCTCATGTCATAAATGTCAAGTGTTTGAGGGAAAGAGAAAGTTACTGCCACTTCCTTTGAGGCCTATTGCAACAGAGAGACCTTTTCAACAATGGGGCTTGGATTTCATTGGGGAAATTCACCCCTCGTCTTCAGGCCAACATAGATGGATTCTAACAGCTACAGACTACTTTACTAAATGGATTGAAGCTGTTCCATGCAGACAAGCAAATGATTCCACTATCATTCAGTTCCTTGAGACCAATATTCTTTCTAGATTTGGTTGTCCTGGTAAGATAATAACAGACAATGCTGCTGCCTTCAGATCTAACAAGATGGTGAATTTCTGCCACAAATTTCACATTACCCTGGGCCATTCTACTGCATACTATCCCCAAGGAAATGGCCTAGTAGAATCATCAAATAAAAGCCTTGTAAACATCATAAAGAAAGTGTTGGAAGAAAATAAGAAGAATTGGCATAAGAAGCTGGTCAATGCCTTATGGGCAGATAGACTAACAACCAAAAGATCAATTGGGATCAGCCCATATGAGTTAGTCTATGGACTAGAAGCCAAATTTCCTTCATCACTAGGGATTCCTGTCATGAAACTTCTTCAAGAAAATCAAGCTGAACCCAATGATATGCAAAGAAGGATCAATCAAATAATATGTTTGCAGCAAACTAGAGATCAAGTTTATAGCAGAGTTCAAGTTTTACAAGAAAAGTTAAAGAAAGCCTTTGACAGAAGGACTAAGGCTGAAGATTTCAACATAGGTGATAAAGTCCTCAAATGGGATTCAAGAAGGGAAGATAAGGGAAAACATGGAAAATTTGATTCCCTTTGGAGAGGACCATATGCTGTTCAATCAGTGCAAGGAAATAATACTTACTTCCTTAGGAATCTTGATGAAACTGATTTGGATGAAGGTCCTGTGAATGGCAGGATGTTGAAGCACTATTTTGACTACTATCCATGACTGTAGCCTAATTCTCCCTTGTACATACTCAGGTGTATATATTACTTTCTTTCAGGTGTATCTATTACCTTCTGTTAACGTGTAAAAGAATGTAGTTTTTCGAGTTTTGTGAATTATCATCAAAAGGCAAATAAGTTCAGAGATGCACCAAGAGGGGAAGAGCACAATTTTGAGATTTCAAAAAGAAGTACTCCAAGTTTGGTAAGAGAACTCATGGACCAAGGCATTCTGAACTGCTGTTCTTGGTCTTTCAAATGGAAAAACCATCCCCATGTGGAGCCACTGTTAGCTACCTATACCAATAGGTTTCATATTTCATGATTTATAAATAAAAGTTCCAAATATGCTCTGCTTTGGTGATTCAAAGATCCCATATTTCCATGAGAAGACAAGGTGTGTACATAAGATTGATGTTGACTCAATTTTGGATGGATGGTCCAACAGCCTAATCTGGATCATGCCATGTTTCAATTTTTTGTTGTAGAATAGAGAAAGAAGTCTGTCCAAACTGTTTAATCTTGGCAGACCAATAGCTAGGTAGAGAAGTAAGGTTCCCAACTGCTTAATCTGGGACCTTGGAAGCAATAAGGGTAGCCTTAGATAGAAAGTCAAAAGAAAAAGCCAAAAGAAAAGAAAAGGCACATAAGGGTCTGCAAATCTAAGTGCACCCTCCATGAAGAGACAAAAAATGCTAGACAAGTAGATGGGTAGGTAGATGGGGTTGCAGAAATGTCATTCATTTCAACTGAATCTTGCTGGTCTAGCATAAAGGAACATCAGTGGATAGAGAAGCTCCTCTTCTCCATCATGTGGCAACAAAGCAAAGGAGCATGACTAACTCCCTTTTCTCCCCTTTCACATTCATTACTAACATCCCTTCATTAGTTGTGTTCATGAAAGAATTTAAGGTTTTATGTTGGTTCTTATTCCTTTAAAAGCCACATTTCTTGTCTAAAATTCTTTTCATTTTGATCTACGCCCTAAGCTAAGTTCTTTTCATATAAACTTAGTAATGTCACTCCTCATTCACCTTTTTCCACTCATATTAACCCCTAACTTCTTATTATCTAAATCCCCTATGTTACCCTTTCCCTATTATTATAAACACTATGGTGTATAAACCCCAAGCATTCTATAAATATCCCTTCCCCCCTGGCATTATAGCCATATGTTCACAGTCAGGGATTAAATTGACATCTGGTCAGTTTAAGAACCCAAACCCTACCCCTCTTCCCCCTTCAGAAGTTATCTAAACCATTAACCCCTTCATTTGCTAAAGAACCTTGTAAAAAACCCCATTTTCACCCCTAACCCGCTTCATTTGCAAAATATACATAAAAACCCACTTTTCCCATTTTACCCAAAGTATTGGCGCAATGCGCATTTTGATAAAATACATTGAAAAGTCATACAAATTCGCCAAAGTCCACAGTCCCGCTGGGCGTGTTTTTCAAGCAAATATATTATTTTAATCCCTGCCCACGTCCGTATCAACCTGGCACCTTAACGATCCGTCGACCATCGGATCTGGCCCTTTTCATCCGATGGCTCTCATGCATTTCGGACCGGGCCCGACGTCCGTAAGTTACCTTCCGAAATTTGTCAGAGGGTGACGTCAGGCCTCTGCCACGCGTCACCCCCAAATCGTATCGGAGCGCCCTCTGACAATTCTGCTTCCGTATAGAGAGCGGTGCGATATTATACCGCTTACCGTTTCCGGTTTCTGTGAACCCGCCTTGCCAACGTCACTACCACGTCATTACCGCGTCACTGCTACATCACCGCCGCGTCAGCGCCCCCGTCCGCCACTGCTCTGACCTACCCGCCACCTCATCATCTCCGTGGACCACTCTCAAGCCGCCACGTCACTCGATGACGGCATGCTGACGTCATCCAACCTTGACCCCACCTGATGACGTCATGCTGACGTCATCCAAAAAAGCGCCAAATAACCCAAAAATCCATATTTTGGCCTAAAAATCATGTTTTTCATTACTTTTACAAAAAACCACTGTTGCACCTCTGCATGTATTTTACGACCAAACAAGCGTCAACCTGCTGAATTCGACCCGAGGACCGTTGGTGCGCCAAATCCACCTGCATTTGTGACTATTGCCGACAGTTTACCAGGTATTTATCCCAGTCATTCCCTCTGCGCCTGGTTTTATCCTGCATTCTCCAACAATAGCTTAAAGAGTAAGAAAACACTGTGTTTACCGGTAAATCCCCTGTGGCTAGCCTCCATTTTCAGTTGTAAAGTTGAAATTCGCCTGCAGAACCTTGTTTACCCGAGTTTTCACAAAACATACAATTAGTTCGCGCATTCGTGAACTGAGAACCCAAGCTGCACCAATTCACCGTAAAGAGAGTTTTTAAGGCCAAGCATTTGCCCTATCAGTGCTTTGTGCAGTATTTCAATTGCTGCCATTGCCATTTTATCCTCTGTTCCTCAGTAAATCACCTCTCTTTCCAAGAAATACTCCTTTGTGTTGCTCTGCACAGTAACACCAGTTCATACCAACATAATCCTAAAGTAACCATGGATGCACCAGTAGCTCCTGTAGCCTTGAATATTGCTCCATTAAATGCCCCTCAGAGAGAATTGGAATGGCAACCATTAGCAGACCTGGATTATCGAATATCAAAAGAAATGCTAATGCACAGCAAGTACCACATCCACTTGTTAAACGAATTAAAGATTAAACATGAGACTGGAACAGATGTATTGGGCACTTGGGATTCTTTCCTCTCTATCTTCAAGCTCCCTCAGGTCAACCAGTTCCCTGACCTAATCCACCTATGTGCTGACTGCTACGACGCCACTCAGAGGGCTGTGATTGACCCTTCAGGCTCAGTTGTTTTCTATGTCACCCCTGAAGCCATCAGAGAGATGCTGCACTTCAAAACTGAGAAGAAATTAGTTCCTTTATCACTGATTGATCTGATAAAGCAAGGAGCTAAATTGACAGATGCTCAGGTCACCCAACTAAATCAATTGTACATTGACTCTGACACCGTGAAGTACCCTCCCATTTCTCATGTTTACCTCAACCAATTGGGCAGGGACCTTGTAGACATGATCAGTCCCATTCTGGGCTATAATTCAATTGAGTTTGTTGATGAAACTGTGCTGGTGATGATGCTCATGTTTTCCCCTGGCAAGTCTCCAATCTGCTATGACTATGCCACCTACATATCTGACAAAATACATGAGCAATTGATGAACTTGTCAAGAGAAAGGGTGTTCAGATACACCTCCTACATCTACCACTTAATTTTGTATTATCAACATGAGAAATTTCATTTTGCTATGAAGAGAGTGGATGCACAAGGCAATCCAAGGTCAGTGGTTTATTGGTCCTCTGCCTTCCACTGCAGATCTTGTTCTCCATATACTTATTGTGAGTTTATAGACCTCTTCATCCACCCAGCCATGTCTCTGCTTATGAGCTCACCTCCTCCTAGACTAACTGATGAGATGCAGAGGATTCTTCAGCTGTCTAAGGTATACAACATTGGGGATTGGTACTATTACCAAAACCACACAGTCATCAGAATATATGGGTGTGAGTTGCCCCCATACAGATTGCCCAAATATGTGCCCATGAGATTGTTTGCCCTTGAATACTTCAGGCAGTTTGGGAATGCTGATGTGCTACATTTTTCAGGCAAAGGCAAGAAAGCACAGCTCAAAGTAAGAAACCAATTAGGCCACTTCATTTACAACAAAAGGGAGGAAGGTTGGCAAGAAGTAGACAGAATGCTAGAATCCCTTGGTCTACAGACCAGTTTCCTTTGGAAACTTTATGACCCCAATCACTTCATAACTTTAAGAAGGGTCAAGTATAGGCTGGCCAGTTATGACCACGTAAGGTTGCCTCACATAGAAAAATATGCAAATCAAATAAAGTGGAGGAGAGGCACCTTAGAGGAAGCTGTCACACAAGAATAATTAAATCAAAGAGCAGTTAAAAATCTCCAAAAGATGGCTGACTTAGAGCTTTGTGGACAGGTATTTGCTCTTCCAGGCACTCAAGTGGGAGCAGCTGCCTCATCCTCCACAGCACATCAGCAAGCAGCCAAAGCTACTGAGCAAACCTCTAGCAAAGGAAAAGAGAAAGAGATGGAGCCAGAGCAGCCACCTCATGAACAGGTACAGTAGCAGGAAGTGCAGCAACAGCCACAGGTACAACAGCAGCAAGGGGGGCAGCAAGAAAAGGAACAGCCAGTGCAACAAGAGCAAACATCACAGGCCCCAAAATCCACCGGGCAGCAAGCTCAGGACACTCTGCCTCCTAGGCAGGAGACAACAGTGGAGGCCTCAGTCCTCCAAACCCCACAAAAAGAATACATAAGTAGAAAGAGGGACAGAGAGACTCCCCTCACAACATCAACAACTCATGGGGAGAAAAGACATAGAATGAATCCCCTCTCAGAGGAATAAATGCCTATAGGGCAATCTTTGGGCATGGGCCCACCTAGTATGGAGGCATCTGCAAGTTCCTTCCAGCAGGAACAAGAGAGGATGATCGGAGGAGAAGTCAGCTCCTCAAGCCAGCAAAGAGGAGGTGAACTGGGCATCAAGTAGCAGTTCATTGATATAAAGAAGAGGAATGAGCCCATAAGAATACAGCTATATAATGATTTGTTGAAAATGGTTCCCACTAACCAGCAAAGACTAATGTCTGCATATGATGTCTAGGAGGGCAAGATGATCATGAGCCATTTTACGCCAGCAGTGTTGCAGCCGCAGTCAGCTGCAGATTACATAAGGACCAACCTTGAGGTCCTTGCCAAGGACATCCACCCAATGGATAAAATCGAATTACATAAGCAAACGGTGAGATGGTGTATGCATCCTTGGCAGATAAGACATTGGAGAACTACAGGCTAGAAAATAGCCTAAATAATACAGCTGCCCAACTTGAGTTGGAGAGAGCATCCTCTCAAGCAAAGGACAACAGAATCAAAGCCTTAGAGGAGATAATCATAGAACTTGGGCATGATCCCAAGGACATCAAGGCTGTACAAGCATTATTGAAGTTAAGAGATGCAGATATGGCAGCACTAAGGAAAATGGTAAAAGTCCCAGCAACCATTCACCCACAAACTGGAGAAGTTGCCCAGCTGAGACATGACCAATATGCAGCAGCTATGCTAGTGTCCCTATACAAACAGCTGATCCAAACACAGGAGAAATTGGGAGAATCAAAGGCTACACAGGCTGCACTGCAGGCAGCATTACAACAAAAAGAAGGAGGAGAAACATCTCAGCCTCCTCCAGAGATAATCAACCTTGAGGAGCCTCCTCAAACTACTGCTCCTCCTACTGAACAGACAGCACCATCTACATCAGCAACTGCACCAACAACAGAGCAGGCTCCAAGCCTGGATATGCAGAAGCTCAAGAATGAAATTCAGGCCTTAGAGGCCCAAATGGCAGAGCTAAATGAGGCCAGGGAGAGTCTAGCCAAGTTGAATGAAAGATATGATAAATCAAAACAAAGTGTTGCTGAGAAAGGAAGAGAGATAAAGGCTCTCAAAGAAAAGATAAAGGAGTTGGAGAAGGAGCTCACACTTGACAAAGTGATAGCTGAGCTTAAGACAGTTTTATGGGCCAACATTGGCCAATCAATCACTGATCAATGGCAATACATTAAGACCATTCATGAGCAAATAGAGCTCATAGGGAAAGCACATAGAGAAATCCAGAGAGCAAGGGCATCTCTTGGCAATATGCCTGAGGTTGCCAACAGAATGATTAATGTGCTTAATAACAGAACAAGTGCTCAGCTGGCAACAATGGGAATTTCCAACAGGACTGAGACCATTTTGCTGATAAAAAGAGTCCTAACACTAAGAAGCCTAGTACAAACACTAGAAAGAAGAAGCCAGGATATGCAAACAGAGGTTAATAAATTCATGGACAAATTTGTAGCATTGCAGAACAGAGGTCTTCCTAGCTCGCTGAACAGCGCAGGAAGACTACTTTCCCATGAAAATTATGCCAAAAGGGTCAACACATTTGCTAACAATCAGATTACAGAAAGACCCAGCGCTTCAGAAGAATCAGGGCCAGCATCAGGGCAGAGTCTCTACAACAGGGTTGAGAACCTATTTTTCATCATGAATGAGATCAAACATTTGTTTGAAGTGCCTCCAAATTTCTACAAATACACAGAGGCAGATGAGACTCTAGAGGCAATCCTGAGACATAAATTGCCCACACAGGAGGTCTGGACCAAAATGGTACAGTTAATACTGTAAACCAGAGCCTGTATTCAAGTTTTTCCATTTTAAATATATAAGTTATCATGCAAAGGAAAATTTTGATAAAATCAGCATGCATGGAGAAGAATGGGCTGAGCCAACTCAGCAAAACTATTCGGCCACTAAAGCAGCACTGACAGTCACAGGTGGCAGGGCCGAAAAGATACAGGAGGACAAAGCCACAAAGACACGTCATCCAGCATTTATAACAGAACATTCAACCGACTCAGTGACCTCCAAAGGTCAAAAAGTCTTCTGACAGAATTGAAGAGCATTTATGTTGTATTCAAAGCTGTAATAACTTCTTATCTATTGTTCTATACAAGTTGGTGAACATATTTATTTCTCAGATGACTCAACGCTTCAATATTTTGTATGACCGTTTGTATATATTCCCCCTCGCATAAGTTTGCAGGTGGTTGTTGATTTCTCTTCTAGAGTTTCTTATGCTGTAAATTTTCAAAGTATTAATACAAAGGCTGATGGAATTTCCAAAGCTCTGCGTTATCTGAGTCATTGTGGTGTTTTGCTGAATGTTACAGGATTCCTGCGTACTTCATGGCACAATAAGTCTTCCTTAAAACTCTTCGTTATGTGTTTTGTTATCTTTTCATATCTCATTCATGTGTCTGGGTTTATAGTTAATGGCAAAGAAAAAGAATAGTTCCAGGATTTATTCACCAAATACCCTGAACTCAATCTATGATGTTATAAATGTTCTTCTTCAGTTATAGTCATAAGGTGTAATTCTTAACTGCTGCACCTCCAAACTATATCTTTCACAGTGATTGTTGTTTCAGGAATTCAAGTTTGCTCCTGTACAATAGATTTCTTTCTTACACCCCCAGCTTAGTGGAAAATTCTTAATTGCTTTTCACTGGTTAAACACACTTCATAATCACAACTTCAATTTTGTTTCATGAAGTATTTAAATGGCCCTGCAGTTTCAGCAACTCAACTCAATATTTCAGACAACCTATAGCCACAGACTCCATTGCCCAATGGACTAGAACTATCTGAAGGTTTACACCTTAGGTACAGAAGACATCCCTCAACCAAAACATAAAACCAAACCCTGAATTCATAACTAGCCTAAAATCTTCACAAAACAGAGACAAACCTTAAAGAGAGAGCCCTCTCTGATTACAGTTTGGCTAGAAACTGTAATCCAAAGATTGGTTAGTGGTTACCCCGGCCGTATTCCCTTGGGAGTCAAAGGGAACAACCTGGGTGTTAACACAGTCAATGAAAATATACTTGATTACCTTGTTATCCAGGTTTGTTCTATTTTTTTTGTAACATGGATAAATTCCTCGTAGCCAAAAACTCTAAGATGTGTAAGTGATAGATTTTCACCAAACCATACTTCATATGGAGTTTTGTCAACCAAGATTGATGGTGGAGACCTATTTACCAAGTAACACACATTGTCGACTACTTTTGCCTGAAACTCTTGTGCCAATCTTGCACTACTTAGCATGCTTCTTGCCTTGTCCATCAACATTGTGTTCATTCTCTCAGTGACTCCATTCTACTAAGGAGTATATGGAGTATTCATTTAGCATATTATTCAATGTTATTTGTAGAATTTATCAAACTCTTTTCCGTAAATTCATATCCATTGTCATTTATCAACACCTTTACCTTCTAACCTTTCTATTTCTCCACAAGAGATTTGAACTCTTGAAATTTCTCCAAAACCTTTGAATTCTTCCTTAATAAATACAACCATGTCATCCTTAATTGATATATTTAGGCCTAAATATATCACTATAAATTAGATCCAAAAAAAAAATCCCATGTAGATCCACATGGGAATCTAACAAGATTATGTTTCCCATAAATACAATGTTCATAAAAATCAACTTCTAGAGAGTTACCAGGTAATCCTTCTACCATACCTTTTCTTTGGATACCTCAAATTCCTTTCTTCAATGTTCCATCTTTTGATGCCACAAGATGGTCTCATTGATTATAAAAAAGGATAACCCATCAATTTTAGGGACAATTGCTCTATTGCAACAGTTTAGGTAATTGTTCCCCAATAGATTTATCAATATCCCAAATTGAATGCCTCTCATCAATGCCATGACACCATGAACCATCTTATATCTATCCTTCGTGAGTATGGTATGCACACCTACATCACCCATTCAATTGATAAATATTATATCTTTCCCTGAACTTGAAATATGTAGTACATTTGGTAATGTTCTACACCAATCATCCTTTGGTACTAGTTGAACTCAACCTCAACCAACTATCCTAGTTTTTTAATCATCCCCCAAATAGACACCCACCCCATTATATTCTTCATATTTGCATAACCACTCCCTATGGGGTGTCATATGATAATATGCTCCAAAGTCAACGCATATGTACTTATCGAAGCAAAATACAAATCCCTTGCTTCATCCAAATAGGTTCTTCATTCAGTCAATTGCTCATAAAACCCTTTGCTTTTCTTAGCAATATTTAATTTATACTCTCTTTTTTAGTGCCCTGTTCTACCATCTTTCCAACATCTTCTAGTCAACTTAAAAGGAGACATAGATATTCCTTTTGACTTAGAATTACCTTTGGATAATTTTCATTTTCCTTTGTCAATTAGTCACCCTCTTACCAACAATGCATCTTTGGTCAATCCTTCCATGTTCCTTTCCCTCATCTCCTCCAAAAATAAAGATGCCACCACGTCATCAAGAGTCATTGTGGTTGTATTACTCCCAATAACCACAACTAGAATATCCCATGAATTTGGTGAAAAACATAATAAAGTGATACTCTTTTCCTCTTCTTTAATGGAGATGTCCACAAAAATTAATAGTTGAATGATCACAATATTGAATACATGTAGGTGTTCCATGACTAAATCACCCTATTTCATCCTCTAAAGATGGATTTTCTTCTAAAGAAACAACTATTGAACAACAATTTTGATTGATACAAGTTTCCCAACGTATCCAATAGTTTCTTAGTAGTGTCTTCCCCCGAGACATTCAACAACATTGAATCTATGGGACAAATTCAAATTGTACTCCCCACTTTCATTTCAAGTTTTTCCCAATTCTTTGTCAATGTGCCAATCAAAGGTGTTCCCAAATGCACAATGGTTTATTATTCTCAATCGACAAGGAGATCCCCCATTTTAATATTCCAAAGCTCAAAGCTCTAGCCATTAAAATTCTCAATCTCAGTTCTTGCATTGTTTGACATACTTCTTTAATAGAAATTATGTCTTAATAATCCCACTCGACTAAGATTATTTTAGATGTAATCAAGAATGTTTTTTTAATAGATCTAGGTTCAAGATTCACAACCATTGATAGTAGAGGTGTCCCTATATAGAAAAAAATGAACTTTAATGCTAGATGTTGAGCTTAAGTTAGTTGGTTTACGCTTTTGATACCAAAGTCCAAATACAGAGTCGACTATGGCATATAAACCATATTGGAATCCCAATTAACATAAACCTTTAAATACACATGAGAGAAATTGAAAAATATAAAACAAATTCTTGTACACCATAAATATTTACACGACACACAAATATTTTTCTCTAGGAACACTTAACGAGGCAATCCAGCTAACCTTTGAGCTTCATCGTTCTTATATCCTCAACTAAGTATCAAAGCCAAATTACAATGAACATTGACCTTGGTTAGCATTTGAGACTAGTGTGCTCATACATCATCTAATCTCTACCAATCATGATCATTAAACCATCTCTCATTAACCTTACATCATTCTTTATTTATAGGCACAAAAAACCCTAATTTGTAACTTCTCAACTCTATGTAGGTGGTTGAATATTACTAGCCAAGATCTTGGAAATCTCAAGATTCTTAACTATTTTCTGACTAGTTCCAAATGTAGTCAATTTCTTTTTGACCACCAGCCAACCATCAATATCTGTGAACAATAAGTGTATGCCTGACTATGATCCCTTCGACTACTCCAATTGATTATCGACTTTTGTCAGTTGCTCGATTGCCCATTGATTTCAACTAAGGTAACTTCTCTTTAGCTTATCCATCATCCTATCAACTCAACCATCAAATTGACTTCAATTGTCCTGTTGACTTGTTATTCTAGTCTTTTTTTCCCAACTAGACTTCTTTAGGTTCATTCCTAGTCCTCTTACCTAACCAATCAATCAACCAATTAAACTCTAGTTGATTGAGATTACTTGCAAATAGTACAACACCTCAACATAATTCAGACTGAGTTGTTGGAAGAATAGGTCATTTTTGACAGTGTTGACAAAATGATGTTATGCGACCAGCCCACAAAATAGAAGAAAACACAAAGCAACGACTTCAAAATAAGCCTATTCAAGGGGACAACCTCCTTTACATTACGCAAATTAATAATTCTTGGATGCTACAAATGACAAGACCTCATTTCTATATATAGGAATCTAAGGGGTCACACTATAGTCAAGCCGAGATAACAATAATAATGTAAGGGCACAACAATAACAATAGTGGGCTTCTATGGGGCACAATAATAAAAATATAGGGACAACATGGGCACAATAATAACAATAAGGGGCTACAATGACAATAATAATAAGGGAATACACTAGTATTATAGGGGCCTAACATGCCCCTCTCCTTCATAAAAATGTTGTCCTCAATGCTTGAGTAGTTCTAGATGCTTCTGTATAAAATTCTCATCCTCCGATGTGGAATATTCAGCAGGTAAGTTCTTCCATTTGATGAGATACTCTAAAATTAATGAATTTCGTAGTTTTCGAGTTCTTGTTTCTGTGACTACTTCAAGTTCCAATATGATTTTTCCTTCCTCGTTAAGTTCTAGAAATATTGTTTGAACTGGGAGCTTGTCACCTATAACCTTCTTTAAGCATGAAACATTGAAAACTAGGTGCACTCGAGAATTTGTAGGAAGCTCCAATTTGTATGCCATAGTACCAATCTTTTGCAACACCTTGTACAGACCATAATACTCTGGTGATAATTTATTATCCTTCTTAGCTTGCTTGAGGGGTATTTGTTTGTATGGTTTTAGCCGTAGAAATACCCAGTCACCTACATCAAAACTTCTTTCTCTGTGATGTTGATATGCCTATTGTTTCATTCTATTCTTTGCCTAAATGAGGTTATCCATTAAGAGTTGGAGAACTTCTTGTTGATGCTCGATGTGATCTTCCACTGCTTGAACCTTAGAATCTTCCCTTAAATATGATGTGATGGATGGTGAATGATATCCATAAAGTGCCATAAATGGGGTCATTTTTGCTGTAGTATGGAAGGAAGTGTTATACCACCATTCAGCCAGAGGCAACCATTTGACCCATTGTGTCTATTTATCAAATACAAAGCAACGAAGATATACTTCCAAACATGTGTTCACTATCTCAGTTTTCCCATCAGAATGAGGATGATACGATGAGATATGAGCTAACTGAGTACCCAGACAAGAAAATAATTATGTCCAAAAATTTCCAGTGAAAATGGGATCTCTGTCACTTACAATAATCTTTGGGTTTCCATGTCAGATTTGAATTGTTTCCATAAATGCAGTAGCAATTGTACTAGATTTAAGGGGATGAGATACTGCACAAAAGTGTGCATACTTGGTAATTATATCAACTACCACCATGATGACACTATTTCCTTAGGACTTGGGTAAACCTGTGACAAAATCAATTGAAGCCTCCTCCCAACATTGACTTGGAATGGATAAAGGTTGTAATAGACCTGGGGTCTTAATTGTTTCAACTTTATTTTGTTGGAAAACCAAACATTCCACCACAAACTTTTGAATATCAAATTTAAGGTCATCCCAAAAAAAATCCTTCTTAACCCTGTGGTAAGTTTTTAAAAATCCTGAGTGCCCTCCTAAGGGAGAGGTGTGCAATTCCATAAGAATATTTTGTTTGAGTTGGGAATTCTTATAGAGGTATAAGTGATCTTTGTACCATAACGAATCGGTTTTCCAGCTAAATGTATCAGATGTACTGGGGTCTTATTGTAGCTTTTGAATGAGTGCCCACACTTCTTCGTCATTCTTCCATTCATCCCTTGCTTCGTTTATCCAATCTGGTTGGATAATATAAATGGTGCAAAGAAATGCTTCCACATCTTCATCCTTTCTTGAGAGTGCATCTGCAACAACATTTTTCTTCCCTTTTTTGTAGATTATTTCAAAGTCATAACCCAGCATCTTTATGACCCATTTTTGCTACTCTTCTAAAGATAATCTTTGTTCTAAAAGGTATTTAAGACTATCATGATCTATTTTTACCTTGAATTGTCTTCCCATTAGGTAAGGTCGACATTTCTTAAGTGCGTGTAGTATTGCCAAAATTTCCTTCTCATAAATAGATTTGTGTAAATACTTTCCTTTGATTGGACGACTTTTGAAAGTAATGTTTCTTTCTTCTTGCATTAAAACACCACCAATTCCATTTCTTGAGGCATCACATTCCACAATAAAGGTTTTGCGAAGTTTGGCGTAGCTAAGACCGGTGCTTGGCACATTGCCTCTTTAAGATGTTCAAAGGATTTCATTGCTTCTAGAGTCCAAGAAAATGCATCTTTCTTCAATAATGTTGTTAGAGGTGTTGTTATTCTCCCATAATTCTTAACAATCTTGCGATAATACCCTGTCAACTTGAGAAATCCTCACAGAGTCTTTATGGATGTGGGGATTTTCCATTCCTTAATGGATTTAATTTTTCTAGGGTCTACCTTAACACCTTCATGAGATACAATATGACCCAAATATTCCACCTCTTGTACTCCAAAGAAACATTTGGAAGTTTTTTCATATAATTGTTTCTACTCCAATAGTTTGAGCACTCTATCAACATGTTGAACATGATCCTTCCAAGACTTGTTGTAGATTAGTATATCATCAAAAAATACTAACACAAATTTTCTAAGGAATGGTTTAAAAATGGAATTCATCAAACCTTGAAATGTAGAAGGTGCATTGGTAAGGCCAAAAAGCATGACCAAAAATTCATAATGACCATCATGAGTTCTAAATTTTGTTTTCAGAATGTCTTCAGTCTTCATTCTGATTTGATGATATCCTAAATGAAGGTCCAACTTGGTGAAGTAAATTGCTCCATGAAATTCATCCAATAATTCATCAATGGCAAGAATGGGAAATTTATCTTTAATAGTGAGCTTGTTGAGCTCCATGTAATTCAGGAACATGCGCCATGATCCATCCTTCTTGTGCACCAATACTATTGGAGCAGAGAAAGAACTTTGACTAGGTTGAATTATACCAACCTCTAGCATTTATGCAACCATACGTTCAATTTCACTCTTTTGGGCATAGGGATATCTATAAGGCCTGATGTTTGGAGGAACGCTTCTAGGAATCAAATAAATAGCATGATCATGATCACGAATAGGTGGAAGGCCTTTGGGAGTCTCAAATACCTTGGAATGATTGTCCAAGACTTTTTGGAGATCTGGAGAAATAGATTATTTCGACGTGGGAACCTCTAGCAAACATAATTCTGCAATTACACCACGTTGTTCTTTCTTTAGAAGCTTTGTCATGCCGTTAGAGCTGATTATATTTCCTGGTTTCCCTGTGATACCCCTTAATTCAACTTCCTTTCCTTCTGAAAAAAATTCAAGAAAATTTCTTGAAAATTAAAAGCTATCATACCCAAAGATTGTATCCATTGGACTCCTAATACAACATCAGCACCACCCATTGGAATGGAAAGCATTGGACTATTCAACACATATTCTCCCATGGATAGGTTGATATTATGGCACTTTCCATAGAAATTTATGGTTCTTCCATTTTTTATCTTACAATGAATATAATTATGGGTACCGCACGAATCAATCAACACTATTAATTTTTTCTTCTTGATATTTCCTTATATCTTGATAGTTTGAGGAGTGGTTATTCCGGCCAATGCATTACAAGATATGGTCAGATTCATTTCTTCTTTCTCTAAGCTTTGTTCCTAGTGTGTATCCTCTTCCTTTGATGTTTCTTGTTCCTTTTCTTCTTCTCTTCACAATTTATGTAAAATAATTTCTTCTCGACACACTTATGACTTTTAGTGTATTTTCTATTACAATTGTAACAAAGCCCTTTTGCTCTTTTTTCTTCCAATTGTTGTGGTGTCAACCTTGTACGTTGCGAAAGGATAGGGGCAACAACACTTCCATCTTTGTAGTTGTGATTGGTAGGCTTCCTTGTTGCCATAATTTTGCTTTCAATATTTCTTGCCAACCTGAATGCCTTCTCCAATGAATCAGGTTCCCAAATGCAAACCTCATGTTGGATGTTATCCTTTAATGTCCCTATGAACACTGTTAGAAAATTATATTTTACAGAGCAATGGAACACATAAAATATTGCATAAATATAAACACATAAAACACATAAAACAAGAGAGACACAAATATACATGGTTCACCCAGTTTGGGCTACGTCCACGGAGAAATAGCGAGTCCTTCCTTTTATATTATCCAGCAAACTGAAGAGATACAACCTACAACAAATCTGTTGTAATTCCCTCTTCGCTCTCAATCTCCTCTCTCTTCCTCACTCAAAATACAAATCTACATAGATGCAATACAATTCCCTCATATATAGTGAGGGTTGCCTTCTAGGGCAAAAAAACCCTAAATTAAACATAACTTCTACCATCAGATCTTCGCCTAATGAATGGCCCCCAGACCCCCCCTACAACGAATATTTTACGGGCGGTGTTGCCGCCCCATTACGAACAGGGGTACAATGCAGCGATACCTTTGAATACGGAAGATAATTAGGCTCCACACCCAACAAACACATCAATCCCATGCCCCTGTGGAATATCTTTTACCCTTATATTCAATTTTTGGAAGTCCTCAATGTGCTCCACCATTGAACCTTTTTGTTTCAGATTTATCAATTGGCTAAAAAAGGTGTTGCTTTTTGTATCCTCATAATGTGCAATAATTTATTCTGTAAAAATTTCCAAAGTGACAATTTGTTTATGAGAGCAAAGCCATCGATACCATACAAATTGATTGGTTTCCAAATATAAAGTTGCAATGTGTACCTTTTGTGTGTTTTGCACATTATGGAGATCAAAATATTGCTCCATCTATAGTATCCATGTTACGGGATCCTTGCCATCAAACTTCCTCATATCAATATTTGGAACATGGTGGGTCTTTAATCCGACGTTAGAGTCTATGAAATCATGATTAACATTTCTTTTGTTCTCAACATGAGTTTCCTTTACTACCCTTTTGCCATTAGTAGCATTTCTTGTAGCAACGTTGTCAAATCTATCTTCAAATATTCCATGTTTCCTTCAAGTTTTGCTTCTATACCATCCATCTTAGCTTCCATTCCATGCATCTTAGTTTCCACGCCATTATTTAAACCATCCATCTTAGCTTCCACACCTTTCTTTAAACCATCCATCTTAGCTTCTGTTACTTTTTGTGAGAGTGAAATTTGTTTCACTTGGTCTCGTAATTTTGATATATCATGTTGCATTTCTTCCTCTTCTTCATGAGTCATGCTAGATATTTTAGGTTTCTTACTAGGTGTTTCCATTTTATTTCTTTGGGGCATCAATTAATGATAATTATGCTTCACTATGTCCTTTGAATTCCTTCAAACTAATTTTTCAAACCAAACTTATGCAAAATTTTAAAAAGACTACACACCTTTTTTGACTTTGTAGGAGCTCAATACTGAATTAGTTATATCTCTGTGGTAGCCCTTTTCATCCTCATTCCAACCTCACAAGTTTGATCAAGATTAGATTCTCCAAGAAAGAGTTATTCCAAATCTCCCACGATGACCTAATTATAGACTAGTTCAGAAGAGAAAACTTGTACAAAGTGCCACATGTCACTTTTTCGACCTTCGGACCTAAAACTGATACACATAAAACTATAGTTCATTCTCTTTCTATAAATTTTTAAAAAATTTCAATCTGATACTTAGAGAGAAAGTTATTACTATTTTCCCTAGGTCACCTGTTTGAGATATAATTCAGGAGCTTGCAAAAACCCTAACTTCCTTGGATCATATCTCTGAAAAAGATAGCAAGACAAGATCTGAAATATGTATTCGAGGTTCATCATGATTTCGGGTCAAATGGGTTTTAATTTTAGCTTCTGAAATTTTGTAGAAATTTTTTTTAGCAAAACTGCCACGATGACCTGTTTGAAGCAACAAAACCCTAGAATCCAAAGCTCTTATATAAATTGTTATGCAACCAGCTCACAAAATAGAAGAAAATATAGAGAAACGACTTCAAAATCAGCCTCTTCTAGGGGGAAACCTCCTTTAAATTACACAAATGAATAATTCTTGGATGCTACAAATGAAAAGACCTCCTTTCTATATATATGAGTCTAAGGGGTCACAATGTAGTCAAGTCGACATAACAATAATAATGTAAGGGCACAACAATAACAATAGTGGGCTTCTATGGGGCACAACAATAATAATAAGGGGCTAAAATGACAATAATAATAAGGGAACACACTAGTATTATAGGGGCCTAACAAATAATGACACGATTAATAATGTCATTGCAAATTACAATATTGATGCACCAAGATTTGAGTCTTCAAAATTAAAATATTAACCATCAACACCCTCATAAGGATCAAAGGAATTTCCCTCAGAATCCAAAAAATGGTAATTATGAATTAGATTTTTATATAGAAAAATTGAAAGATTGAACTTTGGATCAATTTCGACTATCAATATTGAGTGTGCTTGGATTAATGGATGGTTGTAGCATCAAAAAATAGGTATTTTCAAACTTCTTGTTGATATGTATCATTGGTTTTATAGTAGTATAATGTTCCACTCACTTGCTATTTAAATGTTTAGGATCTACCAAGAATGGAAATCGACTAGAATGTTCAATTGTAAGTTTTTATTGTGTTTTTTTTATCCATTGAGCTTTGATTGGTGTTTTTTGTAACGTAACTCGTACTATCCCGTAGCCCAAAGAAGGATAGAACAAGACAACTACTGGACAGACCCAACCTCCATGGTCTAATCATGGAGATGGGGTGAAAAAATTTCAACCTTCTTCGACTCTCTCAAAACTTAAAATGGCTAACATTGTTGCATTCATCTTTTCAAGACCATTCTAACTATATAAAAATTTTCTCCAATCCTGCCTTCGAATCAAAATATATGCCCATCCAAATATTAGCCATTAATTTCATGCCACATCATCACCCTACCACGTGGCGCCTACATGGTCCCCACATAGTTATGCCAATCAACCTCCTCAACACCATAAGATAGTGTTACCATAGTAGCTAACCCTCTCATACCGGTCACGTAATAACTCCACTCTCGAATATGCATGACCCAATCCATAACATATGTGCACCATAAGAGAGGTATTGCAGGTGTGGTCCCCCTCGAAGGCCACGTCACCCAGGAAATACCCTTCTCAGAAGTAACTCTTGCAGACCCTCGATGTTCCCTCTAGGGACGACCCTCTTGGGATTCTATGGAACCCTAGCAGTCCCTTCTCCACCATGTCCTAACATTATTTGATGTGGTAGCACTCGCATGGGTCCACTCCTTCCATGACATCCCAGAGTTTTAATGTCAAAATTTTCTCGCGTAGTCCCTCGTTGTTCCTTCCGAAGACAAGGCACCAAGAAGCATGGATTCCTAATGATCCATCATTGATATGTCCCAATGCCACTGGTTACCATAGCAAGCTCAAGCTCCACCACTTCCTCCTCACCCCACAAAATTAATCCTGAGAGTTTCTTCCCAAGGCTCCCTCATAAGGTTCTCAGGTGCTTCTTGTGAAGATATTGAGGTTATATGGAAATGGCTTAGTCTCCCCCTTAACTTGTAGGTAGACATGTTCACATCACATGACATTTGTCCCCACAGAATGGGCCCTGCGCACTCCATGTTACCGCGATACATAAAGCTCGGGAATTCTACCATGTCCTCGATTCGAAATATCCAAGATATGGGGTTTTGGAGTGATGGCATATGTCTTCATGCCCTCCAAATGGCCTGGGTTCCACACACGTATTGAACCCCTGCAATTTTATTTATTTCATGTTATATGTGATTCGAGGATTTTCCACCTTCTCGCGCCAACGCTTAACATCTGACCCCACCTGCCACTTTGTCCCAACATTTTGACCTCGACGGGACTTGCCGAGCCTCCCATTGAATTCTTTGGTGTGTCAAACCCCTAGGGCACGTGGATGGCTATTTAGCGCTCCACTCAAATCGACAATCTAAATACCTTTTTCCTTCGTTCTTGGTTATAGCACTTGAATGCATGGTTGTATCAAGGATTAACGCATTTCCTCCAAAAGTCTAAGGGATTACCACCCTGTACAAATACATGGGCTTACACCATTTGCCTTTACACAATTCTTTAGAGTTATCCCTCCTAAGCTTGATATCCTTTCAAACCCCACTACCCTACGAAATGTATATGGAGTACCTACGGTGATTATTCCTTCACCGACCTCCCACTATCTCTTCAAAGCTTCCCAAGGCCTCGACCCAGCCTACGAATACATAGATATTTAGACCTATACTCACGTATCAAGAACAATATCCTTCCTAAGACTGCCTGATAGCCAAGTCATTTCAGTGTAGGCATCCATTAAATTAATAGAGATATATTGTCTATCTCTTGTATACATAGCCATATAGACCAATTTAAGGAATCACGATGAGCATGGGAGTAACCCACTGCTAAACATTAACATAAGAAATTATTGACTCAGTTGCTAGAAAATAATAATGATACACAAAGCATGAACGAGCACTAATATATCGTGCTTTGGGGATCAAACATCCCTCATTATTCACACGGTATTTAGCATCAATTATTCACATAGGAATTAACATTTCTCACTAGTATGATAGGCATTAAACTTGCACATTACCCATGCAAAAACTTCAGCCTCCTTGTTTTAGAGGTTAGAAACTAAACTTGCTACCATTATTTATAATAGAGTATTATCATTGCAAAGAGTCGGTCATCTCCTTGATAATTGTGCGCTTACAAGATTCACACATTCCTTGCATACGAGTCATTTAGACTAGGATTATGCCCATTCATTTTCATTATGGCCCTTTAGACAAATTTTTAACTCTTAATAGCTTACCAAGCTATATGCCTCTCAGCCAATAATAAACAAAAAATAAGCCCATGGGTACATACAAGAACCTTTTTATTGCTCAAGACATATACGAGAATTCCCCATTCTTTAAGCAAGAAAAAAAATCAGATTTCATATTATATCATACGTATTAAACCAGCGCGTTGAATCCAAATCAATACAGGCCTTAGGCCAAAATAAGAACTTAAACCATTCCACATCCATGCCTTGAAGACAACAATGTTCATTTAGATAGGAATACCTCATCCCTCAACATTATAAGTCATGTTAAAGCAATACATTAAACAAGCATAAAGCATTCATACATGAGAGTCAGAAATAGGCACTTATCTTTGATAGATTGAACCAAGAAATTGAGATTGGGACTTCAACTCTCAACCCAACCTTAGACACATTGTAGCCAAGCCTTTCATGTAGTAGTCACCCCTAGAGTCAGATTCCAGAGCTTGAGGAAGAGTGCTTAAGGGATCAAACCAATTATTCCATCTGAAATAGGGACTCAATAGGATCATCTACCTCCACCCACCAACTACTTCATGTATTCAATATGTCACAGTGAATCCAATGGTCCACCACCTCCACCTTGTAGCTACTCCAAAAAGTATTGTGGTTCTACCAATACAAGCTAGAGGATGTAGAAATTTCTTGTAGATTCAAACTGCTAATTGTAATTTACTAAAACAATATACTTGAATCTACTCTACTCATCAATGGAAACAATTAAACGATCGTGAAATCACGAAGCATACAAGAGAAAGAATTCAATCAACACATTACGCAATGATTTCCTGGGGAAATCCACAGATAAAAACCTTTTCTATCTGTATATTACATTAGTCAAAAAATATGAGAAGATTACAATGCTTTGCTCAAGCTCGAGCAACCTCTACACTATTTTTATCTATCTCACAGTTCTTAGACAAGCCTAGGCCAATACTTAACCAATTTTCCACTTGCACGAGTCCCTATTTCCTTGCATTATTTCCTTGTGAACTAGCCCCCTATTAATTAGGGAAATTCCTCAATATGAATTGTGCAATCCTCATAGGCCTTCCTGTGACTGCATGCACCACCTATACAATTCATATGATTATACAACTGATTATACACTACCCTTGAATGCCAATATCAATTGGGTGACTCTCAAATCTGACATGCATGAGTTATTTATGAGAGAATCATCAGTTAACTAGTTGAACACATGAAGCAGCACCCCACTATCTGACCTCCTATTAGTTCCTCCATCAGTTGGAACTATTTTAACTTACTTTAACTCAGTTAAACAAAATAAACTCTGCCAGGGCTCCTATAATGTAGGGGACATTCAACATGACTCAAGTTAGACCCTCAACTCGAATTAACTAAGCCAACTAAGTCAAATTAACTTATTTAACTCATATAAGTTGCCTTGTGATGTGGAATTGCAATTTTATTCCTAATTTAATTCAAGGACAAAATTAAATCAAGATTTTCTAGTTGCATTTTAAACACTCCCTCTAAACAAGAAAGGTATTATCAGATACCCCAATCCTGCCTCTATGGAACTCGAATTTTCCTCTTGATAGTTCCTAAGTCAATATGTTTACATCATGTTCCTCTATAGGAATGTACTCTAGCAACATGATTCTCCTATGCACACAATCTCATAGATGGTGATATCATATGTAGATATGCTTGGACCGATCATGAAAAACTAGATTCTCATAGAGTTTGATACAACTCTGATTGTCATAGTAAATCATTGTAGCATCCATCTGCTAACCAAATAAACCAACAACGATCTTCCTCATCCATATAGCCTCACAAGTTGCTTGACTAGTAGCCATGTACTCTGCTTCTGTCTAATTGAGTGCAACTGATATGTGCTTGATGTACCATGAAACTATTGTTGACCCAATACTAAATATTCCTCTTGATGTGCTCTTCCTATCAGATGGACTCCTTGCCCAATCTGCATCTGTGAAGCCTTGTAGCTTCACTCCCTTTGTTTATTTGTACCAAAGACCAAACTGACTAGTGCCTTTGAGGTATCTCAACACATGTTTAATTGCCTTCCAATAGATTTTGATCGGCTTAACCTTTGCTTGACTAAGTTGGTTAACTGCAAAACATAAGTTCTGTCATGTGTTCACCAAATACATAAGTGAACCCACAAGTTGTCTATAAATAGTAGCCTCCACAAATTCACCTGAAGTAGCATCCTCCTTCCTCCAATTCCTTGCTAGAAGAGTCTCCATGGGTTTTCTACTCTCTATGTGGAACTTCTTCAATATCTCGTTGGCATACTTTCCTTGAGAGACAAACAGTTCCTCATCTCGTTGCCATACTTCCATCCCAAGGAAATAATGCATGAGCCCCATGTCCTTCATCTTGAATTCTCTTGCAAGATCCTCTTTGCAATATTTTACCAAATTCTCATCACCTGTTAAAATTAAATCATCGACATATAATACTATAATCAACAATTTACATTCAACCATATTATGGTAAAGGTTTTCATTTGCTTCACTTTTGGTGAATCCCAACCTTGTGGAATAGTTGTCAATCCTGGTGTACCAAGCACGGGGTGCTTTTTTCAATCCATACAACGCTCGCTTGACTCTGCATCACATGTGACTCTCTGTTGAAGGTCTCAAATCCTTCTGGTTGCTCAATGTACACCTCTTCCTCAATCAATCCATTGAGGAATGTTGTATTCACATCCATCTAATGTGTCTTCCATCCCATCTACATTAAAAGTGCTAGAATAGATCTTATTGAAGAGTACCTTGCTATTGGAGCAAAGGTCTCCATGTAATCAATTCCCTCCACCTGAGAGAACCCTCTGGCCAAAAATTTGGCCTTGTGTTTCTGGGTACTCCCATATTCTACTTTCTTTACCTTGTAAAGCCATCTGGAACTCATTACTGACTTATATTTTGGTCTTGGGACCACTTCCCAAACATTGTTTATGATAACAGAGCCATACTCCTCTACCATGGAATCAACCCATACTAGTTGTTGCACCGCTTCCTCGAATGAGGATGGCTCAATCTATACACTCTCGCTCACTAGAGCTATGTAGTCAGTGTACCGATTTGGTGACCTCTTGTGCCTACATTGTGATGTGGGTGCTCCCACATTCTCTCTAGCATCATGCATCAATCTGTTAGCTTCTCTGGTGCGCTTCCTTCCAACTCTGGAAGTCTCTCCATGAGTGAGTGATTCTACTCTCTGCTCCTCTGCATGTGGCTGCTCCACATCATCCTGAGGTTCTTCCTTTGGAGTTAGAATCTCCTCATCTGCATGTAGTTGAATCTTCCTCTCAAAGGAACATCTCATGGCCTTCTCTTCATCGAGCTTCATATCTCTACAAACCACTATCATCCTGTGAGATGGAAGGTACACCCGATAGTTGTGAGATGTATCAGTGTACCCCACAAAAATGACCAACCAAGTTGTTGACTCTAGCTTTTTCCTTGCATCCTTGGTAACATGACAGTAAACTAATGAACCAGAGATCTTGAAGTGTGCTACATCTGGTTTCTTACCTGAACAAACTTATTTTTGTGTACTCATCCCAAGAATTCAATGACGACTTCTGTTATGCACATATACAACTGTGTTGCATGCTTCATCCCACAAGTGCAATGGTAGGCCCTGATCATGTAACATCGCTCGTGCAACTCCCACAATACTTTTGTTCTTCCTTTCAGCCACCCCATTCTATTGTGGGTTATGGAGTGTTATTAACTCTCGTCAAATGCCTTATGATGCACAGAAGTTCTTGAATTCATTCGACACATATTCTCCACTGTTATCGCTCCTAAGAGCCTTCACTTTCCTGCCAGTGTCTTTCTCAACAAGTGCTTTAAATTCACAAAATTTAGAGAACGTCTAATATTTCTTCTATGTTAAGAAAATCTAACACTTACGTGAGAAATCATCTACAAATATTACATAATACATGTGCTTGGCCGTGGACGCTGTCAAGAATGGTCCACACATATCTGAGAGAAATCTTTCAAGGATCGCTTGCGCTCGTAGAAAGGTGGCTTTGGTGTACTTCCCCAATGTACACCCTTTGCATGTATCTCTCTACTCTAGTGTACCCTTAGGAAGTCCTATATAAATATGTTGCTTGATCTTCAAAGCTCTGTGGTGCAAGTGGCCCAATCTTCTATTCCATAATTCACCGATGTCTCGGCTATGCACCTTCTCTACTTTTCTTCTCAATGCTACATAATCTTCTACATCCAATTTGTAGATGTTCTTCACCTGAACCTTGATCCACTTCACTTTTCCTGAGGCTATGTGATGAAGGAAAGCCTTCCTTTGCTAAATATCACATCGCAGCCATGGTCCTCCAACATAGCAACTGAAACCAAATTGTTCTTCAAACCTAAAACATACATGACATCTTTTAATGTGAGAGGAGAACTAGGCTCCCTATAAAAAGTAGCAGTATTGATGTCGATTGCACTATACCTTCCATCATCTCCCATTTCGATGTGCATCTGGAGGTCCTTCTCCTCCAAGTCACTGAATAATTCTTTGTTGCCAGTCACATGGAATGAGGCTCCACTATCCAGATGCCACACACTACCCATCATCAATGTCACCATGCAAGCAATGAGGGTGAAATCCAACTCGAATTATGAAGCAAGAGCTTCACCTGCCACTCCTCAAGGCTTCTTGTTGGCCTTCTTATGTGAACACTTCGTGGCATAGTGTCCCAGCTCATGTCATTGAAAACATTTAATCTTCAACAAGTCCTTCTTCTTATCGCCCTGACTAGAATCTCCTTTGGATTGGAATTTATTTCCTTTCCCTTTATTCACCTTTCCATCTAAGGAACAATTCTCCTCCTCATCATGCTTGGATGAGGTTCCATCTCTAGTGCTCTACCTTATCTCTTCTTGCACCAAGTCGGACCACAAACACTCCTACTCTGATAGCTTCTCCCTCCCATTTACCGAATCTTGGTAGTTGTGCCAACTCTTGGGAAGGCCTAGAAGTGATAGGCTGACCAGATCATCTTCAACAACTATAATACCAACACTCAAAATCTCATCCCCACATTGGATGAACTTGCTCAAGTACTGTGGTATTATGTCGCCCTTCTCCATCTTGATTTTTTGAAGCTTGTCCTTCAATTCCGACTTCCTGTGGTCACTATTGTTTTGAAACAATTCTATCAAGGCCTTCCAAATTACATATGGGGTCTCCTTCCCATGGAGGATTGAGACAATATGATCTTAAAATCCTTCTAGTATGATCCTTCTCGCCTTTGTAACACATTTCCTCCACTTTTCCAGATCTTGAGCATCAATTGTTGGAGGCTTAGGAATATCTTTTTCTATGAATTCCTTCAGCCCATTGTCTTCCAACATTGCCTCCATCATGTCCTTCCAAGCAATATAGTTCAAACTACCCTCAAGGGCATATTCGAGTCTCAATCCGTAGAACGACATCCTGCTGGCTCTGAAGAATGATACTGCAAATTCGATTTCACCTGCAAAAGACAAACTCGTATTCTCCTCTTCTAGAGTGATTTCTGCTCTGATACCATGTAGAAATTCCTTGTAGATTCAAACTGTTAATTGTAATTTACTAAAACAATAGACTTGAATATACTCTACTCATTAGCAGAAACAATTAAACAATTGTGAAATCACAAAGCATACAAGAGAAAGAATTCAATTAACACATTACACAATGATTTCCTGGGGAAATCCACAACTGAAAACCCCTGCTACCTGTATATTGCATTAGTTAGAAAATATGAGAAGATTACAATGATTTCTCAAGCCCGAGCAACCTTCACACTATATCTTTCTGTCTCATAGCTTCCTAGACAAGACTAGGCTAATACTTAACAATTTTTTTGCTTGCCGAAGTCCCTATTTCCTTGGGAGTTAGCCCCCTATTAATTAGGGAAATTCCTCAATATGAATTATGCAATCTTCATAGGCCTTCCTCTGACTGCACGCACCACCTGTACAATTCAAATGATTATACAATTGATAGTACACAACCCTTAAACTCCAATCTCAACTGGGTAACTCCCAGATCTGACATACATGAGTTATTTATGAGTGAATCATCAGTTAACTGGTTGAACACATGAAGCAACACCCCACTATTTGACCTCCTACTAGTTCTTCCACCAGTTGGAACTAGTTTAACTAACTTTAACTCGGTTAAACTAAATTAATTAATTACAACTCAAAATAAACTCAATTAGGACTCCTATAATGTAGGATGCACTCTACATGACTCAAGTTAGACCCTCAAATCGAATTAACTGAGCCAAATAAGTCAAATTAATTTAGTTAACTCGTATAAGTTGTCTTGTGACATGGAATTACAATTTTATTCCTAATTTAATTCAAGGACAAAATTAAATCAGGATTTTCTTGTTGCATTTTCAATAGAGGAGGGAATCTAGAGGCTCACCACCTCCACCTTAAACCGAATGAGGGAATCCAGAGGTCCCTCAATAATTCTTTCACACAGTCGTTCCACCCAATCCTGGGAATCCAGAATCCACTGTGTAAACCAAAAGGGTGTTGAAGAACTCTCCTTGCCAGAATTCAAGGAACAAACCTCCACTGAAGTTGTCAAGGGAATCCAGAGAAAACCATCTCCACCTTCCATTCTTACATGGAATTAAGAGGATAGTGTCCTCACATGGAAGGTATTCTTCCACCTCCCAATGCTCAATCGAATGTGTGCTCTGCTCCTTGCCTCATGGTAGCGACATAGAGCTATGTGCTATTTTCCTCCTATGCAACACAACCAATGTTTATGTGATCCTCTCCTTGAGGCTTTCTTTTCTTTGTCTTCTTCCCCAAGGTTCTTTCTCTGTTGTCTCTTGTGTTCTCTCTTGTTCTCTATGTCTTTCTCTGTATTAGTCTCGTTTCTTCTCCATGTGTGAGAGATTGCATTCTACGCATATGCTCTCTTCCTTCCCGTGTGTGGGATGTCCTCCTCCTCGAGAACACTTCTCTCCCATTACATCATCGCAACCATTTTTTTGGTTGTGTGCGGCAGTCCTCACTGTCGTCCCGTCTTCCTTCTTGGTTATGGTGTTTTTGTCGCATCTGACTGGTGGAGAGAATGATGTGTGTAAGCACTTCTTCCTACCCGCTTCTTATTGGTTGACCTCTCTATCCCCCCAACTCCCACTGCAACCCATCCTCTATTTCATTTTTGTCCCTTTTTCCTTGTATATTTTTCCAAGGCAGACATGGTTCTTTTATCCTTCTTCCTCAGCTGGATTAATGGCATAACGGGTCCATTTAATCACACACCTACTAGCCTTAAATGGATGTCATGAAACAATCAAGCTTCCTTCAAATCCAAAGCAATCTGCTTCCTCAAGCTCTAGAATCTTTGTCCCAATTCTGAAGCCTTTTAATTTATAATCAAAACACATGGATATTTACAATGCATGTAAGAGGGGAATTTGTCCAATGGGGTTGTCACATTTTTCATGCCACTCCTTTAGTTGTGTTTAAAGGGGAGAGGTTTAAAGATGACAAACATTGTATTTATGGATAGAGATTGTCTACGGATGTTGCTTTATTGTCTATTTGACTAATCAATTAAACCATGTTGTCTTGTTGTCTAGTTGATTGATCACTAGGATTGTGCTTTGAACAATATATTTTGCATCTTATTTTGATAAATTGGATGAATGCCTTGACAGAATCAACATTGATGATAATTGTGTTGCAAAAGGTGAAAAGCAGAACGATGATCCCATAAACTAATTTTAGTCTAGTGGACGTTAAAATATCATTTCATTTCCCGTTTTCAATACTATTACCTCTTTACGGAAAGAACTCTAAATTTAAAAGTAAAAAATATATTTCACAAAGTAAAAAATAAGTATTTACCACAAAGTAATATGAACTAAAATTAATAAATATCAATATTGTCGACTTTAAAATCTGAATGTGATTTTGTTCAAAAATATTTGATATAAATTTGATATAATTTTTTAAAATATTTTTTTATAGATAAAAAAATTCTTAAACTCACGTGTTAAATTGAACATTAATATCGCCTCTGATATTTTCTTGAGAAATGCGTCGGCTAATTATGTCAAGTCAAACGATATACTTTATTGTTTTTCGCATTTTTCACCGAAATCCTGTGCCACGACATTCACATAATCTTAACTCGCAATTAAAAATTCTTTTATATTCTAATTTCTCGTCTTTCACAATTGTACACGTGCTTTCAACTCTACCGAAGCATCTATGTTGAATTATAGTGGAAACCACCCTATCGTAGACTTTATCGAAAAGTCAAATGAAGACTTTTTTAACCAATGATTTACCAAGGGTTGAGTTTGTAAAATATTCAAAATTGTATTTTTTACAAGTCACTAAATTAATTTGCATAATCAAAATTAATTTAACCATCATTATTAGTCGTTGCTTCCGACATAGCAGGGACTATAGCATTCGCTCCAGCGTTGACCAGTTATTAAATCACTTTGACCGATTAATATATTTGGTACATTTCAAGTTTAAACCAATGTTTTAAATAAAATGTTCTGCTCAACAAATTTTTATCCAATGTTTTTGTTTGGACCTCTTATTGTCGGCCTCACGTGCCCCGATGTTATTTCAGTGAGGGCAAGTTATTTTATCATAAGTTTTTCAAAAAAAATGTGTGAGTGAGCAAGTTATTTTATGCAAACTAGGAAGGTTGGGGCAAGTAAACTATTTTATGCAAAGTTTTTAAAACTAAAACGCATTGTTCAATATCCAAAGCCACCACTTCCAGCAACACGCCACCTGCAGCTTCTTCTTGCCACTTGTCACCTCTTCTATCTCCTGTCCTCTCTTCGTTCCACGCAATATCCTCCCACCTCCTCTTAATTCCTCTCGCCCCTCTTTAGTACATCGAAAACACATTGTTCTTTAGATTGGTCGTCTGCTAGTGTTGGTTCTTCAACCAGATCTAAGCAATTATCGTAGCATGCTCATGTTAGCCCAATGTTCTCTAGTGTGTTGGTTCTTCAACCAGATCTAAGCAATAAGCAATTGTCATAGCATGCTCATGTTAACCCAGTGTTCTCTGCAATAGTTGAGCTTACATTTAATACTATTCTTATCTAAACTTGTAGCTCCATAGCGTAGAGAATTGGCATGGCCTCTAGAAACTTGTGGAGCGCAGAGAATTGGCATGCCCTCTAGAAACTTGTGGAGTGATTTTGACAGCCATGCCCTCTAGGGACTTGCAGAGTGATTTTTTAGACGAAGAAGCCAACAACGGTTCTACAAATGAAAATTTGTAAATTGTCGTGATTTTTGAAGATCTCGTGATTCTTAACCTGCATCACATCGCAGGTAAATATCATTAAACAATCCTTATATTTTCTATTCATATTCCAAAGGTAAATATTAATTATCAATCCTTACATTATCTATTCATATTTCAAAAGAAAAAGTACATTTTTCCAATTACAATTTTCAATTTGATAACCATAAAAATCATTACAGAGACTCATCATCCTTGAAACATTTTGGTAGCATCTGGTTGTTGGTTTTGTGCTCAATTTATGATGCAATTATTTTTTAGTTATGTGCTGAGAGTTGCATGGCTCGTATCTATATCTACTCCCGTCTAGCTTCTACGCTAGCGAATTGGACTTGCTTTGATGTTTTAAAACGCCTTACTTATAACTACCTAGTTGTTTAGAGGACAATATTTATCAGGCATGTAAACTATTCAAATATTCATGCTTTATTGAGGTTTCTTCTTACATTCTGGTATACAAGTTCTATAATATGTATATTACTCCATTTGAAAAATCACTGAGCAATCACTTGAGCACTACAGATTACTGATCATAGACAAAGAAGATACCTTGGAAATACTCTGTCACTACAGCGTAGCTGAGCTAAACTGCTTATGTCAATGGTTTGCCCCCGAGGGCCTTTATGGCGCAAGTGAGCCAGATCTCTCATGGCCAGTAGGGGTATTCAGATGGAATTTCAGTTGTGGTTTCCACCTTTTTTAATTAATCCTGAAATCTTAATCATAATAATGCCTTCTTGTGTATACACACCCCAAGAAAATTAAACACATTATATTTGTGGAAATATTTCATATTTAAAATGCGTAGGACAAAAGATGAAATTTCCAAGGTATGCTTAAACTAAATTTATGAATACTTAATGGTGTTTGCAATATTATGAATGATTGTATCACTGAGGACAATACCGCAGTACACTTAAAAGACGAAAAGAAAAATGAAAGGATTTCGACACTTGTAATTGTTCCTGCAGTGTCTCAATTTCTGCATTTTTCTCACTGATTATGTCATTTGACAACCACTGATCTTTGATTTTATGAAATCCTTGAAAATACAACAAAGCAAACCCCATGACCAACAGAAGGAAGCACGATGGTATTCTTGCCATGGCTAACATTCTTCTTCTTCTGCTCCTTCTTTACCCTTTGTAGCCAGTCAGTTAGAGACTATTCACCAGCAAAATTTTTGTGATTACTACCATCACCAAATTTGCTTGCGATCTACGAGTACCATCTAGAAATGTTTGTGTAGTTCTCTAGCCCCATTCCACACTGGAAATTTCCAACAATAAACTTAAACAACCAAACATTCCAGGGGGAATTGCCTGCCACTGCTGAACCTGTAGAATTCACCCTAACTCTGTGTAAGAAAAACCCCTTTCTCAAGACACTTATTTCTATAGGCGGCGAGGGATCAAATGCTACTGCCTTTGCTTTAATGGCCAACAATTCCTTTCAGCACAAGGTGTTCATAAATTCAGCTATCACAATAGACAGGACAGGAAATACAGTTTTCAAGGCCTCGACCTCGACTCGGAGATTCCCAAAGACGCGACAGAGATGCAAAACTTGGGCAGCCTCTTCGTTGAATGGAGGCATGCCATTACACTGGAAGCCAGGGAATGGCATTGCCCTTGGCTCCTTCTCACTGCAACTATCTATTTTGCGCAGTATTTCCTCCTAGCCGCCAACAAGAGGTCGTACCCTGTGACCTCCATTGCCCAAAATTTGGACTGGGTGAACGTCATATGCTTCGAGTATCACGACTCGTGGGACACTTCTGCCACCAGAGCTCATGCGACACTGTATCACGACTCGTGGGACACTTCCGCCATCGCTGTCTGTCCCAAGCAAACCCTGAGCAACGAAACATGTTGAACAATTTTTGGTAATAAAGTTCTGACTGATCACCATGGCTAGCGTGTTGAACAGAGAAACGAAACTGAACAAACGAAGTGAGAACTTTCCAGGAAAAATTTGAAACAAGCGACACTCACAAGGATGCATGTGGAGTACGTGTATCACTTTCAATTAGAATTAAAAAAGTCATTAGAATAAAAAAAGTAATAATAAGATTGTTTAACCTCTGATTTAATGAATTATAAATTATAATTAAAACTATTTTCCACCACCTGTCATTCTTACGAAGTAGGCGTTTGTTTATGGCAATTTAGTTTATTAAATTCGTAGTCGGCATTTCTAATAAATATATTGATGCTACAGTGATGATTTTGGCAAATTTTAGGAAGGATGCTCTTAGATGGGACAAATTTCACTGTTAAGAAACTAATGGCCCAATTGCATTGGTTCTAAATTAACTCGTTCATGGTCGTTTCTTTCTTTGTCATTATTGTGCATTTTTAATGCAGGGTTTGGTTTGGGATTAATTTGTTCTATGGCGTTGGTATTGTTTTTAATCAAAATTTTATTTTGGAGAGTTCAAAGTTTTAATGATGCCCATATTTTCCAATGTCGACATCCCCATTGACAATTGAAGGTTTCAATATTTTTACTTCACCAAGAAAGATTTTTAGGGCTTTGCATCAGCAATCTTCCCTAAATCTTTATGTGTGGAAGGGCGTGCCGACAAACAATGTGAAAGCAACAAGTTTGATGCTTCAAGCAAGGGAGACTCGAGTGTAGCAGATGACCTCGCTTCCAATCATACTAATTATAAACTAAGAACGAGAATGCATGGGAGGTAAGGTGTTCCTTTGGAAGGTGGGGCATTGCTTGACAAGTTTGCTGACATGGTTAATCGAACTTCTAAAGGATATGTTCAAGCAGCAAACTTACTAGAGGGCAGTTATGTCTGGCTAACTGTCCAAAGAACTGAATCTATGTCAACAAGTGTTTCTAGTTGACAACCTTTAGGAATTTCGAGGAGTTATACAACGAAGGAGCTGAGACCGATCACAATGTTGTCCAAGATACGCTATTCAACATCACTGCACTCCTATCAAATGAGGGATACTAGCGGTGGTTTCTGATACTGGCTGTAGGAACAGGGTTCGTACTGATGCTCACTGATGCAAGAATTATGTGTTGTCCTCAACATAGTTTCTAGAAATTGCCTTAATTTTTCTTGACAGAATTTTAGTGAGCCTTGAGAATTTTCTTTGGCTGCAAATCACACTACTGATATTTGGAGGTCATTCGCTTATTCTTAACGACTCGAGCAAGTATAAATGATTATAGCCCTACTAGTGCTACCACGTCTCTTTTCATCAATTCCAAAGCTATAATTAGTTTATTATTTGATTTCAAGCCCGGCCAGGACTACCGCTGCTTGTGGATCTTGTTTTTATTTATGAAATGATTTTGATGATTTGATTAACCAAATCATTAACCGTTATCAAACGTTAAAATGAAAATCAAAATGTGATTTGAAATATTAACCACACACTACTAACGGAAAGAATATTCCCGTAACACTGTGATATTATTCCTTTCTGATGTGTCGTAATCACGCGTGGGGAATATAGAATGATGGGTAATTATTGTTTTTATGGGCATTTCATTCAAAAGCTCTCCAACATATTGTCCAAATATTAACTTTATACATTCACAACAATGATAAATAGACTAAAGATATTATGGTGTTTTCATATCCAAAATTATGTGTTTAAATTTGAAGGATTCCTTATCATTTTCTTATCTTCAAAGCAATTTAAAATCTGATGATGTCAATGTCCATTCTAACATCATGATTATATGTGTGGGATTTTTAACATTGACTCTGGGCATGGGTTCATTAGTTGGTCACCTAGCTTCCTTTAAATTTTAGAAAATTGGTCAAGGGGTTCGTTTAATTTCTGGATTTAATGAACCTCATAGGTTTATATGTGAGATTTTAACTTTGATTTGGAGGATAGTTTATTAGTTGAGTTGGTTAATTAATTAAATTTTTTTTTTAAGAGTTTTGAAAGGTTATAGGTTTAATAATTATGATATATATAAGTTGTAGATTTTTTAATATTGACTCCATTAACCATTTTATTTTTAGAGTTTTAGAGGTTATAAGGTTAATTTTATTTAGTTTTTTATTTTATGTTTTGTTTTTTGTGATAATGATGGATGAAAAAATTAAATTTAAATATTTATAACAATCAAAATCAAAATTAAAATGGAAATTCAAATTTAAAAATAATAATAATAGTAAATTAAATATTTATTTAAATATCTAATTCTATTTATGAAAGATGTGATAAAGATATTGTTTTAGTTTTATTTTAAATTTTATTTAGAAAATGATAGATATTTAAAAATGAAACTTTCACACAATACAAATTTATTAATAAAAATGAGAAAAGAAAAATGGAAAATATCTAGAATCAATAGAACTTCCACACCATATAAATTTATTAATAAAAAAAGAAAAGAAAATGGAAATTCATATTTTCAAAGTTCATGATGAATCAATTTTGAATACAATGTATATTTTTGAAATTCATAAATATAGCTCACTTTAAATAAATAAATTCTATAATAAAAAAATTATTTAAATGTTTTATGAATGTCACATTTTCTATTTCTCAAGATAAATCAATATAGCAAATAAAATATTTATTTAAATATCTAATTTTATTTATGAAAAATGTGATAAAGATATTATTTTAGTTTCATCTTAAATTTTATTTAGAAAATGATAGATATTTAAAAATGAAAGTTTCACATAATACAAATTTATTAATAAAAATGAGAAAAGAAAAAATGGAAGATATCTAGAATCAATAGAACTTCCACACAATATAAATTTATTAATAGAAAAGAAAAAAGAAAAAAGAGAAAAAGAAAATGAAAGTTCACATTTTCAAAGTCCATGATGAATCAATTTTAAATAAAATGTATATTTTTGAAAATCGTAAAAATGACTTACTTTAAATAAATAAATTCTAAATATATATATGTTTTATGAATGTCACTTTTTTATTTATCAAAATAAATCAATATTTCTTGTTTAAAATCTAGAAAAACAATTAGGATGGATGAGATTATTAATATCTTCTAGAATTAAATCACATTAAGAGTATTTAAAAAGTTTGAATCATATACATTAAAACAATGTTTTTTTTAATAATCTAAAAGTATAATTTCATATTTAAATTAACAGTCCAATTCTCATAATAACCAACCAAAAATTATCAAAATCATAAGATGTTTAACAATATCCTAATTATAAACTTAACTAAAAATAATATTACAAAATATAAAACAATATTCCAATTTTTTTTTTTGCTAAGGCAAGAGCGGGTCCTTCTATTAAATTAAAAAGAGAAATAGTTTACAAAAGTGACCACAGCAGTGAGGCCCATCAATATGACAGGCCTACCCTAATCCATGGTCCCAAGACGACAAAACAAACCTCCGGGCCGCAGGCCCACCAAGCCCACCAAACCAAATGAGCAGTCCACAACTGACCGTTGGATCCTATGTTAAATATCTAGCGAACGAAAATCATATCGGGTGGCCAACAAGCACACAGTTTAACCAACAAATCGGACCCGATGAACCTAATAGACCATAATTTATAATCATATCGGGTCCATTTTTGACATAACCACCGATCACTTTAACCAACCGAAATCCACCATTTGCGCACGATTCCATAGAGGTCGTACGATCAACACGAAACATAACCTCTGTTTCGAACCCACAAACATGCACATTTAATCTTGGCCGTGGATTTGCCTCGCTTGATCCAACGGTTGTGGATCATATCGCCCGAACTAAAAGCGCCGAGAATTAGTGCGCGATGAGGGCGGTAATTCCTCCCCACCCTTGGCCACGTGTTGCGTGGTGAGTGGAATCGCTCTCGATTGTGAAAAACAGCTTCCAGCTTGATGTGCATGCGAAAAACCGGAAACCACCTCGCGGGCGATAAAGCCACCACAACAATTAAAGCGGGGGTTTTGCGTCTTCCGAGAAAGTCTAGACTCCGTCCCCACATACCAATCCATCTCCTCGGGCGCATGGGCCAAAGGAAGATGAAGATCACTCCTTCCAGCCGTTCCCCTAAGACTTCTCGTTTGATGTTACCTGGGTTAAGGAGGCCGACAGAGACCTGCATCCCAAAAAAGACCTCAATTTTGAAATAATACTTCATAAAGAATCCAAATCAACTAGATCCCGTCTCTGTGGCTCTGTTTCAAAACACCTTTATGTCCTAATCCGTCTGATCAAGAAACTGCTCCCTTAATCTGTTCTGAGTCATCTCTTGCCAACTCAACTTAACCCTGCTTCTATTGCAGAGCACCCCTTGATTGGCCAGAATGTCCGCCAATTTATTTGCCGTCCTTCGCACATGAATAAAACTCACGATACGTAAGCATAGGATGTGAAACTGGATCCTTTGAAAGACTTGAAGCAGCCTCCAATGTCTTGAGACTTTTTCCAGCTCTGTGCCACAGCAGATTCTCTTGACCGAGTTAATGATCAACTCAGAATCAGCTTCAATTATAATATTCTGGAGATTATCCTACTTCAGGAAATCTAAACATTGCTCAAGTGCCATTAATTCCGCCATATTGTTTGTAGCTCTTCCCAAATGGCAATGGAAAATAAAAAGGATACAACCATTTTCATCCCGTAACACCCCTCCAAAACCAGCAATGCCCGGGTTTCCTTTTGAGGCCCCATCAATGTTGTATTTCAGAAAACCCTGAGGGGGAGGATGCCAGTAATCTGGCTTATTTTCCATATTCATTACCTTCCTGTCCATTCCCTATGGTATAAGCCCCTGCATACCCAACTGAAGAAGTATCTGCATTTCATTTTCTGAAGGTGGATTCTTTGGGGAATTTCGCACTATAGTGCCAACTGTCTCCTTAAGTTGTCTTAAGATCTGCTCAATAATGCGTTGGGAGGAACTTTTTTCATTTTTGAAGATTCTGTTATTCCTTTCTTTCCAGACATTCCAAATTATGAAGCTTGGAGTTAAAGCCCATGTTGCATGAAGAAACTCATAATCAAAGAAGTTTCCTCTCCAGTTATTTAGGGTATTGATAATGCTTCCTTTGTCCCTGTCTGTCTGCTGGAAAATTCTGGAAAAAGTATCCCACAACCTAGAGGTGAAAATGCAGTTATTGAGAAGGTGCTCCATTGTTTCCTCTTGGGCTTCACAAAGCAGGCATCTAGAAGGTCCTAGAACACCCCTCTTCCTAATGTTTTCCTAAGTCAGAATTTTGTTATGACGTAATAGCCACATGAAGAGTTGAATTTTCATCCAACCTTGATGCCTCCATTGGTTCTGCCAAAACCTATCCCGTACATTGGAGTCCAACTCAAGGATGATGCTCTTTGCCTCCTTAAAATTAAAGGTACCTTCATTATTGTTGCCCCATCTAAGTTGGTCATGCCCCTCTGGAACAAGAATCTTCCTTTGGTCCAACATTGTCAGTAGTGCATCTGCTTTTGCTTTTAAGGGGTGATCATCCCTAAATTCAATATTCTTCCAGATTCTCCATTTTCCTTCCTTATTGGTTTGATCCCAAAAATCTTTTACCCTGAGAAACCCTTTGGTATCAGTTTCCTTCTTGAGGTCTAGGAAGTCCTCTCTTAACAGTGTGGGTTCTTGTTGCCATTTATCCTCCCAAAACAAAGCAAGATCTCCTTCTATGATTTCCCAGAATCTATTTTTTTGCACTAAGCCTCTATTCTCCCAGGCCTTATTCCAGATGTGGGAGCCTTTTATGATGCCAGTCATCCTTATGTGATCATTATCTTGTCAAGTGATGGCATATTTTTCTTTCCAAATACTAGCCCTCAGACTTTGGATATTTTACCCAACGCCACCATAATTTTGCCCCTAAAACCTTGCTGAGTACTTCCGGATCATCCAATCCAAGACCCCCATGGTTTTTCGGTTTGCAAATCTTATCCTAGGCTACCAAGGCCCATTTCTTTCTCTCCTCCCCCTTACCCCAAAGAAAGTATCTTTGAATGGTCCTAAATTGTTGTAAAACTCATTTTGGAGCTGGAAGGGCTGAAAGCATGAAGATGGGGATTGATTGCAGAACTGCTTTTGTAAGCACCAACCTGCCTGCCAAGTTTAAAGATCTGATAGTCCATTTCCTAATTTTATCCTACATCTTATTAATCACCAGCTCCCAAATGCTCTTGTGCATAGGTTTATCAGTTAGAGGAACTCCCAGGTACTTGGAAGGAAGGACATCCCTTTGAAAGCCTAGAATTCTGGAGATATTTCTTTGAATAGCAATATTAGTATTAAAGAAAAAAATCTTAGATTTGGAGAGATTTACCTCCATACCTGTAGCCATGGAAAAATCACGTAGGATTTGTTTATAAGCAAGAGCTTCTTTGACCGTGGGGATTCCCTGCAACATAGTGTCATCAACAAATTGTTGATGGGTCAAGGCTTGTCCAGTCTCAGAAAGTTGGAGACCCTTGACATCACCAACTTATTTCGCATGCTTGATAGACCAACCCAGTCCTTCCATCATGAGGATAAAGAGAAAGGGGGAGAGCGGATTTCCCTGCCTAAGGCCTCTTGAAGGAGTAAAAGTCTTGGAAGGAGAACCATTAATCAGAATTGAAAAGCTAGAAGAAGTTACTAGTGCCATAACCCATCTTACCCAGTTATGATCAAATCCAAAGGCTAGAAGGACCTTCCTGATATAGGTCCAATTCAACTTATCATAAGCTTTGGCAAGGTCCAATTGCATAATCATTCCGGCCTTCCTATTGCTTAACAATGAATGCACCACTTCATGCGCTTGAATGATGTTATTGAGAGTTTGTCTACCCTCCACATAACCTGATTACTTCACAAAAACTAGAGTAGGAAGAAGGGGTTTGATTCTATTGGCAACAACTTTGGATATTATCTTGTACACCACATTGCACAAAGCTATGGGTCTAAACCGATCTGGAGTCTGAGCATTCTCTTGTTTGGGGATCAAGGAGATGAAGGAAGTATTGAGCACCTTCAAAATGGTTCTATTCATCCTAGAATCCTCCACTACATTTAGAATATCTTGTTTAACAATGCTCCAACAAGCTTTAAATAAATCCACATTGAAACCATCAGGGCCTGGCGCTTTGCCATTCTACATTTCTTTAACCACCTCACTGACCTCCTCTTCAGTCACTGGCCTATAGAGATTGAAATGATCCTCTCTTGATACTAGCCTCGGTATATGCCTTATTAAGTCCTTGATAAAATGAGCTCTGTCTGCAATGGTCTCCTTAGATATACCTTGAAAGTGCTGGACTAACACAGTTTCTATCTCTTCATGTGAATTGAGTAGATGACCTCCCTCGTCCTTGATCAAAGAGATCCTATTATGAGATCTGTTCGCCATGGTGGATCTGTGGAAAAATCTGGTTTTTCGTTCCCCTTTTTTTAGCCATTGAACTCTATAATTTTGTCTCCAAAATATTTCCTCTTGTTTACATAAGTTCTCCTAGTCTTGATGATGTTTGGTGACTTGATCATTTCTGACTCTATCAAAGCCATCTGTGATAAGGGCTTGATTGAGTTCCTCCATTTTGTCTTCAACAACTTTTTTTGCTTCAAAAATATTTCCAAATTCATTCTTGTTCCAGTCTTTGAGTTTGAGCTTGATGTATTTTAGTCTTTTGTGTAGCAGAAACATTCTTGTTCCTTGAATATGCAGATCTTTTGTCCACCATTTTTCTATATTGCTAATAAATCTAGGTGGGTGAGCCAGATATTCTCAAATCTGAATGTTCTGTTCTTGGGGGTACCATTGCCCTGTACCTCAATTTGTACAGGCCAATGGTCCGAGCCACCAAAAGGGGAGAATTATCACTATCATTTCCTTGTCGGTGTGCATAAGGTCCTCTGAAATTATGAATCTGTCTAACTTTGAGGCTACTTGAGACTCTCCTCTTCTCTTGTTGTTCCATGTAAAGAGGCCATTATTCATATCAGTGTCAACAAGCTTCATATTATCTATAAAGGTTTGCAATTCTATAAAGTCTTTGCTTAAAGTTCTTGTTCATTTTTTTTTTCTTTTTTTCTTTTTTTCTTAAAGTGATTTGATCATGTTGAAGTCCCCACCCATGATCCATGGTACTCCTGCATGTTAGTTCCACAAGAGAATCTAGAAACCTGAGTTTATCATCCAGTCTTTGGGGACCATAAACATTCATGACCAGATAGGTCTCCCTATCTCCCACAGGCTGAATAACCACTGATAAATAATTCCTAGATGCCTCGGCATCTATATGCCAATCTTTTGGGGGTTCCAAAGAGTGAGTATGCCTCCTGCTATATTATCTGCTTTGACTTATAGAAACTCAAATTTATTGAGCTATTTGCTGTGAATTTCTTTTATTTTCTGAATGGAACATTTAGTTTCCTAGATAAAGATCATATCTGGAGCTTCTTGTTTCATTTTATTGCTAAGTAATCTTTGTTTCCTTTTACTACCTAGACCTCTTATATTCCAAGATGTGAACTTCATTTTGAAACATTTGTAAAGGAGTAGCTGGTTAGGTCTTACATCTTACCTGAATCTATCATTAGCTTTCCACATTCCATCAATAACTCATTCTGCTTTTTTCTTCCTCTTTTCTTTCCTGGGTTTCTAGGAGCTAATCCTGGTGTGGTTTTCATATTTTTCACACCTTCGTTGCCCTGCTTTTCATTGTTTATTTGCCTTTCCAGCCCTTTAGCCTGAGTTTTCCATAGGAACAATTGTTATACTTTGTTGAACTCCTCTTGAGGTAGTGAGTCTACCCCTTCCATGGTCCCCTGTTTCAAGAACCCTTCCAAATCTAGGTGTTCTCTGTCAAGAATATCCTGCAGTTCATGATCTTCCATATCCATCTCACTCTGGGTCATTTCTTGGTCCATTTCCAGTTCTCCATTGCTCAGCGTAGTCTCTTTCTGTTTATTAATATCTTGTGTTTGTTCACTATTTTCTTCTTTCTCCTTCTCCCTTGGGCTGCCTTCCATTACCTGATCTGCCTTTGTTATCTCTTCCTCTTCTTCGAGTACTTGGAACCTGTTCAAACTGACCTATAGCCCTTCTATTTGATGTGGCTTTGGCCCCCTTTTACCCCCTTTTCCTCTATATACCACTTTGTGAAAGTTTTCAGTATCTTTCGCTGTGGTAGCTTTATTTTTATTCTCCATTTTACTGAGAGGGTAGTCTCTAAATAGGTGCCCATGCTCATGGCACTTACGACATCTGAAAGGAATGTGTTCGTAATCGACTGTTTGCACCCATTCTTCATAAAAAACTTCCAAGATGACCTCATCTAGTAGAGCTCCAGAGAGATCCATTTCCACACATATTCGTGTGAAGGAAGTATATTTTCCCCTTCTAGTGGCCTCAAAAGCTTTAACAAAATGCCCTAATTTGTTTCCTATGGCAGATAATGATTCAGTTTGCCAGTAATCAAGAGGTAGGGAGTAGAGTCTTACCCAGACCGGGACCAAAGTGAAAGTCTCTCCCTCTGGGACAAAATTCATCATCCACGGCCGCATGTAGAGACCTACAACCGCATAGAAGTAGGGCCCTCCTTCAAACACCCTGTCTTTGTTCTTGATATTTGTAAAGACTACAGTGAAGAAGCCATTGACCCAAGATGTAAGTCTATGCCTCCCTTTGGTTTCCAGTGGTATTTAATCCACGCTTGTAGTGCCTTTTCAGTGGGCCATAATCCCATGAATTTATAAATGATAGCATAAGTCCTCATATGGTCCCTGTGCGCCTGCAGAGCAAGGTCATTTAAAACTACTCTGGGTGTAACCTCAGCCTTGGGTTTACATGGCCCCTTTTGTGTTTTGTTTTCTACTCCCTATTTCTTATCTTCTTCCTCATTTTCTTTTGTTCTATTATCCTCCCTTGTTTTGGTTAAATCTTGTTCCTCTTCCATGTTCCTTATCCCTTCTCCTGAAGGCCCTCTGGCATTTTCTATAGGTTTCTTACCTCGGTTGGCCATGGCCTGCTTGTAGGAGAGAGTGGAGCTCCCCCCTTTGCGCCCCTCCATGGAATTCAACACTTGCAGAAGTTGGTAACCCTAGCTATTTGTCCGCAGTCACTAAAATTGAATATCCATTATTTCAACAATATTCTAATTATAAACTTAACTAAAAATAATAATTACAAAATATAAAGATAAAATCTAGTTATACATACATACATACATACATACATACATACATACATATATATAGATAACACCAATACATTAACCTTGTAGATCTTCCTTACCAGTTATAAATTTACTATGAATTTAAGAAAACTTTTAAGTATGTGTTAATCTCTACTACGATCCAAGATTAATGCATAGTGGAACAATGTTATTAGGGGTTTTTCTTAATTCTAAATCAACTTAAATTAACAAAAAATCAATTAAAATTTTAAATTAATGGGAACTTCGATTTTATGTATCCCCACAAGTATGTAAATAAAGAATAATTGTTTACCAAATTAAATGCATCGATACATCTATTGATAATAACTCTTAATAGATAAAAGTTAAATTTAAATGTTTAAATTTAAATGCTTAGGTACTTCACCTTATTTTGAGAATGGTACCCAAGGTAAATATGAACCAAGTGAACAACAAATTAATAAATTATATATAACTTATTAACAATCCACTCATTAAAAAGCAATTGGATTTATCTAGGTGGTTGGGAAGAATGATTAGGGAGGTTGGGAGAAATGATTAGGATCCTCCCTACCTAGATTCAATTAAGATAGGTGGAGTGATGAGGCTTGATGTATGGCTTTGAACCTTGTTATTGAAAGTGACACAAAGAACTTTGATGTGATGCCTTTGAGCCTTACTGTTGAAAATGAATTTATAAAATGAAATTTAAGTTCAATGAAAAAAAAAAACATTTTCTGGAAGTCATTCTAGATATACAAAATTAACAACAATTAAATGTAAACATGTATATCAACTCATAATACATATATTTATTAATACCTATACATTTTTTTTCATCAAATAATTAAAAAATTATGTTTTTCATTTTTATTTGTTTTTATTTGAGGATTGATTTATCATTTTGTTATCTTTGAAGCAATTTGATGATGTCAATGTCCACTCTCTAACATCATGCTTATATGTTTGGGATTTTTAACATTGACTTTCGACATGGTTCATTAGGTACGTTGGTTTGCCTCTTTTAATTTTTAGAACTTTGGAAGGTTATAGGTTTAATAAACACTATATGTTTATATGTGGGATTTTCAACATTGACTTGGAGCATGGTTTATTAGGTGAGTTGACTAGCTAGTTCTTTTCAATTTTTAGACTTTTGGAAGATTATAGGCTTAATAATTATGATATATAGACGTTTGAGATATTTAACATTCATGTATGGTTTATTGAATTTAAATTTTATTTTGTAAATTTATTTTCAACAACAAGTGTATAAGCCATCACATTGAAGCTCATTGTGTTACTTTCAATGAAAAAGCTCAAAGCCATACATCAAAATCACCTGTGGGAATTGAATTTGGGGGGATCCTATTGAACTTCGATAGAACTCTAATTTGACGTCTCACAACGATATGTAGGTAAAGAAAAATTTACTACCAAATTATATATATATATATATATATATATATATATATATATATATATAGAATAAAAGTTAAATTTAAATGTTTTTTCCCAAAATGTTTAGGTACTTCCCTTTATTTTGAGAATGTTACCAAAGGTAAATGTCAATCAAGTTAACAACAAATTAATAAATTATACATAACTTTTTAACAATCCACTCATTAAAAATAATTTGTCGTTGAAAGTGACACAATAAGCTTTAATGTGATTTCCTCTGAAAAAAAGAAATCAATGAAAAAGAAATTATCTTAAAGTATACAAATTAATAACAAATAAATTTAAACATATATATAAAGTCATAATATATTTATTAATTAATATGTATATATTTTTTCATCGAATAATTAAAAAAATATATTTCTCATTTTTATATATTTTAATATGAAGGACTTCTTTATCGTTTTTTATCTTTAAAGTAACTTGATTGGATGATGCTAATGTCCACTCTAACATCATTCTTATATATTTGGGATTTTTAACATTTAATTTGGGCATGGTTTAATAGGTGGATTAGCATGTTGGCCTTTTTCAATTTTTAGAATTTTGGAAGCTTATAGGTTTAATAAACACCATATGTTTATATGTGGGATCTTTAATATTCATTTAAGAGCATGAATTATTAGGTGAGTTGGCTAAGTAACCTTTTTCAATTTTTAGAGTTTTAAAAGGTTATAGGCGTAATAATTACGATATATAGACATTTTAGGTCTTCAAAATTTATGTATGGATCGTTGAATTTAAATTTTATTTTGTAAAATCATTTTCAACAACAAAGCTCTAAGCCATCAAATAAAAACTCATTGTGTCACTTTCAATGACAAGGCTCAAAGTCATACATCAAATCTCATCATGTCACTTGTGGGAATTGAACATTGGTGGGGAGGATCCTGATGAGCGTCGATGGAACTCTAATTTTATGTATCACCACAAATATGTAGATAAAGAAGAATTTCCTATCAAACTAAATGTATTCATATATCTATTGATAAAAAAATTTAATAGATAAAATTTAAATGTAAATATTTTTACCCAAGTAATATATTTCAAGGAAAAGTGTTTAGGTACTTCCCCTTATTTTGAGAATGGTACCTAAGGTAAATGTGAACCAAGTTCACAACAAATTAATAAATTATATATAATTTATTAACAATCTACTCATTAAAAATAAATTGAATTTATCTGGGTTGGTTGGGAGCAATAATTAGGATCCTCTCCACTGAGATGCAATTTCGATACGTGACATGATGAGCTTTGATGTATGACTTTGAGCCTTGTCATTAAAAGTGGCACAACGCACTTTGATGTGATGGCTTGAGCGTTGTTGTTGAAAAAGAATTTACAAATAAAAATTAAATTCAATAAAAAATAATAATAATATTTTTCTTGAAAACATTTAAGGTAATTTATTAATAATCTATTTATTAAAAATCAATTGAATTTATCTAAATTAGTTGGGAGCAATAATTAAGATCATGATGAACTTTGATGTATCACTTTGATCTTATCATTAAAAATAGCACAACAAACTTTAAGTATTGTTGTTAAATTTACAAATAAAATTTAGATTCTATAAAAAATAATAATAACATCTTCATAAAACCATTTAATATATACAAAACCAATAATAATTAAATTTAAACATGTATATCAACTCATAATAAATTTTTATATCAAGATTTATATATTTTTCCATCAAATAATTTAAAATTTCCTTTTTCATTTCTATGTAAAAATTCCTTTATAATTTTATTATCTTTAAAGCAATGATGTCATTGTCTACTCTAACATCATGCTTATACATTGAGTTGCTCCGTTGGCTTCATTCAATTTTTAAACATCATATGTTTATATATGGGATCTTCAACATTGACCAGGAGCGTGGCTCATTAAAGGAGTTGGCTAATTAGCCTTTTTCCACTTTTAGAATTTGGGAGGTTATGTCTTTAATAATTAAGATAAAGAATTTTTCCACTTCTAGAATTTTGGGAGGTTATAAGTTTAATAATTAAGATAAGAATTTTGGAAGGTTATAAGTTTAATAATTAAGATAAATAGACATGTAGATCGTCAACATTCATGCATGGCTTACTAGATGAGTGGGCATATTGGTCTCCTTAGATTTTTAGAGTTTTAAAAGGATAGAGGGTTATTTTTTTAGTCATTTTATTTTATGTTTTTGTGATGGTGGTTGATGAAGATGTTGATTTAATTTATGGTATTTGATTTTTTGAATAGTTATAGAGAATATTTATAATAATTTAAGAAAAATAGATTAAAATTATTTATATATATATAGATAATTATATCTATATATATATATAATGTTTGAAGAATGTGATAAAATATGGTTTTGGTTTCATTTTAAATATTATTTAGAAAATGGAAGATATTTACAATCAATGAAATTTTTATACCATATAAATTTATTAATAAAAGGTGAAAAATGGGAGATATTTAGAATCAATAAATATTTCACAATATAAATTTATTAATAGAGAATTAAAAAAAAAAAAAAATTTGAAATTTCGCATTTTAAAGGCCATGATGAACCAATTTTGACATGTAATGTATATCTTTGAAAATCATAAAAATACCTAAGTCAACAGATTCTAAATAAATAAATTCTATAACTTATAAAAATAGTATAACAAATAAAAAATGATCAAAATCATAAAATGTTTAGCACTATTCTAACTATAAACTTAACTAAAAAATGATCACAAAATGTAAACATCAAATCTAGTTTGAGTTGATATAAGTCAAATTAGACATGTGTATATTTCCAATATATTAATCTTGTAGATTCTCCTTACCAGTTGTAAATCTACTATGAATCTAACAAAAAAAAACATGAGAAAATCTCTGCCATGATGCAAGGTTATCACATGGTGGAGCAATGTTATAGGGGCTTCATCTAATCCTAAATCAACCTAAATTGAAAAAAACTCAATAAAAGATTTAAATCAATGGGAACTTTGTTTTAATGCATCATAAGGAAGAATTTCCTACCAAATTAAGTGTATCCATATATCTATTATAATTATTTTTAATGAAAGTTAAATTTAAATTTTTTTCTAACTAATATATTTCAAAGAAAATTGCTTGGGTACTTCTCCTTATTTTGAGAATGGTACCCAAGGCAAATGTTAACCAAATTAAAAACAAATTTGTTGAAAATGCAGCAACAAAACCTTAATTTGACTTTGCCTTGGTCAAACTAGAGAGAATTTCTATTTCAACATAAATCTTGGAGGTAGTTAACTCAGGTGACATGGCACTTTCCACTCAATTAACTCAGTTAATTTGAGTTGGGTAAGCTTGAGTTCAGTTTGGTATGTTTTATTGCTAATTTGTAGCAATTTATTTAAGTTAATTTGAGTTGTTGTCAATTAAACTAGTTCTAACTGCCATAAGAACTAGTGGAGGTCAAGTTGTGGAAGTGGAACTTCAACCACACTTAGTGATCAACCAATTAACTGATCAATCAACCAAAAATAATTGTTGCATGTAGAGAATTTGAGTTACCCAGTTGAGATGGAAATTCCAAGGTAGTGTATTATCAGTTGTAGCATATTCCAATGTGTACAAGTGGTGCATGCAGTTAGAGGAAGGAGCTAAGGAATTGTGCAATTCAATAGTGAGAAATTTCTAAATAATAGGGTCATTTTCCTAGACGAACAATGCAAGGAAATAGGAGCTTGGAGGGCTTTAAAATTGGCTAAGTGTTGGCCAAAGTCAACCATTCAAGCAGAGGGATAGACTACACACTTGTAGGGTGTGCTCAAGCTTGAGCAAGCATATTTATTTCATCTCTATTCTCTGCTTAATGTAATATAAATAGTAACAAGTTTTGAGCAGTTGATTTCTCCTGGATAAACCTTTGTGCATATGTGATGTTTCCTTTTGCATGTCTATGATTTGTGTTCTAGATGGTGAATTAACTTCCGCATATCAGTAGATAAGCTTCAAGTCTTGTGATTTAGTAAATTTCATGAGCAGTTTTGAATCTACACATTAATTTATACATGGTATCAAAGCTAGAATCACTGTCAAGTTGATATTTCAAATTTTTCATTGTAGGAGGTTCGAATTTGAAGATCATCATTGCAGGTTTTCTTTAGGACTGAGAAGATGACTTTCAATGGAATCATGCTAGAGTATGCCTTGGAAGGCACCTCAAACTTTATTGCATGGAAGGACTGCATGGAGGCAATATTGGATGACAATGGGTTGCTAGAATACATTAATACAAATGTAGCAAAACCCCAAGCATCTGATGCCCAAAATCTTTCTCAGTGGAAGAAAGATGTGGCCAAGGCGAGGAGAATCATATTGGAGGGAGTATGGGTGTTATGTGGACTTATCCCTCTTGCGGACAAGAGTGATCTCCCTAGAATTCAAAGAAACCTAGTAACAAACAAATAGGAACTGCTACCTTTCAATAGACTATGATTAACTGAAAGAAAATACTATGATAGAGGCCTCTTACCGATTAAACAAAATGATTGATGAAGTCCCCTTAAAAGCTTCTGACCATTCGCTCCTTGATGCTTTAGAGATCCTCTCGTCGCTTCCCATAGCTTCTCCATAATGTCTTGAAAGAGATCTGCATAGATAGAGACAAACACGAGATCAAAACATCCAGTATATAATAAAAGAGATAAATGGACTAATTAACCAATTATATATCATAAACTGATAAATATGCAATCACAATAAATGTAAGTGATCAAAGAATCCTACAAATTAGATCAACAAAGATGTAATTGAGAAAGAACAATTGCCTTTATATTAATAAACTAGAGAAAATCTCTACAACCATGTAACCTTGATGTTGCAAGTCCCTTCCACAATCTTCAACCCTCTACTTGAACAAATAGCCTTCCAACCTTATTCCAACAACATAAGCCTACTTCCAACAGTCCTCCCCCAATCCTCAGACCTATAGTAGCTTTATAGGGCAAGAATGGGATGTTTTGCATCCGTTCTCCAAGGGATGAGATCCACTAATAGTGGATAGGAGTTCCACAAAGGAAGGGGAGTTTCTCCATGATGGGAGGGATCAAAGCTGAATAGGAACCCATTCAAAGCTTGTTGGTTACGATAGATGCTACAAATAATGCTTGTAGACTTTACTTTTTATTTTTACATTCGTTAAGTCATGTTCGCAGGTCATAGTGTAAGATAGTGTGTACTTATGCACTGATTCTAATGGTCTTCTTTGCGCATGCGAAGAAATTGACTAGGGAACTTTTCAGGTAGCAAAAAACAAGGTTTTATACCATGGGATCCAGGAATTCCACTTTATTTGGGATGATTTTATTTGCAAGGGAATACCTTGGGAGACATTTGTAGATAGTGAAAGATCCAAACCGATGGTCATTTGCTTAATGCGCCAAAATGACATGTAACAGATTTCCCCCTAAAGTGCAAAGTTAGAAGAGATGTATGATGATTGAAGTGCTTTATCATACCAAGGTTTGGGTTAGAGACTGCAACGAAGACTTGAAACAATCAATCAAATGTTACAATGCAATATATAATATCATCATTGAGTGAATGTCTCGAAGTTGAACATGGTAGAAACCAATTGATTATTGGTCAATGATGTGAACTGTCAACGAGTGCAAGAGAAACCACCAATAATGATAATGGCTCTCAAGGTACATCTAGTACAATCTATGAGGTGTGAATCAATGTGTTGACGTCGATCACTCATAGAATCATTCGATCGAAGGTCAATGATGAGAACCTGATGTTGAAGGCGAGAAACCTGCCATTAAGGCATGCATACTCCAAGGTACTGAAGGTTTCTAGATCAACTTCCTAGATGGTGAGTTGAAGTCGATAGGAAGTGACTCGTCATAGGAAGGCCGACGACACGAAACTCATGTCAAGTTTTGAAGAACAACAATTTAGAGTAATTCAGTACTAAATCAGGGATGGTAGATGTGGTTGAAGGCTATGACCGTGTTGATGCCTCGAAAATCGCTGCAACAACATCGGGGATAACCACCCGGTCCGGACCTTAGTACAGCTCCTTTTCCGTTTGGAATAGTGGCTCCGACTGGGGATAATGGGACCAGTTTCCCAAAAGTAGATAAACGGGATGAATGGATGATTTATAAAACTAAGCTAGCGATGGGCGAATAACTAAAACTATTGACAAGAATAAAAGAACTATGACCTATCCCGGGAATCTATTGAGCTTCAAAGTGCAGCGTTTGATGGTCTGTGTCTAAAGACAGGCATATAGATGACTCCATCGATCAGACATAGATATTAATTCATTTAAGATTACTGTGCCTAAATAGTTAAGCCCAACGATTAATGCGATATTACCACACTCATCATTTATATTATCGACATATACATGATTAAAAGGAAAGCATATCATAAAACATCCAATAGTGGTATGAATATAGATCTGTTGTTACAGCGCATGCATATAATCAACAATAGCAAGGATAATCAAATAACAATTCACATGACAGGAATGAATTCAGACATAGATAGAAATACCATATGAGCTGCTTTGACACTCCCGATATCAATCGCTACTTGTAATTCTTTCTTCAACGCAGAAACATTCACAACAACGACAATAGTGCACAATTGCATAAAAAGCCTCCTTGTTGAATTAAGAAAGACTGGTCCAGTTTCATAAAAGAATATTGACTGAAGCACAATAGTGCAAACTTCAGTCTTTAAGTCTGGTACCAAACTTTACGACCCTTTCCAAAACAATGAAAGGGTCTATAAATACTAAATCAATCTAAATATCTATTAAACTGAAATGCAACTAAATCGGTATCAATAAATTTTGATCCTATTTCCCTCAGCAATCTGGCAATCGGCGGCATGATTCATCAGGTAGGCTGCTTGCCTTTAAATCTGAGTTGACTTATCACAAGCATTGGCTCTACTTCAGGAGGTTTGTTGAGGCGTGAACTGAGCTGGGCGGCATAGGTGGCATCCTGAATATCGGGAATTATATACCCGATCGCATCCGTTAGGCACTTAAGGGCGGCTCTCTGTGTGTGCGGCTTTACCAGGAAGAGCCAATATGCTTCCATAGTTAAACTATTAATCCCAGCGATTAATCTCCCCTTTTCTTCTAAATCAGGATAGCATGATTGTTCCAATGTGTTTGTTGTTGTCATCTTTCCCGGTGTACATTGGGAAATCATATTTGCTAAGTAGAGAGTGTTGTTAACTAGATCAACTAGATTGCTGGAAGTTGATTTACATCTTGAAGCCGCCCTCTCCGCTTTCATCACCTGAGTGTGCCATTCTGTGAAGAGTATATCTTTATGTGTTTCTAGGATCCTGGGCAAATTTGCTGCTTTCCCTTGATCAGAATCTTGCCAGTCAAGATATGCGGTTATGATCTCTTCGGCTTGGTCTAACTCATTCCTGGCTTTCTCTACCTGCTGATTTATGGATGTCGTCAGCTCACGCAATGGCTCTGCTTGAGCGATTTGTTGACACAGGAGCCTAATTTGGGATATTAATGCAGTGTTTATTTGCACTGCTTCTGCTCTGAATTCACCCACTTGTTGAGCGCCCTTTATCTTTTCGAGCTGCGATGACAATTGAGCGATTTGCTCATCTTTTGTTTTCATCATTTGCTCGTTTGCTGCCCTCAATTGTGCCAATGCCTCCGATAATTCCTTCTGTTTTTGGATCGCGCTTTGGTCGACCCTTTGCTTTTCTGCCTGCAGTTGCTGAGTTAATTGACTGTTCACTTGTTGTTGTGTCGACAACTGTTGCTCTGCCTTCTGCTTTGATTCAGCCAACTCTGCTTGTAATGCGAAAATTTGTTGGTCCTTAGTCTTTAGTAGAAGACTTACCTCCGATGCTTTGTCGATTGTCGCTGCCGAATAGGCTCCCGCATACTGTGACAGTTTTGTTAGGTCATCGGAGGGGTCGAATTCCTCCTTCCAAACCACGCTGCCCGTTACAGTTTGTTCTGGAAAAAGGGGAGGTTGATCAATCTTCCTCCTTTTCCTTTGTCTTTTTACCATTGCCTTATGCCTCGGGCTGTAGAAAACATCCAGGGGAGGAATATCTTCTACCTGGAGAATGATTTGGTCGGAGGGGTCTTTTGGTATTATCTCAACATCCTTGGAAATGGGTGGGCCACTGGTTCCACTTAGAACCTGAGGTGAAGTGATGTCCTGTATATCGTTTGTCTTGGAAGTGTCTGTATCCTTGGCACATTCCAACCCACTGATGATAGAGTCAAATTTCTTCCATTCTTGAAGCAAATTAGGGTCAATAGTAGTATCTATATTGACATCAGTGGTGGTTTGTTTTTCCTTTTCAGCTTGGGACTCCTTCCGCACTTTTTCCTGCTCTATTTTCTGTTGTTCCTCTTGTTCTTTCTTTTGCCTTTCCTCTTGCTCTTTCTTTTGTTGTTCCTCTTTCTCTTTCCTCTGTTTCTCCTCGTGTGCTCTCTTCTGCCTTTCCTCCTTTTCTTTTCTCTGCCTTTCCTCCTGTTCCTTCTTATGATCCTTTGTTACAACCGGAGGTTCCTTTGACTGTTGCCGAACAGGCTCGCTTGATGATGTCGTCGGGGTTGTTGCTAGTAAATCTAGAGGCAGAGTTTGCAACCTCTGTTCTCTAAGCTTATTAAACTCAGTCAGCCCTTCATCATTATATTTCATTCGAGCGAGTTCTTTATCCTGACCTATTGTTTCGACTAAAACGAATAGGTCGTCAAACATATCTTCTTTGTGCTCAAATTTTGTCAATTTGGCCTGTTCTAGTGCATTGTAGGCAACTTTCTTTGGATCGTATGGCCTATTTGGGATAGTCGCCAGAGTTAAGGGTTGAATCTTTGTGGCTTCCTTTTCTGCATGTTTGAGATCATGCAGAGTATAGACACCACACCTCAAGGGAAAAGAGGGCCAACCCCTCTTCTTTTCTTTCTTGAGAGTCTGTGTAACACTCTCAGTCGTAATCTGATAAGCGATTTCTCTTGCTAGCAGTTTATCTGGTATATACAAAGGGAGAACATGTGGGTTGGCTTGGTTGCCGAAAACTCTTATGTAGGTAAATCTTTCCTCCCCAAACCAACTCCCTACCGCTGTTATATCAAACGAAGCTTGATAGGAAATCTTGGGAATGGGTTTATCAAAAATAGAATAATGAATAGGCACCATAAAGCCATTGCAGATTTGGTACAGATGGTGCTTGTAAGAGGACTTCCATAATTTCTGATGGTATATGTGGATAGCCGTGGGATCTTGTGGCGTCCACCTCCAGCCGAGCACGGGAAATTCAGAATTGAAACATAACGTATCTAAGATATATGCACTGTAATAGAATGGGGGAATTTTCCTTTCAGAGACGACAGTCTGATTCCTAAAATCACGCACAGCTTGTGCTAATTTGTCAGAAAGGATGGTGGCCCAATCCATGATTACACTGTTTACTGCTGCCTCCATTAGAGGAACCATTTCTATGGTAAAATTAGCAGAGTCATGCAATCCCCATAATCTACACATCATTATTCCCGCATAGCAATAAGGAGAAGCCAGAGAATCAACCGAGTACTTACCAGAAGATTCGTGTTTGTGTTTGGCTGGATTTTGTCTCCAATCCCGGATGGGTTCAGATTCAACTTCATTTTCGCTTGCAAGCTTCTCCAGGAACACTTTATTATTTACCTTCTCCGGCTCGGGCAAATGATACATTTGCCTTAGATCATCCGCCCTGAACGATCCGAAGATTCTTCCATCTCTAGTGCTGAAAGTTCTATCCAAGATTGGGATTTCTTGAATCGCCCACCGCACTACGTTTGTGTATGGGAGAATTTGCTCCCTGGCCGCTATTCTGTGAAGGAAAGAGTCGGCTAAATCCTTGAGAGTACATTCAGACTTCCGAGTAGGATCCGCAGTAGCTTCTGTTACTGTCTTTACTGGTTCTTCGGCTTCAATTAGGTTGTAAGTGCCTTTCCAAGTAACTCTGGTGAGACCCGTGCATGTAGTATCAGATATTAAGCCCTTCTTCGTGTCCACGAGAGCTTGTCCTGCAGCTGGTGTAGTGGAAGCGCCTGCGGTCTTCTTAGATTTCTTCCCCATCTTGTTTGAGCTTCCTTCTATGGATGAATTCTGCACAGCGGCGAAAATAAACGTAACACAGAGATATGCTAATGAAAATCCAATACGGGAAAGATATATCCATCAAAGCATGCTGAGAGATTAACTATTAAAAATGGCTGCGGATCCAATCCATGGGAAGATCTTACAGATACATTAAATGGCCGTTTAAGGCCTGCCACCCCTTAAATGCTCATTACACCATTATTCGGCTGAATGACTCGCTTAAGCGTGCTATGGATATTTTGGCAGTTGAGTGCAGGTGAGGGATTATTTAAAAGATCAAACTTTAAATACGAATGGATCATAATATCCCTCCATTTAACGGCTTTTTCGAAATCCGCGCTATATCGCAATCGGGAATCGGGAACACTTTAAATCTTTATGTTGACAATTTTGAAACGCCGATCGCCGATAGCGATATCGCATCGCATCGGAATGAAGGGGCATGACAATGTGCATAGATAGTGTCTCGCCGATTGCCGATTTCCGATTGCCGATATCGCATCGCATCGGGGGTAGAATCTGGGCGCCTTATTATTATACATGGGATATTGTCGATTGTCGATTGCGAAATTGCATCGGATCGGGGTGAATGACTTAAGGTGCTTAGCCTGCATATATAAAGTATCGCCGATAGCTTATCGCCGATTGCACATCGCGTCGGGGCTAATGGCATGGCGTGCTTTATGATGTGCATGGAGTATTGCCGATAGCCAATAGCGATATCGCATCGGCGAGATCCCATATGTTACTTATTTGCATTTTCTATTTCATTGCGATATGCGATCTTGCGATCGCTTTATCGCAGTGATAAAAGATTGTTATATTTGATTCAATATGGGTTTTTCAAAAGGTTTTATATAATGCCTTCATTTGGTTTGCGGACCTTTTACAAATAATGCAATATTGATACCAATTGACTTCTAAAGGGACCCATTTCATATAATAATTTTGTAAATAAAATGTTATGAAATGGGGGGTTGTTGTGGAGCACAACAATTGGCGATTCACTGGAAGAAACAGTTATCTCTGAAAAGTATAGAAATACTTAAACTTTTTCAAAAAATAGAATTCTAATCAAAGGGGAAAATTCTAATATAACTAGGTATATATGCATTCCAAGTGAAATGAATCTATTTTTGCTAATTTCCTCTCTTTTTTAAGAAAATAGATACATTCTAAGTTTTAAATAAGCCTCTATGGGTTTATAATGATAAAACAGAAAACTTCTCCAAATCAGCTTTTAAAGTGAACTCCTCTGTCATAGGTAGAGCCTCTGCTGCCGACAAACGTTTATAGTTTCGACAGGGATACCTTTTATCCATGTTATTGTCCATTGTTCCGTTCAATTAAGAGTGCGATTAACAAAATGAATTCAAAACATGTTTTCATATTTTGTATTTCATTTCCTTTTCTGTTGTTGATAAGATAAAAAGCCATCGTCCTGGTTTGGTGGCCAGCTGTTGACAATGCCATTCACTGGTAGTAGTCTAACTGAACAAGCTGGCTCGTGATGAGACCCCTTGTCTTGTAATTTCAAGCCATTACCCTGTTTTGATATGCAGAATTGGTAATGTCAGTTAAACTATTTCCCTATGAACATGGTAAGCAAGCTTGCAATAAGACCTCTTATCTTTAATATCAGATATTTTAGAATTACACTCTGAGTAATCATAAACTTTAGTGAATGGGATGGACAATTTTCTCCTTAAGAGTAAATGGATGACAGGTTAAGAGTTGAAGATGCTGAAATTGGATTGGCTTCTATCTTGATATTGATAACCTTTTGAGACCAATTTGAAAACAGAGAATGATTTACAATACTTTTAAACTTTGAAAGGAGTTCACAAAACTTGAACTGTAGTTTCAGAATACAATGATACCTAATTTCCTAGAAATTATCCCTTTTGGTTAAGAGTTCTATTATTTAAAAAGCAAATATCCATGCTACTTCTGTGGGACAACTTTTCAAACACAGCAAAGGTCAATAGTGGATACCTCACAACATTATTTTGTGCAAATCCTACAAACTACAAAAATCTATCAAACTAGAAAGAGAAGGGGTTACCTCCTCAATTAAAGAATTTCTTCAAGATAAGGCCATTAACAGGGAGAGAATCTCTCAACCCTGATAAGTCTTGCAATATAAAGGTCGAATGGCCTATCTTTTCACAGATCTGAAACGGTCCAAGCCACATCTTCTGGAACTTAGTATGTTTACCCTTATCCTCATGGGCTTTGTCCCATTTCAGAACTAAATCACCGACTTGGAATTGTTTTGAACCGGATGAGACTGAGTCAAAAGCTGCCTTGATGACTTGCTGATGTTTGGCATGAATAATCCTGGCTTTTTCTCTTTCCTCTTCTAATTTTAGGATTTGGTCATGTCTAAGCTGAATAGAAGAGGAAGGACTTTCCTCAATGAACTGCACTAGGGCTAAAGAAGGAAGAACAAGATTTGTGGGTAGTATTGCTTATTTTCCATACACAAGATTGAACGGAGAAGATCCTATAGAAGCTTTCTGTGTTATCCTATCAGCCCATAATGCGAACACTAAAGATTTGTGCCAGTTTTTATGATTCTGTTCGATAGTTCGCTTAATGATTTTGATCAGATTTTTATTAGTAGACTCTGCTAAACCATTACCCTGGGGATAGTAATTAGCAGAATATTTTAATTTAAATCCTCTTTTAATAGCGAAATCAAACATAACATTGCCTAAAAAGTAAGATGCATTATAAAAAACAAGAGCATTTGGGACACCAAACCTGGTAATGATGAATTGGTCTATGAACTCAATGATTGCTTCAGAATTTGCTGTCTTTAAAGGGATTGTCTCCACCCACTTAGTAAAATAATCGGTAGCGGTAAGGATATACTTATGCTGTTTGGAAGATGGTGGAGTAATCTCCCTAATGATGTCCAATCCCCATTGCTCAAATGGTTGTTCAATGTTGACTGGTTGCAGAGGGAAAGCTGATTTACGTTGTCTTCCACTAGAAGTTTGACAATTGAGGCATTTCCTTACATACTCGTGGGCATCTTTAAACAGAGTAGGCCAATAGTAACCATCATGAATAATTTTGTGAGCTGTTGTATCAGCTCCAAAATGTCCTCCTGCTGGTCCATCATGTAACTCCTGCAAAACCTTTTGGGCTTCAGGTTTCTCAAGGCATCTTAACAAGATAGAATCATAATTCTGCTTAAAAAGCACGTCATCGATAATTTTAAAATTCTTTGCTTTCAACCTAATGGCCCTTTTGTTCTTGTAAGATAAGTTTGGAGGTGCATAACCATTCTTTAAATAAAAGATTAAATCTGCATATTGAGATTCAGAATCAGTAACACTTATCTGATTGATTTCTTCAGTTTGCTCTGTATCGTTTGATTCTGGAGTGTTAAATGCTCCCGCCAATATCCTGCAAAAACCTTGGCCCCTAACAATCTTTGCTGGCCTAATTTCTAAGTCATACTCTTGAAGTGTTGTGACCCAATTTGCCCTTTTTTCACCTAGTTCTTTTTGGATTAATAGTTGCCTAACTGTTGGGAAAGGAACTATAACCTTTGTGTGAGTTTTCAAAAGGAAGGGTCTATAATGCTTGACTGCTTTAAATATAGCAAAGGCTTGTTTTTCTACATCGGAGTAATTCAATTCAGCACCCTGAAGATTTGAGCTAAAAAATGAAATGGGTGCTTCCAAATTGTGATCATTTAGTTGCGTAAGTACTGCAGCATAAGACAAGTCGGATGCAATGGTATACAATGTAAAATGATTAGAAAAATTTGGAGTATTCAAGGCTGGGGCATTGATTATTGATTGCTTGATTAGATTAAAAGCTTCCTTTTCTGCTGATCCCCACTTAAAGACTGAATTCTTCTTAATCATTGTCTGAAGTGGCAAAATAATTTGAGAAAAATCTGGAACAAATCTTTTAACAAAATTGATCTGGCCTAAAAATGACTGCATCGATTTTTATTGTGTGGGAAAGGGATTTCAGAGATTTCTTTGATCCGATCAGGATCAATATAAATGCCATCTTTGGACACAATAAATCCCAAGAGCTTTCCTTGATCAAGAGCAAAGAAAGACTTTTTAGGGTTAAGAGAAATACCATATCTTTTGCAACGCTGAAAGATTTGATTTAGATCATGCAAATGATTATACCTCTCCTTAGAGAATACAGTAATATCGTCTAGATAGACGACTACTGTTCTATTAATCAACCCTCTAAAAGCTATATCCATAGCTCTTTGGAATGTCGCTCCTGCATTTATAAGTCCAAAAGGCATTTTCTGATACGCATATGTTCCCCATTTCGTCCTGAATGTGGTTTTAAGCTGGTCATCAGGATGAACCAGAACTTGGTTATATCCTGAGAAACCATCAAGAAAGGACATCAATTCAGAGCCTGCTACTGATTGGAGTATTTGCTCCATAGTAGGTAATGGGAAATTGTCTTTCAAGCTTGCTTTGTTCAAATTTCTGAAATCAATACAAATTCGAATGTCGCCATTTTTCTTTCTGACTGGCACCATATTAGAGAGCCAGTTTGAGTGTCGGACAGGAAAAATAATCTTGGCTTTCAAGAGTTTGTTAAGTTCCGATTTTATCTGGCTCTCCAAATTTGGATGTATTTTTCTTAACTTCTGCTGAATCGGTTTCTGATCGGGAAGCATAGGAATGGTATGCTGGATAATGGATGTATCATAAGTCTTCAAATCATCATATTTCCAAGCAAAAACCTGTTTATTTTTCCTTAACAGTTTAATAAATGCCTCCTTCTCTTCCAAGGAAAGTCCTAATCCTAAATTAATATTTTGAGGGGCATGTTCGGTACCTAGATTTATCAATTCGAACCTAAGGGTAGAACTTTGGAGCTTTGCATTAATTACAGGTTTAAACCTGTCTTTGATATCATAAAGATCTTCGAGCTTTACCACTGGCTTAGGAATTGAATTTTCCTGAGGTGTTTCTTTCATTTGTAAATCATGGTCATTTTCCTCAATAATTTGATCGTCATAGGACTTTTCAGAAGTTAGAAATTGTAAAATATCCTCATCATGATTGAATACTCTCCAATTAGTGACATTGTCAGGAATTGAAGGCCTAAAAAGTAATTCTACGGAAAATATATCTAGGCTGTAGTCTTCAGAAGGTAGAAGCTTGGAAGCCACATTGGCTAGGAGATCGACTGCTGAGTTTTGAGACCTGGGGATGGAGGAAATGTTGAATGCGGAAAAGTGCGAAGTAAGTTCTTGTACTAGCGATTGATAGTGCTTGAGGTGATTTGAAAGACAATGGATTGCATTCCTCACCTGTTTAACAATAATTTCAGAATCGCCGAATACTTTCAAATATTGCACTTTAAGACCGATCGCTTTATACAGTCCCTGGACTAAGGCTTCATATTCGGCTGTATTGTTAGTGCATTCAAATTCTAGCCTACAGGACAACATTGTCTTTTCTCCTTGTGGACTAACCAAAATGCAACCTGCTCCCGAGCCCTCGTTTGACTTAGAGCCATCAAAATATAAAGACCAAAATAAAGAGGTATTAACAAATGTATTTACAGTTTTCTCAGCATCATTGAAACATCTAGACTTATCAGTTTGTGAAAAAATTTCAATCTGAGATGTAAAATGATTGACTGAAAAAGGAGATGGTTGGGCAACAAAGTTGCCGAAGAATGACTCTGACGAATAATTCCCCAAAATGTTGTTGTTGAACGCCACAGGTTGGTTTTCTTGCTCAAATTCAGTCACTGTATGGGTCATATGTTTCTCTCGATTGATCCTTATTTGATTTGGCTTGCCCTTGTAGGGAAGCCACATATGTGACCAATCAGTGGAAATATACCCATGCAATTTTTCGGACCAATCCCTACTCAGAATTAAACCGTAAAATTCAGGTATATCGGCTATTAGGATGTCAATCCTTTGGACTACTCTGGGATCAGCGGACAACCTGATAGTTACGGAATTAATTTCTCCCACAACCTGCACTTTGGTCCTGTCCAACTGTACAATATGAATAGCAGACTTCTGGGGTTCAATGTTCAGTTTAGAGCAAACTGAAGCTGGCATTATGTTAGATGATGCCCCTGAATCAATTAAACAGTTGTGCAGGTTTCTGTTGTAAATCTCATAGGTTAGCAGGAAGGGTGGAGTATGAGAATTTGATCTATCTCCAATTAGAACTGAATCGGTAGCTTCAACCATACCTGGAGGAGGTTGGCCTGAATCATTAGCAGCTTTTGCACTGGGAAGTGGTGTAGAGGGAACATCATTCAATTCTTTAAGAAGTAATTTCTGCTGATGCTTTAATTTACTAAGCTCAAACATAGTAATGTTTTCTTTAGTTTTCTTCATGTCATCGACAATGTTATACTCCATTGAATCGGATACGACTAATGTTTTGGATGTTGAAGGAATATTAGAAGTTGAGGGCTGGTTTTGGGGAACTGCTGCAGGTGATTTCTTTGCAGGTGTTTTTTCTTTGGTTGTAGTGGCACCTGCACTCCTCTTCTTTGATGATACCTGAACAGGTTCAGAAGTACTTTTGCTCCTAGTAGTAACTGGGAACGCCTCTTCTTCATTATCAGTATCGGAGTTGGGGAGTATAAAATCCCACATTCCATGACATTCTACTACTTCTTCTTCATCATCAGTCGGTGCGATTGTTTCCTCTTCCTCTTCTTCTTCTTGCTCTGAGTCTGCGTTAGATATGACATTTGGGGGTTTTGACTCATTTCTCTTAAAAGTTCTAAAGGGTCTTTTGGTTGAGGTTTCGGCCACTTGTTTCTTTATTTCGACCATTTCATTTGATAACTTTTTTAAGACCTTTTGCAAACCTTCCATGTCGTATGGGTCTTTTGGGGTTTTCTTTCTTGAGTCATCTTTGAAAGAGACTTTTTTGGCTTTTCTGTCTTCCAGAGAAGCTTTCTTTTCCAGGGCATTGATGCGTTTCTCCACAGCAAGCGCTTCTTTCATATTTTCGGCTAAGGTAGGTTTCCCTGCTCTATCTACAAAGATGGCTATATTGGCAGGCAGAGCTGTTATATACCATTCGCTCCGAATTTGTTTGCTTGGTTTGGAGGCTGTAGGGATTTTATTTAGGAGTTTATTGAAGCGTGCATTAAATTACTTAATTGGTTCCCTATGTTCTATTCTCAGATTGGAGAGATCGTTTATTAAAGTAGCCAAAGACCTATCATCTCCATATTTGGTAAGAAACTGCTCTTGGCAAGTGTTCCAACTGGTAATGGAACCAGAGGGTAAAGAGAAATACCAGGATCCTGCTGATCCTTGTAAGGTGTAAGGGAAAAGTCTAACAACAACATCTTGTTCTGTTACTCCTTTCAAGTTGATTGCTAACATGAAATTATTGATGTGTTCCTCAGCTTGGGTTCCATCATCTGGATTAAACTTGGGTAGCCATTTTTCAGGATAATCTGGTAATGGATGCAATGGCGCAGGCATATTGACTGCACCAGGTCTGGTCCATGGATCTGCCATTGTAATAGCAACAGTGGTTGATACTACTGTTGGAATTCCAGATGTATGGGAAGGAAATAATACTGAGGAGTGGGCAGGTTGGGATGTTGAAGCTTCTAATCCCTGGTGAACAACAATATGTAATGGGGGAGTGGATGGTTGACTTTGCAGAGGGGAAGATGCAATGGAGGATGTGGATGAAAGCTCTTCACTATCAGATCCTTCAGTATTTTTCTTCGCCTTTTTCCTTTTGGGTAAAGGGAACTCAGTGGGTTCAATACCGAGCTTTTCGCTCTGAAGTCTGGTGAGAGGGTGAGGTAAATTGAACTGCGAAGTCGCACTGCTTTGTGATACCTCAGATTTCTGTGGTGAAATCGAGAAGCTCTGAAGTTTGTGGATAAGAGACTGGACTTCAGGTGATTCAAGACTTAATTGTTCTGGAGTATGATGGGTTTGAGCAGTGGTAGTTGATTTCTATTCTTCTTGTTTGGGTACTGGAGAACCAGTATGCAAATAGGAATATCGAGGGGATTCGGAGGGAGGATTACTCTTAGAATGGCTTATAGGTTTTGGCTTATGTGCCATTCACAGTTGATGGCCCTCCTTCTAGCGCCAAAAATGTTGATGCCTCGAAAATCGCTGCAACAACATCGGGGATAACCACCCGGTCCGGACCTTAGTACAGCTCCTTTTCCGTTTGGAATAGTGGCTCCGACTGGGGATAATGGGACCAATTTTCCAAAAGTAGATAAACGGGATGAATGGATGATTTATAAAACTAAGCTAGCGATGGGCGAATAACTAAAACTATTGACAAGAATAAAAGAACTATGACCTATCCCGGGAATCTATTGAGCTTCAAAGTGCAGCGTTTGATGGTCTGTGTCTAAAGACAGGCATATAGATGACTCCATCGATCAGACATAGATATTAATTCATTTAAGATTATTGTGCCTAAATAGTTAAGCCCAGCGATTAATGCGATATTACCACACTCATCATTTATATTATCGACATATACATGATTAAAAGGAAAGCATATCATAAAACATCCAATAGTGGTATGAATATAGATCTGTTGTTACAGCACATGCATATAATCAACAATAGCAAGGATAATCAAATAACAATTCACATGACAGGAATGAATTCAGACATAGATAGAAATACCATATGAGCTGCTTTGACACTCCCGATATCAATCGCTACTTGTAATTCTTTCTTCAACGCAGAAACATTCACAACAACGACAATAGTGCACAATTGCATAAAAAGCCTCCTTGTTGAATTAAGAAAGACTGGTCCAGTTTCATAAAAGAATATTGACTGAAGCACAATAGTGCAAACTTCAGTCTTTAAGTCTGGTACCAAACTTTACGACCCTTTCCAAAACAATGAAAGGGTCTATAAATACTAAATTAATCTAAATATCTATTAAACTGAAATGCAACTAAATCGGTATCAATAAATTTTGATCCTATTTCCCTCAGCAATCTGGCAATCGGCGGCATGATTCATCAGGTAGGCTTCTTGCCTTTAAATCTAAGCTGACTTATCGCAAGCATTGGCTCTACTTCAGGAGGTTTGTTGAGGCGCGAACTGAGCTGGGCGTCATAGGTGGCATCCTGAATATTGGGAATTATATACCCGATCGCATCCGTTAGGCACTTAAGGGCGGCTCTCTGTGTGTGCGGCTTTACCAGGAAGAGCCAATATGCTTCCATAGTTAAACTATTAATCCCAGCGATTAATCTCCCATTTTCCTCTAAATCAGGATAGCATGATTGTTCCAATGTGTTTGTTGTTGTCATCTTTCCCGGTGTACATTCGGAAATCATATTTGCTAAGTAGAGAGTGTTGTTAACTAGATCAACTAGATTGCTGGAAGTTGATTTACATCTTGAAGCCGCCCTCTCCGCTTTCATCACCTGAGTGTGCCATTATGTGAAGAGTATATCTTTATGTGTTTCTAGGATCCTGGGCAAATTTGCTGCTTTCCCTTGATCAAAATCTTGCCAGTCAAGATATGCGGTTATGATCTCTTCGGCTTGGTCTAACTCATTCCTGGCTTTCTCTACCTGCTGATTTATGGATGTCGTCAGCTCACACAATGGCTCTGCTTGAGTGATTTGTTGACACAGGAGCCTAATTTGGGATATTAATGCAGTGTTTATTTGCACTTCTTCTGCTCTGAATTCACCCACTTGTTGAGCGCCCTTTATCTTTTCGAGCTGCGATGACAATTGAGCGATTTTCTCATCTTTTGTTTTCATCATTTGCTCGTTTGCTGCCCTCAATTGTGCCAATGCCTCCGATAATTCCTTCTGTTTCTGGATCGCGCTTTGGTCGACCCTTTGCTTTTCTGCCTGCAGTTGCTGAGTTAATTGACTGTTCACTTGTTGTTGTGTCGACAACTGCTGCTCTGCCTTCTGCTTTGATTCAGCCAAATCTGCTTGTAATGCGAAAATTTGTTGGTCCTTAGTCTTTAGTAGAAGACTTACCTTCGATGCTTTGTCGATTGTCGCTGCCGAATAGGCTCCCACATACTGTGACAGTTTTGTTAGGTCATCGGAGGGGTCGAATTCCTCCTTCCAAACCACGCTGCCCGTTACAGTTTGTTCTGGAAAAAGGGGAGGTTGATCAATCTTCCTCCTTTTCCTTTGTTTTTTTACCACTGCCTTATGCCTCGGGCTGTAGAAAACATCCAGGGGAGGAATATCTTCTACCTGGAGAATGATTTGGTCGGAGGGGTCTTTTGTTATTATCTCAACATCCTTGGAAATGGGTGGGCCGCTGGTTCCACTTAGAACCTGAGGTGAAGTGATGTCCTGTATATCGTTTGTCTTGGAAGTGTCTGTATCCTTGGAACATTCCAACCCACTGATGATAGAGTCAAATTGCTTCCATTCTTGAAGCAAATTAGGGTCAATAGTAGTATCTATATTGACATCAGTGGTGGTTTGTTTTTCCTTTTCAGCTTGGGACTCCTTCCGCACTTTTTCCTGCTCTCTTTTCTGCTGTTCCTCTTGTTCTTTCTTTTGCCTTTCCTCTTGCTCTTTCTTTTGTTGTTCCTCTTTCTCTTTCCTTTGTTTCTACTCGTGTGCTCTCTTCTGCCTTTCCTCCTTTTCTTTTCTCTGCCTTTCCTCCTGTTCCTTCTTATGATCCTTTGTTACAACCGAAGGTTCCTTTGACTGTTGCCGAACAGGCTCGCTTGATGATGTCGCCGGGGTTGTTGCTAGTAAATCTAGAGGCAGAGTTTGCAACCTCTGTTCTCTAAGCTTATTAAACTCAGTCAGCCCTTCATCATTATATTTCATTCGAGCGAGTTCTTTAGCCTGACCTATTGTTTCGACTGAAACGAATAGGTCGTCAAACATATCTTCTTTGTGCTCAAATTTTGTCAATTTGGCCTGTTCTAGTGCATTGTAGGCAACTTTCTTTGGATCGTATGGCCTATTTGGGATAGTCGCCAGAGTTAAGGATTGAATCTTTGTGGCTTCCTTTTCTGCATGTTTGAGATCATGCAGAGTATAGACACCACACCTCAAGGGAAAAGAGGGCCAGCCCCTCTTCTTTTCTTTCTTGAGAGTCTGTGTAACACTCTCAGCCGTAATCTGATAAGCGATTTCTCTTGCTAGCAGTTTATCTGGTATATACAAAGGGAGAACATGTGGGTTGGCTTAGCTGCCGAAAATTCTTATGTAGGTAAATCTTTCCTCCCCAAACCAACTCGCTACCGCTGTTATATCAAACGAAGCTTGATAGGAAATCTTGGGAATGGGTTTATCAAAAATAGAATAATGAATAGGCACCATAAAGCCATTGCAGATTTGGTACAGATGGTGCTTGTAAGAGGACTTCCATAATTTCTGATGGTATATGTGGATAGCCGTGGGATCTTGTGGCGTCCACCTCCAGCCGAGCACGGGAAATTCAGAATTGAAACATAGTGTATCTAAGATATATGCGCTGTAATAGAATGGGGGAATTTTCCTTTCAGAGACAACAGTCTGATTCCTAAAATCACGCACAGCTTGTGCTAATTTGTCAGAAAGGATGGTGGCCCAATCCATGATTATACTGTTTACTGCTGCCTCCATTAGAGGAACCATTTCTATGGTAAAATTAGCAGATTCATGCAATCCCCATAATCTACACATCATTATTCCCGCATAGCAATAAGGAGAAGCCAGAGAATCAACCGAGTACTTACCGGAAGATTCGTGTTTGTGTTTGGCTGGATTTTGTCTCCAATCCCGGATGGGTTCGGATTCAACTTCATTTTCGCTTGCAAACTTCTCCAGGAATGCTTTATTATATACCTTCTCCGGCTCGGGAAAATGATACATTTGCCTTAGATCATCCGCCCTGAACGATCCGAAGATTCTTCCATCTCTAGTGTTGAAAGTTCTATCCAAGATTGGGATTTCTTGAATCGCCCACCGCACTACGTCTGTGTATGGGAGAATTTTCTCCCTGGCCGCTATTCTGTGAAGGAAAGAGTCGGCTAAATCCTTGAGAGTACATTCAGACTTCCGAGTAGGATCCGCAATAGCTTCTGTTACTGTCTTTACTGGTTCTTCGGCTTCAATTAGGTTGTAAGTGCCTTGCCAAGTAACTCTGGTGAGACCCGTGCATGTAGTATCAGATATTAAGCCCTTCTTCTTGTCCACGAGAACTTGTCCTGGAGCTGGTGTAGTGGAAGCGCCTGCGGTCTTCTTAGATTTCTTCCCCATCTTGTTTGAGCTTCCTTCTATGGATGAATTCTGCACAGCGGTGAAAATAAACGTAACACAGAGATATGCTAATGAAAATCCAATACGGGAAAGATATATCAATCAAAGCGTGCTGAGAGATTAACTCTTAAAAATGGCTGCGGATCCAATCCATGGGAAGATCTTACAGATACATTAAATGGCCGTTTAAGGCCTGCCACCCCTTAAATGCTCATTACACCATTATTTGGCTGAATGACTCGCTTAAGCGTGCTATGGATATTTTGGCAGTTGAGTGCAGGTGAGGGATTATTTAAAAGATCAAACTTTAAATACGAATGGATCATAATATCCCTCCATTTAAAGACTTTTTCGAAATCCGCGCTATATCGCAATCGGGCATCGGGAACACTTTAAATCTTTATGTTGACAATTTTGAAACGCCGATCGCCGATAGTGATATCGCATCGCATCGGAATGAAGGGGCATGACAATGTGCATAGATAGTGTCTCGCCGATTGCTGATATCGCATCGCATCGGGGGTAGAATCTGGGCGCCTTATTATTATACATGGGATATTGCCGATTGCCGATTGCGAAATTGCATCGGACCGGGGTGAATGACTTAAGGTGCTTAGCTTGCATATATAAAGTATCGCCGATAGCTTATCGCCGATTGCACATTGCGTCGGGGCTAATGGCATGGGGTGCTTTATGATGTGCATGGAGTATTGCCAATAGCCGATAGCGATATCGCATCGGCGGGATCCCATATGTTACTTATTTGCATTTTCTATGTCATTGCGATATGCGATCGCTTTATCGCAATGATAAAAGATCATTATATTTGATTCAATATGGGTTTTTCAAAAGGTTTTATATAATGCCTTCATTTGGTTTGCGGACCTTTTACAAATAATGCAATATTGATACCAATTGACTTCTAAAGGGACCCATTTCATATAATAATTTTGTAAATAAAATGTTATGAAATGGGGGGTTGTTGTGGAGCACAACACACCGACAAAGTAATTTGACTTGGGTTGGAATTCTCTTGAACATATCTAAGACACGAAATGGTGACTTGGCAGAATTTGACTCAAAAATAAAACCCAAAGCAACTAAAGACTTTCAAAGAGGTATGGTAAACTGAGAAGCAAATGGATTTCCCAACCCGGACACAAAAGTGACAGGGTTTCATGTTCAAGAGTGACATACTGCCTTTTATAAAACTAAAACAAAGATTCTTTCTCACTTTTCCCCCACCATTACTGGTAAGTACCTCTTTATTTTTTACAAGCTCAAGGATGATAACATATGCTTTGCATGTAAGCTCATCCTTTGGCTGAGTCCTTCGAAGTATTTTTAATGAACCCTAGGAAGGAGTGGTTCAGTCTCGTCATGCTTAATGAGTCTTGTACTATTTATGTTTTATGAGTATAGTAAAGGGGTAACTCAATGTCATTTTCATGTTTAAAGAGTTTGAAAAGACAAAAAAATAAAACTTGTTTAGTTCTTTCAACACAAATTTTAACAAGCAAGGAGAAAGTAAAGCTCAATGTTTTTCAGTTTTAGGGAGTCAGGAGAAAAACATAAGTAAACTCCATAGTGTCCCTTTTCATAAGTTTAGTCCCTTAAGCCCGAAAAAATGGTAAAATAATGCAGGAGAGAAATCTATTGAACATGATTACTCAATGTATACCTTTTAGTTCGTAAAAGGGGTAAACTTATACTGAATAGATGGTTGTTCATTTACCTTTACGACTTCGAACAATCAAGTACTCAGTGCTATTTTCGTGTTTAAGGAGTTTGAAAAGGGCGTAAAGAGAACTCCATGGTTTCAATTTTTCATAAGTTTTAACGAATTCGAAAAAGTGATAAAAATATACTCAATACCAAAATGATTCGTTTTCCGTAAATGACTTGTGACCTACACACTTAAACTTGAAATAATTATCTCTCCTAAAAAATAAAGTGAAAAACATTATAATTTTTTTAAAGGTTAATAGGCAAAAAATAATATTTAAATAGGCCTATAAAACTTCTAAAAAACCCAAATACTAAAAAAGTTTTTACCATTTGTGTTTTTAACCTTTTGAGAGTGATAGAGGTCATTTTCACAGAAACTTCAGAGGCTGATTTTGAGCAAACCGTTGGTTGAAATCGCGAGTCATATTTTCCAATTAGATTATCTCTTCGAGATCTTTGTTTTCATGTCTTTTATTTAGCATTTCACCATAAATTTAGATTTTTTTGGGGAGGTTTTTTAAAATAAAATTCGCCGTCGATGTGCGCAGGTCACCCTTATCAAGCTTGCGCATATCAACTAATTTTTTAATGCTATGTGTGTGGTTTCTAAGGAGATAACCACGCATATGCACATTTTTTAGCACAATTGACTACGCAAAACACCAAGGGCACAAAAAATAAAATGGAAAACACCTAGATTTCTTGCCAATTTTTTCCATGATTACTTTTAATGATCTTTTATGCTTGTTTGCAAGGTTTTGAGTTGCAAATATGGAGTGGAGAGAACTTGAACATGAAGAGAAAGACATACCTTCTCTAAACCATCCAGCAACCATACAAGATTTGACAAATTGTGGCTTGTACAAGTTTTTCACCATTCTACGCATGAAGGCCCAATTAGACTTGCTAGAATGGATGTTGAGCAAGTGGATCATTCAAGAAGAATGTTTCATAGTCAAAGACCATAGACATTTCATTGGTGTTGATGACATTTACTTCTTGAGTGGACTTCCACGCAATGGGGTAGAAATCAATCTGTATGGGCATAAGTGAGGTGGCGAAACAAATTCCACCTATTTGCTACAACATTGTACTCGAGGGGTTGCTCTCAAAGATGGGAGAATCAACATCAAAACCATAGCACAAATTCCTTTGAAATCTATCAAGTTCAGTGTTGCACTATATGAAGGCTCAAATGCAAACCGTTGTAGAGTGTTTTCAACCAACTATATTCAAATGGATCGAGGTTGTAGTTGCCAATATGAAGCGGCAACTAACCAGGGTCAGAATATGAAAGCTCAAAAACTTTGGGTATGGTGCCTTTTCCATTTCATTTGCTCTAGAGTGGATTCCTCTTCTAGCTCCATAAGTAGCTATAGAGATAGGAGGACCTCCTGAGCCTCACATATTGAAATGGGTTACACCTATGGCACGCCATGGAGGTGGCGAAGGACAAACGATCAGATATACTCCTGACTTATTTGAGTGGCTAGAAAATCAAATCATCATGATTGAAGATTTTCCATACTCATGGATGGATTACATAGGTGATTCGAACATGCCACTACCACCTTGGATGCAATAAGGCAATATAGGTAAAACTTCACACTTGGTTTGATTTTTGAAATTTTTTATTTTCTGTCATTTTTTGGCATCCAAAACCAATTATTCGAAATGATCATGCAGATGTCACCCTAGTGAGATGAGATGGATTGCAGAAATATGATAGGCATGGTAAACAACGAGTAACTCACATAGTGTCAAACCCAGATGCGACAGAGACATTGACAGAGATAGAGCACAACCTTGAGAGGTTGACCTTGGATATCCTGGATGTCATGATAGATGACTTGCCTCAATGCTATCAGAGGCACACTGCAGGGGTTCCCAGACCTATTATTTGTTTGCTACGATGAGTAGCACATGCTATTATATGTTACCATGATCATCATCATGTGTAGTCACTAGTCTCAGGGCTAGATTTTTTTATTTTTGATGATGTATCATCATGTTCGGAAAATAAAGGTCGTGGGGCCTTATGTCTTTGAATGACAATTTTCTATAAAAACCACACTTTTTACAAACATTTATCTAATGAAATCTACTACTTCTATTTCTGTCTATCTTGTACAATATATGGATGAATATTGCATTAATTTCTTTACAAATGTTTTACGAATGCAAATTTAACACATAATTAGCCAATGCATCAGTTAATGTGTTTAAATTTCTCGTAATATGTTTATACTCAATATAATCAAATTCTCTTTCCAAGAGACGAACTTGCAAAAACATTCTTAACATGGAAGCACTTCTAACTGAATAAACACCATTCAAATGTAATACTATGTGTTTTGAATCTAACCTAGCAATAAATCGACAAATTCCAAATGAAATGGAATAAGATAATAGCTCAATCACTGCATTATGCTCTGCAATATTATTCATTGTTTGACAAGGGCATATCCCATGAATAGAAACTGACTCATCTGTGGGCGAATAAATGACCCAGACTACGGAAGATAAATTATAAGTACTACCACTAGCACCATCAACGAAGCCAATGCAAGCTTGAGGGAGAGTTGACATATGAAAATCATGTGTAACACAAGCGAAGCAGGAGAAGTAGCGGAAAATCATAAAAATATACTAAAATTGCCACACGTAAACTATAGAAAAAAAATATAGAAAATTTTCATTGAACAATCTAAGCACAATATCTCTTTAGGTAAAGCCATTTCTAAGCTTTCCAAAAGGAATTTTGTCATAATCAAGTATTTCATAGGCCCCTTTTTCTAGTGCAGATTTTACAACATAAGGGTCATGCCACATGGGCTCGAATTTACTAGCGCCTAAGTTATCATGCTCTTGATCATAGACCAAGACTAAATCACCCTCTACATATGAACGAGGTGTGACATTTTTATCATATTATTCTTTAACTTGTTTCTTTTGGGCCTCGCTAGCTAGTGTAGAATCATGGCGAGTCTCATTGAGATGTACTAAGTACAAGAAACATTCTTCTTCAACAAAAGTGGTCGGTAATAATTCAATTTCCATTTTCAAAGACGGTATCTCGGATTCAGTTGGTAGAATTTCTTCCATGCCATAAACAAGTTGGAAAGGAGTAAAAATAATCAAAGTTTTTGTTGTGGTATGATATGCCCACAATGATAGATAAATCATTAGATGCCAATATCATTTATGAGTGCCGATAATTTGTTTAATCATGGTGGTTAAGACCTTGTTAAAAAATTCTACTTGGCCATTTTCCTGTGTGTAATATGGAGTGGAATTTTCATGACGTAGGCCTAGCTTCGTGTTAAGATTAATCATCATAAAGTTTTGAAAATGGCTACCATGGTCCGTGACGATGGCTTGTGGAACTCTAAACCAAACAATCACATGATTGATCATGAACATGGATGTTGTTTCACCATCATCCTTATATGTAGGCATTGCCTCGACCCATTTCGTAAAATAATCTACCGCAAGGATAATGTACCCATGCCCCCCAGTCGAGTGAGGGTTACATGTAAGAAAATCAATGCCCCATTTATCGAAATGACCAATAGCAATGATTGGGTGAAGAGGAGTTGGGTGGGAACACATTTTTCAATCATAGATTTGACAATTCTGGCATTTTCAGACTGCAGTTATACAACCTTTGAACATAGAAGGCCAAAAATAATCTACGCGTAGGATATTTTCAGCAGTGGAAAAATCTAACATATGACCTTCACAAGATCTAAAATGGCAGTCATTTAATGCCTTTTCGGCTTCCTCATGAGTTAAACATTTTCTAAAGATGGAATTGACACCACGACGATATAGTATATCATCAACAATATTGTATTGTTGGGATTGATACCGGATACGATGATGATCGGTTCGACTCATTTCTAGCTTAAATATCTGGGTCTGAACATAAATGATGATATCTCCATACCGGGGATCTAAAGTAATAATCAAAAAGGGAGATTCGTCTGGAAGAGAATCCTCTACCACATTTTCTATCTCAGTATGGGGAAAGTCACATAATAATTCAAAAAATATTAAAGATTTCTTAGATTTGGATTTAATGAATTCCAAATCGAATTCCTATAGGATGACTATCCATTTGGAATACTTTCCCCCAACAAATGTCTGGTAAGAATATAAACCATGGTGTTGCAATTGGAAATCACAGTAGTTTTACGCAATAGAATGTAATGGCAAAAACGTTGGACAACTTGAACAATTGACAAGTCCACTTTCTCCACATATGCATATTTTACTTTAGTTTTGGTCAAATCTTGACTTAATTGATATATCACATGCTCTTTGTTTGATTCATCCTCCTAAACTAAAACCATGCCAATAGTGGCATCAGACGCAACTAAGTATAAAAATTAGTCTCGACAGTAATCGGGAGGATGCAACAACAATGTATGGGTCAACACATATTTAAGTGCATCAAAGACCTTTTGAGCCACTTCATCCTAGATAAATGAGATGCCCTTTTTCAAAAGTCAAGTAAAACCTTTAGTTAACTCCGCATAGTTCTGAATAAATCAACAGAGAAAGTTTTCCTTCCCTTGCAAAATTTGGATTTGGTAGAGATTAGAAGGAGGAGGCAAATTCAAAATAGCCTCAACCTTTAGCGGATCGACACGAATGCCTTCCTTTGAAACGACAGATCCTAGAAATCGACTAGATTGCACACAAAAAACACACTTATGTGGATTCAAGTGAATATTTTAATGATGGCATCTAATGAAGATTTCTCTCAAATGCATTGGATGGTCTTCCTGTCTCAGTGAATGATTTGGAAACTCACCTAGATAAGGTTGAACAATATGCTTGATATCATGAAAAACATAAGACATATCTTGTTGAAAAGTTGCACCGGAATTCTTCAAACCGAATGGGATTTTTCGATAGGAAAAAGTCCCCCCATCGGAAGATGAATGTGTTTTTGTGTTGATCAACTAGGAGTATGTTGATTTGGTTGTAGCCAAAAAATCCGTCGATAAATGAAAACATTTCATTTCCAACACATTCATCAATGATTTGATCGACATATGGAGTAGGAAAGTTGTCCTTCGAACAAGATTTATTGATATCCCTATGATTGACACATACTCTAGTGGTTCTTTATTTCTTGTTAACAAGTATAATATTGGACACCCAATCAGTTATGGGGACTGGGTAAATTAAACCTACTTTGAGCAGTTTCTCGACCTCAGCTTTAATCACAACATATTTTCATGGATGCATCGGACGTAATTGTTTTCTGATTAATTTGGCATCTGGGTAAGTCATGATATCATGCACAATAATGCTTGGGTTAATTCTTGGCTTTTCCTTAAAGGTATAGGCAAAAATGTCGCACAATTCTTGAACCGGGGCTTTATACATTTGAATCTCTTCAATTGAGCATGAAGCACCTACGTGAATATTTTCAATATTTCTTATTTTTGCTAAGATATCAATGGAAAATTTTCTAGATATATTACCCAAATTCATTTCAGATTCATCTTGAAGAACTGAAATGGGCCATTTCGAACTATATACAATCTCAGGCAAAAACATAGTTGAAAAATAATTCTCGATTTTATCAGGGTCAGATAGAAAAGATGAATGATGATATTAATTATTCCATGGAATTTCATCTGAGGTCATGACCTCCATAATACCTTCATCAGTTGGAAACATATAGTAGAAAGGATCAGGAAGTAAAACTGGTTCTAACCCAGATAAAGGAGAATAATCATCATTGGTCGTATCCACTCGATCAATTTTAGAAGATGATGGGTTGGAAAAGGATTGAACTACCTAATAAGCCAATTTAAACGAGCTCAAAGGAATCTCATTGCCATATGAGGCCAATTTAGACTCTAAAGGCACTATCTAGGGATTAGAGGATTCCATAATGCTTGATGTGATCATGTTAACCTAGGTAAAATTAGAAGAAAAATTAGGTGGAGGGAGTGCAAAGGTTTACATCAGTGATGAGACTTTGAGAAAACCAACACCAACATCCTCATAAAGAGTATTTGTTTTACCAATAAATGGTATACTACTTGTAAAGTTAGGGTCTGAAGTGTGGTAAGCAACTGGTCTACCTTGAAAATCTTCCCTTTGTGAGGAAATTGTATCATTTGAAAAAGTGATGAGACCACTGATGACATAGCATAGGTCCAACTTTGACCAAGGAAAAGGATGTAATCAAGATGAGCATCAAAAAATTCAACTTCGATTGCAACCATTTTACCATATAGGTCTATGGGTAGATTGTTTAGGATTCCATAAGGATGAAAACCTCTTCCATTGAAGGCTTTCAGAGTGGTAGGTGACTGATTGATGGTTGAATATCCTAAATATATCCAACAATAAATCGACATAATACATGTAGAATCTCCTTTGTCAAAAACTGTGCGAAGCACTCGTCTAATTTTAACAAAAACTGGAATATAGAATGCCAGTTGATGAGGGAGTCTCGGGATATGACTCTCAAGATCAAAGATAATTAGATTAGAATCTTACACATCAATAGCTCCTATGGATGACAATAAAATATTTCGTTGTGTCGGGCATGTTTGCAACACTTCCAGAGCTGACATTATGGAGGGAGACATAGCCAAGTCTTCAGCAATGTTGTAATTTTGTGCAGCTCTAGCATGTGGGTTGAAAGATGATTTCTGAAGCACGACTTTGGGAAGTGGTTGTATCATCATGTAAAGATTTGGTTTCTCGATCTGTAATGGTTCAAAAGGAGGAGGAGGAATTGAACCAAAAATTTGACCAAACGAGCTAGCCTCGTTTCCATTGTTAATAGGACCTTTAGATCTGTAATCTTTTGATCTCATAGCTACCATAACTTGCTGTGAAGACATCATCATGAAATCTTGTGATGTGGAAGAGGAAGATGTTTTATGAGAAACCATTTTTTATCTTGAGAAGAAAATCGATCCTTCAAAATAGTGGGAGTTGGAGAACCTTTAATGAATTTGGAAACATTTACCCGATGTGGGCATTCCTTCGTATAATGATCCTCATTGAAAATAAGGCAAGGATAGAGAGGTTTTCATTTTTCGTCGACAGATTCAGTTTTAGCAGGTTTATCTTTCAAAGAAGAATTTTGTTTCAATTTACATTTCTGCTTAATTTTACCTCCATTTGATTTGGTCTTGTCAGTAGATGATTCTACGACATTAATTTCAGAAATAGCTTTCAGAGAAAGGCTTTCCAACAGTGAATCTTGTATGGCCAAAGTCTGAGTAATTTTAGAATTTTTATTTTTCCCCTTGGACTATTGGCTAACAAAACCTATTATACAATCAACGACATTAGATCCTGAAGGAGAAATAACTATTGGATCACTTGTAGGGAGCGGTAAATTTAGGATTTTCTCGTACAAGGTGCTAGATTTGGTGCAGAACGTCTAAATACTGGGCACGAGAAATTACCTACTCTTCTATGATGACACCTCTTTTAAGAGCATCCTCGGTAATAATAGGAAGAAGTGACTTCGTAAACCATTCAACTAAAATCTAATTTGGAATAAAAACTTTGACTAACTGACGTTTATGTCTCCATTCATGGATATGATCGGAAATGTGAGGCAATTTTGATTTTTTTAAGGAATTTAATAGTTTGGTACTAGTATCATAATGAATAGATAATTGAAAGTGGGTTAAAAACTTTGTTTCCAGGGATTTAAAGTTATGGAAATGGGTGTGAGGTAGCTCAATGTACCATTTGGCTGCTGAACCGGTTAAAGTTCATTGGAAAAGGTGAAGATGAATAGAATCGTCAATTAAAGAATTCGATGCACACCAAATATGATATGTCATCACATGATTGGATGGTTCTTCTCCCGATTTTCCTTCAAATTTGGGTATGTCACTCGGTAACTTGGTAGGAATTGTCATCCAATAAGGATAATAATAAATAGGATCATCATTAACTGAGATAAATCAAGTAAATCTAAGGTTGCAATAAACAATAACTTCTGGTTAGGGTCTTACATTAAATTTTGATAACCTTCCGAGTTAATACTAACCCCTAGAGGAGGATACCCAAGATATCCTGGAATAGCCAGTGTATTTGGAATTGAATTCCACCAGGGTAACTATGGTGTACCATATCAGGTTGAGGTTGAACTGGGACTTGGTAAGTATGAGCGGGGTACTGTTAACTCTAGAAAGGTTGAGCTTGATCGATTTGGCCTAAGTAATATTTCCCTTGTACATGTTGAGCTTGCAAAGGTTGACCTTGAACAAATTTACTTTGAACATGCTAACTTTGAATAAATTGACTTGTAAAGGTGGGTTTTAGAAAGTTTTACCTTGGAAGGTGGACTTTGAAAAACTTTTCCTTGAAAAGGTGGAACCTAATAAGCTTGACCTTGAAAAGGTGGGCTTTGCAAAGCTTGACCTAGAAAAGGTGTTTTAATCATTCCTATAGTAGGTTGCCCGATAGGAATCTGTGGTATAGACTAGACCGTAGGGCCGGTTTGATAAGCAGAAACCTAAGGGATTGCCTAAGTAGTCTGGGGAATAGATATTTGAGGGGTAACTGGAATGGTCATTTGTGATACTCTTGGGATAGGTGTTTGAGGGGAACTTGGAACTGACTGTGAAACAGGTGTTTGGGGTGCACTCTGAACAGGTAGTTGAACAATTGTTTGAGGAATAGGTTAATCCAATAGGTTGCACAGGTTGATAAAGTGGAACTTGTTGAGAAACTGGATCAAACTGTTCAGTAAAAGAAGGATTCCAAATAGTGTTCATCCCAGGGTAAGGAGTACCAAGAAAAGGTTGAGTTATGACAGGTTGCTCTAGACTAGGTTGAGGTATCTAACCATAATTTTGGTAAAAGGTTGACCCTCAACCATAGGATAAGATCCTGCAATAGGTTGTCCTCCAAGTGGAGGATAAGGTGGTTTCCCCCTAGGCGGGTAATAAACACCAGTTGGGATTACTTGAGGGTTAATATAGTTACCAAAGACCATATGATTTGGTTGGTCCGATGTCGTAGGTGCTTCAGGCATGGAAGTCATGCTCTAAAAAATAGATTTAATAAACTAGATGACCAAGTAGAAGGTTGAGGAGAAGAAGCAGCTCCTGACAAAGTCCCATTAAGTGACTGGTATCTAGGAGGAACTGATGGACCATCATATAATAGTGATTCCACGGAGCTAGTAAACATAGATGAATCAATAGGTTGGCTCCCAATAGGAATTTATGACATAGTTATTTCTGGCGTATAAAAAGGAATGCATAATAGTGATAAATTATGACCTAAAAATGCCAAAGTGGTAGAATACCAAGGGTTAGGTCAGAAAGGAGAGAAAGAAATTGTTGGGTAAAAATATTCACTACTGATAAATGGAGAATGAGGTGTTTATGCATCTTCGTTTCCAGTAATATATTCAATGATAATTAACTTATGAGGTAATTCAATTTTAATTATTAGCTTCCTTCGAGGTGAAGGTGGCTTAAGAGTAGGGGCTAAAGAAGCCGAAGGTGATTTAGGTTGAGAAACTTCAGACTCAGGCTGTTCTATTTCTTCTTCGGTTATTTCAGTGTCTGAACCAGTATCAGATTCAGGTTGAACTACTTTGTTAATCTCTGGTCCAGAGAACTAAACTCGACTCTACTTCTTTCGTTGGATTCACTTCGGTTTCTACTGTCTCAGATTGTATAACTATCAATGTTTCATGTTCTTCTGAGGCTTTAGATCATGTTGACTTTGACCTTTTAGTTTTTATATTTTCCAATTGACTAGGTGTGTATTTAGGGAGTTTACCTTGCATTATACGTGACTGCCTTGGTGATTCATCCAGGATTAAAATTTATCACAAAATCAAATAATATTCACAATCCAATGCTAAGGTCTCTAAGAAGTAAAAACAAAATATTAACACATGCTAAAAATCTAAGGATTCAAACCATGCAAACAAACTTTTCATGACAAACTCACTAGTTGGTGATGAAATCAAATGTCACAAAGATCAAAGTGAAAAGTGGCTATAGATAGAGTGGGTGGAACCATTTATGCTGACAACTTGCTTAATGTACACGATTTGGTGCAAGTAAACTTCATTTATGCCATCTCTAATGAATATACCCTCCAAAAATTTCCAAGTGAGTCTAGCCAATGTTTATTCCAGGTACAGCAAACACTTCTCCTTCGTTGTCACCTCGCGTAAAATCCCTAATAATATGGTCACTAAGGTTACCACGTAAAACAATTCAACTTAGGGGGACAGTCGCAAATCGGATGTGCATGCAAAGGAAGAGTAACAAAGCTCAATAAAGTCCCTCAACATGGTTAAACCAAGGTTTACTTCCAAGTGACTCCCAAGTTCCTTTTGGCATCATTTTTAGTACATGTAAATCGCTCTACCATAGCCAATGAAGTGGGGTAGATCACTTCATGAGGTTTGATATGATCTCGTGCTTGAGTCCTTTGTAAGGGGAGCTTCCCAGAGAAAAATTGTAGTAAATGGATTTTCCTCCCTATCACAATATTCTATTGTTTGTTTGCATCTTTGGAAATTTTACTCACTACTCTATTCCAAATCCCTACAACTTGATCTATTGTAGGTGGAAAAGAGCCCTAAGAATAGAAAAATTATAGGTTGATTTTAAGAGTTGTTATTTACTCAGAGGTAATGGATGTGAAACTGATGAAATTATGACTTGACACAAATCCTAATGCAGTTGAAAATAAAAATGAAATCTTTTCATTTCAATGAAAATCTATCTGAAGTAAGGAGAGAGTATTTCACATTTTCAACTAAAATATAAACAAAAACTCTAAATCCCACTATATTGCTTTTCCTAAAATGCAATTATCCAATTTCGAATTACCCAAATATTGAAAATAACTTCAAATTTTCACTTTTCCCAATAACACAAAAGATCAACAAATTTCTCTTTTCATACAATCACTCAGAAATTTGGAAAATGCAGCAAGAAACCAATAATCATTGAAAATGAATTTTCCCTAATCGAATGTTATGAATTCACTTGCAGTAAAAAGTACAATTCATGAACACTTCAACAATAGAAAGAAAAAATAATTTTCATTTTCAAACAAGAATAAGAAGCATTTTTCACAAACAATACCTAATCTTGTAAATCATTGATTTTGAAACTCAAAACAAAGTTTCGTAAAAGAGCAAACTGGACTCAAAACCTGATCTAATCGAAAGAATAAAGATATACAATCAACATAACAGGATCAACATATCTCTCTTTTGATAGATTGGCCATTCATCAAATGAGAATTTAACCTAATTTGCAAAAACAATACAACCACAATAAAATCTCATCATAACACTCAACCATACTGACAAACACTCAGAGGAGGTTCAGGCAAGTGTAAATTAATAGGAAAAACCAAAATTTTGAATTTAAAGAGGATACAAATAATATTTTCAAAATTTTCAGGTATGTGCACAGGTCTTGGATCAAACCAATGCAAATATGTTGTGTTGTTGAAAGGGAAATGTCCAAAAGTGCGCACTGTGCCTAAATCCTAAATGTGTATAGCGGGGAAATTTAGAAAAAATAAAAGAACAAGTCAAATCCAACCCAAAATCCAAATTTTTAAGATTTCCAGAAACTCAAGGAAGGCTTGTACAGAAGGTTGAAAAGGTCAAACAAGGAAAACTAATGGAGAGTGAGACGATTCCCCAGGGGAGTCACCAATTTTTTTTATGTGGATTTATCCCTCTTGCAAACAAGGTAGATCTCCCTAGACTTCAAAGAAACCTAGTAATAAAAAAACATGAACTATGAAAGGGGCCTCTTACCGATTAAACAAAATGATTAATGAAGTCCGATTCAAAGCTTCTGACCATTCACTCCTTGATGCTTTAGATATCCTCTCATCGCTCCCCACATATTCTCCATAATGTCTTGAAAGAGATATACATAGACATACACAAACACGAGCACAAAGCATCCAATTTATAAAAAAATAGATAAATGGACTAATTAACCAATTATATATCATAACTGATCAATATGCAATAACAATCTATGTAGGTGATCAAGGAATTCTACAAATTAGATAAACAAAGATGTAATTGAGAAAAAACAATTGCCTTTATATTAATAAAAAGGAGAAAAGCATTACAACCTTGTAGCCTTGATGTTTCAAATCCCTTCCACAATCTCCAACCCTCTCCTTGAATGAATAACTCCAACCTATTCCAATAGCATAAGCCTACTTCCTATAGTCCTCCCCCACTCCTCAGACTTGTATTAGATTTATAGGCCAAGAATGTGAAGTTTTGGATCCATTCTCCAAGGGATGAGATCCACAAATAGTGGGATAGGGGTTCCATAAAGGAAGGGGAGTTTCTCCATGATGGGAGGGATTTGAGCTGAATAGGCACCCATTCGAAGCTTGTTGGTTGGGATAGATGCTACCAATAATGCTTCTAGACTTTACTTTTTATTTTTACATTCGTTAAGTCATGTTTACAGGTCATAGTGTAAGACAATGTGTACTTATGCACAAATTCTAATGGTCTTTTCTGCGTATGCACAGAAATTGACTAGGGAACTGCGCAGGCAACTAAAAACAAGGTTTTATACCATGGAATCCAAGAATTCCACTTTCTTTGGGATGATTTAGATCTTAACTTTGCAGGAGAATAGATTGAGACACATTTGTAGATAGCAAAAGATCCAAACTGATGGTCATTTTCCTAATGCGACAAAATGACGTGTAACAATGGGATCATATTGTCTCGAATATCCGTGGGAAAGAGATTTCGTTCGCAATGTGGAAAGCACTAACATAATTGTTTGATAATAGTAGTGACCACAGGAAGTTGGCACTCAAGGACAAGCTTCAAAGTATCAAGATGCAGAAGAATGACACAATTCCACAGTATCTGAGAAACTTTACATAGTGTCAAGATGAACTTGGCGAGGTCGATGTTAATGTCCCTAAAGAAGACTTGGTAGTTCAAGCCCTTCTGGGCCTTCCCAAGAGTTGGAATAGCTATCAATATTTGATAAATGGTAGGGATAAATAAACAAGTTGGGAGCACTTATGGTCCAACTGGTATAGAAGGAAATAAGGTAGAATACCAGAGATGAGACTTCATCCAAGGGAGACAATGAGGATAATTTTGCCTTGGCTGGAAAGGAAAATAATGGGAAAGGGAAGAAATCCCAATCCAAAGTAGAATCTAGTTAAGGGAGAAAGAAGAAATACTTGTCCAGAATCAAGTGCTTTTAGTGTCATGAATTTGGGCACTATGCCACAAAGTGTCCACACAAGAAGATAAGCAAGAATACCTCAGGAGGAGCAGCAAGTGAATCTTTGGCTTCATAGTTCAAGCTTGATTTTACTCTCATTGCATGCATGTCCAACACATTGCTGGGAAGCGTGTGATACATGGACAACAGTGCCTCGTTCCATATGACGGGGAATAGAGATTTTTTCAATAATTTGGAGGAGAAATATATCCAAATTCACATCGAGATGGGAGATGATGGAAGGTATAGCGCGACTAAGATTGCTACAGTCACCTTTTAGATGGAGTCGGGATCCCGTCTCAAACTTAAGGATGCGATATTTGTTCCAGGTCTAGAGAAGAATCGTGTCTCCATTGTATTTTTGGAAGACTATGGTTATGATGTGATCTTTAGAAAAGGAAAGGCATTCCTAAGACACATAGCCACAGGATAGGTGAAGAAGATTAGGGTTCATGTGTAGAACCTTTGCAAGCTATATGTGGAGGATTATGTTGCATTGAGCACAAAGGCGAAGAAGGTGTAGAGCCACGATGTCAGTGAACTTTGGCATAGAAGACTTTGCCATTTTCATCATGGCACTTTGAATATCATGCAACAGATTACCACAGGCCTCCCCAAAGGAGGACTAGAGAAGCAAGATGCATGTAAAGGGTGTACCTTGGGGAAGTACACAAAAGCCACTTTCCATGATCGGGACAGTAGAGCACATGCAATCCTTGAAAGGATCCACTCTGATGTTTGTGGACCTTTCTCAATAGCCTCCACTTCCAAGCACAAGTATTTTGTCATCTTTATTGATGACTTCTCACGGAAGTGTTGGATATTCTTCATGTAGAAGAAGGATGAGACTTTCTCCAAGTTCCTAGAGTTTAAGGCACTCGTGGAGAAAAAAATGGGCAAGAAGGTGAAGGCTCTCATGAGCGATAATGGAGGTGAGTACGTGTCAAATGAGTTTAATTTTTTTTGTGCAAATGAAGGCATTCAACGAGAGTTGACAGCACCCCACAACCCACAACAAAATGGGGTGGTTGAGAGGAAGAACTATAGCATTTTGGGAGCATCATGGGCGATGTTGCATGACTAAAGCCTACCTCTACACTTGTGGGCTGAAGCATGCAATCCAATGGTCTATTTGTAGAACAAGACTCCTCATCAAATTCTTGGCATGATCACACCAGAGGAGGCTTTCTTGGGATGGAAGTTGGATGTGTCGCACTTCAAGATTTTTGGAGCATATATTTACTACCATGTCTCCAAAGAATCAAGAAAGAAGCTAGAGCCGATAGCAGAGTTGGGGGTACTTGTGGGTTACACATAAACTCCCCACAAATACCATGTGTACTTTCCATCCCTCAGAATGGCAATTGTGCGAGGGGATGTAAAATTTGATGAAGGAAAAGCCATGCAGTACTCTCTTTAGAGAGAGCTTCAGATCCCACCAGAGCAGGAGATTTTGGCTCCAAAGGAGGAGCCTCAGGATGTTTTGGAGTAGCCAAAAGTTGAGGATCAGAGAGTGGATATGACCACTCAAGAAGAACCAGCCAAAGAAGTTAGGAAAAGGACTAGATACGCTGAGATATTTGTGCAGGATGTGAGGGAGAATGTGGCTACTCCTTCAAATTAGTGCAGGAAGAGAAGGTCACTAGATCGATACACTGGCTACATGGCTCTAATCAATGAGCTAGTAGATATTGAGCCATCCTCTTTCCAGGAAGCAGTAGAGAAACCAATATGGGTTGATGCAATGGTGGATGAGTATGAATCCATTTTAAAGAACAATGTTTGGGAAGTGGTCCCAAGACCAACAGATAAATTATTTGTGGGTTCAAGATGGATCTTCAAGGTGAAGCAGGTAGCAAACGGAAGCATAGAAAAATACAAGTCCATATTTGTAGCCAAGGGGTACTCTCAGGTTGAGGGGATTGACTATGAGGAGACATTTTCTCATGTAGCAAGGTAATCATCCATTAGATTGATCCTTGCTATGGCTGCACAGATGGGTTGGAAGATCCACCATATGGATGTGAAAACAACATTCTCAATGGAGTTATTGAGTAGGAGGTGTATATCAAGTAATGAGAAGGCTTCAATACTTTTGATCAAGAGTCTCATGTGTGCAGACTCAAGCAAGCATTGTATGGTCTTAAGAAATCACCTCGTGCTTCGTACACCGGGGTCAATAGTTCTCTCACTAGTTTGGGCTTCACCAAAAGTGAAGCGGATGCAAACCTCTATCATATTTGCATAGAAGGTAAATTGTTGATTATTTTTTATATGTTGATGACTTGATTTTGACTGGTGGTGAGCTGTTGGTCAGATCTTGCAAGGAGGAACTTGCAGGAGAGTTTTAGATGAAGGAAATGGGTCTCATGCACTACTTCCTCAGATTGGAAGTATGGAAAGGTGACGGGGAATTATTTGTCTCTCAGGGAAAGTATGCCAACAAGATACTTCATAGGTTCTACATGGACAGGTGCAAACCCATGAAGACTCCTCTAGTGACCAACTGGAGGAAAGAGGATGCCACTTCAGGTGAGGAAGTCGATATGACTATTTACAGGAAACTGGTGGATTCACTCATGTATCTTGTGAACACATGACTAGATATGTGCTTTGCAGTCGACCAAATGAGCCAAGCTATGGTTAGGTTAACTAAATTTTTTTGGAGGGAAGATAATCATGTCCTATGGTACCTCAGAGGCACCACCCAGTTTAGAATTTGGTACAAACGGACATAGGGAGTGAATCTATGTGGCTTCACCTATGCAGATTGGACAGGGAATCCATCAGACCAGAAGAGTACATCAGGTGGAATTTTTAGTGTTGGGTCTACAACGGTTTCTTGGTATAGCAAGAAGAAAACATATGTGGCACTCATATCGGCAGAAGCAGAATACATGGTTGCAAGTCAAGCTGCATGTGAGGCAATCTGGATGACAAAGATACTTGTTGGCTTATTTTGTCAGATGATGGATCCAACTGTGATTTACTGTGATAATCATAGTTGCATCAAACTCTCTAAAAATAATTTTTTTCACGATAGATCCAAGTGTATTGATATATGGTATCACCATCTATGGGTTTGTGTGCACAGGCGTATTATGTTGGTGCATTACATTTCGATAGAGGAACAATATGATGATATTTTGACAAATTCCTTTTTAAGAGGGAAGTTTGATTTCCACAAGTGCATGATAGGGGTGGTTGATAATCCCTTTCTTGTTGAGAGGGAGCGTTGAAAATGCAGCAAGAAAATCTCAGTTTGACATTGCCTTGGTTAAACTAGAGAAAAATTGAACTTCTATTTCAACATAATATTGGAGGTCTTTAACTGAGGAGACATGGCACTTGTCACTCAGCTAACTCAATTAATTCAATTTGAGGATGTTTGAGTTCAGTTAAGTATGTTTGATCGCTAATTTGTAGCAATCTATTTTAGTTAATTTGAGTTATTGTTAGTAAAACTAGTTCTAATTGTCAAAAGAACTAGTGGAGGTCAAGTTGTGGAAGTGGAATTTCAACCACACTCAGTGATCAACCAATTAATTGATCAATCAGCCCAAAATAATTTTTCATGTAGAGAATTCGAGTTACCCAGTTGAGATGGATATTCCAAGGCAGTGTACTATCATTTGTAGCATATTACAGTGTGTACAAGTGGTGCATGAAGTCAAAGGAATGACCTAAGGAATTGTGCAATTCAATAGTGGTAAATTCCTAAATAATAGGGGCCAATTTCCCAGAAGAACAACACAAGGAAATAGAAGCTTGGAGGGATTGAAATTGGCTAAGTGTTGACCAGAGTCAGCCAGTCAGGAAGAGGGATAGACTATACACTTGCAAGGTGTGCTCAAGCTTGAGAAAGCATATGTATTTCATCTTTATTATCTTACTAATGCAATATAGATAGTAAGAGGTTTTGAGCAGTTGATTTCCCCTAGAAAATATTTGTGCATATGTGATGTTTCCTTTTGCATGTATATTATTTGTGTTCTATATGGTGAATTAACTTCTGCAGATCAATAGAGTAGCTTCAAGTCTTGTGATTTTGTAAATTTCATGAGCAGATTTGAATCTACACATTAATTTATACAAAATTAATAAATTATATATAACTTATTAACAATCTATTCATTAAAAATCAATTGGATTTATCAATGTGGTTGGGAGGAATGATTAGGATCCTCCCCACCCAGGTTCAATTTCGACGGGAGTTTTGATGTATGGCTTTGATCTTTGTCATTGAAAATGATATAATGAGCTTTAATGTGATGGCTTCGATCCTTGTTGTTGAAAATTAACTTACAAAAAGAAATTTAAATTCAATGAAAAAAATAAATAACATTTTCTCAAAATCACTCAAGATATACAAAATTAAAAACAATTAAATTTAAGCATGTATATCAACTCATAATATATTAATATCTATACATTTTTTCATCGAATAATTTAAAAAAAAATGTTTTTCATTTTTATGTGTTTATGTGTTTTAGTTTGAATAATTTCTCTATCATTTTTTTATCTTTAAAGAAATATGTTATCTTTAAAGCAATTCGATGATGTAAATCTCCACTCTAACATCATGGTTATAAATTAGGAATTTTTAACATCGATTTTGAGCATGGTTCATTAGGTGAGTTGATGATCTGAATTTATGTAGGAACAAAATTAAATATAGATATAAACATAAAAACAAAGCTATAGCGAAAACAAAACTAGAATTCATTCATAAAATGTACTGAAAATTGTTACATGCAGAATGGAAATAAACTAATTCGAGCGATGGTAGCTTATCTCTAAGAAGAAATGTGATGGTTACATACCTTCTGAACTATGTTACAATGAGGCTTGGAGGCCCTTTTATTATTAATAAACAACGGGAAACCATAAACATCCAAAAACCTAACCCTAGGAGATGAAGCGCCAAAAGTTAATGGAACTCGTTGGGGATAGTTGGAATGTCAACTTCCTAGGGACGTACCTTTGGCATACAATATCCGTTTGACTATCATAATACTTCATTTCAAACATCTCCAAGAAGAAACCGAAAAAACAATGAGTGAATTTGTCTTGCACCTTTTTGGTCTCTTTGTTTTCCCAAAAAAATGCATTTTAGGTCCTCAAAACAACTCTAGAAGTTTAGGACCCGAAAACTGTCAAAAATAGTAAGTTGTGCTAAAATTAAGGAAACTAAAAGAAACAACAGTGGGGGTCCAAGTGGAATAGGTGGGTGGACACCGATATCCACCTAGATCAGTCCTCCCCCCTTAGAAAGCAATGGTCTCCATTCCATTGAGTGCCTCCATGAGATGGGGAAACTTCTATTGAACTTGGCCCCTAGTGAGCCACTTGCATTAGTGCGGGAGTTAGCTAGCTTTGACAACCCGATACAGTTGGATATTCTATTGGCAAGTGGTATTGGTCTATGTATCTATAATCTGATTAGTTGTGGCTTGTTATATGCAGTCTGGGTTGAGCTTTATTGGTGTTGGTTATTCTACAATGCTTGATGTGTCCAACAATGGTGGAAAGTATGGCTGAAGGTGATCCACATTGAACACTTGGTGCAAGCCAATGAATGGGGGAATGTTGAGCTCGAAATCTTTGCCACCCACAACTTGGTTGATGGTGTAATGCCTATATCGGAGTGGTTATATCTTTTCATGGGCTTCAAAAAGGCGTTCTTTTTGCAAATTCAACCAAACTTTGTCGCCTGCCTGAAACGTATGTGACACTTGATGTTGACTATGTTGCTACTTGTACTTGGCATTGGAATTCTCCAAGTTGTCGTGAACCTACTAGTGGATGTGTTGGATGCGTTGAATAAATGTGGTTGCTTTATCAACCTTAGACCATACATGTGAGGGTTCTATTGGAACTTGGTGATAGCCAAACTTCAAATCGATCTTGTTGAAATAATTGGTCCCTTTGAACTAGTACAGAAGATCATCAATCTGTGGGATTGGATACTTGTTCTTGACATTGATTTTGTTTAGTGCACGATAACCAATGGAGAGCCTCCAGGTTCCATCCTTCTTATGTAAAAGTACAATCGGACTCCCACAAGATGAGGAACTTGATCGGATGTGCCCTTTTTGTAGCAATTCCTGGATCTGCAACTTTATCTCTTCATTTTCTAGAACGGAGTGATGGCATATCATCCAATTAGATATCGGTGCTTTGGGAGTCAGATCGACTGAATGCTTAACCTAACAGTGCAAGGGTACCCCTGTGAGTAAGGAGAATATGTCCTTGTATTCTTGCAACACCTTATCACTTGCTTCTGTTGCGTGGAGGAACCCTTCCTGGGGGCCATGGATGTGGCCACGATCTTCCCCTTATTTTGAGAGTGAATCATAAAGAAAACAAATTTCCTGGTCTGGCTGATTATCTTACTGCATTGCTCAGTAGAGATCAAAGAGATGGCGGTAGGCAGGGCTACCTCTGGTACCTATATAACTTATTTCCCAAAGTAATAATAACAGTGTGTGGCCTAGACTCACACACAACATGACACTTCCACAAGTATGGCTGGCATAATAATACCTTACAAACTTCAAGAGGATCAACATCACACAATACCTCATCCATGAAGGGTTTAATGTTGTAGGGAAGGCGACATTGTTGGCTGGCGCGAAGATTTTGTCCTTGGTGGATCCACTTGATGGTGTATGGTTGCAGTTGTGGTGTGGTCGCAAAGCCCAACTACTTAACAACTTCTACTGAGGTGAGGTTGTTTTGGCTCCTGTTGTTGACAATGAACTGTAATTGTGACCCCTTCAACCACATTGTGAGTGGAAGAGACACTCCCCTTCCTCTGGGTCTTCGGGCTCAATCTTTTGGACCTTGGTGGTGGCAATAGTGGCACTGGGATTTGCATCAATAATCTACTTCCATTTTTCATTCACCTTGTTGGGATTTAAATCAGAGTCGGAACATGCATCTGACTCCAAATCCTTCAGCTCAGCCACTAGTGATTTCTTGGCTTGACACTCACTTTTGTTGTTAGTGGGGCTCTTATGGAACTCACACTACTTCCCTATGTCCTTCTTTGTCTTTGTGGTGTTGTTATTTTCTTACGGCTTCAATGGGTTGTCTTGGGTCACCCTACCTTGGATTTGTCCTTTTTTCTGCAATTTGGGGGCGCCTTTTCCTTGCTTTAGATTTGTAGATCTAAAGTATCACTTCTTCTGTTTAAATTTCTACTTGATCTTCATAGAGTATCGGTAAGTGATGGCAAGCGAGGAGATGTTAAGTAACTCCATCTCATCTTGGATGTATCTATGTAGATAGTCATGGTACTTGAGTACCAAATGCCACACAGAATCCTTGATACCCAACTTCGTGCGAAGGGTATGAAAATTATTTGTGAACACTGGCATGTCTTGGTCCCTTCCGTGCTGCAGTGTGGTCCATTTTATGCACTTATTTTCATAGCTCCTGACAGAGTAATATTGTTCCTTGATAATATCTCAAGAATAATTCCAAGTGGGTGTGGCTGAAAATAGTGAGGGTTCCCTCTCATCCATTTCTCATAGTATATTTCCCACCAATCCTTGATGTAGGGTTTGGCTTTGAGGAGCACAAAAGTATTATTTTCCCTATCATAAAAGTCATGAACTGAAAAATATCCTTCTAGTGGGTTTAATCATTTATCTGTGGCATATACATCTTTTTCACCTTCAAATATAGGCATTCCAAAGTTAACTTGTACCTTGAAGGGGGAGGCACCTTCGAAGTGACTGTTGGATGAAGATGCATCTCCTGTTGGCATCTGCCGAAGGATCTGAGCAAATTTTTCCATCATCTCGTTCCTTTGTCGCTCGAGGGCTTCTTTGATCAATATCTTGATAGGATCTCCTACTCCCTTATCTTTCTTTTTTCCCCCATGGGCACTCGTCGGTGTCAACAAGGATGGTCTTACAAGGGTTCAACCAATTCATGTCCCAATTCCTTATACCCCGACCTTGTTTGGGACATGCACAAAAAAATAGAGAAAGAGCAGATCACTCTGATACCACTAATCCAGATTTATGCAGGAACAAAAGGAAATATAGATATAAACAGAAACACATAGATACAATCAAAACATAACATTAATTTATTCATAACAAAGTACTTAAAATTGTTACATGCAAAATGGAAATAAACTACTTTGAGCGATGGTAGCTTATCTCTGAGAAGAGATGTGGTGGCTACATGCCTTTTGAATTATCTTACAATAAGTTTCAGAGGCCTTTTTATCATTAAGAAATAATGGAAAACCCTAAAAATCCAAAAACCTATCCCTAGGAGATGAAGCGCCAAAAGCTTGTGGGCCTCGTTGGGGTTAGTTGGAACATCAACTTCTCAGGGTTGTAATTTTGACATACAATCTCCATTTGACTATCATAATACCTTGTTTTGAATATCTCCAAGAGGAGGTTGAAAAAAGAGGACGGAATTAGTATTACACTATTTTGTTCTCTCCATTTCCCAAAAAGAAAAATCTTTTAGGGCCTCAAAATAGCTCTGAAAGTTTAGGACCCAAAAAATACCAAAAATAGTAAGTTGTACTACAATTAAGGAAACTGAAAGAAACAATGGCGGGGGTGCAAGTGGAATAGGCAAGTGGCCACTAGTATCTACCTGGATCAGTTATTTATCTGGCCTCCTTCACTTTTTATAATTTTGGAAGCTTATAAGTTTAATAAACACCATATGTTTATATGTGGGATCTTCAACATTAATTTGGAGCATGGCTAATTTGGTGAGTTGGCTAATTAGCCATTTTTTTATTTTTAGAGTTTTGAAAGTTGTAGGCTTAATAATTACTATACATAAACATTGGATATCTTCAACATTCATGCATGGCTCATTAGATGAGTTGGCCTATTGGAATCCTTGGATTTTCAAATTTTTGAAAGGTTATAGGGTTATTTTATCTAGTAGTTTTTTCTCATGTTCTGGTTTTTGTGATGGTGATTATTCAAGATGTTAGATTTTATTTATGGTATTTAGTCTTTTTAAAAATTATTAAGAATATTTGTACCAAATTCAAGAAATTTAGATTAAAATTAAATATGGAAATTAAAAAAAAAAAAAAACATTTATTGAAGTATCAAATTTTATTTTTATTTTTTTCAACAGAACTTGTAGTAGGGATTATATTAATAAAAAATAGGGAGAGGGCCCTGATCCCTTATATATGCTTTCTGAAAATATCAAAACCAATTCAACCAAGTAGACATAATATTTACAGTCATCGGGACTATATAACCAACTATAACATAAAATACAACAACTATAAACCTTGCAGTAAGACCCCAGCATAAACATACACTCGCAAAAATACATTATAAACGAAAATCGGAAAATAGGACTGAACTACAAGACTAAAAAATACCTCTTGTGAGCACAACTATCTCACTATATTCTCGGGCCATTATCATTCAGACCTCTTGAACGACAATGCTTCTTTCTCACAATCGGGACCATAGGACCATCATCATCAGGGAGAGTTCTGATATTAGAGGAGGAGAAAACTTTTAGCGTGATAACACAAGAGCTGAGCTAGTAATTTATTACTTCATCCCATTAATAGATAAATACATCTAAACATTTTGAACCAACAGTTTGTCTTCCAAGAAAATCTGGAAGAAGCCTCTTTGATGTTCCACCTATTAGCTCTTTGTAATTTCCCTAGGATGAAAAGAGAAACTCAAGGATAATCCCAAACCACTTGGAAGTTGGAATATAGCCCTTCCAACTTTAGAGAGGGATCTCTTTGTATGAAATGTTCAAACACTTGGATATTAGGCTAGGTATGGTGTTCAGTGGGGTATAAGTTTTAAAGGTCTACTGGCAGGAAAGAAGGCAAATCTATTGGGCATAAAGTCATGTCAAGTTGATTATGTTTCCAGTGACATGATGAAGAGATGAGGGTATTCTATAAGGGAAAGGTAGGTAGTCCTGGTGGTGTAATCAAATTAATTCGATGTAGGAGGGTGAGTATAAGAATGATGAAAACAACATATAGAGCATCAAACTATAGGATGAATTCTAAATGTTGTTTTAAGAAGAAAACATAGACTGCTTGGAAAACTATATCAGAGCATTTTAAAATGAATTCTGAGATAAATTTTGGTTCAACCAAACATGAAGACATACATTCATGGCATGGAAATAACATAAGGAAAACTTACAACATGAGAAAAGCACAACACCATCAAGAGCTGACACAAGAATCCCTGTAAATTCACTGGAAAATCAAAAATACAATACACACAGTGTTCTTTCTTCTCAAACATGACCAACCCTTTGCAATATGATATTTACACAATATATACATCAAAAGCATTAAGTTTCCACCTAGAAGAACCAAATTTCCCAAAGGAGAAATGGTAATCAGCTAGATGCAACGAATGTAGACCTATTATGCTAAAAACTAGGAAGTGGTTTACCTACTGTAATCCTCAAATTATTGCATAACCAAAACCTTAAATATTTACAATGGTCTATATCTTCAACATCCTAAGTCTCAAGGACACTTTTAAGCATTTTCAAAATCGGTTTTGGAAGCTTTGGAGTAGAATCTAATGGTCAACAAATTGATTGTCCAAAAGCGCAACGTAAAAATGCAGCAAATCTATTTTTTGAATATCTATTAAATGGTAAGGTGTATTGATATTATTTTTTGACATCCCGTTAATATCATTATAACCCTTCTCCACACAAATTTTGAGCCAAATCTAACTCACAGATCTCGAGACAATCCAAAAATGGTTATATATTACGGTGGCTTGTTTCTCAAAATTCATGAAGGATTTTGACCTGAAATTAAGTGATTTTATTCATCTCACCCCCATTCATCTACTGTAAAAAAATTCATGGAAAACGGGTGATTGTGTGAAAGCACAGTGCAGAAGTGAAATGCTCCAATCTTATACTATCTTTGACCATCATCTGACATGCTGAGGGTACTGAGATGGCATGGAATAGTACATAAAATGTTTCAAACCCGTGAGAAAACTTTTAGCCTGAACAGAAAACTTCAAAGCCCAAACCTTCTTCTTGCAGCCGAAGTAGAGCGTAGCTGCACAACGTACCTCCATCTTCATGACTTGACCAAACACTGATCTTCTGACTGAGAAAATTGATTTGGAGTTGATCCAAATATTCACAAAAAACCTCCTACATAGACAAAAGTGTCAAAAACCCTGATTCCTCATCAAAATTTGATGCCTTTGGTAGAAGCGCAACACCCCCTGCAGACTTTGTGCAATGAACCTTTCTTAGTGTTAAAAAGCCTTCGAGGGGTCAAGTAACAACTACATACCTTTTTGGATGTCATGGTTATGTGTTGAGCTCCCAATATAAAGAAAACTTGCCTTCAAGGACAATGATTACAATTTTAAACTTGAATGATGAAAGCGCAACAAGAGAGGATGTGCAACAAATATTTCAAACTGTTGTACTAGAGGCTGATGTCATAGTACATGCTTGATTTGATTACAAAACTGCTAGAAAAGATGTCATTAGCTCATATCAATGATGCAAGACCGAGACCATCATACCCCCACTCAAGACTTGAATGGCTCATGACCCTAAACTCTCTTAACCTAATCTTTTAGAAAATGAATGATCAATTCCCATTATTACTCATACATCTATAATATATTGATAGTAATGACATGATCTAACATTATTTAAGGACTAAATACTTGATCTCTAAGAGATCATAGTAAAAATTTTACAAATTGATCAACATAATGAAAAGACTAAGTCTAACCTCGATTACTATAACGTCGGACTCTAACATTGGCTCCAATGGGGATGGCATCCTCCTTTTGTGGTGCTAAGAACACTGTAGACAATTGGCCTTATCCATTGGGTTGATCCCAAACATTTTATAACTGTAGCATGTAACTTGTTTATGTTCTGAAACCACTGCAACTAAAACCAAACTGGTAACCTGTTTCAATCCTCAAACTAAACCAAATCCATTCTTCAAACTAAAACCTAAATTGTACATTGAAAACTAAAATCTCTGCTGCAAACTGAAACTGAAAAGAATGCTCAGGGTGCTAACCTTATTCATCACACCTACCTACTCAAACTTACTGGAAACATCTACTAGATGAGGTAATAGAAAAATGCCAGTGTAACCATAAAATCAAATGGTTATTTAATCACTTTCTACTCTTAATTTCCTCAAGCAGAAAGAAAAAATTGGAGAATGGAAATTCAAACTCCATCCTAAATCCATTTTTTTTTTTTGTCTGGTGAGCTACACAGTATCTACCTTGACTGATGATTCCAACAGACTTGTAAAAGGGTCTTGAAAATTAGGGATGACTACCTTTTCCTGATAACTAAGAAATAGCCATGCACCTCCTTCATGGTTAAATGCATATTGCTTTGTATGATGGAGTTGATTATCCTCAAAGAGAATGGCATTGAGATTTTCTTTCCTATCATTAAACTCGGGGGCAATAGTTGTGTGTTCTTGTAAATATTCAATTGAGGTAGACACATCTTGAATAACAAAAATTTCTGCAAATTACCCTTCATGTATATCAACAAGAATATTGTCTTGCTCCTTTAAAATTTTTGAATTTAACAATTCAAAAGATGAAATATCATGAACAATTTTTGTACCATCTGAGGGATTCATAATGATATTGTTATTTAGTATTTTCTTGCATTTTTTGGTAATTATCATCTTGAATAATTTCATTGTATAAATATTTTATCCATGCAAATTCAGAACTCTGATTTTCACAGATTTGTTCTTTAAATAAAGATTCAAAAAATGAATAAGCTGAAGAACAGCTCAAATGAATATCTTGATCTTCTCCTTGGCTACTTAGAAATTGACAACGTTGTTGAATATGTCCATTAAAATTAGGAGAAAAGACATGAGATTCAACGTCAAGATTACAATCTACTTCATTTCAGCAAAATAAAAAACTTTTTTTTTTTTATGAGAGATTCTTCAGCGTAAATCACATAGAATATCATTTGTCGACGCGTTTCAAACCAACTTTGTTTGCTGGAAATTTTCATCAACTTCAAAGGATGAATCATAATTTTTTGCATCAGGATGTTGATCTACTTCATTTTTTGGCACGAGAGAAGTTACAATTTCTTTCTTTGTGATGAAAATGGTTCTCGTACAAAGATTCCAAGATTTCTTCATCCATGAACTCTTCATCGCCATAACAATTTTCTATATTTTGAATGAAATCCTCAAAATGGTCACAGCGATTCTTAACCAATGATAAAGAAGGATGAGATTCTTTGTATTTCTCAAAAAGTACTAAATGAAAATACTTAAGGGAATACAAGCTACCAAGTGGAAATCCTTCATACAAATATCTCGCTTTCTCCTCCAAAGTGACCATAAACATCTTCATCAGGTAGTCTTCATGAAATTGAACCCTCAACTTATGTACATGCATGTGAAATTTGACCAAATCAAGAGAAACCTCATCTCCTTTTCCATCTTTAAATCCAAATAGATAATCTACATGAGGCATGCAATTCATAATACTTGGAATGTGATCTTGATTCATGGGAGCATACCTTATGGATTGTGAATTCATATCTGACCAGTGGAGTTACCAGTAAAACCCTAATTTTTGGATCATGCTACCAGTGGAGTCTTTGGATCAGGTTAAAACTTGATTAGATTCGCTAGGTGAAATATTGAGCCTCCTTGTGTCTGACTATTGTCCACCATCAACAATCATATCTAAAACTTTGATGATATTTCCCAAGGAAGATGGGACCTTCGTTCCTCGACAATGACGCCACTATGTTAGTTCTTCGTAATTTCCCTAGGTTGAAAAGAGAAAATCATAGGTAACCAAAAACCACTTGGAAGTTTGAATCTAGCCCTTGCAACTTCAGAGAGGGCTCTCTCTATCTGAAATGTTCAATTACTTGGATATTAGGCTAGCTATGGTGCTCAGTGGGGTATAAGTTTTAAAGTTTTTTTAGCAGGAAAGAAGACAGATCCATCTTCATGACTTGACCAAACCTTGATCTTTCGACAGAGAAAAATGATTTGGAGCTTGTTTTCACTCACCACAAAATGTGTTTTCAACTGTCAAAAGGGTGAAAAAGAACATAAAATTTATCAATAGTCTTCTAAGCCACATAAGTTCTCAAAGCTAAATCATACCTTATCCATTGGATATTGTTCGGAATAAGATTTCAAACGGTATGTGGAAGTCAAAAAATGGACTTCTGCATCAAAAAATATGGCCAGTTGAAGTTAAGGGGTTTTGTTCCCTTTAAAAGGAAAGAAAGAGCATATCGGAGGTCCAGGAGATGTCGCAAATCACAAATCGAAGGATCAAGCAGCAGGGCATATAAAAGGCCCCACAATATCAAAGGTTCCAATGACATAACATATCAGTGATCACATATTTGATTCATGTGGCATATCAACGATCACAACTTCAAGTAGCATAGGATATCAAAGATCGCAATCGGAGGTAAAAAATTGTGGCACATCAGTGCCTCACATGTCAGCAATGCGATATCAATGATCGGAAATCACAACATCAAGTAGAATGGCACATAGGCTATCGAAGGATCACAACTCTTGAATTTGTGAACATGGAAAAAGTGTTGATAGTGTAAAAGAGTTGGGGGACCCAAAAACAAATTTACAAATGATTTCCCTGCAAAACCAAGGGCGAATGAGCCCTTTTCTCTCTCCTCCATGGGACGTGTGGCAACTTTTGGTTGGTCCCAATAAGTAATGCATGGTAGCACAATATTGGCTCTAATGCTAACACCTGGCACCACGGTTTGGCCCTCATACTAACATGTGGCAGACGACATCAGCATGACATGGTAGTACGGAAGGAGCATGTCATGCAGTTTTGGCATTTTGAGGGGTCCTATGGGGGCATATCCGGGTGACACATATCACCACTCAGGAAGCACCACGTGGCAATGATGATGTCACATTGGTAAACACAAATCGGATGTTAAGGATTATCGACACTTTGTAATGCAGTGCACACTTGAAAATGTCGATAAGGGGGCTCCGATACAGGTTTGGCGCATAGTCACAAGAAGAGTCAAAGAACCAAGGGCGTGGAGTTGAGGCAAAGCATCGAGAGCTATCAGCAATCAGTGAATGAGCATTGTCATAACTCCAGAGTGAAAAGCCCAATTGGAAACCACCGATAATTGGGCTCTGATATATTGGGCTAACGCATGGTCGCTAAGAGAAAATCAAATGACTTGGGAGCTAATCTATTTACAAAGGAAAAAAACTCCCCGGACAAGAACAAAAGGCCCTAGCGCATTAAGGCTAGGCCTCAGGTCCCAACCCTCATCCCTATAATGAAGAAATACTTAAAGGAGCTAAACTGAAGGGGGGCAAGGAGCATTGGAACTCGCTATTTTGTAACATCCTTTACAATAAAAATTTTGATGTAGTAATGTTCCCATAGTATGGTACATAGCTTTAAAGACATAATGGGTCGGAAATTGAGGTATTGAATGGAGGTATGGGGGTCAGGAAGATTCAGTGGTTTAGTGTGAATATCCACTCAGTCATACAACAAAGGACTGCCAGGTCAATCTCTGCTTCTGCTCTATAACAAGCAACCACTGTTAATCACTTCCTACTCCATAGAGTGTGGATGTCAAGAAGTTAAAGTGAAAGTGACGGGAACCAGTTGAGCAACAAGGAAGGCACATCAACGCAGAGGTGTGGCCTGATGAGACTCCATCATAGAGATGGTGTGGGGATGCTTTCCTCTAATCATCATTCAGTTTTTATTTTCATATTATTCTGTAATTTTTGTGTATTGCCAAGAAAGAATCCAATCCTTTGAAATATTTTTGGACAATAGGCCTTCGCACACCGAGACAGCTAGTCAATCAAACAACTGGAGCTCAGGCCAAGATATTTTGTAATTGGTTACAAAGCTCTCCCTCTCCTTATAAAAGGGAGGAAGAAACACTTAACTAAGGTTCTGGAATTCTACACCCGAGGGGTCCAAATTTTGTGATTCCACTTTTGGTTCTAATTGTTTGTCCATGAGGAACTTGAGCAATACATTGTTGAATATAAATGGACTGGTCATTTGGACTCTTCAAGGATTAATGAAACTATTATGTTGATTCCTATCAGAGAAATGAGCAGTATGTTTTCCTTTTTATATTTCATTTCATGTATGTTTCTCTTCTACTGAAATTGTGTAATGAAGTTGTTGATTTCACTCTCTCATGGTTATATGTATGCTGTTGAGTAGTATTAGTCCCTATGTTAATTAAAGATTTACTTGTGTACCTGTAATGAGCACAGATTTACTTATGTTGATCAGTGAAAAAAGTGTCCATGAGGTATAGAGTATGAGACCTTAATTCGTGCTCCATAATTCCTGTCATTCCACCTCTTCAGTGTTCCATCCTTTTGCCAGAATATTGTTGCTTAGGATTTTGTATCATTCCCAGCCCTATGCATAGAATTCCTTCCTTTCTCTCCTACTCTTCATTTTACTACAACTCCAATATTAAGCTACTTATTGTTGTGTGTCGACCACTAGAACCAGACATTTCTCTTTGAGATTATCCTCATTTTACCCCTTGATAATTTACCTCCATGTATTTTCTTGAGTTTACCTTGATAAAGGACTACTGAGCCAAGCCCCCCTTCATTATCTTTTCAAACTACATGACAATTGGAGTGCAGCAGAAAGCTCCAATGATAATCTTCCATGCACTCCTCTCCTTAATATGTCCTAGGCACTAGTCTACAATCAACCCAGAGGTTGTCTCTAGGAAGCTTTCTATATCTCCTGAAGCACTTGTGCCACAGGTGCTAGAAAAAGTGGCAACATCTTTCTCTCTTCGTTGTCGGGGAACGAGTTAGAATATTTTTCCCTGGGCATGAAATTTTTTTACATTCCCTTTGTTAGGTGAGCAAGGTAAGTGTGGGTTGACGATCTCTCACCTTGGTGACCCCATTGTTCTAATCTTATGCTAAACATCCTAGCAACTCTACTATCTATATCTTTATTTGATAATTTTGGCTTTCAAGGGGCCTCATACTTACTTCGATGCAAAACAATTGAAAATTCCCCCTACCTTTGAACTTGAGATCACTCACATATAGGGGTCTTCAAAATGGCCATTCTTGCATTCTTGGCCAACAAATTTGCCCCACTAGATTTTTCTTCTATTGTTGGTTATCCTAATAATGTCCCTTCATTTCATGAAGAGATGTATGATGATTGAAGTGCTTTATCATGTCAATCTCCATTCTAACATCATGATTATGTGTGTGGGATTTTTAACATTGACTTCGAGCATGGGTTCATTAGCTGAGTTGGTCACCTAGATTCCTTTAATTTTTAGAATTTTGGTTATTGGGGTTCTTTTAATTTTTAGAATTTTAGAAAGTTATATGTTAATAAATATCATATATTTAGATGTGGGATTTTAACATTGATTTGGATTTTTAGAGTTTTGGAAGGTTATAGACTTAATAATTATGATATATATATGTTGGAGATTTTTTAATATTAACTCAGGTGAGTCGGCGAATTGATCGTTTTCTATTTTTAGAGTTTTGAGAGGTTATAAGGTTAATTTTTTTGTCATTTTATCTCATGTTTTGGTTTTTGTGACGGTTATGGGTGAAAATGTTAAATTTAAATATTTATAATAATTCAAGAAATTTAGATTAAAATTAAAACTTAAAAATAATAATAATAGTTACTAGTTCTTGGAAGCCTTGGTTAGGCAAACGCTCTGGAAGACATGTGACAAGTTGGGTTGAGTTACTAGTCCTGGAAGCCTTGGTTGGAAAAATGCTTTGGAAGCCCTTGGTGGGTTGAGTTATTAGTCCTGGAAGCTTTGGTTGGACGAACACTCTGGAAGCTCGACAATAGTTGTGGGTTGAGTTACTAGTCCTGGAAGCCCTGGTTGGGAAAATAGCTCTGGAGCCCTCGACAGCTTGGGTAGAGACCAATCTAGTGATGGTTAGTGATTTCCAACTGTGAGGCAAAATCAGTAGTTGATTGTTGAGGTGGTTTGGCCTCTAGAAGCCCTGGTTTGGTTTTATTGGATGTGTTCCATGTGATCCCACATTCATGTTTAGAATATGGCACGAGGGTGACTAGATGAAAGAGATATTTGGTTCAGTCTAGTCTATAGTCGAGTGGTTCATGGAAGTCCCAGACCTAGTTGTATTTTGCATATGTTAATAAGAGCTTCTTTCCTCTTATATTTTATGGGTAAATATAATTTTTGATATGTGGTTTTTATGGTTGTTATATCCTTGTTATTTATGTTGGTTATATGCTAGTTATGAGCATGTTTTATGGCATGATGATGTATGAATCTCATCATATTTTAATTTGTAAATGAATGAACAACGAATATATGACTTAATAGATGATAATGCAGCTAATGTGATAAGGAACCAATGATTCTTAGTGATTCTCATATAAGTATGAGACTCCAATGCTCAAATTTGTTGTTGACTTGTAGATTGCATATTTGTGACATGCTTGATGAAATTTTTGTCATGGCTAGCGTTGTAGCTCCCAGAGACAACCTTAGATTGCTTATAAGACCAATGCCTGGGTACATCTAGATTGGTGTGTCTCAAATGATTCTCAAGTAGGAGGAGACATCACCCATGTTCTATACACATATATAAGAGTCAAGAGTTGGTTCTTTCATCCAAAGCTACAAGTCAGATATTTCAGTATTTCTACACAAACACAATTCCCAAAAATATAACAGAAAATAGTGGAGGTCAAGCACTTCAAAGGCTTACAGTTTAATCATCTTTGTCATGGAATAAATGAGAGAAGAGAAAGATAAGGGATAACTCAAAATATAGAGCTCAAAGCACCAAGAATTCTATATTAAAAACATAGAACCTGAAACCATGAGATTTGCTACAATTATATGAGTTATAGGTAGATATAATGGACATAAAAGAAGTTGTATGCTATGATTCATGTAGTGCAGTTTAAAGATATAATTTCAACCCATCAAATAGGCACATGCATTAACAACTAAATTCAAATTAATTTGTAGGCAAGTATGAAATATTCTGGCATATATTGTTGCATGAATTCAAAGAAGAAAATAGACAAAATGGATGAAAACAAGAAATAACACACTATAATACTTAAAAGGGGGAATCACCACTACTCTTATGATATTTTGCAAGATCTATGTAACTAAGTGATGCAGTCTCACAAAATATAAGCTTTTCTTTGCAGATTTCAGAACCTTTATTTAGTGTTGCTACCCCCTATTTATAAGAAGAGGGGGTGCGTTATCAATCATGGTACAGTACAAAATATCCCTGGGCCGAGTCTCAGTTGTTAGATCAGCTTGCTGTCTTGGCTAGGGAAGGCTCTGAGTCCAAAAAACGTCACAAAAACATTAATTGTTTCACAAAGGAAAGCACATCACAAGATCACAAAACAGATGAAACATTAATGTAATACCTTTGCGCCCCTCCCTATAATTACTTCGGTTTCAGGTTGCATCTAGTTCATGGTATGGTTTCCTATGCTGCTCAAATAACTCTTGTCATTTCTACTTTTCGTGCCCTCAGCATTGTTATCGGGAAATCTAGTGTCTATGCAGAGCTGCTAGTCCCACTAAGGCTGATAGCTACGTTAAAAACAAACAAACAAAAACTACTTTCGTTTTCCTTTATGAGAAATAGATAAGAGGGGAATAAAGGAGACCAACCTCTATCTTGCACTTGCTTCCTTGATTGATTCCTCTCCCTTCTGATAGATCTTCGCCACTTGCTTCTTCATCTACCCAACTTCAAAGAGCACCTGTAGAATCAAAGGAGCATAACACTATCCAAGAACATAGATCTATTATCATAAACAATATAGGACTAGATATATATTGACCACACAAATGCATATATCATCAATCATACAAGAATGTGGAGGAAAACTTGAATAGCTTTATTGATAATCAAGAAATAGCAAAGAGGATTACAACCAATTGCTCTGACCCAGCATCATCCTCTTAGCAAGAAAGCCCTTCTTCACCTCATGAAAAGCTTAGATCACCCAACACTATGATATTTCACCAAGAAACCAACAACACTTCCTTACAAGATACCAAATTCCAGCCTCTGGATCTCTGGGATGAGGGATCCATATATAGATGTTTGCATGGGGGGTGAGTCAGCTTTTGAGATTGATTAGTGTCCTCTCTCTGATAGTTCTTGATTCCACTTGGAGATTGATGATCTCTTACTCATCCCTGGGCAAATGCAGAGAGGCAAGTGTCACAGGAGAAGTTTCTAGAAGATTCCATGATTCTCCACCTTGCAAATTGACCCTGCCATTTGTCCACTCTCACCCATCACACCCCATAGAAGGGCTTTTCAAGATGCATCGCACCTCCTTTGTGTATTTAGGTGGGATGCAGCGCACTTTGACCATGGAGAAGGTGAGATGGTCCAGTTTTGACCAATTCTGAGCAGTATTTCACGGAGAACTTCTGGGAGAAGATGTAATCAGTTGACCTTGTTCTTTTAGAGGTTTGAAAAGCACTTTTAGGGACTTAAGAGCCCTTGGTTTATGGACATTTATGATTGGGGTTGCAGTGCCCAAAAATGTCTATAACAGTTGCCCCCTAAAGCATGAGGTCATTAATCTGTTGATGTCGGGTGAAATGCTTTATCATAAGGATCTGAAGTTCTTTCAAGCTGGAAGGCGACCTGTAATAAGATACAATACGATACATTATCTTCATAATATTTTCATGATCTAGCTGAGGCGGGCATTCCCATGCTCAGCTTTATAAATTCATTTTCATGTACATAAGACAGACAACCATCTTAGTGTAGACTGATGATTCAGGTAGAGCCATCATCCCTTAGGTTGGATGATTATCTGTGCAGTAATGATGTACATTTGATGCCTTTATTATCTTGAATATATATCGCAGCCCGGATGGATGAAACTAGATCCAGGGTCTTCAATCTCATTCGATCTTCACTCAAAGTACAAGTTGATCCATGTGAGAGATGTTCTGGAGTTGAACATGGAAAGACATCGCTTGATTACCAGCCAATGATGTAAGTTGTTAACAGGCACGAGAGGAATCACCGATAATGATGATGACCCTCAAGGTACTACAGTACAATTCACGTGGTGTGAATAAAGTACTTTGCGTCGAACACCATGCAAAACATTTCGGTCGAAGGCCATTGATGTAAACCTGTCGCCGGAAGTGAGAAACTTGCCATTGAGGCATGCAAGCTTCAAAGTACTGAAAGGGTTGTTCCTAGATCGACCTCTCGGATAATGAGCTGATGTCGACAAGAAGCGATACGTCATAGGAGGGCCTTAGTGAATCCCACATCAATGACACGGAACGGAACAAATTATTTTAATGGAGGTGAAAACGATATGGTGATATAAGGTTTAGGGTGGCGGTAATGAAAGAATGGAGCGTAAATGTATTGCAGTGGGTGAGACACAGGTGAATTCTCTGAGCGACTTCTCTTGAACATATCGGCGACACTAACATGATGGATTGATAGCATTAACCCCAAATATGGATGGTGTGACGGAACCATGGTGATGTGACCAGTGAATGGAACAACCCAACCCGACTCGGATGCGGAGTGAAAGTGTCATGTTCAAGAGCGACTTGCTACCGATAAAGTTTCTTCAAGTTTTCTTCCCAATTTTTCCCCAGTCATTGCTGACCAGTACCTCTTTATTTTTGTCAAGCTTGAGGAGGATAACATATGCTTGTTCTGTAATTTTCCCTTCGGGAAAACCCATCCCTATGTTTTAACGAGCCTAGAGATAGTGAAACTCGTTCTTGCCCGTATGGACAAGTTTGTCGCTATTCGATTTTAACGAGTTTAACGACAAGGATAACTTGGTCCTTTTCAATTTTAGAGAGTCTGAAAAAGGGACGTAAAGAAAACTCCAATAATCCTTTTTCGTCATATAATCCCTTGGGTCCGAAAAAGTATAAAACAATACAAAAGGGATGAATTTTCGGTACTTTTAACAAGCCGAACAAAACAAGTGCTCGATCTTTTTGTGTGATAATCCCTCAAGTCCAAAAATATTAAAATCTAAAGGAGGGATAGCACTTCCGTCACTTTAACGAGCTAGAGAGGCCTATTGCTCGGCAATATTTTCATATTTTATGAGTCAGATGAAAAGAGCTTAAAGGAGACTTGTTTTTCGAGGAACGAGTGATAAATTCGGGTAGCAGCTAATTGCAGGTAAGGTTTGGAATTTTACAATCACGGCAGTGTCACAAGGATGGCTAACAGGATCACTCTTCGCAGCTGTTCCTCAAAAAGGGTAAACAATCAAATGGAGGTGAATGATCGGCCAATATAGAGTGGAGGTGATGATGAGAACACGACCAAGGTTTCAAAAGCTGATGATAATTCATTCACGATGGTTATTTACCGGAAATTGGTTCATTTTTTAATGAGCTTAAACTCTGGGGGAACGTTTGCTCATTGCTTATGTTTATTTTTTAACGAGCTTGAATTCCGCGTTAAAACTGCTTGAGGCGGGTTTATTTTTTAACGAGCTTAAACCCTGCAGTAACATTGCTCATGATAAGTTTGCATGCCCCCAGCATAATAACACAAATCGAGGTGCATGCCCCCCAAGCTTCGTTGCATTCAACTCGGTGGTTGGAATGAAGGTTTACTCTTGAGATTTGGAAAGGCATTTGTTTCATTTTTTAATGAGGTTGACACAGTAAAAGAACTATCCTCGTGACTCCTTGTTTCATTTTTTAACGAGGTCGACACGAGATAATAACCATCCTTGGAATCCACCGTATTTACAGTATTTGATAGAAAATCAAAAACTGAAGGATGATTAAGGTTGCTGGAATAATCTTCGTGGTAATCTGGAAGATGGGAGCGATGGTGGTAATCTTCCCATGGTGCCTCTCCTAACATCATTGACTGAATGATTCCTTTGTCTGTAGAATGTACATGCGACCAAGGATCTAAAGAGGTACCATATTCCTTAGACTTATCTATCCAAACACTCGATGAGCATTGATTTGGGTTTCCCCCCAAGCCAAGAAAATTGATTGCTACAAAATGTTTAGGAATCTTCTGAATCCATTAGATATAGAATATTTCATATTGCAGGTTTCCACTGTGACCACTTCCGCCAGATTACTCGGATGCGATAGGGCAAAATTACCCATTAAGGCAGGGTCTTTTAGGAGACCTACTCTGATATTTTGAAGCGAATGATTGCTTTCATGGATCATTGGAATGCTTCCCGTAACTTCTAAGCTGTTGGGGAGAAATGTTTGTTGGTCGAAGATTGTAATTCCTCCTTGAAAGGGAAATTCAATCTTCCGAAAGTAGGTCGACACAACTGTAGCCATGGCATATATCCAGGGCCTTCCCAGTAGGATGTTGTAATCGAGGTTTCCGTCGATTACTTCAACATCAATTTCTATTGTTTTTCCCCCTAGTTCAACTTGCAAGTTACTTAAAATTCCGTATGGAGTGTATGATCGTCCATCAAATGCTTTTAACGTTGTTGACGATCGCGACAAGGGTGGTGAGCCTAAATTTTTCCAGCAACTCATTGACATAATACATGTAGATGCCCCCTCATCAATAATTGTTCGATGAACAATTTTGTTGAGGGCTTTCACTTGAATAAGTAAAGCTAGTTGAGCTGGTAACTGACGGTCATATCCTTTGTGATTAAAGGACACAAGATTGGAATCCGTTGGCTCAATCCCACCTATTACTGATAATAGAGTCTGCTTTTGGGAGGGGAAATTTTGCGGTACCTCAAGTGTCAACATAGCGGACGGCAATTGGGCCAGGTCCTCTACTATATTATGATTCTGTGCTACTTTGGCACGAGGATTAAATGTCGATTTGTGTACTACTCCCTTTGGTGGCTTTAACATTAGCTCAGGAATGATGGGTGGCACAACTTCGGTCGAAGTTGTTGTCGAACTACTAGGTTGATCTTTATCCTTGTTGTTCGACAGCTATGGATTCCCATAATCTTTATTCCTTGTCGTTATCAAAGGATCATTTTGTTGTTTCGAAACCGACAACATAAGCACTTGGGATCGGGAAGCATTTTGATTAGCAACTAGTTTGGTTCCCGGGTTTGGAAACGGATCAGTCAATACCACTGAGGTTTTTGAACTCTTAAATAGTTTCTTAACTTCATCTTTACGTGGACAATCTCTCGTCCGATGATCCTCATCGCATATCTGACACCACACAGGGGTTTTCCTTTGCCCAGAAGGGTTTGTAGAAGGTTTTTCAGGAGATGACTCATCCTGCTTCTTTTTTCTCCCTTTCTTTTTCTTCTTGCGCCCTGGCTGCTTGGTTTCTTTGCCTTTATCAGTCGAGACGACATTTACTTCCGAGGCGAGAAGTTCCTCATTTGCATTTTGACTAGAAATCTTACGTCTTTTAGATGTAGCCTTTGTTGATTTCGTGTTTGTAGTACCAATCACATCATTGCCGGCATGAGAGTCATTGTTCGCTTTAGGTGGAGGAGGAACGAAAAATTCTGGTCTGGGAGCATCAGGGAGTTTATCGTAGAACATGCCAGACTGAGTATAAATCAAGTCTAAATATTACGCACGAGCAATAACTTGCTCTTCAGTGACGACTCCTCCCTTTGCCACATCTTCTGTAATGGAAGGTAATAATGACTTAATAAACCATTCAGCTAAAATCTGATCAGGAACGTACGTTTTTACCATTCTACGACGACGTCCCCACTCAGGAATATGATCAGATATGTGAGTGGTCGTTGTCTGTTTGAAATTGGTAAGAAGCTCTGTTCCTATTTCGTACCTTATTGGTAACTGAAAATGGGTTAAAAAGGTTGTGTCTAGGGTGCTGAAGTTATCGAATGAAGCTCTAGGCAATTCGATATACCATTTTGCTGCCGAACCAGTTAACGTTCGCTGAAAAAGGAAAAGCCTAATCGAATCATCGTTTAGAGTATTAGATGAACACCACAGATGAAAGGTCATCACATGATTTGATGGGTCTTCACCCGGATTTCCATTAAATTTAGGAATATCTGACAGAGGTTTATGCGGAATCGCCGGCCACCAAGGGGCGTAAGCAATTGGATTATTCGTCAACCAGTTTAGATCTGGTAATTCTAGAGTTGCTACAAAGGGCAACTGTTGATTCAAGTTAGGTGAAGCATACCCAGGATAAGATGGAATCGCTTGAGTAGTGGGTCTTTGCATACCAGCATAAAGTATTTGATGCTGGTAACTTTGATAAGGTTGATGGGCATAACCATTATAGTATTGTTGTTGATAACCGCTTTGGAAATGCAATTGCCCATTACTTACAAAGACTTGTTGCTCAGGTCCTTGATATGATTGCTGGAACTCGGTTGTTGAGATTGAACCAGCCCTGGTTGTTGGACCATTTACTGTTGTCCAATACTGGATGATTGACCAAGATGAGGAGTCATAGTACTTGTTTGAGCCTGAGTCGCTCCAGATAGGGAGGCACTAACCTGAGGTTGCGATTGAGTCGTTGAGACAAGAGGTTGTTGTATTGCAAACTGAGAAACTTGGGTTTGACATACAACAGGTAGCGCTTGTACTTGCGATGCAGTCAACATAGCAGGTATAGTGGGAATATTCGACACAGGGTGGACTGGTTGCATTGAATATACAACCCTTGGTTACTGAGGCAGTATTGGTACCCAACCACTAGATGTAATTCCAGTTTGACCTGAACTTTGTTGTAAACTCTCATATGGTTGTTCTCCGGGAGGGAACAATGAAAAGGCATACTGCCCTCCATATGGTGGCAATCCAGTTTCAACATTGGATCAATTTGTTGAGTTTCAACATAAGAAATACCTGATGATAATCTGGATGAAGAAATAGGAACTGACCATGTCGTCGAAACAATCCCTGATTGGACTCCGGCTTGTTGTTGATAACTTGTCGGGACAGATGGTATACCGGCAAACATCGTTGGAGTAGCAGTAGGAGGCTCTGTCGCTGCTGCATCAGATGACACAGTCCTGGATGTCGACGATTGTTCAGACATATCTAGTCTATCCAAAATATTTCCTAGCAATTCTACAAGAACTTGCGATGAAGGGAGACTAACTTCTAAGACCAACGAGGGAACAGTGACGTTATTCCGATTAAAATAAATTTTAGACGCTTTGACACAACTTTTTTTTTTTCAATTTTTAAGAGTCGAGAAAAAACAAAAGATGACTCTAGTTGCCTTCGATTTTTAATGAACCTGAAGTGACAAGTGCTCAGATGGACCTTTTCCTTTAAGGAGTCTGAAAAGGAACGAAAGGGACTACTCTGGAAATCTAGACAGAGGGATTACCAAACCAATCGCAAGACTACAGATTTTTACGGTACGACAGTCAATCTTCCCGAATGTTGTGTTTAGTGCATTGCGATCGATAGGGCGGCAGACACGGCTTCCTATGGATAAAGGATAAAGCCTATTGTGGTCTCCCAATATATACTCGACGGTACATGGGAGCACAAGTCCGTACTGGTACTTATCGTCTCAAAGTGGAGGAATCACCCAACCAGCAATGAAAACAACAGTTACCAGGATTTACAACACCGGAATACGTCTCTAACCTAGAATTCTAAATGTTGTGCGTTAGGTTCCAAAGCATTTTTAGATTCATTAAATTTATTTTATAGTTGATCTTGCTTAAGAAACTTTCCTTTCAGGTTCACCGCATGATGTAGATGTACAATTCCTAAAATGCAATCTAGGATGATAAACAGTCGTTTAATATTCTTTTTGCAATGAAAATCCTAGCTACTAAGGAAAGAGAGATGGCGTTCTTTCAACATAGAGCAGAGAGCATACACTATATGCATTGTCCTAAATCAAACCAATAAACAGTCTAAATGCAAATGCACATGCATGTATTTGTTTTTAGCCTTCTTAATGTGTGAATGATAAAAAGAAAGTTAAGCGCAAATCTGAACTGTTTTTCAAAGCGACGTTACTAACAGGTTTCTTTTCAAGACAAAATGAGGACAATGACGACACTTTGCGATTTGGAATTGAAAACTTGCTTTTGACACTTGAAAAAATACTAATTAAAATCAAATACAAGAGTAATAGTGTAATCGACTATCAAGAACAATCAGATTCTCTTCTATGACTGAAAATGACACTTGTGACACTTTCAAATCAAGAAACGACAGTACAATTATGCTACTTCTTTGTAAAAGAGAACTGAAAATGGCTCAAAATACATAAAAACATCTACAGTTCTTTGCACAATGGAGGCGGAATAATGGCAAGGAAGGGGGTTTCAACAGAGGTGTACTGGCTACAGGCAGAAAAACTCTTGAATAGAGTTGAAAAGAGTGAACACAGAAACCAAAGTCTAGGAGCAGGAAAGGCCTTGTCTGATCAGCGCACCTGTAACACAATGAAAAAGAGATGCAGCGCACCTACCACACCCGGGAGGTGTGATGCATACTGAAAAGCCCTTCTATAGGGTACGATGGACGAGAATAGACAAGTGGCGGAGACAGTTTGCGAGGTGGATGATCATGGAATCTTCCAGAAACTTCTCCTATGACACTTGCCTCTCAGAATCGCCCAAGGATGAGTAAGAGATCAATGAGATCTCCAAGTGGAAACAAGAACTATTAGAGAGAAGACACTAGATTTCCCGATAACTTGTTTTCAGCCTTCTTAATGTGTGAATGATAAAAATAAAGCTAAGCACAAATCTGAATTATTTTTCAAAGCGAAGTTACTAAAAAGTTTCTTTTCAAGACAAAATGAGGACAATGACGAAACTTTGCGATTTGGAATTGAAAACTTGCTTTCGACACGTGAAAAACTACTAATTCAAATCAAATACAAGAGTAACAGTGTAATCAACTATCAAGAACAATCGGATTCTCTTCTATGACTAAAAACGACACTTGTGACACTTTCAAATCAAGAAACGACAGTACAATTACCCTACTTCTTTGTAAAAGAGAACTGAAAATGGCTAAAAATACATAAAAACATCTACAATTATTTTCATAATGGAAGCGGAATAATGGCAGGGAAGGGGGTTTCAACAAAGGTGTACTGACTACAGGCAGCAAAACTCTTGAATAGAGTTGAAAAGAGTGAACACAGAAACCAAAGTCTAGGAGCAGGAAAGGCCTTGTCTGATCAGCGCACCTGTAACACAGTGAAAAAGAGATGGAGCGCACCTACCACACTCGGGAAGTGTGATGCATCTAGGATTCACAGAAGAGACAAATCGCTGGACCAGGGATGAGACTTTAACTGGGTTTTGGGTCACAGTTTGCAGCTCAGTTCAGGGATTTAGGCCGAGCAAGTGGTAATCAGTAAATCAATCACAGGGGTAGATCTAAAGAGGTTACTAGAGCCACCACAAGGGCAATTAGAGAGCTTGTAAATCAATTGTTCAGTTCATAAACAAAACCCGGAGATAAACTGAAGCAGCATTGATCTACTTTTCACTTGCATAGCAAATGCAGTTCGAAGGCTAGCTGGATTGACTTCAGGCTCCGTCTGTAAGTTTATAAAGCAAACAAATGTAGATAAACAAACAATTTGTTTGCTCCCCAGTGGAGTCGCCATTTTGTTATCGGGAAATCTAGTGTCTATGCAAAGCTGCTAGTCCCACTAAGGCTGGTAGCTACCTTAGAAACAAACAAACTAAAACTACTTTCGTTTTCCTTTATGAGAAATAGATAAGAGGGGAATAAAGGAGACCAACCTTTGTCTTGTGCTTGGTTCCTTGCTTGATTCCTCTCCCTTCTGATAAATCTTCGCCACTCGCTTCTTCATCTACCCAGCTTCAAAGAGCACATGTAGAATCAAATCAGCATAACACTATCCAAGAACATAGATCTATTATCATAAACAATATAGGACCAGATATATATTGACCACACAAATGCATATATCATCAATCATACAAGAATGTGGAGGAAAACTTGAATAGCTTTATTGATAATCAAGAAATAGCAAAGAGGATTACAACCAATTTTTGTGACCCAACATCATCCTCTAAGCAAGAAATCCCTTCTTCGCCTCATGAAAATCTTAGATCACCCAACACCATGATATTGCACCAAGAAACCAACAGCACTTCCTTACAAGATACCAAATTCTAGCCTCTGGATCTCTGGGATGAGGGATCCATATATAGATGTTTGCAAGGGGGGTGAGTCAGCTTTTGAGAGTTGATTAGTGTTCTCTCTCTGATAGTTCTTGATTCCACTTGGAGATTGATGATCTCTTACTCATCCCTGGGCGAATGCAGAGAGGCAAGTGTCACAAGAGAAGTTTCTAGAAGATTCCATGATTCTCCACCTTGCAAATTGACCCTGCCATTTGTCCACTCTCGCCCATCGCACCCCATAGAAGGGCTTTTCAAGATGCATCGCACCTCCTGTGTGTATTTAGGAGGGATGCAGCGCACTTTGACCATGGAGCAGGTGAGATGGTCCAGTTTTGACCAGTTCTGAGCAATATTTCATGGAGAACTTCTGGGAGAAGATGTAATCAGTTGACCTTGTTCTTTTAGAGGTTGGAACAACACTTTTAGGGACTTAAGAGCCCTTGGTTTATGGACATTTATGATTGGGGTTGCAGTGCCCAAAAATGTCTATAACAAGCGCCGACCTTGGGAGCAAGGATAATTTTAGGGGCGAATGTTCGCCCTTTGGCGAAATTAAGGGGTTTTAAATTTTTAGTGGGCGAATATTTTGTATCATAGTACATTTTTACAAATCACCTCAAATAGCCCACCTTATTTTAAGGGAGAGGGTAAAAAAGGTAAATTTAGCCCTTGAAATTAGGACTTACAACCTTCCATTCGCCCATTTTCAAGAATAGGATTTATTTAAGTGAATCCATTCGCCCATTTTCAAGAATAGGTTTTATTTAAGTGAATTCTATGGGCTAAATACCATATTTATAAAAGAGGTATAGTAAATTAATAAAAATATAAATAAATGAGAGGTATGGTAAATAAATAAAACATTTTTTATATTTACTCCATAAGTCACCTTATATACATGTAAGGGTGTAAACAAATAAAAATATAAGTAAAGTGAAGGTATGGTAAATACATAAAACGTCTTTTTATACTTACTCAAAAGGTATGGTAAATAAATAAAAATATAAATAAACTAGACGTATCGTAAATAAATAAAACCTCTTTTTATATTTAGTCCATAACCCTCATTCTATTTATGAAGGCTCAAGAAAGAGGTTTTATTTAAGTGAATCCTATGGGCCAAATACCATATTTGTAAAAGAGGTATGGTAAATTAATAAAAATATAAATAAACGAGAGGTATGGTAAACAAATAAAACATTTTTTTATATTTACTCCATAAGTCACCTTATATTTACGAACACTCAAAAAATGGGTTATATTTAGGTGAAACCTATGGCCTAAATACTATGGGACAAATACCATGGACTAGATTGTTATTAATACCATGCAAAAAACCATTATTAACCCTAATATTAGAATTAATAAAAATAAAAATGGCACATGGTATTGACCCATGGTATTCGCCAAAATGGCACATGGTATTGACCCATGGTATTCACCTGGAATGTAGCCTATTTAAATGGGGAAATTAAACCACCATGTAGCCTATGCTAAGATTCACTAGGACTTTACAAAGTTTTATTATTTAGTGAAAGAGATCTTACAAGATTTTATAATTGAGTAAAATATTCGCCATGCCTGGTGAGAGATTCGCCAAAAAATTATATATACATATTATATTATTGATAAAATCGCCTTCCATTTTTCCTATATACCATGGAAATTCGCCCATTTATTATATTTATAAATTTAGGGGGGGTTCTTAAAATTTTCTCTGCTTGGGAGTGGGTCACAAAGAGCCATTTCTGAGTCCGCCCATTGTTATCGGGAAAACAAGTGTATATGCAGAGCTGCTAGTCCCACTAAGGCTCGTAGCTACCTTAGAAACAAGCAAACTAAAAACTACTTTTGTTTTCCTTTATGAGAAATAGATAAGAGGGGAATAAGGAGACCAACCTCTGTCTTGCGCTTGGTTCCTTGCTTGATTCCTCTCCCTTCTGATAGGTCTTCGCCACTCGCTTCCTCGTCTACCCAGCTTCAAAGAGCACTTGTAGAATCAAAGTAGCATAACACTATCCAAGAACATAGATCTATTATCATAAACGATATAGGACTAGATATATATTGACCACACAAATGCATATAACATCAATCATACAAGAATGTGGAGGAAAACTTGAATAGCTTTATTGATAATCAAGAAAGAGCAAAGAGGATTACAACCAATTGTTCTGACCTAGCATCATCCTCTCAGCAAGAAATCCCTTCTTCACCTCATGAAAAGCTTAGATCACCCAACACTATGATATTGCACCAAGAAACCAAGAGCACTTCCTTACAAGATACAAAATTCTAGCCTCTGGATCTCTGGGATGAGGGATCCATATATAGATGTTTGCAAGGGGGATGAGTCAGCTTTTGAGATTTGATTAGTGTCCTCTCTTTGATAGTTCTTGATTCCAATTGGAGATTGATGATCTCTTACTCATCCCTGGGCAAATGCAGAGAGGCAAGTGTCACAAGAGAAGTTTCTGGAAGATTCCATGCTCCTCCACCTTGCCAATTGACCCTGCCATTTGTCCACTCTCACCCATCGCACCCCATAGAAGGGTTTTTCAACATGCATCACACCTATTGTGTGTATTCAGGTGGGATGCAACGCACCTTGACCATGGAGCAGGTGAAATGGTTCAGTTTTGACCAGTTCTGAGTAGCTTTTCATGGAGAACTTCTGGGAGATGCTGTAATCAGTTGACCTTGTTCTTTTAGGGGTTAGAAAAACACCTTTAGGGACTTAGGAGCCCTTGGTTTATGGACATTTATGATTGGGGTTGCAGTGCCCAAAAATTTCTATAACAGTTGCCCCCTAAAGCATGAGGTCATTAATCTTTTGATGTCGGGTGAAATGCTTTATCATGAGGATCCGAAGTTTTTTCAAGCTGGAAGGCGACCTGTAATAAGATACAATACAATACATTATCTTCATAATATTTTCATGATCTAGCTGAGGCGGGCATTTCCCATGCTCAGCTTTATAAATTCATTTTCATGTACATAGGACAGACATTCGTCTGAGTGTAGACTGATGATTCTGGTAGAGCCATCAGCCCTTAGATTGGATTATTATCTGTGCAGCAATGATGTACATTGGATGTCTTTATTTTCCTGAATATATATCACAGCCCGGATGGATGAAACTAGATCCGGGGTCTTCAATCTCATTCGATCTTCACTCAAAGTACAAGTCGATCCATGTGAGAGATGTCCTGGATTTGAACATGGAAAGACATCGCCTGATTACCAGCCAATGATGTAAGCTGTTAACAGGCTCGGGAGGAACCACCGATAATGATGATGACCCTCAAGGTACTACAGTACAATTCACGTGATGTGAATAAGGGACTTGGCATTGAACACCACGCAAAATCTTTCGGTCGAAGGCCATTGATGTAAACCTGTCGACTGAAGTGAGAAACTTGCCATTCAGGCATGCAAGCTTCAAAGTACTGAAAGGGTTGTTCCTAGATCGACTTCTTGGATAATGAGCTGATGTCGACAAGAAGCGATCCATCATAGGATGGCCTTAGTGAATCCCTCATCAATGACATGGAATGGAGCAAATGATTTTACTAGAGGTGAAAACGATCTGGTGATATAAGGTTCAAGGTGGCGATCATGAAAGAATGGAGCGTAAATGTATTGCAGTGGGTGAGACACAGGCGAATTCTCTGAGTGACTTCTCTTGAACATATCAGCGACACTGACATGATGGATTGGTAGCATTAACCCCAAATATGGATGGTGTGACGGAACCATGGTGATGTGACCAGTGAATGGAACAACCCAACCCGACTCGGATGCGGAGTGAAAGTATCATGTTCAAGAGTGACTTGCTACCAACAAAGTTTCTTCAATTTTTCTCCCAATTTTTTCCCAGTCATTGCTGACCAGTACCTCTTTATTTTTGTTAAGCTTGAGGAGGATAACATATGCTTTTTCTATAATTTTCCCTTCGGGCAAACCCATCGCTATGTTTTAACGAGCCTAGCGATAGTGAAACTCGTTCTTGTCTGTTATGGACAAGTTTGTCGCTATTAGGTTTTAGCGAGTTTAACGACAAAGATAACTCGGTCCTTTTCAATTTTAGAGAGTCTGAAAAGGGACGTAAAGGAAACTCCAAAAATCCTTTTTCGTCATGTAATCCCTTAAGTCCGAAAAAGTATAAAACAATACAAAAGGGATGAATTTTCGATATTTTCAACGAGCCGAACAAAACAAGCGCTCAATCTTTTTGTGTAATAATCCCTCAGGTCCAAAAAGATTAAAATCTAAAGGAGGGATAGCACTTCCGGTCACTTTAACAAGTTGGAGAGGCCAATGGCTCGACAATCTTTTCATATTTTACGAGTCAGTTGAAAAGAGCTTAAAGGAGACTCATTTTTTGAGGAACGAGTGATAGATTCGGGTAGCAGTTGATTCCAGGTAAGGTTTGGAATTTTCCAATCATGGCAGTGTCACAAGGATGGCTAACAGGATCACTCTTCGCAGTTGTTCCTCAAAAGGGGTAAACAATCAAGTGGAGGTGAATGATCGGCCAATACAGAGTGGAGGTGATGATGAGAACACGACCAAGGCTTCAAAGACTGATGATAATATATTCACGATGGTTGTTTACCGGAAATTGGTTCATTTTTTAATGAGCTTAAACTCTGGAGGAACATTTTCTCGTTGCTTATGTTTATTTTTTAACGAGCTTGAATTTCGCGTTAAAACTGATCGATCCAGTCATATAATAAGGATGTCTCATCTAAGATGCCATTTTTATGGAGCTTGCACCTTACAAAGCTTTGCTCCGGATCCTTTATTTATGCAAGTTAGGAAACGACCAATCCTACGAGTTTAAAGGGTTAGAGGACCTATAAATTTAAGAAATAAATGATCGCTCTTCACTTGCATGCCAAAAGGTTTGCATGCCCCCAGGTATAACGAAAAATTTCCAGGTTACCAAAGATTGTTCCATCTCTGTCACAGACAAAACACTTCCTCGGCGATGTCTACTGAAATAGACAAAGGTGAGTGGTGTAGACGCCTCCACTCACATAACTTTGACGAGGGAATCTTATTCTAGCCTAATCCCATTTTCCTAAATGGACGGGTGTGTCATACTAGTCATATATCCTCCACGGAAACCTACCCTATACCCAAGGTTTTCCTATCGAAACAGGCCAGGGTGCATGCCCCCTGGGTTTCATTCATGTCCTCCAAATCACTCGCGCTCATCAGGAGGACGGACTGGGGATTGATGAGACATTCCTTGCATGAAAAGACCATTCAGGGTTGGTATATGACTATTTGCTATGTGTGAACCGGGAAATGAAGGCTGGTCTACGAGCTTGACCACTCTTCCTTCGTGCGGAAAACACATTACTCTAAAGACTGAGGAGACGACGGCTTCCATGCAATAAATATAGTCCCGTCCAAGGAGTATATTATAGTCCAGGGGTCCTTGGACTACCATTACATTCATGTGAACGGTTTTCCTTCTCAACGTTATCGGCACATCGGGAAGGATCCCTAACGCTCGACTAGTTCCTTTGTCAAATCCTGTTGGATTTCTCATCTCAGGGAAAAGCGATGGCGAACCAAGCACTTTCCAAGCAGTTGAGGAAAGGATATTCACAGAAGCCCCTTCATCTATGATGGTACCGGTCATGACCATTCTATATATTTGAGCAATGATTCGAAATGGTACACTAGCCGGTAAACGGGGTCTGCCTAGTAGATTCCAGTCAAAGGAAACAACTAGGTTGCTTGGAGGTGGGACCGAATAGACGGCTGGATATGACTCTGACGAACTTCCTTCCTGCGGTAAAGGAACTGGTAGACTGCCCCCATGTTCATCGGAGTCTGTGCTTACGAAGAGAATTTGAACGGTGTCATTCTTGTTCTCTTCGGTGACTGTATCATCTAAATATTGATCTTCTGAAGGCAAGACCGGGTCAACTGCTGCCTCGACCTTTTGACTTTCGTCTGGTGTGGATTCAAATGGTTTATCTTCAATGATAGATGTTTCAGCCGACCACAAGGGTGTGTCAGCCGGATTTTCAACTAGTGACGGACTCGTCAAGAGTTTCTTATATCCAGGAGGAAACTGTAACGGTGAAACCGGATGGTCATCCAAAACTCTTTTAGCTTCGTCTAAGAAGGGACAACGGTGGACAGTGTGATCGCCTTCACACAATTTACAAGGAAATTTATATTTTCCTTTTTGTCCAGGGGCTTCACTTTCACTAGTTGACAGTGTATGCTCAACATGATCGTCAGACGTTGATGACACCGGATTGTGCAAACGAAGAGACCATTCCCTTAAGATCCGAGGGATGGAAGAACAATCTCGATGATATTGGTCTCCTTTGCAAATGACACATGGCCATTTAGGCCTGGTCGGTGCAGTGTGTGGATTTTTGCTAGACGATGTTTGGTTGCCCCTTTTCGCCTTTGGCTCCTTCTTTTTCTTCTCTTTCTTCTACTTCTCCTTCTTCTTCTCAATTACTTGATTTTGGGCTTTACCAGCTTCATCAAGCAAAGAGGAAGGAGGAGAGGAAGAATTGGACAAAGTAGAGGGTTGGGGGGTAACTCTGGTATCGTTTAGTTGCTGACTTGATTGTTCAAGAATCACGGTGTTCTGAACGACAAAAGTTGAGAAGAGCCATACGGGCAAGCCGATTGTCAATCCTAGGAGAGACAATGTGGCCATATGGGGTGCACCAACATCTCCCCAAGAGGAGAAGGGACTAGGATTTCCTCCAAGGGGAACTCCTTGGTTGGTGGACTCCATTTTTCTCAACCTAAGACCAATGTAGGAAAGGTGATGTTTATTCCATTTAAAATAAATTTTAGATGCTTTGACACAACTTGTTTTTTCAATTTTTAAGAGTCGTGAAAAAACAAAAGATGACTTTAGTCGCCTTCGATTTTTAATGAGCCTGAAGTGACAAGTTCTCAGATGGACCTTGTCGTACGGAATTGGTCAAGGGTGCGGACACAGCTGACCTTCCTAGAAGTCTAAGACATTCTAATGACAAACAAGACAAAATGGAGTGATCTTTCTCTAAATACACCTTTTACAACATGAAAACTACAAGTGTTTAGGCTTACCTTATTCCAAAACGCTGTTGTTGAAGTCCGTTCTTGACGATCCGGATGAGCTCCTCCTTCAAGTCAATTCCTGCAACCACAAACAATCAAACAATTACCAAGCACTTGCATTTCATATAATAAAACATATATTCAACATGTAGACCAAGGAACACATGAAATAACTCATTAACACAAGCTATTGAGAAAAATAAACCAGTTTGTATTAATAACGAAACAAAGAAACTCTTACAACCTGGCCTTGGTGTTGTGCAAGTTCCTCCCAGGGTCCATCAAGGGTTTTCCTCTACTTTGACAAAGCTCACCCACTTCCAAGTAGAATCAAGTGAAGACAATCTCTCCTCACAAAGGCTCTAATGGAAGACCTAAATCCTGCAGCATTTACCCAAAGAAAATGTATAGCTCCAACCACCTCTCCTTCTGGCTCAATGCCTTTATTTATAGTGCTGTAAAGAGGTTATTCAGGTCCACTATCAATGGGATCATCCCCCTCTTTGGGTGGGATAGCTCCCTTATTGATGGGATAAGTTCCCCCTTAATAGAGATACATGAACCAACTGGAGGCGCATCCATTTCATCAAACCGACCTCTAGAATGTTCTAGAAGTAACCACAAGTAACTTTTTCAAGATAAAACTCGCGCATTTTGCCTTTTACAGAGGGACGCACCTGTCCCTTAACATACAGAGCGTCCATGGACGCAGATTTTGTGAACATGGTCAGCGTCCCCGCAGGTAAGGCTAGAGAGAACCTGCGACCCCAGAGATAAACATAGTTTTTACAAGACTTTCTCTCTTCTTTGAGTTTGAGATGGATAACAGAGGCATGAGACTTGCCTAAGAGGGTAGCATGACTGTTGATTTGAGCCATACTAACTGTAAGTAGTCAAGGTGACATTTTTTAGTGTAACAGATTGCCCCCTAAAGTGCGAAGCCTGGAATAGAATAGGGTTTTGTAATTCTAGGAAGGGTGAAGCGCTTTATCATTTCAAGGATTGTCTTGTGGATGGCCTGGTTGGAACCTGCAATTTTCAACACAAAATACATGGATAAGATTATATCATCACTGAGGTAGGCATTCCCATACTCAGATTCAAAACTTTAACTAATGGACTAACTATTCTGATACAGGAATGATCTTGCAGTACATCATTTTAATAGACTTTTGTAGACACAGTATGGACGCAGCCATCTGTTTATGATTAGTCTACATAGATAATGAATACAAAACTCCTCGCAGCCTGGATGGTAGAAACTAGATCCAGGGTCTTCACTTCTACTTCTCGAATTGGTACGATTCTAGCCATGTGATTAAATGATTCGATGTCGAACATGGTAGAAACCACTTGATTACCAGTCAATGATGTAAACTGTTAACAAGCGTGAGAGAAACCACCAGTAATGTCAATGGTTCTCAAAGTACCAAGCACAACCCGTGAAATGTGAATAGATGTTTTGATGTCGAACACTTCACGGAATCCTTTGATCGAAAGTCAATGATGTAAACTGACGTCAAAGGCGAGAAACCTGCCATTGATGCATGCAGACTTCAAGGTACTGTCGATTCCTAAGTCATCTTTCTAGATAATGTGCCGATGTCGATAGAAAGCGACCCGTTGCAGGCAAGCCCGCAACACGAAATCATTGTTCAAGTTGAAGAAATGTTGCCGTAAGGACTGACTCAGGGATGGTCAAATGGATGACAAGTATTTTGCAGATGAAAGTTTTGCTTGCAGACCTCTTGAACACATAACAACACAACAGATGGCTTGGTGACGAATAACTCAAAGTTAATCCCCGAAACCCGGTTAAAGACTTTCAAAGTGATTTGGTCAACTGTGAGGTAAAAGATTTCCCAACCCAGGTGAATGAAAAGTGTCGTGTTCAAGAGTGGTAATAAAGTTTCTTCTGAGACAAAAGGTGACAAATAGGTTCATTCTTCTCTCTTTTCCCCCACCATTTCTGGCAAGTACCTCTTTATTTTTAACAAGCTTGAGGAGGATAACATATGCTTGATTATAAGCTCATCCTTCGGACGAGTCCAACCTAGTTTAAATTCGAACCCTAGGAAGGAGTGGTTCGTTCCTGTTTGTAATTGAACAGGTCCTCTACTGTAAAAGTTTAACGAGCCCAGTATAGGAGAAACTCGGCGTTTTTCAACTTTAGAGAGTCTGAAAAAACTAAAGGAGACTCCACGTTGAACTTTTTCGTAAATTTGTGTCCCTCAAGCCCGAAAAAGTATAAAATAATACCTGGGGGAACCGCTTGATCTTGCGACCAAGGAGTACTTTCATAATTAGTGCCACTGACCTGAAAAGTAAAAAGCGATCAAGGACACGTCGTTTTATTTCTGTATCGAGTTTGAAACGACAAAAACCCGGCAATCTTTTCCTGATTTTACGGTCAGAAAAGAGCTATAAGGGGACCGTCTTTTAATTCCGTTTTAACGAGTGTAAAAGAAACGCTCGGCAATCTTTTCATGTTTTAGGAGTCAGAAAAGGGCTTAAAAGAGAACTCCAAGGTTTCAATTTTTCGTAAGTTTTAACGAGTTCGAAAAAATGATAAAAATGTACTCATGGTTTTCACTTTTTCGTAAGTTTTAACGAGTTCGAAAAAATGATAAAAATGTACTCATATGGCCGACTTTCAATTTAATTTACGAGTAGGAAAAGACGGAAAGATCTCGGCATTTTCATTTGTTTTACGAGAATGAAAGATAGCAAAATAATCTCGGTATTTTCATGAGTTTAACGAGTCTTGAAAATAACTGAAATTGACTCGAGATAGGTTTCATTTTTACAAAAGCTTGAAACAGATAAAAACTATGCTTCAAATTAGTTTCATTTTTACACAAGCTTGAAACAGAGATAAAACTATGCTTGATGCCCCCTAAGCATAACTGTTAGGGCGCATGCCCCCCCCAGCTTCATTTCATTCAACTAAAGTGGATGAAAATGAAGGTTCAAGTACGAGATCATTTGAAGGACTTTGACCTAAAACTGTAAGAAAATTATGCAAAAACTAAAATAACTAACCTAAATATACAACTTAACATCTATGAGATATAGTCAATCTCTCGACTCAAGTAGAGGAGGATTTGTTTCATTTTTTAAACGAGCTTGACACAGGAAAAGAACTATGCTCGGATTCGGTTTCATGTTTACACAAGCTTGAAACGAAAAACTATGCTTGTTACAAGTTCACATGCCCCCGGCATAATGATGCAAATCAAGGTACATGCCCCCCAAGCTTCATTGCATTCAATGAGGTGGATGGAATGAAGCTTTACTTTCAAAATCTTGGAAAGACTCGTGGGAGTTGTTTCATTTTTTAGTGAGCTTGACACAAGACAAGGAACTATGCTCATAACTACTTTCTACAATCTACCTAACAAAAACGTTACTTTAAAAACCTTGATTCATTTTTTAACGAGCTTGACACAAGACAAGGAACTGTGCTCTAAAATCCTTGATTCATTTTTTAATGAGCTTGACACAAGACAAGGAACTATGCTCATGACTACGCTCTACAATCTACCTACTTAACCTACCCTTGTTTCATTTTTTAACGAGCTTGACACAAGACAAGGAACTATGCTCAAAAAGTTCGCATGCCCCCAGCATAATGACGCAAAGAGAGGTACATGCCCCCCAGGCTTCATTGCATTCAACCGGCTGGATGAAATGAAGGTTTACTTTCAATATTTAACTTGAAAAGGGAGTTGTTTCATTTTTAAGGAGGTTGACACAAGAAAAGAACTATCCTCAAACCTGATTTATTTTTTAACGAGGTTGACTCAGTAACAGGAACTATCCTCGTACCTGATTCATTTTTTAACGAGGTTGACTCAGTAACAGGAACTGTCCTCGCACACACTTACTTTCTACAATCTACCTACATAACCTAAAATCTACCTGATTCATTTTTTAATGAGGTTGACTCAGTAAAAGAACTATCCTCATTACAGCCTATTTCATTTTTTAACGAGGTTGATACAGGAAAAAACTATCCTCGTTACATTGATCATGGCTTCCAACTGGAAGAAAGACATGTCAATGGACACACCTTGATCATGGCTTCCAAAAGGTCTTCATCCGAAGGAAGAATAGTTTTTTGGAAGGAACACACGTCAAGGGACTCAAAAGGGATAAGAACATCGTGTTCAAATAATCCCATAGAGTTTTCCATGTCAATTACCGGATCTAAATCAACAGTGAGAGGCTCACTTACATCGGTAACTGAAAACATGGGACCAGTTGCCACATAATTAACCCGTGGCAGGGTAGATACCACTTTAGAATCAGGAACATTTAGGGGTGTCATATTATTGGTAGTTGAGATAAGACTAGGGAACGAAAGCTGGTCTACACTCACAATACTGCCATTGTGAGGGAAAGACATCACGCGAAAGAGTGTCGATACGACAACTTTCATTGCATAAACATAGTCTCGCCCAAGGAGTAAATTGAAATCCAAGGGACCTCGAACTACCATAAGATCAATACAGACAGTTTTACCTTCCAAGGTAAGAGAAAACTTAGGAAGGATCCCTAAAGGTTCACTAATGGTTCTGTTAAAAGCTTTCAGATTCTGCGTAATAGGCGCAAGCTGAGGGGAACCCAAAGCTTTCCAAACAGTTGAGGATAAAATACTAACAGAAGCACCTTCATCTACCTGAGTACGATGTATGTCCCTACTACCAGCCTTAACAATGATTTGGAAAGGGATGGAGGAAGGAAGACGAGGTTCTGTCAGTCTATTCCAATCAAAGGAAAAGACCTCACTACTTGGAGGGGGTTCTATAGAAACAGGTGAAATGCCCCCTGGCATAGAAGAATATGATGTAACAAGAAGAACCTGAGCAGTATGAAGTTCACTCTCTAAATGGAAAGTGGGATCGACCGAATGTGAAATTGAATCGACCACTTGATCAACTAATGGATCATCAACTTGAGTGACATGAGTTTCACTCTCCAATGGGAGAGTGTGATCGACTATACTTGAATTTAAATCAATCACTCCGTTAGATGACGGTAGGTTGGGAGAAAGTTTACGATAACCAGTTGGAAATTCTTGCTGTGGAATAGTAAGGTTTTCCAACAATGTTGAGGCTTCATCCATGTGAGGGCAAATGTGAGTTTGATGACTCCCTTTGCATAACTTACAAGGAAACCTAACTTTACCCTTTTTCCCAGGAACCTGACTATCACTGGTTGATGGATCAATGGAAAGTTGATGAGATTTTTCTGACCATACTTCCAAGACCTTTGGAATACTAGGACAATTGACAAGGAAGTGGTCACCCTTACAAAGCCTGCAAGGGTATTTGGGTTTACGATGCATGTCGGAATTTTCCTCAACACCACTAACACTTACAGTCGTGGTTGGTTGGTTGACTTCTTTCTTATCTGGCTTATTCTTCTTCTTCTTCTTCTTCTTCTTCCCTTTCTTCTTCTTCTTAGCCTCCTGGTTACTAGCATCAAGGCTTTTACCAGGCGAAGAGGAAGAAATGGAGGAAGAAAAATTAGGCGAGGAAGGTAAAGGGTCAACAGAAGGTTGGTGATGTTGAGATGGTGAACTCTGTTGAGGTGAAGCATCCGGTTGAGATGGAACAATTGGAGTATTTTGGGCCAACGAAGTTGAAAATAACCATATCGGTAAACCTATTGTAAATCCAGGTAATGACAAAGTAGCCATATAAGGAGGACCAACATTTCCAAAGTAAGGAAAAGTACTAGGATTCTCATTAGGAGGGGTTCCTAGGTTGATAAATTCCGGAACATTTGCCATTATATTCAACTTCAGTGAATTTTATTAACAATTTAAAACTAAAATTAACAATTCACAAATCACACTTAACAACTAAAATTCACAATTCACACCTATGGTCTCTAAAAGTAAAAACAAACAAATTAACACGCGCTATCAAATCTAGGAGTCAAACCATACACAAACAGTAGCCTTCCGGACCGAAAACACTAGTTGGTGATGAAGCCCAACATCGCCGAATTCAGTACAGAAGTGGTGGGTGGAACAGTTACCCCGGCAACCTGCATAATGAATAGACCGGCACAAGTTCCTCCACTTTAACCGTCTCGAAGTGAAGCGAACCCCCCGGAAAATCCAAGTGAGTATAACCGACGTCTGCTCCAGGTACAGTGGGACCTTCCCTCCACCGTCACCTCGGTAGAACCCTAAAGATTATGGTCACTAAAGTTACCAATCACAACAATTACACCTGGGGGAACAGTCTAAACTCCGACAGCACGCAAGGGCAGAGTAACAAGCTCAATCCCCTTACCGGCTCCTTGACAATAATCCAAGGTTTACCGATAAGTGACCCCTGGCTCCTCGACAATGGTTAATCCGAGGTTTACCGTTTGTAATACGTACTGTCTGGCGTCGTTCCCAACGAGGGGGGAATGATCCCCTCACTGGTTCGGACACGAGCTCGTGCTTCTCCTTTAAGAGGAGCTTTCCCAGAGAGCAATTGAAACAATTGGATTTATTCTACTCAAGATAAACTATCTGTTTGGTTTTGTAGTCTTGGAGAGTTAAGTACTCACCTACTCCAAGACCCTAGCCTAAGCTATGTTGGTGTTTCAGAGCCCTAGAAATGTAAAAATTACTAGATGAATTTTAATTAAACGCTGTGTTATTAAGGCTGTTATTACTCAAATGGGTAAATGGAGATGAAACCAATGGTGTTATGACCCGACTCAACTGAATGCAATCGAATATGATAATGTAATCTTTTCAATTCGATGAATCCTAACTAAAGTAAGGAGAGAGTTTCCATTCACTTCCGATAATGCAAAAAATTGATGCACTAATTTTATCAAGAAAAACTAATGCAAATCAATTCCAAACCAATTTTTATTTTTATTTTTGTGTAAATTCAAATCAAAGAAAGCTGATCTAAATCTACAATTGATTTTTTCATAATGTAAACTATGCAATTGTAATCTATGCACAATTCACTTGAAAAGTATGCAAATGTAATCTATGCACATTTTTCATTCATATTCCGAAAAGGAGAATTCTAATTATGCAAATGTGATCTATGCAAGAGAATTCTCAAACACAAGATGATTCTAATGTGATCTAAGAACCAATCAAGTGCAAATTGAGAAAATTGGGTGAGAGTTCCAAAGATCAAAATATAAAAACACTCAAAGGCGATTAACACTCATACACAATTTAGCCCCCCCGGGCGAATGAGGGGGAAATTTTTTTGCAAAAACAAAAGCAAAAAGATGCAAAATTGTGAAAAGACTGAGACAAACCTCCAAGTAATGACCAAAGGAAATCAAATCAAGAATTTCTCAAGAAAGAGACTCAAAACACCCAATTGATGAAAGCTAAAAGCAGGAATGCTAATGAAACAAGTTCAGGTGAAAATTTTTGACAGGGTACTAAAGGATCTGGGCAGAAAACACTAAGAAAAAACAAAATCTAAAAGCAATTAAAGCAAAAAATGGAATTTTCCTAAATTTTACAGGAAGACGCAGGCAACCCGTTAGAACAGGCGCGGGCCCGCTCTGTGCAAACGGCAACAGCGCGTCCAAAGACGCACTGTGCAGTACTCAGAGGGTGCGTCCTTCTGGAAAAGTTAAGAAAAACCAAATCTAACTAAATCTAAAGCTAAGCCACCCAAATACTAATTCTCACAGTCAAAAACCAGAAAATAAAAATGATTTTCTCAGAGCAAAGTTCACCCAAAGGAAAAGACTTTTCACATTAATGGATCCCCAGCGGAGTCGCCAATTTGTCACACGGAATTGGTCAAGGGTGCGGACACAGCTGACCTTCCTAGAAGTCTAAGACATTCTAATGACAAACAAGACAAAATGGAGTGATCTTTCTCTAAATACACCTTTTACAACATGAAAACTACAAGTGTTTAGGCTTACCTTATTCCAAAACGCTGTTGTTGAAGTCCGTTCTTGACGATCCGGATGAGCTCCTCCTTCAAGTCAATTCCTGCAACCACAAACAATCAAACAATTACCAAGCACTTGCATTTCATATAATAAAACATATATTCAACATGTAGACCAAGGAACACATGAAATAACTCATTAACACAAGCTATTGAGAAAAATAAACCAGTTTGTATTAATAACGAAACAAAGAAACTCTTACAACCTGGCCTTGGTGTTGTGCAAGTTCCTCCCAGGGTCCATCAAGGGTTTTCCTCTACTTTGACAAAGCTCACCCACTTCCAAGTAGAATCAAGTGAAGACAATCTCTCCTCACAAAGGCTCTAATGGAAGACCTAAATCCTGCAGCATTTACCCAAAGAAAATGTATAGCTCCAACCACCTCTCCTTCTGGCTCAATGCCTTTATTTATAGTGTTGTAAAGAGGTTATTCAGGTCCACTATCAATGGGATCATCCCCCTCTTTGGGTGGGATAGCTCCCTTATTGATGGGATAAGTTCCCCCTTAATAGAGATACATGAACCAACTGGAGGCGCATCCATTTCATCAAACCGACCTCTAGAATGTTCTAGAAGTAACCACAAGTAACTTTTTCAAGATAAAACTCGCGCATTTTGCCTTTTACAGAGGGACGCACCTGTCCCTTAACATACAGAGCGTCCATGGACGCAGATTTTGTGAACATGGTCAGCGTCCCCGCAGGTAAGGCTAGAGAGAACCTGCGACCCCAGAGATAAACATAGTTTTTACAAGACTTTCTCTCTTCTTTGAGTTTGAGATGGATAACAGAGGCATGAGACTTGCCTAAGAGGGTAGCATGACTGTTGATTTGAGCCATACTAACTGTAAGTAGTCAAGGTGACATTTTTTAGTGTAACAGACCTTTTCCATTAACGAGTCTGGAAAGGAACAAAAGGGACTGCTCTGGAAATCTAGACAGAGGGATTACCAAATCAATCGCAAAACTGCAGAATACTTTTTACGGTACGACAGTCAATCTTCCTGAATGTTGTGTTCAGTGCATTGCGATTGATAGGGTGGCAGACACGGCATCCTATGGATAAAGGATAAAGCCTATTGTGGTCTCCCAAAATATAGTCTACGGTACGTGGGAGCACAAGTCCGTACTGGCACTTATTGTCTCAAAGTGGAGGAATCACCCAACCAACAGTGAAAACAACAGTTACCAGGCTTTACGACGCCGAAATACGTCTCTAGCCTAGACTTCTAAATGTTGTGCATTAGGTTCCAAAGCGTTTTTAGATTCATTAAATTTATTTTATAGTTGATCTTGCTTAAGAAATTTTCCTTTCAGGTTCACCGCGTGATGTAGATGTACAATTCCTAAAATGCAATCTAAGATGATAAACAGTCGTTTAATCTTCTTTTTGCAATGAAAATCCTAGCTATTAAGGAAAGAGAGATGATTTTCTTTCAACAAAGAGCAGAGAGCACACACTATATGCACTTGTCCTAAATCAAACCAACAAACAGTCTAAATGAAAATGCACATGCATGTATTTGTTTTCAGCCTTCTTAATGTGTGAATGATAAAAAGAAAGCTAAGCACAAATCTGAATTATTTTTTAAAACGACAATTACTAAGCTTCTTTTCAAAACAAAATGAGGACAACGACGACACTTTTCTATTCGGAATTGAAAACTTGCTTTCGAAACTTGAAAAAATACTAATTCAAATCAAATACAAGAGTAACAGTGTAATCAACTATCAAGAACAATTAGATTCTCTTCTATGACTGAAAATGACACTTGCGACACTTTCAAATCAAGAAACGATAGTACAATTACGCTACTTCTTTGTAAAAGAGAACTGAAAATGACTCAAAATACATAAAAACATTTACAGTTCTTTGCACAATGGTGGCAGAATAGCAGCAAGAAAGGGGGTTTCAACAGAGGTGTACTGACTACAGGCAGCAAAACTCCTGAATAGAGCTGAAAAGCATGAACACAGAAGCCAAAATATAAGAGAAGAAGAGGTCTGATCAGCGCACCTGTAGCACAGGGAAACTGAAATGCAACGCACCTACTACACTCGAGAAGTGTGATGCATTTAGTTTCAAAGAAGACACAGTGCGATGGACCAGGGACGAGACTTTAGCTGGGTTCCGGGTCACAATTTGCAGCTCAATTCAGGGATTTAGGTCGAGCAAGTGGTAATCAGTAAACCAATCACAGGGGTAGATCTAAGGAGGTTGCTAGAGCCACCACAAGGGCAATTAGAGGGCTTGTAAATCAATCATTTAATTCATAAACAAAACCTGGAGATAGACTGAAGCGGCATTGATCTACTTTGCACTTGCATAGCAAATGCAGTTCGAAGGCTAGCTGGCTTGACTTCAGGCACCGTCTGTAAGTTTATAAAGTAAACAAATTTAGATAAACAAACAATCTATTCGCTCCCCAGTGGAGTCGCCATTTTGTTATCGAGAAAACTAGTGTCTATGCAGAGCTGGTAGTCCCACTAAGGCTGGTAGCTACCTTAGAAACAAACAAACTAAAAACTACTTTTGTTTTCCTTTATGAGAAATAGATAAGAGGGGAATAAGGAGACCAACCTCTGTCTTGCGCTTGGTTCCTTGCTTGATTCCTCTCCCTTCTGATAGGTCTTTGCCACTCGCTTCCTCGTCTACCCAGCTTCAAAGAGCACCTGTAGAATCAAAGCAGCATAACATTATCCAAGAACATAGATCTATTATCATAAACGATATAGGACCAGATATATATTGACCACAAAAATGCATATAACATCAATCATACAAGACTGTGGAGGAAAACTTGAATAGCTTTATTGATAATCAAGAAAGAGCAAAGAGGATTACAACCAATTGTTCTGACCCAGCATCATCCTCTCAGCAAGAAAGCCCTTCTTCACCTCATGAAAAGCTTAGATCACCCAACACTATGATATTGCACCAAGAAACCAACAGTACTTCCTTACAAGATACAAAATTCCAGCCTCTGGATCTCTGGGATGAGGGATCCATATATAGATCTTTGCAAGGGGAATGAGTCAGCTTTTGAGATTTGATTAGTGTCCTCTCTCTGATAGTTCTTTATTCCACTTGGAGATTGATGATCTCTTACTCATCCCTGGTCGAATGTAGAGAGGCAAGTGTCACAGGAGAAGTTTCTGGAAGATTCCATGCTCCTCCACCTTGCGGATTGACCCTGCCATTTGTCCACTCTCGCCCATCGCACCCCATAGAAGGGTTTTTCAACATGCATCACACCTACTGTGTGTATTCAGGTGGGATGAAATGCACCTTGACCATGGAGCAGGTGAAATGGTTCAGTTTTGACCAGTTCTGTGTAGTTTTTCATGGAGAACTTCTGGGAGATGCTGTAATCAATTGACCTTGTTCTCTTAGGGGTTGGAACAACACCTTTAGGGACTTAGGAGCCCTTTATGGACATTTATGATTGGGGTTGCAGTGCCCAAAAATTTCTATAACACCCATACTTGGTTTTGAATGCTCCCTCTTCTTAATTTACTGCTACAACTGCTTTCAGCGCCGACCTTGTCATTTTTTCCTATAAAGTCCTATTGAATACAATTGGCACCCAGATCTGCCTGGTTTTGAATGCTCGATCTTCTGTATGTAGTGTTACAACTTCTTTCAGTGTCGACCCTAACATTTCTGCCCTTAAAGTCTTGCTGAACACAATCGACACCCTGATCTAGCCTGGGGTTGCATATTACAGTTTAACAGAGAAGACTCTCTAGCGTGGGATTTTTATCTCTGAAACAGGTGAAACAGACCTTTTTTTTTATTTCCGCCTTATCCCCCTATATTATAGCCCCTTTTGTAATTGGCCTCATATGACTGGGGTTTGGAACCAGGGGCTTAAGCGTTAAGGCTTTCCATTGCTGTGCGGGGGGCCTTTCCTTTGTTATTCAGAATCCTCCATTGAGGCGTTGAATCCACGTTACTTTAGCTTTTCCCAAAGACACCTGCAATCACCGATATGTGGGGTGACATCATCACTACCACGTGTCACCCATAAATAACTCCATAGGACCCCTGAAAACGCCGAAATTGAATGTCACGTGTCCCCCCCTTCGTGTTGCCACATCACTCGTCATACCACCACGTGGAGGAGAGAGAAAGGGTCCATCCAACCTTTGTTTTTCAATGGAATTCTTTTGTAAATGGTTTTTGGCCTCCCCCGGCGATGTAACACTATATCGCAAAGTGACGATAATGCGAGCTTTTGAAGTGTGCGGGACTGGGATGTTAAAGGATGCAGGATCGCGGGACTGCGATATAGCGATATTACGGGATGCAGTATGCGGGACCTGCGGGTTGCGAAACTGCGGGATCACGGGACTGTAGGACTTACCGTATTCCGCCATGTGGAGGAGAGATAAGGGGGCAGCCAAACCTTTTTTTTCTAGATAATTTCTTTGTATTTGGTTTTCAGCCTTTCTCGGAGCTTTTACACTGTATCGCAGAATTGGCCCCCGCCCGGTCTTCGAATGAAAACCTCGTCGATCGCTGACTTCCCAGACTTCACCGATATGTTGATGCGCTGATGCCACGTGAAGAAGCGAGAAGGTGGCGGCTTGATCTTCGTTTTGTTCTGCATTTCCTTTGTAAATGATTCTCGGGCTCCCCCAATGATGTAACACTACACCACACAATCGGCCCCCTGCAAGTTTTTTAGAGTGGTATCCCTTTGCTTTATCGATATGTCAATGCGTCGATTGTTGATATTTTGGGATATTTTGTGCTCGAGACCCCCAACTACTGATATGCCAATAAACGCTCTGCTTGGACCCACCTATTTATGATATGCGATATCGGTGATCAACATATCACTATTTTTGCACCCTACCAGTATCCCTTTCCTATCAGAAAGCCCAATCTGCGATTGTGATTTGTCTTAGACCTCTGATTGCGATTTGTCTCCATCCCTTAGTGTCTTTTTCTTTGTTTTCCAAGTCTTCCAAAGGTAATCTTCAACAGGCTCTAACTTTTGTTCCAGGAGTCCTTTTTTGGACTTCTATATACCATTAGAAATCTCTTTCCGAGCACTATGCAATGAATAGGTTTTAAATAATCTCTGATAAATTTTTTGGATTAGGAAATTGATTCAAATTCACTGTTCTTATGCATCCTAGACAACTGCTCATTTACAAAGCAGTGAGTGACAACAGCTAGTAGGCGTTCAGTCAAGTATTTGCATTAGTATCATTGTTTCGATGTTACTTTTCATTTCTGTATTTTTCATGAAGTTCTGGATAGTGGCCTCTGACCTGACCCTAAAAAAGTGGCACATAATTTGGGGTTGTTGGCTGTGAACTCGCTGAAAAAGTCCCCAATCGCTTGTATGCCCTTGCTGTGAAAGCGATTTAAGAGTCCCAATCACATGCATGCTCATGTCATGGGAGTGACTGAGGCTCTAGGGAAGTGAAATGTTAAGTTGTCTGAGGGGTTGGTCACCTGGAAGTGTTGGTTGGTTCCTGAGGGTTCTATGGCATGTGTAGAAGTTTAGATTGGTTGTGTTGTGTCAGTTCCAGTTTCTTAACTACACATGGGGAGTTGAATCACATCATAGTAGCATCTCATCACATGTTTACCCCAACAAACCTATTAAATTTAGTAAATGTGGGAGGAGGGTGGTTACAATTTGGACAACTTGTCATTGTTATAGGTAAGGGCGGCCACAATTTGTATATTGGGACCAAATTTAAATAATTCGAGGTATAGATTTGAATGGTGAGGGTCTAATTTAGAAATTGAAACTAATCTCAAAGTCAAGAATCTATGACACCATAAATTTTAGCTAAAGGCCCAATAAAAACCAACCTGTTAGAAAGGTCTCACACATGGGAACAAAGATACTTGAGGGAAATGAAGTTGATAGAAAAATTAGGACTCGTCACTAAATTTAGCAAGAGATATATCACTTTAATGAATTGAGGTCTTGGGTGATATTTTTGGCCCTATTTGAACAAGTGGCTTTTTGAAAGCAAATAACCAACAAGGTTTGGAGGATAATGAAGAGAATGAAATTGAAGAAATTTGAGAGTCTATACTATATAATATGAGTATTAATTGTATGGCCTAAAATGTGTCTCTAGGAAAAGTTAAAGTAACTTATTGAAAAGGAAGCGTGATTTGGACATAAGGATTGAATTTGAAATTAAAACCCCTTCCCACTAAATTTAGTGTGAGAAATCCTAAATTTGGTTGTTAAGGCCAATTAAGAAATCAAGGCAATTGAATATTCAAGTTGAAAGTGGAAATATAAACCAAAAGTAATAAATCAAGATTTTAACAAAGAAAAAAGTGAAGGAAAGCCCAATTCCAAAGTTAGGGTAAATTTTCAAATTAGGATGATGACACAACTACAAAATTTGAAAGGAGGTCTAATTTGAATATTGGGAATGATTGGTGAATTTGGGGGGATATATGAGACAAAAAGAAAATGGAGAATAGGAAAACTCAATAAATGGAAGAAATCAAGACTCAAAAGGAAAGAAGCCTTATAAAAAGAGCTAAGTCAAGCTAAGTGAGTGAATCGTAAAGGCCAATTTAGCTTAACCATCCAATGCAACAATGCAACATGGAATAAAATTCCAAGTATAAATAGTAATAAACATATATAGATTAGTAAAAAGTTTTAAAGGTGGTGCCCCAAGTTTTCCACAAAACTTAATGGGGTTTTGTAGGAACAATACTCATCCAAATTGCATTGCATATTTTTGTAATGAGATTGGAGTGATGACATTGAGAGTTTACCTCTTTGAATTTATTGTTATATTTTATATAGGAGGAAAATCCAAATATTGAGTAAAATATTACATGAAAGATTGCATTTATAATGCAATATTTGTTCATGAAGTGAATGGAAAAAACAATATAGGAAAGATTATAGGGGTTCAAACCTTTGTTTTAAAATAAAATTGCATTATTATGATTGCTATCATTTTCAATTCATAGATTTCTTAATACACTCTTTGTTTGTCATAGGTTTCAATTTTTGAAGTTAGAGGGTTCTTCTAAGCCATCTCTCTGTACCATCACCATTTTTGTGAATCATATAAAATGAGAGAGATGTTATTATTTCTTGTGAACTCGTTAGTGGAGAGAACAATTCAAAGGCACCCTTTCGTAAAAAAAATATTTGGTTTCTTGATCTCATCTTTGAGTTCATATGAATATTCTTAACACTTGGTCAAGTGACAATCGATCTTCTCCTTGTGCTCAATTATTTTATACTCCAAGGAAAAATAGTAGGAAAAGAAACATATAAGAAAATCCATATTCACAACTTCCCTTTTTTTTGTTAAATTCTTACTCTGTTGAGTTTGAAAGACAAAGATGAGCAACAAAGAAGCATTCATTGCTTGATTCATTTGAGTCACACTATTGCTCTCAAATGGAGGCATAAACCATTTTAAAACTATAATGATGAACATTGTGCTTTTCATTCTAATGATTTCACATGCTTTAAAGGAATTCTAATTTGTCAAAAAAAATTTACAAGTTCTTTAAATATAAATTAAATTAATGGCAAAGTTGTGATTTAAATTAGCATACTCATTTTTAGAAGAATTTTTTTTGGCGAAAAGTGTGAAGGAACTCCTTGATGTTCAAACCCTTGAAAGAGTTGGAATCAATCACAATATGTTACAAGGAGTCAAATTTACAAAAAAATCATTAACATCCACTTGATCTCACATATTTACAACTTTGAGATTTCTTATACCCACACACTTCTAAAATCCCTCACAAATTGGCATATTTTACCTTCAAAACAAATATTGCCGTGTCATCTCCATTATGTACTTTCTAGAGAAACCCAATCTATTATTTACATAAGAAGTTTAACACAATGTCAAGCATTCACTTGAATGTTTGATGAATTTTTGCTTATGTCGCTATTCAAATTCTTGATAAGAAATAAAAGAGAACTATAGGATTGAATAGGCCATGAATTGGAAAGCATTCAAGCTCATGATTTAAAGCCCCTTTCTTGCAGACATTAATTCATTTTTGAGAAAATCAAGCTCAAAGGAGAAAAGGAAATATTTTTTTCAAACCAAGTTTAAGGAATACCACATGATCATAGTGAATTAAACATCAATGGTGAAGTTAGACAAACAAATAATGGGAAGAACACCATCATAGTTCCATTCAAGAAGATTAGCAAAGTTGATAGTCTCCAAAGTATACAATTGTAACTATGATGTAAACTAACACCAAATCCATTTTGAGTTGCAAGCACTAAAAGACAACTCAAGTAGAAGATCACATGGATGAATAAATTTGTAACTTTGATTATTTTCATTGTAAATATTCATGTCATCCTATTTGGAATGAGGACAAATATTTCTAAATAAATCTAACTTACTAAGATAGGAAGCCCAAAAGCCAAACATGTAGAAGGTAAAGAGTCTTTAGGACCTTCTATGAAGAATATATTTACACTCTTGTAAGGGGTTCCACATTCAATGTTGTATGTCATCTTCACATGTTTAATAGAACAATATTGTTCACTTGTACTCTTTACACTTGCGAAGTTGTTGAAGGTTGTGGATTATTCTAGCCATTCACAATTATTCTTGGTACTTGTACAGACGAATGTTTTCGCTTGTAGGCTATTCTCTTGCTCACTATGTCTGTTATTTCTTATCATATACAATAATAACCGCTAAATGTAACTATAAATGACTTATAGGTTATCCTTAGCTCTCAAAGAAGGATTTGGCTTTCATGTAAATGGTAGATGGTGCATTATTCTCCCTACTATTTGCATGTCTACCTTAGATTATTGTTTAACATTTTGATGTGGAAAATGTATTATCTTGATTATTTGTTTTGATGGTAGTTGGTGGAATATTCTTCTTTATTTTTGCACCTTCCTTTTATTTTATGTTAATTTGGATCTTTATAGCATTATTATAGGATTATATTAGTTGTCATTTCATATTACATTTTCCACTTGCACAATATATGCATTTAATTCATTTCATAAAAAAGACAAATTTAAAAAGCATGACATAACTAATAGCTTTTAGGAACCAATGTCTAGAGGGTTTTCCATTTAAAGGGAGGAAAATCCAATTGGTCCTGTTGGGCATGGAATCTCCCCAAGGCATGTTTTAGGGCTCAAAGCCTAGGTTTTAACCGAATTTTGTTGTAAAGCTCTGTGAATTACGAGCACGGAAGTATGTTAGAGTCACAGGGTTGTCCGCCCTAGGTTTGTAATGTAATGTCAGCCTACCCATGGTCCGCAGACCATGGGATCATATAAATAGAGTGAGGCTCTAAGTGTAAAACAAGAAGTAATAGATGATAGGAGGAGAGAAAGATTCTAGGTGACTAAGTGAAGTGTGTCTTTGGGTCATAGAGTAGGAGAAGGCTCTGCAGCTGAGTGCGCAGAGGCCTAGTAGTCCGCAGCTTAGTGCGCAGGGCAGAGTCGAGTCTGTAACCAAGGAAGAAATTAATAAAGAGAATTTTTATCATAATTCTATGTATCTATTCTTGGGTTAATGCATGTTTGATATAATATGCAAATATACTTCTTATTCACTGCGCGCACCTGTATGAATGGTTTATGTTGTTAAGTATAACTTAAAGCATGCAAGTAGGCTAAGATAATCAACTAACATTGGAATACTAGTAAAGTATTGGGTAATAACGTAGAACCGTAGCGTTCAGCCCTTGAATAGGGTTGCGCGAAGGCAGTATCTCAGGCTACAAGGTATGGGAAAGTGCGTGAACCAACTTACGCGCAGGGTCAAACTGCAGACCACTAGAACTCATCAGACATCTCCAAGGTGCAGAAACTTGGTTCTAGCACCCTCCCATACTACTTCGAGCGAGACCTCAGTCCGCGCTCCGCGGACTATTGCCGAAAATGGCCAGTAGTACCGGGATTTGTTTGTCTAAATCAACTCGGAACCTGGGTCAAGCCCCAACAAGCCAACAAAGGGTTCCGTTGCCAGAACCGGGATCTACATAAGAGATGTCTAATGTCGTATCACTGGAATCCAACAAAGAAAGGAATTGAAGAGTGGCTGGACAGGAAGATTCACGAGTTCACGGTGCAAGAAAATAGGAATCTGCGATTATCGAAGGAAGAGTGGTTAGGTTACTACTTATATACAGAAATCCATGAAACTTTCTTTGCATCCTTCCCCTCTAAGTTGTACGAGTGGATCGCGAAGCTAGCAGATAGTCAGGGAAGTTGTAGGCTCGACAAACCTATCGTGTGGACTCCAGAGTTGGTGCGCGGACTAGAAGCATCGGAAGATAAGATCGTGCGCACTGTGGACCATTGGCTCGATCGAATTACAGGAGGGTTTATCACCAAGTTCATAGTATATACTTCAGTCAGCGATAGCGAGGTGGAATGATGCTTCCTCAAAGGACCGTGAGGTAAGTACGTTAAATATTTGAACACTTGGATTAAGATGCTACTGTGTGAAAAGCAGGTTATGCGAATAAATTGATGTTTGGAACTATGCGAAGTGGGAGGATATACAGAACTGAAGGTAGCACAGAACTAGAAACTAGCCCCTTGATTTCACCTCCGCGAGAAAGCGAGGAAGAGCTCATGAAGGTCTTTCCAAGGAGTGCAATCAGTTTGATAAGGCAACGAATTCCACGCATACCACTTCCACCTACACGACCGCCAATTTCACCATCGTCACCCCCGTCTTCGCCCACACCATAGTTCAATATGGCGAGCGCAATAAAGTTGTTAGTGTTCAAATGAGTAGCGAACGAAGATTTGGACCAGTTTTGGTTCATGGTAAAGGCAGTATGGGAAGAGCAGGGAGTCACAGATGACAATATAAAGAAAGTGACACTAGTCAGCGCTTTGCAATATCGCGCACTGATGAGTACAACATTCCAATGACAATCCAAACGCAGGGATTGTGGATATCCAAGCTATGCTAAACAGGGAATTTAGCAGGCCAAAATCAGAGACACAGTCGATTATCAGATTTAAGGAAATCGTGATGCTTCTAGGCAAGACCCCTGGGAGCTGGATCAGAGACTGAAGGGTATGATTCGTGAAGCCAACATGACCTTGAAGCATGGGCAACACCGTGCATGGTTTGTAGCATCGCTAATGCCACATCTAAGGAACGCGTTGTCACAACAAAAGTTATCCACTCAGGCCAAGGGCATGGAGATTGCAATGAGACTACACGAGACCCCGATACAAGATTCTAACCTGGGAGTCCAACAGATCCACAGGCAGTTGAAAAAATTGTGTCTTGAGATGCAGAGTTTGAAACAAGATAGGATAGCTCGCCCAAAAGCGCGCGAGAAGGTATGGTGAATAAAGTTTAAGGGCTAGGGACATGACAAGGATCATTGTCCAGTCTTCATGAACTACCTGGCGGGAGGAGGACCAATGCCATTGAGACTAGAGGCACAAGTAGGACCAAGTGCGACACTTGCATTATGGTGCGCGATTTGTCAAATAAGATGAAAGCATGATACAAATAACTACCATATGTTACAGAAGTATATGTAGACTTCCTAGCAGTTGTTCTGTAGTTTCTATAGGTCAGTAGGCCATGATGAGTGCACCTATAGAAGTTTGATGATGGATTGGACTCCTACCTACAAAGTTCAGACTGATACATGAGCCCTCGATCAAAATGCAGGGATGGCACGCACTGGATTTCAGGGGTGTAGACGAGGTCAAGGTGGAATGGGGCGAGGAAGGGGTCGCAGATAGATGATCTGCTACAATTGTGGAGGGCCAGGGCATTATGCCTGCGATTTTACAAATATGACGAGAGCATCATGTTTATATTGTACCTAGTTTGATCATGAGATGAAGGACTTCCCCACGCTGATAGTGAGGTTGCACGATAAAGGAACACTCCAACCTTCCCTGACTCAGAACTTACAAATGATGAGGTTTGAGTCACGCAAGGAAGACCTAAATATAAACATCGTGCTCCAAAGCAACATTACGACGGGGGATGACAAGGGCAAGTAGCCCGAAGAGAGTGCCTAGGTTCGCAAGGCTCCAACAAAGGAACCAGAATTTGATTTGGAGTGCGCTAAGGATACATTCATGGAAGCTAAGAAGAGCTTCATGAAGGCCTCCACTTCAGGTAGTAAAGACAAACTGGAACTGGAAATGGACCCATCAATTCTCACTACCTTTCTTGAGACATGCATGAAGCTGCTGCGCGACAGCAAGGCTGTGAAGGGGCTGTAAGAACTCATCACTAGATGTGCTAGGATCACGCCAGGAGAACCACACATAATCCGGAAGCATGGGAAGAACACAACCTGAAGAGGAAGAGAGATGAGATTGATTTTGGATCTAGGATCGGACACGAACGTCCTGCCAAAGCATACATGGGAGCACATGGGTAGGCCCACGTTGCAATGGTCTCCTATTCAATTGTGAATGGAAAACCAGCAAAATATCCTATCTATGGTGAGGTTGTAGGGAATAACGATAGATATCAAAGGTGCGAGCACGCTTGCAGATTTAGAAGTGATAGAGATTTTTTATGACAACAATCCCTATCCCGCACTACTGGGAATAGATTGGGCCACTGACATGAATGGAGTGATAAATATAAAGAAGCGTAAGATGATTTTTGAGAAAAAATCATTGCATGTAGTGGTACCTTTAGACCCTATGGAAGGATCGCGCTACACAAAGAAAGTGCGTGACTGCGAGAGTGACAACGATCTAGACTGTATCTACAAGATAACCACGTGGGAGAAGGACTAGGTGAATCCAACAGTGGATGGCAGGATTTTGTGGGAGCGTGAAAGCTGTTGCAACTCAGATTCAAACGAGGAGATAAAATGATGGCAGAACCGGTTACACAAGGTAACCACGCTCAACTGCAACATGATGATAAAGTTACTGTGCTATGTAGCAACGGAAACAAGAGATCTACCTATGTATGATGGGTTGAGCGAAGTGAATGATTTCCTGAACAAATTTGAAAGAAAAGTGTTGGAACAGTAGCGGTTCAATGCTCTGAAATGGGTGTTGCGTGCTACGCCTGCAAGGTGGTGGGGTATGCACCAGCAGAATTTTGAGGACTAGCACGAATGTAGAAGGATGATGCTCATGCCATTTGGCAAGCCTCAGATGTGAATGAAACCCAGGTATGTGGTGGGCTCCAATATTGTAGCAATAATGCTACAACTCCTGGAGCTTCCTTCTCTAATTTTATCAACCCGGTAGTTCGTAACAAACTTGGAAGCGACGGTGTTGTATGCACAAGTACTAGCTCTTGTCGCAGTTGTCACTTGGTTAGCTGGCACAAGTCCGCTAGGGCTCAAGCCAACTTCTATATGTTCTCAGAAGAAGCTTTCTAAATGATGAACGAAGGCTATCTCAAAGGAAATTAACCTACTTTGCAAGAATGAACTAAAAGCCAACCAAACATGGAAACCCTAGTAAACCCTAATCTGACTAGCTTAATCTTTATGATGCAATGGTGGGAATGCAACTTCTAGAGATGATTCCATTACTTCTAGTGAGATGAGATGCATGAATTTAAACGACTTCCATTGAAGAGAACACGTTTTTGTATTTTTTCTCAAGTGGGTGGAGTTATTGTGATTGTGCTTCTTACTGGGTCTTGACTGTGCAGGGGTAGTTCAAAGGGGAGGAAGGCTTGGGAAAGGTCAGGAGGACTCTGAGAGGTTCTAGGGGATCCCTCACATCATTCCACAGAAGTCCACAACGTTCGGGTGCTTGGCAACCGTGTTTGCAGGCTTCTATAGGATGTCTGCAGGGGATCCTACAGGAAGCTCGGGATTTCTACAGGAAGTCTGCTAACTTCTACAGGATGTTCTGCAGTCGGAGTTTTGGGTGATGGAGGAGTGAAGGAGCTGTGTGGGTGGATAGGTAAGATGAAAGAGGAGCTTGTGATGACCTATGGACAGAGAGATGAGATGGGGAAGGCATGTGTAAAGCTGGTTGGTCGATAGAAGGGTAGAGTAGTGGAAGGTCAAAAAGATTGAGCAACGTGGACAGTAGAAGGGTTGGAAGGAAAATGAGCTAAACAGAGGATGAGTAGGTGGCTTAGGCATGGTTCAGAAGGATAAGAACACGATGAAGTGGTGCTGCGCAGTGTAAATGAAACAAATCACCCTTATCTTGCATGTAAACGAAAGTTCACCAACCTATTCTAACTGTTTTATTAGGAATCAAAGAACAGCAATGTAAGCTGAAGGAAAACCGTGCATGATGCTGAACCAAAGAGTCATTACTCAAGATATAATCTTATGGACAATTCTTCAACCGAAAACATTACATCAATACTTGCACGCACATGTTAAAACAGTGTTCTTGGCAGTTGGCACGGTCTACACTTCCGGTCCCCAAACAGAGGTGAAAGTGAGCATGCATTCAACCTTTTTTTTTGAACTTCAACGTAACTTCAATCTCCCTACGCTAATTCTAAACTACTGAAACAACTGCATTCATGAAACTAACCTACATAACCAAACCGAAACAGTCAACTCGGAAAACTGTATTTTTCAAGTGCATGTAAAGGAAAGAAATGCAATGATAAAAGAAAGACAAGTAACAATACAAAGAAAAGGAGGTTTATTGCTCTCAGGTTGGGCCCTAACCTGAGAGCTATAGCTCCTCTAAGAACTCATAATTGAATCCAAATCTGCCTGCCTTTTATTAAAAGATCATAATCATAAGTCTAACAACATGCCAAAATTGGCTTACAAAGAGCAAAAACAGAGCTACAGCTCGTGATTCAAAATCTACAACAAAAGTTCAAGAGTTTCATCGAAGGCTACAGCCTCAATATTTATACATGATGAGGGGCAAGCTGGCCTCCTCAATTAGTGGGGCTTGGCTGTCCAACTAAAAGTAAACTGTTGTTCCTGTAGAATCCGTTGGCTGCCTTCTAGCTCGGTGGTGATAGTTGTTGGAGCTCGGAGTTGGGGTGGAGATCACGAGGAAGGTCATTCAAGGCTGTGGACAACCTCCCTATAAACCCGCAATGCCACCTTGGCTGTCTCCTTGTCTTCATTTGCGTGGTCTTTGCTCCATTTAATGTCAAAAAACCTGAAATCATCATGTATTAGCCACATAGGCATAATGACTGCCCTTCTTCCTACAAATAACACGAATATACTAAGAAATGATGCATAAGTGATAAAAAAATGAAGGGTTGAGCAAGGTAAGTAGGCCAAATGAGCCCAAATTGTTACCGAAATTTGGGGCTCATCATCACCCCCTAGCTAAAATATTTGCTCATCCTTGAGCAATTTTGCTCCAGCTCCTTGTCCTTGGCCGAGAACTAGGCTCTGGAATACGCTCTTTCTTTCCTACTCTTGGTGGCTCTACTTCACCCTCCCTTGGTGGTGATAAGGGTGCTTCTCCTTCCATTTTCTCAGTTTCTTTAAGCCTGGCTAAGGTTTCCTGTAGAGCATTTTCAGCATCCTGTAGCCGAGCTTTTTCAGTCAATTGGTCTAACTTTCCTTGCCACGTAGTTTTCTTCGGGCTTCCCCTCTCATAGGTGACTGATATCCTCGAGGGGGATCTTTCCTTGGGCGGAGTAGGGGCATCTTCAATGATGATCGGGCTGCTAGACGGAGGCTTAGGAGGTGTGTTGAGGGCGGCCAACACAGCTGCTGCCTCCCTTTCACGAATGTCAGATTTCTTCTCCTTGGGTTTCACTTTTTCGGGGCTTCCTGTAGAAGACCCTGTTTTAGTCAATTTCGGGCTTCCTGTAGAAGACCATTTTTCAATTAATTTCGGGCTTCCTGTAGAAGCCGGTTTCGACTTTCCTGTAGAAACAGGTGTCACCGCCTTGGTTTGCTTTGCTGCATGAGTTTTTCTTTTTGACTTGGTTGCGGTCGCTGTCGAGGCACTCTTGCTGATGTGGACCTTCTCAGCCTTGTCCACTCTGCCTTGCAACCTTTTCTCTCTTGCTGTCAAGATGGGTGTGTCATCTTTCTCCTTGTCACCCTTTTTCTCTTGTTTCTTTTCTTGCTTTTTCTTCTGCTCTGTGGTCGGGGTCTTTTGGCCTTTTTCTTTCTTCACTGCGGGCATGGACTCTTTCTCCTCACTGCTAGATGAACCGAGCTCTTCGGTTAGCATCTTTATGTCCCCATCCTTTGTCAAGTTTCTGAAGGCTTCCCATGAGAGAGGAACCTTGTATGTGTGGAGCGCATCCTCCACAAGGAGTTTGATGAGTCCATGGTGGGCTACCTGGTCTGGTGTGCCTTCTTTTAACTTGGTTGCACACTCAATCAGAGACTGTAGTAGAAAGTAAGGGAGACTGAGTTTGTTTTCTACAGGTAGATCCATCTGGTGCCGTAATTCAGTGAGTAACCGAAAATGATACCCATATACAATGCTAAAACGGCCTTCGCAGGTGATGTACTTCATAATTTGCAGGCTAACTTCATTCCACGGTGGCAGTAAACTGGTTGTACGAACCCCATTTTTGTCTTCTGAGAATTCCTCCTCTGGTGGAAAGAATTCTTTCTTAGCTTGTTGGCCCAATTTCCTTTCTTCTTTATCCCATGGTAATTCCATTGGGAGCTCCGTAACTCGGCTGATGAATTGTGGGGTGAGTTTGAGGCTTAAACCCCTGAAGTTAACGGTGGCCAATGTTTTAGATTTCGGCCTCAGAGCTTGCAAAAACTCTTCTGCCACTTCGTCGTCATAGCCCTGCAATTTGTCACAGAAGGATATCCATTGCGCTCGTGTGAAGAGCTCCACCACCTCAGGATTTTCTCTTAACTTCGCTGAATCAGTGGGCTCCCTTCTGATGAACCCACCCGGCATGGTGAAAAACTGTTGCGTTAGCTGGAGGTGGCAAATGCGGAAGAAATTTGGTCTACTGGGACAGAGCGTAGGATTACGCCTCTGTCATGCACATAATTCACACAGCTTATCCCCTGAGAACCTTTAACACAGCTAATTACACTGACATCCTGTAGGACGACAGTTCATGCACGGCAGACAACATTTGCAACAATTTTCTACGACCAGACTGTAGACGACGATTCTGCCACCTTCAAAAACCAATTGCATGGAGAGTTCAGGCTTACCTTTTTAATCCGCCACCTTTTGACGTGAGGAACCCGACTTCCTGTAGAAACAGCTTTCCTGTAGGAGCAGCGCGCGATTTCCGGGGAATACTGCAGTGGGTCTGCGCTCTTGGTGTTGCTTCACAGGCGTTCTGATGGCCAAAGACTCGGAGTATCGAACTGCAGAGGGATCCGGATGATCACTCGAGTCTCAAACGGTGAATGATAAATGCATGGGGTGGCAATCTAGCCGATTAGATTTGAATCGGCGGAATCCGTGGCGCGGGGGTGAGCTGTCCCTGCCGGACCGTTGGGCGATGTCACACCATCATTCTTCTGCAAGTTCCCTTACTGCCGCATCATTCCCCGCAGATCCGCCGCCGCCATTCTCGTTAGAACTCGTTTCTCCCCGAGTGGACGGTTCTCACGTGTCCACTACCCGTTTTTTTCCACGGCCACCATTCACACATCGGGCTCGACCAGCTGACTGGTCGACGTGGCCAATCGATTGACCATACAACCGCTCAACCCATCCACTTCACACTTGCAAACATTTTCAAAGTAAAATTCATGCAATTCGACGGAAGAAAGGGTCGAGGCACTTACCTGTGCGGCCGCAACACGATTGTTCAGGCTCTTGGACGACGATGAGTGGATTTGGTTGCTGCCGCTTGATTTGCACAGGCCCGGAGGTTCACATTCATAGGCCGCCGACGATGGATCTTATGATGCGGCTGCATGTGCCTGCGTGTTCATTGCATGTGGCAAGCGCTGTGAATAGTGTACACTCTAGCGGGCTCAACTGTTACAGGACTCCTGCAGGATGTCTTGTAACAGTTTTTCCTCCTCGGGTGCATGCTGCACGACGAAGGCACTGGCCTCACGATCACGCTCACAGAGCTCATGGATGGCTGGGATGGATATGGTATGACCTCTCAGCGTTTTTCCATCTCAAAAATTGCTTTTCTCTTGATAACTCAATGATCTGCTTTGATGGTGCAGGTAACTTCATTGCATGTCGACAGGGATGGTAGAAAGAGGTGACAGCAGTGTATAAGGGTGACAACAGTAGCTTGCATGCGTCCAAACCGCTCCTTGGTCGTTAGATCTCCTCATAAAATGAATTCTGGGCCGTCCCGAACTTCTACAGGAAGTTTCCTGTAGAAATACAGAACTTCCTGTAGAAGGTTTGCGTTTCCTGTAGAAAGTCTGCACCTTCCTGTAGAAAGTCTGCATCTTCCTGTAGAAGACTCAAGTCGAGATGAAATTGTGCACATACCTTGGAGAAAATGAGTATTCTTGGAGGAGGTGCTGGTGAGGTCTCCTGGCAGCATGATAAGGATCTATGGCTTTGCGTTAAATGACCTCCTCTCCTTCATAGAACACCTGCAACCTGCATGCATTTTCACATTATAAACTTGTTGTCCCTATCTTTTTGCTTATTGTCTTCTTTTCTCTTTTCTTTTTTCTCTTTTTTTTTTTTTTTTTTTTTTTTTGAAAAATAGCAGGGGCGCCTCAATGAGGTTTTCACCCTTGCCATCTGCCTTAAGCGCCTCAGAGAGGTTTTCACTCAAGGATCTTTTTCAAATCTCCTTTTTTTTTTTGAAAGACAATAGGGGCGCCTCAATGAGGTTTTCACCCCTACCACATGCCTTGGGAGCCTCAGAAAGGTTTTCACCCAAGGATCTTTATTATTTATTATTATTTTTTTTATTTTATTTTTAAATCTTTCAGGGTATGCCCAAAGCAGAGGCAGAACCCTTCTCTATGACCAACACTGATTTCTCCATAGGTTTGATGAACTCTTGTCTTGAGAGAGGTTTCCTGTAGATCTTCAATCGATGCCCATTAACAAGCATGGGGATGGCTTCCTCATCAATGGTTCGAATAAGAACAGATCCATTGTCATGGCATTTTTCCACTGCATATGGTCCTAGCCATCTGGTTCTCAGCTTCCCCTTGAAATATTTGTACCTGGAGTCATACAACAAGGCCCAATCTCCCGGATGGAATTGCTTGTCATGGAGGTGTTGGTCATGCCACACCTTTCTCTGAAGTTGAACCACTTCTGAGTGAAGGAGGGCCTGCATCCGGTGCTCGTCCAGTCCATTCAGCTGCAATAACCTTTCTTGTTGTGCATGGCTGAGATCTAGATCTAGCTGAGCTGCCATCCTCAAAGTGTTGTACTCAAACTCAATGGACAGCAAAGATTTCTTCCCATAGACCAGCTCATAAGGTGTGAAGCCGGTGGTGGTCTTCCAGGTGGTGTTGTAAGCCCATGTGGCCTCAACCAGGCGATCTGCCCAATCTTTCCTACTGCTGCTCACCGCCTTAGTCAAAATCCCTTCCAATGCTCTGTTGGTGACTTCCACTTTCCCATTTGCCTGTGGATGATAGGGGGTGGAATTCCTATGCTTGATTTTGTGGTGAGCTAGCAGGTCTTCAATCAAGTTGGATGTGAACTGGCTCCCTTGATCGGTGACCAGCTCTCTTGGGTAGCCAAATTTGTAGAAGATGTTTTCTCTTAAGAACTCGGCCACCTTCTCTTCTGTTGCTGCCTTGATTGCTTTAGTCTCTGCCAACTTTGTCAGGTAGTCAGTGCACACAATGATGTAAGACCTTTTCCTCGAAGGAGGGTTGATTGGACCCACAAAATCCATACCCCACTTCTCAAATGGCTCAAGAGTCACTTGAGGTTGGAGAGGCATCTCATCCCTTGGAGTCGGTTTCCCCATTCTTTGGCATCGGTCACATTGGCTGATATATCTTCTGACATCTTGATGAAGTGTGGGCCAATAATAGCCTGCCTGCAGGATTTTGAAGGCAGTCCTCTTTGCTGCAAAATGTCCTCCACAAGGCCCATCATGACAGGTGAGGAGGATATCAAAGACTTCCTCCTCCCTTACACAACGCCTTAAGATCTGATCAGGGCCAAGCTTGAACAGATTGCCCCCGATCCAAGTAAATGAGGCACTTTTTCTGATGATTCTGCTCTTCTCTCTTGAAGATAGGTGCGGAGGGAACTGTGCTGAGACAAGGTAGTTTGCTATATCAGCAAACCATGGAGAGAGTACTGAGATAGCAAACAGATGTTCATCGGGCATCTGGTCATCCACTGTTCCATCCTCATCTGCAGACAAATCAAATCTAGATAAAAAGTCAGCAACAACATTTTCTTTACCTGGTTTGTCAACAATGGTCAAATCAAACTGCTGCAACAAAAGTAACCATCTAATAATACGGGCATTCACATCTGGTTTATTCATTAAATATCTAATTGCAGCATGATCCGTATGTACAAAGGTTTGATAGCCAGTAATATAATGTCGGAACTTGTTCAGTGCATGGACCACAGCCAAGAATTCTTTCTCGGTTACAGTGTAATTCAGCTCGGCTTTGGACAAGTTTTTGCTAACAAAGTAAATGGCATATGGAATTTTTTGTTCAACTTGTCCTAAAGCTGCCCCTATGGCTTTGTTTGAGGCATCAGTGTGGATGTGGAAAGGTAGGGCCCAGTTTGGACCTCTCAAGATTGGGGTTGACACCAACTTGTCCTTTAATTCATTCAAAGCCCTCTGACAATCGTCAGTCCATTTAAACTCCACATCTTTTGCCAACAGACCAAACAATGGCGAGGCTAGCTTGCTGAAGTCTTTAATGAATCTCCGGTAATACCCTGCTAACCCTAAGAGACTCCGGACATCCCTTACCTTTTGGGGCGGTGGAACCTTCTTGATGAGATCAATTTTGTTAGGATCCACTTGTAACCCTTGGCAAGAAATGGTATGGCCTAGCACGGTCCCTTTAGTCATCAGGAATTCACATTTTTCAGGACTAAGGGACAGTTCATCTCAATGCATTTGGTTAGGACCTTTCCCAGATTGGACAATGCTTCCTGGAAGTTGGACCCATAAGGAGTGAAGTCATCCATATAGATTTCCACCGCATCATGGACCAACTCCGAGAAGATGCTCAACACAGCTCTCTGGAAGGTAGCAGGAGCATTGCATAGCCAAAAGGGAAGAACTTGGTAGGAAAAGGTACCCCAACGACAAGTGAAGGTGGTCTTATCTTGGTCTTCCGGGCTGATTTGGATTTGGTTGTACCCGCTAAACCCATCTAGGAAAGAGAAGAACTTCTTTCCTGCCAGTCCATCCAACACTTGATCTATGAAAGGTAGAGGGAAATGGTCTTTCTTGGTAGCTTTGTTCAGTTCTCAGTAGTCCACACAGATTCTCCACTTCCCATTTTTCTTGGGAACCAACACCAGAGGGGACACCCATTCGCTATCTGAGATGGGGTAAATGAATCCGGCATCCAACAGTTTTTGCAATTCTTCCTTGACAATGTCCTTAAGGGCTGGATTCATTCTCCTCTGAGGTTGCCTAACCGGTTTACAATCCTCTTTGATGTATATGTGATGGGTACAGACCGAGGGATGGACTCCTTTCATCTCCTTATAGCTCCAAGCAAAATCATCTAGATGGTTGGCCAACAGGCTACACAGCTCCTTTTCCTGGGAAGGAGATAGGGAGGAGCTGATCTTTAACATTCTCTCAGGGCCGAACTCCACATTCTTGACTCTGGGAGTGACAGGGTTGGTGGCACAAAGGTCCACTAAGGTGCTGGCTTGGGCGTCCTCCACCAATTTCTCTAAGGATAGTGCACTGGAAGGTGGATTCTGGATCAAAGTCTCAATCAAGTCATCCTCGGTTGGGGGGTCTCTTCTAGTGGTATCTAGGGTGCACAAAGGTGCTGAGTACACCTCATCCTCTTCTCCTTCCTCCAACCACAGTGGTAAGTCATGCTCTAAGGAGGGTTGGGCAGGAGGATATAGGACTAGCTGCTTGGACATAGGACCGTTTTTGATGGTCATGTTTCCTGCATGGCAACTTATGTAAGCATCTGCAGTGGCTAACCAAGGCCTTCCCAAAATAAGAGGATATCCAGTAAGCTTTGCCTTTGGTTGCAGAACCAAGAAATCTGCAGGGTATTCCCAAGAGTCGACAGAGACCAAGACATCCTCCACAATCCCTTCGGGAGTCACAGTGGAGCGATCTGCTAGTTGCAGTACTGTCGAGGTCTTCCTCAAAGAACCCTGAAGATTGAGTTTGAGCATGGTATCCCTGGTCATCACATTAATGGCAGCCCCCAGATCAATCAAGGTGTGAGGTATGATGGTGCCATTGATGTGGACATCTACTACAGGACTCCCAGGATCTAGATACTTTGGGCAGATGACTTGTCCTAACATAAGGTCAGACAGTTGTCCTAAGACATTGATGGTTGAAGCATCTCTCTTTCGCCTGCCTGGGTGTTTGAAACACTTTTCCTTAACCAGTTTGTTGTATATTGGCACATCCTTAATGGCTTGGAGAAGTGGTATTTTCACACACAACTGCTTGAGCTCTCCCAGAAGCTCATCCTCCTCTGGGTTGGGTTGTGTGGTGGCTGTTAGTCTCTCAGGAAAGGGTGGAATAACCTTTGGTTCACTTTCCTGTTTGTCCTCCTCGTCCTCTGGGGGAGGAGGTTGGCGATCCGGAAGAGTCTTTCCAGATCGAAGATTGATCTCCTGGATCTCCACAGCATAAGTAGGACATGATGTTTCCCCAGTGTATACCTGCTGGGCCTGTCTATTGTTGGGGTTCGGGTTCGGTTGAGCAGGCATTTGAGGTTGCCTTGGAGGAGCAGGAGGTAATGGTTGAGGTTGAACTGGTGGTGGAGGCAAAATGGCGGGAGGAGTGTTGTACTGGGGTCTCCACCCCGACTGAGGTGCATTCCACTGAGGCTGTGGCTGGGCATGTGAATGATATGAATGAGTAGTGGGTTGAGTAGGGTACTGAGGTGGATAAGACCATGGAGGAGGCATAGACCAGGAAGGATGAGCAGGGGGACCCCAGGAAGGCATAGGAGTCGATTGGTTGGGGCTGTAATAAGCTTGAGGTGCCCCTTGCATACCCTACTGGTAAGGTCTAGGTCCTTGTGGCCTCCTTTGGTTGAGGAAATAGAGAGGTTCAGTGGGAGCTTCTGTCCCTTGGTACATAGCTTTAAGTCCAGGTAAGGTTGGGCATTGATTTGTGGGATGGTCCTCCTCACAAACGAAGCACACTTCGACCGAATGCAATGGGCATTCGTTCTTAGGGTGTCTCCTTGTACATATAGGGCAGAAGATAGCCAAGGCCCTCTCAGCTTCTTCCTTCTTCTGTTGGATCCTGAATGTGTACAGTTGCATGGCAATGGTCTGTCTCACCTCACTCTTAAGATCTTCTAATTGATTTGCAAACTCATGCTTGGAGAAAGGAATACCAGCTGAGAGAAGGTTTCCTCTACCTCGTTTCCGGGCTGCCCTAGAGTGGTTTCTGAACACAGTCTTGATGTCCTCATAAGGCAGCTGGTAAATATCTCCCCCAGCTAACATGTGAAGGGTATCTAAAAGGTCTTCAGGGACTCCTCGGAGCAGGACCAACTTGAGGGATTCAGGGTCAAGTGTGCACCTGGCCTGCTTATAGCTAAGTTGGAACCTCTCCTCATAATCCTCTAAGGACTCATCATTTCCCATGGTCATCCGAAAGATTTCTCCCTTGGTTTCCTTGGACCTACAGTAGTCCCGGTACTTGGTATTGAAAGCTTGCTGCATCTGAGCCCAAGTGGTGATACTATTCCCAGGTAAGCCCATGAACCAGCGTAATGCTGCATCCTTAAGAGTTGAAGGGAAGAGTTTCAGCTTCTGCTCATCTTCAGTATAGTCATAGGTTCTACAAAGGACAGCAAACTCAAACAGGAAGGTATCAGGGTCTTCAGTAGTCAGTCCATGGAAGTGAGGCAGAGCAGAGGGGCTAATGTTTTTCATTTTCATGTCTCCATTGGTTTCTCGGATGGGGAAGGCACCTTCTATTCTCTCATCTTCTCCTCTATTGTCAGCCATAGCTTCAGATGGGATGGTCTCTAATTCTTCTTCTGCTATAGGATCTTCGTATATCTCAGGAGGTTCACCTATAGGTTCTTCTGGATCACTGTCACCGAAGAAGAGAGAAGGGTGACTCAGTGATGTGGTGGGGGTGTTGGGTAGGAATTTGCCTGTTTTATCTCGATTCCTACGAGGCATGAAATGGAAAGACTTTTTGATTGCTTTTGCTTTTTTTCTCTTTGGTACCTGCAAAACTGAAACAGATTGATCTACAACTAACTATCTTGCTGAAATAAAAATGCAGAATTGAAATGAAAGCAGGAAAGGACTAATCTACTCTGCTCAAATGGAATTGCGGGAATGGAAATGCTAGTCTACGCTTGCAGAATTGAAATGCTAATCTATGCTTGCAAAATTGAAATTGCAGAATTGAAATGCTAATCTATGAAAGCAGGAAATGTCTATGCTACTTTTGCAGAATGGAAATGAAATAAACTACTTGGCAGAAGGCGAGAGTAGGAAAATAGAAGAAAAGCAACAATTACTAATACTCTGACGCTTCCCCGGCAACGGCGCCAAAAAGATGGTGGGCTCCAGTATTGTAGCAATAATGCTACAACTCCTGGAGCTTCCTTCTCTAATTTTATCAACCCGGTAATTCGTAACAAACTTGGAAGCGACGGTGCTGTATGCACAAGTACTAGCTCTTGTCGCAGCTGTCACTTGGTCAGCTGGCACAAGTCCGCTAGGGCTCAAGCCAACTTCTATATGTTCTCAGAAGAAGCTTTCTAAATGATGAACGAAGGCTATCTCAAAGGAAATTAACCTACTTTGCAAGAATGAACTGAAAGCCAACCAAACATGGAAACCCTAGTAAACCCTAATCTGACTAGCTTAATCTTTATGATGCAATGGTGGGAATGCAACTTCTAGAGATGATGCCATTACTTCTAGTGAGATGAGATGCATGAATTTAAACTACTTCCATTGAAGAGAACACGTTTTTGTATTTTTGCTCAAGTGGGTGGAGTTATTGTGATTGTGCTTCTTACTGGGTCTTGACTGTGCATGGGTAGTTCAAAGGGGAGGAAGGCTTGGGAAAGGTCAGGAGGACTCTGAGAGGTTCTAGGGGATCCCTCACATCATTCCACAGAATTCCACAACGTTCAGGTGCTTGGCAACCGTGTTTGCAGACTTCTACAGGATGTCTGCAGGGGATCCTACAGGAAGCTCGGGATTTCTACGGGAAGTCTACTAACTTCTACAGGATGCTCTGCAGTCGGAGTTTTGGGTGATGGAGGAGTGAAGGAGCTGTGTGGGTGGATAGGTAAGATGAAAGAGGAGCTTGTGATGACCTATGGACAGAGAGATGAGATGGGGAAGGCGTGTGTAAAGCTGGTTGGTCGATAGAAGGGTAGAGTAGTGGAAGGTCAAAAAGATTGAGCAACGTGGACAGTAGAAGGGTTGGAAGGCAAATGAGCTGAACAGAGGATGAGTAGGTGGCTTAGGCACGGTTCAGAAGGATAAGAACATGATGAAGTGGTGCTGCGCAGTGTAAATGAAACAAATCACCCTTATCTTGCATGTAAACGAAAGTTCACCAACCTATTCTAACTGTTTTATTAGGAATCAAAGAACAGCAATGTAAGCTGAAGGAAAACCGTGCATGATGTTGAACCAAAGAGTCATTACTCAAGATATAATCTTATGGAAAATTCTTCAACCGAAAACATTACATCAATACTTGCATGCACATGTTAAAACAGTGTTCTTGGCAGTTGGCACGGTCTACACTTCCGGTCCCCAAATAGAGGTGAAAGTGAGCATGCATTCAACCTTTTTTTTTGAACTTCAACGTAACTTCAATCTCCCTACGCTAATTCTGAATTACTGAAACAACTGCATTCATGAAACTAACCTACATAACCAAACCGAAACAGTCAACTCAGCAAACTGTATTTTTCAAGTGCATGTAAAGGAAAGAAATGCAATTATAAAAGAAAGACAAGTAACAATACAAAGAAAAGGAGGTCTATTGCTCTCAGGTTGGGCCCTAACCTGAGAGCTATAGCTCCTCTAAGAACTCATAATTGAATCCAAATCTGCCTGCCTTTTATTAAAAGATCATAATCATAAGTCTAACAACATGCCAAAATTGGCTTACAAAGAGCAAAAACAGAGCTACAGCTCGTGATTCAAAATCTACAACAAAAGTTCAAGAGTTTCATCGAAGGCTACAGCCTCAATATTTATACATGATGAGGGCCAAGCTGGCCTCCTCAATTAGTGGGGCTTGGCTGTCCAACTAAAAGTAAACTATTGTTCCTATAGAATCCGTTGGCTGCCTTCTAGCTCGGTGGTGATAGCTGTTGGAGCTCGGAGTTAGGGTGGAGATCACGAGGAAGGTCATTCAAGGCTGTGGACAACCTCCCTATAAACCCGCAATGGCACCTTGGCTGTCTCCTTGTCTTCATTTGCGTGGTCTTTGCTCCATTTAATGTCAAAAAACCTAAAATCATCATGTATTATCCACATAGGCATAATGACTGCCCTTCTTCCTACAAATAACACGAATATACTAAGAAATGATGCATAAGTGATAAAAAATGAAGGGTTGAGCAAGGTAAGTAGGCCAAATGAGCCCAAATTATTACCAAAATTTGGGGCTCATTAGTATGATGGATGAAACAACCTGTGCGCCCACCTTTCCAGATGGTTAAAGACATATGGTGCGCAACCTACATGAGTGCACACCATCCTCGCTATAGGAAACACAACAGACAAGTAGGAACAAATAGGATGATGGCACGAATGATGACCAAGAAGTATGATAAGACCAAGCGCGCTGAAGATTCTCTGTGTGGAAGCCTTTGATAAAGTATCTGAAGTACTAAACACGGTCCACCATGTGAAACGCACTGACTGGGACTTGCGCATACCAAAAGTTCTATGGGCTTATAGGACCATGTACAAAACTCTGACCGAGCGGGCACTTCCGAAACTAAAGTATGATGGAGAACTTGTAATCCCTATGGACCATGCAAAGCCTTGTCCATGCATATCAGCACCCATAGATACGATGATTCAAGGAGCCCATCAAGAAGGAATCACATAGCCGCAAGAAATAGATCGCATGGGACTTGAGGAAGAAATCCAACAAGGGGACCTTAGACTCCACGAAATTGAAGAAGAAAGGGTACAGCTGAGGAAGAAAAGCACTTTGATGGATGCAGAAGTCAAGAAGCTGTAGGACAAGATAAAGGAAGAGTTTCTCGTCGAAAAAACTAGGATGGTAAGGCAAAGTGCATACGATCATACTGACAAGTTTGAGAACTATCATCGTGAATTGGTTAGTCTGATGCCTTGGGTTGGACTGCATATTGCTAAGCATAGTGACCAGGGTAGCGTGTTGCAAATGATGAAGTGCACGATGTCGACCATAATAATAAAAGGTGGGGATTCTCCAGGAACCATGACGAAGGACAGGATGGAACTCCACACAGGTGGTGCAGCCACTTGACTAGCCAGGGGAAGGAAAATCTTAGCGCTCCAGGTAGTTGGAAGAGAGCGTGAGACTATAAACTATTTTGCCCGGGAGCTGTGCGATATTGGAGATGCACGCAGAAGCAGAGAGTTACAAGGTCCACGACCGCGCATGGGGGGCTGCACTACCACGCGAGTTGGCCAAAAAGTTACCATTGAGGTCACTATTCATGATGGGATGCTTGACTTGAGGCCAAATGGAGCAGGTGGCAGGCATGTAAGACGCAATTTATGGGCAGGATTTGAGAGAATCTGCCGCTAAGAAAGCCTTAATGAACCGTAATTGGGGGGAACGATCGAATTCGAATTCAAAAAGTGCTATAAAATACAAAGGGTTGCCCAGCAAACAACACTTGGTCATTTCGAATTGATCGATTGAGCAGAACCCTGAGTATTTTGAGTTGAGCGTTGATTGAGCCCCTGAATTCGTGAGTGACAGATTGCAACACAGATACAATGACATCAACTAAGGATGGTATGGGGATAGAAGAGGTGACCGCCAGCGAGGCCGCGCAGACCCTAACTGTGGAGGATGTTCTAGAAGGTGCCAGGATTGTGGCCAAGATCCTAAAATCACCGTATATGCTAAGACCCAAGAAGGATAAACAGGAAATAGCTCCCGTACGCGTGTCCCTGTGGAACCTGTTGCTCAACAAATAGTCGATGGAGGAGAAAGGGAAAGTTGTCACTATAGAAACAGACGAGGAAGAAAAATATCTGCAGGACCTTATCATTGCAGAGGAAGAAGACAAAGGCATGGAGGTGGATACTCAGCCCAGGAATTCTGCGACAAAATTTCTTGCCCATGTCCCCCCACGAAAAGGAAAGGCGAAAGTGCCCAAGGGCCTAGACGAGACCAAGAGTTCTCTCCAGACCTCGCTTCTCCCAGATGGCATTATGTTTGAAGGCACGCACCTGGGCCACGTGCCGACCATGAAATTTAAAGATTAGGACCTCACTGACCGCGAGAAGTTCCCTCACCTGGAGACCGAAAACCTCATGAAGCATAACACCGCGGGATTGCGTGGTGTGGAAAAGGTCGGGCTGCTAAACCTACTTTGGGTGTCATTTCCATTGCCCCCAATAACCATTTTCGTCATTAGGCAGCTGCTCTCCCTGGTGCATGATGGGTATTTATGGTTGGAGGAGCCCATCCCCATCACAACAGACCTGATTCATCATGTTTCTTGGCTTCTCTACAAAGGAAAGGACCCCATGACCATATCAAAATGAAAGGGCAGTGATTTGGTGCTCACGGAGGCCATGAAGATGAAGTACAAGCTGGAAAAGGAGAAGAGGGGCTATGCCATCTCCATCATCAAGGACAAAGTAGTACACATGGCAACCTAAATCCTAGTAGGAAAAGTTATGCGGAAGTGCCACGTAGACGAGGTACCTGCACTGGTGGTCGCACTGGCTGAGCAGTTCATGGAGGGGGTCTAGTTTAACTGGTCTGAATTCCTTTGCACGAAATTCTTAGAGGATTGTTGCGAAGCCCAAGAGCAGGGTAAAACCTTCCACTATGCATGGCTATTGCTGTCCTTAGTGCTCGTAGCAAGAGAATTGCTAGAGGACAGTTAAATCCCCATAATTGACAGAGATTTACCGAAGGCCGCGAAGTACGCTTCACTCTGGGCCACGAAGGATACGACAAGGATACGCAACACCAAGATCTTCTAGGTGCTCATGGAGATGACCATCTAGATGTGGATCAACCGTAAGCCATGGTTTTCGCCCACGGTTTACAACAACCTGCAGAGTTTCACAGAATTTAAGGCAGACATGCACAACATATATATTAGGGCACGCAAGGATCCGATGAGGTAGTGGACGAAGCTACCTTTTGTAGCCACTAATGATGCCATTTTCACTGTCTTGGAGCCATGACCTTCGGAATGGCATGCCCATGACATTGCAGAGCTTGAGAGGTCGGTAGTGTAGAAGAAGAAAGACGATGCCAAGCTGCGCATCGCACAGTTGGCCGAGAAAAGGCAGAAGGAAACAATAGCAGCCGAGGTGTGGGCAGCGTGGGAAGCGACACAGAAAGCAACTGAGCAGGAAAAGATCAGAGCAGTAGCAGCAGCACAGGTAGTAGTCGCGAAGGCGGGCAAGGACCAAACAAAACCTTCGCAGGGACAGGAGGCAAAGGAAGCAGAAATGGAAGAAGGAGATGCAGACCCATAGACCGCATCCACACAGTTGAAGCACCAACACCCGGAAAAACAAGAAGGACTGAGGAAGAAGGTCAAGGCCTCGAAATTGTCCATTGACCCGATCACCCTAACAGAGGGTGATCTGCACGACATCGGCGAGACAGTGTGCGATGTCATAAATGAGGCTCTTCAGGATTTCATCAGCAACACCAAACTGTGTTGCGGGTCCTTAGAGCATAGTTGCAGGACGTAAAGGTGCAGCCCTCTCAGGTTGGTACTGTTTCAACCAACCTCGCAGTCAGATCCACGACAGCAGAGAAGATGTTGCAAGCGCGGATGATGAACACAATCGTGTTGCTAGAAGGGGCTCTAGTGACACCAAATGAGGACCACAGGTTGTCGGTTAGCACGAGGAAAAGTCTCGGGGTTAATCTAGCTACCCTTCCACGTGAGACATTATATCTATTACAGGATGGGATAACGGCAGAGCTGCGCGCTAGGGAAAGCCACACGCTCCAAGTTCTTAGTGAGCAGAAGATAAACTGGAACAACTCAGCTTGCAATGCGATGAAGTGGTGTCTCAAAATCAACAGCTAGTGTAGGTGATAAGCGATGCTTGTCAAAGCATCCCGGAGCTGCCCATCCTACCAGATCTACCAACATAGCTGTGGATCCACAGGTTAGCAGCAGGAGTCGTCGAGGCCAGGGAAGAAACAACAAAGGTTCAGCTAGAGCTGAATCTTCAGATTGTCGATCTACGATTATAGGCACAGCCATCCACTCCCCCAGAAGTCAGAGAACAATGCGTTAGCGCTATCACAGCGGCATAGGAAGAGATCGGAGGTCCTCATGTTGGAAGAATCACTGAGGTCCTCACAACTCTGTAGGAGGACCCCAACATCCAGCTCCTAGAGACATAGGCACGGGAACTCCAACACCAATATGACAGTGTCTAAGGAACTGCGCAAACAGTGGTCCTCATCCAACGGCTTGCGAGGATGCAGCAGGCTAAAGCACTGAAGGAACAAGTGGACCCGACGCAATACAAGGAAGCAGTTCTCAAAGTGTGCGTCCAGCCTTGGATTGACAAGGCCTTCACCATCACAACGGACATCAAAGGCAAGATCGCGAACATACAGGGGATGCACACATTGATGCAGAGAAGCACCCCAGACACAAAGGTCTCGGAACAGCGTATGCAGCAGATCCAATAAGCAACAACTCAGTGTGTTGCTGACCTCCACGCAGTTCGAGAACAACTAGAGCGACTCCGCGCAAAGATCGTCGCGCTGATAGAGTTACTTGAGGGTGAGTCACGATGTTTGTGTTGGGGGCCTATTGGGCATGGAATCCCCCCAAGGAATGTTTTGGGGCTCAAAGCCCATGTTTTGACCGAATTTTTTGTTAAATCTCCACGAATTGCAGGTGCGGAAGTATGTTAGAGTTACAGGGTTGTCCGCCCTAGTTTTGTAATGTAATGTCAGCCTACCCATGGTCCGTGGACCATGTGATCGTATAGATAGACCGAGGCTCTAAGTATAAAACAAGAATTAATAGATGATAGAAGGAGAGAAAGAGTCTAAGTGATTATGTGAAGTGTGTCTTTGGGTTCTAGAGTAGGAGAAGGCTCTGTAGCTGAGTGTGTGGAGGCTTAGTAGTTCGCAGCTGAGTGCGCAGACCCCTACAGCTGAGTGTGCAGGGCGGAGTTGAGTCTGCAACTGAGGAAGAAATTAATACAGAGAAGTTTTATCATAATTTTGTGTATCTATTCTTGGGTTAATGCATGTTTGATATAATTTGTGAATATACTGCTTATTTACTGCATGCACCTGTATGAATGGTTTATGTTGTTAAGTATAACTTAAAGAATGCAAGTAGGCTAAGATAATCAACTAACATTGGAATACCAGTAAAGTCTTGGGTAATAACGCAAAAGCGCAGCGTTCAGCCCCTGAATAGGGCTACACGAAGGCAATATCTCAAGCTGCGAGGTACTGGAAAGTGCACAAAGCAACTTGCATGCAGGGTCGAACCGTGAACCACTGGAACTCATCAGACATCTCCAGGGTGTGGAAACCTGGTTCTAGCATCCTCCCATACTACATCGGGTGAGACCTCAGTCTGTGCTCCATGGACTATTGTCGAAAAGGGCCAGTAGTACCAAGATTTGTTTAGCTAAATCAAATCTGAACTTGGGTCAGGCCCCAACAAGCCAACAAGTCCCTTTCATCCAGTGAACATATGATGTTGATAAGGGGACATTTTCGCATGTGAAACCATTGAAATCTACAAATAACTAGGATTAATCAATATATCATACAAGTTAAGCATAATGTATTCAAATCCAAGTGTAACCTATTGAAATCCTTTGAAGGGAATAAATTGAAATCATCGAAGCTAGACAAGGAAAGCATGCTAGGTTTTTTTTTATCCCATGGTAAGTGGAGGTCAGACTTGTGGTGATCTCATATATGTTGCAAACACACTTCACCTCTAGGATTTCATTCACTAACTTATTTCTCCATCTCTTAATATAACATATTTAGAAACATAGTCACTAGGAAATGGTGTAGAGATCATTGATCTATGCAATATGCTTCCTTATGGATGATGGGTGGTGTTGGTAAAGCTTTTATTTTACCTTATCTCCACTTTCACCTCTCTATAAAATACCAAAAACCTTCATCATCTACATGTTATTGCAACGTGTCCAGTGAATATTAATGCATGATCTTATAAGATAAGGAATATAGTAGGACAAGAGTATATTAAGACATAAATAAACTAAGAAATCAAGTTATGTTTCTCCTCATGTTGAGTAGAAAATAGGTTCATGTTTTGGAAAATTTGGTTCCTTGGTAAACCTCACCTTATCAGGATAATATTGATCATATCCACATTTAAATATTTAGATCCATTTTCATGGACGGTTTTAAAAGTATGGTCCTATGATTGTTTATGTGGACCATATCCAAACATGTTTATAAATGATCCCTTGGATATGTTTATCGATGTGTAGGATCATGGAGGTCATTCATGCTTTAGTAAAATGATGTCTTTAGACATCACTACTGCTCTTAGATTCATTATTATGATCTATGGTTACTTAGTTGTCCCAACATGGTATCAAAGAAACTAGGATTGTGATCTAGAGTTTCATAAAAAAAATGCAAATGAGGTGATATAAGGGTGAAGCCATTATGAACTAGTCCCTATTGGGTTTGTATACCCTCATTTGTAACTTGATATAGTTTCCACTAGGTATTGATTACAATAATAAAATTATTAGTCAACTAAATCAAATTGAATAATATTTGACCACGTGGCATCTCTAAAGGGTTCGACTGTGTGGTCGTTGTTTTTCATTGGTACACCAGCTAACTGGAGTTTTGTTCAAACCCACTGTGATTTCAACTAGATGTCATATCTTTTAAGCTCAACTTTGTGGTATAATTTCTGACTCAACTGGACCCATCGATTGTCATCAACTTTGACTGGATCAACTCATCATTTGACTTGACCATGACTTGTTTATACATTGATTTGACTTGTCCCCTCTTCACCTATTGTAGAAAGATCATTATAAATGAAAACTTGTTTCTCATCATGAATTGTTGAGATACATGATTTTCTTGTTATTCATATAAGGTATAATATTTCTATTGACTGAACAATCCTCTTTTGGTTCATCTTGACTTCAATGAATTTTATTTTGACACTAGATTCTTTTCATATGTACTGAGGCTTGACTGGTGATTTATCCACTTCCCATTGACTCAACAACTCTTTTGAAGTATATTTATATTGACTATATCACACTTATATAGCTTACTAGACCTTTACTTGAATATTTTAACACCAAATTTGACTAAGGATACACTAGTAGGCTAAGATGTCAATCGATTGAAAGTTATTGCAATTGACTTCCCTCAACTCACCTAGATCTTGGATCTTTCTATCGCTTTGTTCTCTAAGCTTTATTTGACTGGACCAATTGTTGTTTCCAAACCAGGTATTGACGGATTGAATTTCAAATTGGATGTCCTCTTAAATTTTATGATCCTTCAGATATAATATGTTGAAGCCTAATATCCAAGATGTTGAGCATAAACACTTATGTGTGGAGTGTGATTTAATCACCTTGAAGTTTTGTGGTCATTCTACAATGGCGGTTGACATGTTTGACAAGAATTTTATCGACTAGTATCTCATTTTTATAGTTATTGACCACATATTGACTCATGTTTGGATCCATTATTTGGAGCCTTGGAACCATCAATGAAGTCTTGTAGGCCACTTTTGAACTATGTGACTACATAAAACATTGGCAACATATTTAAATATGGGTTGAAGATTGTAATAATTCCATGAAAAGAGGTGTTTTATTAGCTTCTTAATGAGGTCACTACCTTGCAATTGGTGTTTCCCTATTGTAGATAGAGAAATAAGAACTAATGAGTCAATTGACTATTGAAGCTATCATGTGCCAGAGTATTATAGATGAGAAACTTAATAGGGTTGATGTCCTAGAGAGATCCATGGAAACATTTTTCTGCGATATTGGAGATGAATTTGAGGACAATGTTGATCATATTAAATATCTAGAGGGGTAAGTTAAAGCTCTCTCTCATTTAGAAAATGTTGTCTTACAAGAGGAAATTTGTCAACTATAATATACCAAGTCCCAATTGTTTACTGAGGTTTCCCATTTCCTCGCATATGTGGATGAGCTTCTTGCAAAAGCTACTCATCTTTAAGAAGATAATAATAGATTATCTATTACTAGATCTAAATGAAAAATATCATATTATTATGACTTACATAGCTAAAAAAAATAATCTTGAGCTAGAATTTAGTCAACTGCATACTGCTATTTTTGTTGAGTTACTAAGCTCACCTACTAATATTACTTGTAGCCTAGCTAATTGTAAGAAAATTGATATTGATGTTTTTATTAACTCACATGTTTTATTGACTACTAATTGTGTTTCTCCTATCTTTGAAAAATACACAAATAATTGGGAAAAAGGGACAAGACGTTGTTGTTCCTACTGCCCCTGAAGTGCAAACATCTAGAGTAGGTCTTGTTGATTTCTCCATGGAACAAAAGAATCTGATTTGGATCTTAAATTCTTTGACACAAGCACAATAAAATGCCACATCAATACTACGTTTCATAATGGAATCTACACACATCAATGAATCAACTAGTGCACAATGTGACAATTTTTAACTTTTCAAACCCACTTCTTGTTATATTACAATCTAGAATACAACAATATTATGGCCCCTGTACCGAGGATCTTGTCCCTTACATACGACCCTGATACAAGAACACAACTAGGGCTTAGTGTTAGTCACTTTAACCACCAATCTATCTTAAAAAATACAACACTTGACCAACTTGTTGATGGTGGTCGTGCTCAACCCTTTCATTCCACGTGCATTGAACACGTATGCGGGTTATTTTCCACTATCATTTATCACCACTCCTTTAGTGTCATTCAGCTTTGGCCCACTATCCACTAGAAGCCTTCTAAATCCATTAAGAGGTCTACACATTGGTTCTTTTGGATGTGCCCTCTTTTCACTAAAGATTTCCCATTTGCAACTTCTGAACTAGGGATCCATCTATCTCCCTCATAATAGTCCATGGCTCCTTTCATGATCCTATACTTGACGTCTTTATCTCGCATTGTTCATAACTTGCTAGTGAATATTTCTCACTCTCCCAAATCTACCCACTTGTTGTCTCTTGGTTGCTCCAAAAATGACAATCATAGGGTTTGTTCTATCTTCCCTCTTCTCTCTCTGAAATACTTCCAGTATCTATATATAGTTGTGGCCTACCTCTACTAGCGTTACTTCAACCAACCTTGAGCCACAATCACATCATACATTGCACTTAAAAGTAGAGTTCCTCTAGGAGTTGAGGCTCCACTTCTACAATAGTTCAAGCCCTCCAACCCTTTAAAACTAGGCCTTACGACCCTCTAAACTACCTATAACAACATCTTGATCGTCCTCTTCTAATTTGAATAGATGTGGCCTCTTAATGCTCAGACTTATGGCTAGATTATTACACAAGCATTCCAACTAACTTAGCCAACCAACACTTAATACAAAGATCCAAAGGACATCTTCCTATTCTAGCTGATTTGGCTCCTTTAGAAGTATTTTGCCCTCTTGTGCTTGCCTCCTTATGGTGGTCATGACCTTCCTTCAAACCCTTCTCGGCATCCTAACTCAGCCTCCATCTTGGACTGCATCTCTCCTAGCCTCACGATCATAAAAGCTCCTCCCACTTGACACATCTAGCCTTGATTCTTATGCCTTCTTAAATAACTTTTCCTTATTCCTCTTAGTAACCCTCTAGATCTATGGTTTTAGTCCTCTTAGACCTTAGGAATTAATCATTTTCCTTTTAATTTATTTTTATATTTTAAACCCCTTCTTAGGCCTAAAACCCCTCCACTTGGCTTCTTTTCCCACAAAACCTTTGTGGTCAAATTTCTCCCAAACCCAATGCCCTAGGTTGTGGGAGTACCCCCAAGCTACACAAATCAACAAGTCTTGGATATGTTGTTGCTACTATTGACTCATTACTTGGCTCTATAAATTTTGAGTGCAACAAAGTTTTATTTGTTGCAAGTGGAATGTGTTGGCCTTAAAACACTTGATTTACATTGTAGATACCAAAGTCCAAATACAAATTCAACTAGAAATATAAAATAGACTAGAAGCTCAATTAATATAAACCTTTAAATACACATGAGATAACTTAAATAATAGAAAAAAAAAAATGGCACACCATAAATAATACACAACAAATGGATATTTTACCCTAGAAACCCTTAACTAGGAAAACCAACTAACCTTTGAGCTTCATTTCTCTTATATTCTCAACCAAATATCAAAGCCATATTACAATGAGCATTGACCTTAGTCCACACCTAATACCAATTCTCATATATCATTCAATCTCTATATATTGTGATCATTCATCATCTCTCATAACACTTACATCATGCTCTATTTATAGACATAGAAAACCCTAACTCATAACTTCTTGAATCAGTATAGGTGCATGAAGATCATTGACCAAGATACTAGAATCTTGTGATTAATAACCATTTTCTAACCAATTTTAAATTTAGTTGATTTCCCTTTTACCATCAATATCAGTCGATAATGCATGTATACTTGATCATATTCCCTTCGGATACTCTAGTTTATTATTAGATTTTGTCCATTGTTTGACTTCCCATAGATTTCAACTAAAGTAACTACTCTTTAGCTTAATCATTGTCCTATCAACTCGACCATAAACTTGACTTCGACCATGCCATTGAATTTTTGTCCTAGTTGATTGTTACTTACTAAAGAAATTTAGGTTCATTTCTACTCATCTACCCAACCAATTAATGGAATGACTATGGAATGACTAAACTCTAGTTGACTAGGATTACTTGCAAAGTGTACAAAACCTCAACATTATCTCAATTTTTTTCTTCTTTACATGAACCGTTAATATACTTCCTTTTAATTAACGAAGGCACCCATGCAAAACTCTTCTTATTGCAAAGAGATGTTATTATCACTAATCATCTTTGTTAGAATATCTACAACAATATTCACCTTGCTTATTTTTACCAGTAACACCTTATTTCTTTCCACCATGTATTTAGTGAAATGGTATTGTACATCATTGTGTTTTGTTCTTGAATGGTAAGATGGTTTCTTTTCCAGGAAGATTTCACTTTGCAGTGTTCAATTTTATGTGATTGGAGTTGTTTGTTGATATAGGAAGACTCACATATATGATTTTTATTGTAGATGTTTTGGATCCACTATATGATCCATTGTCAAGACATGCAAAAATTATGGGAAGAGCATAGGATAATATATAGTGGATAGGTATGGTCAGGAAATTTTAGGGCTTACTAAGGGAAATGTGTGTGTGTGTGTGTATAATAAGTTTATATGATAATTAATAAAAAAAATATAGAGATATATATTAAAAGTTGATGGAATTAATAGAATTAAAGAAATAATACTGAAATATGAAACCTAGATAAAATATATATATAAGTATGGGTTTCCTATCCTTACTTTTGTTAATAAAACTTGATCTCTAAACATCGTCTCCGCAACCAAACAACTTCCTTGCATGAATGACTACTATGTATTCAACCTCCATTGTTGTAATTTCATGACACACTGTCACTTACTCATCTAGCTAACAAATTCACTAAAAAACTTGAATAAATATCCACTAGTGGGCCTTCTTCTATCCATATTTCCAACGCATTTGACATTAAAAAATCCTTGTACAATTATTTCACTCCCATCCTCTAGTCTTCCATGGAATTAGATTCAATCATCACTTGTGCCACAAAAATTCCCTAATACTCTTTTGACTGTATACCAATCCTATTTTCAAGGTGTTGTCATGTATATGTTCAATACTCCCATGTCATGAGAAATATCTAGTCAAGTGAAAACCATTTCATACATCAAACTACCTATAACACTTGCATATGGAACATTGGTCATGTCCTCTCTTTCTCCCTATGTCTTTGGAGAGTATTCAACAATTAGTCTTGTCCCATTGGGAATCAATACCTTCACTACTTTACAATCCTACACATTGAAACATTTCATAATTGTTTCAACGTACTTTTTCTGATTTACCTGTAGTTTCCTAACTGTGTGGTCTCTATTGATGTCCATCCCAAGAATGAAATGTTCAGTTTCGTCTTCTTTTATGTTGAATTTGGAATATAGCCATATCTTCAACTACCTAATTGCATCATGTTTCTTCCAACTAATAGCATGTTATTGACACACAACACTACATATATGAAACACCTACCCTCCAACTTGAGATATACATAGTGATAATATCAACATCTCACAAATCCCAATCCTTGGATCTTGATGCAGGAGGATCCAGCTCAACATTATCATTGTATTCTAGTGACATACAGGATCTTGTGTTTCAAGGAAGTTGGTTTCCTAAGTATTGGATTTATGTAATTATTCAATGTTTTGAGTGATTTTAATGAGAATAGGAATTAAGTGAATATTGTGAGGCCTTATTGTAAATGTTCTCAAATGTAGGAGAACATGATATACTTAGGATAGTTGAGTGATGAGAGGATTAAGAATTGATTGTAAATCTTAGATTAGGAGTCATTTCATGATTTTGTGGATTTGAGAGAATCCTTAGGGATGAGAAAGATATTTTAGGAATTTGGTTGATCTAAACCAAAATTGGGTTTAGAATCCCTTTGTATAAATGTAAGCCTAAAAGGCATGATGAGGGATTAGAAACAGAGACAGTAAGAGAGAGGTTAGATATTTAGTTATTGTAAGCCTACGGGCAGATGAAGATCAAAGGCCATTAAACTAGAAGATCAGGCCAAGAAAAGATAGAGAGTCTTACATTGTAATTATGTATTGATTTATATATATGTACAAAGATTAATCCCAAATTGAATGAGTGTAAGCATCGAATGGTGGAAGATGAGCAAACTATATCATTCTATATATATATATATATATATATATATATATATATATATATATATGTATATGTATATACATATATCTATATATATATACATATACATACATATATATATATATATATATATATATATATATATATATATATATATATATATATATATATATATATATATATATATATATATATATATATATATATATGTATATATATATATATATATGTATATATGTATATGTGTGTGTGTGTGTAGGTGAAGTGCAGTGATCACACAGAGAATACATAAAGAAGAGGATCGATATGGGGTGTTGAATCCATTAGAAGGACCAATTAAAGCTCAGGAGGAAGAGTGCGCAGCAAAATAACAGCGGGACGAAACCTTTAAAGAAGAGAAAAAAATGAAGACTTAGCATAAATTCTAAGTAAAAGGAATGAGCGGAGGAGCAAAGATTGATGCTCAGGAACCATTAGATATGGGAAGATCAATGGTTGAGATCATATCGGGAAGGAAAAATATCGCATCGGCGGGTCATTATACAGTTTAACTCCCGCAAGCGGAAAACCCAATTACACTAAGAAACGGTGAAAAACACAATCAGAATCAAGTGCCGACTTGAAATATTACAGGGAATGGTTTATATCCCTATTGGGTCCGCAAAGATATCGGATCGGCGTATGGAAGCGGAAGGAGTCTGGCATCGAGGTTGAGTGATATGCGATCACGCAACTTAATCTCAACCGTCAGATCGCAGATCGGACCAATGGTCAAGATCTGATCGCAAATTGCAATCGGAGGAAGCAAAGATCAGAGTGCGCAATGGAAAGGCTTGGAGATCTGGAACCAATGGGCCTATAATGTCGAATTTATAAAATTTGAGATTCGTTATATATGATTCGGAGTGGGTTTCCTGTGTAATCCATATATTTGCGTTAAAGTGGTTTAATACTAAAACATACGTTAATGTTCCGATATCGCATATCGGAGCGGAAGGGGCAATGATATATATATATATATATATATATATATATATATATATATATATATATATACGTATGACCATGGAAGGAGCGATAGATGATTGCAATGAGGTTAAACCTTGGGAAATGTGACAAGGTTGTATGGAAGGGCGGAGAGGTATGTTTATGTGGGCATTTTCCTTTGTAAATGGTTTATAAGGAAATATGCGTCGATAAGAGATTTATGTGTTAAAAACATATGTAACCAAAGGTTTTGTAAGGGGAAGCTTATATATGTGTGATTTAAGGTTTTGTAAAGGTTGTGAAGTATTTTTAAGTCCCGATAGAGGAGAAATAATGGAAGGCATTAGGAAAAGGGTGTATAAAAGTAAACGAAGGATTATGAGAGTTTAAATGTCCCAGTAGGAAGGATTTGGCCTAAGGGATAGGCTATGTGGGTATAAAGTTTCGATAGAGGGTTTTTAAAGCAGGGTGATTGAGTTCTGATTCAAAGGAACTATAGGTAAGAGGGCCTTAACCATTCACGTCTAAAGATTTGACTCCTTAGAGAGTTGAATCCCTGGGAAAATGTATCCATGCATCTGTATGCATACTGTGGGTATTTGGAGGGGTAACCCTGCGTCAGATCTATGTGTCAAACTCTTGGTACCACATCCTCACTGATTGTCTAATGCCATAAAGGGACTTCTTAAGTTTATAGATGAGCTTCCCCCTACCCTTTCCGTCAAAACCTTCAAGATGTTTCATGTAGGTTTCTTCCTCCAAATTACAATGCATAAATATTGTCTTTATATCTAATTTCTCTATCTATAGACCAAATTGTAGCGAGAGACATTAGTACTATAATTTCTCAACAAGGGAAAATATATCACCAAAATTGACTCCCTTAACTTGGGAATAATATGTTTCCACCACTCAAGCCTTGTACTTCTCAATCTAACCTGTTGTGTTCAATTTTTTCTTGAACACCTGTTGTAACCAAAAAGATTCCTTTTATCAGGTAGTTTGACCAAATCCCATGTCTCATTCTCGTGTAAGGAATCCATTTCTTCATCCATCGATTCCAATCCAACTTTACCCTCTATCAAGTTGATTTCCTCCTTAACTGACCTAGTTTCATCATCAATGACAATTAACACAAAAATATACCAAAAATTGACTAGGGTGTAGCTTTTAGGATATTTTCTTACTTGATCAAACCTCCTCAAAATTGAATTTTGTTTTTCCACCTCGTTGATTGACTCTATCGACTCATCTGAGTCACTTTCCTTTGACTTCAAGTTGAACACCAGATTTTGTTATCCTGGTCTCCTTTTTATAATCTCTTTGGTACTAGAAGTACACCTAACTTCTCTAAGGATCACATTGTAGAAATTCCCACTTTAGATCAACAGATTATGCAATATACTAAAGCAAAATACAAGATCTACTTCTACAAAAAACTTGCGGAAGCTTAATCAAATATGAGCAAGATCAAATAGAACACATGTAGCAGATGAAGAGAAATCAATCACACATGAACACAAAAGAATACTTTGGGGAAAGCCTCAGCTAAAAACCCTAATTTCTATATTATCATACAAGTGGAAATATGTTCATATTACACAAAGAATCAGCTCACAAGCTATGCTGCTCTCTCTGTAATTGAAAAATAAAACTCACAGACTGAATAGACATAATATATACCTTCCCTCAGCCCTCCAAGCCTCCTATTTCCTTGCGTAGTTTTCCTTGGGGTCCAATGCTGACACCTGTGTGAATTGGCCTCATCACACACTCTGTTAGCACCTAAATCTGCCTGTGTGAATTGGCCTCATCACACACTCTGTTAGCACCTAAATCTACCTTAGGCTGAAAGAAGGAAAAAATTAGGGTAACCACAAACCACGCTTAGTCTGGTAGCTAGCCCTACCAGAGCAGGAGAGGGCTCTCTCCGAGTCACACTCAGCGAATGGATAGGAAAAATGGTCTGAGATGACTTACAATGCGATGTTTACCTTAGGCTAGTAAGTGAAATAGGAATTTGGAAAAGATTTTTGAAAGTGACCGAGCTTCTGGGATGTATATGGGACTGGCGCTTAGCAAAGAACAGAGAATTGAGAATGAAGGCACAGATTATTCCGTGAGGAAAGGTAGGCGGGAAGCACAGAAATTTCAACTTAAGGTGACGCGGAATGGAAAGATTACCGAAGATAGTGAAAAGGGCATGGTCGCATGAATCCTTTTCAACAGAAGAATAACACTGCACATGAAATTTTCCCATAGGCAGAGCAATATAAATTGAATTCTGCCTAATCTCACTTAGAAAATTTCACTGAAATGAAGCATGAAATGAAATATGAAACATAACAAGATACATATGGAACATAAGAACACATTTTCTACACTCACGACCACAAGAATCTCATGAAACACAGCCGCTGCCTTTCATCAATCCTCTGTCAAAAATACACAGTGCAGAAACAGAGTTTCTTTCCCACAGTATCCCAGAAGTTACAAGCCAACCAACCCTTTGCAAATAACTTGCTTACAATATATAGAAAGTGTAGAGAAGAGATGGAACACCCAAGGGTTGGGAAGTTACTCAAATCATTTCGAAAAGGAGATGGAGAGCCAACCATCAGCTACAGGTGCAGCGCTCTCAGGCATGACATTTGGCTGAGGTGACCATTTGCATTCTTTTGCCACATGGATAGATGCCCACCTGGAGAAAAAACTCTTTAAAATCCACCTTTGGTGCCAAAAAACCGAAGAGTAGATGACCGGGCCCACTTGGAGAAGTCGCGACCCGAAATTTCGCGAAATGGGAGCATTTTGGTCATTTTTTCCCCTGTGCGTCGTGCCACTTTGGACCCTATTTTTAGGCACTTGCAGGTGTCCAAAATGTACCCAAGTGGGCTTGTTGGAAAGCCTGTCTTGTCTACTTTCCAACCCAACTGGAATTTTTGAATTTGAAGCTCATTTTCTCCTCCAAAACTTCATTCTCCCAAGACTGCTTTCTATGTGTCCAAAAAGTGGCAGAGAGGCCATTTTTAGGTGTTTTTTGACCTTTAGGAGACCCAAAACTTGTCAAAATTTATTTCCCGGACACCAGTAGACGTATTTTTCATTGTTGAATCTAAATATGCAAGCCATTCCTTGATTAGAGTGCTAGAATTTTAGCGTCGTGCCAGTGGCGCGGCGCACAGGGAGAAATTTCTTGTTTTGTGCCCAAAAATTTTGCCTGTGACCAAAATTTGCCCAATTTTTTTGAAATTTGGGCTGGAGGTTCCCTATGAAGTGCTTTGCTGTGCCAAGGAAGCCTCAGCCAAGATTCGAAGCCGATCTTGCTCCTTTGCCTCCTTTGCCTCTTTTGCCTCTTTTCTCGCTTTGCTCAATTTTGCCTTTAGGCTCCTGATTCTTGCTTTGGAACTCATGTTGCGGGCCTGGTAGTGATGAGTCATGCACCTCAGCATGTCTTTCTCCCTATTTGCTTTTTCCAACAGCCTCTCCAAATGCATGTTGACTCTGTCAAGGCTAGACTCCCGATCTTCATTGATTTCTTGCTCCAAAAAGGTGAGCGGAACCCTTCTTCTTTGAGCAGCTTGGCGTTGTTCACGGATGTTTTGCAGCTCCATGATCGTCTGTTGGTCTTCAAGATGTTTGTTTCTCTGCTCCAGGTAGTTCATGTTCCACTTGGCCCTTTCTAAATCAATGGTCAAGTCTTCAATCTCTGATTGCTGCTCCTTGATGATCTCTATAAGCTCCTCATTGGTGGGTTCTGCATCTGTCTCATCATCCTGGAGGAGAAAAAACTCAGTCTCTTTCTCACCTAATGGCCCTTTCTCCTGCACTGAATCCTTGCCCTTACCCTGCTCCTGTGATGCTGATGGCGGAAGTGAGGCCCCTTCCACCCCGGGTGGAGATAACACTCGCTTTGCTGCTGTGAACAACGGTCTGGTGCCTTTCGGATAGCCTCTCTGATATGTGATGAAAACTGGCATGGTGGCAGTCTCATGGCTCTCAAATTGATGTGAAGGACTTCCCATCTCAGGCTCAAACTAATGTGAAGGACCTCCCAACTCATGCTCAGACTGATGTGAAGGACCTCTCAACTCATGTTCTGCCCCTGATATCACCGGTAGAGCGCTGAAGAAATCACGGGAGATGAAGTCCTTCCACGCAATACCCTGCAATCCCAACTGATGGTCCACTAAAATCCGGATGAGAGAAAAATGATAGACACTGTTTAGTTGCTGTCGTGGGGTCTTGCGCTGCATGAATTTTTTCATCTTCTCAATGTTGTTGCAGATGAAAAATGGGAGGTTCATCATCCGCACCCTGGTGAATTGCATGAGCAAGCGGATGTGATAGGCATAAAGGCGAGAAGACCTCCCCTTGCAACTGAAATACTTCATGATCAATCTCATGAGTGGGGCATACTCATCCCTCAAAAATTTGAACGGAAAAACCCTGGTGAGCTGGCTCAAACAGCTGTTCTTGATGTAGGGCTCATAGTGATGGCTCTCCACCTTTTTTTCTTATGCCACTGCTCCCCAATGTTAGGTATACATGTTGCCACTGATATAGCCTCCGGTGTCAAGGTGAAAGTGACCCCAACCAGGACAGATTTTCCTCCCTGTAGATGAAGTGCAAAAAGGCAGGGCAACTCATGATGTACTCTGACATTTGCCACCCTTTGGAAAAATTCATAACATGCCAAGTGCTGGAAACAAGACATGGCAAGTGAGCATGCCTGTAGCTCTGTGAGGGTGTTTGGCTCGTCTCTGAGATGTCTACCACTCCGGTGATGTCTCCTATGGGCCCTCTCTCCTGAAGATGTGTCACTGTGTGTATCCCCCTCATAATCTAATGAATTTTCTGATGCCATCACTGCTGCTTGTACCCTGAGTTTAATGTTGCCCTTTGAATCCAATGACACTGATGAATGCTCTGAAAATATGTCACCAAGGGGACAATAAAATAGGGGAGTGTTAGGAGGGGAATGATGAAAAGGGGAATAGGGGTTTAAAGGAGAACTTTGTCAGGGATTTGGGAGTGTTTGGGGTATGGTTTTGATGGGGTAGGGTTTGGGATTTTTTGGGCTATAGGGATAAAAGGGGTGCACAGATATGATTACAATGTAGCTAGGGTGATGGTAAGGGGAAAATGCTACAGGGAAATTAGTTGATAGGGGTGGGGTAAAAGAATACTTCAGCAATAATGTCATTGTAGCAAAACCCTAGTTTTTTTATTTTCTTTGTGTATTCCTTTGCTCATAAAAAAAAATTGGCATTGGATTTATACTCACCAAAATCATGGTATTCTTATCAATTTTAATGCCAAGAGTGAAGGTACTTGCCCCATATTTCAAGTTTGATAGGCACTCACAACAATTTTGGGCGATTTAGTGGTTTTTTAGGCTCACAGGCCTGTGCGCCGCGTGCTTTGCCCAGTGCGCCACGCGCCAAGTATGCGCCGCGACAGTGCAGTGTTAACACTGTGGCCGGGCTCCCAGTGTGTCGCACGCCCTGAGTGCGCCGCGCCACCTTGTGTGTGCGCCGCGCACTGTCAAACGACGTTAATTTTCTTGGAAAAACAGGGGAGAGGGCTTTAGGGTGGTTTCTTCAGGAGGCAAGGTGGAATGGAGGTGGCAAATGACGAGGAGTGAGGGGACAAGGGGATGGGAGCAACCTTGGTGGTGTCTTCGAATTTGCAAACCCCGTTTATCGTTTTTGCTTTGGTGATTATTTACATGGATGGCCAATATGCTTTGGATCTCATTCGACATCTTAGAAACACCAACCATTGACCAAATTTACAGAGGAGGGGTTTCATTCGAGTCTACCTCTTGTTTTCTAGCCTTCAACCGGGATATAGAACGAATTTGCAAGTGTTTTTGAGCTCCCTGGCTCTGTGCGTCGCACGCCAAGCCCAGTGCGTCGCGTGCCCTGAGTGCGTCGCGCCCTTGTTGATTTTTCGCTGTGGGCTGGCTTTCGGTGCGTCACGCCCTCCGTGTGCGTCGCGCGCCCTAGTGTATGCACCGCGCCACCTAGAAATCTACCCTCCTTACTCGAATTCCTCCTACTTAGCTCTCTTTTCTTCAACAATGCCTCTCTCAAGCTTTTCCTTAACAATGACTTAGTTTTGGGTCAAAACAAATATACATAGTCTTTGAGAGAGTTGGGTTCAATTTTTTCTTCTTTGAAAACCCACTTTATAATGTTTATGTTTTGCACTTTTTATTGACTTTAAAACACTCTGTTTTTTCCCTTTTTCTTTGAAATTTTGGCTCTCATGATAAAATTTTTAGCATTTCTTTGTGGGGACTGTGTGACTGGGCCTCTGGCTTTGAAATCCATGACTGCATCTGAAAATGTCAACTATCGATTTTTGGAAAATTTTGTCATAGTTGACCTTGTTTGACTTTTCTTCAAAACAGAGTTTTGAAGAAGAGTCGATGTCTCTTCAGGTGATGATGAAGCTTTTTGAACTGTAGCTGTATAAGGTCTCCCTCTAGCCTGCATGGCTTGTTTTGACATGTTTTTCAAAGACCACATTGATGATTTCCTAGACCCAACAATAAAAATGACATTGTCCTGTAATATGACCAGACCTTGACTATCATGAACTTCAGTGATTATGGACCAAGACCTGAACCAGCAGGGGCCAGAGATGAGGGAAAATGACTAGCATGACTATCTCCGTTAGATCATGGCATGTCCCTAGCGAAATGCAGCTGAGTGGATGGAGCGGGACACCTAAAATTGAAATGCACAAAGAGCTTTGATCTCTGACGGAGGGCTGACCAGACCGACTCTAACATTGGCTCCAATGGGGGATGGTAGCTCCTTGGAGGTGCCAAGAACAGCAGATCTCTAGAGGAGCTAGACAGTGCCTTTTTGTCCATTGGGCTATGGAGTCACCATTTTGATAAACAGCACAGACTCTGACTTATTTATAAAACGGGAATAACCAAGAAATTGACTCAAACTTGACAATTAGGATAACTCAAAAACTGTCTTTACATACTGAAAAGAAACTGAAATAAAAATGGTATTTACAATGACAGTGGAAGCAGCGTTAATAAATCAACAATGATACCGCTTGAGTAGTCGACCATTGATCGGCCCTCCAGGACAGTCTTCCCCGTTCATTTCCTTCAGAAGAAAGGCATTTTGACCCCTGTATGCTGCAATATTGAAAGGACCTTTCCACAGATTTTCGAACTTTCCATGCTTGCCTTTCTCTTCATTCCTTGCATCCCACTTCAGCACCACATCATCCAACTGAAATTTATCTGCTTTAGCTTTTCTGTCATAAATTTTCTTTATCCTCTCCTGCAACTTGGATGTGTTTTTGAAAACTTCCTCTCTTGTTTGCTACAAGTGGATCATTTGATTCAGCCTTCTCTACATGGGATCTTCCTCACTGCCAGCCTCCTGAAGAAGTTTGACCACCGGGGTAGCAAGAGAAGTGGGAAATACTGTCTCCACTCCATAAACCAGCTCAAATGGTGACATACTAATAGACTTTTTCTGACTGATTTGATATGCCCAAAGTGCATGGACCAACCTCTTGTTCCATCTCTTCTTATTTATTTCCAGCAGCTTCTTGATGATGTTGACCAAAGATTTATTCGAAGATTCTGCCAATCCATTTCCTTGCGAATGATAGGTAGTTGAATGACCCAAAATTATATGATATTTATGACGAAATTCTACCATCCTTTTCGATTTGAAAGCTGCTGCATTATCAGTGATCAATTTGTTTGGACAACCAAAGTGAGACAAGATGTTATTTTCGAGAAATGAAATGATCACCGTGTTCGTTGCTTGTCTAGTAGGGGCTACCTCAATCCATTTTGTGAAGTAGTCCGTCGCTGTAAGGATCCACCTATGCTGTCCGAAAGATGCGGGATGAATTTCCCCAATGAAATCCAACCCCCACTGCTAGAATGGAGCGCTCACTTCAATAGGCTTGAGTGGAAAAGGTTGTAGTTTCTGTTTTCCTTCGAAAATTTGACACTTATGACAAAGCTTTACCATCGTATGCACATTAGCAAACAAAGTAGGCCAGTAGTACCCCGCTCTCAAGATTTTGTTCGTTGTTGACTTCCAAAAAGATGTCCACCACACTCTCCTCCGTGGAAGTCCTCCATGACTTTCTTTGCCTCCTCTTCCACCAGACAATTTAGTAAAATGCCACCGGGATCTTTCCAATACAGTGCAGAATTCAAGATACAAAACTTGGCAGCCTTCAATTTAAGTGTTCTCGCTTTGTTTCTAGCCATGTCGAGCGGTGGTGATAGATTTTTCAGCACATATATTATATCAAAATACCATGGGGACAAAGCAAACATTTCGGATACCTGAACTGAAGTTCCTTCATCATTCTCCTCGGACATGGCAGTGATCAGATTTATGTCCAATGCATGCAAGTTTGATTCAGCCATTAGCTTCGCCAACCCCTGTCCTTTGACCAGCTTTGTAGGCTTTATCTACACATCGTATTCTAGCAAGGCTGCGATCCATTTTCCTCTTCTCCCTTCTGGATCGGTCTGCACTAGGACATCTTTCACAGCAGCATTAGGAACATAGGCCAGAATGTGAGAGTGTAGGATATACACCCGGAAATCCTTCAGTGCCTTCACCAATGCCAGGGCTTGCTTCTCAATGATGTTGTACTTCAAAGCTGCATCCCTTATAGCCCTGTTGAAGAATGCAATAGGTCTTTCATGATCATCCCTCTTCTGCAATAGTATCATTTCCATAGTGTGCTTAGAAGCAAATGAAAACAATATGAAATCTTGAGTGTAATCCGGGCTGACTAGAACTGGAGCTGAAGAAAGGGCCAATTTGACCAAGTTGAAAGATTTTACTGCCTCATCCATCCATTTCACCTGGTTGTCCTTCTTAAGCATATTGGTCATTTCTTTCAAGTGTTCCGCAAGGTTAGGCACAAAACGACGCAGAAAATTCATCTTACCGTTGAATGATTGTATCTCCTTTTTGTTCCTAGGAAGATCGATTTGCTGGATTGCTTGCACACGTGCAGGGTCTATGCGGATGCCATCTTTTGAAATGATATGCCCAAGTAATTTGCCTTCCTCCATGGCGAACAAGCTCTTCTTAGGATTCAGCGATAAACCATATTTCCTGCATTTTTGAAAGACAATTTTTAGGTGATGCATGTGCTCTTCATCAGATTTTGAAAACACCGTCAAGTCATCCAAGTACACCACCAAAAACACATCCTTCTCATTTGCAAACGCCAAGTCCATTGCACGCTGAAATGTGGCACCTGCATTCTTTAAACTGAATGGCATTTTGGCATAGTGAAATGTTCCCCATGGAGTTTTGAATGTTGTCTTATCCCTATCATCTTCATGGACTGAAATTTGGTTATATCCGGAATAACCATCAAGCAGCGACATACGAGATGCCCCCACTACTCGCTGAAGTATATGGTCCATCTTGGGTAGCGGATAGTTTTCCTTCAATGAGACCTTGTTCAGATTTCTGAAATCAATGCATAGGCGGATCTCACCGGTTTTCTTTCGTACAGGCACTAAGTTAGATATCCAATCTGAAAATCTGATAGGCACAATGATACCTGACTTGTACAACCTATTTACCTCTTTTTCGATGGATGGCAGCAACTTTGGATTGATCCTTCTCAGCTTTTGTCTAAATGGTTTCTGATTGGGATTGATAGGTATTGTGTGCTGAATGATGTTCGTATCATAGGTCTTTAAATCAGAATAATCCCAAGCAAATACATTTGCAAATGAAGCCATCAAGCTGATATATTTGTCCTTGATCTTTGGCGGTAGTGTCATGGATAGTTTTACCAATTTTGGATTTGTTGTTGTACCGATGTTGACTTCTTCTACACCTTTCTCCGTGTGCTTCAATGTTGGCTTGCGGGCTACATCATCCTGATCGAAAAGTTCCTCTAGGGGTATCAAGCCTTTAGGAATGATGTTATTCTTCAGTTGCAATATGTCCATTTGATTGATTTGTACTTCTTCTGTACCATTCCCTTAGTTCTCATCGTTTTCCACATCGATTAAGGTTTCTTTGAACTTGCCTTTGTTGAGCAGAAAATCCTTAATCTCTTCATCATCTTGGAACACTTGCCAATGTCGCTGATTGTCTGGAATGGTTGGACGGTGCTTAACATGGATTTCAAATTTGTTTCTGGAGTTCATGGGGATCTTCAAGCTGCTCGCTGCCTTGGCAAGAGCATCAGCGATACTATTTTGTATCGTGGCACACATGTCAAGGTGTATTCAGAAAATAGATTCAAGATGTCCAAAACTGCATTACGATAGGCCCGCATCCTAGGATGTTTTGCTTGATACTCACCTCTGACCTATTTTATCACCAACTCGGAGTCGCCATATACTGAAATCCTCTTTGTGTTTAGCTTTCTAAGAATCTTCAGGCCAACAATTAGAGCTTCATATTCAGCTTCATTATTGGAACATTCGAAGGCCAGCTTGTAGGAGCAAACTCTCACGCTACTAGGTACTTTGTTTGGGGCAGAGAAAGGACCGTGTACCCAAATACCAATACCAGCTCCATCATTCCCTATTGCTCCATCAAAATCCATGGTCCATAAGCCTTCTTCTTCTTCTTGCAAGTGCTGAAAATATTTTTGTTGTCCATTGTTTGCTTGTTGTCCATCGTTTTCAGCTGATTGCCCAATATTTTGTTGCTTTTCTTGTCCTTATTTCTTCAAAATCTCTCTAAACTTTTCTGTTATCTCTGGAATGTCATCTGCTTCTACTATCTGACTATCTATCTCATTTAAACTATCTGAAAACAAAACAAAAGACTCTAAATCTGTATGTACATAGTTTATAGGATGATTTATCGGTTTCTCCTTGCTTGTGATCATATACTTCATCTTTTGTTCCCGATATAATTTCCTCATTTGTCCAAACACCGGGATTGTTGCATAGGAGAAATCCAGTTGTAGTTTCCCCTTCAATTTCGCTACCCAAGACCTGGAAAGAAGCATGCCAAACCTTGGAGGAATGTCTGCTACCACTACATCCATCAAAACATTTTTCATAGGAAGTTGATCTAAACTCACAACTAAGTATTTGATGAGCCCTATGCACCTTACTCTGCTATAATCGAATGAATAAAGATCATGATATTGGCGGGTGATTTCCAGACCAAGCTTATCAATAATAGCCTTGGGCATGAGATTGTGAGAAGCCCCGGAATCGAACATGGCATTGTGTAGCACAAAGTCATGCAATCGTAAACTGATATAGAAGGGTGGCACCTCGCTCTCAGGAGACTCACCATTCATCGCTGGCCCAAAAATCATTTCAGGCTGGTCATCTTCCACATTCACCATGTCGGACATTGGGTCCAAATTTAACATTCTAGAAATTTGTCCTCTATAACCGCTGTTCTTCATGATTTCAGTCAAAGGGATGGATACCTTTAGCTTAGAAATCTCATTCTCTAGGCTGAAAGCGAGAGTTCTTTCTACCTCTTTGACTAGGATCTCTTTCCTTTCCTTCTCTTTTGAGGTGGTTGGTTGCTGTGATTGTTCTGCTGATTTCGATTTGTTGCTCTCCGAACAACCGCCTCCTTTCCCTTTCTTTGTGTAGCTGATGGATCCTTCTTTGTCGTTTCACCCTCCTTCTTTTTCTGAATTGATTTGACCGGTACATCTCTGTTTCTAAGGGAATATCGTTGCTGCTGTGTGGACAAAGCATTCATATACCCCCTTTGATATTCTTCTGACTCTTCCTCCAATACGGTTTCATTAGCTAGAATAAAATCAGTTTCTTGGTGAGTAGCTGAATTTACTTCACATTCTTCTTCTTCGATGATGTAAGTAGGCAACTCATCTGGAGTAAAGATATGGTTTTCCTCACCTATTACATTCCCATCCTCATCTGACTCTGGTCCATGCACAAAATTCTACTGCAAAGGTGTTTGTACCAGCTGTTGTGTTGTCTTCCCTTGAGTCCACTGATCTCTTTGTCTTATCCTATATTGTGGTTGTTGTTGGCCACGAAAGTTAGGATTCCTAACTTGTGGCTCTGGCTTGTCAATTTTTACCCTTTCAAGCATCTGTTCTACCTTCTTGAGCAGCTGATCCATTGAAGAAGATTCTTCTTTCACCGTGGTTTTCTTCTCTACTTTCGCTCTTGCTCTTTTGGATAGCAGATTTGCCTCAACGCTGACTACAATTTTCTGCATATCTTCCATTGTAGCTGGTTTCTCTCTCTCTCAATTGGTACGCCATGTCAGCATCAAAACCATCTGTACACTTCATCATTGCTAGTCCCACAGGTGGCTTTAGATGGTCTGGAATTTCGTTGTAGACTGTATTAAATCTAACACAATAATCTTGGACCGACTCACCGGCATTCCGCTTGATTTGTTCATACTCGACCAGAATTTGAAGGGGATCCTTTTTGACTTCCCACATGTTCAAAAATTGTCTTTGTAGCTCAGCCAAAGAGGTGATGCTTGCAGCCGTCAAACCTCTGAACCATTTCCTCACATCACCTGCAAATGTTTGTACAAAGAGCCTCATTGCCACGTTCTCCACATCGATCTCATGAAGTTCATAGAAATCTGCCATTTTATCCACATGTTGTTGAGCTGTAATACTGTTAGGAGTGCCATCAAAAAATAGGATTTTACTTTGATAGTCATTTGGCATGTCGTCTAGGACTTGGGGCAGAACAAGGGGTGTGAAATGGGCAGCCATCATTCTTGGTGGATTTGGCCTTGGAGGCGTTCGAGGAGTGTGCACAGTTTGCAAGGGGCTTGCACCTAGAGTTTGGGGCTGTGTGGAAATGTAGTTATCGATTAATCTATTAGCTCTTTCCGTCCAAATGTCTTCAAGAAATTGCGGATCGGGGATGGTGTAATCAACAGCATTTCCAGATTTAGATTCAAACAGTGATATCTCAAATCATTCGTCAAACTCAAGCTCTTCAAGATACTCAAAAATGTCAGGACATGAATGGGATTTGAACACGGGGGTTATGGTGCTTTCTTGACGAAGGAATCTTGGGATAAAATTGGGATTTTCGTAAATATGAGAAGGGTTCGGGTCTAGATTCGCTCTGGTATATCGTCTTGAAGCCAACGTGCTATTGGGATAAATCACGGGACACAACCAACTTACTCAGCCTTTCCGATCCTAAGCTCATCATCCGGAAGCCTAAAATTCTTGTGAAACAAGGGGATTTGATTTTCAACTTATTTCCCAGTGGATTCGCCACTATGTTAGCACCTAAATCTGCCTTAGGCTGAAGGAAGGAAAAAATTAGGGTAACCACAAGCCATGCTCAGTCTGGTAGCTAGCCCTACCAGAGCAGGAGAGGGCTCTCTCCGAGTCACACTCAGTGAATGGATAGGCAAAATGGTCTGAGATGACTTACAATGCGATGTTTACCTTAGGCTAGTAAGTGAAAGAGGATTTTGGAAAAGATTTTTGAAAGTGACCGAGCTTCTGGGATGTATATGGGACTGGCGCTTAGCAAAGAACAGAGAATTGAGAATGAATGCACAGATTATTCCGTGAGGAAAGGTAGGCGGGAAGCGCAGCAATTTCAACTTAAGGTGACGCGGAATGGAAAGATTGTCGAAGATAGTGAAAAGGGCATGGTCGCATGAATCCTTTTCAACGGAAGAATAACACTGCACATGAAATTTTCCCACAGGCAGAGCAATATAAATTGAATTCTACCTAATCTCACTTAGAAAATTTCACTGAAATGAAGCATGAAATGAAATATGAAACATAAAAAGATACATATGGAACATAAGAACACATTTGCTACACTCACGACCACAAGAATCTCATGAAACAGAGTCGCTGCCTTTCTTTAATCCTCTGTCAAAAATACACAGTGCAGAAACAGAGTTTCTTTCCCACAGTCTCCCAGAAGTTACAAGCCAACCAACCCTTTGAAAATAACTTTCTCATAATATATAGAAAATGTAGAGAAGAGATGGAATGCCTAGGGGTTTGGAAGTTACTCAAATCATTTCGAAAAGGAGATGGAGAGCCAACCATCAGCTACAGGTGCAGCGCTCTCAGGTATGACATTTGGCTGAGGTGACCCTTTGCATTCTTTTGCCACTTGGATAGATGCCCACCTGGAGAGAAAAATCTTTAAAAGCTACCTTTGGTGCCAAAAAACCGAAGAGTAGATGACCGGGCCCACTTGGAGAAGTCGCAACCCGAAATTTCGCGAAAAGGGAGCATTTTCTCCGTTTTTTCCCTTGCGCGCCGCGCCAAATTCCCTGTGCGTCGCTCCACTTTGGACCCTGTTTTGGGGCACTTGCAGGTGTCCAAAATGTGCCCAAGTGGGCTTGTTGGAAAGCCTATCCTGTCTACTTTCCAACCCAACTAGAATTTCTGAATTTGAAGCTCATTTTCCCCTCCAAAACTTCATTCTCCCAAGACTTCTTTCTGTGTGTCCAAAAAGTGGCAGAGAGGCCATTTTTGGGTTTTTTTGACCTTTAGGAGACCCAAAACTTGTCAAAATTTCTTTCCCAGACACCAGTAGATGTATTTTTCGATGCTGACTCCAAATATGCAAGTCGTTCCTTGATTAGAGTGCTAGAATTTTAGCGTCGCGCCAGTGGCGCGGCGCACAGGGAGAAATTTCCTGTTTTGTGCCCAAAATTTTGCCTGTGACCAAAACTTGCCCAAACTTTTTGAAATTTGGGTTGGAGGTTCCCTATGAAGTGCTTTGCTATGACAAGGAAGCCTCAGCCAAGATTCGAAGCCTATCTTGCTCCTTTGCCTCCTTTGCCTCTTTGCCTCTTTTCTCGCTTTGCTCAATTTTGCCTTTAGGCTCCTAATTCTTTCTTTGGAACTCATGTTGTGGGCCTGGTAGTGATGATTCATGCACCTCAGCATGTCTTTCTCCCTGTTTTCTTTTTCCAACAACCTCTCCAAATGCATGTTGACTCTCTCAAGGTTGGACTCCCGGTCTTCATTGATTTCTTGCTCCAAAAAGGTGAGCGGAACCCTTCTTCTTTGAGCAGCTTGGCGCTGTTCATAGATGTTCTGCAGCTCCATGATCATCTGTTGGTCTTCAAGTTGTTTGTTTCTCCGCTCCAAGTAGTTCATGTTCCACTTGGCCCTTTCTAAATCAATGGTCAAGTCTTCAATCTCTGATTGCTGCTCCTTGATGATCTTTATAAGCTCCTCATTGGTGGGTTTTGCATCTGTCTCATCATCCTGGAGGAGAACAAACTCAGTCTCTTGCTCACCTGATGGCCCTTCCTCCTACATTGAATCCTTGCCCTTACCCTGCTCCTGTGATGCTGATGGCGGAAGCGAGGCCCCTTCCACCCCGGGTGAGATAACACTCACTTTACTGCTGCGAACAACGGTCTGGTGCCTTTCAGATAGCCTCTCTAATATGTGATGAAAATTGGCATGGTGGCAGTCTCATGGCTCTCAAACTAATGTGAAGGACTTCCCATCTCAGGCTCAAACTGATGTGAAGGACCTCCCAGCTCATGCTCAGACTGATGTGAAGGACCTCTCACCCCATGTTCTGCCTCTGATATCACCGGTGGAGCGCTAAAGAAATCACGGGAGATGAATTCCTCCCAAGAAATACCCTGCAATCCCAACTGATGGTCCACTAAAATCTGGATGAGAGCAAAATGATAGACACTATTTAGCTGTTGTCGTGGGGTCTTGCGCTGCATGAAGTTTTTCATCTTCTCAATGTTGTTGCAGATGAAAAATGGGAGGCTCATCATCCGCACCCTGGTGAAGTGCATAAGCAAGCAGATGTGATAAGCATAAAGGTGAGAAAACCTCCCCTCACAACTGAAATACTTCATGATCAATCTCATGAGTGGGGCATACTCATCCCTCAAAAATCTGAATGGAAAAACCCTGGTGAGCTGGCTCAAACAGCTGTTCTTGATGTAGGGCTCATAGTGATGCCTCTCCACCTTATTTTTCTTATGCCACTGCTCCCCAACGTTAGGTATCCCTATTGCCACTAATATAGCCTCCGGTGTCAAGGTGAAAGTGACGCCAGCCAGGACAGATTGGCCCCCTTGTAGATGAAGTGCAAAAAGGTGGGCCAACTCATGATGTACTCTGACATTTGCCACCCTTTGGTAAAATTCATAACATGCCAAGTGCTGGAAACAAGACATGGCCAGTGGGCATGCCTGTAGCTCTGTGAGGGTGTTTGGCTCATCTCTGAGATGTCCGCCACTCGAGTGATGTCTCCTATGGGCCCTCTCTCCTAAATATGTGTCACTGTGTGTATCCCCCTCATAATCTAATGAATTTTCTGATGCCATCACTGCTGCTTGTACCCTGAGTTTAATGCTTCCCTTTGAATCCAACGACCCTGATGAATGCTCTGAAAATCTGTCACCAAGGGGACAAGAAAACAGGGGAGTGTTAGGAGGGGAATGATGAAAAGGGGAATAGGGGTTTAAAGGAGAAATTTGTCAGGGATTTGGGAGTGTTTGGGGTATGGTTTTGATGGGGTAGGGTTTGGGATTTTTTGGGCTATAGGGATAAAAGGGGTGCACAGATATGATTACAATGTAGCTAGGGTGATGGTAAGGGGAAAATGCTACAGGGAAATTAGTTGATAGGGGTGGGGTAAAAGAATACTTCAGCAACAATGTCACTGTAGCAAAACCCTAGTTTTTTTATTTTCTTTGTGTATTCCTTTGCTCATAAAAAAAAATTGGCATTGGATTTATACTCATCAAAATCATGGTATTCTTATCAATTTTAATGCCAAGAGTGAAGGTACTTGCCCCATCTTTCAAGTTTGATAGGCACTCACAACAATTTTGGGCGATTTAGTGGTTTTTTAGGCTCACAGGCCTGTGCGCCGCGCGCTTTGCCCAGTGCGCCGCGCACCAGGTATGCGCCGCGCCAGTGCAGTGTTAACACTGTGGCCGGGCTCCCAGTGTGTCGCGCGCCCTGAGTGCGCCACGCCACCTTGTGTGTGCGCCGCGCACTGTCAAACGACGTTAATTTGCTTGGAAAAATAGGGGAGAGGGCTTTAGGGTGGTTTCCTTAGGAGGCAAGGTGGAATGGAGGTGGCAAATTACGAGGAGTGAGGGGACAAGGGGATGGGAGCAACCTTGGTGGTGTCTTCGAATTTGCAAACCCCGTTTATCGTTTTTTCTTTGGTGATTATTTACATGGATGGCTAATATGCTTTGGATCTCATTCGACATCTTAGAAACACCAACCATTGACCAAATTTACAGAGGAGGGGTTTCATTCGAGCCTACCTCTTGTTTGCTAGCCTTCAACTGGGATATAGAACGAATTTGCAAGTGTTTTTGAGCTCCCTGGCTGTGTGCGTCGCGCGCCAAGCCCAGTGCACCGCGCGCCCTAAGTGCATCGCACCCTTGTTGATTTTTCACTGTGGGTTGGCTGCCGGTGCGTTGCGCCCTCCATGTGCATCGCGCGCCCTGTTGTATGCGTCGCGCCACCTATAAATCTACCCTCCTTACTTGAAGTCCTCCTACTTAGCTCTCTTTTCTTCAACAATGCCTCTCTCAAGCTTTTCCTTAACAATGACTTAGTTTTCGGTCAAAACAAATATATATAGGCTTTGAGAGAGTTGGGTTCAATTTTTTCTTCTTTGAAAACCCACTTTATAATGTTTATGTTTTGCACTTTTTATTGACTTTAAAACACTCTGCTTTTTCCCTTTTTCTTTGAAATTTGGCTCTCATGATAAAATTTTCGGCATTTCTTTGCGGGGACTGTGTGACTGGGCCTCTAGCTTTGAAATCCACGACTGCATATAAAAATGTCAATTGTCGATTTTTGGAAAATTTTGTCATAGTTGACCTTGTTTGACTTTTCTTCAAAACAGAGTTTTGAAGAAGCGTCGATGTCTCTTCAGGTGATGATGAAGCTTTCTGAACTATAGCTGTATAAGGTCTCCCTCTGGCCTGCATGGCTTGTTCTTGACATTTTTTCAAAGACCACATTGATGATTTCCTAGACCCAACAATAAAAATGACTTTGTCCTGTAATATGACCAGACCTTAACTATCATGAACTTCAGTGATTATGGACCTGAACCAGTAGGGGCCAGAGATGAGGGAAAATGACTAGCATGACTATCTTCGTCAGATCATGGCATGTCCCTAGCGAAATGTAGCTGAGTGGATGGAGCGGGACACCTAAAATTGAAATGCACAAAGAGCTTTGATCTCTGACGGAGGGCTGACCAGACCGACTCTAACACACTCACTAAACCCAAAAGTAACTGCGCAATCTCCAAGGAATGAATTCCTTCTACATGCAAGAGATATCCTCCATGGAATATTCCTACAACTGATAGTACACTTTCCCATCATCTGATCTCAACTGTGTCTCTGTCTGAACTGACATGCATGAGTTATTTATGAGAGAAGATTCAGTTATCTGGAGAACACTAGTTGTATGCATGCATGAATTGACTAACTGAACTCACAATTAGTTCCACAAACTGTTGGAACTAATCTAACTAGACTTAACTCAGTTAACTGAGCTAACTAATTATAACTCAAAGTACAACTCATCCTGATCTCCTTAGTTAAGGGTTAACTTCCTTAATCAAAGGGATAACTGTTGCATGTCTTCACAAAGACTTTATGTTTGATTTTATCCAGCTAATTAACTCAAGATGATTTAATTAATTATTTTTCAAACAGCTGCTAAGAGAAAATTTTAATTTTAATTCTCAATTTTAGTTCAGGGACTAACTAAAATTGGAATGTATCCTGAAATGCTATTTATAGCAATGTTATTTTTATCATTTCTATTTTATCATTCCTTGTTGCTATTTCCAACACTGGTACCTGAAATGCTATTTATAGCAATCTTATTTATAGCATTTCTATTTTTAGCATTTCTTGTTGCTATTTTCAACACTCTCTCTCAACAAGAAAGGCATTCAACTCGAACCTGATATTGAACCTTTGGAATGCTCTGCATGCAACACTTCTCCCTAGTATTGTTGCTCCAGCAACTCTAGAAACAAAAAAATATCTAACCTAAATCAGAATGATGCCTTTGTCATCAAAGTCTCTGACTGCTATTGCCTCTGTCAACTGAAAAACTCTGCACCTCTATGCTCTTCAGTATCTGACTACTCTAGCCTCTGTCACTTTAATCTCTGACTGCATCAATCACACTGATTCACCCTGCTACATCCATGCTGTTGCTGGTCCTATCTCCCAGCACTGCATCTGCACTACACCTCCTCTCATTGTGTTGCAACATGTTTCCCACTGCTTCGCTACAAATTAGTTACTGAGAAGTAAGTAACTGATCTCCCAACTAACCTCTCTATTGGGCTAGAAACACCCTCTGATGCTGAATCTCCCTCTACTGCTAACAAGTGCTCCCTCTGTGACCTCTAAGCTGCTGCAACACTCCATGCATCTCACACTCTTGCACACCTCTCTATGCCATATTGTACTGGTGCAACACTCCTGTGCCTCTCACATTGTTGTAGCCTGCTAGCTCTGTGTTGTATTGGGATTCTTGCACTGTAGCTCTCTCTGCTGCTCCATCCACATCTGTCTCTACCCATTCAGCCAGTCCTGCTACTCCTCATCGGGGATCCCGTAGCAAGGTCTAATCAAAAAGGTTAGATACCTCAATAATCCTGCCCCTATTCCAGCCTTCTTGGGACTGTCACTCCATATCACCTCACCTCCGACCTGAAGGTATGGATGCATTTGATGCCTCTACCCACTTGGCTCGAAATTTTACCCCAATAGAGGTCTTCGCATGAGTGGATGCCTCGACTAGGTCTCCTCTCGGCTTCTCTAGTTGTGGCTACTCCACAACCTCTTGAAGTTGCTTCGCCAATTATGGCTCCTCTACAATTGTCTGAGACTTCTTCTGGTGTTGCATGTTGAGAGGTAATGTACTCTCCCTCTCAACCACCAAGTCTCCATCAGTTTCCTTGCTCCTCAAGGCTTTGCATGCATCTTGAACCTCAAGAGCATACAGGTTCTTGACTTGTGAACCGATCTACTTCACCTATCTCGTGGTGACGTGTCTAAGGAAAACCTTCCCCTTAATGAAGACTACATCATAGCCTTTGTCTTCCAACATTGCGATCGATACCAAGTTTTTCTTCAGTCCTGGCACATACTTCACATCTGTCAAGTTAAAGTGAGCTCCATGCTCCCTCTAAAAAACAATTGTGCCTACTCCTGAGACACTATACTTTTCATCATTACCCATCGCTATTAGTATCTGGAGATTTATCTCCTCCAAGGTACTGAACAAACTCTTATCGTCATTCATGTGGAATGAAGCTCCACTGTCAAGAAACCAGCCACATCCCACCATGGATGAAACCATGCATGCAAATCCAACTCAAATTGTGAGGCCAATGCCTCACCTTCAGATCCTTCCTTGGATCCCATCTTGGATTTCTTCAATGGACAATTTGTTGCGAAATGGCCCACCTCATGACAATGAAAGCATTACACTTTCGATTTGTCAAACTTCTTCCCACCATGGGAAGAACTCGATTTGGGATGAGAATCCTTCTCCTTCCCTTTCTTTGCCTTTCTAGCTAGGCAAGGTTTTCTTCATCCTCCTCGGATGAAGAACCATCTTTGGTGCCTCTTCTTATCTCCTCCTGCATCAGATCCAACCAAAGTCATTCCCAATCTGGCAATCTCTCTCTTCCATTTACCGAGTCTTGGTAGCTATGCCAGCTCTTAGGAAGACTCAGGAGAGCAAGACTCACCATGTCATCATCAGCTGTCGTGATCCCTACATTTCCAAGCTCATCCCTGCAGGTGGTGAGCTTGTTCAAATATGTAGAGATCGTGTCACCCTTTTCACACTTGGTTTTTCAAAGCTTGTCTTTCAGCGCCAACTTCCTCTGATCGTTGTTATTCTGATATAGATATTTCAATGTTTTCCACATTGAAAACAGTGTCTCCTTCCCATGGAGGCTCAAGATAATGTGGTCTCGAACTCCCTCCAAGAGGATTCGCCTTACTCTAGCTACACATTTCTTCCATTCCACCAATTATGTAGCATTAGCTGCTGTTGGCTTAGGGACTTCTTGATCAATGAAGTCCTTTAGACTGTTGTCCTCTAATATTGCTTCCATGCAATCCTTCCTAGCTATATAATTCTAGCTGCCATCAAGGGCATACTCGAGTCTTAAACTGTTGAACGCCATTGGTGAAATTGAGATGTGATAAGAACTCGATTCATCTAATCATGAACTTGAAACTTCGAGCTTCTCCCTTCTTTTTATACTGTTCTTCGCTTTGATCACCTTTGCTCCGATACCATGTAGAAATTCCCACTGTAGATCAACATATTATGCAATATACTAAAGCAAAATACAAGATCTACTTCTACAACAAACTTGCAGAAGCTTAATCGAATATGAGCAAGATCAAATAAAACACATGTAACAGATGAAGAGAAATCAATCACACATGAACACAGAAGAATACTCTGGGGAAAGCCTTAGCTAAAAACTTCGATCTCTATATTATCATACAAGTGGAAATATGTTCATATTACACAAAGAATCAACTCACAAACTATCCTGCTCTCTGCAATTGAACAATACAACTAACAAACTAAATAGACACAAGAGATGCCTTCCCTTAGTCCTCCAAGCCTCCTATTTCCTTACGCAGTTTTCCTTGGGATCCAATGCTGCCACCTGTGTGAATTGGCCTCATCACACACTCACTAAAACCAAAAGTAATTGTGCAATATCCAAGGAATGAATTCCTTGTGCATGCAAGAGATATCCTCCATGGAATATTCCTGCAACTAATATTACACTGTCCCATCATCTGATCTCAACTGTGTCTCTGTCTGAACTGACATGCATGAGTTATTTATGAGAGAATATTCAGTTATCTAGAGAACACTAGTTGCATGCATGCATGCATTGACTAATTGAACTCACAATCAGTTCCACAAACTGTTGGAACTAATCTAACTAGACTTAACTCAGTTTACTGAGCTAACTAATTAAAACTCAAATACAACTCATCCTGATCTCCTTAATTAAGGGATAACTTCCTCAATCAAAGAGATAACTGTTGCATGTCTTTACAAAGACTTCATGTTTGATTTTCTCCAACTAATTAACTCAAGATGAATTAATTAATTATTTTTCAAACAACTGCTAAGATCAAATTCGAATTTTAATTCTCAATTTTAGTTCAGGGACTAAATAAAATTGGAATGTATCCCGAAATGCTATTTATAGAAATGCTATTTATAGAAATGCTATTTATAGAAATGCTATTTTTAGCATTTCTATTTTATCATTCCTTGTTGATATTTCCAACAATGGTACCTAAAATTATATTTATAGCATTTCTATTTTTAGCATTTCTTGTTGCTATTTTCAACACTCCCTATCAACAAGAAAGGCATTCAACTCGAACCCGATCCTAAACCTTTGGAATGTTTTGCATGCAACACTTCCCCTAGTGTTGTTGCTCCAGTAGCTCTAGAAATAAAAAAATATCCGACCTGAATCAGAATGATGCCTCTGTCGTCAAAGTCTATGACTATTATTGCCTTTGTCAACTAAAAAACTCTGCACCTCTGTGCTCTTCAGTATCTGACTACTCTAGCCTCTGTCACTTTGATATTTGATTGCATAAATCACAGTAATTCCTCCTGCTGCATCCGTCCTGCTACTGGTCCTATCTCCTAGCACTGCATCCGCACTGCGCCTCCTCTCATCATGTTGCATCATGCTGCCCACTGCTACACTGCAACTCAGTTACTAAGAAGTAAGTAACTGATCTCACAACTGACCTCTCTATTGGGCTAGACTCACCCTCTAATGCTAAAGCTCCCTCTGCCGCTGACAAGTGCTCCCTCTATGACCTCTGAGATGCTGCAACACTCCATGCATCTCGCACTGTTGCACACCTCTCTGTGCCATCCTGCACTGGTGCAACACTCCTATGCCTCTCGCATTGTTGCAGCCTACTAGCTCTGCGTTGTCTTGGGATTCCTGCATTGTATCTCTCTCTATCGCTCCATCCACATCTATCTCTACACACTCATCCTATCCTACTACTCCTCAATGGGGCTCCCGTAGCAAGATCTAAACAAAGAGGTTGGGTACCTCAATGATCATGCCTGTATTCCAGCCTTCTCAGGACTGTCACTCCACATCACCCCACCTCTAACCTAGAGGTATGGATGCATGTGATCCCTCTACCCACTTGGTTCAAAATTTCCCCCTATTGCAGGTATCTACATGAGTGGATGCCTCCACTCGGTCTCCTCTCGGCTTCTTTAGTTGTGGCTGCTCCACAAACTCCTGAAGCTGCTTCACCAATTGTGGCTCCTCCACAATTGTCTGGGAGTTATTTTGGCACTGCAAGTTGAGAGGTAATGTACTCTCCCTCTCAACCACCAAGTCTCCATTAGTTGCCTTGCTCCTCAAGGCTTTGCATGCATCTTGAACCTCAAGATCATACAGGTTCTTGACTCGTGAACCGATTTTCTTCACCTGTCTCATGGTGGCGTGTCTAAGGAAAACCTTTCCCTTACTGAAGACTACATCATAGCCTTTGTCTTCCAGCATTGCAATCGATACCAATTTTTTCTTCATTCCTGTAACATACTTCACATCTGTCAAGGCAATGTGAGCTCCATGCTCCCTCTGAAAAACAATTGTGCCTGCTCCTAAGACACTATACTTTTCATCATTACCCATCACTATGAGTATGAGGAGATATTTCTCCTCCATGGTACTGAACAAACGCTTATTGCCGGTCATGTGGAATGAAGCTCCACTATCAACAAACCAACCACATCCCACCATGGATGAAAACATGCATGCGAAGAGGGTGAAATCCAACTCAAACTGTGAGGCCAATGCCTCGCCTTCAGATCCTTCCTTGGATCCCATCTTAGATTTCTTCAATGGACAATTTGTTGTAAAATGGCCCACCTCATGACAATGAAAGCATCACACTTTCGATTTGTCAAAATTCTTCCTGTAGAAATTCCCACTGTAGATCACCTGGTAATGCAATGTACTAAAGCAAAACACTTGATCTACTTCTACAAACAATTTAGCGGAACCTTAATCGAACATGAGCAACATCAAGCATGAACAGATATAACTGAGAATGAGAAGTAATCAACCATAACGTAGAAGATATATCACTATGGAAATCACCAGCCTAAAACCCCAACTCTATATTATCATACAAGTGGAAATCTTGTTCAAGTTACAAAAATAATTAGCTCTCAAGCTATCCTGCTCTCTCTGCAATCAAACAATACAGCTCACAAACTCAATAGACATAGAATATATCTTCCTCAAGCCCTCCAAGCCTCCTATTTCCTTGTGCAGTTTTGATTGGGGTCCAATGATATCACATGTGTGAATTGGCCTCATCACACTCACTGTAACCTTGGGTCCAACTGCGCAATCCATAAGGAATAATATTCCTTCCTCATGCAAGGAATATTCACCATGGAATATCCTAGCAACTGATAGTACATTGTCCCTCAATCTGATCTCAACTGGGTCTCTGACTAAACTAACATGCATGAGTTATCCATGAGTGAATACTTAGTTATATGAAATACAGTAGTTACATGCATGCAAGCATTAACTAACTGAACTCTCATTAATTTAACAAACTATTAAATTAATCTAACTGGACTTGACTCAGTTAAACTGAGTCAACTTATTACAACTCAATATTACAACTCATCATTATCTCTTTAACTGAAGGTTAAATTCCTCAATCAAAGGAGAAACTAATGCATGTCCTCACATAGACTTCAAGTTTGATTTTCCTTAACTAATTAACTCAAGATGAATTAATTAATTAATTTTAATACTGCTATTGATATCAAATTCGAATTTTACTTCCTATGTTTAGTCTAGGGACTGACTAAAATAAGAAGGGATTCCGAAATCCTGTTTTTAAAAAAGCTATTTTTAGCACTTTCACTTTTCACCCATTGTTGCTAATATCTTCAATGGTTGAACTGCTATTTATAGCCTAGCTATTTATAGCAGTGCTATTTTTAGCATTTTCTATTTTTATCATTTCTTGTTGCAAAGTTCAACACTCCCTCTCAACAAGAAAGGGATTATCAGTAACCCTGATCCTGTCTCTGTGGAACTCGAACTTGCATTTTGACAATGCCTTTCTCAAAATATCTGCATCTTGCTCCTTGGTCGAAACATACTGCAACATCATGATCCTCTTGACCACACAGTCCTGCAGATGATGGTAACAGATATCTATATGCTTGGACCTGTCATGAAGTACTGGATTCTCATAGAGTTTTATGCAACTCTGATTATCATAGTATATCTGGTCTGATAATCACCCTATGAGTGACCTCTGTTAAAGATTTATTAAATGAAGGTATTACAAACTCATGTGTTGGTGTGTGTCTAGGTTATTTAAGCAACGGATTGATCAGATTGCAAATACATAGACACTTGAAAATGGAAGACAACAACAGAACACAGTAAGTAAATACAAGAACACAAGAAATTAATAAGGAGTTCACCCTATCCTTTAGGGCTACATCTCCGGTCCAGCTCCCAGTGGTGGCCTTCTTTTATTGTGTCTTGAAGCAGAGAATTACAATGAAGGAGCTCAATATGAGTCTCCTGAAACAGATTGGCTTGGTAGGGTGGTTCTCGGATTCCCCAGCCACTAGAGTACATAGACTCTCTTCCTTGTCAGCTCTTTGACCTCTTTGGTCTAACAGATCCTCTCAGGCATGGCTTGAATCTCCCAAGCTCTCTGGTGCTCGATGCTACCTTTGGTCAGCTCAGCCCTCTATCCTCTTTCTGCTTTTTTCTTCATTGGTTCTTCTCTTCTCTGTCTTTTGTCTTCGGTGTTCCTCTCCCATGTCCTTTTTGTTCTCTGTTCATGGCTTTAAAGCCATTCGAGCTCATGGCGGTTCACTTCCTCTTCCACCTCCGTCGGATCGCCTGCTTGTAGCTGCGCTTGGAGTTCCCTATTTCAGCATCATCATCAGGCTCTCAGGGAGTGGCCACTTGTCCTCCTGCGAGCTACGCCAGCCTGCTTCGTCGGTTCAATTCTTTGGTTATGTCATGGAATGAGTCTTCTGCCACCTTGGCAGTCAAACCGGACCTCAAATTCTTCTAAATCACAGCTTATTCCCTCGTTAAATATTATCTTACCGTTAGGCACGATATCAACCATCAGATCTGGATCCCCCAGATCCAATGCCATCCGCTCATTTCACATGGTTGACTTGCTCAACCGTTAGCGCGTGATGATCAGTGGTTTTCTCTCTCCTTCGTTTGCCACACGTCTGGCGGTGAGTGGAATCGCTCCGCTTTCACCAAAACTACTTACTGCCCAAGGATGCCCCCGATCAATACCACCGGTTTTGGAGCGGGTCTTGCCTTTATCTCTTAGCCTTTTGTCCCATGGTTTTCCTAGCTCCCATGCAACCTAGTGCTTGGGGTCTCTCCTTCTTGAGGGTTTTTGCCCAGCGATGCGCAATCAAAAACTCCCTCCATTTCCCGATCCGAGCTCCCCAGGGGCTAGTTTCACCTCCCGCGCAGTCTCCATGGGCCTTGGTCAGTGCGCTTTGACCGAGGCCCTCGTCGTTCCATGCTGGCTACTAACTGCTACTGTTTTAGAGATGTTTTTGATTGTTGTTCTTAATTATTTGAAGTCTGTCTCAAACTGATACAGCCATGGTTCCTTTGATTTTCTTCATGGATCCAATTCAGATCATGGCCTTCGCACTGAAAAGCTTTTGGATCACCAAAAGTTGGTTTTCTTTCAAGCATCAACTAAGTGAGGGTATTGATGTCTCACTTGTCCAATCTCAATCCACTTTGCACTGCTCGACTTCGAACCTTTGAGCACAATTTTTAGGTACTCAACATATCCTTTGCGTGTTGTCCTCACCTTCCTATCCAAGATTGTGTCTTCCTGCAATTCATTAAGATATTTGGGTAGCAGGTCATCAATAGAAGGCAACTGACTTTGCTCTTCAGGATCCTCAATCATTGAAGGTTCAAACAATCCTAAGCAATCTGCATTTACGACTGAGTAGATGTGCATGTAAGCTAGTAGATCAAGGCGAAAAGCATTTTCACCAATCTTCTCAAGTATTTTGAAGGGCCCATACGTGATAGGCTTTAGCTTCTTACCTTCACCTTGCATCCTGGCCTTGCTAATATACAGCCAGACTTGGTCCCCAACTTGAAAACTATGCTCCATCCGATGCTTGTCATGCCTAGCCTTGTATTTGGCTTGGCTCTTTTCCAGCTGTTCCTGTACTGCCTGGTGGATCTCCTGGATTTTTTCAATGAACCTAGTTGCCTTGTCCACATCACTGTTTCCATCAATTGTGGTAGCTTTACCAAAGACAAAATCCAAAGGAGACCTTGGTGTGAAACCAAAACAGGTTTCAAAAGGAGATCTCTATGTAGAAGAATGTTTTGCTATGTTGTAAGCATGTTGCACATAACAAAAATGTTCATCCCAAAGCTTAGGATGTTTGCTGCAATATCCTCTGAGTAACTGGATCACTGTCCTATTAACTACTTCTGTCTGGCCATCATTTTGTGGATGAAAAGCTGTGCTTTTCTTTAGTTTGGTTTCCATCAGTTCCCATAGACTTTACCAAAACTTCCCCACAAATCGGGTGTCTCGATCAGATACAATGGAAGTGGGTAATCCAAAATGAACCCATACATGTTCAAAGAACAATTTTGCAGTTTGTTCAGTTGTAATCTGTTTATTACAAGGTATCAAAATACACATCTTGTTGAAGCTATCCACAACAACATATAGATAATCATGAACTTTCCTAGATTTAGGTAGTCCTCCAACAAAATCCATGGAAACACTTTCCCAAGGGTGAGAAGGAACTAGTAATGGAGTGTACAAGCCTAGTTTTCTATTGTTGGGCTTGCTTTTAGCACACATAGTACACCCTCTTACATATCTAGAAAGTTCCTCACTCATTTTCAGCCAATAACAAAATCTTTGCAGTTGTGCAACTGTTTTACTTACCCCAAAGTGACCTGATATTGGAGAAGTGTGTGCCTCCCTGATTATCTTTACTCTCTCTGTTTGTGGAATGCAGAGTTTCCCACAATGATATAAGAGTCGATCCTTCACATGATAATCCAGTTCTTCTATCCTTTTGCCTTGACTCAAAGTTGCATATACATCTTTAAAGTCTATATCTTGAGCATATTGTTCAATGTAGCTTTCATGTAGTACAAAATTATGCTTAAGTATAGTAGATGCATTTATAATGGGTCTAGATAACATGTCTACAACTTTGTTATGAATGCCCTTTTTATATCTAATAACTAAATGAAACTGTTGTAGAAAACCCATCCCCCTGTAATATCTTGATTGTTGCAACTTAGTTTGGGAGTGCAGATATTGAAGTGGTTGATGATCAGTATGTATTACTGTCTCTTTGCCCATTAAGTAATGTTTCCACTTTTTCACACTATGAACTAATGCATTAAATTCTTTATCATATGTAGGATAGTTAACCATTGCAGAATTAAAAGTCTCAGAATGATAACATATGGGTTTACCGTGCTGTGTCAACACTGCTCCCATGGCATATTCATTGGCATCTGTTTGGATCTCAAATGGTCTTTGTAGATCAGGCAGTGCTGGTACACGTGTTGTACTAATCTTTTCTTTCAAGGTGTCGAAGACTTTCTGATGTTTGCCTCCCCACTGAAACACCTTGTTCAATCCTGTTAAAGCATGTAAGGGAGTTGCAATTGAGGAAAAGTTAGAAATGAACTTCCTCCAATATTGTGCTGCTCCTAAGAAGCTTCTCACTTCTGTAGCAGACTTGGGTTTAGACCAGTTTACAATCACTGCCACTTTAGAGGGATCTATTTTCAATTCACCACCCCCTCCTATATGACCCAAATAATTTAGAGATGCTTTGCCAAATTCACATTTTGAGAGTTTAACATAAAGTTTTTCTCTTTTCAAAACATCTAATGTCTGCTTAACATGCTTTAAGTGTTCTTCCCATGTTTTACTAAAAATCAGAATGTCATCGAGATACACAATAACAAAATCATCAAGAAAAGGTCTTAGTACATCATTCTTTAATCTCATGAAAGTAGAAGGAGCATTGGTCAAGCCAAAAGGCATAACCAACCACTCATACAATCCCTGCTTTGTTTTGAAAGCAGTCTTCCATGCATCTTGCTCTGCAACTCTGACCTGATGGTATCCACTGTGCAAGTCTAGCTTGGTGAAATAAACAACTTCCTTTAATTGGTCTAAAATATCATCTATGCGAGGAAGGGGATAATGATTTTTGATTGTTATCTTATTCAGTGCTCGGTAGTCAATGCACATTCTCCACGAGCCATCTTTCTTTCTCATCAAAATGATTGGTGACCCACATGGTGATGTGCTAGGCCTGATGAACCCCTTCTCTAGCAACTCCTGCACCTACTTCTTGATTTCAGCATTCTCTAAAGTAGACAACCTGTACATTCCAATGTTAGGCAATGGAACATCTTGCTGCAAAATAATATCATGTACTATTTCCTTTTTGGGTGGCAGACCTTTAGGCTCTTGAAACAAGACATCATACTCTGAAACAACCTTTTCTAAATCAACTTCATGTTTAGCATTACAGCCCTCAAATACATTGGTTCTATCAGGTTTCGTTTCCTTTACAACCATCAGTAAGAATTGTTTGCATGAACTTATCATTCTTTTCATCTGCCCTGAGTTTATGAGAGTATAATTATTCTTGAGATTATGAGCTCTTACAAAGTATTTGATTCCATCTTTAACAAGTAGATACTTGTTCTCAGCTCTATAGAAAATAGCCTTTCTATCATACAAGTAAGGACTTCCTAAAACAATTCCACATATATCCAAAGGAATTATGTCTAACTCAACCTCATCTACAAATGCTGACCCAAAAGAAAACTTGAGTTTGCACTGTCTAGTCACTTGTAGTTGTGCTTTATCATTCAACCATCCTAATGGCTATGGTTTCTTATGAGGTGTCGTTTCTAATCCCAAATTCTTTACAATTGCTTCAGAAATCATATTTACTTGTGAGCCACTATCAAACAAAGTATCAATCTTTCGATATTTGGAAACAACTCAAATATGGAAAAGCTCATGTCTTTTTCTCTCATGCTCTTCATCAATAATAGATTGAGCAGAATTACTAGTAGATGCTTTAGAATTCTTACCTTTTATACCTGTGGCTGCAATGGTTGTTTCATTTCCCGAGTCTGACCCCAAATCTTTTTGGATAGTTGCAGCAGTCTTCTTCTTCTTGCCCTCGGACTTCTTAGGTCTCAGCTCTGGATTCAAAATCCAACAATGCTCATCATCATGCCCATCCTTTTTACAGTGAGTGCATGAAGCCTTGCTTTTCTGTGCAGTGTTGGCCTTCCTTGCTTTCTTTTCTCCTTGATCTTACTTGCAGTGCGTTGGGATGATCCCCCAACTTCTAGACTTCCATTCTTTCCTCTAGCTTCTAGATGAGTAGCTTGTACAGATACCTCATCTATACTAGTGGGATTAAACATGAGGATGGTATGCCTCATGTAGCTGTGAAGACCACCAATGTACTTCAAAATAATCTCTGGTGAGTCTAATGAGATCCCTAGAATCAATCCTCTCTTTCTAAATTCTTGAGTGTACCCTTGCACACTTTTCCCTTTCAACTGTCGAAGAGTTTGCCAACTCATCATGGCTTGTTGCATGTAGGCCAATGGATAGAACTACTTCTTGATGCAGAAACAAAGTCACTCTAGACAGAGATAGTCTTACCATGTCTTTTCATGTCAACTTGGGTTCTGCCTTCCCACCAAACCAAGGCAGTGCCTCCCAGGCGTAGGCTTGCCAGCTGAATTTTGCTCTTGTCTGAATCGATGTTTTGTACTCTGCAATACACATCAATTTGTCTAATCCAATTATCCAACTTTTCAGCATTTAACTCTCCATCATAAAAGGCAAGTCAAATTTAACATATATCTTGATCAAAGATGCTTTCTTATTATGCACAGGGCTATTAGGAGGTGTGAGAAAGTTTTCCTCTTTCCCTTTTCCTTTTGAGTGGTCATGGGAATGAGACTCATCTTCTTCTTTGTCTTGTTTAGAACCTGATGAATCTTCATCCTTATGCTTTCTAAAGTCCCTATACATTTCTTCGACCACAGACTTTATAGCTAGGACACTTTTTATGAATTGAGGGTCTGGCCCCACATAACCTTCCTCTGACATTGTCTTCCGAGGATAGACTCTCCCAATTTCAGGATTAGTTTTGACCAACTCTCCTTCTCCTAATTTGAGCTTTGATCTAGTGAGCATTCAACAGCTAAACCAACTCAAGCTTGTCTAACCTTATAGCCTAAAGCTTTGATACCACCTGGTCCGATAATCACCCTATGAGTGACCTCAGTTAAAGATTTATTAAATGAAGGTATTACAGACTCATGTGCTGGTGTGTGTCTAAGTTATTTAAGCAACGGATCGATCAGATTGCAAATACATAGACACTTGAAAATGGAAGACAACAGCAGAACACAGTAAGAAAATACAAGAACACAAGAAATTAATAAGGAGTTCACCCTATCGTCCAGGACTACATCTCCGATCTAGCTCTCAGTGGTGGCCTTCTTTTATTGTGTCATGAAGCAGAGAATTACAATGAAGGATCTCAATATGAGTCTCCTGAAATAGATTGGCTTGGCAGGGTGGTTCTCGGATTCCCCAGCCACTAGAGTACATAGACTCTCTTCCTTGCTAGCTCTTTGACTTCTCTGGTCTAACAGATCCTCTCAGGGATGGCTTCAATCTCCCAAGCTCTCTGGTGCTCGACGTTGCATTTGGTCAGCTTAGCCCTCTGTCCTCTTTCTGCTTTTTGCTTCACTGGTTGTTCTCTTCTCTATCTTCTGTCTTCGATGTTCCTCTCCCATGTCCTTTTTGTTCTCTGTTCATGGCTTTAAAGCCATTTGAGTTCATGGCGGTTCGCTTCCTCTTCCGCCTCCGTCGGATCGCCTGCTTATAGCTATGCTTGGAGTTCCTATTTCGGCATCATCATCAGGCTCTCAGGGAGTGGCCACTTGTCCTCCTACGAACTACGCCAACCTGCTTCGTCGGTTCAATTCTTCAGTTACATCGTGGAATGAGTCTTCCGCCACCTTGGTGGTCAAAGCGGACCTCAAATTCTTCTAAATCGCAGCTTATTCCCTCATTAAATCCAGTCTTATCGTCGGGCGTGATATCAATCGTCAGATCTGGACCCCCCAGATCCAATGCCTTCCACTCATTTCACGCGGTTGACTTGCTCGATCGTTAGCACGCGATGAGTGGCAATTTTCTCTCTCCTCCACTTGCCATGTGTCGGGCGCTGAGTGGAATCGCTCTGCTTTCACCAAAACTGCTTACCGCCCAAGGATGCCCCCGATCAATACTGCCAGTTTTGGAGCGGGTCCCGCCTTTAGCTCTTAGCCTTTTGTCCCACGGTTTTCCCGGCTCCCACGTGACCGAGTGCTCGGGGCCTCTTCTTCTTGAGGGTTTTTTCCAATCGATGCACGATTAGTGCTAATTGCGCATCAAAAACTCCCTTCGTTTCCCAATCCGAGCTCCCAGGGGCTAGTTTCGCCTCTCGCGTAGTCTCCATGGGCCTCGATCAGCGCACTTTGACCGAGGTCCTCATCATTCCATCCTGGCTGCTAACTGCCACTATTTTAGAGGTGTTTTTTATCGTTGTTCTTAATTATTTGAAGTTTGTCTCAACCTGATACAACCATGGTTCTTTTGGTTTTCTTCATGGATCCAATTCGGATCAATATCACCGTAGGATCCATCATCTGACCAAAAAATCCCATTAGAATCTTCCGCATCCAAATGGCCTTGCATGCTGCCTGACTAGAAGCCATGTATTTAGCATCTACTAAGCTAAGTGCAACTGATCTCTGTTTCCTGCTATACCAAGAAACTACAGCTGAACTAAGGTTGAAGATTCCTCCAGAAGTGCTTTTCTAGTCTGATGGACTACTTGCCCAATTCGCATCCGTGAAGCCTTGCAGCTTCACTCCCTCTATCCATCTGTACTATAATCCGTACTGTGTAGCGCCTCTGATATATCTCAGAACATGCTTCGCTGCCTTCCAAAACAGCTTGGTAGGCTGAACCATAGCTTGACTCAGCTGGTTCACCGCAAAGCACAAGTCGGGTTGTGTGTTCACCAAATACATGAGTGAACCCAACAGCTGCCGATAAACAGTAGCAGCTACTACCTCTCCTGAGGTAGCATCCTCCTTCCTCTAGTTCCCAGCTAGAGGAGTCTGCATGGGCTTGCACTTCTCCATGTGAAAGCACCTGAGTATCTCATTGGCATACTTGCCTTGAGACACAAATACTTCCCCATCTTTCTACCACACTTCCATGCCTAGAAAATAGTGCATGAGGCCCTTGTCCTTCATCTTTGACTCTCTTGCAAGGTCCTCCTTGCAAGACTGTATCAATTGCTCATCACCTGTCAAAATTAGATCATCGACATAAAGTACAATAATCAAGGGCTTACCATCTACCATGATGTGGTATAGGTTCGCATCTACTTCACTCTTGGTGAATCCCAACCCGGTGAAATAGTTGTCGATCCTGGTATGCCAAGCACGAGGTGCTTGCTTCACCCCATACAGTGCTCACTTGAGTCGGCAGACATGTGACTCATGATTGAAGGTCTCAAATCCTTCGGGCTTCTCAATGTATACCTGTTCCTCAATCTTCCCATTGAGGCACACCATCTTCACATCCATCTGATGGATCTTCCAACCCATCTGAGCTGATAGAGCTAGCATCGATCTGATAGATGAGTACCTTGCTACGGGAGCAAAGGTCTCATCGTAGTCAATCCCCTTAACCTATGAGAAACCTCAGGCAACAAACCTTGCCTTATGTTTCTCAACACTGCCATCAGCTATCTGCTTTACCTTGTAAAGCCATCAGGAACTAACCACTGACTTGTTCGCAGGTCTAGGAACAACATCCCACACACTATTCTGCATGATAGAATTATACTCTTCTACCATTGCATCAACCCAGACTAGTTGTTGCATTGCCTCCTGAAAAGAAGAAGGTTTGGTCGCTACACACTCCCCAACCAGGGCCATGTAGCCAATGTATCTCTCAGGAGATCTCCTCTGTCTGGGTTGAGAGGATGGCTGCCCCACATTCTCTCTCACATCCTGCATCAATGTGTCAGCTTCCCGCGAGCGTTTCCACCCGTTTTTGGAAGACTCTCCAGGAGTGGTGGTCTCCACTACTGGATCCTCTGCATGTGGCTAATCCACATCATCAGGAGGCTCCTCCTCCTTTGGAACTAAAAGTTCCTCATCGCCATGCAACTTGAGCTCCCTCCCAAGTAACACTCGCATGGCTCTCTGCTCGTCGAACTTCAGATCCCTGTGCGCTAGGGTCCTTTGACTGGAAGGTAGAAACACATGATAGTTGTGTGGCATATCTGTGTACCCCACAAGTATCCCCAACTCAGCTGTTGGGTCTAGCTCCTTCCGAGCATATTTGGTCACATAACAGAAAACTGGTGATCCAAAGATGCGAAAGTGACTCACATCTTGTGCTTCCCTGAAAAAGCCTCCATAGGTGTCTTCATCCCCAAAGTATGATGAGGACTTCTGTCCTGAAGGTACACTGTTGTATTACATGCCTCAGCCCATAGATGAAGTGGTAGGCCTTGGTCATGCAACATCGCTCGAGTTTCTCCCACAATAGATATGTTCTTCCTTTTGGCCACCCCATTCTATTGTGGGTTATGGAGTCCCGTCAATTCCCATTTAATTCCTTCTACTGCACAGAAGTCTTTAAACTACTGGGAAATATACTCTCCACCATTGTCGCTATGCAAGGCTTTTATTTTCTTCCCATATTCTTTCTTTGTCGAGTCTTTAAACACACAAAACCTCAAGAAGGTTTGATCCTTCTTTTGCATAAAGTAGATCCAGCATCTACGACAAAAATCATCAATGAAAATAACATAGTACCTTTGTTTAGCAGTGGAGGTTGTAGAGAATGGTCTACATACATCTGAGTGAACTTGCTCCAAGATTGCTCCAGCTCTACTATCACGGTCCTGAAAGGAAGATTTCGCATACTTACCCAAGGTACAACCTTTGCATGTGTTTGTTTGCTCAAGTTTTCCCTTGGATAAGCTGGTAGAAATTTTCTACATGATCTTTAAGGCCCCGTGATGCAAGTGGCCCAGTCTTCTATGCCATAGCTCACCAACATCTTGGCTTTGCACCACCTTTTCTTTGGAACTCAGTGCAGCACAGTCATCTACCTCCAGCTTGTAGAGATTCTTTACTCGAATCCCTATTCGCTTGGTCTATCCGGTGCCGATATGCCTCAGGAACACTTTTCCTTTACTAAATACTAGATCATAGCCTTTATCTTCTAGCATAGCAACAGACAAAAGATTCTTTTTCAAACCTGGTACATATTTAATAGTAGATAGGGTGAGAAGAGCACCATGCTCCCTCTGAAACACAACTGTACATTCACCTAAGACACAGTACTTTCCATCATCACCCATCTCTATCCGCATCTAGAGATCCTTCTCCTCCAATGTACTGAAAAGATTCTTCTCACCCGACATGTGGAAAGAAGCTCCACTGCCCAGGTACCAAACACATTCCACCATGGATGAAACCATGCATGCGATAAGCGAGAAATCCAGCTCAAATTATGAAGCTAGTGCATCACCATCAGATCCCTTTGAGGAACCCTTCTTGGATTTCTTCTATGGACAATTCATAGCATAATGGCCCACTTCATGATAGTGAAAGCATCATACCTTTGACTTGTCAACCTTCTTCCCACCATGAGAAGATTTGGATTGGGATGCCTTCCCTTTCCCTTTCTTAGCTTTACTCGCTAAAGCTAGATTTTCTTCATCATCTTGTTTTGATGAAGATCCATCCTTGGTGCTCCGTCTTATCTCCTTCTGCATCAGATCCGACCAAAGTTGTTCCCAATCTGGTAGATTCTCTCTTCCATTAACCGAGTCCTGGTAGCTATGCCAGCTCTTAGGAAGATCGAGGAGTGTTAGACTCACCATGTCGTCATCAGCAGTCACGAACCCTACACTTGCAAGCTCATCCCTATAGGTGGTGAGCTTGTTCAGGAACGTAGAGATTGTGTTTCCCTTTTCACATTTGATATTTCGAAGTTTTTCCTTCAGCGCCAGCTTCCTCTGATCACTGCTATTCTGATAAATATCTTTCAATGTTTTCCACATCGAAAACGGAGTCTCCTTCCCATGGAGGCTCGAGACAATGTGATCTCGAACTCCCTCCAGGAGGATTCTCCTTGCTCTAACCACACACTTTTTCCATTCCGCCAGTTGAGTAGCATCAGTCAGCTTCTGGACTTCTTGATCAGTGAAGTCCTTTAGGCCATTATCTTCTAATACTGCTTCCATGCGATCCTTCTAGGCTATATAATTCGAACTACCATCAAGGGCATATTCGAGTCTTAAACCACTGAATGCCATTGGTGAAATAGATGTGATAAGAACTCAATTCAATATCCAGAAACCAAACTTTGTACTTCTCCTACTTGTATATTGTTCTTCCTTGATCACCTTTGCTCTGATACCATGTAGAAATTCCCACTATAGATCACCTAGTAATGCAATGTACTAAAGAAAAACACTTGATCTACTTCTACAAACAATTTAGCGAAAGCTTAATCTAACATGAGCAACATCAAGCATGAACAGATATAACTAAGAATGAGAAGTAATCAACCATAACATAGAAGATATATCACTGGGGAAATCACCAACCTAAAACCCCAACTTTGTATTATCATACAAGTGGAAATCTTGTTCAAGTTACAAAAAGAATTATCTCTCAAGCTATCCTACTCTCTCTGCAATCAAACAATACAGCTCACAAACTCAATATGCATAGAATATATCTTCCTCAAGCCCTCCAAGCCTCCTATTTCCTTGCACAGTTTTGATTGGGGTCCAATGATATCACATGTGTTAATTGGGCTCATTACACTCATTTCAACCTCAGGTCCAACTGCGCAATCCATAAGGAATAATATTCCTTCTACATGCAAGGAATATTCACCAAGGAATATCCTAGCAACTAATAGTACATTGTCCCTCGATCTGATCTCAACTGGGTCTTTGAACTTACATGCATGAGTTATCCATGAGTGAATACAGAGTGAATACTCAGTTATCTGAAATATAATAGTTACATGCATGCAAGCATTAACTAACTGAACTCTCATTAATTTAACAAACTGTTAAATTAATCTAACTGGACTTGACTTAGTTAAACTAAGTCAACTGATTACAACTCAATATTACAACTCATCCTTATCTCTTTAGCTGAAGGTTAAATTCCTCAATCAAAGGAGAAACTGTTGCATGTCCTCACATAGACTTCAAGTTTGATTTTCCTTAACTAATTAACTCAAGATGAATTGATTAATTAATTTCCAAACTATTGTTGATATCAAATTCAAATTTTACTTCTGATGTTTAGTCCAGGGGCTAACTAAAATAAGAAGGGATCCCGAAATTCTATTTTTAGCACTTTCACTTTTCACCCATTGTTTCTAAGATCTCCAATGGCTGAACTGCTATTTATAGCCTGGCTATTTATAGCAGTGTTATTTTTAGCATTTTCTGTTTTTAGCATTTCTTGTTGCAAATCTCAACACTTCCCACCATGGGAAGAACTCGATTTGGGATGAGAATCCTTCTCCTTACCTTTCTTTTCCTTAGTCGCTAAGGCGTAGTTTTCTTCATCCTCCTTAGATGAAGAACCATCTCTGGTGCTTCTTCTTATCTCCTCCTGCATCAGATCTGACCAAATTCGTTCCCAATCTGGCAGTTTCTCTCTTCCATTTACCGAGTCTTGGTAGCTATGCCAGCTCTTAGGAAGATTGAGGAGAACAAGACTCACCATGTCATCATTGGCTGTCATGATCCCTACACTTCCAATCTCATCCCTATAGGTGGTGAGCTTATTCAAATATGTAGAGATCGTGTCGCCCTTTTCACACTTGATTTTCTAAAGCTTGTCTTTCAGCGGCAGCTTCCTCTAATCGTTGTTGTTTTGATATAGATCTTTCAATGTTTTCCACATTGAAAATGGTGTCTCCTTCTCATGGAGGCTCGAGACAATGTGGTCTCGAACTCCCTCTAGGAAGATTCTCCTTGCTCTAGCCACACATTTCTTCCATTCTGCCAATTCTATAGCATTCGCTGCTTCCAGCTTGGGGACTTCTTGATCAATGAATTCCTTTAGACAGTTGTCCTCTAATACTGCTTCCATGCGATCCTTCCAGGCTATATAATTCGAGTTGACATCAAGGGCATACTCGAGTCTTAAACTGTTGAATGCCATTGGTGAAATTGAGATGTGATAAGAACAAGATTTATATAATCAGGAACTTGAAACTTGAAACTTCTCCCTTCTTTGTATATTGTTCTTCGCTTTTATCACCTTTGCTCCGATACCATGTAGAAATTCCCACTATAGATCAACAGATTATGCAATATACTAAAGAAAAATACAATATCTACTTCTACAACAAACTTGCAGAAGCTTAATCGAATATGAGCAAGATCAAATAGAACACATGTAACAAATGAAGAGAAATCAATCACACATGAACATAGAAGAATACTGTGGGGAAAGCCTCAGCTAAAAACCCCAATCTTTGTATTATCATACAAGTGGAAATATGTTGAGATTACACAAAGAATCTTCTCACAAGCTATCCTGCTCTCTCTGCAATTGAACAAATCAGCTCAGAGACTGAATAGACACAAGATATGCCTTCCCTCAGCCCTCCAAGCTTCTTATTTCCTTGCATAGTTTTCCTTGGGGTCCAATGCTACCACCTGTGTGAATTGTCCTCGTCACACACTCACTAAACCCAAAAGTGTATGCACAATCTCCAAGGAATGAATTCCTTCTGCATGCAAGAGATATCCTCCATGGAATATTCCTGCAACTAATATTACACTATCCCATCATCCGATCTCAACTGAGTCTCTGTCTGAAGTGAAATGCATGAGTTATTTATGAGAGAACATTTAGTTATCTGGAGAACACTAGTTGCATGCATGCATGCATTGACTAACTGAACTCGCAATCAGTTCCACAAACTGTTGGAACTAATCTAACTGGACTTAACTCAGTTAACTGAGCTAACTAATTACAACTCAAAGTACAACTCATCCTGATCTCCTTAATTAAGGGATAACTTCGTCAATCAAAGGGATAATTGTTGCATGTCTTCACAAAGACTTCATATTTGATTTTCTCCATCTAATTAACTCAAGATGAATTAATTAATTATTTTTCAAACAGCTACTATGATCAAATTCGAATTTTAATTCTCAATTTTAGTTTAGGGACTAACTAAAATTGGAATGTATCCCGAAATCATATTTATAGCAATGCTATTTTTAGCATTTCTATGTTACCATTCCTTATTGCCATTTCCAACACTGGTACTTGAAATTCTATTTATAGCAATGTTATTTATAACATTTCTTGTTGCTATTTTCAACACACACCTCAACTACAAATTTCTTCCTTGTCACCAAAACCCATAATTTATAACCTTTCATTCCATCCTTACAGTCAATGAAAACATACTTGATTACCTTATTATCCAGGTTCGTTCTCTTTTCTTTTGTAACATGGATAAATTCCTCGTAGCCAAAAACTCTAAGATGTGTGAGTGATAGACTTTTACCAAACCATACTTCATATGGAGTTTTGTCAACCAAGATTGATGGTGGAGACCTATTTACCAAGTAACACACATTGTTGACTACTTTTGCCTAAAACTCTTGTCCCAATCTGGCACCACTTAGCATGCTTCTTGCCTTGTCCATTAACATCGTGTTCATTCTCTCAGTGACTCCATTCTACTAAGGAGTATATGAAGTATTCATTTGGCATATTATCCCATGTTATTTGTAGAAATTCTCAAACTCTTTTCTGTAAATTCATCTTCATTGTCATTTATCAACACCTTTACCTTCTAATCTTTATATTTCTCCACAAGAGATTTGAACTCTTGAAATTTCTCAAAAATCTTTGAATTCTTCCTTAAGAAATACAACCATGTCATCCTTAATTGATATATTTAGGCCTAAATATATCACTATGAATTAGCTCCAAAATTCATTTTCCCTTGTAGATCCACACGGGAATGTAACAAGATTGTGTTTCCCATAAATACAATGTTCATAACAATCAACTTCTATAGAGTTACCAAGTAAACCTTCTACCATGCCTTTTCTTTGGATACCTCAAATTCCTTTATTGAATGTTCCATCTTTTGATGCCACAACGTGGTCTCATTGATTAGAAAAAAGGATAACCCATCAATGTTAGGGACAATTTCTCTATTGCAAACACTTAGGTAATTTTTCCCTAATAGATTTATCAATGTCCCAAATTGAATGCCTCTCATCAATGCCATGACACCATGAGCCATCTTAGATCTATCCTTCTTGAGTATGGTATGCACACCTACATTACCCATTCAATTTATAAATATTATATCTCTCGCTAAACTCAAAATATGTAGTACACTTGGAAATGTTCTACTCCAATCATCCTTTAGTACTAGTGGATCTCAACCTCAACCAACTATCCTAGTTTTTGAATCATCCCCACAATAGAAATCCCCCCATTATATTCTTCATATTTACAGAACCACTCCCTATGGGGTGTCATATGATAAGATGCTCCCAAGTCGATGCATATGTACTTGTCGAAGTGAAATACAAATCCCTTGCTTCATCCAAATAGGTTCTTCATTCAGTCGATTGCTCATAAAACCCCTTTCTTTGCTTAGCAATATTTTATTTACACTCTCTTTTTTAGTCCCCCATTCTACCATCTTTCCAACATCGTCTAGTCAACTTAAAAGGAGACATAGATATTTCTTTTGACTTAGATTTCCCTTTGGATAATTTTCATTTTCCTTTGTCAATTAGTCAACCTCTTACCAACAATGCATCTTTGGTCGATCCTTCCATGTTCCTTTGCCTCATCTCCTCCAAAAATAAAGATTCCACCACATCATCAAGAGTCAGAGTGGTTGTATTACTCCCAATAACCACAACTAGAATATCCCATGAATTTGGTGAAAAACATAATAAAGTGATGCTCTTTTCCTCTTCTTTAATGGAGATGTCCACAAAACTTAATAGTTGAATGATCACAATATTGAATACATGTAGGTGTTCCATGACATAATCGCCCTCTTTCATCCTCTGAAGATGGAGTTTCTTCTAAACAAGCTATTGAACAACAATTTGATTGATACAAGTTTCCCAATTTATCCCATAGTTTCTTAGTAGTGTATTCCCCCGAGACATTCAACAACATTGAATCTATGGGACAAATTCAAATTGTATTCCTCACTTTCCTTTCAATTTTTTCCCAATTCTTTGTCAATGTGCCAATCAAAGGTGTTCCCAAATGCACAATAGTCTATTTTTCTCAATCTACAAGGATATCCCCCATTTTAATATTCCAAAGCTCAAAACTCTAGCCATTAAAATTCTCAATCTCAATTCTTACATTGTTTGACATCCTTCTTTAATAGAAATTATGTCTTAAGAATCCCACTCGACTAATATTATTTTAGATGTAATCAATAATGTTTTTTTTAATAGTTCTAGGTTCAAGATCCACAACCGTTGATAGTAGAGGTGTCCCTCTATAGAAAAAATGAACTTTAATGCTAGATGTTGAGCTTAATCCAGTTGGTTTACGCTTTTGATAGCAAAGTCCAAATACAGAGTCAATTATGGCATATAAACCATATTGGAATCCCAATTAACATAAACCTTTAAATACAGATGAGATAAATTGAAAAAATAGAAAATAAATTATTGTACACCATAAATATTTACAAAACACACAAACATTTTTCTCTAGGAACTCTTAACCAAGAAATCCAGCTAACCTTTGAGCTTCATCGTTCTTATATCCCCATCTAAATATCAAAGCCAAACTACAATGAACATTGACCTTGGTTAACATCTAAGACTAGTGTGCTCATACATCCTCTAATCTCTACCAATCATGATCATTCATCATCTCTCATTAACCTTACATCATGCTTTATTTATAGGCACAAAAAGCCCTAATTTGTAACTTCTCAAATCTATGTAGGTGGTTGAATATTATTGGCCAAGATCTTGGGAATCTCAAGATCCTTAACTATTTTTTGACTAGTTCCTAATGTAGTCCATTTCCCTTTGACCTCCAACCAACCATCAATATCTGTGAACAATATGTGTATGCCTAACTATGATCCCTTCGACTACTCCAATTGATTATCGACTTTTGTCAGTTGCTCGACTGCCCATTGATTTCAATTACGGTAACTTCTCTTCAACTTATCCATCATCCTATCAACTCAACCATCAAATTGACTTTGATTTTCCCGTTGACTTTCTATTCTATTCTTTTTTTCCCAACTAGACTTCTTTAAGTTCATTCCTAGTCCTCTTACCTAACCAATCAATCAACCAATTAAAATATAGTTGATTGAGATTGCTTGCAAATAGTACAACACCTCAACATAATTCAGACTGAGTTGCTAGAAGAATAGGTCGTTGTTGACAGTGTTGAAAAAATAATGTTGTGCAACCAACTCACAAAATAGAAGAAAAGATAGAGCAACAACTTCAAAATCAGCCTCTTCGTGGGGGCAACCTCCTTTACATTACACAAATGAACAATTCTTGGATGCTACAAATGACAAGACCTCATTTCTATATATAGGAGTCTAAGGGGCCACAATATCGTCAAGTTGACATAACAATAATAATGTAAGGGCACAAGAATAACAATAGTGAGCTTCTATGGGGAAAAATAATAACAATATGGGGACAACATGGGCACAATAATGACAATAAGGGGCTACAATGACAATAATAATAAGGGAATACACTAGTATTATAGGGGCCTAACATGCCCCTCTCCTTCAGAAAAGTGTTGTCCTCAACACTTGAGTAGTTTTGGATGCTTATGTATAAAATTCTCATCCTCTCATGTGGAATCTTCAGCGGGTAAGTTGTTCCACTTGATGAGATACTCTAAAATTGATTGACTTCGTAGCTATTGAGTTCTTGTTTCTATGATTTCTTTAGGTTCCAATATGATTTTTCCTTCCTCGTCAAGTTCCAGAAATATTGTTTGATCTGGGAGCTTATCACCTATAGCCTTATTTAAGCATGAAACATGGAAAACTGGGTGCACTCGGAAGCTGTAGGAAGCTCCAATTTGTATGTCATAGTACCAATATTTTTCAACACCTTGCACAGACCATAATACTTTGGTGACAATTTATTATCCTTCTTAGCTTGCTTGAGGGAAATTTGTTTGTATGGTTGTAGCCATAGAAATACCCAGCCACCTACATCAAAACTTTTTTCGCTACGATTTTGATATGCCTGTTGTTTCATTCTATTCTGTGCAAAGTGAGGATATCCTTTAAGAGTTGGAGAACTTGTTGTTGATGCTCGATGTGATCTTCCACTGCTTGAACCTTATAATTTACTCTTAAATATGATGTGATGGACGGTGGATGATATCCATAAAGTGCCATAAATGGGGTCATTTTTGTTGCAGTATGGAAGGAAGTGTTATACCATCATTCAGCCAAAGGCAACCATTTGACCCATTGTGTTTGTTTATCAGATACAAAGCAACGAAGATATCCTTCCAAACAATTGTTCACTATCTCAGTTTTCCCATCAGATTGAGGATGATACGATGAGCTATGAGCTAACTACCCAAACAAGAAAATAATTATGTCCAAAATTTCCAATGAAAATGGGATCTCTATCACTTACAATAATCATTTGGTTTCCATGTAACTTTTGAATTGTTTCCATAAATGAAGTAGCAACTATATTGGCTTTCGAAGGATGATATAATGCACAAAAGTGTGCATACTTGGTAAGTCTATCAACTACCACCATGATGACACTCTTTCCTTCGGACTTGGGTAAACCTGTGATAAAGTCCATTGAAACCTCCTCCCAACGTTGACTTGGAATGGATAAAGGTTGTAATAGACCTGGGCTCTTAATTTTTTAAACTTTATTTTGTTGGCAAACCAAACATTCTGCCAAAAGTTTTGAATATCATATTTAAGGCCATCCAAAAAAAAAAATCCTTCTTAACCCTGCGGTAAGTTTTTAAAAATCCTGAGTGCCCTCCTAAGGGAGAGGTGTGCAATTCCATAAGAATCTTTTGTTTGAGTTGGGAATTCTTACAGAGGTATAAGCGATCTTTGTACCATAACAAATCCTTTTTCCAGCTAAATGTATCAGATGTACTGGAGTCTTGTTGTAACTTTTGAATGAGTGCCCACACTTCATCATTCTTCCATTCATCCCTTTCTTTGTTTATCCAATCTGGTTGGGTAATAGAAATGGTGCAAAGAAATTCTTCCACATCCTCATCCTTTCTTGAGTGCATCTGCAACAAAATTTTTCTTCCCTTTTTTGTAGATGATTTCAAAGTCATAACCTAGCATCTTTGCGACCCATTTTTGCTGCTCTTCTAAAGATAACATTTGTTCTAAAAGGTATTTAAGACTATTAGGATTTGTTTTTACCTTGAAGTGTCTTCCCAATAGGTAAGGTCATAATTTCTTAAGTACGTGTAATATTGCCAACATTTCCTTCTCATAAATAGCTTTGTGTAAATACTTTCATTTGACTGGGCGATTTTCGAAAGAAATGGGTCTTTCTTCTTACATTAAAAGAAAACCAATTCCATTTCCTGAGGCATCACATTCCACAATAAAGGTTTTTGTGAAGTCTAGCATAGGTAAGACCAGTGCTTGGCACATTGCCTCTTTAAGATGTTCAAAGGCTTTCGTTGCTTCTGGAGTCCAAGAAAATGAATATTTCTTTAGTAATGTTGTTAGAAGTGTTGATATTCTCCCATAATTATTAACAAACTTGCGATAATACCCTGTCAAGCCAAGAAATCCTCACATATGCTTTATGGATGTGGGGATTTTCCATTCCTTAATGGCCTTAATTTTGCTAGGGTCTACCTTAACACCTTCATGAGATACAATATGACCCAAATATTCCATCTCTTGAACTCCAAAAAACATTTGGAGGTTTTTGCATATAATTGTTTCTCCTCCAATAATTTGAGCTATCTATCAACATGCTAAACATGATCCTTCCAAGACTTGTTGTAGATTAGTATATCATCAAAAAATACTAACACAAATTTTCTAAGGAAGGGTTTGAAAATGGAATTCACCAAACCTTGTGTTGTGGTCACCAACAACCCCCCTCTTTGTTTGATATTAGTAATAACATCAAGCAAACGGGGACCCTTAACCAAAAATCCAAAAAATATTTTTGTTTGAAAAAATCTTTTGTATTAACTCCCTAAGAAGCTATATCGCGTCGCAAAGGAAAAAAGGAGCGCTTTCCCAAAGCGCATAAATACACTGAGGAGGAGCGACGCGAGAACTCATCGCATCGCGTGCATTAAAAGCGCTCAAAAAGGGAAAACCTAAAGAATCGCCGATGGCCGATATGCGACGTCGCACGTCGCAATGTCGCATAAGTAGCACAGAGTGACAAAGCAAAAAACTTGCGACCTTGCGATATTGCGATATGCGATCTGCGACCATGCAAAGCTGCGACCTGCGATCTATGGTGTGCGACAAATGAGACTATCAATTGCTGCGATGCCACCTATTTACATCGCAATCTTCGATGTTGTGATGCAAATCGCAGAAGCCATTCGTCGCAGGCATTCCTCGGCATGATCTGTGAGCCCAAAATTAGGCGCGCACCTTACGGGAAATTAATGATTGTACGCCTATGTATCCAAAGATGATTATGTTGCGTTTTTCGAAGAGTCAAGTCATAATGGGTGAAATGATTATGCATTCATTAGAACTTAATGCTTTCATGTCAATCTTTTCTTCTGTCTCTTTTCATTTACGTGAACTATAAGTCAGCAACTGATATAAATCTATATGCAGGAAACATCTAAGGAAAAGCGCCAGAGCTAGAAGAACAGAGAGGAGATGACTTCGCAGATGGATACCGCATACAGCAGGGCCGCGGATTCCAGAGTATCACTCAACAAATGCTGATGGGAATAGGCTATCTAGGACTCAGAGTCAAAGGCGCACAAAAGCAAAGCGTTTATGAAAGATCCTGAGTCCCAAATTGGGTAAAGCAAAAAGAAAAACACTTAAGGGGAAAGACGTCTCAGAAAAGCCTGGAACAAAGAATGGAAACAAGTTTCAATTTAGAAAATCATTCAGGCAACAAAATCCCCAGCTCATTGAGTCATTCGCACGGCCGGAAACCGAAATAGCAACAGCACAATCAGTTTGAAAGAAATCTGAGTTGTACTAAGTATACACGCCGTGAAGACACTCCTCCAGAAGAACACTTTCAAAAATATCTTCTAGTTTGTTAGAAAGAGGTGCCAGCTCTTGTTATTTCTAATTTTCAAGCTCGAACTAAAGGAAAGGACAAGCAGCCGACTCTTTCACAGCAAACAGTGCATCGCTTACAGCACTAAGGAGCAGATACAGAAATGGTTAGAAATTAGATTCAGTTTTTAGAAATAAATTTGTTTTAGTAAAAGGGCGGTCATTTGAAGCCGTTCCCTAAATTTTTGTAATTAAAATTAGCCGGTTAGTAGTATTTAACCCTTCTCGTTGCATTGGAGAAGGGTCCAGAAATTTGTCAAAAAACTTGTCCTCAGAACATGCACTTTTGCACCCTCGGAGGGGGTTTTTGATGAATGGACGGATCAAGATTTATTTATGTTTGCATTTTAATACCTGCTACTGATGTTGCACTTCTGTACTCTTAGTAGGCATTAGAAGTAAGTAGAAATAGATCGTTATTGCTCAAGGTCTGTGAGTATAAAATCAGTCATAAATGGTACTTTTATCTCTTGACGAGTTTTTGCTTGCATTCTTAGAGTAATATACAGCTGATGTTGTTTATATGTTAATGTATGAATGAGTGTACTACCATTTGGCACTTTTGTACGGTGGAGTCATTGATTTGTGCTTAATACATGAATAACTGATTATGCGATATGCTGTTCACAACCGTTTTTGCTTAACTTTTTATGCAAGATGGTTCATCTTAATTGATTTATATTCTCATAATAGTTGAATAATCTTCATTACCAGTTATTGTGTGAAATCTTTCTAGATCGCATAATGGAAAAAGTTCTATCCCGAGTTAGCGTAGATTAGATGTGTTGTTCTTGATAGATTAAAGTAGTATAAAATTCAGTCTCAGAGTTTAGAATTAAATTAGCTTAGAAATAATTCCAGATTTTCATTATCATATTCTACACACACACACATCACCAAACTCTACACACACACACCCCCTTAGAACGGGAAGCTGGTCCCGCTATCCCCAGTCGGACCCGCTACACCAAACGGGCACGGAGCCGCCAACCAGGTTCCCGACCGGGTGGGTATCCCCCTTGTTGTTGACCGGATTTCAGGGCCCTCAACATATTTGGCGCTAGAAGGAGGGCACGAACTATGAATGGCACCTAAAGAAATATCTAAATACCATTCTGAGAGTAATACACCCTCATCAACTCCCTCGACTTCTCCAACACAGTTAAAACCAGAATTTGAAGTCGCTCGAGTATCTACCACTGCTACATATCCGAATATATCAGACCAATCTATCTTTGAACCCCCTGAAATTCAAACTTTGATTCATAAACTCCAGGGATTCTCTATTTTTAACCAGAAGTCTGATAAATCTAAAAGCAGCGTGACTTCGCAGTACAACCCTGCTCATCCCCTTACCAGATTAAAGAGTGAAAAATTTGGCATACAACCAAGTGAACTCCCTCTCCCTACCAGGAAAAGAGCAAGGAAAACACCACCAGAGTCTGACAGTCAGACTCCTTCATCCACTTCGTCCATATCAACTCTCTCACCGCGAAGTCAACCACCCACTCTTTCATTCCAACTCGCTCACCCGTCTTCTACAAACCTTCCTCTTCAAACATCAAAGATCTTAATATCTTCATCTTCTCAGCATCAGGGATCATCTTCTGCACTTCCATTAACTAGCAGCTCAGCGATGGCCCAGTCTCCATGGAACAATCTTGGGGCGGTTTTAATGCCTCCACCCCTGAGCCCTATACCCGCCCATCCTGAGAAATGGCTGCCTAAATTCAATCCGGAAGCAGAAATGCTAGCCGAGGAACATATCAATAATTTCATGATTTCTGTTAATCTCAACGGAGTCACTAACGAAGACGCTGTTGTCCGGCTTTTCCCTTATACAATGCAAGGAACAGCCGAGTCATGGTACTTTTCGTTACCTTCTGGATCCATCACAAGCTGGGAAATTTTTCAAAGTCAGTTCCTCACCAAGTTTGGTGATGACAGATCCACGGCGACATTGATCAATGACCTATCTAATCTTAAGGCTGAGGCTAGAGAACCCATTAAAGATTTTAACTTACGGTTCAATAAGATCCTCAACAAAATCCCCGCTGCTTCACAACCCAGCGAGGAAGTAAGATGTGAATGGTACATCACGGCTTTACCTCCAAACTTGGCTATCTTCGTAGATAGGGCAAACAAGACCACCTTAGTTGACAACTTGACAGAAGCGTTAGCAGTGGAAAAACGCGTGGTAGCCCTAGAAAAGAGATCTGCTATAGAAGAACGCAAATCTAAGAAGATCTCTTTCAAAGAAGACACCAAGAAGAAGCAAATGAAAGACCCTTTCGATTTGGTAGGATTACAAAAAGTGTTGAAAGCCATGTCCAATGAGATGATTGATATTAAGAAACAAGTAGCAGAGACTTCTTCGAAAAAGCCCTTTAGGACTTTTAAAAGAAATCCTCCCATGGAGGTGAAACCACCTAGTGTTTTCTCAAACGTTGAATCTGAAGAAGACGAAGAAGAAGAGAATACCACTGAAGGGCAGACCGACGAGGAAGAAGTCGTAGAACTACAAGGAATGTGGGACTTCATCCTCCCACAAGAAGAGGATCAAGAAGCATTTCCTGTTAGCACGAGAAGCAAAAATCAACTTGATCCTCCCCAAACTACCCCAAAACAAAAGGGCGCAAGCCCTGCATTAAAAGAAAAGGTCGCAACAAAAAAGACAACTGCTAAAGCGACCCAGCTTAGCCCAGTCCAATCTGATCAAACGCCTCCATCAAGAACACTAATAGTGTCAGATGAAATGGAGTATAACATCATTGATGACATGAAGAAGACTAGGGCTAATATCACTCTGTATGAATTGAGTAAATTGAAACACCAGCAGAAAATAATGATGAAAGAATTACATGTTGTGCCTACTACAACTTTACATACAGCTGTAGCTTCCCACAATCTGGGAAGGCCTCCAACCAACACGATCAATAAAATTGATCCAAATGACATTGCCTTGATTGGAGGAAGATCAAGATCTCATACTCCTCCTTTTCTTCTCACACATGAAATCTTCAACAAAAACGTGCACAATTGCTTGGTCGATTCTGGTGCTTCAACGAATATTTTACCCAGGTCAATATGTGCCAAATTGAATGTGCAACCTCAAAAATCCGTAGTACGTATAGTTCAACTTGATCGATCCCAAGTCAAAGTGATTGGTGAACTTAATCAAGTGACCATAAGATTGTCGTCTAACCCAAAAGTGTGTCAGGTTATCGACATTCTAGTAGTTGATATCCCTGAGTTCTATGGTTTGATTCTTAGCAGGGATTGGTCGGAGAAACTCCACGGATATTTTTCAACCGATTGGTCACACATGTGGTTACCATACAATGGTAAACCAAATCAGATAAAGGTTGAACGAGAGTTGCACCAAAAATACATAGTGACAGAACTAGAAGGAGAAAATGAAGCCATAACATACAATAGCAGCATTGTAGGCAATTACGCAATAGATTCTTTCCTAGGTAATTTCAATGCTCATATTTCACCATACTTAGAGAATTCAGTTTTATCCCAAGTTGAAAATTTCTCCCAAACTGATGACTCAAAATGTTTTAGTATTTTAGATAATTCTGTAAATACATCTTTATTTTGGAAATTATATTTTGACGGATCTAAATCCAATGAGGGGGCAGGAGCAGGATGCGTTCTGATTAACCCAGATGGGAACAAGATTATGCTCACATGCAGACTTGAGTTCGATTGCACGAACAACACAGCAGAGTACGAAGCCTTGGTTCAAGACCTATACAAAGCAATCGGATTGAACGTTAAGTATCTTCAAGTCTTTGGAGATTCGGAGATCGTCGTAAAACAAGTACGTAACACCATACATTGCCTGTCAAGTCATTTAAAGCATTATCAATCATTAGTTCAAGATCTCACTGCACATTTCGTAGCATTCAACATCTCGTCAATTCCAAGAATTCAAAACGCGAGCGCAGACCTGTTAGCTAACGTAGCCTCTAGACTTATCCCTTCTGAAGATTTTAGTCCTGATAGGTTTTCAATAGAATTAATCTTTAGACCATCCATCCCTGACAATATCACCAATTGGAGAGTGTTCAACGATGATCCTGACATCGTAAATTTCCTTACTTCTAAAGGATCCTACTCAAATCAGATAATGGACGAAGACCATCATGATCACCAAATACAACAAAATGGCTCTGACAATACTATACCGAAATCGGTGGTCAAGTTAGAAGATTTATATGATTTGAAAAGTCGGTTTAAAAGTTCCGCCAATGCTAAACTTTGCAGTTCTACCCTGAACTATGAGTTAGTAAACCTAGGAACCGATCAGAAGCCACAAAACGTTAACCTAGGTCACGGCCTAGCTCCTGAAGAGAAATCAGCATATATCCGTCTTCTGAGACAATACAAGAACGTTTTTGCCTGGAATTACGATGAGCTAAAGACATACAACACTTCTATCATTCAACATGTTATCCCTATGATTGACAATGAAAAACCTGTCCAGCAGAAGCTCAGAAAAATACACCCTAACCTAGAAAATCAGATAAAAACTGAGCTTAATAAGTTTTTGAGAGCTAGAATAATCTTCCCCGTAAGGCATTCTAAATGGGTATCCAATATGGTGCCCGTTAGGAAGAAAAACGGAGACATTAGAATCTGTATCGATTTCCGAAATCTCAACAAAGCCTGTCAGAAAGATAACTTTCCCCTCCCACCTATGGAGAAAATATTACAGGCAATAGCAGGCTCAGAATTAATGTCATTCCTGGATGGATTTTCAGGATACAATCAAGTACTGGTGCATCTCGATGATCAGTTAAAGACTACGTTCCGAACCAAATGGGGCACTTATGCATATCGGAAGATGCCATTTGGTCTGATCAATGCCGGAGCTACCTTTCAGAGAGCCATGGACATCGCGTTTAAAGGGTTAGTCAATAAATCAGTAGTGATTTACCTGGATGATATAACAGTGTACTCCAAAAAACGAAACAACCATCTCAAAGATTTGAAGCAAATCTTTCAAAGATGCTTGAGGTATGGGATTTCGCTCAACCCAAAGAAATCTTTCTTTGCATTAAGCGAAGGGAAATTGCTCGGATTCATAGTGTCGAAATCTGGTATTCACATAGAACCCGACAGAATCAAGGAAATTTCCGAAATATCCATACCTCATAACAAGAAAGCCATGCAATCCTTCCTTGGACAGATCAATTTTGTCAAAAGATTTGTCCCGGATTTTTCACGTATTATTTCTCCCTTACAAAATATGATAAAAAAGAATTCAAATTTCAAATGGGGTCTAGATGAGCACGAAGCATTCAACTTAATCAAACAAGCTATCATCAATGCTCCATCTTTGGCCACCCCAAATTTTTCAGAATCTTTTACCTTATACACTTTTGCCTCAGAGAAATCCTATGCCGCGATTTTGACCCAAGCAAATCAAGAGACAGCGGAAGCTCCAATCGCATTCTTTAGCTCGAACTTACAAGGTGCTGAAATTAATTACTCAGACGTAGAGAAACAAGCATATGCTGTTTTCAAAGCGATCAAATATTTCAGACCTTTCTTGCTTAAAGCCCACACTAAAGTTGTAGTACCGTTTCCGGTGGTAAGAAACCTTTTGGTGCAGAAAGACGTGGGCGTAAAGAGAGCTAATTGGATTACCGCTTTACAAGAATATGATCTTGAGATCAAACCAGCAAACATCGTAAGAGGTCAAGGCTTCTGCAAGATGTTAGCCGGAGCATCACAAATCCCGGAGAACTCATCTGAAGAGGTACAAGCGTATGAGGTAAGCCTAAACAATGCAGAATCATCATATGCTGACACCATTTATTTTCTTAAGAACGGGTATGCTCCATCGCGTCTGGATCACACCAAGAAAAGAGCTCTGAGATTAAAAGCTAAACAATACCATCTCATAAATGATGTCTTGTTTAAAAGGAATTACGATTTTGTGCTTCTTAGGTGTCTTGAGAAAACTGAAGCCGAAAAGGTTTTGCAGGAACTCCACGATGGACCAGCGGGCAGACACTATGCCGGAGATGCGACTGCACATAAAATCTTGCGTGCAGGATATTATTGGCCCACGCTGTTCAAAGACTCCTACAATCACGTAAGGAAATGCCAAGTCTGCCAGACTGCTGCAGGAAAACAAAGGAAACCGTCCATGCCGCTACAACCAGTCATCATCGACCAACCATTCAGTCAATGGGGCTTGGACATAATAGGTGAGATCATTCCTCACTCTTCTAAGCAGCATAAGTATATCCTTACGGCAACTGATTATTTTACCAAATGGGTAGAAGCAGTTCCTCTCAAGACAGTTCATTCTGAAAATATTATTGAATTCATAGATCAATTTATCATCACTAGGTTTGGATTGCCAACAGCATTAATGTTTGATAACGCTTCATATTTTTCTGGAAATACTATGACTGAGTTTGCGCTTAAAAGAGGTTTCAAACTGAAATATTCTGCCAACTACTATCCGCAAGGTAATGGATTGGCTGAATCAACAAACAAGAACCTAATCAGAATTATCAAAAGAACAGTCGACCAAAACCAAAAGAATTGGCGCAAAGCGCTGGTAAATGCTTTATGGGCTGATAGAATCACAAAGAAAGCTTCAATCGGCACTTCTCCCTTTAATTTAGTTTATGGGAGAGAAGTGGTTCTTCCGACTCACCTAGTCATTCCCTCTTTGTCTTTAGTGCAATATATCAATGAAGTATCTACTTCCTCTTTACAATTAAGACAAATGGAAATAATCAAACTAGAAGAGCAAAGAGAACAAGCTAGGAAAACCCATGCTCATCACCAAGCGCTAATAAAATCTTCTTTTGACTCAAGCATCATAACCAGAAAAAACTTTCAGATGGGTGATTTAGTTTTGAAATGGGATAAGGCTCATGAAGAAAAGGGCAAACATACGAAATTTCAAAAGTTGTGGCTTGGCCCTTTTCAGATTGTAGAAGTCGTAGGCCCGTCTACATTCGTGTTGCAGGATCTGGCAGGTAGGAGAGATTCTTTACCTATCAATGGACTGAATTATATTTTCCATAGAAGAGAATTCTTCTAATTTTTGTAGGATAGATTTAGTTTTTAGTTTTTATTTTGTTTTGTTTTTCTCTTTTTATGAATAAAACCCGTTGTAAATGATCATTTAAAAAGGATTCATGAAAGAGCACGCCAATTCTCTATCAGATTTTGATTTCGCTTGTACAAATAGCAAAATTTTTTGAAAATCAAATAGAGTTAACTTCACTTCGATTACGATACTCGTTTCAACCTCTAAAAAACTTTGACAAAAGCAACCTTTGGTAAAAAAATTGTTTTGTATTAGCACCACGAAAGGTATCATCAATAATAAAATAAGCATTCTCTGCAAAGCTGTTGTTTTCAAAAACTCTATTATTGTCGTCCAGAGCTTTCTTAAGGAAAAACAATGACTTCCTCCCTGCTAAAAGGAAATTACAGCATTCAGAGAAACAATCCAAGCAAAACACTATATCTCAAAGAATAAGAGGTCTCATCACGAGCCGGCTTATCATGATCACAGATATTATAACTTGCTGACTTTGCCAATACTGTCTATCAAAACAGGGCAACGACTTAAGATTGTTGCGATCAAAAGACAAGAGGTCTCATCACGAGCCGGCTTGTTCAGCAAAAGTGTAAATCAAGTGAATGAATGTGTCATAATTTGGCCACCAAACCAAGACATTGTTCTTTAGAGAATTAAAGAAAAAAAAAAAAAGGAAAAGTGTGTCAAAAAGGATTTTTCTCTGGAATGTTGCGAGTAACCTCAAGCAGGAAAAAGGATCATTGCTGGATAACATGGTAACCCTGTCGAGGCTATGGATGCTTGCGGGCAGCAGAGGCTCTACCTACGACAAATGAGCATACTTTTAAGCCAGTACGCAGAGAAGACCTTATTTTATCTTTAATCAAGACCAAGTAATGTCTGATGCGAATGCAAGAAAAAACCTGAGGAAGCAAGAAATTGGGATATAAAAAGGGTTGAGACAAAATATCGTCGACAAGGTGAGGGGTAATCTACTCTATCTGTCCATAACAAAATTTAGACATATAAAAATTTTGTTGTTTCGGAAGTGAACGGTCAATAGAAATGCAGAGATAACTGGTTCTTCACAGTGAATCGCCATTGTTGTGGTCACCAACAACCCCCCTCTTTGTTTGATATTAGTAATAACATCAAGCAAAGGGGGACCCTTAACCAAAAATCCAAAAAATATTCTTGTTTGAAAAAATCTTTTGTATTAACTCCCTAAGAAGCTATATCGCATCGCAAAGGAAAAAAGGAGCGCTTTCCCAAAGCGCATAAATACACTGAGGAGGAGCGACGCGAGAACTCATCGCATCGCGTGCATTAAAAGCGCTCAAAAAGGGAAAACCTAAAGAATCACCGACGGCCGATATGCGAAATCACACGTCGCAATGTCGCATAAGCAGCACAAAGTGACAAAGCAAAAAACTTGCAACCTTGCGATATTGCGATATGCGATCTGCGACCATGCAAAGCTGCGACCTGCGATCTATGGTGTGCGACAAATGAGACTATCAATTGCTGCGATGCCACCTATTTACATCGCAATCTTCGATGCTGCGATGCAAATCGCAGAAGCCATTCGTCGCAGGCATTCCTCGGCATGATCTGTGAGCCCAAAATTAGGCGCGCACCTTACGGGAAATTAATGATTGTACGCCTGTGTATCCAAAGATGATTATGTTGCGTTTTTCGAAGAGTCAAGTCATAATGGGTGACATGATTATGCATTCATTAGAACTTAATGCTTTCATGTCAATCTTTTCTTCTGTCTCTTTTCATTTACATGAACTATAAGTCAGCAACTGATATAAATCTATATGCAGGAAACATCTAAGGAAAAGCGCCAGAGCTAGAAGAACAGAGAGGAGATGACTTCGCAGATGGATACCGCATACAGCAGGGTCGCGGATTCCAGAGTATCACTCAACAAATGCTGATGGGAATAGGCTATCTAGGACTCAGAGTCAAAGGCGCACAAAAGCAAAGCGTTTATGAAAGATCCTGAGTCCCAAATTGGGTAAAGCAAAAAGAAAAACACTTAAGGGGAAAGACGTCTCAGAAAAGCCTGGAACAAAGAATGGAAACAAGTTTCAATTGAGAAAATCGTTCAGGCAACAAAATGCCCAGCTCATTGATTCATTCGCACGGCCGGAAACCGAAATAGCAACAGCACAATCAGTTTGAAAGAAATCTGAGTTGTACTAAGTATACACGCCGTGAAGACACTCCTCCAGAAGAAAACTTTCAAAAATATCTTCTAGTTTGTCAGAAAGAGGTGCCAGCTCTTGTTATTTCTAATTTTCAAGCTCGAACTAAAAGAAAGGACAAGCAGCCGACTCTTTCACGGCAAACAACGCATCGCTTACAGCACTAAGGAGCAGATACAGAAATGGTTAGAAATTAGATTCAGTTTTTAGAAATAAATTTGTTTTAGTAAAAGGGCGGTCATTTGAAGCCGTTCCCTAAATTTGTGTAATTAAAATTAGCCGGTTAGTAGTATTTAACCCTTCTCGTTGCATTGGAGAAGGGTCCGGAAATTTGTCAAAAAACTTGTCCTCAGAACATGCACTTTTGCGCCCTCGGAGGGGGTTTTTGATGAATGGACGGATCAAGATTTATTTATGTTTGCATTTTAATACCTGCTACTGATGTTGCACTTCTGTACTCTTAGTAGGCATTAGAAGTAAGTAGAAATAGATCGTTATTGCTCAAGGTCTGTGAGTATAAAATCAGTCATAAATGGTACTTTTATCTCTTGACGAGTTTCTGCTTGCATTCTTAGAGTAATATACAGCTGATGTTGTTTATATGTTAATGTATGAATGAGTGGACTACCATTTGGCACTTTTGTACGGTGGAGTCATTGATTTGTGCTTAATACATGAATAACTGATTATGCGATATGTTGTTCACAACCGTTTTGCTTAACTTTTTATGCAAGATGGTTCATCTTAATTGATTTATATTCTCATAATAGCTGAATAATCTTCATTACCAGTTATTGTGTGAAATCTTTCTAGATCGCATAATGGAAAAAGTTCTATCCCGGGTTAGCGTAGATTAGATGTGTTGTTCTTGATAGATTAAAGTAGTATAAAATTCAGTCTCAGAGTTTAGAATTAAATTAGCTTAGAAATAATTCCAGATTTTCATTATCATATTCTACACACACACACATCACCAAACTCTACACACACACACCCCCTTAGAATGGGAAGCTGGTCCTGTTATCCCCAGTCGGACCCGCTACACCAAACGGGCACGGAGCCGCCAACCAGGTTCCCGACCGGGTGGGTATCCCCCTTGTTGTTGACCCGATTTCAGGGCCCTCAACACCTTGAAATGTAGAAGGTGCATTGGTAAGGCCAAAAGGCATGACCAAAAATTCATAATGATCCTCATGAATTCTAAATGTTATTTTTAGAATGTCTTCAGTCTTCATTCTAACTTGATGATATCCTAAACGAAGGTCAAACTTGGTGAAGTATATTGCTCAGTGCAATTCATCCAATAATTCATCAATGACAGGAATGCTAAATTTATCTTTAATAGTGATCTTGTTGAGCTCCCTATAATCCAGACACATATGCCATGATCCATCCTTCTTGTGCACCAATACTACTGGAGCATAGAAAGAACTTTGACTAGGTTGAATTATACTAGCCTCTAGCATTTCTACAACCATACGTTCAATTTCACTCTTTGGGCATAGAGATATCTGTAAGGCCTGATGTTTGGAGAAACACTTCCTAGAATCAAATGAATATCATGATCATGATCACAAATAGGTGGGAGGCCTTTGGGAGTCTCAACTACCTTGGAATGATTATCCAAGAATTTTTGGAGATCTGGAGAAATAGATGATTTCAACATGGGAACCTCTAGCGAACATAATTGTGCAATTATGCCATGTTGTTCTTTCTTTAGAAGCTTTATCATGCCGTTAGATCGAATTATCTTTCCTGGTTTCCCTATGATACACCTTAATTCAACGTCCTTTCCTTCTGAACAAAAATTGAAGAAAAGTTCTTGAAAATTAAAAGCTATCTTACCCAATGATTGTAGCCATTGGACTCCTAGTACAACATCAGCACCACCCTTTGGAATAGAAAGCATTGGATTATTCAAAACATATTATACCATGGATAGCTTGATATTATGGCACTTTCCAGAGCAATTTATGGTTCTTCCATTTGCAACCATCACTTGACACTTTGGTGCTAGATATAGGAAGCAATTCAATTCCTTCGCTATCTTACAATGAATAAAATTATGGGTACTTTCCGATTCAACTAACACTATTACATTTATCTTCTTGATATGTCCTTCTATATTTATAGTTTAAGGAGTGGTTATTCTGGCCAAAGCATTACAATATATGGTCAGATTCATTTCTTCTTTTTCTAGGATTTGTTCCTGGTGTGTTGGTGGGCCCCAATATTGCAGCAATAATGTTGCAACTCCTGGGACTCCCTTCTTTAATTTTATCAACCCGGTAGTTCATAACAAACTTGGAAGTGACGGTGTTGTATGCACAAGTACTAGCTCTTGCCGCAGTTGTCACCTGGTCAGCTGGCACAAGTCCACTAGGATCTTAAGCCAACTTCTATGAGCTCTGAGAATAAGCTTTTTAACTGATGGACGAAAGCTAACTCAAAGAAGGTTTCTCTACTTGCAGAAAGAAACTGGAAAGTTGAAAGGAAACGTAAACCCTAGCAAACCCTAATTTTACCATCTAGCCCTACTAATGCAAGAAAGAGGATGCAAGCTACTGAAAGAGATGCCATTGACTTCTAGGAAGGTAAAATGCATGTGTCTAAGCTATTTCTATAGTAACATCTGAAAAAATAAAAAATAAAAAAAAATTAATTAAAAAATTAAAAAAAAAAAAAAAAAAAAAAAAAAAAAAAATTAAAAAAAAAAAATAAAATAAAATAAAATAAAAAATAAAAAATAAAAATAAAAATAAAAAAAAATCTTTTTGTATTTTTGAATAAGTTGCCAGAATTATCATGCATGCATTTTAACTGTTTTTTACTGTGCAGAGGTGGATTGGCGAGAGGAAATGCTTGGAGGAGGTCGGGAAGGTTCAGATAGGGCCTAAGGGGTCCCTAACACCCTTCCAAAGAGTTTTACAGAGTTTGGCTATCGAGAAACCTCATTCGTGAGCTTCTACAGAAAGTCTGCAGGGGTTCTACAGGATGTTCTGGAATTTCTACAAGATGTCTGTGATTTTTCTATAGGATGTTCAGAAATGGGATTTTGGAGGGTTGATGGAGGAAAAATGGTGGGAAAGTGGACATGGAGGTTGGATAAGGATGTTAAGGGGTCTAAGACCTGGCGCATGAGGCTAAGGAGCGGTTGGATTTGGTTCAAGGATGGAGGAAGCGATGATGCACAAGAGTGTAGAAATTAGGGCAAGGTGGGAAAAGTATGGCAAATGAAGGATAGGAATCATGGATTAAGGGTTGGAGCAGATTATCTGATGGAGGAAAGGTAGATAGAGAGGTAATACAGGTGATCTGCACACAATTTCCTAAAACTGACCAAACAAAGACTGTGCAAACCCAAGATCTAGCTATCTTGACCTAATTTGACCTAAAGAACAGCAAGGAAAATGAACAGTTGTTTATTTGCAACGAAATAATGTGAAATACTATGCAAACTATGCAATCATTGACCTGATCATCTAACCAAAACTGGTATCAACTTCTGCAAACGAAAAATCGAACACTAATAATTTCATGGGGAAGCAAAGATAGTGTTTTTGGTGGCAGCAAGGTCACCTTGATCCCAACTCCTGATCCCACTGAGGGAGAGGTGAAATCAGAGGTGCTTGATGGCCTTTTTCTGAAGATCTTCTCTGTTATTAACCTATCAAATCAACTTAAAATGTGAGAAACTATTTCTATCAATAAAAATGAACTAAATAACCAAATCAGATTGTAACCTACTAGCAGAAATTAATTAAAGACAGCAGAAACACATATTGGCAGTACATTGAGGAGGCCCTGGCACGTGGGTTGGGCCCAACTCCAAGAGCTACAGGCTCCTAAAAGAAGCTCAGATCTGAAGCAGAGTAAAATTGATCTCCATTATTCAGAAAATAACCATATCACAGCAATGTTTACAACAAAGGCTCCACAAATGAGCAAAAACAGAGCAGCACTAGAGTGCTAACCTACTGCCTAAAAGAATGACTAAAACATGACTAAAAATCGAACTACAAACTAGCTAACTTCTGCCTACAAAGTGACTAACTGAAATGAGGCCCTAAGCCTTCTTATTTATACAAATTGAGGACCCCAATAGCCCTCCTAAACTTTAGGAACTCGGCTGCCAAAACTTGTAGTTAACAGCACCTTTACTAGCCCTTGCTCGGCTGCCCTTGTGATAATCGATTTGGTGGCCCTTGAACTCCGAGCTGATGGTGGAGAATTCGAGGTAAGGGCCCATAAATAAAGGGGACACCTTCCTACAAATCCTCTCCCTTGTTCTCCCACGAATTTGGTTGCCAAGTGCTCATTAAAACCTTTGATTTTGTCTCAAAATTGACCAAAAAAACTACACAAAGCACACATTAGACTTGTTGGCATAATGACTAACCCAATTCAATCTATTAGCATAAATATAATCAAAAACATGCAATAAACTAATGAGAATGGTGGATTAAGTTGAATTAGGAGGCTGAATGAGCCCATATAATGATCCATTTTTGGGGCTCATCATCACCCCCCTACTGAAAGTGTTGCTCATCCTCTAAGCAACTAATCTATCTCTTCATCTTTGATAGCCCTGGTGGCCTTCCTATCATGCCAAGCTTCTAAAGTGATGTCCTCTTCTCGGTCATGAAACCATGCTTTTCTCTTTGCTTCTTCCCACTACCTGTGCTCCTTTTCTTATAGCAGTTTGTTAGCGCCTCAACCTCAGCCTGCAGTTTGTCCTCTCTTTGTTGTTCATCAGATGTTTCCTTGTCTTTCCTTCTTCCTGTGATTGTTTGGCCGCCTTTCCTCCAATTGCTCGGTCTCTCTTAGCTTAGCCAGCGTTTCCTGTAGAACAGTCTCAGCATCCTGTAGAGAGGTTGTTGTGTCCAACATTTTCATTCTTTCTCTCCAGGTGGATGTCTTCGGGCTTCCCCGTTCATAGGTGATGGATGCCTTTGAGGGAGACTTTTCCTTTTCTATAGCTGGGGTGTCTACAATTGTAATTGGCTCTTTTGACTGTGGTTGGGGTCTGCCAGTTTTTATCCGCATGCTCCTTCTTGCCTTAAAATACATGGAAGGCTCCCTCTTTCACTGCCCTTTTTGCTTTGGAGATGTGCTAAGGGTAGCCAACACAGCTATTGCCTCTCTGGCTAAAATCTCAGGCGATTTCTCCTTTTTGTTCCTCTGTTTCCATACTTCCTATAGAAAGTCCTGTGTCGACTGTTTTCTGTCTTCTTGTAGAAACTGCTTTCTGGCTTCCTGTAGAAACTGCCTTCTGGCTTCCTGTAGAACCTGTCTTCCTTGTTTTGGTCTGCTTGGCTGGGGGTGTCTTGCCTTTTAATTGTGGTGTGGTTGCCTTGGTTGTGCCCTCACTTTTTTGGACTTTTGCAGTCCTCTCTGCTCTATTCTGCAATCGCTTTTTCCGGGGTGTTTGTGCCATTGTTCCTCCAAAGTTTTAGGCTTCAGCAATTTGGCCTTTGCTCCATTTCCTCTCTGTTCTTGCCTTGCCTAAATGTCTTGCATTTCTTCATCATTGGTTTTCTCATCTTTTTCAATGTGTTCTTCTTCCTTGCCATCCTTTATTTTTCTTCAGCACTTCCACTAACTCATCAACATTAGTTCTTTGAGTATCTAGCCTTGTCCTCCCCCTCTCGCTTTTATTTGGCTCCTTGTATTTCTCTTGATCATGTAAAAGATCCCACTTGTTCATTGTATGACTGTACTATGACAAGACACAAACTTACTGTTCCTGGTCGGTTAATTACATGCCTTGAATGGTCCAATCCTACGACTGATTTCCACCTTACACTTATTTCATCTCATTAGTCTTATGGTCAATTTTAAGTCGCACCAATGTTTGCTAAACCTTCATTTGTACAAATTTGGGCACCTTCAATTAATCCTTCTAGCTATAGCTGGTTGTCAACTGCCAAGCCTGATCCATCACAGTAAACAAATTTTGCATTCCCAGCCTGATCGCTTTTAGAAGCACTCTCAAAGTATTGTTCCCCTGTTCTTGATTTAGACAGTTCCAAACTAGCTTGGATCTGTGACAGAATCTTCATGTCTCTCCTTTGATGTGAGACTCTAATTCCATCCTCCAAGTCCCCCACCAACTTTAAGATTTCCATCCCTTTACAATCCTGGATCACCTGCATCAAATTCTGATATGACACCTTACTCTGTTTTAACAATTATGTTCATGCCTGCAAAAGACCCTGACCAAGTTTGTTCTTCGGTTCTCTTTTCCAGAAAACCTCCTTAATACCTGCAAAAGTCCATATCCAAGTTTGATATTTTGTTCTTTTCTTTTTTGGTAGAAAGAGATCTCAAGGAAATTAAAAATTCTTCAGCTATCTGGTTATGAGAGGAAGAGTTTTGCTTCTACAACCAGAGGACAGAGAATTAAGTTTTCTTCTCAGGACACATTCAAATATGCAAATTTTAAAATTTTCATCCACAAGCTGGCTCTCACAGCTGCATATGCCTTCCTTATAAGAGAATTTTAGACCGGAAACGTGGAGAGGAATTTTGATGTAGAAAAACTGAGAAATTTCGTGCAACACACAATCACACTGCTATTTTTGACTTACAGGCAGCCTTGTCTCTAATTCTCCTACTCCAGACAGTTTAATTCACCACCTTTCAAAATATATCATGCATGGAAGAGTGTTTTCGAGCCTACCTTTCTCGGAACTCAAAATTTGACAAAGGAAAGCTCGAGTTTCTCTGTTCCAGAAGGCTGTGACATACTTCATGTAGAAGACCCCCCCCCCCGTTTCCTGTAGAACGCCCTTGCGCCTCTGAGTGAGCTCGATACGCTGGAGAATTTTGAACCAGGTTGAAAATCTCAGTGGAGGACGACGTGTTAATCACTTTGTGGAAGCGGAGGATGCATACTTCAGTTGAGGATGTTGCAAGTGCCAATGAACAGCAAGTGGTGTTTCAACCGAGCATTTTTAATTGCGGCGTGATTTGTGGTGAGGGAGTGAAGTGGCCAGGTGTACGTGGCCACATGCAGATGGCAGTGTTGTTTATGAACTATATGTTTTCTACCTGTAATCACTACCATCAATTGCACTGAGGTTTAAACGGTCACCACTGTCTGTTTTTTTTTTTTTAATTTTACGTGAGTTAACTGTACACACATGCTGCATGATTTCTAGCGGAGCGCTAGAGACTGGAATAGGCACTATCATGTTACTTTGCTAGCTTCCCAACTTAATCCCACCATTTCATTTTTTTATGCACTTTCCAAATCATATTGATGTAGATAGAGGAACTGGTTTAGACGCATACCTGTAAGTTGGCGTGCTGCTGCGTCCTTTTTGTTGCTGCATGCATTTGTTTCTGTGGTTGCATGATGGCTTGGTTGCTGATTCATGGCTATTTTTCTTGTGCAGACAGCCTCTGGTCGGATCCACGATGCAGGAATTTGTTTCCACGTTTAGATCTGCACCCTCAAGCTGCTGATGTCAAATTTTCACAGGACCAAAATTTGTTTTCGCCATTTCTCCCGAACGATAGATCGGATCGATCTAAAACTTGTTGAGCATGTTCCTATCATCATTATGCACCTCCCATAGCGAAATTGCGATCAATGGATGCACAGATTTCGAAAAAAACGAAAAATGGTTGAAGATTACAGAGATCAATTTCTCTGAAACCGTGCATCGGAATTGGCTGAAACTGCTTGGGTAGGCTACTATCACAAATGTGCATCTCCCCATGAAACAGGTTTTGAAACAGATGCACGGATATGGAGAAAATGAAAAAATGGCTGAAGGTGATGGAGGATGATTTCTTGGAAACAGTGCACCAGAATTGGCTGAAATTGCTTGGGCATGTTGCCATCGTCCCTATACAACTCCCCCTGTAACATTTTTGCAAATGGATGCACGGTTTTCAAGCTAGGGAAAAAACAAATTCTGTTCTATGTATTTTTTCTTCAAAGCATTCTGCAAGTTTTTGCATGGTAAAAAAAAATGAGCTTGGGCTGTGATGCAGGCATGGAATTGATGGGAGAGAGGTTTGAGGGTTGTAGGAGGACTTATGAACCCATGAGGAAGCTATCATGTTCGCCAAACTGCCTTTTTGAAATCCATTTCTAGCTTCCTGTAGAAATCCTGTAATTTCTACAGGAACTTCCTGTAGAACACACAGTTTTTAGGAAAGAAGCACAATGAGATGGAAAAAATGATGGAGAAGGGTGAGGGATGAAAACACGGATGCTTGCAGGCCTCATGGACATATTCCCGACCTTCAGGTCCTCTTCAGAGATCAATTTTGGGTTGTTTGTAGGCTTCCTGTAGAAGACACAGAACTTCCTGTAGAAGGCACAAAACTCTCTCTGTCTTTGTTTTGAGCGATCCCCCTGACTTGCAATGTCCTTCTTGCAACCTATAATTATTCAAAAGAAATTAGGTTTATTTTTCTTTTTCATTTTTTCTTCTTCTTTTTTTTGAAAACAACTAGGGCGCCTGATGGAGGTTTTCACCCTAATTGCCTGCCTTGGGCGCCTCCAAGGGAGGTTTTCACCCAGGGGTCTTATTCTCTTTTTATTTTCTCTTCTTTCCATCCCATTGACTGCCTCATGGAGGTTTTCGATCAGTGAGCCAATATGAGGCGCCTCCGAGGAGATTTTCACCTTAGATTTTTATTTTTCTCTTATTTTCACTTTTTTCTTTTTTCTTTTTTTTTTCTATCCTACCCTACTTGAAAAACAAAATCATTTTCAAGTATAAGAATACTTCCAGTGGAGCCATGTGCACATCGAGATTAGTGACAAAATGATAGGGAGGCTCGAAATGCATGCTTTGACAAGTATCCAGATTTCAGAGACCAAATGATTTTACTTTGAAGGGATCAAACATAGCTGAGGAAGAGAGTACTTCTACAACTTAGTGACTGTCTGGAACCATATCTCAATATAGCTCTGATATCCTTGGTCCTTTTGCTGATCTGGATCATTCTTCATGTCACCTTCTATCATGACCTTCACATCTTCCTCTTTTTGCTGATCTTTCTCTTGAATACATGGAGGATTTGATGGTAACCATGAGGGAACTCTCTCGATCTCTGATTTTGATGTCTTCTCTTCATCAAGTGCAGCCCATGGTTCTTTGGTCTCCTCTTTTGAATCAACGCTTTCAAGATAGTCTCTTTTTTGCAATACTCTTCCTGAGCTACGGTGAATGTCATTGAGCTCAAGAGGAGTCATTTGGACATGTTGTGCCTCAGCTTTGCAATGGAGTTGAGCTACTCCAATGTGTGGATTTGGAAATGGTGGTACAGGTAGTTGAGTGGGGGTGTATATTTGAGATGGATGTGGATGGCATTGTGGTTGGGCAGGCATTTGGGGTTGCCTTAGTGGAGGAGGAGGTGATGGTTGTGGTTGAGTAGGTGGTGGAGGCAAAGGAGTGGGAGGAGAGTTGTACTGGGGCCTCCACTCCTGATGAGGTGCATTTCACTGAGGCTGTGGCTGAGCGTAGGGGTGAAATGGATGAGCAGCTGGTTGAGCATGATATTGAGAAGGATACGACCAAGGAGAGGGTGTGGAACATGAAGGATGAGCAGGGGGACCCCAAGAAGGCATGGAAGTGGCTTGATAGGGGTCATAATAGGTCTAGGATGTCCCTTGCATTCCCTGCTGGTAAGGTATGGGTCCATGTGGCCTCCTTTGGTTCATATAATAGAGTGTTTCAGTGGCTCCTTTAGCCCTCTTACATGCAGCTTTAATTCCGGGCAAGGAGGGGCACTAATTCGTAGGATGGTCTCTTTCACAAACAAAACACACTTCTATGGAGTGCAATGGACATTCACTCCTAGGATGCTTTCTAGTGCACCTGGGACAAAAGATGTCCAAAGCCCTCTTGGCTTCCTCTTGCTTCCTTTGGATCCGCAAGGTATCCAGTTGCATGGCAAGAAACTCCCTCATATCACTCTTGAAATCTTCCATCTGATTTGAAAATTTGTTTTTGGACAAGGTACTACTCCCAACATTTCTATTTGTAGCCATTTGCTCTAGAGGAATGTTTTCTTCTTCTCCTTCCCTTGATGTTCTTCAAATATGTCTTGCGGTCCACCTAAGGGTTCTTTAATCACAGCCATCAAAGAAGAGAGAAGGTTGGTTGTGTGAAGCAATGGGGGCGTTGTGAAAACATTTTTCTGACTTATCTCTACTCCTACCAGGCATGAAATGAAATATTTTTGGTTGATTTTTGTTTCTTTTTTCTGCTTGTACCTGCAAAAACTAAAATAGATTGAACTGCAACTAACTATCTTGCTGAAATGAAAATGCGGAATTGAAATGAAAGCAGGAAAGGACTAATCTATTTTGCTCAAATGAAATTGCAGGAATGAAATAATAGTCTACGCTTACAGAATTGAAATTGCGGAATTGAAATGCTAATCTACGCTTGCAGAATTGAAATTGCGGAATTGAAATGCTAATCTATGAAAGCAGGAAATATCTACTCTACTTTTGCGGAAATGAAATGAAATAAACTACTTAGCAAAAGGTTGTAGTGGAAAATAGAAGAAAAGCAGCAATCACCAATACTCTGACGCTTCCCCGGCAACGACGCCAAAAATAATGGTGGGCCCCAGTATTGCAGCAATAATGTTGCAACTCCTGGGACTCCCTTCTTTAATTTTATCAACCCGGTAGTTTGTAACAAACTTGGAAGCGACGGTGCTGTATGCGCAAGTACTAGCTCTTGCTGCAGCTATCACCTAGTCAGCGGGCACAAGTCCGCTAGGATCTTAAGCAAACTTCTATGAGCTCTGAGAAGAATATTTTTAACTGATGGATGAAAGCTAACTCAAAGAAGGCTGATCTACTTGCAGAAAGAAACTGGAAAGCTGAAAGGAAACGTAAACCCTAGCAAACCCTAATTTTACCAACTAGCCCTACTGATGCAAGAAAGAGGATGCAAGCTACTGAAAGAGATTCATTGACTTCTAGGAAGGTAAAATGCATGTGTCTAAGCTACTTCTACAGTAACATCTGGAAAAAAAAATAAAAATAAAAATAAAAATAAAAATAAAAAATAAAATAAAATAAAATCTTTTTGTATTTTTGAATAAGTTGCCAGAATTATCATGCATGCAGTTTAACTATTTTTGACTGTGCAGAGGTGGATTGGCAAGAGGAAATACTTGGAGGAGGTTGGGAAGGTTCAGAGAGGGCCTAAGGGGTCCCTAACACCCTTCCAAAGAGTTTCACAGAGTTTGGCTATCGAGAAACCTCATTCGTGAGCTTCTACAGGAAGTCTGCAGGGGTTCTACAGGATGTTCTGGAATTTCTATAAGATGTCTGTGATTTTTCTACAGAATGTTCAGAAATGGGATTTTGGAGGGTTGATGGAGGAAAAATGGTGGGAAAGTGGACATGGAGGTTGGATAAGGATGTTAAGGGGTCTAGGACCTGGTGCATGAGGCTAAGGAGCGGTTGGATTTGGTTCAAGAATGGAGGAAGCGATGATGCACAAGAGTGTAGAAATTAGGGCAAGGTGGGAAAAGTATGGCAAATGAAGGGTAGGAATCATGGATTAAGGGTTGGAGCAGATTATCTGATGGAGGAAAGGTAGATAAAGAGGTAATACAGGTGATCTGCACACAATTTTCTAAAACTGACCAAACAAAGACTATGCAAACCCAAGATCTAGCTATCTTGACCTAATTTGACCTATAGAACAGCAAGGAAATTGAACAGCAGTTTATTTTCAACGAAATAATGTGAAATGCTATGCAAACTAAGCAATCATTGACCTGATCATCTAACCAAAACTGGTATCAACTTCTGCAAACGAAAAATCAAACACTAATGACTGCATGGGGAAGCAAAGATAGTGTTTTTGGTGGCAGCAAGGTCACCTTGATCCCAGCTCCTGATCCCACTGAGGGAGAGGTGAAATCAGAGGTGCTTGATGGCCTTTTTCTGAAGATATTCTCTGTTATTAACCTATCAAATCAACTTAAAACATGAGCAACTATTTCTATCAGTAAAAATGAACTAAATAACCAAATCAGATTGTAACCTACTAGCAGAAATTAATTAAAGACAGCAGAAACACATATGGCAGTACATTGAGGAGGACCTGGCACGTGGGTTGGGCCCAACCCCAAGAGCTACAGGCTCCTAAAAGAAGCTCAGTTCTGAAGCAGAATAAAACTGATCTCCATTATTCAGAAAATAACCATATCACAGCAATGTTTACAACAAAGGCTCCACAAATGAGCAAAAACAGAGCAGCACTAGAGTGCTAACCTACTACCTAAAAGAATGACTAAAACATGACTAAAAATCGAACTACAAACTAGCTAACTTCTACCTACAATGTGACTAACTGAAATGAGGCCCTAAGTCTTCTTATTTATACAAATTGAGGACCCCAACAGCCCTCCTAAACTTTAGGAACTCGGCTGCCAAAACTTGTAGTTAATAGCACCTTTACTAGCCCTTGTTCGGCTGCCCTTGTGATAATCGATTTGGTGGCCCTTGAACTCTGAGCTGATGGTGGAGAATTCGAGGTAAGGGCCCATAAATGAAGGGGACACCTTCCTACAAATCCTCTCCCTTGTTCTCCCACTAATTTGGCAGCCAAGTGCTCATTAAAACCTTTGATTTTGTCTCAAAATTGACCAAAAAAACTGCACAAAGCACCGATTAGACTTGTTGGCATAATGACTAACCCAATTCACTCTATTAGCATAAATATAATAAAAAACATGCAATAAACTAATGAGAATGGTGGATTAATTTGAATTAGGAGGCTGAATGAGCCCATATAATGATCCATTTTTGGGGCTCATCATGTGTATCCTCTTCTTTTGATGTTTCTTGTTCCTTTTCTTCTTCCTCTTCATAATATATGTAAAATAATTTATTCTCAGCACACTTATGACCTTTAGTGTATTTGCTATCACAACTGTAACAAAGCCCTTTTACTCTTTTCTCTTCCAATTGTTGTGGTGTCAACCTTGTAGGTTGTGGAAGGCTAGGGGAAACAACACTTCCATCTTTATAGTTGTGATTGGTAGGCTTCCTTGTTGCCATAATTTTGTTTTCAATTTTTCTTGCCAACCTGAATACCTTCTCCAATGAATCAGGTTCCCAAATGTGAACCTCATGTTGGATGTTATCCTTTAATGTCCCTATGAACACACCAATCCTATGCTCCTCTGGAATATCTTTTACCCTTATATTCAATTTTTGGAAGTCCTAAATGTGCCCCGCCATTGAACCTTTTTGTTTGATATTTATCAATTGGCTAAAAAAGGTGTTGCTTTTTGTATCCTCATAATGTGCAATCATTTCTTTTTTAAAAATTACCCAAGTGACAATTTTTTCATGAGAGCAAAGCCATTGATACCATACAAACTGATTGGGTTCCAAATATAAAGTTGCAAGGCATACCTTTTGTGTGTTTTGCATATTATGGAGATCGAAATATTGCTCCATCTGTAGTATCCATGTTACGGGATCCTTGCCATCAAACTTCCTCATATCAATCTTTGGAACATGGTGGGTATTCAATCCAACGTTAGAGTCTATGAAATCATGATTAACATTTCTTTTGTTCTCATCATGAGTTTCTTTTACTACCCTTTCGCCATTAGTAAGCATTTCTTGTAGCAACATTGTCAAATCTATCTTCAAATATTCCATGTTGCCTTTAATTTTTGCTTCTATACCATCCATCTTATCTTTAATATCAGCCTCTTCGATGGGGCAACCTCCTTTACATTACACAAATGAACAATTATTGGATGCTACAAATGACAAGACCTCTTTTCTATATATAGGAGTCTAAGGGGTCACAATATAGTCAAGCCAACATAACAATAATAATGTAAGGGCAAAACAATAACAATAGTGGGCTTCTATGGGGAACTATAATAATAATATGGGAACAACACGGGCACAACAGTAATAATAAGGGGCTACAATGACAATAATAATAAGGTAATACACTAGTATTATAGGGGCCTAACAAATAATGACATTGTTAATAATGTCATTGCAAATTACAATATTGATGCACCAAGATTTGAGTCTTCAAAACCAAAATATTAACCATATCAACACCCCCATAAGGATCAAAGGAATTTCTCTCAGAATCCAAAAAATGGTAATTATGAATTAGCTTTTTATAGAGAAAATTTGAAAGATTGAACTATGGACCAATGTCGACTATCAATATCGATTGTGCTTGGATTAATGGATGGTTGTAGCATCATATAAATAGGTATTTTCAAACTTCTTGTTGATGTGTATCATTGGTTGTATAGTTGTATAATGTTTCGCTCACTTGCTAATTAAATGTTTATGATCTACCAAGAATTAAAATTGACTAGAATGTTCAAATTGTAAGTTTTGATTGTGTTTTTCTATCCATTGAGATTTGATTTGTGTTTTTTGTAACATAACTTGTAATATCCCTTAGCCCAACTAAGGATAGATGGAGACAACTACTAGACAGACCTAACTTCCATGGTCCAATCATGGAGATGGGGTGGAAAAATTTCAACCTTCTTTGACACTCTCAAAACTTAAAACGGCTAACATTGTTGCATTCATCTTGTCGATAACATTCTAACTATATAAAATTTTGCTCCAATCCCACCTTCGATTCAAAATATATTCCCATCCAAATATTAGCCATTCATTTCATGCCACATCATCAACCTGCCACATGCTGCCTACATGGTCTCCACTTGGTTATGCTAGTCATCCTCCTCACCACCATAAGATAGTGTTACCATAGTAGCTAACTCGTTCATATTGGTCACGTAATAACTCCACCCTACAATATGCATAACCTAATTCATAACATATATGCACCATAAGAGAGGTATTGCGAGTGTGGGCCCCCTCAAATGCCACGTCACCCAGGAAATACCCTTCTGAGAACTAACTCTTGTAGCCCCTCGATGTTCCCTCTAGGGATGACCCTCTTGGGATTCTATGGAACCCTGACAATCCCTTCTCCACCATGTCCTAACATTATTTGATGTGGTAGCACTCGCATGGGTCCACTAATTCCATGACATCCTAGAGTTTTAATGTCAAAATTTTCTCGCGCAGTCCCTCACTGTTCCTTCGGGGACAAGGCACCAGGAAACATGTATTCTAGTGATCCATCCTCCACATGCCCCAATGCCACTGGCTACCATAACAAGCTCAGGAACCACCACTTCCTCCTCACCCCACAAATTTAATCCTGAGAGTTTCTTCCCAAGGCTCCCTCATAAGGTTCTAGGGTGCCTCTCGTGAAAGTACTGAGGTTATATGGAAATGGTTTAGTCTCCCCCTTAACTTGCAGGTAGACATGTTCACATCACATGACATTTGTCCCCATCGAATGGGCCCCGCGCACTTCATGTTACCGTGAGACATAAAGCCCAAGAGTTCTACCATGTCCTCGATTCAAACTTGTCGAGGTATGTGGTTTTGGGGTGATGTCATACGTCTTCACGCCCTCCACATGGTCTGGGTACCACATAAGTATTGAAGCCCTGCAATTGTATTTCTTTTATGTTATATGTTATTTGAGGATTTTCCACCTTGTCACGCCAATGCTTAACATCTAACCCCACCCACCACTTTGTCTCGTCATTTTGACCTCAACAGGACTTGCCCGGCCTCCCATTAAATTGTCTGGTGTGTCAAACCCCCAGGGCTCATGGATGGCTATTTAGCGCTCTACTCAAATAGACAATCCATCTACCTTTTTCCTTCGTGCTTGGTTATAACGCTTGAATGTATGGTTGTATCAAGGATTAATGCCTTTCCTCCAAAATTCTAAGGGATTACCACCCTACACAAATACATGGACTTACACCATTTTCCTTTACACAACCCTTTAGAGTTATCCCTCCTAAGCTTGATATCATTTCAAACCCCACTGTCCTATGACATGTATATGGAGTAGCTATGGTGATTATGCCTTCGCCGACCTCCCGCTATCTCTTCAAATCTTCCCAAGGCCTCGACGCAGCCTACGAATACACAGATATTTAGACCTATACTCATGGATCAAGAACAATATCCTTCCTGAGATTATAATAAATATTGGCCTGATAGCCAAGTCATTGTAGTGTAGCCATCCATTAAATTAATAGAGATATGTCTATCTCTTGTATACATAGCCATATAGACCAATTTAAGGAATCACGATGAGAATGGGAGTAACCAACTCCTAAACATTAACATAAGAAATTATTGACTATGTTGTTATAAAATAATAATGATACAAAGAGCATGAACAAGCACTAATATATCATCCTATGGGGATCAACCATCCCTCACCATTCACATGGTATTTAGCATCAGTTATTCACATAGGAATTAACATTTCTCACTAGTATCATAGGCATTAAACTAGCGCATTACCCATGCAAAATTTTAGCCTCCCTGTTTTAGAGGTTAGAAACTAAACTTGCTACCATTAATTTTAACAGAGTATTATCATTGCAAAGATTTGGCCATCTCCTTGATAATCGTGCACTTACAAGATTCACACATTCCTTGCATACGAGTCATTTAGACTAGGATTATGCCCATTCATTTTCATTATGGCCCTTTAGACAAATTTTTAACTCTTAATAGCTCACCAAGCTATATGCCTCTCAACTAATAATAAACAGAAAATAAGCCCATGGGTACATACAAGAAACTTTTTATTGCTCAGGACATATACAGGAATTCCCCATTCTTTAAGCAAGCAAAAATCAAATTTCATATTATATCATAGGTATTGAACCAACACATTGAATCCATATCAATACAGACCTTAGGACAACATAAGAACATAAACCATTTCCACATCCATGCCTTGAAGACAATAATGTTCATTCAGATAGGAATACCTTATCCCTCAACATTACAAGTCATGTTAAAGCAATGCATTAAACAAGCATAAATAATTCATACATGAGAGTCATAAGTACGCACTTATCTTTGATAGATTGAATCAAGAAATTGAGATTGGGACTTCAACTCTCAACCCAACCTTAGACACATTGTAGCCAAGCCTTTCTTGTAGTTGTCAACCCTACAGCCAGATTCTAGAGCTTGAGGAAGAGTGCCTAAGGGATCAAACCAAATATTCCATCTAAAATAGGGACTTGAGAGGATCATCTACCTACACCCACCAGCTACTTCATGCATTCAATATATCACAGTGAATCCAATGGTCCACCACCTCCACACTGCAGCTACTCCAAAAAGTATTATGGTTCTACCAGTAAAAGGTAGATGATGTAGAAATTCCTTGTAGATTCAAAATTCTAATTGTAATTTACTAAAAAAATAGACTTGAATATACTCTACTCATCAACGGAAACAATTAAACGATCGTGAAATCATGAAGCATACAAGAGAAATAACTCAATCAACACATTACACAATGATTTCCTGGGGAAAGCCACAGATAAAAACCCCTGCTATCTGTATATTTAATTAGTAAGAAAATATGAGAAGATTACAATGCTTTGCTCAAGCTCGAGCAACCTCTGCACTATCTTTATCTGTCTCACAACTTCCTAGACAAGCCTAGGCCAATACTTAACCAATTTTCTGCTCGCACAAGTCCCTATTTCCTTGCATTATTTACTTGGGAATTAACCCCTATTAATTAGGGAATTTCCTCAATATGAATTGTGCAATCCTCATATGCCTTCCTCTTATTGCATGCACCACCTATACAATTCAGATGATTATACAACTGATAGTACGCTACCCTTGAATTCCAATCTCAACTGCGTAACTCTCAAATCTGACATGCATGAGTTATTTATGAGTGAATCATCAGTTAACTAGTTGAACGCATGAAGCAACACCCCACTATCTGAACACCTACTTGTTCCTCCATCAATTGGAACTATTTTAACTTAGTTTAACTCGGTTAAACCGAATTAATTAATTACAACTCAAAATAAACATAACTAGGGCTCCTATAATGTAGGGGACACTTTATATGACTCAAGTTAGACCCTCAACTAAAACTAACTGATCCAACTAAGTCAAATTAACTTATTTAACTCGTATAAGTTGCCTTGTGATGTGGAATTTTAATTTTATTCCTAATTTAATTCAAGGACAAAATTAAATCAAGATTTTCTTGTTGCATTTTAAACACTCCCTCTCAACAAGAAAGCAATTATCAGATACCCCAATCCTGCCTCTATGGAACTCGAATTTTCCTCTTGATAGTGCCTCAGTCAAGATGTTTGCATCATGTTCCTCTGTAGGAATGTACTCCAGTAACAGGATTCTCCTTTGCACACAATCTCATAGATGGTGATATCGGATGTCGATATGCTTGGACCGATCATGAAAAACTAGATTCTCGTAGAGTTTGATACACCTCTAATTTTCATAGTAAATCATTGTAGGATCCATTTGATGATCAAATAACCCAACAAGGATCTTCCTCATCCATATAACCTCACAAGCTGCTTGACCAGCATCCATATACTCTGCTTCTGTTGAACTAAGTGCAACTTATATCTACTTCCTGATGTACCAAGAAACTATTGTTGATCCAATACTAAAAATTCCCCCTGATGTGCTCTTCCCATCGGATGCACTCCATGCCCAATCTACATCTATGAAGCCTTGTAGTTTCACTCCCTCTATTTCTTTGTACCAAAGACCAAACTGACTAGTGCTTTTGAGGTATCTCAACACATGTTTAGTTGCCTTCCAATAGAGTTTGGTTGGCTTAACCTTTGCTTGACTAAGTTGGTGAACTGCAAAACATATGTTTGGTCGTGTGTTCACAAAATACATAAGTGAACCCACAAGTTGTCTTTAAATAGTAGCCTCCACTACTTCACCTGAAGTAGCATCTTCCTTCCTCCAATTCCCTACTAGAGGAGTCTCTGTAGATTTTCTTCTCTTTGTGTGGAACTTCTTCAGTATCTCATTGGCATACTTTCCCTGAGAGACAAACAGTTCCTCATATCCTTGCTATACTTCCATCCCAATGAAATAATGCATGAGCCCTAGGTCCTTCATCTCGAATTCCCTTGCACGATCCTCTTTGCAATACTTTACCAACTTCTCATCACCTGTTAAAATTAAATCATTGACATATAATAATATAATCAACAATTTACCTTCAACCATAATATGGTAAAGGTTTGCATCTGCTTCACATTTGGTGAATCCCAACTTGGTGCGATAGCTGCCAGTCCTGGTGTACCAAGCACGGGGTGCTTTTTTCAATCCATACAATGCTCGCTTGAGTCTACACACATGTGACTCTTTGTTGAAGGTCTCAGATCCTTCTGGTTGCTCAATGTACACCTCTTCCTCAATCACTCTGTTGAGGAATGTTGTCTTCACATCCATCTGATGTGTCTTCCATCCCATCTACGTTGAAAGTGCTAAAATAGATCTGATTGAAGAGTACCTTGCTATTGGAGCAAAGGTCTCCATGTAATCAATTCCCTCCACCTGAGAGAACCCTCTGGCCAAAAATTTTCCCTTGTGTTTCTCGACACTCCCATCTTCTACTTTCTTTACCTTGTAAAGCCATCTGGAACTCATTACTGACTTGTCTTTTGGGCTTGGGACCACTTCCCGAACATTGTTTATGATAATAGATTCATAATCCTCTACCATGGAATCAACCCATATTAGTTGTTGCTTTGCTTCCTCGAATGAGTATGGCTCGGTCTCTACACTCTCGCTCACTAGAGCCATATAGCCAGTGTACCGATCTGGTGACCTCTTGTGCCTGCACTGTGATATGGGTGCTCCCACATTCTCTCTAGCATCATGCATCAATTTGTTATCTTCTCTAGTGCACTTCCTTCCATCTCTAGAAGTCTCTGCATGAGTGGGTGATTCCACTCTCTACTCCTCTGCATTTGGTTTATCCGCATCATCCTGATGTTCTTGCTTTGGAGCTAGAATCTCCTCATCTGCATGTAATTGAATCTTCCTCTCAAATAAACATCTCATGGCCTTCTATTCATCGAACTTCACATCTCTACGAACCACTATCATCCTGTGAGATGGAAGGTACACTCGATAGTTGTGAGATGTATCAATGTACCCAACAAAAATGACCAACCCAATTGTTGGCTCTAGATTTTTCGTTGCATCCTTGGTAACATGACAGTAAACTAATGAACCAAAGATCCTGAAGTGTGCCACATCTAGTTTATTACCTGAAAAAAAAATTACTTTGGTGTATTCATCCTGAGAATTCAATGAAGACTTTTGCTATGCACATATACAACTGTGTTGCATGCTTCATCCCACAAGTGCAACGATAGGCCCTCATCATGTAACAACGCCCGTGAAACTCCCACAATACTTTTGTTCTTCCTTTCATCCACCCCATTATGTTGTGGGTTATGGGGTGTTATTAACTCTCATCGAATGCCTTATGATGCACAAAATTTCTTGAATTCATTCGACACATATTCTCCACCATTATTGCTCCTGAGAGCCTTCACTTTCCTGCCAGTGTCTTTCTCAACAAGTGCTTTAAATTCACAAAATTTAGAGAACGTATGATCTTTCTTCTATGTGAATAAAATCTAGCACTTACGTGATAAATCATCTACAAATATTACATAACACATGTGCGTGGTCATGGAGGTTGTCGAGAATGGTCCACACACATCTGAGAGAACTCTTTCAAGGATCGCTCGCACTCATCTGTCCTTATTATAAAAGGTAGATTTGGTGTACTTCCCCAATTTATACCCTTTGCATGTATCTCTCTGCTCTAGTGTACCCTTGGGAATTCCTGTAGAAATTTTTTGCATGATCTTCAATGCTCTGTGGTGCAAGTGGCCCAATCTTCTATTCCACAATTCACCGATGTCTTAGCTTTGCACCTTCTCTACTTTTCTGTTGAATGCTACATAATATTCTACACCGAATTTGCACAGATTCTTCACCCAAACCCCGATCCGCTTCACTTTTCCTTAGGTTATGTGAAGAAGGAAAGCCTTCCTTTGCTAAATATCACATAATAGCCACGGTCCTCTAAAATAGCAACTGAAACCAAATTCTTCTTCAGAACCAGAACATGCATGAAATCTTTTAATGTGAGAGGAGAACCAAATTCCCTCTAAAAAGTAGCAGTATTGATTTCGATCGCACTATACCTTCCATCATCTCCCATTTCAATGTTCATCTGGAGGTCCTTCTCCTCCAAGGCACTGAATAATTCTTTGTTGTCGGTCATATGGAATGAGGCTCCACTATCCAGATACCGCACACTACCAATCACTGATGTCACCATGCAAGTAATGAGAGTGAAATCCAACTCGAATTGTGAAGTAAGAGCTTCACCTGCAACTCCTCCTCAGGGATTCTTGTTGGCCTTCTTGTGTTTGTGGCATAGTGTTCGAGCTCATGATAGTGAAAACATTTAATCTTGGACAAGTCCTTCTTCTTACAGCCCTGACTGGAATCTCCTTTGGATTGGAATTTCTTTCCTTTCCCTTTCTTCACCTTTCTATTTAAGGAACAATTCTCCTCATTATCATGCTTGGATGAGGTTCCATCTCTGGTGCTCTGCCTTATCTCTCTTTACACCAAGTCGGACAATAAATGCTCCCACTCTGATAGCTTCTCCCTCCCATTTACCAAATCCTGGTAGTTGTGCCAACTCTTGGGAAGGTCTATATGTGATAGGTTGACCAGATCATCTTCAGCAACTGTAATACCAACACTCTCAATCTCATCCCCACATTGGGTGAGCTTGCTCAAGTACTGTGGTATTGTGTCGCCCTTCTCCATCTTGATTTTCTAAAGCTTGTCCTTCAATTCTGACTTCCTGTGGTCACTGTTGTTCTAAAACAGGTCTGTCAATGCCTTCCACATTACATATGGAGTCTCCTTCCCGTGGAGGTTCGAGACAATATGATCTTAAAATCCTTCTCGTATGATCCTTCTCGCCTTTGTAACACATTTCCTCCACTCTGCTAGATCTTGAGCATCAATTGTTGGAGGCTTAGGAATATTTGTTTCTATGAATTCCTTCAGGTCGTTGTCTTCCAACATTGCCTCCATCATGTCCTTCCAAGAAATATAGTTCAAACTACCCTCAAGGTGTTGAAAATAGCAACAAGAAATGCTAAAATAGAAATGTTAAAAATAGCATTGCTATAAATAGCATTTCAAGATATATTCCAATTTTGATTTGTCCTTGAATCAAAATTGAGAATTAAAATTCAAATTTAGTCTCACTAGTTGTTTGAAAAATAATTATTAATTCATCTTGAGTTAATTAGTTGGAGAAATTCAAACATGAAGTCTTTGTGAAGACATGAAATAGTTATCCCTTTGATTGAGGAAGTTATCCCTTAATTAAGGAGATAAGGATGAGTTGTATTTGAGTTGTAATTAGTTAGCTCAGTTAACTAATTTAAGTCCAGTTAAATTAGTTCCAAACAGTTGGAGGAACTAATTGTGAGTTTAGTCAGTTAATGCATGCATGCATGCAACTAGTGTTCTCAAAATAACTGAATATTCTCTCATAAATAACTCATGCATGTTAGTTCAAACAAAGACCCGATTGAGATTAAAGGAAGGGACAGTGTATTATCAGTTGGAGGAATTTTCCTATTAAGGAAACTCATCCATGCAAAAGGATTCAGGATTGCGTAGTTATTTTAGAGGTCATTGTTGTGTGTGAGGTGAGAATCACACAGGTTGCAGCTGGAGGACCAAGGAGAAACTGTGAAAAGAAATAGGAGGCTTGGAGGACTAAAGGAAGGCATATGTGCTATCTATTCTATCTATGAGTAGCAGTGAGGGATTGTACTAAGAGTTGGATAGATTGAGAGGTAAAGCTTTGTGTAACCCTGAGATATTTCCACTTGTATGATAATACAGATAGCGGGGTTTTTAGCTAAGGCTTTCCCTAGAGTATTCTTTTGTGTTTCATGTGTGATTGAATCTTCTTCTCTGTTATATGTGTTCTGTTTGATCTTGCTCAAAATATATTAAGCTTCCTCAAGTTTGATAGTAGAAGTAGATCAAGTATTTTGCTTTAGTTACATTGCATTATCAGGTGATCTACAATAAGAATTTCTACATGGTATCAGACCTAGCTGATCCATAGAGAAATTTCTACATGGTATCAGAGAAAAGGTGATCAAAGTGGAGAACTTTAAAGTTCTTGATTGTAGGTACAAAATTGATTTTTATCACATTTCAAAGTTCACCAATGGTGTTCAATGGTTTGAGACTTGAGTATGCCCTGGATGGCAGCTCGAATTACATAGCCTGGAAGGATCGCATGGAAGCGGTATTGGAGGATAACGGTTTGAAGGACTTCATTGATCAAGAAGTACCCAAGCCAGCAACATCTAATGCCCAAGAATTGGCAGAATGGAAGAAATGTGTGGCAACAACGAGGAGGATTCTTCTGGAGGGAGTTCGAGACCATATTGTCTTGAGTCTCCATGGGAAGTAGACTCCATTTTCAATGTGGAAGTCATTGAAGAATCTATATCAGAATAGCAGCGACCAGAGGAAGCTAGCGCTGAAAGAAAAGCTTCAGAAAATCAAGTGTGAAAAGGGCGACACGATCTCTAATATCTGAACAAGCTCACTACCTGTAGAGATGAGCTTGGAAGTGTAGGAATCACGACAGCTGATGATGACATGGTGAGTCTTTCTCTCCTCGGTCTTCCTAAGAGATGGCATAACTACCAGGGCTCAGTGAATGGAAGACAGAAACTGCAAGATTGGGAGTATCCTTCCCGTGGAGGTTTGAGACAATATGATCTTAAAATCATTCTAGTATGATCCTTCTCGTCTTTGTAACACATTTCCTCCACTCTGCTAGATCTTGAGCATCAGTTGTTGGAGGCTTAGGAATATTTGTTTCTATAAATTCCTTCAGCTCGTTGTCTTCCAACATTGCCTCCATCATGTCCTTCCAAGAAATATAGTTCAAACTACCCTCAAGGTGTTGAAAATAGCAACAAGAAATGCTAAAAATAGAAATGTTAAAAATAGCATTGCTATAAATAGCATTTCAAGATATATTCCAATTTTGATTTGTCCTTGAATCAAAATTGAGAATTAAAATTCAAATTTAGTCTCACTAGTTGTTTGAGAAATAATTATTAATTCATCTTGAGTTAATTAGTTGGAGAAATTCAAACATGAAGTCTTTGTGAAGACATGAAATAGTTATCCCTTTGATTGAGGAAGTTATCCCTTAATTAAGGAGATAAGGATGAGTTGTATTTGAGTTGTAATTAGTTAGCTCAGTTAACTAATTTAAGTCCAGTTAAATTAGTTCCAAACAGTTGGAGGAACTAATTGTGAGTTTAGTCAGTTAATGCATGCATGCATGCAACTAGTGTTCTCAAAATAACTGAATATTCTCTCATAAATAACTCATGCATGTTAGTTCAGACAAAGACCCGGTTGAGATTAAAGGAAGGGACAGTGTATTATCAGTTGGAGGAATTTTCCTATTTAGGAAACTCATCCATGCAGAAGGATTCAGGATTGCGTAGTTATTTTAGAGGTCAGTGTTGTGTGTGAGGTGAGAATCACACAGGTTGCAGCTGGAGGACCCAGGAGAAACTGTGAAAAGAAATAGGAGGCTTGGAGGACTAAAGGAAGGCATATGTGCTATCTATTCTATCTATGAGTAGCAGTGAGGGATTGTACAAAGAGTTGGATAGATTGAGAGGTAAAGCTTTGTGTAACCCTTAGATATTTCCACTTGTATGATAATACAGATAGCAGGGTTTTTAGCTAAGGCTTTCCCTAGAGTATTCTTTTGTGTTTCATGTGTGATTGAATCTTCTTCTCTGTTATATTTGTTCTGTTTGATCTTGCTCAAAATATATTAAGCTTCCTCAAGTTTGATAGTAGAAGTAGATCAAGTATTTTGCTTTAGTTACATTGCATTATCAGGTGATCTACAATAAGAATTTCTACATGGTATCAGACCTAGCTGATCCATAGAGAAATTTCTACATGGTATCAGAGCAAAGGTGATCAAAGTGGAGAACTTTGAAGTTCTTGATTGTAGGTACAAAATTGATTTCTTATCACATTTCAAAGTTCACCAATGGTGTTCAATGGTTTGAGACTTGAGTATGCCCTGGATGGCAGCTCGAATTACATAGCCTGGAAGGATCGCATGGAAGCGGTATTGGAGGATAACAGTTTGAAGGACTTCATTGATCAAGAAGTCCCCAAGCCAGCAACATCTAATGCCCAAGAATTGGCAGAATGGAAGAAATGTGTGGCGAGAACGAGGAGGATTCTTCTGGAGGGAGTTCGAGACCATATTGTCTTGAGTCTCCATGGGAAGGAGACTCCGTTTTCAATGTGGAAGTCATTGAAGAATCTATATCAGAATAGAAGAGACCAGAGGAAGCTAGCGCTGAAAGACAAGCTTCAGAAAATCAAGTGTGAAAAGGGCGACATGATCTCTAATATCTGAACAAGCTCACTACCTATAGAGATGAGCTTGGAAGTGTAGGAATCACGACAGCTGATGATGACATGGTGAGTCTTGCTCTCCTCGATCTTCCTAAGAGATGGCATAGCTACCAGGAATCAGTGAATGGAAGACAGAAACTGCAAGATTGGGAACGACTATGATCGGATCTGATGCATGAGGAGATCAGGAGAAGCACTAGAGATGGTCCTTCATCCAAGGAGGATGAAGAAAATCTAGTCTTAGCCAGTAAGGTAAGGAAAGGGAAGGAGAAGGATTCTCATCCCAAATCGAGTTCTTCTCATGGTGGGAAGAAGATTGATAAATCTAAAGTGAGATGCTTTAATTGTCATGAGGTGGGCCATTATGCAACTAATTGTCCATTGAAGAAATCCAATAAGGGATCCTCAGAAGGATCTAAAGGTGAGGCATTGGCCTCTCAGTTTCAATTGGATTTTACCCTCATCGCATGCATGGTTTCATCGATGATGGGTTGTGGTTGGTTTCTTAACCGTGGAGCCTCATTCCACATGACCGGCGATAAGAGTTTGTTTAGTACCTTGGAGGAGAAAGACCTCCAAATGCGCAAAGAGATGTGTAATGATGAAAATTATAGAGTTTCAGGAGTAGGCACGGTTGCTCTTTAGAGAGAGCATGGAGCTCTCATTACCTTGATAGATGTGACGTATGTGCCTGGACTGAAGAATAACTTGGTATCAATCACAAAGTTGGAGGACAAAGGCTACGATGTTGTCTTCAATAAGGGAAAGGTTTTCCTTAGACACATCACCACGAGACAGGTGAAGCAAATCGGTTCACGAGTCAAGAACTATATGCTCTTGAGGTTCAAGATGCATGTAAAGCCTTGAGGAGCAAGGAAAATGTTGGAGACTTGGTGGTTGAGAGGGATGTAAATTACCTCTCAACATGCAGTGCCAGAAGAAGTCTCGAAAAATTGTGGAGGAGCCACAATTAGTGAAGCAACTTCAAGAGGTTGTGGAGTAGCCACAATTGGAGATGCTGAGAGGAGACTAGTGGAGGCATCCACTCATGCAGAGACCTCTAGTAGGAGGAAATTTCGAGCCAAGTGGGCAGAAGGATCACATGCAGCCATACCTCCAGGTGTGAGGTGGGGCGATGTGAAGTGATAGTCGCAAGAAAGCTGAAATAGGTGCAGGATCCTTGAGGTACCCAACCTCTTTGATTAGACCTTGCTACAAGAGCCCCGATGAGGAGTAGTAGGACTAGCTGAGTGGGTAGAGACAGATGCAGATGGAGTAGCAGAGGGAGCTTCAGCAGTAGAGGGTGTTTCTAGCCCAACAAGGAGGTTAGTTGGGAGATCAGTTACTTACTCAGTAGTGGGCAGCACAATGCAACATGATGAGAGGAGGTGCAGTGTGGATGCAATGTTGGGAGATATAACCAGCAGTAGCATGGATGCAGCAGGAGGAATTAGTGTGATTGATGCAGTCAAAGATCAAAGTGACAAAGGCTAGAGCAGTTAGATACTGAAGAGCACAGTGGTGCAGAGTTTTTCAGTCGACATAGGCAATAGCAGTCAAAGACTTTGATGACAGAGGCATCATTCTGATTCAGGTCGGATATTTTTTGTGTTTCTAGAGTTGTTGGAGCAACAACACTTGAGAGAAGTGTTGCATGCAAAACATTCCAAAGGTTCAAGATTGGGTTCGAGTTGAATTCCTTTCTTGTTGAGAGGGAGTGCTGAAAATAGCAAAAAGAAATGATAAAAATAGCATTGCTACAAATAGCATTTCAGGATATACTCCAACTCTATTGAAAATAGCATCAAGAAATGATAAAAATATAAATGCTAAAAATAGCATTGCTATAGATAGCATTTCAAGATATATTCCAATTTTGATTTGTCCTTGAATCAAAATTGAGAATTAAAATTCGAATTTAGTCTCACTAGTTGTTTTAAAAATAATTAATTAATTCATCTTGAGTTAATTAGTTGGAGAAATTCAAACATGATGTCTTTGTGAAGACATGCAACAGTTATCCCTTTGATTGAGGAAGTTATCCCTTAATTAAGGAGATAAGGATGAGTTGTATTTGAGTTGTAATTAGTTAGCTTAGTTAACTGAGTTAAGTCTAGTTAAATTAGTTCCAAACAATTGGAGGAACTAATTGTGAGTTCAGTCAATTAATGCATGCATGCATGCAACTAGTGTTCTCCAGATAATTGAATATTCTCTCATAAATAACTCATGCATGTCAGTTCAAATAGAGACCTAGTTGAGATTAAAGGAAGGGACAGTATACTATCAGTTGAAGGAATTTTCCTATAAAGGAAACTCATCCATGTAGAAGGAATTAACTCCTTCAGGATTGTGCAGTTGTTTCAGAGGTCAGTGTTGTGTGTGAGGCGAGAATCACACAGGTTGCAGCTGGAGGACCCAGGAGAAACTGCGCAAGGAAATAGGAGGCTTGGAGGACTGAAGGAAGGCATATGTGTTGTCTATTATGTCTATGAGCAGCAGTGAGGGATTGTACTGAGATCTGGATAGCTTGAGAGCTAAAGCTTTGTGTAATCCTAAGATATTTCCACTTGTATGATAATACAGATAGCAAGGTTTTTAGCTAAGGCTTTCCCCAGAGTATTCCTCTGTGTTTCATGTGTGATTGAATGTTCTTCTCTGTTATATGTGTTCTGTTTTATCTTGCTCAAAATCGATTAAGCTTCAGCAAGTTTGATAGTATAAATAGATCAAGTATTTTTCTTTAGTTACATTGCATTATCAGGCAATTTACAGTGAGAATTTCTACACAAGGGCATATTTGAGACTCAATCCGTAGAACGACATCCTACTGGCTCTGAAGAATGATATTGCGAATTCAAATTCACCCGCAAAAGACAAACTTGTATTCTCCTCTTCTAGAGTGATTTCTTCTCTAATACCATGTAGAAATTCCCTGTAAATTCGAACTGCTAATTGTAATTTACTAAAACAATAGAATTGAATCTACTCTACTCATTAGCGGAAACAATTAAACGATTGTGAAATCACAAAGCATACAAAAGAAAGAATTCAATCAACACATTACACAATGATTTCCTGGGGAAATCCACAACTAAAAACCCTTGCTACTTGTATATTGCATTAGTCAAAAAATATGAGAAGATTACAATGATTTTCTCAAGCCCGAGCAACCTCTGCACTATCTCTATCTGTTTCATAGCTTCCTAGACAAGACTAGGCTAATACTTAACCAATTTTTTGCTTGCTCGAGTCCCTATTTCCTTGCATTGTTTCCTAGGGAATTAGCCCCCTATTAATTAGGGAACTTCCTCAATATGAATTGTGCAATCCTCATAGGCCTTCCTCTGACTTCATGCACCGCCTGTACAATTCAGATGAATATACAATTAATAGTACAATGCCCTTACACTCCAATCTCAACTGGGTAAGTCCAGATCTGACATACATGAGTTATTTATGAGTGAAATATCAGTTAACTGGTGGAACACATGAAGCAACACCCCACTGTCTGACCTCATACTAGTTGCTCCACTAGTTGGAACTAGTTTAATTGACTTTAACTCAGTTAAAATGAATTAATTAATTACAAATCAAAATAAACTCAACCAGGGCTCCTATAATGTAAGAGGCACTCTACATGACTCAAGTTAGACCCTCAACTCGAATTAACTCAACCAAGTAAGTCAAATTAATTTAGTTAACTCATATAAGTTGTCTTTTGACGTGGAATAACAATTTTATTCTTAATTTAATTCAAGGACAAAATTAAATCGGGATTTTCTTGTTGCATTTTCAACATAGGATCGAATCCAGAGGCTAACCACCTCCACCTTAAATCGAATGAGGGAATCCAAAGGTCCCTCAACAAATTCTTTCACATAGTGGTTCCACCCAATAATGGGAATCCAGAACTCACTGTGTAAACTAGAAAATAAGCAGAGGTGTTGAAGAACTCTCCTCACCAAAATTCAAGGAACAAACCTCCACCTAATTTGTCAAGGGAATCCAGAGAAAACCATCTCCACCTTCCATTCTTACAGGGAATCTAGAGGCTATTGTCCTCACATGGAATATATTCTTCCACCTCCTAATACTCAATTGAATGTTTGGTCTTCTCCTTGCCTCATGGTAGCGACACAGAGCTATGTGCTATTTTCCTCTTGTGCAACAGAACCAATGATTATGTAATCCTCTCCTTGAGGCTTTGTTTTCTTTGTCTTCTTCCCTGAGCTTCTTTCTCTATTGTTTCTTGTGTTCTCTCTTGTTCTCTATTCATTTCTCTGTATTAGTCTCATTTCTTCTCCATGTGTGAGAGATTGCATTCTACGCATATGCTTTCTTCCTTCCCATGTGTGGGATGTCCTCCTCCTCGAGAACACTTCTCTCCCATTACATCATCACAACCATTTTTTTGGTTGTGTGCGGTAGTCCTTACTGTCATCCCCTTTTCCTTTTTGGCTATGGTGGTTCTATTGCATCCAACTGGTGGAGAGACTGATGTGTGTAAGCACTTCTTCCTACCCACTTCTTATTGGTTGACTCCTCTGTCGCCCAACTCCCACTGCAACCCATCCTCTATTTCATTTTTGTCCCTTTTTTTCTTGTATATTTTTCCAAGGAAGACATGGGTCTTTTATCCTTCTTCCTCAACTGGATTAATGGCATAATAGGTCCATTTAATCACACACCTACTAGCCTTCAATGGATGTCATGAAACAATCAAGCTTCCTTCAAATCCAAAATAATCTCCTTCCTCAAGCTTTAGAATCTCTATCCCAATTCTCAAGCCTTTTAATTTATAATCAAAATACATGGATATTTACAATGCATGTAAGAGGGGAATTTGTCCAAAGGTGTTGTCACATTTTTCATGCCACTCCTTTAGTTTTGTTTAAAGGGGAGAGGTTTAAAGATGACAAACATTGTATTTATTGATAGAGATTGTCTACAGATGTTGCTTTATTGTCTAGTTGGCTAATCAATTAAACCATGTTGTCTTGTTGTCTAGTCGATTGATCACTAGGATTGTGTTTTGAACAATATATTTTGCATCTTATTTTGATAAATTAGATGAATTCCTTGACAGAATCAGCATTGATGGTAATCGTGTTTTAGACTTCTTTAGAAGTATTGTTGTACCATGTTTGATCAACTTTTACAATCAACACAAATTTAAGGGTGGAAAGTTGCTATGTAATTTGTTTTCCTCCAAACTGATTTTACAAGGGGGTGTTGGAACTTTAAGTTCCTTACTAAACCTCACCTTGTATGAATATTATTGATTGTTGGCTTAGACCATGTCTAAATATATTTAGAAACAAACCCTTCAATTAGTCTATTGATGTGTGGAATCATGAAAAAATTCATACTTTAGTGCAATAATGTCTTTAAACACCACCACTGTGCTCAAATTCATTGTTCTCCTTTTACCATTACTTACATGTCCCAACAATATGGAAATTCTCATCCCACTAACTCAATTAGGCCTTATATATGAAGCCAACTTCTTCCTTATATATCAAACTAACATAGTTCTTAACAACAAAGAATTGAATCTGATTTTCAACTCCCTAATCATTGATATGAGTTTGATACCACGCGCCTTCACATTTCCTTTAGGTCATTAAAAGCTACAAGGCTTCTAAATATGCTTTGATCCCTAGACATATTTCTTGGAAGGTTTGGCCAGCTCATCATCAATTTGAATAAGAAAATAATTGAATTACAAAAGGTGAAAAGCAGAACGATGGTCCCACAAACTAATTTTAGATCAGTAGACATTAAAGTATCATTTCATTTCCCGTTTCCAATACTATTACCTCTTTACAAAAAGAGCTCTAAATTTAGAAGTAAAAAAAAAATTCGCAAAGTAAAAAATAAATATTTACCACAAAGTAATATGGACTAGAATTAATAGATATCAACCTGGTCGACTTTATAATCTGAATGTGATTTTGTTCAAAAATATTTGATATAAATTTGATATAATTTTTTAAAATATTTTTTTATAGATAAAAAAAATCTTAAACTCACGTGTTAAATTGAACATTCATATCGCCTCTCATATTTTCTTGAGAAATGCGTCGGCTATTTATGTGAAGTCAAACGATATACTTTATTGTTTTTCAAAATTTTGACCGAAATCCTCTGCCACGGCATTCACATAATCTTAACTGGCAATTAAAAATGGTTTTATATTCTAATTTCTCGTCGTTCACAATTGTACACGTTTTTTCAACTGTACCGAAGCTTCCATGTTGAATTGTAATGGAAACCACCATATTGCAGACTTTTACCGAAAAGTCAAATGAAGACTTTTTTAACAAATGATTTACCAAGGGTTTAGTTTGTATAATATTCAAAAAAAAAAAATTAGAAGCTACTAAATTAATTTGCATAATCAAAATTAATTTAACCATCATTATTTTTATTTATGAAATGATTTTAATGATTTGATTAACCAAATCATTAACCGTTGTGAAACGTTAAAATGAAAATCAAATCACGCGTGCTATTATTCCTTTCTGATGTGTTGTAACCACGCGTGGGGAATATAGAATGATGGGTAATTATTGTTTTTATGGGCATTTCATTCAAAAGCTCTCCAACATATTCTCCAAATATTAACTTTATACATTCACAACAATGAGAAATAGACTAAAGATATTATGGTGTTTTCATATCCAAAATTATGTGTTTAAATTTGAAGGATTCCTTTATCATTTTCTTATCTTCAAAGCAATTTAAAATCTGATGATGTCAATGTCCATTTCTAACATCATGATTATATGTGTGGGATTTTTAACATTGACTTTGGGCATGGGTTCATTAGTTGGTCACCTAGCTTCCTTTAAATTTTAGAAAATTGGTCATGGGGTTCGTTTAATTTTTGGAAGGTTGTACGTTTAATAAACATCATAGGTTTATATGTGAGATTTTGACATTGATTTGGAGGATAGTTTATTAGTTGAGTTGGTTAATTTATTTTTATTTTTTTAAGAGTTTTGAAAAGTTATAGGTTTAATAATTATGATATGTATAAGTTGGAGATTTTTTAATATTGACTCAGGTGAATTGGTCAGTTAACCATTTTGTTTTTAGAGTTTTGTGGGGTTATAAGATTAATTTTATCTAGTTTTTTATTTTATGTTTTTGGTTTTTGTGATAGTGATGGATGAAAAAATTAAATTTAAATATTTATAATAATCAAAATTAAAATAGAAATTCAAATTAAAAAAAATAATAATAATAGTAAATAAAATATTTATTTAAATATCTAATTTTATTTATGAAAGATGTGACAAAGATATTGTTTTAGTTTTATCTTAAATTTTATTTAGAAAATGATAGATATTTGAAAATGAAACTTTCACACAATACAAATTTATTAATAAAAATGAGAAAAGAAAAAATGGAAGATATCTAGAATCAATAGAACTTCCACACCATATATATTTATTAATAAAAAAGGAAAAGAAAATGGAAATTCATATTTTCAAAGTCCACGATGAATCAATTTTGAATGCAATGTCTATTTTTGAAAATCATAAAAATAGCTCACTTTAAATAAATAAATTATATAATAAAAAAATTATTTAAATGTTTTATGAATGTCACATTTTCTATTTCTCAAGATAAATCAATATAGTAAATAAAATATTTATTTAAATATCTAATTTTATATATGAAAAATGTGATAAAGATATTATTTTAGTTTCATCTTAAATTTTATTTAGAAAATAAAAGATATTTAAAAATGAAAGGTCCACATAATATAAATTTATTAATAAAAATGAGAAAAGAAAAAATGGAAGATATCTAGAATCAATAGAACTTCCACACAATATAAATTTATTAATAGAAAGGAAAAAAAAAAATGAAAGTTCACATTTTCAAAGTCCATTATGAATCAATTTTAAATACAATGTATATTTTTGAAAATCATAAAAATGAAGATATCCAGAATCAATAGAACTTCCACACCATATAAATTTATTAATAAAAAAAGAAAAGAAAATGGAAATTCATATTTTCAAAGTCCATGATGAATCAATTTTGAATACAATGTATATTTTTGAAAATCATAAAAATAGCTCACTTTAAATAAATAAATTCTATAATAAAAAAATTATTTAAATGTTCTATGAATGTCACATTTTCTATTTCTCAAGATAAATCAATATAGTAAGTAAAATATTTATTTAAATATCTAATTTTATTTATGAAAAATGTGATAAAGATATTATTTTAGTTTCATCTTAAATTTTATTTAGAAAATGATAGATATTTAAAAATGAAAGTTCCACATAATACAAATTTATTAATAAAAATGAGAAAAGAAAAAATGGAAATATCTAGAATCAATAGAACTTCCACACAATATAAATTTATTAATAGAAGAAAAAAAAATGAAAATTCACATTTTCAAAGGTCCATAATGAATCAATTTTAAATAAAAATTCACATTTTCAAAGTCCATAATGAATCAATTTTAAATAAAAATTCACATTTTCAAAGTCCATAATGAATCAATTTTAAATACAATGTATATTTTTTAAAATCATAAAAATGACTTACTTTAAATAAACAAATTCTATATATGTGTGTTTTATGAATGTCACTTTTTTTATTTCTCAAAATAAATCAATATTTCTTGTTTAAAATCCAGAAAAACAATTGAGATGGATGAAATTATTAATATCTTCTAGAATTAAATTACATTAAGAGTATTTGAAAATATTGAATCATATACATTAAAATAATGTTTTTTTAATAATCTAAAATTATAATTTCACATTTAAATTAATAGTCCAATTCTCATAATAACCAACCAAAAATTATCAAAATCATAAAATGTTTAACAATATCCTAATTATAAACTTAACTAAACATAATATTACAAAATTTAAAACAATATTCTAATTATAAATTTAACTAAAAATATAGTAACAAAATATAAAGATCAAATCTAGTTTTTATATATATATATATATATATAATCAATACATTAACCTTGTAGATCTTACCCGTTATAAATTTACTATAAATTTAAGAAAACTTTGAAGTATGTGTTAATCTCTACTATGATAGATCTTACCCGTAAGAAAACTTTGAAGTATGTGTTAATCTCTACTATGATCTAAGATTAATGCATAGTGGAACAATGTTATTAGAGGTTTTTCTTAATTCTAAATCAACTTAAATTAACAAAAAAATCAATTAAAATTTTAAATTAATGGGAACTTAGATTTTATGTATCCCCACAAGTATGTAAATAAAGAATAATTGTTTACTAAATTAAATGTATTGATACGTCTATTGATAACAACTTTTAATAGATAAAAGTTAAATTTAAATGCTTAGGTACTTCACTTTATTTTGAGAATGGTACCCAAGGTAAATATGAACCAAGTGAACAACAAATTAATAAATTATATATAACTTATTAGCAATCATTAAAAAGCAGTTGGGTGGTTGAGAAGAATGATTGGGGAGGTTGGGAGAAATGATTAGGATCCTCCCTGCCTAGATTCAATTAAGATAGGTGGAGTGATGAGGCTTGATGTATGGCTTTGAACTTTGTTATTGAAAGTGATACAAAGAACTTTGATGGGATGCCTTTAAGCCTTACTGTTGAAAATGAATTTATAAAATGAAATTTAAGTTCAATGAAAATAAAAATAACATTTTCTCGAAGTCATTCTAGATATACAAAATTAATAACAATTAAATTTAAACATGTATATCAACTCATAATACATTAATTTATTAATATCTATACATTTTTTTCATCAAACAATTAAAAAATTATGTTTTTCATTTTTATGTGTTTATGAGTTTTTATTTGAAGTATTTATTTATCATTTTGTTATCTTTGAAGCAATTTGATGATGTCAATGTCCACTCTCTAACATCATGCTTATATGTTTGGGATTTTTAACATTGACTTTCAACATGGTTCATTAGGTATGTTGGTTTGCCTCTTTTAATAGGTTTAATAAACACTATATGTTTATATGTGGGATTTTCAACATTGACTTGGAGCATGCTTTATTAGGTGAGTTGACTAGTTAGTTTTTTTCAATTTTTAGAGTTTTGGAAGATTATAGGCTTAATAATTATGATATATAGACGTTTGAGATATTTAACATTCATGTATGGTTCATTGAATTTAAATTTTATTTTGTAAATTTATTTTCAACTAGTGTATAAGCCATCGCATTGAAGCTCATTGTGTCACTTTTAATGACAAAGCTCAAAGCCATACATCAAAATCACCTGTGGGAATTGAACTTGGGGGGATCCTAATGAACTTTGATAGAACTCTAATTTTATGTCTCACCACGGTATGTAGGTAAAGAAAAATTTACTACCAATATATATATATATATATATATATATAGAATGAATAAAAATTAAATTTAAATGTTTTTTCCCAAGTAATATATTTGAAGGAAAAACGTTTAGGTACTTCCCTTATTTTTGAGAATGTTGCCAAAGGTAAATGTCAATCAAGTTAACAACAAATTAATAAATTATACATAACTTTTTAACAATCCACTCATTAAAAATCATTTGTCATTGAAAGTGCCACAATGAGCTTTAATGTGATTGCTTTGAGCTTTGTTGTTGAAAATAAATTTACAAAAAAAAATTAATTCAATGAAAAAAAAGATATCTTAAAATATGCAAATTAATAACAAAAAACTTTAAACATATATATCAACTAATAATATATTTATTTATTAATATGTATATATTTTTCATCGAATAATTAAAAAAAAAATATTTCTCATTTTTATATATTTTAATATGAAGGATTTCTCTAACATCATTCTTATACATTTTGGGATTTTTAACATTGAATTTGGGCATGGTTTATTAGGTGGATTAGCATGTTGGCCTTTTTCAATTTTTATAATTTTGGAGGCTTATAGGTTTTGATAAACACTATATGTTTATATGTGGGATCTTTAATATTCACTTAAGAGCATGAATTATTAGGTGAGTTGGCTAGATAACCTTTTTCAATTTTTAGAGTTTTGGAAGGTTATAGGCATAATAATTACGATATATAGGCATTTGAGGTCTTCAAAATTTATGTATGGATCATTCAATTTAAATTTTATTTTGTAAATTCATTTTCAACAATAAAGCTCTAAGCGATCACATAAAAGCTCATTGTGTCACTTTCAATGACAAGGCTCAAAGTCATACATCAAATCTCATCATGTCACCTGTGGGAATTGACCCTGGGTAGGGAGGATCCGATGAGCTTCGATGGAACTCTAATTTTATGTATCACCACAAATATGTAGATAAAGAAGAATTTCCTATCAAATTAAATGTATTCATATATCTATTGAAAAAAAAAATTAATAGATAAAATTTAAATTTAAATATTTTTATCCACGTAATATATTTCAAGGAAAAGTGTTTAGGTACTTCTCCTTATTTTGAGAATGGTACCTAAGGTAAATGTGAACCAAGTTCACAACAAATTAATAAATTATATAATTTATTAACAATCTACTCATAAAAATAAATTGAATTTATCTGGGTTGGTTAGGAGCAGTAATTAAGATCCCCTCCACCCAGATGCAATTCCGATAGCTGACATGATGAGCTTTGATGTATGACTTTGAGCCTTGTCATTAAAAGTGGCACAACGCACTTTGATGTGATGACATGATGAGCTTTGATGTATGACTTTGAGCCTTGTCATTAAAAGTGGCACAACACACTTTGATGTGGTGGCTTGAGCGTTGTTGTTGAAAATGAATTTACAAATAAAAATTAAATTCAATAAAAAATAATAATAATATTTTCTTGAAAACACTTAAGGTAATTTATTAACAATCTACTTATTAAAAATCAATAGAATTTATCTGAGTTGGTTGGGAGCAATAATTAGGATCATGATAAATTTTGATGTATAACTTTGAATCTTATCATTAAAAATAACACAACGAACTTTAAGTGTTATTGTTGAATTTACAAATAAAATTTAAATTCAATAAAAAATAATAATAATATTTTCATAAAACCACTTAATATATATAAAATCAATAATAAAAATAATAATTAAATTTAAACGTGTATATCAATTCACAATAAATTTTTATATTAATATTTATACATTTTCCCATCAATCATTTAAAATTTCATTTTTCATTTTTATGTAAAAATTCCTTTATACATCTTTAATCTTTAAAGCAGTGATGTCATTGTCTACTCTAACATCATGCTTATACATTTGGGAATTTTAATATTGACTTTGGGCGTGGTTCATTAGGTGAGTTGCTCCGTTGGCTTCATTCAATTTTTAGAATTATGGCTATAGGTTTAATAAACATCATATGTTTATATATGGGATTTCAACATTGACTTGGAGCGTGCCTCATTAGGTGAGTTGAGTTGGCTAATTAGCCTTTTTCCACTTTTAGAATTTTGGGAGGTTATAAGTTTAATAATTAAGATAAGAATTTTGGAAGGTTATAAGTTTAACAATTAAGATAAATGGACATTTAGATCTTCAACATTCATGCATGGCTTATTAGATGAGCGGGCATATTGGTCTCCTTAGATTTTTAGAGTTTTAAAAGTATGGAGGGTTATTTTTTTTAGTCACTTCATTTTATGTTTTTGTGATGGTGGTTGATGAAGATGTTAGATTTAATTTATGGTATTTGATTTTTTAAATAGTTATAGAGAATATTTATAATAATTTAAGAAAATTAGATTAAAATTATATATATAGATATATATAGAATGTTATAAAATATGGTTTTAGTTCCATTTTAAATATTATTTAGAAAAGAGAAGATATTTAGAATCAATGAAACTTTCACAGAATATAAAGTTATTAATAAAAGGTGAAAAAATAGGAGATATTTAGAATTAATAAATTTTTCACAATAGAAAAAAATAAATAAAATAAATTGAAATTTCACATTTTAAAAGTCATGATGAACCAATTTTGACATATAATGTATATCTTTGAAAATCATAAAAATACCTAAGTCAACGGATTCTAAATAAATAAATTCTATAACTTATAAAAATAGTATAACAAACCAAAAATGATCAAAATCATAAAATGTTTAGCACTATTCTAACTATAAACTCAACTAAAAAATGATTACAAAATGTAAACATCAAATCCAGTTTTGAGTTGATATAAGTCAAATTAGACATGTGTACATTTCCAATACATTAATCTTGTAGATTCTCCTTACTAGTTGTAAATCTACTATGAATCTAAAAAAAAAATTAAGCATGGGCAAATCTCTACCATGATGCAAGATTAGCACATGGTGGAGCAATGTTATAGGGGCTTCACCTAATTCTAAATCAACCTAAATTGAAAAAAACTCAATAAAAGATTTAAATCTATGGGAACTTTGTTTTAATGCATCATAAGGAAGAATTTCCTACCAAATTAAATGTATCCATATATCTATTGATAAATATTTTTAATGAATGAAAGTTAAATTTAATTTTTTTTTCTAACTAATATATTTCAAATAAAATTGCTTGGGTACTTCTCCTTATTTTGAGAATGGTACCCAAGGCAAATGTTAACCAAATTAAAAACAAATTTGTTGAAAATGCAGTAACAAAATCTTAGTTTGACTTTGCCTTGGTCAAACTAGAGAGAATTTCTATTTCAACATAAATCTTGGAGGTAGCTAACTCAGGTGACATGGCACTTGCCACTCAATTAACTTAGTTAATTCGAGTTGGGTAAGCTTGAGTTCAATTCAGTATGTTTGATTGCTAATTTGTAGCAATTTATTTCAGTTAATTTGAGTTGTTGTCAATTAAACTAGTTCTAACTGCATTAAGAACTAGTGGAGGTCAAGTTGTGGAAGTGGAACTTCAACCACACTCAATGATCAACCAATTAACTGATCAATCAACCCAAAATAATTGTTGCATGTAGAGAATTCGAGTTACCCAGTTGAGATGGAAATTCCAAGGCAACGTATTATCAGTTGTAGCATATTCCAATGTGTACAAGTGGTGCATGCAGTCAGAGGAAGGACCTAAGGAATTGTGTAATTCAATAGTGATAAATTTCTAAATAATAGGGGTCATTTTTCCAGAAGAACAATGCAAGGAAATAGGAGCTTGGAGGGCTTTAAAATTGGCTAAGTGTTGGCCAGAGTCAGCCATTCAAGCAAAGGGATAGACTACACACTTGCAAGGTGTGCTCAAGCTTGAGCAAGCATATGTATTTCATCTCTATTCTCTGCTTAATGCAATATAGATAGTAACAAGTTTTGAGTAGTTGATTTCCCCTAGATAAGCCTTTGTGCATATGTGATGTTTCCTTTTGCATGTCTATGATTTGTGTTCTAGATTGTGAATTAACTTCCATATATCAGTAGAGAAGCTTCAAGTCTTGTGATTTAGTAAATTTCATGAGCAGTTTTGAATCTACACATTAATTTATTCATAATATCAAAGCTAGAACCACTGTAGAGTTGATATTTCAAAATTTTCATTGTAGGAGGTTCGAATTTGAAGATCAGTGTTGTAGGCTTTCTTTAGGACTGAGAAGATGACTTTCAATGGAATCATGCTAGAGTATGCCTTGGAAGGCACCTCAAACTTTTTTGCATGGAAGGACCGCATGGAGGCAATATTGGATGACAATGGGCTGCTAGAATACATCAAAACAAATGTAGCAAAACCCCAAGCATCTGATGCCCAAAATATTTCTCAGTGGAAGAAAGATGTGGCCAAGGCGAGGAGAATCGTATTAGATGGAATATGGGTGTTATGTGGACTTATCCCTCTTGCAAACAAGAGTGATCTCCCTAGAATTCAAAGGAACCTAGTAACAAACAAATAGGAACTGCTACCTTTCAATAGACTATGATTGACTGAAAGAAAATACTATGATAGAGGCCTCTTACCGATTAAACAAAATGATTAATGAGCCAGAATGGTGATTCCTTGTCTGTACAAGGACGGTCCCAAAACAGAAACAAAAATAAGTCATCGAGTGGGATATCTAAATCTAGAGGGAGATCTAAATCTCCAGGAAAACCTGTAAAGGTGGTGTGCTGGAAATGCGAAAAGGAAGGGCACTACAAAAGGGACTGTAAATCTAAAGCTCCTGATAAAGGAAAGGGATCTGATGATGCTCCTTTTTCAAAGGCAAAAACCACCTCAGATGAAGGTGGGGATGTGTACTCGGCTTCTTCAAGTACACATGTAGATCATGAGGCATGGTTGATTGACTCACGTGCATCCTTTCACTTCACTCCCCATAGAGAGTGGTTCTGCGAGTATGAGAAATACGATGGCGGTGATGTCTTCTTAGGGGATGATAGGAAGGCTAGAATCATTGGTCGTGGAAAAGTAAAGTTGATGTTGCAAGGTGGAAGGGTTAGAACACTTCCGGGTACTCTGCATATTCTTGCACTAGCCAGAAATCTGATTTCTATAAGCAAGCTGAATGATGCAGGTGTAAAAACAATATTCAAGAAGGATACCTGCAAAATGGTTCGGGGAGCACTGGTATTGATTCGGGGAGTTCGAATTGGAACTCTGTATAAGCTGCAAGGTAGCATTATTATTGATGGGTGCAATAGTTCTGTGGTTCCTGAAAGTGGAGCAGAAAATCTAGTGGTCTCTAGAGAGAAGACCATGTTTTGGCATCAAAAGCTTGGACATATTGGAGAGAAGGGCCTTCGAATACTTCATGGTAAAGGTATGGTAGAAGGTATGAGTAATAGCTCTCTGGATTTTGATTTCTGTGAAAATTGTGTATATGGGAAGCAGAATCGGGTAAGTTTCCCCTCTAGTAGTAAGAGCGCGAAACAGATATTAGAACTTGTGCACAATGATGTGTTTGGACCTGTGAAGGTTCCATCACTGGGTAAGTTTGTGTACTATGTGTCATTTATAGATGACTTCTCAAGGAATACATGGATATATTTCCTTAAGAAGAAATCTGAAGCCTTTGACAGGTTTAAAGAATTTAAGGCTCTCGTGGAAAATCAGACAGAGAAGAAGATAAAGGTGCTGAGGACAGATAATGGTGGAGAGTTTTGAAGCAAGGAATTTGAAGAATTCTGTAAGAAGTGTGGTATAGCACAATAGAAGACTACTCCATATACACCTCAGCAAAATGGAGTTTTAGAAAGAATGAATAAGACGTTGATGGAAAGGGCAAGAAGCATGATCAGTGGTGCCAGGTTAGGACAAGAATTCTGGGCAGAGGCAGTGGATATTGCATGTTACCTAGTCAACAAGTCACCTTCATCAGCGTTGGAGGGTAAGACTCCACAAGAGGTATGAACTGGTAAGAAACCCTCTCTTTCACATCTGAAGGTATTTGGATGCGATGCATATGTACATGTTCCAAAGGAGAAACGAGCCAAGTTGGATAGTAAATCTGAAAAGTGCATCTTTATTGGGTATAAGGATGGCTTAAAGGGTTATAAGCTTTGGAACCCAATCACACGGAAGGTTGTGTACAGCCGAGATGTGGTGTTCAGAGAGTAAAAGATGTTATTAAACATGAAGTACAACCAAAGGAACCTGAGAAAATAGAGTTTGAGCTTAAGGAGGAAGAATCAGACTTTACAACAGAGGAGCAATCAGAAGATCAAGAGCCACAAACTCCGGGTGTGAGAAGATCAATTCGAGAAAGAAGGCAGCCAGAAAGGTATAGTCCATCTACTTTCTGTTCAAATTTTTCATTATCTATTACTGACAATGATCCTAGAACTGTGAAGGAAGCAGTAGATTCAAAGGATGGAAAACTATGGAAAGAGGCCATGGTTGCTGAAATGGAATCTTTACACAAAAATGAGGCTTGGGATCTGGTGGAGTTACCGGCTGGAAGGAAACCCATTGGCAGCAAATGGGCGTTCAAGAAGAAGACAAATGTAGAAGGAAAGGTGGAGAAATACAAAGCTCGGTTGGTAGCAAAAGGTTATTCCCAGGTGCCGGGAATTGATTTTGGTGATATTTTTCTCCTGTTGCCAAGGTAACTTCTATTAGATTACTTTTATCTATTGCTACTACTTTTGATTTTGAGGTAGAACAGATGGATGTGAAGACAACATTTCTTCATGGGAATCTAGAAGAGGAAATATACATGAAGCAACCTGAAGGCTTTGTGGTGAAGGATAAGAAAGAACTGGTATGCAAGTTAAAGAAGTCTCTATGTGGGTTAAAACAGTCACCAAGGATGTGGTATTAGAAATTTGATACATTTATACAGGGACTTGGCTTCACTAGAAGCAAAGAAGATCACTGTGTGTATTTTAAATTAATGGTGACCGTGTTATTTATCTGGTCTTATATGTGGATGATATGTTGCTAGTTGGAAATGACAAAGAAATTATCCAGGATTTGAAGACCCAACTGTCCTCCAAATTTGACATGAAAGATCTTGTTGCTGCAAACTATATTTTGGGCATGGAAATTAAAAGAGATCGGGCAAAGAGGATGCTCTGGTTAAACCAGAGGAAGTATGTCGAGACAATACTGCAGAGGTTTAATATACAGGATAATAAACCAGTGAAGGTTCCTATTCATGTAGATGTGAGGATATCTGCTGAATAGTGTCCCAAGACACAAGAAGAGGAAGAGGACATGTCCTATGTTCCATATGCAAGTGCAGTCAGTAGCTTGATGTATGCAATGGTCTATACTAGACCAGACATTGCACATGCAGTGGGAGTATTGAGCAGGTTTATGTCAAAACTAGGGAAGGAGCACTGGACATCAGTGAAGCGGGTTTTCAGGTATTTGCTTGGCACTAGTGATTATGGTTTGTGCTACCAAGGAAGATCAGGATTGGACAGAATGTTGGATATTCATGGCTTTGTTGATGCACATTGGGCTGGAGATCTGGATCAGTGAAGATCTACAAGTGGGTATGTGTTTAACCTATTTGGAGGTGCAGTCAGTTGGATGAGTAAGAAACAATCTGTAGTGGCACTATCAACTGCAGAGTCAAAATACATGGCAGCCACTCATGCAAGCAAGGAAGCAGTTTGTTTGCAGAGATTGTGTTCAAGTATGGGGTTAGTACAGGGAGCTATAAGGATAGATTGTGACAGCCAAAGTGAAATTTTCTTGGCAAAGAACCCTGCATATCATTCAAAGATAAAGCACATTGATGTTCAGTATCACTTTGTGAGGGATATGATAGAAGACAAAAAGGTGTTGCTGGTAAAGGTGGACACTTTGAAGAATACTGCAGATGCATTGACAAAATCTGTGAGCTCTAAGAAGTTCTCTTGGTGTAGAGAGACAATGGGCATTTCAGGGCTGGAAAAATGACTAAGCTCTCTTGTGGCCCCTTGTGGAAAGAAAACAACAAGTGGGAGAATGTTGGGTTGTGTTATATTCTTTCCACGACTAGCCCACGTAATTAACCAGGGGGTTAGAGGGGGGGCGGAGCCCTCCTTCGTTGCGTTGATTTTGTAGCGGGTGGGGGGTCACAGGGGGTTTGAGGTGTACCCGTAACCCCACTTTATGGGGTCCGAGGCAGCGCCACAAAAAATTTTGGTTTTGGACCCTGTGTTAGGTTGGGCGGACCCACCTATGGTTTTGTGCATGATTTTCACACATGTTTTTTAGACGCGATGGTTTTTGGTCCATGGTATTAGATGCTTCGGCACGTATAAATATGTATTATAGCATTGAAAGGAACATAATGAAAAATCAAGCTGGTAGTCCCAGTTTTGGGATCTAGGGGAAATCTCTGTGTATATGTGTTTTATGTGTTATGCTCTCGCATTGTTTATTTTCTGTGTTTTAGAATTCATATGTAGGTAATTTCTGTACGAGGTTAAAACCTACAAGGAAAATCTCTCTTATAGTGCCCATATTCTTGACATCCATAGCATTGAACCTTTACCATATTCTTCTTTCTTTTACGAGGACCAAATTTCTCAAACTTCCCTTTTCTTTTTGCCATAACAACATATGCTTGAGTTTATTCATTTGATCCTACGTCCAATTTTGCCTTCAACCTGGTTTCTTCAATTTTTCATAGTGACTGTAGATCATTAAATGGAGTAGCTTCCTTTTTCCCATAAATACTTGATGTGAAGTTGCCCCATTCTTCCAATAGTGCATTGAGCATTATGGTAGTAATCTCTTTGAGAGACATTATCTCTCCCAATTCTTGTAGTTGATCTCTTATTTAAGATATCCTCATAAATATGTGGATATTCCTTATTATTTTGATATCTTCATCTTGTAGAGTTCTTTCCTTAACAAGATTACTTCTCTTGCAGTGCTTATGGAGAACAATTCTACAAGTTCGTCATATATTTCTTTTGATGTTTCAAGTTTAGATACACAGGTAATGAGGGGATCCTTTATTGATTTTATGAGAATCCTTTAAGCCCTTACTTCCCCTTTCATATACCTTGCAAGTGCTTGAGCATCTTCCTTTGGAGGTTTGGTGATTGAGCCCTTAACACGATCTGTGAGCTCATTTTCTATGAGGTTTAGATTTGTCCTTTTCTTCCATGCAATAAAGTTTGAAGCCCCAACAAATTTGTTGCTTTCCTTGCAAAAAGACATTTTGAAAAATTCAAATGTATACATAAATGTAGTTAATTGTGAAGATGCTCCTTCAACATGCTGCCTTCTTGAATTTGATGATGATAGTTTTCTTCAAAATTGATCCTTGAATCCAAAGAGAGGGAGATCACGTTGAGGCTTTTGATGATGCTGACAACTCCTTTCTTCTTGCTTCCCTTGCATGAGTATATTTGATGATTTATTCAATTCAAGAAGAATTAGGGTCTCTTCAGGTCTCCTTCCTTGTGATGATGACTTGAGCGAGGATCCAAAGAGTGCTTTAACTGTGGACTTCTTCTTTGATCAATCTAGGGTTTTGACACTTCCTTCAAGATGATGATGTAGCCTTTGTCTTCAATATGCCTTGGAGATGAGAGGATCTTGTTGATTCGTTGATGACCTTAATATTCTTCTAGAACCTTAATCCTTAAGAGCTTGAGTGTCCCTTATTGAGTTTCCCTTTCTTGACTTGTCACCTTAGCTCTAATACCATGTTGAGAAATCTAGGGGCAGTAATATAAGGGATTTCTCTAGCAATGATAACTTTTTGTGATGTAATTTTAATTTACTTGATTAACTTCTTTCTTCCACTTGATTATATCAATGCTTTCTATCATCAAACAACTACCAAATAATAAATAATGATGAGACAAAGGACACAAAATGTAGGTGATCAGCCAGGGCCAAAACCTCTCCAACTTGGACAAGCTCGGATCGGATCTGCGCTGAACCACAGCGTGACCTAGCCCCCGTGCTGGTGCCGTGATCGCTCTTGTTGCTGCGGCTCTTGGCAGCCATGCCTAGTGATGGGGAGGCGGATCCTCCCCCTCTCCCTCCTGAAGTCATAAAATTCCAGAAAATGATCGACGCATGCAACAGACGCCCTCCATTTGCTCAACAACAGAAATTCGTCAAGAAAAAAGACTGCATTCCCACGGTGGCCCTCCCTGAGGAAGAAACCTGCTGCTCAGCTCTGAATCTGGTTGATAGAGGGCTCATAGGGCAGTTCACCGGCCTCTGGCCATCGCCCAAATCTGTAGAAGATTGGATCAAGAGAAATTGGACCCCTCTGATCAAGGAAGGAATTAAATATTATTTTGTAGGCAAAGGTTTCTTTGTATTTGTCTTTGAATTAGCAGAAGACCGGAGCCTCATCTTCAGGAACGGGCCATACTTCATGGGGCCACAGGGACTATATTTAAATAAATGGTCTCCAGATTTCGATCCGACCCAGGATGTTCCTTCTGCGGTTCCAGTGTGGGTGCGGCTCCCCCATCTCCCCCTGCACTGCTGGAGTCAGAAATCTCTCCAAATCATCGGCAACTCCCTTGGAAAATACATTGATCAGGTCGTAAGGAAAGATCAATACTCCTGCGCCCAAATATGCGTGGAAGTAGATCTGGAAGAAGGACTACCCGAAGCAATAAAACTCGCAGTGGCAGGATGGTCCCATATCCAAGAGCTGGATTACGAGCAGATCCCCTTTAAATGCAGACACTGTCATGGCTATGGTCACTTCGCAAAACACTGCAAGAAAAAAATGGAAGAACAGAGCCACACCCCCAAGGGAGATCAATGGACTACAATCCAGAAAACGGGCCATGCAAAAGCATCAGGGAAAGGAGCCACAAAGGGAAATAATCAAAGGAAAACCCAGCAAAGAAAATGAAATCCAATAGAAACTGGACGAGACCCCAATCTCTGAAGAAGCCTCTCCATCAGAACCCCCAGAAACGGATCTGACCATTCCAGCACAGGCCGAAGAACCACAGGCAAATAAAGAGCGAGGCGGAGATGCATCGCTTGGCTCTCCTTAGGGCAGCCCCTCCAGGCCTTCGTATGCAGATATAACAAAGAAGAAAAAATTGCCAGAACCTTCAAACTCCTCAGAGGAAGAGACCTATGAGATACCCTCGAAGAAAGCAGGCAGGAAAACCCACAAAGCAGTCAGGGAGGAGGAGGCAGAGCGTCTCAAAATGCAAGGCAGCCAGTCCACAATAGAGATGACTATAGGAAGAAATACTAGAGGAAGATCCACCAAGGGAGGAATCCCAAATCCCTCGCCAGGTAAATAATTCATATAGTCTCTTGGAACTGTAGAGGCCTGGGGACCCAATCAAAAATTAAAGCCGTCAAAGATCTGATGAAAATAGAACCCTCAGACATCCTCTTGCTCCAAGAGACCAAAATCGAAGGGCAAGCCCTCAAGGATATCAGCAAATCTAAATGGAAGAAGAACGAAGGCATAGTAGTCAGCTCAAGGGGAACCTCGGGAGGCGTTGCAACTCTCTGGTTGGAAGATCAGTTCCACCTGTCAAACTCCCATGAGACCCAACACTGGATCTTCACGGAGCTCAAGCATCTAGAAAGTAAGTTAACTATAGCCTTATTCAATTTATATGTTCCTCTTAACTATGTAGAAAAAAGGGACTGTTGGAACACTCTCTCGGCCTTCTTAGATCAACAAGAAATAATGCAGCAGAGGGATCTTCTAGATTTTGCCCTGGTGGGAGGCAAATATACTTGGACCAATAACAGAAGTGGGCCTGACCACATCACTGCCCGGCTGGACAGATTTCTAATTCAAAGCTCTCTGCTGATGGAAAATCTCCTCATATCAACAAAAATTCTCCCCAAGCTCTCCTCGGATCACAAGCTAATTCAACTCCTTTTGGCCCCTGAAGAAAATCTTGGTCCCATTCCCTTTAAATTCAGTCCACTTTGGATCGAAAAAGCAGGGTTCATGGATACTATCCAATTAGCTTGGGATATCCCCATCAACGGATCCCCAAGTTTTGTGTGGGAGCAAAAATTAAAAGCCACCAAAAAAGCTTTAAAAGAGTGGCTAAGGAAATTCCATAACCCCACCACCCATCAGAGAAAAATCGATGTCCAGCAGCTGGAAACCTTGCAAATTGGTATGGAAGGGCTTCACATTACCCCGGAAATTTTAAATAAAGAAGAAACCTTTCAAAGAAACATCCATCAATCTTTCAGAAGGGAAGAAGAGCACTGGAGACTTAAATCTCGCAGCCTCTGGTTAAAGGCAGGAGACCGAAACACTTCCTTTTTCCACGACAATACAAAGCCCGCCTATGAATCATATCACTGAGATCAAAAATGATGAAGGGCAGATCTGTAATAAATTCGACCAAATAAAAATTGCAGCTGAAAATTATTTCAAAGATCTATATGGCACAAGGCATGAAGGCAGCAAAGAAGACATTGAAGATCTACTCTCTCATATTCCTCACCTCATCACCCATGAGGACAATCAGGCTTTACTAAAACCAGTATCTAAAGAAGAAATCATCAAGGTTATTTGGGCAATGGAATCAGATAAGGCCCCTGGGCCAGACGGCTTCACAATACACTTCTTCAAAGTCTGTTGGGACATCATCAAAATAGACTTGCTGAAAATGATACAAGGTTTATTTGGGAAAGCCAAGATTGGGGGAGGCATCAACTCCACCTTTCTTGCTCTAATTCCAAAAGAGGCCAATCCGGAAACTTTCGGCAGATTTAGGCCCATCTCCCTATGCAATGCCTCCTATAAAATATTGTCTAAAATTATGGCAAATAGAATTAAACCCCTTCTCGACAAACTAATATCCAATGCCCAAGGAGGGTTCGTCAAAGGCAGACACATCTTGGACAATATCATCCAAGTGCAGGAAGTTATCCATTCCAGCAAACAGAGGAAAGAGAAGGGGATGCTGATCAAGCTTGATATGGCTAACGCATTCGACAGAGTCAACCATTCTTTTCTACTCCAAGTCCTCCGATCCTTTGGCTTTCCTCCTCAGTTCATCAATCTTATCAAAGCTTGCATCTCATGCCCCTGGATTGCCCCCATGGTCAACGGTCGCCCAACCTCCTTCTTTCAAGCTCATCGCGGATTAAGGCAAGGTTGTCCACTCTCACCTTTCTTGTACATTCTCATGGCCGATTCTCTTAGCAGGAAGCTGGCTGCGGAAATGAACACAGGTGATCTCCCAGGAATCCGAATTGCAAATGCTATAAATCCAATAAATCATGCTCTCTTTGCAGATGACTCCATTCTTCTAGGAGGAGCCTCTACTAGAATAGCAGTCAATTTCGATGCTGTGTTAAAAAGTTATTGTAGAGCTTCAGGAGTTGTGATAAATGACAGAAAGAGTTTGATCTTCGGATGGAATGTGAGCCAACATAACCTCAATAATATAGCCCAGATTCTAGGATTTGAGTGCTTCGCACAATGGGACAGAATCAAATATCTCGGCTTACCCCTCACATCTGGAGTCAATAACAGATCTCTGTGGCATGGCATCATTAACAAAATTAAAGACAAGATCACTTCCTGGGGAGGTTATTGGCTAACCAAGGGAGGGAAAATTATCCTTCTTAAATCCGTCTTATCTGCTCTTCCCATTTATCAATCCTCCTTTCTTCTGGCCCCAAAACACATTATGGAACAGATCTCTTGTCTTCTAAGAGACTTTATCTGGAAAGGAGGCAGAGGCAATCATAATAAAATTCATTTGGCAAACTGGGATCTAGTCAAGCGGCCAATTCTGGACGGTGGGCTTCAGATCAGAGACCCTGCTCTTTCTAACCTGTCACTTGGATGCAAGCTTCTGTGGAAAATATATTCAGATCCTACACACCAGGTCAGTGAAACGTTCATCTCAAAATACTCGCAGGGGATCTCCCTTAGGCACCTGTCAGCAAATAATACAACAGCAGGCACACACACCTGGAATCTCTGCAGGAAAAGCATAAGCAGTTTTAGTAAACATCTATACCGCATCCCGGGCAATGGGGAGAAGACCCTTCTCTGGAAAGACCGCATCATGAACAGTCCTCCACTCAACTCCCACACAGAAATCCGGGACATCAGAAACTGGCTCCACGATGCAGGAATAAGAAAGTTGAACGAAATCTTAGAGTGGGACAGCAGAGGAAATTGGACCGAATGGGCGATCCCTCCTGTGCCAGCGCAGTTTCAATATCAAATCGAAATTTTCAAATCACTGCTCTTAAATGCAGCGCCGATACACCGCAACATTGCAGAAAGATGGGGGTGGAGTGAAACTGGGTTTTATACGCCATCTTTAGGTTACTTTGCCCTGCATATCAAAAAAGATAGACTGAGAACACCATTGTTCTGGAAACAGGTATGGAGTGCCAAGGGGCTTCCCAAAGTTAACTTCATTTTTTGGATCCTCATGCAGAATAAACAGCTCACAGGGGACAACTTGTCAAAACGAAACTTTCTTGGGCCATATAGATGCGCAATGTGCAGAAACTCAGGAGAAACAACCTCCCACCTGTTTATTGACTGCGTTTTTGCCAAAGAAATTTGGACATTAACTCTTCTTGGACTGCCCGTCTTCCCGCCCCATCACAGCTCCATTGCAGACCTTTTTTCTGAATGGCTTCAATACTACCCTCAATCCATCCCAAATAAATCCTTGTGGTTTCACATATGGCTTTCCATTCCCAAATTTGTATGCTGGGAAATTTGGCTTGCCCGGAATGACTTAATTTTCAATAACTCCTCTCGCTCTCCTGCTAAATCCGCCTCAATTGCTAAAGCCCTTCTTATTGAATCTGTCCTCCAGCATTCCCAAATCACTGACTCCTCCCTTCTCGCCTCTGAAAAGGCTTGGCTGAATCTCCACAACCCTCATCCCACTAGAAAAGTTTGTTCCCTTTCCCCTACCCTCCCCTCTCCTTCTTGGAAAATCAGAGAATCTGAAACTGCCTTTCAAAACTGGTGGAAGATCCAAAACACAACTTCAATCTTCTTTGACGGTGCCTCCAAAGGAAATCCGGGGTTGCGGGAGCTGGAGGAGTCATATACTTCGCAGATAATCTCAGAAAGGTCCATTTCTATTGGGGGCTCGGTATTTCCACAAACAATCAGGCAGAGCTTCTTACCCTCACAAAAGCCTGCCAAATAGTTTAGGATGAAGGCATCAAAGAATGCCAAGCATTCGGAGACTCCGAAATCCTCATTAGGAAGATCAATTCAGATGACCAGTTCAACAATGAAATCCTTAACAAGTCTCTGAATATATTAAAGCTAATCCTGCAAGATTTCACCTCCTTCAAAATATACCACATCCTCAGAAGTCTGAATAGGGAGGCAGACGAAATGGCAAACAAAGGTCGTCTCTTAGCACCGGGAACTCTGAACAACAATGGCAACAACGCTAATTCATATTGCATACCTTAGCTCGAGGGTAGATCAAAACAAGAAGCAGGAAGCATGGATCATAACACACTGAACATGCTCGAGAGGAATATAACTGTTATTTTCGGCATATCAACTATAACAGGGCATAGCAAGATGTGTACAGGTAAATCTGGGGAACTTTCTCCATCTCAAACTCAATCTCACAGGGTAGTAGCTGCTAGATAAAGATGGAGGCCTGCAAATGCTTAGTCAAGGAGATCTGAACAGAGGAGTCTCTCTTTGTAAATGCTAAGTCTTTCCTCCATCGATTCTGAAGGTGGCATATGCACCTTACCTCGACATTCATATGGATTCTACCGGCATCCACTATGTTGACGATTCTGCATTCAGAAAGGGACTGGATGGAGGACTTCGTAAAAGAATACTGTTGGACAGTTCTTTGCCAACACCATTGGGTTCGGTTGGAGGGCTCCACAACTGATAGCAATGGCCTAATACCGAAAATAATCGCCTTCAGTGGACAACAACCCATAATGCGCCAGAATCTCCAGTGGTTTTCAGCTAAAGCCACTGCAAACCTTGTTATTATGTCGGAAAATGAGCAGAACCTTGAGAGGTTTCCAGGCATTTCCTCAGGCTTGTAGAATCTCCTAAGGCGGGAAAAATGAAAGGAAAAGCTATGTAAAATTGGTTGATTAGGCTTTGGTCCAACTAGATTTCTTAATAAATTATATCCGTTACAGTTAAAAAAAAAAAACCTCTCCAACTTGAGAGAAAAACCCAAACGAATTATTCTTCTTATAGAATCTCCAATTGATGAATTCTAAGACCAAGACCCTTGACCTAACAACCTCTCCAATACCAAGTCAAACCTTGCTACAAGTCACAACAATTTCTTCTTGATTCTATGCAATTTCTTCCTTCTTCTTTAGCCCTCGGTCCTACAAGCCTTGCCTGTTGCAACTCTCGGCCTCCTAAAGTTGAATGTAATTCCGCACGTGTGATAGAATTAGGACAACTTTAGCCCTATTCCTTCTTCACTTGGCTTGTACTAGACTATTTGTGACTTTGACTTGCAAGATATTATTTCCTTGTTATGTTTCAACCTCCTTGAGATGATTGTTCCTTGGATTTCTTGCAGTAGGACAAACCCTAGCCTCCTCGCATGTGTGAACAAAATTAGCCCAAAATAGTTCAAAATTACTTCTCTCTTCCTTCTTCTTTGTCTTCTACTTCTTCGCTTGACATGAGACCTCTCCTATTGTCCTTGTGCTCGAATTCCTTGTGTGATGGTATTGTGTGTCTAGAATGAAGTCGAGTGCTCCTTTATATAGAGATTTTCCCATGTAAATAAGCTGACTTGACTGGATCCTAAGCCGACATTTCATCTTGGTGTAGGTTGAATGCTCTATTTTAAGGCTGACTTGCTAGAATAGATTGAGCTTGGTCTTGGAGGGTTCTTTGACTCTTACAATGACTCAAATACATATGTAACATGCCCAAGAAGGGTCTTTCATACATGACATTGACTCAATTGACTTATGGCTTAATGACCAAACCTAATAACTCACAATGGGAGCTTCATTTATAAAATAAAATCTCTTGAGCATGAAACTTGTGTCTCAAGCATAAAATAATTTTATTTTTCTTCTTTACATTAATTACATAAAATCATGATTACACGTCATTATGAAGACTGGACCTAGTTACATATTTCAACAAGGGTGTGGGGGTGTGGTGTATAAAAATAATTTAATCTCCAAAATCTTTAGAATTTTATGTTTATGGGAGTGTTTTGGAACAACAATTTATGTAACTTCATCACACCTTTAGATCTTCTAGAGATGGACAAAAGATGATAATTGACAAATAAAGTCAATTAAGTGGTTGATTAAGTGATTGACTAAGTGACCAACCAAGCATTTTAATAGTCGAGCAACCAAACCAAAACAATTGACCAGTGCATGGAGTAGGGAAAAATCAAGCAGTTTGTTATGCACCCTCGTCAATCTATGTGGACTTCATCTTCTTCACTTCAAGGAAATTGATTACATCTTGGTGCTATATAAGATGAACTCATAGGTAGATCTAAGCATGACATATGGATACGTGTGCTATATGTCATGTATGGAAATCTTTTAGTTTCATACACCTTTATCTTGAGGTATGCTTGATTGTTTTTAAGTGTTGTAATAATGTCTTCAGACACCACTTCTCTCTTGGAATACTAGCTCTAATCTATTTTATCTTGCAGTTCTCCAACATGAAATAGGGATTTCAACCACTGCTTGGAGATACGTTGGTGTTTACTATGCTCAACAACAAAAGATTCTTCATTATGAAATCAGAGGGAGAAGTTAGGGGTTTTATCAACACTCAATTTAATTAATTTTTAATGTTACTATGAAGTTTTATTTGTTTAATCTCTATCTCGATAGTGAGGCTTGGTTATGGAGAAGTATCAACAACTATGTTTTATGGCTTCTATGAGGACATGAATAGTTGTGAAACCATTGGAATCTAAACTATTCTTTGTGAATATTGATGATAACTTGGTTAAAGTGTGTGATTACCAAACAAAAATGGATATTGAATGTTTCAATTGATTGAAGGCATTTCTCATACCAAGGGAGAAAAAATGTTGTTAATAAATTAATTTTAAGATTTACTTTTATTTGGAAACTATTTCAAACTAGATTACTCACTTAACAAAACATCAAGTTACATATAAAAGACAGTGAGATATAATTAACTTAGCTCATGCCCATTAAATTTCCCAAATATTCCGGGAGAAAAAAAACCCATCCCACAAAAATAACAAATTAAAAAATGGTGAACAATGCACTTGGTGAATTATACCTTTCCCAAGCAAAGAAGTGAAAAAAGTATATTTTAGATGAATAAAGTTAAAAACCAGCAAATTGCTGGTCATCAGTGTCTCCAGGTCCGGAATGTACCTACCGATGAAAAATCATTCACATTGCACTGCAACATCTCTTCCTTACCTAACGAAATGTTTCCTTACCACATTTCTCAAACTTGAGCCTTTCTTAAAGGCAGTTGCCCACCTAACAGGCATTTACACCCTTGTTCCTCAATGATTGGGTCATTAGCATCCTTCCACAATGATTTGAAGGGACACTTCTGCTTCTTTTCGACATGGAATGTTGACCCATTTAGTGCCCAACATTGTTTTTACTACGTTTTTTTTAGCATGGCAAGTGGTAGGATGGTGTTTTGCTATCAGAGTTCGAATTTTTGGAGACATGGTTTGTTATAGTAAAGTTAGGCCTTTCATTATAGTATAGTATCATAGCTTTAATTCCAATGATTCTCCATCTTAAATTGAATTATAAGTTTTTGATATATATAGTTTGAATTTCTAAAGAAAAAAATAAATGGAATTTTATTTCCATTTGTTGATATAAGAGAACTATAAAATGAAAACGAAAGAAGTGTAGAAATTTACCTATAAATTCATTTGCCACTTTCATCATTTGCATTAAACAGTTGATTGCAGATTTTTTATGGCAAGCCTGGCAAATCACCTAAAAGGAGTGATTCCCTAATTGAATCACTTCCACCGGACAAAGCAAAAGATGGAACAAAACACAGGGAAGACATTCTTCTTTGTTTATTAGGTTGAAAGGCGAAGGGAAGTAAGGTGAGGTGCAGAAAATTATTAATGGGTTCATTGCCGTGTATCTTCATGTGCTTTTAAAAATAATTCTGCTCATTGCTTATTTTCTGGGAATGTCTTGTGGTGGAAGGTTTTAAGCTCGGGTTTATATGCATAAATGGATCATTCTTGTAGATGTTTGTAGGTTTGATGTTGAGGAAAGTTTGTTTTTGTTTGAGAAAGGTATTGTTTAACTCTGTTATGTTTTAGTTCTTTTGGTGGAATTTGATAATATAATTTTGGATGAGATTGTGATATTTTGTTGTTCAAAATGTTTTTGATTATAGAAATTGATTCAGTATCTTGAAAAATCAATGAAACACTTGAATTAGACAGACTACACAGCTCAAACTTAAAATTGTAATAAATTTACAACACAAACTAACAAACCTCTATCAAATTTCAAACAAGGGCCAGAAAATATGTTAAAAAACCAAAACCTTGGAATGCGGAAAAGCTTCAATGAATCACTCATTTGGTTTCCTTTTCATGTGATTATTACTTGATATCTCACTCAAATTTTATAATGACATTGAGTGTTCGCCACTTCGCATTGAAATTTTTCTTTTTTAAAGGTGGAAAGCCTAACAACTGTGCAGACTATTACAAGAAAGATGGCATTGCTCTTGTGCTCTCATTGATGAAGTGAAGGACAAACAGACAACAGGCAAGGTTACACGAGTTCAGACATTTTCTTTGAAATTTCTTAGACATTCTTATGGTTATTGTCATCTTCAGTTTATCGATTTCTTAGATGCACTCTTTGGTTGTTATCTGTTTCCCGTTTGAAGTTCTTGGAGGGATACTTCTACCAAGCCACCTCTCTATTCCATCACTATTTTTATGAATTTCATGAATAAGAGCGATGCTATTCTTGTTTGGAAAATCACCAGTGGACAGAACAATTCAAAGCCATCGTTAATCACCAGTGGACAGAACAATTCAAAGCCATCGTTAGATATCATTTTCAGTTTGGTTGCTTGATCTCATATTTGAGTTGATATGCAGATTTCTAAGACTTGGTTGAGTGGAAATGGATTTTTGATGGCCCAGCCCTCCAACGATGCGTAGTGTTATTTCAAACGTGTGTATATTTACGCGAACCTAGTTGGTAACCGCTCTAGGTTACAGGTCCCTTTGTCCCTTCGTTATTTAAACTGTGGTTTGGCACATGTCACGTTGTGGTGCGGCGGTATTAAACACTCCTCAAGAGTCCGTGGATTTGGATCCACTTGCAATCTTCATGTATTTATTACTGTCCCTTCTCACCGGTCATGGGATGCCATCTGTCGGTCTCCTCGGTCTGGTCGCTCCCGCCTTTTGACAAACCCTACCCTTGTTTGGCTGTCATTCTCATTTGCTCATTGTGTTGTGGCTCTTCGCTCTGCTCTGCCGAGGTATGTTGGTGCCTTCCGGGTTTTTCTGTTCTGTGCGTTGGAATTTTATGAGGGCGACAACACCGTCAGTTCCCTGCTCTGTGCTATGGTATGATTGTTGTTACTCTGGACTGTTTCAGTTGTATAGGTTTGTTTCTCTGGTTTGGTAACTATTTTTTTTAGTTGTGACAAGGTAACCTTTAGTTCCACGCTTCCGGCTTGATTCGTTCGACCTTGCCGCCTCCGAGGTATACAATTGTTTTATGCCATACTTTGCCTTGCACCTTTTTCAGGTTCTTATGGACTCGTTCCTTGTCATCAGGTTCTGGTTGTCGGTTTCGGCTTTCACTTGCAATGCCTCATTATCAACCACAGGTATACGCCAATGGTGCTTGTGGTTTTGTTTTGTTTGCTATGTTAACTCGTTCCCTCCTTCCGGGTTCTGCACTTCCAACAACTAACCCTTAGCCCTCCTCTGTTATGCAGGTTATTTAAAATGGTTGGTCGTCGAGGGCTTGCTCTCTCTGCAATTTCCGGGGAGCAGGACAAAGCCGGCCAGACTCACACAACCGGGTAGGGTCATTCCGACCACGATTTGATTGTTAGCTTTGTGATGGGTTCTGCTACTCCTGGTTCTCGTTCCTTTTGTGGTTACAGTCACTTGAGTTGTAGTTGGGTCCGTGTTCCACTCTGTCACTTTATGGCTCGAATAGCCCTTGCTATGTTGTATTTAGTTTGAAAGGTTTCTTTTAAAATAAACTTGTTTTTGTTGAGCATTGTCTGGCTCGGAAACCCTTCTGTGCATTCTTTCTTGTAATGGACGGTGGTTAAACAGGTTAATCGAATTAAACCGTTTCTTATTTGCTTTCAGTACTTGTATTATTTTTGTAAATGGGTTGATGGTATCGTATGCGTTACCTGGTCATTCGTCGGTGACTGTTGTTTATGCTGAATGGATCTCCCTTTCCCTTTCGCTGAAAATGGTTCCCTGTGTGCAAGGTTTCTCCCTTTCGACTTGTGTAGACCTGTTAGAGTAAATACAGCTCGTTGTTCTATTGATTCAGATGCATTTTATTCACAGTAGAAGGATTTATGAAATGAACATAGAACTCAATGCATGGAATAATTGGCAATGGATTTAAGTTGGCAAAGAAAATGATTTTTTTCTTTATTACAGAAAACTGTTTTTCTTTCTGTTTCTTTTCGCTGGAGATTCAACTCCCTTCTAACTATTTTTTCTTTGTTTTAATACTTGTAAGGTGTAACTGCTTCTTGCTTTCGGTTGAACTGTTCAACCGGAATCTGTCCAACTGTTAGCCAGTTCTTTTTCCCTTTTTTTTTAAACAAAAATAATAACCAACTGCTAATTATTTCCTAAACTAAAACAGTTCATAACCGTAATCCTATTGTCTTTAACGGACTTCTGGAAAATGAAACAAATAACAAAAAGAAACAAAAATGACAAGTTTAATAACCTGTCCAACAATACATGAAGTCTTCAGTTTGTTTTTTTTCCTTTCGAGACAGTCAACCACCTTCTGTCTCCTCGGAGCTGGATGCTCCTGCATCAATTTTGTCCTTGTGTTCAAGCATTTGGAATCCAAAGCCAAAGAGTAGGTAAAGAAAAATATAAAAATACCATATTCACAGCCTCCCTCTTTATGATAAATGCTTACACTCTTGAGGTTGAGAGACAAAGATGAGCATTAAACAAGCATCCATTCATTTGACTCACACAATTGCTCCCAAGTGAATGCACAAACCTTCTAAAAACTATACCGATGAACCTTCTAAAAATGTAATGCTTGACAAATGACTTTAAAGGAATTCTCATTTAATGCAAAAAATTTATAAGTTCCTTAAATATGAATTGAATGAAAGGTTTGATACGGAATCTTGAAGGTTGGCTTATGGTTCAAGTTATTCTTATGCTACAAAATGACACTTTTATGCAACGAAATGGCTCATTCTTCATTCTTTCACCCTTGCCATTCCTCCCGAGTACGTAGGAAAAAGCTTTATGAAAATTTCAGCAATAAGATGTACAAGTGGCATGGTGGCTATTTTGAAGGAAAAATCTAGCGTGAAATCCACGAAAAGAAGCGAGAATTTGATTCGCAATCTCAATGGCTATCACCCACTCACACTTCTAAAATTCCTCACACATTGGCATAGTCTTACCTTTAAAAAAAGGCTTGTTTCATGATCTGTATACACTCAAGCTATTGAATACATTAGAGGCTTATCATGTTTCCAATAATTCACATGAGCGTTTGATGAGTTTTTATTATGTCAGTATACAAATTCTCGACAAGAAACAAAGGAGAACTCCTGGATCAAAAAGGCCATGAATTGGCAAGCATTCAAGCACTTCCTTTAAAGCTCCATGGTTGTAGATTTTTACTCTTTTTTGAGAGCATCAAAATCAAACTTAAAAACAAAGAATGCAGTTTCAAGGAAGCCCCGGGAACACCACATACTCATACCAAAGAAAACATCAACGGTGAAGTTGAACACACAAAGAAGGGGAAGAAGATTAGGCTACCTCCATTTGAGAATATTAACAAAGACAATGGTCTCCAAAGTTGCATGTACAATGAATTGATTGTAACTATGAGGCAAATTAGTGTTGAACCCCATGTCAACTTTGCAAGCACGAGAAGACAAATCAGATGGATGAGCACATGGGTGGATAAATTTGTAATTTTAATTATTTTTATGGTAAATAAGTTAATCGTCTTATTTGGAAGGAGGAAAAAAAGTTGAAAAGTAGGCTACATAAATAGTATGGAAACACTGAAAGATAAAAAGGTGGAAGGTTGAGAGCCAAGTAGCGGAGAGATGTCTAATGTTGTGCATGCACCAGTGATTGATATAGTACTGGTCCCACCAAACCACCATAAATTGAGAGATATGCAACCAATATTTAAACAAAATTAAATAACATTAAGTGCAAATATGTTTTAATTTATGTCCAAAATTTCCCAAAACATTGACTGGGCCCACCACTGTCCATAAATAGTATCTTAATACAAGTACAAATCATATTGACCTAACTAGAAAACATATAAAACCATAAATCCTTCCAAAATGGTCTATTCTAGAAGTACAAAGTAGAAATCACTTGAACCCCCACTCATCAAAGCTGAAGCTATGTAGTCCAAATAAATTTCCATACCTGCACATAATAAAAGTGAAAGTATGTCAGCCATGACTGCTATGTTGTTCAATATTTAAACCCACTGTGTTCAATAAATGACACTCAACCCAATAACTTCAATAAATGACACCCAACCCATTCTATTTCTTATTAAAATGGATCGAAGCACATGGATAAAAAAATAACAAATTCCCAACCATTGGATCACATCCAATTAAATCCAAATCACACATTTGAAATGAATCCATTGCAATCCATGTCCATCCTTAACACCAATTAAATTCAAGTGCAAAAAACTATAAAAGAAGTTCAACCAGTGCTAAAGTTGCATGTTATGCATTCAAACTATTCACCGGCCTTGGAGACAAACCATCAAAGAACATTTGACAGTACATTTAGGTTAGTTATTTTAATTACAACACATTTTTCTTACAGTTCTATTTTCATTTCTCACAGTTTTTTTTATTTCAGTTCTTACAGTTTCATTTCCATGAAAATATATATTTTTTCTATTTTCTATATTCTAAATCATTTTAAAGTTGATTGGAAAATATGACACAACCATAATGAAGAGTATTGGCTAGTATGGCTAGCTACAGATGAAAAAGAACACAACAACTCCGCCTAAGCAACAATAATCTTAGTGGAAAATATGACACAACCTATGAGACATTAATCTTGTGTTGAATATTTGAATGAAATGTTATGTCTTCCTCATAAAATTATGAAGTATTACAATTAGATTGAACTTGGTCAATTAATGTGTTCATCATTCCCTTCAATATGTTCTCAGGTTGGTTATGGTAACTTAGACCATTACTGTTGGCAAAGGCTAGAATATATGAAAACACCAAGACAAGCCTACAATATTGACACTAGCAATCCTGGATCAAATCTTGCAGGAGAAACTTCTACGCTAAGGCAGTCAGTCATCCCTCACACAAAAGATTTTATATAGATAGGAAGACTCGAAAGTCACTCCCTTGACTCTAAGCTACTAAGGAATCTAAAAAATGTCTTTTCCTCATGTATCTCCACACTCCTTCAATCTTTGTCTTCGAACAACCTAGTTTTGCAAGCCATTTCTCAGTCACTTGAAAATCATATATCCCCATCACATATTTGCAATAATCCACAATACCCATAGAATCTCTATTATGCACTTATGCACTAAAAGCATCCTCATTAAAAGAAGCACTCAGGCCTCTCACTCTGGCATCACACTGTTGGTGAAGACACTTGATTGAAGTCTCTCGATGTTGCTCAAGATTGGGAGAAGATCCAACTTCTCCCACCCAACCTACAAATTGACTCTTACTGTCAATTTAAGATGCTCATGTAGGCATGTCCACCTTCTCCCTTTCTTGTTGATCATGATATAGGGTTGTCCCCTTCTCAAACTTATGTAACTGAGGATCTATCTCATAAAACACAACCGTGGATACCATTGAATGATATCCCACAGTATTGTTCTTCACCATTGGCACTATCTGAGCTCCATGGTCTCTAATGATAAAAAATTTATCCTTCTCCAACAAAGGAAATGTTTGTGTTGTCCTCATAAAATCCAAGCCCAAAATCATCGCATAATCGTCCAACAATATAACTCTCAAATACATCCTACCAAACCATGAGTCCACTCTCATCAATGCATCCTTGAGAATACCAAATGTTGATCTCATCTTAGAGTTCATTACTTTGTAGGCAAACATCATTCCCTTCACTATGTTCTCAGGTTGGTTATGGTAACTCGGACCATTGTTTTTGGCAGAGGCTAGAATATATGAAAACACCAAGACAAGCCTACAATATTGACACTAGCAATCCTGGATCAAATCTTGCAGGAGAAACTTCTACTACAATGGGAGTTTCTTATTACTCAAATGAACATTTGAGCCATGCAAAATAGGCAATTTTCTCTTATCCATAGAATTTAATATTGATGGAATTATTCCCATATTCAATAACTATACCGGGTATAGCTCTAATCTAATCTGATATCTTGATATTTGAATGGCTGGGAGAATTTTGCAGCTTTTTGAGTTTGTTGAGAAGTACTAAGGAAAGTATGACAAAAGTATTAAAATAGTGAGAGAATATTATGGGTCAATTATTGGATATGATGTAAGTTCTTTTCAACTTGAAAGCAACATAAGGCAAACACTACTTGAACTACATGATTGACAATGCAGGTCCACTTGGTGAGACAGTGTGGGCCATGAATGAATTCAATTGTGATAACAAACATGAGTCTAAACAAATTAATTCAAACAACAGTAACTACCAAATCTTCTCATAGTACCAGAAGAAGGTGGAAACCGACAATAGTTTTCCAAGTACAAATACAGTCATGGTATTTTAAGTGTAAAAACAAGTTATCAAAACAATAATCATTGGTAATTTTGAAGACATACAACAAAATGATTCTATAGATTTGATTTTCAAGGATACTAACATACATGTTGATAATTGCTTGTAATAAAGCAGAAGTATTTTTGCCTTGTATGAAAGCATAATTTACAAATATTCTTAACTAAATGCATGCAATATTTCTGCAGGTTGTTGCATCTATGACAAGATTTAGTTATGTTCCTCATACAAGGACAAGTGGCAGGACAGTGACAAGGGGTGCCCAGTTGTGATGCCCACCGTTAGATGAGGACGGGACAGGTGATGTGAATGTCAACAATGCCCCAAGGAACGTTGTTGAGGATGACCATGCGACTAAAGATGATGTTGTCACACCATCACCCATGGAACCACCGTCAACAATAGTCCAAGGGGCAAGTTCAACTAAAAAGATCAGTGCTATAAGAGGATGGAAAAAAGAAGAAATGTTACTTGCAATTGACGACATAAAGTTTAATGGATACTCATTTTGGGCATTTGCAAAAAAACATGGTATTCCTCCCTCATCAGTACATTATTGGATAAATGGACTGACTCATACAAAACGTAGAGGGCTCTTACAATTACGGCTGACGAGGAGGAGGTCGATGTGGTTGAGTGGTGTAAAGAGATGGCCCAATTGGGACATGGGCTAGAGTTGATACAACTCAAATCCACAGTTGCTCAAATCTTTCAAGGGAGGCCAAACCAATTCAAAGATGGGTTCCCTAGTAAATCATGGTGGTTTAGGTTTAAAAAGGACATCCAAACCTTGTATTGTGTACAACTGAGGGCCTTTACAAAGATAGAGCATTAAATTTGTGCCCTGCAGTTGTGTAGAAGTTCTATGACACTCTTTCTAGTGCTTACGATAAACATTCTTATGGAGCATACCATATATGGAACTATGATGAAACAGGTTTACAAGCAGGGAGGAATTGTGGAATGCGGGTAATTGCCAAGAGAGGGAGCCAAAATGTGCCAAATATTTTGCCTAAGAGCAGGGAGTGGATAACTATTTTATGTTGTGTCAATGCAATCGGTACTTCAATCCTGGGATTTTATCTATTCAAAGGTAAAAATCAACTAATAAACTATATACAAAACTGTGAACTAGGTGCATGCATGGTTTCACATCCCCATGCATGGATGACTAAAGAATTGTTTTTAAGTTGGCTTTTTCACTTTGCTGCATTGGTACCAAGTGGTGTCTCACCTAATAATAGACACCTATTGATATTAGATGGACATGGGAGCCACATGGATGTACAAACAATTGAGGAAGCAAACAATTTAGGCATCGACCTGTTGACATTGCCCGCTCATACCACTCACAGATTGCAACCCCTTGATGTTAGTGTGTTTGGCCCTTTCAAGAACTATTTCAGGTCAGAGCGTGTTGCATGGATGGCAAAGAATCCAAGGGTTGAGGTGAAAAGGTTCGAGCTAGCAGAGCTTGCAAGTAAAACTTTTAAAAAGGCTCTGACACCATCAAATATCAAGGTTGGCTTTAGGAGGACAAGAATCTGGCCATTGAATTATGATGCTCTTATGCATGATATTGGTTGTAGCCAGGTGTTTCATGTGGATGGTCAGGAAGAAGGGCATGTCCAAACAAGTGTTGAAGTGCAAGAAGTAGATGAACAAGATGATGTGGTTGCAACTGGTAATATGATTTCCCTCTCTCAAGGACAGTTATATGATGAAGATGATGAAATTGTATGTGAAACACGGTATAATCATGAAAAAATTCGCAGTAACATGGAGATCGTTCTACCAACTCAAGAACGTGAAACTTCTATTGTTGATATTGTTAATGACATTGTTGAACATGCAGATGGCAATGACCAATTGACATTTCCAAGCCAAGTAACCCCACCATCATGGCTGGCAGAAGATACGATTAATATGAATGAACATAGTGTCTCAACAACCAATGAACAAAGCATGAACATGCCCTCACAACCAGCAGAATTGAACAGTGAAATTGTTCATTTTTTTGTGGACAACAGATCAATGGAAGAAGATGAAGCACATAATGAGGCATCAAATGATGATAATGATATAGTTCAATCAGTTATCCCAGATGCTGAAAAGGAAGTACCAAGCAATGACATACAGGTCGGAGGGGTGGAGAAGATACTTGGCCAATTCCTAAAGCTACCAGTAGAGAGAGTATCAATGAAAAAAAGCAAGGTACACTGGGTAGTCTTCGTTTGGGCCAAAGTTCACAGTTACTCACCTCAGAAGACTATATAAACTTGTTAGTTGAGTCTGGAAAAAAAAAAAAAAAATAATAATAATAATAATAATAATTAAAAATTAAAAATTAAAAAAATAAAAAATAAAAATAAAATAAAAATAAAAAAATAAAAATAAAAATAAAAATAAATAAATAAATAAATTTGAAATGTAGGAATTAAAACAGAAAAAGAAGGATCTAGTCAAGGAAAAGAAGGCAGCAAGGATTGTTGCAGCACAATGTCGGGCAAATGAAAGGCTTAAAAGAGATAAAGCAAGGCAAGTTAAGGACCAACAAAAACAAATGGCAAGACAGGAAAAGGAATCAAGAAAGACACAACAAATGCTTGAAAAGGAACAAGGAATGATCAATATTGTCGACAATGATGCAAGCATAGCTAATGAAACCAGGATTATTTCAAACTCATTGGACAATATTTCAAATCATACACCATTATTCCAAGACCTCATAAACATTCAAGTGCCTCACTATCAAACAGAGGGTTTACCCACTTGCCTTATTCCTACTAGAGGAGGTGTCAACTCTATGTATGCTCATCACACACCTCCAATTAATGCAGGGGTTAGAAGTGCAAATGTGAGGCATGGGTGCTCAATTCCTCCATGGTTGGAGGGTGCAAATTGGACTCAATCATATGGCAGAAATCAACCATTTCCTAATCAACCCTTTTTAGGTAGGCCAACCTACTTGGCTCAAGCAGGTAACTTAGGGAGTTTTGGCAGTCAAGATTCTCAAGGCCATAAAGAATAGGGGTGTCATATGTTTTTGGTTGTAACCACATTATGATGTGGATTTTGGATGAATTGTATCTTTTTCTTGTCATCGAAAGATTTTGGCTTACAACCTAGGTTGTTTTACTTCATATTGTTTGGGACATTGTAACCAAAATCCATTTTAAAAGGAACATCTCTAGTCCGTTATAATGTAGAAATCTTACTTGACAATGAAAATGGGATTTTTCGTTATGCCTCTACACACCAAATGATTTACAATACATTTATAACTGAGTTGTAAATATGATGACAAACGAGTGAATAATGAAATCTTGAACAAGTCACTTATTTTAATATGAAAATTCCATAAAACAGTGAACAACAAAAGTACATAGCTATTAGTTTCATATTCACAAAGAACCTAGCATTCCATACATCAACAAATATGTCAAAGAACCTAACATTCCATACATCAACAAATATGGAGACATAACAATAAAGAAGCTCCTCAAGATGGCAAGTTACAAAAGGACAACTTACTTCCAATTAAAACATAATACAAATGGGTAATGCACTCTCGACATTGAATTTCCCTTATAACCCAATTTACTTCGAATCCAAACACAATGAAAATTTGCTCTTACAAATCAATTTACCTCCAATTCTGCCAACTATGGACATTGAATTACTCTTATAAATTAATATACAATGCAAATGGGTTGGTAGACCAGCCCACTATGAGCATCAATTTACCTTTTTAAATCAATGCACTTCCAATTAAAACACAATACAAATGGGCAATGCACTCTCGGCATTGAATTTCCCTTATAAACCAACATTCCATACATCAACAAATATGGAGATAGAGCAATAAAGAAGCTCCTCAAGATGGAAATTTACAAAAGGACAACTTAGATCCATCTGATATAAACTCAATAAGACAACAGAATAAATTTGACCAGAACCAAAACCATTTCCAAAATGACATAAAATCTAGATTTCTCCACAAACCAGATGCCACAAAGGAATGAAACAACAATACACAAGTACATTCGTTCCAACCCAAACATCCGTCAATTGTACATTCGTTCCAACCCAAACATTAAGTGTAATTACATTTTTTTACTGTAAGTGAATCGGAAAATGAATTTCACAGATTAATGCAGTCACTGCATTTAAAGTATATGTGTTAGGGTCCCACCCTAACCCCCTTATTTATGTAATGGGATCACGTCATAGTCAAGAGTCAATAAAGCCCATATTAATAATTGTAAGTGGTTAATCCGCAATTAATGACGGAACCACAGTTAGTTGCAAATGGGCCATAGTATTAGATAGATTGTATTAATAAAACCCACAGTATCGGCCCGTGGTATTGCATGTATGAGTCATATATAAAGGATAGAGACTCCCTGCGAGGAGCATCGTGTCTTATTTTGTAGTCGAGCTCTGCTCTATTGGAGGTTTCCCCCTTGAAGAGGCAAGTGAACATTACTCTCTGAATAATAAAATCGTTGCTATTCTGTGTTCTGGGTATCTTTTCTTTGCATATTCTGTATTTGGGTATCATTTTGCAGGTTAAGAGCATAACAAGTGGTATCAGAGCACTTTCCAGGGCCGGTGGGATCTCCATTTCTTAGCAAAAAAAAAAAATTGGCTAGAGACGTGTTCCAACGTCTTTAAACCGCGGGATTTGTCGTTGAGCGCATAAACCTGCTGTTGGAAATAATACTGAGAGGGGGGGTGAATCAGTATTATTAAAACTTTTCAATATACCATCCAAATTTATACTTCAACTTATTCTTCAGATATTGATGATTAACTTATGCATAATAATGAACAAGAACATGAAAAACAGATAGTCACACCATAGAACACCAGATATAAGGTGGAAACCCAATGTGGGTGAAAACTACCTGCTGCAATATGTCTCTATCTACTTTCAATTAGAAACTTCTTTTACAATGATTTTGTACTGGTGCAGTCCTTTACCAGTATGCAGGCTACAACCTGCGGAGAGCTACAACTCTCTCTAGTTTTCCAATTTCTCCTAGAAGGGAGCTACAACCCCTTACTTCTTTTCATTCAAGGATCACTTTTCATTAATTTTCAGACTGGAGCCAAGAACATCAAATAAACATCAAGTACATGTGAATCAACCAATCTCCTTATACAATCAAACCAATGAGGCACCCGAACTTCTCAGAATGCTGTAAACAGAAAACCAACACCAGTATCCTAAACCCAGAACACATCAGCAAATAGAAAACAGGCAGCCAACAAATATTTCAAAACAGGTCCGCAACTTCACCAATATAAACCTGCGGATACCCGCACTTCACCTTCAGCTGTTCTGCGTATACCCGCACTTTGTCCTCTTTTGTACTGCGTACCCCACACTGTGCCTTCAGCTTCTCTGTGTATACCCGCACTGTGACTTCCTCTCTACTGCGTACCCCGCACTGCGCCTTTATCTGTGTTGCGTATACCCGCACTGCGCCTTCTTCTGTACTACGTACCCTCGCACTCTCGCTTTAGATCACCTGCGAACCTTTGATTAGGGCCAAATTAACAGTCCTCCAATGTACTACAGATAGTTAGATCCACAGATCTGATCATGCGCCCGAGAGATCACGACTTGGCAAAGATTCGCCTTCAAATTTTACCTTGGTTTAGATCTATTTTTTAAAATTGATAACCCAAAATTCAGATCTTAAGATATTCAACTTTCAAAGATACATTAGCCAAGTGATCTCCTTCCCTATTTATAGTCAAGCCCTTATTCACACCATGGGACAAAACCATCAATAACCAATACAAGGGATCCAAACTGGGGCTAAATTAGATCCTATACCACGGGCCAAAACCATAGAATCAAGAACGGCGGGCTAAATACCACGAGCCAAACATAAGAAACCCCATGTGAGCGCGCTTCTCTGCCTTGAAGTGAGTGAACTAGGGGTTTGCACCTCATGAACGGGTAACCTGCGGATATGAACGCACTTCCTGGCCGGCGTACCTGCAGGTCCGCACTTTTTGAACCATTCACCTGCGTACCTCTTAATTTCCAACATTTTGAGAGCCTGAACAGAGCATTGCCACTTGAGTGAGTTGCCATCAAGTACAACACCTGTAACATAGAGCCACACCAGAATCATAATGCCAACAATCTCCCCCTTTGGACTGGATGGCAACCTCAAGATAATCAACGTCATTCTCCCCCTTTGACATCAAGGGCAAAGGGTGATGCTCCCCCTAAGAACATGCTCCCCCTGACAATAAACCAGATCTGCAAAGAAGCACCATAATCCACCAAACACCATAAATGACCATGAAAGAGATAGAGACATATTGCAGCAATATTCATACCAACATCCATGATCTCCTTCTGTACTTCCTCCATAATGCCAACAATGCATTATATGCTCCCCCTGAACCTGTGCAATTCGATCTTCGACCAATCCACAACCCAGCATATGTACGCATATACCCCAGATGAACCTTGCATACAATCAACAATTCGAAGAGATTCAATCAACAAGATGATGCATCAACAACCCCCAGCTTTTGCCTGAGGTATTCAAAGGTCTCCCTGGGCAATGGTTTGGTGAGTATATCAACAACTTGTTCCTTAGAAGGAACATACTCCAACTTGACCTTTTTTTCAAGTACTTGTTCCCGGAGAAAATGATACTTGATCGGTATGTGCTTGGTCTTTGAATGCATGACTGGGTTCTTTGAAATGCTGATTGCACTTGTATTATCACATAAGATGGAGATGGGTGGTATACAAGTGATTTGAAAATCCTATAAGGTTTTCATCATCCAAAGGAGTTGAGTGCAGCAAGATGCAGCAGCAACATATTCTGCTTCAGCTGTAGACAAGGCAATCGAACTCTATTTCTTGCTGAACCAAGATACTAATCTGGAACCCATAAATAATGCACCACCACTTGTGCTCTTCCTGTCATCCACGCTTCCGGCCCAATCTGCATTTGTATAAGCATGAAGTGTGAGATCTGTATCTCTAGGATACCATAAGCCATAATTTTGAGTCCCTTGAAGATATTTGAAAATTCTCTTCACTGCCTGAAGATGAGTTTCCTTTGGATTTTCCTGAAATCTTCCAACTATTCCCACTGCATGCATGATGTCTGGTCGGGTACCTGTCAAATAAAGTAGACTTCCAATCATGGACCTGTAGGTCAGTTGATGCACTGTTGCTGATTCATCATTTGCACTAAGGCTACATCCTGTGACCATGGGTGTACATACTGGTTTTGCATCTTCCATGCCATATTTCTTCAAAATCTGCTTGAGATACTTGGTTTGAGACAAGAAGATTCCTCCTTCCTTTTGTTGGATTTGCAAACCAAGAAAATATGTCAATTCTCCAAGCAAGGACATTTCGAATTCTTTCTGCATCACTGAGGCAAAGCTTTGACTCATAGATTCTTCATTGCTGCCAAAGATAATGTCATCTACAAACACAATAAGTATTAGCAATTTGTCATTTTCAATTTTTATATAAAGATTGCTATCTGCTGATCCTTTTGAAAAACCTTGTTGATGAAGATATTTGTCCAACCGATAGTACCAAGCCCTTGGAGCTTGTTTAAGACCATAGAGAACCTTCTTCAGTCTGCATACAAGATTTGGATCATTTCCAAGAATGAAACCATCTGGCTGCTCAATGTATACTTCTTCTTCTAAGTCTCCATTCAGAAAGGCTGATTTCACTTCCATTTGAAATACTTTGAACCTTTGAAAGCTTGAGAGAGCGAGGAACATTCGGATGGCCTCAAGTCTTGCAACAGGAGCAAAAGTTTCTTCAAAATCTATTCCTTCTTGTTGCGCATACCCTTTACAAACAAGTCTAGCCTTGTTTCTAATTACTTCCCCATTTTCATTCAACTTATTTTTGAAGACCCATTTTGTCCCTATAACATTCTTATCCTTTGGTCTAGGAACCAACTCCCAAGTGTTGTTCTTTTCAATCTTCTCAAGTTCTTCATCCATTGCTTTGACCCAACATTCATCTTTGCATGCTTCTTTCACATTTTGTGGTTCAGTGGAAGAGAGTAATTCCAGATAGCTTGAAGCTTCTGCAATTGTTCTTCTTGTTTGTACACCTGCTTCTTTCTCCCCCAAAATCTGAGATTCTGGATGATTCTTCTGAACATACCTGGATGGAGTCTTCTCTTCTATCCTTATATGTTCCTCTGGTGCTTCTTGAGGTTCTTCTTCTTCATCATTCTGTCTTTGAGGGTAGTCTTCATCTTCTTCGATATTTTCATGATTTACTTGCCTAGGAATGTATCCCTTTTCATCAACCACCACATCAATGTTGTCAATAATTCTTCCAAGTCTTTTATTGTATCACTTATATGCTTTGCTGTGTGGAGAATAACCAAGAAGAATGCCTTCATCTACTCTAGATTCAAGTTTGCCAAGTTTCTCATCAGTATTCTTAATATAGCATTTGCTCCCAAAGATTTGAAGTGCTTTACTGAAGGAGTCTCACCATACCAGAGCTCATGAGGAGTTTGAGTGTTGTTCACTTGGACATTTGTTTTGTTGAGAATAACAACCGCAGCATATGCAGCTTCACCCCAGAAAGTTGCGGGAGTTCCAGACTCATCAAGCATAGCACGATCCATTTGTTGGACTGTTCTGTTCATCCTTTCCACCACTCCATTTTGCTGAGGAGTTCTAGCTGTAGAGAATTCTCTTCTTATCCCATGTTCTTCACAGAAATCAAAGAATTCATTTGAGGTAAACTTCCCACCTCTGTCGGACCTGAGGCACTTAATTTTGTGACCTGATTTATTTTCAACCAAGGCTTTGAAGGATTTGAATTTTTCGAATGCTTCGTCTTTGTGCTTCATAAGTCCTAACCAAATAAACTTGGAGAAATCATCAATGAATAATATCAAGTATTCTTCTCCTCGAGGTGTCCTTTTCCTAAATGGACCACATACATCTGTATGGACTAGCTCAAGGGGCATGCTGGCTGATCCTTCCTTCTCCGGAAAGTTAGTTCTGGTTTGCTTTCCAAACTGACATGATTTGCATATGGTGTTGTATAGAATTTTGATATCTGGAAGACCACGAACTGCCTGATATTTGCATGATTTCCTTATTTGTGAAAAGCTTAGATGCCCCAACCTCCGGTGCCATAACCAGTGTTCATCATCCTTGCTCAAATAGCATTTTTGTTGTCCTTCTTCAAATATGTATAGATTATTTGGAGTTCTTCTACCTTTGATCACTGCTTCACCTGTATTAAGATCACGAACACGACATCCATTTGATCTAAATATTACCTCGGTTCCTTGATCACACATCTGGCTGACACTCAGAAGATTATGCTTCACCCCATCAACATACAAAACATTTCCAGCTTTGACCTTTTCTTTTAACTGAGCAGTACCTTTTCCTTTTATAGCTGCAGGAGTATCATTTCCAAAAGAAACTTTCTTACCCTTTTCTAAAGCAGAATATGATTCAAGTTTTTATTTATCACCTGTCATATGCTTCGAACATCCACTGTGGATGTACCATAGATTTTCTTGTCCCTCTGCATAAAATGCTATCCCACATCTTTCTGTTTGTGGTTCCTTTATTCTCCATGTTCTAGTGCTTGAGGCTTGTTCCTTTGTCTGCTGAAACCTGCTCCTGCATTCAGAATCTTCATGACCAAAGTTATTGCAAATAGAACATTCAACTTCATTTTCAAGAGCTGAAAAGTTGTTATAGGTCCTTTTTGTAAACCCGGTCATACTTCTTTGTTTTTGAGCTTCTCTAGTCATGATTGTTTTATATGCAACACATTGAGCTGCTTTGTGACCAAAGTTATGGCAAGAGAAACATTGTCCATTGAAGAAACTTCTGCGATTATCAAGTCTACCGGCCAAATGATTGTAATTTCTATTGTCATCCATTTTTGAAGCAAATTGAGAAGATTTTACCTGTGGCTGGTTGTAACTTTTTTTCACCCTTAAGATGAATTGCCCCTGGTTTACCTGATAGTTTTTGTTTGTTCTCGATGTAATTCATCCCTGCTTTACCTGGTGATCTCCATTGTGCTTTTGCTCATTCCTTCTTGCTGCATCAAGATAATTCTTTGAGGTGGATGCTTGAGATGTTTCTCCATTATATCCCAGACCTGTCTTGTTTAGTGGAGAACGTTGTACATTAATGATCTCATCCAGAGTTTCAGATCCTTTGGAAAACTTAAGATTAATAGTCTTTGTTTTCTCAATTTCCTTTCTAAGGCCAACAATTTCACATTCTAACTTTTCAAGAAGTTTTTCTTTTTCATCAATTTGAAATTGTAGGGTATCAATTATCACATTCTTTTCTTCTATACATGTCTTGAGTCTAGAAATCTCTTCATAAAAGCTATCCACATCTATAGCATCCATGTAATCATCATCTTCAAATGCCATTAAAATTTTATAGTCATTACTTCGTTCATCTTCATCACTATTTGATAGACCATCATTGTCTTTATGAGTGTAATAGCTTTTCTTATTTGCATTATGTTTCTTGTTCCATCTAGCAGGTTCCTTTCCTTTATCAATCTTATCCTTATGAGGACATTTGGCGGCATAATGACCTACTCTTCCACAAGCAAAACATTTAAAAGGTAACTTACCTCTGAACCTTCCAGTACCCCGTTGAAGATTTCTGACAAAATTTGATTCTTCTTCTTCTGGCACGTGACTTGCGTCATAGTAGTCTCCTTTGCCTAAAGCCTTAAAGGCAGCTTCTCTCATGTCTGATGGACCTCCTTTTCTCATTTCATAGGCAGTTAGAATTCCGTGTAGCTGAGACATAGTAAGAGTTCGTAGATTTTCCTTTTCTTCTATTGCAGACACTTTAGATTCAAACTTGGGGGACAATGATCTTAGAACTTTTTCAACCACAATAGCCTCTTTTATTTCTTCACCCAAGTTTTTCATGCAATTAACAATCTCGTCCACCCGAAGGAAATAGTTAGGCACACTTTCATCATTATACATTCTGAGATTCTCATACTGAATCCTGAGGGTTTGAAGTTTAGCACGCTTTACCTGTTCATCTCCTTCGTAGCTCAAGACAATCTTGTCCCATATTTCTTTTGCGGATTTATATTGCATAACCTTCACGAATTCTGTTTGAGATAAGCATCCCAGCAGAGTATTGACTGCTTTAGCATTTGTTTCATATTTCTTCTTCTCGGCCGGATCTGTAGGAGTAGCTGAAGGAAAGGTATAGCCTGTATCTATCATATCCCAAACTTCTGTACCAAGAGATTGAAGATAGGCAGTAACTCTTACCTTCCAATAATTAAAGTTTGTCCCATCAAAAATTGGTGGCCTGATTGATGCTTCCCTCTCGTAGTTGCTCATGATGAATGATCTTCCTTCAAGCGATCAAGCTTCTCTGAAGGACCTGCTCTGATACCAATTGTTGGAAATAATACTGAGAGGGGGGGTGAATCAATATTATTAAAACTTTTCAATATACCATCCAAATTTATACTTCAACTTATTCTTCAGATATTGATGATTAACTTATGCATAATAATGAACAAGAACATGAAAAACAGATAGTCACACCATAGAACACCAGATATAAGGTGGAAACCCAATGTGGGTGAAAACCACCTGCTGCAATATGTCTCTATCTACTTTCAATTAGAAACTTCTTTTACAATGATTTTGTACTGGTGCAGTCCTTTACCGTACGCAGGCTACAACCTGCGGAGAGCTACAACTCTCTCTAGTTTTCCAGTTTCTCCTAGAAGGGAGCTACAACCCCTTACTTCTTTTCATTCAAGGACCACTTTTCATTAATTTTCAGACTGGAGCCAAGAACATCAAATAAACATCAAGTACATGTGAATCAACCAATCTCCTTATACAATCAAACCAATGAGCCAGCCGAACTTCTCAGAATGCTGTAAACAGAAAACCAACACCAGTATCCTAAACCCAGAACACAGCAGCAAATAGAAAACAGGCAGCCAACAAATATTTCAAAACAGGTCTGCAACTTCACCAATATAAACCTGCGGATACCCGCACTTCACCTTCAGTTGTTCTGCGTATACCCGCACTTCGTCCTCTTTTGTACTACGTACCCCGCACTGTGCCTTCAGCTTCTCTGCGTATACCCGCACTGTGACTTCCTCTCTACTGCGTACCCCGCACTGCGCCTTTATCTGTGTTGCGTATACCCGCACTGCGCCTTCTTTTGTACTGCGTACCCCCACACTCTCGCTTTAGATCGCCTGCGAACCTCTGATTAGGGCTAAATTAACAATCCTCCAATGTACTACAGACAGTCAGATCCACAGATCTGATTATGCGCCCGAGAGATCACGACTTGGCAAAGATTCGCCTTCAAATTTTACCTTGATTTAGATCTAGTTTTTAAAACTGATAACCCAAAATTCAGATCTTAAGATATTCAACTTTCAAAGATACATTAGCCAAGTGATCTCCTTCCCTATTTATAGTCAAGCCCTTATTCACACCATGGGACAAAACCATCAATAACCAATACAATGGATCCAAACCGGGGCTAAATTAGATCCTATACCACGGGCCAAAACCATAGAATCAAGAATGGCAAGCTAAATACCACGGGCCAAACATAAGAAACCCCATGTGAGCGCACTTCTCTACCTTGAAGTGAGTGAACTGGAGGTCCGCACCTCATGAACGAGTAACCTGCGGATATGAACGCACTTCCTGGCCGGCGTACCTGCGGGTCCGCACTTTTTGAACCATTCACCTGCGTACCTCTTAATTTCCAACATTTTGAGAGCCTGAACAGAGCATTGCCACTTGAGTGAGTTGCCATCAAGTACAACACTTGTAACATAGAGCCACACCAGAATCATAATGCCAACACCTGCGGATTTGGAGAGGCATGCACGCAGGAAATACAAGAGGTGGTCACGTTTGTTGGACTCCCTTGTAACCAGTGTGGGTACCCTTTCGAGTAGTAGCGCATTAGACAGAACCGCGCACGGATTGTCTTCCACGTACCCTCTGGGTATATCAGAAGTCCCCTAGGCTCCCTTGAAACCTCGCCATAGATAAACCGTCGGTGGTCTTGCGGCTACAGTACACCAAGAACAGCACTCGGGGAGATTACTTGCCCGTACAATAGGGTAGTCGGGTTGTACGGCTAAGGGTACGGTCGATCCTCCTTAGTTAGAGCCCTGAAACATTGGGTCAAGTGCTACTGCCAGACCCTTATGTATATTACGATCTGTAGCACCTGACACTCCTCAAGACCATAGCTCCCTTTTCTATCGAGGGATCACACAGCATCGTGTCTTATTTTTTAGTCGAGCTCTGCTTTGGAGGTTTCCCCCTCGGAGAGGCAAGTGAACATTACTCTCTGAATAATAAAATCATTGCTATTCTATGTTCTGGGTATCTTTTCTTTGCATATTCTGTATTTGGGTATCATTTTGCAAGTTAAGAGCATAACAAGTGCCGACTTCAGGGCCCTCAATAAGTTGACAGTCAAAGATAAATTTTCCATCCTAGTGGTTGATGATTTGCTGGATGAACTCAATGGGGCTCAATTCTTCACAAAGCTGGATCTTCGCTCAGGCTACCACCAAATTCGCATGAAGGAAGTCGACATCCCCAAGACTGCTTTCTAAACTCATGAAGGCAATTATGAATTCATGGTCATGCCATTTGGTCTTTGTAATGCCCCCTCTACTTTTCAGAGCCTTATGAACCACATTCTCAAACCATATCTCAGGAAATTTGTCCTTGTCTTCTTCGATGACATCCTCATCTATAGTTGTACTTGGGCCGCACATCTTCAGCATGTAGATCTACTCTTGCAACTGCTCCGCAAGCATAAATTATTTGTCAAGATGTCCAAGTGTTCGTTTGGCATGGAAGAAGTAGAGTATTTGGGCCACGTTGTGGGGCGTGAAGGTGTCAAGGTGGACCCCAAAAAGATCCAGGCAATGCAGGAATGGCCTCAACCTAAGACCTTGAAGAGCTTGAGAGGATTTTTGGGTCTCACAGGCTATTATCATAAATTTGTCCGCAACTATGGTCGCATAGCGAAGCCCCTCACCCAACTCCTAAAGAAAAATTCATTCTTCTGGAATGAGGAAGCACAACAGGCCTTTAAAACTCTAAAAAATGCCATGTGTTCCACTCCAGTCTTAGCACTACCTGACTTCACCAAATCTTTTGTCATTGAATGTGATGCTTCAGGTACAAGTATTGGGGCGGTCTTAATGTAGGAAGGGCGACCGTTGGCCTTCACAAGCCAACAACTCAGTGGGAGGAATCTGGGCCAATCTACCTATGAGAAGGAAATAATGGCCATCTTACATGCAGTCGAGACCTGGCGACCTTACTTATTGGGGCGACGTTTCCAAATCCGCACAGATCATCACAGTCTTAAATATTTTTTGGAGCAACGCCTATCCTCCCCACAACAAAATAAATGGCTAGCCAAAATGCTGGGATATGATTATGAGATCATTTACAAGAAAGGGAAAGACAATAGTGTAGCAGATGCATTATCTCGCCAATTTGAGGAGGAAAGTACTCTGCTAGCAATTTCCCTCCCCATTCCATAATGGATTGAAGAAGCTCGCAGGGAATGGTTTTCACACCCCGGGCTCTCCCAACTCATTTCTCAATTGCAGGTAGATCCAAATTCCACCAAGGGCTACTCGTGGCAGGATGATATTCTTCACTATAAGGACAGAGTCGTAATATCACCAACATCCACCCTCAAAAGTCGCATTTTGGCAGAATTGCACTAATCTCCCATTGCGGGACATTCGGGCTTTCAGAAGATGTATGCTCACACCAGAAGATCATTTTTTTGGACAGGCATGAAAAAGGACATCCTTAATTTTGTAGCAGAATGCGATGTCTGTCAACGCCATAAAGGGGAAACCGTCAACACACCAGGCACATTACAACCATTTCCCATTCCGGCATCAATTTTGACGGAGGTTTCTATGGATTTCATTACAGGTCTTCCAAAGTCAGGGAACAAGTCAGTCATCATGGTGGTTGTGGACCGACTGTCGAAGTATGCTCATTTCTGCGCCCTGCCCCACCCATTTACACCAACTTTGGTTGCTCAATCTTTCATGGATCAGATCTTCAAATTGCATGGCATGCCCACTTCTATTGTGTCCGACCGCGACCCGATCTTAACCAGTCATTTTTGGCAGGAACTCTTCAGAATACAAGGCACTCAACTAAAACTCAGTACTTCCTATCATCTGCAAACAGATGGTCAAACCGAAGCCGTCAACAAATGTCTAGAAACCTACCTTAGGTGTTTCACTTCAGAAAAGAAACAACTTTGGGTACAGTGGCTACCTCTGGCTGAATGGTGGTATAACACCAACTATCATGCCACCACCAAAATGACTCCCTATGAAGCAGTATATGGTCAACTCCCGCCTTCACCTACTTCGTATCTCAAGGGATGCTCAAAAGTACAAGCAGTGGATCAACTCCTACAACACCGCGCAACCATGCTCGCCCATCTTCGAGAGAATCTTCATCAAGCTCAGAACCGCATGAAGCAACAGGTAGACCAGCATCGCTCAGAGCACCAATTTCAAGAAGGGGATCAGGTCTTTTTACGGCTCCAACCATATAAGCAAACATCACTCAAAGACAAGGGGTGTCAGAAACTCTCTCCCAAATTCTACGGACCATATCAAGTACTTCAGCGCATTGGAGAAGTGGCCTACAAGTTGGCCTTGCCACCTACTGCAAAAATCCATCTAGTTTTCCACGTCTCATGCCTCAAGAAAGTGATTGGGAACAATTGCAGAATTCAGACCAGTCTACCTGAACTGGACGAAGAAGGGTCCATCTGGCTTCAACCCGAACAGGTCCTAGACACACGAGACAAGCAACTGCGCGGCCGCATGATTAAGGAAGTCCTCGTCAAATGGAAAGACACCTCTCCGGAAGATGCAACTTGGGAACCAGCCACTATTCTTCAGCAGTTTCCGCAGCTTCAGCCTTGAGGACAAGGCTAGTCTTAAGGGGGAGGGCATGTTAAGGTCCCACCCTAACCCCCTTATTTATGTAATGGGATCACGTCATAGTCAAGAGTCAATAAAGCCCATATTAATAATTTTAAGTGGTTAATCCGCAATTAATGACGGAACCACAGTTAGTTGCAAATGGGCCATAGTACTAGATAGATGGTATTAATAAAACCCACGGTATCGGCCCGTGGTATTGCATGTATGAGTCATATATAAAGGATAGAGACTCCCTGCAAGGAGCATCGTGTCTTATTTTGTAGTCGAGCTCTGCTCTATTGGAGGTTGCCCCCTCGAAGAGGCAAGTGAACATTACTCTCTGAATAATAAAATCATTGCTATTCTGTGTTCTGGGTATCTTTTCTTCGCATATTCTGTATTTGGGTATCATTTTGCAGGTTAAGAGCATAACAATATGTCTAAGAAGTTTGAATGTGAAACCTCTGAATGTGAAATCTCTGCATATTATCACATACTCCATTCCAAACAATACATAAATGAATTAAAACACAATGCAAATGGGTTGGACTGCCCACTATGAGCATCAAAATACCTTTATAAATCAATGTACCTCCAATTCAAACATAATACAAATGGGTAATGCACTCTCAACATTGAATTTCCCTTATAACCCAATTTACTTCGAATCCAAACACAATGAAAAGTTGCTCTTACAAATCAATTTACCTCCAATTCTGCCAACTATGGACATTGAATGACTCTTATAAATGAATATACAATGCAAATGGGCTGGTAGACCAACCCATTATGAGCATCAGATTACCTTTATACACTTCCAATTAAAACACAATACGAATGGGCAATGCACATTGGGCATTGGATTTCCCTTATAAAATAATTTACTTGAATCCAAACACAATGCAAAGTTGCTCTTATAAATCAATTTACCTCCAATTGAAACACAATCAATTGGGTTGTCTATGGACATTGAATTACTCATATAAATTAATATACTACATATTAAATGCAATGCAAACACTTGACTTGATGGCAAAAGAATTCTCATATTCATAACTTTACTTTTACGCAAATGTGGAGCAGAAAGATTTGTCTAAGTTGACAATGATTTTTCCATATTCATTGCTTTAACATAATGCAATAATACATAAATTGCAGTACTTCTACTCACCACTGCGTATGTTAACAAATTATGGGGCAAATTAAAATCCCTTAGAGTTAATGACTACAATGATCATGGAGAAAAAAAAAAATTGGCAAAGAGTTATCCGCTCCAACAAGCTCAAAAAACTTGTAATGTAATTAAAAGAAGCATTGAACATTTTAGGAATAAATTCAATACTATGAGAGAAATGGTTATACCAACTTGTGGATTTTTCTCTTTTTATAAACTGTAACACCTGAAATTCATTAATATATAAAAGTTCCATATTCACAAAGAACCTAACATTCCATACATCAACAAATATGTCAAAGAACCTAACACTCCATACATCGAAAAATATGGAGACAAAGTAATAAAGAAGCTCCTTAAGATGGCAATTTACAAAAGGAGAACTTATATCCATCTGATATAAACTCAATAAGACAACAGAGTAAATCTGACCAGAACCAAAACCATTTCCAAAATGACATAAAATCCAGATTTCTCCACAAACCAGATGCCACAAAGGAATGAAACAACAATACACATGTACATTCGTTCTAACCCAAAAATCATTTAACTGTACATTTGTTCCAACCCAAACATTAAGTGAAATTACATATTTTAACTTTAAGTGTTATAGAAGAATGAAGCAGAAAATGAATTTCACAGATTAATGCAATCACTATATTTAAAGTATCTATCTAAGAAGTTCGAATGTGAAACCTCTGAATGTGAAATCTCTGCATATTATCACAGACTCTATTCCAAACAATACATAAATGAATTAAAACACAATGCAAATGGGCTAGTTTGCCCACTATGAGCATCAAAATACCTTTATAAATCAATGTACTTCCAATTAAAACATAATACAAATGGGTAATGCACTCTCGGCATTGAATTTCCCTTATAACCCAATTTACTTCGAATCCAAACACAATGCAAAGTTGCTCTTACAAATCAATTTACCTCCAATTCTGCCAACTATGGACATTGAATGACTCTTATAAATGAATATACAATGCAAATGGGCTGGTAGACCAACCCACTATGAGCATCAGATTACCTTTATAAATCAATGCACTTCCAATTAAAACACAATATGAATGGGCAATGCACTCTGGGCATTGAATTTCCCTTATAAACCAATTTACTTGAATCCAAACACAATGCAAAGTTGCTCTTATAAATCAATTTACCTCCAATTGAAACACAATCAATTGGGTTGTCAACTATGGACATTGAATTACTCATATAAATGAATATACTACACATCAATATTCAATGCAAACACTTGACTTGATGGCAAAAGAATTCTCATATTCATAACTTTACTTTTACGCAAATGTAGAGCAGAAATATTTTTCCAAGTTGACAATGAATTTTCCAAATTCATTCCTTTAACATAATGCAATAATACATAAATTACAGTCCTTCTACTCGCCACTGTCTATGTTACCAAATTTTGGGACAAATTAAAATCCCTTAGAGTTAATGACTACAATGATCATGGAGAAAGAAAAAATTGACAAAGAGGGATCTGCTCCAACAAGCTCAAAAAACTTGTAATGTAATTAAAAGAAGCATTGAACATTTTAGGAATAAGTTTAATAATATGAGAGAAATGGTTATACCAACTTGTGGATTTTTCTCTTTTTATAAACTATAGCACTTGAAATTCATTGATATATAAAAGTTTCATATTCACAAAGAACCTGGCATTCCAAATATGTCAAAGAACCTAACATTCCATACATCAAAAAATATGGAAACAGAGCAATAAAGAAGCTCCTCAAGATGGAAATTTACAAAAGGATAACTTAGATCCATCTAATATAAACTAAGACAACAAACTAAATCTGACCAGAACCAACACCATTTCCAAAATGACATAAAATCCAGATTTCTCCACAAACTAGATGCCACAAAGGAATGAAACAACAATAAACAAGTACATTTGTTCCAACCCAAACATATTTTAACTATACATTCGTTCCAACCCAAACATTAAGTGCAATTACATCTTTTCACTCTAAGTGAATCGGAAAAGAATTTCACAGATTAATGTTGTCACTGCATTTAAAGTATCTGTCTAAGAAGTTCGAATGTGAAACCTCTGAATGTGAAATCTCTACATATTATCACAGACTATTCCAAACAATACATAAATGAATTAAAACACAATTCAAATGGGCTGGACTGCTTGCTATGAGCATCAAAATACCTTTATAAATAAATGTACCTCCAATTAAAACATAATACAAATGGGTAATGCACTCTCAACATTGAATTTCCCTTATAACCCAATTTACTTTGAATCCAAACACAATGCAAAGTTGCTCTTACAAATCAATTTACCTCCAAACAACATTTGGCAATAAAAACAGTCTTCCATCTTACACTAATAAGGTTGGGTAATTAGTTGTGTGATTTTTTTAGGACCTCCACTGGATACCATAGAAAGTAAACTCCACCGTATACAAATCGGATAACCCTTATAACAGTTCAATCCAAATGTCCAAAAAACACCACAAAGATGATTTCCTCATCAAAATTCATTATAGAGATAATGAGACCACATAAAAAACAATTGCCCACATCAGATTTGAAGGCAATGAAGGTCTAAACAACACAAATCAGATGAACCACAGAGAATTTCAATCCCATAACAGACCATAGGGTCGAGGCCACGCCTTGGATACCATAGAAAGTAAACTCCACCATATACAAACCAGATAACCCTTATAACAGTTCAATCCAAATATCCAAAAAACACCACAGGGATGAACTGCATGTCAAAATTCATTACAGAGCTAATCAAACCACAGAGAAAACAATTGCCCGCATAGATTTGAAGGAAAAGAAGGTCTAAACAACACAAATCAGATGAACCACATAGTATTTCAATCCCAAAATAGACCATAGGGTCGAGGCTACCCCTTGGATACCATAGAAACTAAACTCCACCATATACAAATTAGATAACCCTTATAACAGTTCAATCCAAATATCCAAAAAACACCACAAAGATGATTTCCACGTCAAAATTCATTACATAACTAATCAGACCACAGAAAAAAACACTTGCCCGCATCGCATTTGAAGGCAAAGAAGGTCTAAACAAAAAAAATCAGATGAACCACAAAGCATTTCAATCCCAAAATAGACCATAGGGTCATCTGCAAAGGAATTATAGAGCGCAAGAAATTATGTCCCAAATCCAGGTTCACCAAATCCGTCAAGCCGAAAAGCTTTGGGTAAATCGAACCCAAGAAATGATTGTTGTTCAAGAACAAAGTCTGCAATCTGTTGTAGTTAGAAAGCTCTGGAGGGATTTGTCCTGAGAGCGAGTTGTAGCTCATGTCAAGAGACACAATGCCCCTTAGCTCTCCTAACTCGGGCACCAATTTACCCTCCAAGCCGTAGGCGGAAAGATTCAATGCCCTCACTGTAATTCCATCTCCATAGCAGAAAACGCCCGTCCATGAACAGGGGGAGGGTAATAGAGCAAGCAGAATCGACAAAAATCATAAGAAAATGCAGAAAACATGCAATAAGAGCTAATTTCCCAGCAAATTCAAGTGTTCAAAAACACAACAGTGCAGCAAGAGCAAAAAGAACAAAAATCCCAACAACAAGTTTAGGTGTTGAAAAACACAGTGGCTGGTAGGATTTAGAATCCTATCGGATAGACACAGAAGCCACCACCATGTCCAAACATCCCCCAGACCTTGCCATACCTTTTCTGCAACAACCACACAAATTACCTGCAACCAAAACTTGTAAAACATGAAAAAATTAGCAGTTGGCAAAAACATACAAACAAATTACAGGCAATTCGAAAAAAACCATGTATTTAGAAATTTACCTTCATGGACCTCAAACTAGTTAGAATTTCGCACTGGCTCCTTCCCAAACAACAGGCCGCGAGAATGAAACAACGACCAAGGTATCTGTAAACCCTCGACGGTGCAGAATGAACAACAACAACGACATTTGTAAACCCTTGACGATGCAGAGCGTTTAACAACAACAGTAGAGTTAAACCCCCCTCAAAACAGGTAAAGCAACAAAACCCTAAACCCTGAACAACAATGCCAGGCGCAATTAAACAACCACACCATAAACCCTAAACTTCTAACGAACCACTGCAAGCAACCTCGCCTGGTGAGCAGCTCAAGAATGGCGGACAAGGCGAACTAGTATTGGAGTTGTCCCAAGCCATCGTCGGCGGAGCGCATCGCCCACACACCAGACCCGAACAAAACAACATAGGGCAGAGAAGACATTGCACAAAATAGACGAAATGAAACCCTAAACAGTGAGGTAGCTACAAAGTTAAATGCCCCCACCCACCACAACACGTGGCAGGGTCCACTCAGCCGGTGTCGTACAATGTTGGCAGGTGTCAATGTGGAAAAACTTGAGGTGGACGGGAGGGCGGACAGGTAATGGCGTCCCTCCCCTATGTAGAAGTGAAATGTCATTAGGACTTTTTATAAAGGAGATCTTTGCACTCTTGCAAGGGGTCCCTCATTGGGCAATTGCAAGTTGTCTTCAAATATTGAATACAGTGATATTGTTAATTTGTACTTTGTGCTCTTACAAAGTTGTTGATGATTGTGGACTATTTTGGCCATTCACAATATTTCTTGGTGCTTATAAGGATGGATATTATGACTTGTGGGCTATTTTTTTGTTCACAAAGTTCATGCTTCCTTATCTTATACATTAGTACTTGTTAGATTTAACTCTCAATGACTTACAACATGATTTGGGTTTTTCAACAAATGGTAGATGGTGCACCATTGTCCCTACTCTTTTCATGTCTCTCTTGAATTTTTGTCCAACATTTTGATGTAGAACATGTATTCTCTTGGCAGTCTATTTTGATGGTTTCAATGGTAGTTAGTGGACTATTTTTCTTGCTTTATATACCTTCTTTATGTGTCACATTAAATTGGTTCTTTACAACATTCTTGCACAATTATATTCATTTACATTTCATATCAACCTTGCATTTGCATAGTAGATGCATTCCATTCATTTCATAAAAAAACAATACTACAAGTTGGGCCATAATTAATAGCTTGTAAGGACGAAGAGTAACTAGACTATATTTGGAGGGTTCACCATTTCAATGGAAGAAACTCTAATTGGGTCCTTTTACTAGGTGAACCTGTGATGTTGACAATACGATGTTTTGTCATGTCAATTCATTGAAAACTAGGAGTAACTAATATATTAGACAAGCTAAGTGTGCATTATTGAAAGCTAGTTGTAATGTATTGAAAGCCTTAGAAGGGGTATCAAAGAATCTTGACAAGGGAAGCATGTTGGGTTTCTTGCTAGCCCAAGGTAAGTGGAGGTTAGATATATGGTGATGTCATTTGTGTAGTGGGTGTACTTCACCTTTGGGATTTCTTTCATAAACTTGCTCCTCTATCTCTTAGTCTAGCCTATGTAGGTAGGTATTCATTAAGGAGTGGAGAGATAGTCAAGCCTCATGATATCCCTCCCTAGTAAAGACAACAAGTCTTCATCATTTGCAAGCTATCAGAATGTGTCTAATCAATATTAATGCATATTCTTCTAAGACTAAGAGTATAGTAGGACAAGAAAAGATCAAGACATAAAGAAAGTAAAAAGTCAATTATTGCTTCTCCTCATGCAGAGTAGACCAAAGACATGTTGAGATCTCACATAACTAACGCATCCAACTTTGGATATGAGACTGATCTCTTCCTTATTTCAAGACTAACCCCTTGCTTAATAGTAAATAGAATTGAACATAATTCTCAACTCTCAATTCACCAATATGGATTCAATGCCAAACCCTTTTGTATTGCCTCTTACACCTAAATAGCAACATGCCTTCATAATAAGTACTTATCATGCGATATGTTTTTATGTGAAACTTTTCCCATTTCCACTACTACTATCTCTTTAGAGAAAGAGCTCTCCATTTAAAAGTAAAATAGATATCATATAAGATATAAATATAAATGTTTATTATAAAGTAATTAAATTAAAATTAACACATTATTATAAAATAATTAAATTAAAAATATAAATATCCTTACAATAATTTGACTGTTAAAATTTGCAAAAACAAATATTAAAATTTACATTTACAAAAGCCTATCTAGTCTATCCGTCTGGATAACTTGACTTCTTAAAAAAAAATACACATGGTTAACCATTAAACCTATTCCAACTTTACATTCAATACTACCAAAAATATAAAAAAATATATAAATTTAAATGGTTTTACGAATAAAAAAATTAAAATGATGTCTGAAATTGAACATTAATATCCCCTACAAGTCAAAAGATATATACTTTGAATTAAATGCTTGTTCGTCACATCTCTGACCGAAATCTTAATCTTCTGATGCAACAGGATCATAATAATTATCATAATCCTAATAATTTATGCCAAGTCAAGCGATTTACTTAGAATAGAATGGTTGTCCTTCGCATTTTCTACCGAAATCTTCGCCTGTAACCGAAATAAAATATTTAGTTTTATATTCTTCTTTTTCACCCTTCACAATCGTAGACGTGTTTTCAGCGCTATTGAAAGATCTGTGTTGAATTGTAGTATAAGGAAACATTATCTAAGACTTTTAGTAAAAGTCAAATCAGAGACTTTTAACATGAATGAAAAAATGATTTACCTGAGTAAGAGTATATATATTTATATTTTTTTAATTTTATTTAATATAAACAAAATTTACACGGCATCCCTGTGGCTTCAGTGTTATAAAAAAAAATCATTCCGATTATTTATGTTTTTAGAGATCAGAATATATATGGTTTAAAAGTTATTTTTATTAAGTCGAGAAGTTTATTTTACAACTCAATGTGATGTGTAATCATGTTTTTCCATCATTAAAGTTGAAATTTTGCTCTTATAAAAAAAAAAAACCTATACAAAACACTTAAATAATGTCGACTCATTAAAAAATTTGCAAGTGTTCATGTTCGTCAAAATAATTTTTTTAAAAAGTCTAAAAATAAAATAAAAAATAAATAACTATGCAAAACACTTAAATAATGTCTACTCATAAAAGAAATTGCAAGTAAAGAAATTTGATCCCTCTGGGCTCATGTTAGATCCATATTTAAGATGGACCTATGCTGATTTTATTTTTCAACACTTCATGTTATTTGAGTGTGATGGATTTGGAAGAATCAAATCAAAGTTATTTACATCACAGACACTTAAACTTAACTTTGTTTTCTTGATAGTGGCTTATAATCTAGTCAATAATATGTCCTAAATAAATCTAGAACCAATAAAGCACCTTGTACTTTCATGATTATATATATGTGTGTGTTTACAAAGAAAAAAGTTTAGTCATAACTAAGGGTCAAGAAACAACTTCGAGTTTGTCTTCTTTCTCTTGATTTCCCATGTTCTTTTGTTTAAGTGCTTTGTATAATATTCAAAAGATTAAGCATAATTATTTTGTGTTTTTCTTTTTCTTAAACAATGAGAAAACTTATCATAACTCAGTTGCCAAAACAAAAGTGGGACAATCATCAATGACTACTGTGGAAAAAACTTATCATAACTCAGTGGCCAAAACAACAGTGGAGACACTCATCAGTAACTACTATTCTCAAATAAAAATTGACTCATCACTATTTTTTTTTTAACAACATCGTCTACTTGTATATTATAAAACTTGTGATTCAAATCTCTATTACAAGACGGAGGGAGTTCCGAGAGATGATATTCAAAATTGGGTTCGCAGACCCGTAGTTCTCTAGACTCCTCTTAACTACACTTAAAACTGAACATAAACGGCTATAATTCCTTACAAAAGATCCTCCTATCCAGCTATATCTGCAGTGCATGAGGATTAGGGAGAGTGTTGGGTAACCGAGTCATCTGGGAGGGGTTCCCTCCTGCTCACTCTTGTTGAAGCTTCTCCTTGCTGACTTTCTGTTAAGGTGCGGAGATGATCTATTACTGCTTCCATGTGAATGCAGCGATCCTTGAGGTCTTCAATGTCTTTTTTCCTCTTCTCCAACTTCTTTCTTTTGGAGTTTCTGTCCGCATGAAGTCTTCAGTTAGTTCTTGCACCTGTTTCTTCAGGGCGTTTATCATAACCACGTGAGCCTTGCACATGTGACAATCTCTATTATTGAAGATGTTGTCCATTGGGTTCCTTGGTTGCTGCTGATTAGCTTGCTGGTTATTCTGATCAGCCATCTTGCTAAGAGCAATGTCTGCTTTGTCAAATGCTGGTGAGTTGGGCAGCTTGCCGATTATATGGCTGGACTGATTGCCTGAGGCAGAGTGTAGTTGCGTGCGCTGATGCTGGATGTGGACACTGTTTGGAAAACAATCTCGATAGTTAGTTTTATAAAAACCACAGCTAAAAGAAGGAGAGTATACCCTGCGCAGAGAGAGGCCGATTGTGTCTCCCTTCGAAGAGAAGTGTCGCTGATGATGACTGCTGCTACACTGTGCTGAGGACTGCCGACGGATGTTGTCCGCTGAGAGGGTCTCGGAGCTTTGATCCTCAATGCTGGCCTTGCTGCTGTGAAGGAGACCGCCTTGGCCCTTCCACCGGTTTGAAAGAGCTCTCTGTATGTCTCTGAGGTTATGAAGAAATGTGAGGACCTTGGTGTGCCTACTGAGATTATAAAGGCTGAGGCGGGCTTTCTCCCACTCGTGCTTGAGAGAAGAGGATCTGATCGTGTCTGTCGAGAAAGGATTTGTGATGATATTTCTCAGTCCTTGAAATCTGCCGCAGGCATGGGTGCGGTCCCGTCTTCTGTCAAATCCTGTTGTGTGTCTTGAGGAGCCCCTTTGGATTGCATCACTGCTCGGATCCTTAGACCGATTCCCCGTCCTGATTATCCAGTTGTGGCAGTCGAGAGAGATTATGAGAGTAGAGAATCGTTGTTGCCCTGATCGAATATCTCTAGTTGGATGCCTGAGGTGACCTGTGGTCAGAGACATGAGGGACAAGAAATGACTAAGGGATATCGTGCACATAGATTTCTTCGTTCTCCCTCACCTGGCCCGTGGGTCTTCTTATGGCCTTGTTGGCCAACTCATCTGCTGTCGTGTTGTGTATTCTGAGGACGTGTTTATATGTCACCTTGCTCATACCCCTGACTTGTTCCAGAATTCTTTCCTTTATTCTATTCAGTGCGCATTGATTGAAGTTGTTCCCTGTGTTCATGGCTGCTATAAGGATGGCTGAGTCCCCCAACACGAGAAGGTCGTGAATGCCCATCTTCCATGCAATGGAGACCCCCAGAAGGAGGCTATAAGCCTCTGCTTTGTTGTTTGACAAATTCCCCAAGCTCCATTCATAAGTGGCCATCGCTCTCCCTTGGGGGTCCCTTATTACTCCCCCTGCTCCAGCTATGCCTGGGTTGTTTTTAGAAGCCCCATCAAAGTGGAGCGTGTGCAGCTTTTGCCTTTGTATCCAATTGTTTACTTCCTCTTTTGTACCTCTAATCTTCCATTCCTTCTGTGCAGATCCTGTGATTAGCTTGCGTTTTGGAATTACCTTATAATTGAATTTTTGTACCCAATCCTTCACCTGCTCTACTGTGTAGTCAGGGTCTGCATGTTGGATCCCATTTGCTTCGATTGTTTCAGTTGTGAGCGCAATAGTTTTAGCCAAAATACTTTGGACACTAGGCTTCTTATCTTTGAAAATGCTGGAGTTTCTGGCTAGCCATAACTGCCAGCAGAGGTTGGAAGGTATGCTGGACCAGAGTCTCTTGGCTAGGGACATGTTTTTGTTTGCGAAAGGGAAAAGTCTTCCCCAGCCTTTCTGAAGAAGAGGGATTTGATTTGGTAGTTCCCCGATCTCGAGAGGGCTGGTTATGAGCCTCCAGCAGGACGAGGCAATAGGGCACTCTATGAATAGATGGTTAAGACTTTCTTCCTCTTTCTTGCACATAAAGCAGATTGAGGGCCCCTGGATCCCCTTTTTTCTCAAGTTTTCTGCTGTGAGGAGCTTGCCATGGAGCAAGGTCCAATTGAAGAATTTGATCTTCGGTAGGCTCTCGATTTTCCAGACATTCTTATGATATTGCCAATTGTTTAAGATTGCTTGGTTTTGGAGCGCTTTATAGCCTTCCTTGACCGAATAATTGCCACCATTAGGATCCCATATGTAGCTGTCCTCTTTTTCTCTGCTTGAAGGCGCTGCTCCTGCCATTAAGAGTTTGAGATTAGTCCAAAGTTCCTTTAAACCATCCGGTAGTTGACTGATTTGCCATCCTTTCCATCTGTCCTGGTCCCAATTTGAGATGTCAAAGAGGTTTGTGAGATTTTTGTCCAGCATCCACTGTTGCAACGGCCTCAGGTGGAGGAGCTTTTCCTTGGCTTCCTGGCCCATTATTCTATCTCTCCATATGCTGGTTTGTTTCCCGTTGCCTGGGACTTTGGAGATGTGAGACTTGAGGAGAGGCAGAGTTTTCTTTATCAGCTTCCAGACCGGGGTGCAATGCCTTTCTATGATTGTGTCTGAGAGTATATTGATGTTGCTTCCATTCAGGTACTTCCTTTTGAGGACCTCTGCCCACCAGGTGCCCTTTTCAGTTAAAATTCTCCATATTAACTTAAATCCCATTGCCAAGTTTGCAAGTCTAGGGACTCTAATTCCCAAGCCTCCTTTTTCAATGGGAAGGATGACTTTTTCCCATTTTACAAGGCTGAATTTCTTCGTTTCTTGCTTTCCTCCCTTCCAAAGGAAGCTTCTGAGGATCAACTCCAAATGCTTGTGGATGCTTGAGGGGGCAAGCGTTATGGCGAATTGGTAGATAGGGAGGGCAGATAGGATGGATTTAATTAGGATAGTTCTACCCGCCAGATTGAGCCAGTGCATCCCCCAACCTTGAAGCTTCCCTCTCATCTTCTCAACTAGTTTGACCCATACTTCACTTTTGATTGACTCTCTTGCAAGCGGAAGTCCTAAGTACATGAAGTATGACCAGCTCGATTGGGCTGGGATTTCTAGTATCAGAGAGATTCTTTGAGTTATATATCTTGGGACATTCCATGTGTATATCTTGCATTTGTTGTTATTTAATTTACCCCCTGAGGCTTGTAGGAAGAGGTCCAGGATGGCCTTGAATCTCCTTGCCATAAGGCTAGAGGCTCCACCTATTAGCAGCGTGTCGTCTGCAAATAGGGAATGGTTGATCCCTTTAGCTCCTCTTATTATGTCCACTCCCGTTATTTCCTTTAGCCTTCTTTTGTTTTCCAGGTGTAGGCTTAAGGTTTCCGCCATGATAATATAGAGGAAGGGGGAGAGAGGGCAGCCCTGCCTCAATCCTCTAGTGCTTTTAAAAGCCCTGCAAGGCCTCCCATTGATTAGCGGGGCTGTCCAATTCTGAGAGACACATGCCATGACCTTGTTGATGAAGAGCCTTGAGACCCCAAATTTTGCAAGCACATTCTCCAAAAATGAGTGGTTTACCCTATCAAATGCGCTGGCCATGTCCAGCTTTATAATCATGCCTTTCTCCTTTCTAGCTATGCTGCTGTGTATTGCCTCTTGTATCAAAATTACATTATCAGTAATGTGTCTCTTTGGGAGGAATCCACCTTGGTTGTCCGAAATAATTGAGGGTAGGAGTTGTTTCAGCTTGTTTGCCAGAATCTTTGAGATTATTTTATACGAGACATTGCATAGAGAGATAGGTCTGAACCTATCAAAGGATTGAGGGCTTGGCTCTTTAGGGATGAGGGCAAGAAACGAGGATTTAACGCTGCTGCCCAATTTGTTTTTTTTGTGGAAGTTTCTCACCATTCTGAGAAAATCTTTTTTTATGATTTCCCAATGAGTTTTATAGAAACTTACCGTGAAACCGTCCGGCCCTGGGGCTTTGTCGAGGGGCATGCTGTTAATGGACCATTCCACCTCTTCTGTGGATATCTCTTTGTCCAAATCGCAATTCTGAGCTTCTGTAACCTTCTTTTCGATGATGTTGATGAAATCTGGGATATCTTCATACTGCGGATCAGCTGAGAGCAGCGTTTGGAAATGATTTGAGGCAGCGTCCTTTATTTCCTCTCGATCTGTGATCTCTTTCTCATTGAAGGTTATCTTGCCTATATTATTTCCAGCTCTTCGGACCTTGAGACAGTTATGAAAGAACGATGTGTTTTTGTCCCCCGAGTTGAGCCAGAGGCATCTGGACTTTTGCCTTAACTCTTCCTCTTCATTTCGATGCTGGTTGTATAAAGCTTTGTTTAGCTCACCTTCTATTCTTTGATCCTCCTCCGTTTCTTGTATTGTCTCCTTATCCTGGTTCCATTTCTCCAGATTTCGTTGCAGCTCGTTTTTAACCCTCCTTTCCTCATTAGCATAGTTTCTCGCCCATTTTTTTATGGCCATCCTTAGTTGTTTAATTTTTGATTCCCATACAAAATGAGGAGATCCTATTATCTCAGTCCTCCATGTTTCTTTCACCAGGGATTTGAAATCCTCATTGGCATCCCAGACCTTGTTATATTTGAAGGGAAGCGGCCCCAGGTCCTCCTCTTTTTCTAAGTGCAGTGCCACAGGCTTGTGGTCCGAAGTGTATCCCTGTATGATTGAGCTGTGGATCCTTTGATAGTTGATTGCAGCACTTTCTTGAACAAGAATTCTATCAAGTCTCTCTTTAATATTACTCCTTCCTGTCCTCTTATTTGACCACGTATATCGCCCATTTTGTGGAGGGATATCTATGAATTTGTGAGCTTGGATGATTTCCTCCAATTTGTCTCTGAGTGGGTCTGTGAAATACTTCCCTCCTAGTTTTTCCTCTGCGTTCCTAATTAGATTCAAGTCTCCTCCAAGGAAAATTTTCTCCCTTTGTGAGGTCTCTATGTCTGCTTTCAGAGAATCCCAACATTCGGCCTTGTCTCTGAAGTGGGGAGGTGCATACACATTGTAGATTGTGAGTTCCTCCTTCTGGTCTGTGCTTTGCATGTCGATTCTGATCCACCATCTGCTTTGGATATTACTGATGAGAGTCCAGTTGCTTTTTTTCCATAATACTCCTATGCCTCCTGAAGCTCCTAAGGCGCTCGTGGCTATTCCTTCATACCTTCTGTTTTTTGAAATGCTGTGTTGAAATTCTTGGTCGCTGATTTTGGTCTCCTGGAGTAGGAGGAAGTCTGGTTGTTCTGATTTAATTAGATCTCGGACTGCGTTTGTCTTAAGGGAGGAGCCCATCCCCCTACAGTTCCAAGAGACCAAAATCATCATTTACCTGTTTTGTTGTGGTTCCCGCTTTTCTCCTTCGCCTTCTCGCCGATTCCCCTGTTCTTGTCCAGATATGTATCTATTGGTTGTTGAGTTCCTGTGGTCATCTCTTTTGCTGCATTCTCATCTCTTATCTCCTTGTTTGACTTTCTTCCAGCTTTCCTTGGGGGATCCGTGGCTACAATGTTTTCCTTTGTTTTGTTTCTTGTTATGATCCTTTCCACTGTATGAGGAGGGGAAGCCTGAGGTGGGGAGGAGGGGGGGGTTCTGATGCACTTGGGGGATGGAGGGGGAGATGAGGGTTCCTCTGAGGCTAGGGTTTCAAAAGGGTTGGAGGATGAGGGGATGGATTGGTCTATGCTTGCGGGGACAGAGGGGGGGGGAGGGGTTTCAGAGAGGGGTGCCTCTGGTTCTGGGGGAGGGTTTGATTTCTTTTTTTTCCTGACAACTTCCCATTCTTCCTCTTGGGATTCAGGGTTGGCGTTAGTTTCTGATCTAGCTTTAGAGCACCTATTTGCGAAATGACCATATTCATGACATACCTTACATTTGAAGGGGAGTTGCTCGTAGTCCACCTGTTGAATATGCGTCCACTGATCCACTCTGAGTTTGACTGCTTCTGGTAGCCCTTTTCCCAAGTCCACTTCAACACAGATCCTAGCACATGCATGCATGTTTTCTTTTGGTTCCGATCTGTCCACATACTTTCCTATTGCGTTTCCGATTGCTCTAACTGATTCGTCTGCCCAGCAGTGAAGCGGCAGATGCGGAAGACGAACCCAAACGGGGACTGCGTTGGGGACATCCATTTCTGGGTCGAAGTCCGGGGTCCAGCGATTGAGATACAGACCTCTGGTGTCCATGAAGTATGGTCCATTCCTGAAAATTAGATTTCGGTCCTCAATTGTTTCGAAGAGGAAGGTGAAGAAGCCTCTTCCACAAAACCGTATCGCTATTTTCCCCTGAACCATGGCGTTCCAGTTTCTTTCCACCCAACGCTGAACCGTTCTGGGGGAAGGCCATAACCCCGTGAACTGTCCAACCAGCCCACGTTCTGCCAAGGCAACAGCGGATCTCCTTGGGAGGGTTGGGGGGAGAGGGATTTCCGGGATTTCGTCAAGCTTCTTAATAAATTTTGTGGCAGTGGGTCGGATCCTTTCAGCGTTGTTCTCTGGAATGAGTGTTGCAAAAGCTTTCTCCATGTCAGCTTGTCCAGATCCTGGGGAGCCCATCGTATCCGAGTAGCTCCAACGAAGACGGAAGGGAGGGGGAATGAGCAGGAGGCCCAGCAAGAAGAGAGGAGCGGGAGGCTGCCCACGGGGGCAGCGCGAGCTGAAAGAGGCCGGGCAGATGGCCCAGAGCGCAGGGGAGGCGGGTAAAGGGCGGGAAGGCACGCAGCAGAGGCTGCGGCCCGGCAGCGGGCCTGCCAAAAGCTCAGGTCGCAGGGTTTCCAGCGGCAGGGGACTCCATCGCTCCAGCGCCGTAAACCTTCAAGGATCGTTTCACTCATCACTATTATTCATCTAAATTTTATGATATAACTTTTGATAAAATTATAATTTTTTATTATTTAAATTATGTTTTTAGTCCTTTTTTAAAGCATTTCTATTTTGTAAATAATATAACTCAAAACTTACCATTCCAACCTGTCATTATACAAAATTGACTATAAAATATCAAAATTATATTTTTTAAATTACTAAATTAATATATAAAATGAAAACTAATTTAACCATAAATTCAAGTTAATTAACAAAATCGTTGGCTGCTAATCAACAAATCACTAACTTAATTTGCATAACTAAAGTTAATTTAACTATTATTAATATTATTTATAAAATGATTCAATATGATTAACTGAATCATTAACTGTTAATCAATGTAAACCAAAAAGTGATTTGAAATATTTGCCACACACCATTAACGAAAAAGAACATTCTCGTAACAATGTGATATGATTCCTTCGTGATGTCTTGTAATGATGCGTGGGGAATACAGAGAAAATGACAGCCAATTGTATATTAGCTGTTGATTCAAAAGCAAAATTAGACTTCATCCTTTAACTTGTTTTCCAAATATTAACTTTATTTATTAAGGACAACTTTAGACAGACCAAAGAATATTATGATTTTTCAGACACAAAGTTATGTTGTTTTTTTTAATAAATAATTTGAAATATATTTTTTAATCCTTAAGAGCAATGTGAATATTTCAGTGTCACAACACGCATACGTTTGGGATTTTTAGCATTGATTTTGGGCATGGCTTATTAGATGTGTCTTGAAAGGTTATAGCCTTGTAAACACTTATTTGTATATGTTTTAGATTTTTATTATTGACTAAGGCATGGTTTATTAGGTGGTTTGGTCTATTCACTTATTTCTATTTTTAAAGTTTCGAAAAGTTGTAGGTTAATAAATACTATATTTATTTTGAATGTGGTTATATGCCAGGCTAATCTAATGGCAGAGGAACAGGACGGCAAGTGGCATAGCTACATGGCTACCCGTAAGCCCGCACACAAAGCAATAAAAACGTTTCGCAGCAGCAGTAAATGCCATTCAATTCAGCACTCAGATCAACTCACCAACGCCATCACGCCTCGACTCTGCATCATGGAGCCCTCAGGTAATAGTTGACCCAGCTCCTCTGTTTCAACTCCTCTGCCTCTAAGTTGCAAGTGCCCCCTGGCTGCAGTGGAGCCAAATACACGCACTGCAACATGCAGGGATGCAACATTCTTTGCTGCATAGAGTTTGGACAGGGCAACCATTACTCTCAGAGCTTGATCTGCAACCTAACTTTCGATTCTAAGCCTTCTGAGCCTTCCACCTCAGAGCTCCACTCAGTGTCGACCTCTCACAGGCAGTCTCTTCATCCCCACGCCATCATGCCCAGACTGCGCCATCGAATGCGAAGCAAGAGGGGTAGTAGCAGAGGCAGACTGCCCCGTTCTTCGCCCTCAACAGTCTCTGACTCCTCTTCCCCCTCGGCGAATTACACCTCCGCCCATTATCCTGATACTCGCAGTGATAGAGGCCGCATACGCGCTGTCAACTCCCAGCCCTTGCAAATAGCCATTCCAGCTACTGATATCCCTTCAAGCTCTCAGCAATATCGGCACAATTCATCTAGCATTGCTCTCTGAATCGACCACTCATCAAAGCTACCATCACAGTCACCTTCCAAGAGAAGCCATCCAGCGACAAAGGACAGCCCACCAGCGCAATGGAGAAGAGGGATAATGCTCAGGGCAAGCCTTCTACAGCAGAGCAAAATCGAGAAGAACCTCTGACGAAGGATGACACGGGTGCGCTACAGAAAGACGAGAACGACCTCGATGCCAACAAATGTTTCATTATTGAAGAACACCTATCAGCACCGAATGACACATAATTCACCACTTGTGTTCAGATTTCAGGTGCCTGGCAACCAAGTCTATGAGTTTACTTTTGAATTTTTGAGCAAATTGTTAGTCTTGAAACTGAAGTCAATAGAATATTGCTCCATGTTCATATGTTGGTTTCCCCTGCGCGGGCAGCAAACTTATTTTGGACTAGACTAGTTTCCCACCTCTGGGCAGTCTTAATTTGTTTTCGCTGCACTATGCCATGAACCTTGGCTCAGAACTGCAAAGGCCACAGCCTCCTTGTATCATTTTGTTACGGTGATAGATCTTAGACTTATCTAGAAAATAAATAAATGAATACTATATTTATATATTTGAGATTTGTTAATATTGATTTTAAATCTAGTTTAATTTTGAGATTGTTAATATTGATTTTGAACATGGTTTACTAGATAAATTGGTCAATTGATTTTTTTAATATAGGGTGGGAAAACCTATCATAACTCAGTTTTCAAACCAACAGTGAGGACAACCATTTCTGGTTGCTATCCGGGGATGCACGCTGACTCATCACCCTTATTCAAGGAAAACCATGCCTCCTGGAATAAACTGCACATGGTTTGTAAGGGGGCAGACTTTCGCTTCTGCCTTGAGTTGTTGATTTGTAAGGGGGCAAACTTTCACTCTTGCCTTAAGTGGTTAACCTATTTCCTTACGTCCCAAAAAAACAAGCTCTTAATCAAGCAGAAGCAGTAAATTTCCTTAGTCAGTTAGTTAAAAAAAAAAATGTAAATTTAATTTTAAGTAATTATATTAATTTTTAGTTTTTGTAATGATAATAATTAATATTTATTTATTGAAAATATTTATAATAATTTTAAAAATTTAGATCAATTTAAACAATGATTTTATCTTTAATATTATTTTAAAAATACAAGATATTTAAAATCAATAAAAAAAAATAAAAAAGGACAAATAATAAAATTCTACATCATCTAAGTCAATAAATCATTAATTTAAAACATAGTGTATATATTTGAAAATTATTAAATTAATTAAGTCAATAATGGTCTAAGTCAATAAAATTTTTAAAACATATCGTATATATTTGAAAACTACTAAATTAACTAAGTCAATAATTGCAATTAACAATTGATTTTGAGTTATTTTTGTGTAGTAAGTTAAATGTTTTAAGAATTTGTTTTTTTTAAATCACTTATTAACCCAAAAAATAGACTATTTATTTTAAATTTTCATAAAAGTAATTTTGAATTAATGAAATTGTTTATATAAATTTTCATAAAAGTAATTTTGAATTAATGAAATTGTTCATATAATGATTAATGATGATGACGTCATCATCATCATCATCATCATCATCATCAATATTAATTACATATTATAGTTATAATATTCTCAAGTTTATATATAAATATTTGCTAATAAGTCTAAGATACACTTTAAAGACAATGTTAAATTTTAAATTTATATTTTTTTTAATTAAGCATTTTCTTTAAATAATATTGAAAAAAATGTTTGCATTAGGAGAAATTTAATCCCATTTAAAATTTTACAAATTTATTATTAGGATGAATTTAAGTTATTATTTACATTTTACTTTTCTTTTTAATCTATTTTTATAACTTTAGTTTTGGAATTTTATAAAATAAAGATTTTATTATATATATTTAATTAATTTTAACAAATTATATATATATATATATAAGTGATAAGTCTTTGTATTACACTTGTTGTACAAAAATCACATTCATTGGAGCATTGAGGATTAACAGAAACCAGTCATGTTCAGAGGCCATGAGGCTGAGAATTAGGATAGTGAGAAAATAGGAGGAAGCATTTGCCCATAAAGGAGAACCAAAAGTCCTCCTGGCATGTTCTTTGCGAAAAAAACATACAAAATCATTGAGGAATTCAAAAGCATAGAGACAATGTGGCTGCAAAGAAAACTACCTTGAGAGACGAGCTTTGCCCAACTAGCACTCTGGAGGGTCTTCCTAGACCACTGGGTAGGGCTTGTAATAGTTTGTGTCATCAAGAAGGAGGTGCCTCATGGAAGCAGGCTGATTGGACGATGTTGGTTGCACTATTTGTTGTAGGGAAGACAAGACAGAGTGGCTGCTGAGCTGGCCACTCTTGCTGCTGGAGAGGCCACTCAAGCTAGCTGGAGTGGTCTTCGAGTCACCATGAGTCTACTGACACCTTGGCGAAGGGTTGTGGAGGCTAACATGTTATGCAGTGGTTTGAGCCAGAGAGAGCGAATGGGAATCATCCACTGTGTCAGTTGAGGGAGACACAAAGCCCTAGAGCTGCATGCCCAGGAGGTCAACAATTCGACCATTAGCAGCTTTGGCATGGTGTGGGTGAAACTCCATATCCAACACATTGCCCTCCAACAACACATTGACGTCCTACTAGTCCATGAAGTGGCAGCCGAGGAGATTACAAAATGCCCAAAGGTGGTCTCTTGTGACCTGAAGCTCCTAAGCTTTTGCATCAACAACCATTCTGTGATAGGGATGGGGGATACTACAATAAAAATGCTCACTACATGCCGAGATCGGAGGGAAGGTCTTCCCCTTCCCCTACCCCTCTTCGGGGGTGCCATCAATTCCTCACCATGTCCGTACTTAACTCTGTCTTAATGCTTGTCACCTTATTTCCATCTACATGTGCGAGTTGTTGTGGTAATGAACAACTTGTGCTGTTGGAGCTGAGCCTTATTGCAGGGTGATCATCTCGCCAGGAAACAGGATGAGTGTACCAAATCTCCATGAACCATAAATGTTGAGGGAGGGTGGGCTTGCCACCACCTCCCTATCTCAGGGCCAACATACTATGGAAGACTGCCAATAACTTCGCCAAGTTCTTGCGACATATCATCTATGGATATCATTCATGAGGGCAATTATTGCCTCGGTTTTGCAATCAAATGCCAAGCAGGAACTTTAACAAATCATATATATTCATTTAACTTTAACATTTTATTTTAAAATTATGGCAATAATTAAATTTTATTTCTCTTATAAACCTGTATTAAAATAATACACAAATTATTTTTAGAATAATTTATTTGTTACTAAAAATATAATTGTAAGATTGATAAAAAATGATAAGGAGCTTTCATAAGTTAGATTGAAAATTGGTGTTTGACTTGACTATGACCTTAAAACTAAATTATTTTTACTATTATTAAACAAATTTAAAGTTTGTTGATTTAAACTTGATCAATTAATTTAGATATAAATTTATTTTAAAGCTGAATTGTATTGTTTTTATTTTAAAATCTGACATACATCTTTTTGAGTTTAGAGTGGACTTGTATTTTTTATTTATTTCTTTTTTACTATAAGTTTATTTATTTATTTATTGTATGCAGAGATGTTGCAATGTTCTATTAAACATTTTGACTTGATCAAATTACATAAAAATACAACTAAAATAAAATAAAATAAAACAACATAATTAATAATTAATAGTTATAATTATCAATAAAACATTTTAATACGATAAAAAAAAAAAATAATAATAATAATAATAATAATAATATGTATAATTAATAATTAAACTAGCCTAGATCTATCTTAACTTTGGTTCTATTAAGTTTGAAAAGGCATCAAATCTATTGAGATACAAACCTTTTTTTAGTGTGAAAATAGATTTGACCCCTTTCGTGTTTAGTAGATGAGATTGGAATCTAGATTAGTTTTTTAATTCTAAAACCAACTTGTATATCTTTTATTTTAAAGTTGACTTATATTCACTTTTATTTTTCAATATAAGTATTATTTTATTATTTTTAATATAACATTATATTGGATTGTGAAATACACCCAAAAACACACTTAGATGCAGTGAACTTGCAAATATTAATGGTTAAATATCACAAGTGAACTCGCAAATATTAATTGTTAAATATTACAAATTAAATTAGATTAATGCTATGCACAGGGTTCAAATTCATTTAAACAATTTTTTTTTATAACAAAATTTGGATGATGACAAAAAAAGCTACCATACAATGTTTAGCTTTAATCTAATTGTAAACTTAATTTGAACAAACAATTACAAAATATAAATATGAAACCCTAGTATAGTATGAGCAGGTAAGTGTCACCATAATTTGAGAAAAATAGGACGGAAGATTCACGGCGGGCACGTGCTGGAGAGGAGAAGCGAGCCGAAAGCAGCCAACCAGACCGCCTCAGCTCAGGTAGCCATGGCCTTGACCAATCAATGATAGGAGGTAATTCGATGGACCAATGCATGATTATACGCTCCCTTTCGCCATATTGCTAGTTGTTGTTTACCCATGCACATCTACCAACCGACGTGCCGACACCTGACGGCATTAGCATACTACCATTCCTGCTAGCTCATAAGGTAGACACGCATCCTCCTCCTCTTACGCCATTTAACCAGTTCTATGGAAAGGAAGTAAGCTTTTGGCTGGCCTCTCGCCCAGAGGCAGAGCTGAAGCTCTCGCTCTTTTCATTGAGTGGAGAATGCACTATCTGAACATCGTTCTCTCCCAGTCTTTTGGTGTTTTCCCGTTTTGGCTTACAATCTATTGGTTTTCGTTCTCAGCTGGCGGATATCTCACACTCTCCCCTCGGCATGCGCCTAGTAAGAGGCGATCTAAATGTAACATTAAGCTCTAATGAATGCTGGGGAAACATCAGAAAGAGAGATCCGCTTGCAGACTGCATAAAGTTTGAACTTCTGAACAGAAATATTGTGGATATTGCTCCATCGAAAATGATGCCTACGTGGGATAATGGAAGAGCAGAAAAGGCGTATATTGCTAAAAGGATTGATCGGTTCATAGTGCATGTAAGCATTATAGATAAAATGGGCATGCCACACTTGTCCATTGGGAACGCATTAATATCTGACCATAGGCCAATTTACCTCAACTGGCGGGAAAAAGGATTCAGAAAGGGGTACCCATTCAAATTCAATAGAATATGGTTAGAAGATCCAGACTTCAATGAAGTTATATCTAAAGCATGGAAGGATTTATCTGCAAAAGATATGTCTCCCCAAATGTTGCGTCTGATTTTTTTTATATCATAGAAAACAGACTTTCCTGAGTATTAGCGACGACATCCAAAATATTCCGTCCTTTTAGAAAGGCATGTTGATATTTTGTAAGAAAGGTGGCTAAAGTCGCTTTTATTCTTTCAACAATAATTTTTGTAATGATTTTGAAAGTTATATTGCATAATGAGATCGGCTTGAAATCTTGAAAGGATTCTGCTTCCACCTTTTTTGGGATTAGAGCAATCTGAGTGGATGATGTGAGCTGATGAATGCTGCCTGAAATTCTAGATGCTTCAACCATCCTTAGCAAGTCTTTCTTGATGATATCAAAAAAATGAGTAAAAAAATCTATTGTCCAGCCATCCGGGCCTGGGAATTTTTCCTTTTTAAAGGCCCTCATTACTCCTAAAAGTTCATTTTCTGTTACTGGCTGAAACAGGGACTTGTTTTTTTCATCATCAAACATTTGAGGAACCAGTTCAATACCCCATTGATTTACAAAAAACCTATGATTATTTAGACTAGGGGTTTATTAGATGTTTATTGGCAAAGATCGACCTGAAATCAAATTCCATCAGCTGGATCATGGCATGCGTAGAAAATGTGAACTACGCGGTCATCATAAATGGAATGCCTTCTCCTTTCTTTCCATCAGAAAGGGGGCTTCGTCAAGGATGCCCCCTTTCTCCTCTTCTATTTATCCTGGCAATGAACACTATAAGCCTCCATATAAACAAAGCGGTTTCTGAAAATAGATGCAGGTCTGTCAAGATTTGCAGAGATAACTTCATCTCGCATAACCTCTTTGTTGATGATGTGCTCAATTTTGCAATGCTTTGCAGGTTTTCGTGGATATGCCTCAATGACATTCTTAATAGATCCCAAAGAGCTAATGGGTTACAAATCAATAAGGCAAAGTCTACCCTCTTCCACAATGATATCAACATGGAATTGGTGAAATGGATCTCTGAGTTGTTTGGAATAGAGATGAGATCGCTCAAGGATGACTTAAAATATCTGGGTTTTCAGCTAAAAGCTAAGGGCTACTCCAAAGCGGATTGGCAATGGTTAATAGAAAGGTATTACAAAAAGATTTCGACCTGGGAATATAAGAGTCTATCCTTGGCAGGCAGAATTATTCTAACTCAAACAGTATTGTCGCAATTGGTTGTTTATTGGGCTCATATATTCTTCCTTCCTGCAAGTATCATTCAAAAAATGAACAAGATATCTACTAATTTTATTTGGGGTGGTAAATCAGATAAGAGGAAATTCCATCTTTCCAAAATGGAAAAGATTTCTTTGCCCAAGCGCCTTGGCGGTTGGGGATTATTGGATTTAAGGGCTTTTGGGAAAGCGCTCCTCTGCAAATCGCTGTGGAGAGGAATTTTCGGGGAAGTGCCGTGGAGTATCACTGTTAAAAAGAAATACATGAAAGGTAAAGATTTGGAATTCTGGTACAGAACAGGATCGATTGGAGCCAAGCATGGATCTACTATATGGCTCAGTCTTCGCAAAATTGAGCAATATTTTTTAAAGAATTTGAAGTGGAGCCTACATTCTGGCAGCAGAATTTTAATTGGTATTGACCCCATTTTGAGTGGGCGTGAAAACATATCCATTCCCGAGAGACTTTTGTCTTTCTTCCACAGGAAAGGCATTTTTACTTGGGACAAGCTCATAACAGCTTGGCACGGCCCAACCCCTCTATGGAAGGATGCCAATGATCTTCGTATGCCAGAGTCTTTGGTTATGTTATGGAATTCTGTCAAGGATGCTCTCAGTAGTTGTGGATTTCATCGCTCAGGGTCAACTGACCACCTAATCTGGATGGTGCCAAATGCAAAATTGCCGGTTCGGGTAAAAGACATTTACTCTGATATGATTAATTTAAAGGCCTCTCACTCTAGCTATATATATCCTCCGATCCTCTGGAAGACGGGATGCCCTCTTAAATTAATTTTCTTCTAGTGGTTGGTGTTCCACAATAAAAATTTGACTTGGGAAAATTTAAGGAAATGGAATTGGCACGGACCGAGTAGATGCTCAATGTGCGAATCAGCTGAGGAATCCAATTATCACATGTTCTTCCAATGCAAATCATCTCTGCAAATCTGGTATGATCTGGCAATTCTTTATGGTTTCCCTCATGTTGTTTTTGTTTCAACCCATGCAGCTTTTGAATGGTGGAGTGGGCAAAGAGAGCCATGGAGATCTCTTATTATTATTGTCCTATGGTGCGCATGGAAATGGAGGAATTGTAAAATCTTCAAAGATTCAAAGGACTCCCTAAAGTCTATTTTGCAACATATCATATCCATCTATGATTCTGTGCCAAAAAAGCAGCCCAAAATGAAGAAAGGCCTCATGAAAGAGAAAGAATGTTTCCTCAACAGATTTCCTAGAGCGTTTTTTGACGGTGCTGAACAACAAAACTTATGTGGTTACAGAGTTCACATTATTATGGACGAGAAGCTTCAATATCTTATTTCATGGAACGGAGGAAAAGGCTCTAATAGTATAGCTGAGGCGAGAGCTCTAGTGGGTCTTCTTGCCTTCTGCGTGTTTTTTTATATACAGGCTATTTCAATCTATGGTGATTCCAAAACAATGATCGATCATGTAAAGGGAGCCTACCACATTAGGAGCCCTCACTTGGCAGGCTGGATGGACAGGATAATGTTCTTATGGGGGATCATGAGAGACTGCTCCATGCAACACATCTACCGTGCTCAAAATCTCCAAGCTGACTACCTGTCAAAGAAGGGTTTGCTCTTAGGTACAGGGTCATGGTCCATGGAAGTAATAGAGGGAGAGAATTCCTGTTTTATCCAGGATTTCTCTATCCCTGGATCTTGAAGCTCCTTTGGTTATATACAGGTTCTCTTTCCTTTATCATTTTGTTTTTTCTTGCATATGACATGATTTATGGCTGTCCTGCAATCTCTAAAATCTCAATTTCATATCTGATATGATCCGGCAAGTGATGCACAGATGACTGTTTATTTGTTTTATCTGATGTTTTTTTGGATCGGCGATGTTGTATTTGGCCACAGTGTCTCAAAATCGTGGTTGCATCTTTTTGCGCCAATTTTTGTACCATCTGGATGCTGTCCTGCAATCTCTAAAATCAAAGTTTCATATCTGATATGATCTGGCTAGTGATGCACAGATGACTGTTTATTTGTTTTATCTAATGTTTTTTTGGATCAACGATGTTGTATTTGGCCACAACGTCTCAAAATCGTGGTTGCATCTATATGCGCCAGTTTTTGTACCATCTGGATCTTTTATATTGACTCAATATAATACAATGAAGCTTTTTCTTTTTGAAAAGTATCACCATAATTTAAAATTAATGCACCGTGAACAACATTTTTGTAAGTTTTCAGTAATTCTAAGTAAATTTAAATAAAAAAAATTCAATCAAAGTTTTAAATAGATTGTAATTCTAATTCTAATTTTATGTATCAAGGAATCTCTAAAGAAAAAATTTCTTATCAAATTAAATATATCCATAATGATTTTAAATTATTAAAAATTATATATATGCCAGTTTTTGTACCATCTGGATCTTTTATATTGACTCAATATAATACAATGAAGCTTTTTCTTTCTGAAAAGTGTCACCATAATTTAAAATTAATGCACCGTGAACAACATTTTTGTAAGTTTTCAGTAATTCTAAGTAAATTTAAATAAAAAAAATTCAATCAAAGTTTTAAATAGATTGTAATTCTAATTCTACTTTTATGTATCAAGGAATCTCTAAAGAAAAAATTTCTTATCAAATTAAATATATCCATAATGATTTTAAATTATTAAAAATTATATATATGCCAAATTATTTGGGCGTTTTCCTCATTATTAAAATGATATTTACACTAAATCTTAAAATTTTAGAAGTAAATTATCAAATTAACAATATATTAATAAATCATAGATAACTTAACAACAATATACTCACTAAAAGGTAACTTAACAACAATATATTCAATAAAATAAATATATTAAAAATAAGATTTAAATTTTTATAAGGAAAGTAACAACTTTTACTCACTACACTAAATTATTTATTATTTATTTATTTATAAAATAATATAAATTTTAATTTTAATGGCACGCCCATCCCCATCACGGATATTCTCATTCACGGGATCACGCACTTGCCGCACGAAGGTCTGAATCTGGCCAAGTTTGGCAGAAAGACAAGTGAGAGAGACTTGGCAGAGCGGATGAAGAAGAAATTCGAGCTTATCAAGAAGCCGCGTGGGTACTCCATAACATCCATCAACGAACCCGCGTAAAAATTGCCGCCCAGATACTAGCCAACAAGGTTATGAGGAAGTGCCACGTGTACGAGGTTCCAGCGCCTGTGATCTCGATAGCTACATAGTGCGCGAAGGGTGTGCAGTTTAACTGGTCGTGCTACTTATGTAGTGAGTTCCTTGCAAATTGTTGCGAGGCCCAAGATGAGAGAAAGACCTTCCACTACGCATGGTTGTTGCTCTCCATTGTGCTAGTTGCTTGGGATCTGTGGAAGGACAGCGAGTTTCCTCCCATGGAGGCCGGATTGCCAGAAGCTGCACAGTTTTCCTCCCTATGGACCACGAAGGACCTCGCGCGGGTCACTGAAACATAAATTTTATGTGTATTGATGGAGTCGAGCTTCCGCATGGCCATCAACCAGCACCCATAGTTGTCCCCAACTGTGTATGAACAATTGTCTGAATATGTTGAGTTCAAAGCAGACTTCCAACACATTTACATCTAGGCGCAGAAGGACCTGCAACAGAAGTAGTTTGATCTGCCATATCTAGTTACCGATAATGCCATCCAAGAAGTAATCAAGCGCTAGCCAACAAATTTGCATACTCCATCTAATTTGGTTGCAGGTACCAGCAAAGGCACAGGGAGTTCAACAGAGAAAAAGAGAAAGGATGCAGTGAAACAGGTGGCGCAGTGAAAAAAGGAGGTCAAAGAAAAGGCTTGAATGGAAAATGAGTGCACTGCAAAGGAGCAGGTTGAACAGGAACAACGCTTATCTGAGAAAAGTGGTAAATCCCCCTCACCCGAAACTAAGGAGGAAGAGCGGTCGGCACAGGGCGGTGGAGATGATGAGGGACAGAGCACCCCATTTCGGGTAAGGAAGTGCAGGGAACAGCAACAAGAGGGGTCCCGAAAGAAGATAAAGGTGACCAAACCACCGCTGGATCCCATTACGCTGACAAAGGGCGATCTCGACGAGATCATGGACAAAGTGCGCGACACTACCATTGAACTATTGCAGCAATTCGAGCAACAACACATGCAGTCATTAGGTAATATTCAGAAGGATCTGCGCGAACTGCAGATCCACACCAGCAGAATAGAGGTGGGTGTAGGACAGGTCAGCGTCGCACAAACGAGCCTGGCACCAGAGACGAGTCAAGTTTCCGAGCTATTCTGGACAGTGGACCTCAAGACCATTGCGCTGCCAGGAAGGTCCATGAGCATGGAATCAGCCAATGACAAGATCATCGTTAGGACCCTGAAGAACATCAGCCTCAACATTGCAGCGCTCCCCAACGAATATCTTCACGCGCTACAGACAGGTGTGACAACGGAATTGAGAGCGCGAGAGCATCACACTCTCAGTTTAATCAACAAGTACAGGGTGAATAATGAACAAATGTTTGCCGAAAAGACAGAGGCCTTGAAGGAAAGGGATACAATCTAAGCACAGGACGCCTAGTTTGCGGCAGTGGTTGCAGAGGCATGTCAAACAGTGTCGGAGTTGCACATCCCTGAGGAAGCGCAACTAGAGGCCAAGATCTGGAAACTCGTTGCAGGTGTCCGCGATGCCAAGGTAGAGGTGGCTAGAGTTCAATTTGAACTCAATATGAAAATCACGGAGCTGGAATTCAAGTCATAGCCTTCGACTCTTCCCGAGGTTAGGGAACATCGCAACGCTACCATCAAGGAAGGGATAGCTATTGTGGATGCCACGGTTGTTGACTGCACAACTTTGTTTGAATAGGCCATGGAAGTGGTGACGACCCTACAGGAAGATCCCACCCTGCAGATATTGAGTACAGAGATCCGCAAGCTCCAACAGTAGTACGATGAAGTGAGGGCGACAACGCGCTCCATTGCTATAGCGCAGCGCCTCGCCAAGTTATAAGAGGCAAAGCAGCTCCTTGCACAAGTGGAAGCAGCGCAGAAAAAAGAAGCAATGCTTAAGGTACAGTTGGGTCCTTGGTTGGACGAAGCCTACCTAGTGTCAGCTAACATTCAGGAAAAGCTAATGAACTTGCATCTTACACAGTAGAAGATCAAGTGAGCCGACAAAGGACTAGCTACAGAGCAATTGGTCGAACAAGTGAAGCAGGCAGCCATGCAGAGCGTAGCCAAAGTAGCAGTTGTGCAGGTGGAGCTGGGAGATCTTCGCAGCAAGATTACCGCGCCAACTGAGTGACTCGAGGGCGAGTCATGACCTTTATGTTGGGGGTCTGTTGGGATGGGGTCCCCTAGGTCAGTTTTGGAGCAAAAGCCTAAGTTTTAATGTAAAAAGATGTAAAGTCTTTGCAAATTGTGGATGTGGAGCGTGGAGTTAGTTAAGAGTCAAAAAGGGTTTTTACCTTCATTCATGTAAACTTGAGTTGGTTTTTGAAGATCTACCCATGGTCCTCAGAGCATGGGATTGTATAAATAAGTGTGTCTTAGAGAATCTAAGGCAGATAGATAGAGATAGAAGTCTTTTGTCTATGGGTACAATGGAAGGAGTCTAGGGAGTTAGCGCAAGAAAGTAAGAGGAAAGGCTCTGCAGCTGAGTGCGCAGAGGCCTAGAGTAGTGTTCGTAGCTGAGTGCATGGACCCCTGTAGCTGAGTGTGCAGGGAAGTATTGAGTCTGTAAACCTATACTGAAGATCAATAAAGAAGACTATTGTAGAAATTCTTGTGTTTTATCTCTTTACTTCTGTTATGTATGATTGCGATATATGCTGCGATGAAATGATGCTTTTATAAAATAATGATGTATTGATGCGCGAATCTACTTGATCCATCTTATTATTTGAACGCAATTAATGTTAAGTGATCACGTGAAGATCATAACACTTTCTGTTAAAGTTATTGAACACTTAGCTATATCTCAGTAAATACTGATCTAAGGGTAATCTATGGTACGCGTAAGTAGCTAATTTTCTTGTGCAAGGTCCACAAAATCCAGTCATAGACCTTCGCAGAGGTCTAGAGGCCGATTGAGGGAAGTTACAGCACTAAGCCTTAAGGGCTTAGAAATCAGTGCGAAGGCAGATCGAGGTCATAGAAAGACATCACATTGATCTCTAGATGTGGAAACTTGGTTCCAGCATCCCCCCATACTGCTTTGGGTGAGACTTTAGTCCGTACTACGCGGATTGATGCCAAAAGGGCCAGCAGTGTAGGGTTTTGTTTGGTGCAACTAACTCTGAACCTGGGTCAAGACCCACTAAGCCAACAACTTGACTGGATCCTATGCCGACATTTCATCTTGGTGTAGGTTGAATGCTCTATTTTAAGTTTGACTTGCTAGAATAGCTCGAGCTTGGTCTTGGAGGGTCTTTTGACTCTTACAATGATCAAATACATATGTAACATGCCCAAGAAGGGTCTTTCATACATGACATTGACGCAATTGACTTATGGTTTAATGACCAAACCTAATAACTCACACTGGGAGCTTCATTTATAAAATAAAATCTCTTGAGCATGAAACCCATGTCTCAAGCATAAAATAATTTTATTTTTCTTCTTTACATTAATTACATAAAATCATGATTACACATGTGATTAAGAAGACTGAACCTAGTTACATATTTCAACAAGGGTGTGGGGGTGTGGTGTATAAAAATAATTTAACCTCCAAAATCTTTAGAATTTTATGTTTATGGGAGTGTTTTGGAACAACAATTTATGTAATTGCATCACACCTCTAGATCTTCTAGAGATGGACAAAAGATGATAATTGAAAAATAAAGTCAATTACATAGTTGATTAAGTGATCGACTAAGTGACCAACCAAGCATTTTACTAGTCGAGCAACCAAACCAAACAATTGACTAGTGCATGGAGTAGGGAAAAATCAAGTAGTTTGTTATGCACCCTCGTCAATCTATGTGGACTTCATCTTCCTCACTTCAAGGAAATTGATTACATCTTGGTGCTATATAAGATGAACTCATAGGTCGATTTAAGCATGACATATGGATATGTGTGCTATATGTCATGTATGGAAATCTTTTGTTTTCATACTCCTTTATCTTGAGGTATGCTTGATTGTTTTTAAGTGTTGTAATAATGTCTTCAGACACCACTTCTCTCTTGGAATACTAGCTCTAATCTATTTTATCTTGCAGTTCTCCAACATGAAATAAGGATTTCAACCACTGCTTGGAGATATGTTGGTGTTTACTATGCTCAACAACATAAGATTCTTCATTATGAAATCAAAGGGAGAAATTAGGGATTTTATCAACACTCAATTTAATTAATTTTTAATGTTACTATGAAGTTTTATTTGTTTAATCTCTATCTCGATAGTGAGGCTTGGTTATGGTGAAGTATCAACAAATATGTTTTATGGCTTCTATGAGGACATGAATAGTTGTGAAACCATTGGAACCTAAAACATTCTTTGTGAATATTAATGAGTTGGTTAAGGCATGGGATTACCAAACAAGAATGGATATTGAATGCTTCAATTGATTGAAGGTGTTTCTCATACCAAGGAAGAAGAAATATTGTTAGTAAATTAATTTTAAGATTTGCCTTTGTTTGGAAACTATTTCAAATTATGAGCTAAATTACTCACTTAACAAAACATCAAATTGCATATATAAAAGACAAACAGTTAGATATAATTAACTAACCAAAAAACCAATCAACCACAAAAATAACAAATTAAAAAATGGAATGGTGAGCAATTCAGTTGGTGAAATATACCTTTCTCGAGCAAAGAAGTGACAAAATAATATTTTAGACGAATAAAGTTAAAAACCAGCAAATTGCTGGTCATCACCCTCTCAAGGTACCGAATTTAAAAGTGTCCATGGTGAGGGATTCACCAGGTGAAATGTACCTTTCCCGAGCAAAGAAGTCAAAAAAATTATATTTTAGACAAATAAGGTTAAAATCCAGCTAATTGCTGGTCATCAGCCTTTCGAGGTCCGGAATGTACCTACCGATGAAAAATCATTCACATTGGAGTGCAACATCTCTTCCTTACCTAACGAAATGTTTCCTTACCACATTTCTCAAACTTGAGCCTTTCTTAAAGGCAGTTGCGCACCTAGCAGGCATTTACACCCTTGTTCCTCAATTGAATCACTTCACCGGACAAAGCAAAAGATGGAGCAAAACACAGGGATGACATTCTTGTTTGTTTTATTATGTTGAAAGGCAAAGGGAAGTAAAGTGAGGTGCAGAAAATTATTAATGGGTCCATTGCCATGTATCTTCATGTGCTTTTAAAACTAATTCTGCTCATTGCTTATTTTCTCGGAATGTCTTGTGGTTGAAGGTTTTAAGCTCGGGTTTATATGCAGAAATGGATCATTCTGGTAGATTCTCGTAGCTTTGATGTGGATGAAAGTTTGTTTTTGTTTGAGAAAGGCATTCTTTAATTTTGTTATGTTTTAGTTTTTTTTTGTTGGAATTTGGCAATATAATTTTGGATGAGATTGCGATTTTTTATCATTTAAAATGTGTTTTTAATTACATAAATTGATTTAGCATCTTGAAAAATCAATGAGACACTTGAATTATGCAAACTATACAGCTCAAACTTAAAATTGTAATAAATATATAATACAAACTTGTGATTTTAACAAATGTCTATCAAAATTTAAACAAATTGGGCCAAGACCAGAAACTACATTTAAAAACCAAAATCAAATTTTAAACAAATTGGGCCAACAAATTGGACTGCAAAATATATTTAAAAACCAAAACATTAGAAGGCAGAGAAGCTTCAAATGAGTGGTTCATTTGGTTTCCTTTTCATGTGCTTATTATTTGATATCTCACTCAAATTTTATAATGACATTGAGTGTTTGCCTCTTCGAATTGAATTTTTCCTTTTTGGAAGGTGGAAAGCCTAACAACTGTGCAAACTATTACAAGAAAGATGGCATTGCTCTTGTGCTCTCATTGATGGAGTGGAGTGAAGGACAAATAGACAGCAGGCAAGATTACAGGAATTCAGACATTTTCTTTGAAATTTCTTAGGCATTTTTATGATTATTGTCATTTTCAGCTTATCGATTTCTTACATGCACTCTTTGGTTGTTATCTGTTTCAAGTTTGAAGTTCTTGGAGGGATACTTCTACCAAGCCACCTCTCTATTCCATCACTATTTTTGTGAATTTCATGAATAAAAGAGATGTTATTCTTGCTTGGAAAATCACCAGTGGACATAACAATTCAAAGCCATCGTTAGATATCATTTTCAGTTTGGTTGCTTGATCTCATATTTGAGTTGAAATGGATTTTTTCCTTGTGTTCAAGCATTTGGAATCCAAAGCCAAAGAGTGGGTAAAGAAAAACATAAAAATACCATATTCACAACCTCCCTCTTTTTGATAAATGCTTACACTCTTGAGGTTGAGAGACAAAGATGAGCATTAAACAAGCATCCATTCATTTGACTCACACAATTGCTCCCAAATGAATGCACAAACGTTCTAAAAACTGTACCGATGAAGGGCGTATTTTGCATTCTAATGCTTGACAAATGACTTTAAAGGAATTCTCGTTTATTGCAAAAAATTTACAAGTTCCTTAAATATGAAATGAATTAATGGCAAGGTTGTTATTTGTGTTAGGATGCTGAATTTTAGAAGACTTTTGGTGAGAAGTGTGAGGGAAATCCTTGATGTGCAAACCCCTGAAAGAGCCATGATCATTCACATTATGTTAGTAGTCAAATTCACAACAAATCATTGACATCCACTTGATCTCACACACTTACAACTCCTGAGATTCCCCACACATTTGTAACCAAAGCTTGCACTTCCATTTTCAGCTCAGCTAGTCATTTGCTTGCATTCTCTTGTTTTTGGAAGCTTCAAGTCTGGGATTTATTGGTTAGACTGCTTTCGGAGCAATCTTTTCTTGCGCTAGCCATTCACAGTATATTTCATATAGAGGAAAGCTATTCTCATTTCAAAATCCACCGGTGAAACAAATTTGTAGAACCATGCATTCATTGCAGGAATTTTATGAAAGGTTTGATAAGGAATCTTGAAGGTTGGCTTATGGTTCAAGTTATTCCTACGCTACAAAACGACAAAGCCAAGGTTGGAGTAAAGAGTCTACAAGAAGAATGACTCTTGTGTTTGCATTCATGAAGTAAGGGACAAATATGAGGCATCCAACTTTCACCCTTGCCATTCCTCCCGAGTACGCCTGCAAAAACTTTATGAAAATTTCAGCAATAAGATGTACAAATGGCATGGTGGCTATTTTAAAGGATTCTTCTGGTTAAGAGCACAAGGAAAAATCTAGGGTGAAATCCACGAAAAGAAGCGAGAATTTGATTCACAATCTCAATGGCTATCACTCACTCACGCTTCTAAAATTCCTCACACATTGGCATAGTCTTACATTAAAATAAAATAAAAAAGCTTGTTTCATGGTCTGTATCATTTACATTTTCTATACACTCAAGCTATTGAATAAATAACAGACTTACCATGTTGCCAATAATTCACATGAGCGTTTGATGAGTTTTTATTGTATCGGTATGCAAATTCTCGACAAGAAACAAAGGAGAACCCCTGGATCAAAAAGGCCATGAATTGGCAAGAATTGAAGCTCGTCGTTTAAAGCCCCGTGGTTGTGGATTTTTTATTTTTTTGAGTGTTGGATTTAGAGACGTCTAATTGCAATAATTAAGTTGGACATACGTGCATCATGATTATGATGTCAATTACTGTCAGCAAGATTACATTCATATGCCAAATAATGTGATTAATTAAGTCATGGCATTAAACGTATTTAAAAATAAGGATTTGGATACAAATACATGTAGATTAATGTTAATCAATTATAATTGTTAATGGACCGATTATAGTTGATTAAAATAAATAGCAATATTAAATTTGAGCTGAATAAGGAAATCAAAATCTGATTGATTGATTGATTGATTTCAATTAATCTGAAATTTCAGACAGACTTGTTTCAGCGAAATTTTAGGCTGCCCTAGGATTGGGGTTTTGCAGTGCTATAAAAGGGCTGAGTCTCCAAGGCTTGCAATCAACTCATAAAGATTGTCTGCTCCATTGAAGACTGGAAGGATTGCAAGCTCTTGGAAGGATTCAAGAGCCAATAACTCAAGTCAAGACCAGGAGCCTTTGAGGATGGAAAGTAAGTTCCGCTGTGCATTAATTTCAATTTCTTACAAAGGAGTAGATCTTGGTTGGCGTTTAAGGTAATTAGGAAAACCCTCTCAAGTTAAATCCATCAATTGGTATCGGAGCCCCCTTCTGTAAGAATCCGTGCTTGATTTTTGGAGATTAACTGTTTTTTGTTTCGTATGGAATAACAGTCTCTTTTTTATTCATCTGGTCTTGAACTTGTTCGTTGGAACGAAACAGTGGATCGAACCCTAGAATAAATTATCCCATTTCTCGTATTGTTGGGAATACATTGACCTTTCTGAATATAATGGTTTTTTCAACAGTAGTGTTTATGAATTTTCTTTATTCTCTGCATTTGAAGATTTTTTTTTGGTGGTTTATGATTCCTGCATATATTGGAAATCTATGGGTTTTAGTGTTTTGTGTCTTTCTTTTGATTTTCACTGTTTTGGGAAGGATTTCTATGCTCGTGTGGTGGCTGTCCTTTTTGTCTTCCTCAGTCGTCAAAGTTTCTTGCATACATGCTACCTTCTGGGAGGAACCTGTGAGCCTTGGGGTTTATTAACCACTGTCAGTCTTCATGGAAGCCTTAACTATTAATCAAAATACACGTGGGCCAAAAATGCAACAGATAAAAATGCTTTGTCGGTTATTTGCAAAGAGCTCCCGTTAACCTATTATCGGTTATATGGATATGCGGATAATTAAAGGTCCAGAAAGCATATGGAAACAGACCCAATCAAATGGCCCGATGCCCAGAAACATTGACAGGGCCGAAAATCTTAGACAGCAGCCTGAAATAACCCCCTTATGAGAGGAAGGCAAACTTCTGAAAATCATAAATACAAATCGATATTAGTAAGGATTTCAAAGTTTATTTTGCAGCCATTAATTTTTAGATTATACGACTTATCAATGGTTTCTTAGTTCTCTTCGTGTAAGAATTCTGAATAAGTTATACGATTTATTCTGTTTGTTTCTTGTATAAATTAAATAAGAATTAAAGAATTCTGAATAAGAATTAAAGAATCCTGTATGTATAAATTGTATATACGATTTATCAGAATGACATATAAAAAAAAAAAAAAAAAAAATTTACCAGGCCTGAATTGAAAGAAGGATCTATATAAGTGAATTAATGATTGTAATGGCCAGAGCATTGTGGCGTTGATTTATCAAGCAATGTAATCAAAATCAAATCTTTAGAATAGTAAATTTTAACCGTGTAAAAGGAAAAAGGGTTTTCAGTTCAAATCATTTTAAAGATGTTTACTTTAAGGGATTCGATCTCTCATCTCTCATGGACGTGAGGTTAACCATGTTGATGTGTCAATTTCGTTAAGTAAAAAAAAGAGGTTTTCATTTACAAATCTTTTTTGAAGTTTTTTTTTTTCTTTATAGGATTAATCTCCTTTTTTCACTTAATAACGGGTTAATTTTTTCACTTAACGATTCAATGTTAACTTAACGAAACTTTTGGTTAACCTGGATAATGGGTTAACTTTTGGTTCTTAGTTTTGGTCTGCTATGTATATGGAGTTAACCTTGATCTTCAAAGTTATGGCATAAAAATTTGTATTAACGTTAATTACTGATATAATACCAAATTTGGATTTTATCACAATAATGCTAATTATGGCATAAAAATTTGTATTAACGTTAATTATTGTTATAATACTAAATTTGGATTTGATCACAATGATGCTAATCATGGCAACCATAAATTATTTAATATTCTCTAAATAAATTATTGAAGCATTTCTAAAAGGTAATCATTGTAGAAACTGCTAAAGTTTTACTAAAACCTAATAATTATTTTGATGAATATAGTTGACATATTAAATTTAAAAGAGTTATGAGATACTGTATTCTATATAGGACGAGTGGATTCTATAGGTACGTCCTAGATTAGGTTTTAGACATAATTTTGGAATCTAACTAAAGACGGTGTTTGGTATACATGTGTTGTTTTCGCATGAGTCAAGCATTGATGTTCGCAAACGAACCGCTCTCTGTAAGACGATTGCAAGGATGACTCATGACAAGTTGAAGTAACGTGCTGGCAATGGACGTGGGTGTTAGCTTTCCCAAAGGAGGGTTGGCGCCTGCTAAGTTGTTTGGTGCATAAGGGTTGCCTGAATGTAATGATTGCACCCAAAGGTGTTTCATTACTGAATGGTGTTTTGGCTAAAGTTTTAATTGAGCAAATAGTTTTACACATGCCTTTAGATAGATTTTAGAATTATGATTAAATCGTGACGCATCGTATCTAAATTATTTCCTTGTTCTTGAATTTTTCAGATCCAAACATAATGTTAAGTCTAAGTCAGATTAAGCCCCTCATGGGGAACAATTTCAAACAGTGGGAGGAAAAGCTGAAATTAGTCTTAGGGATCATGCAATTGGACACAGCACTGAGATTTGATCGCCCCAAGCCTAATAAAGAGAGTGAGGTAACTCCTCAAGAGAAGGCTGATATTGCTAGATGGGAGCATTCAGATCGCATGTGCATAATGGTGATGAAGCAAACGATCCATGAGACTTTTCGAGGCATCATACCTGATACAGAGACAGGCGCTATTGAATACCTTAAGGCCCTTGAAGAAAAATTCACAAAGAGTAAAAAGACTGATGTGAGTACACTCTTTGTGAAGTTGGCAACAATAAAATACAAGGGAAAAGAAGGGGTTAGAGAGCATGTTATTGAGATGACAAGACTTCAACGTGCCTTGAAAGGGCATAATTATGACATCTCTGATGAGGTTCTCATTGAGTTCATTTTTCTGTCTCTCCCGTCTAACTTTAGTCAATTCAAGATGACTTATAATTGTCAAAAAGAGACGTGGACATTACCTGAGTTTGAGGCTCGGTTGGTGCAGGAGGAAGAGAGACAGAAAGTGACTAAGGGAGAAAGTGCTCATGTAGTAACATCTAATCCTAAGGGTAAAGGCAAGAAGCGCAAGTTTACTGCCAAGGAAAAGGGACCTACCAAGGTAGCTGCAAACAATGCCGCGCAGAAAAGCAAGAAGGAAGATACTTCTGTGAAAGCAGGAGAAAGGAACTGTTTTTTCTGCAAAGCGCCAGGACATACAAAGAAATTCTGCACCAACTATCATGCATGGTTGGCAAAGAAAGGTATGTCTCTTGCTTTGGTTTGTTCTGAAGTTAATTTAAGTTCTGTATCTAGATATACTTGGTGGATAGATTCAGGTGCAACGACTAACATCAGTATGTCGATGCAGGGTTGCCTAAGCCATCGCAAGCCAAGTGAGGCAGAGCGCTACGTTTACGTAGGAAATGGCAATAAAGTAGAAGTGGAAAGCATAGGAAAATTTAGATTATTATGTAAGACAGGATTTTATTTAAGTTTTGATGCTTTAGTGGTTCCATCTTTCAGAAGGAACCTAATTTCTATATCTTATTTGGACAAAAATGGTTATGTATGTTCATTTGGTAATGGAAATTTCAGTTTGTGTCAAGATTCTAAGCTTCTTGCTTCTGGTATCCTGTCTTCTTATGATAATCTTTATTTTCTAGATATAGACACTTCACATTCAGAGGCACTGCATATAGATAATAGAAAACGTAAATTAACTTGCGAGAAATCTGCAACATTATGGCACAAGCGATTAGGACATATCTCTATGAAAAGGATAGAACGTCTTGTGTCTAATGAAATTCTCCAACCTTTAGATTTTACAAACTTAAGTGATTGTGTAAATTGTATAAAGGGAAAATAAACTAATAAACGTAAGTATGATGCAAAAAGGTGTAATGATGTCTTAGAATTGATTCATACGGATATCTGTGGTCTTTTTTTCAAAGGCTACAAGAAATGGTGACCGTTACTTTATCACATTCATAGATGATTATTCAAGATATGGTCATATTTACTTAATAAAAGAAAAGGCGGAAGCATTAGACGTGTTCATAAAGTTCAAAACTGAAGTTGAGTTACAACTTAACAAACGTATAAAGTCCATTCGTTCTGATCGTGGTGGTGAATACTACGGTCGTTATGATGGATCAGGAGAACAACGTCAAGGTCCCTTTGCAAAATACTTAGAGGAATGCGGAATTGTGCCTCAGTATACGTTGCCAGGTTCGCCTGCAATGAATGGTGTTGCTGAGCGACGAAATCGCACCCTTAAAGACATGGTGAGAAGTATGATTGCTCGTACAACTCTACCTGAGAATTTGTGGGGAGAAGCCTTAAAGACTGCAGCATACATACTTAATAGAGTGCCTACTAAAGCAGCTAACAAGACCCCTTACGAGTTATGGGTTGGGCGCAAGCCTAGCTTGAATCATTTGAGAGTTTGGGGATGTCCATGTGAAGCTAGGCCTTATAAACCAAGCAAAAAGAAACTGGACGAAAGAACCGTTAGTTGTTACTTTATAGGCTATTCTGAACGATCTAGGGGGTTCAAATTCTATAATCCAACAGAACATACAGTTTTCGAGTCAGGAAGTGCAAATTTTTTGAGGATAATGAGTTAGTGGGGGGAGATATGACAAAAGATAGTATTTTTGAAGAAGAAGAGACAAATGCGAATGAGACTATGGACCAAAGTCCTAGTTTTGTTCAAATTCCGATTGCGTTTAGAAATACATCTTTTGACAATGTGCAAACTTCATCATCCCAAACAACTCAGTTAGAAACTCAACATGGAATAGAGAACACAAATGGACCTGAACCCAACCCAAACCCTCACATTGACATGACAAATGTTGATGGCCTAGGGCCTGTGGGAGAGTCAGAAGTTGGTAATGATGTTCTTCCTCCTGTTGAAGATCAAGTTGTAAATGAACCTCAAGAAAATCTAGAGCCTGTGCCAATTAGGAGATCTACTAGAGAGAAAAGATCTACACAATCAAAGGATTATGCATATCTTCAAGAACATGAGTTTGACATTGGCATGTTTGAAAATGATCCTGTTAATATCAAACAAGCTGTGGAAAGCTCTAACTCTCAAATGTGGATTAATGCCATGAATGAAGAGATGAAATCTATGTATGACAATGACGTTTGGGATATCGTTCCGTTGCCTAAAGACAAGAAACCCGTTGGTTGCAAATGGATATTTAAGACTAAGCGGGATTCTAAAGGCAATGTTGAAAAATACAAGGCACGTCTTGTTGCGAAAGGTTTCACACAGAAAGAAGGCATTGATTATAAAGAGACTTTCTCTCCAGTTTCATCGAAAGACTCTTTAAGGATTATATTGGCGCTTGTAGCACATTATGATTTAGAACTTCATCAGATGGATGTAAAGACGGCGTTTCTCAATGGTGACATTGATGAAACGATCTATATGAAGCAGCCAGAAAACTTTGTATCAGGTGATGCAGGGTCTATGGTTTGCAGACTTAAGAAATCTATCTATGGGCTAAAACAAGCATCTCGACAATGGTATTATAAGTTTCACCAAGTTATTAGCTCATTTGGTTTTGAGTCTAACATAGTAGATGAATGTATATACCTTAAGTTCTGTGGGAGTAAATTTATTTTCTTGGTTTTATATGTAGATGACATATTGCTTGCCAGTAACGATAAAGACATGTTGCATCAAACTAAGAATTTTTTATTTAAGAACTTTGAAATGAAAGATCTTGGTGATGCATCATTTGTTCTAGGGATTGAAATACTTAGAGATAGATCTCAAGGTATTCTGAGGTTATCCCAGAGGAACTATATCGATAAGATTCTAACAAGATTTGGCATGCAAAACAGCAAACCAGGAGATACTCCTATATCAAAAGGAGATAAGTTTAGTCTGAAACAATGTCCCCAAACTGACTTAGATAAAAACCTCATGAAAGATATTCCCTATGCCTCAGCCGTGGGTAGCATCATGTATGCACAAGTATGCACGTGTCTGGATATTGCGTTCATTACCGGAATGCTAGGGAGATATTTGAGTAACCCAGGTATGGAACACTGGAAGGCAGCCAAGCGAGTGTTGAGATACCTAAAGAGAACAAGGGACTATATGCTCACGTATCGGAGATCGGAACAGCTCGAGGTCATTGGATACACCGATTCTGATTTTGGAGGATGTGTCGACAACATGAAATCAACATCAGGATACATCTTCATGATGGCAGGTGGTGCTGTGTCATGGAAGAGCGCTAAACAGTCATTGGTAGCCTCCTCCACTATGGCAGCTGAATTTGTTGCATGTTTTGAAGCATCTAATCATGGCGTATGGCTGAAGAACTTCGTCACAAGTCTGAAAATTGTGGATTCTATTCAGAAACCACTCAAATTATTATGTGACAACAATTCAGCAGTGTTATACGCATCCAACAACCGAAGTTCGTCAAAGTCGAAGTACATTGACATTAAGTTTTTGGTTGTAAAAGAGAGAGTGCAAAATAATGAATTATGTATAAAACACATAGGTACAGACTCCATGATTGCGGATCCTCTTACTAAAGGATTACCACCCAAGAAGTTTCACCAACATGTTGCTTGTATGGGTGTAATATCTGTTTAGGATAATTAGAAAAATGTGGGAGTCTGAATATGTTTTAAGTTCTGTTTTTTGATGTTCTATGTAATGCAATTGTAAACAATTTTGATGATATATACAAGTTGCATTCAGTTTCAGTTCATTATTTCTTTCTTTAAAGTTTAAGTTTTTTGGCCTCATACAGTAAAGTAAAGGTGACTCAATTAGAAATAGGCACGTCTAATCACACTTGCGTGTAATTTCTAAACTATATGTCCAAATCAGATTCATGTCATTCAGTTATGTTGGCAGCGTGATTTATGTCAGTTTAGTTGCGAATAAATGTGACAAATGCCGCTTAAGTCCTTTGTTAGCATAATTGATGGATGGAATTGTTTAAGAAATACGATAAGTAAAGACAGAAAAGTTGCATGCAATAAAGTTAAGGACATATAATCAAAAGGTTGCACTTGTCCATGTGGGAGATTGTTGGATTTAGAGACGTCTAATTGCAATAATTAAGTTGGACATACGTGCATCATGATTATGATGTCAATTACTGTCAGCAAGATTACATTCATATGCCAAATAATGTGATTAATTAAGTCATGGCATTAAACGTATTTAAAAATAAGGATTTGGATACAAATACATGTAGATTAATGTTAATCAATTATAATTGTTAATGGACCGATTATAGTTGATTAAAATAAATAGCAATATTAAATTTGAGCTGAATAAGGAAATCAAAATCTGATTGATTGATTGATTGATTTCAATCAATCTGAAATTTCAGACAGACTTGTTTCAGCTAAATTTTAGGCTGCCCTAGGATTGGGGTTTTGCAGTGCTATAAAAGGGTTGAGTCTCCAAGGCTTGCAATCAACTCATAAAGATTGTCTGCTCCATTGAAGACTGGAAGGATTGCAAGCTCTTGGAAGGATTCAAGAGCCAATAACTCAAGTCAAGACCAGGAGCCTTTGAGGATGGAAAGTAAGTTCCGCTGTGCATTAATTTCAATTTCTTACAAAGGAGTAGATCTTGGTTGGCGTTTAAGGTAATTAGGAAAACCCTCTCAAGTTAAATCCATCATTGAGAGCATCAAAATCAAACTCAAAGACAAAGGGGCAAGAATGCAGATTTCAAGGAAGCCCCGGGAACACCACATGCTCATAGAAAAGAAAACGTCGACGGTGAAGTTGAACACACAAAGAAGGGGAAGAAGATTAGGCTACCCCCATTTGAGAAGATTAACAAAGACAATGGTCTCCAAAGTTGCATGTGCAAGGAATTGATTGTAACTAGGAGGCAAATTAGTGTTAACCCCATGTCAAGTTTGCAAGAGCGAGAAGACGAATCAGGTGGATGAGCACATGGGTGGATAAATTTGTAATTTTAATTATTTTCATGGTAAATAAGTTAATCATCTTATTTGGAAGGAGGACAAAAAGTTGAAAAGTAGGCTACATAAATAGTATGGAAAGGTTGAAAGCTAAAAAGGTGGAATGATGAGAGCCAAGTAGGGGAGAGATGTCCAATGTTGTGCATGGACGAGTAATTGATATAGTATTAGTCCCACCAAACCACCAGAAATTGAGAGATATGCAACCAATATTTAAACAAAAATAAATACATTAAGTGCAAATATGTTTTAATTTATGTCTAAAATTTCCCAAGACATTGACTCGGACCACAATTGTCTATAAATAGTATCTTAATACAAGTACAAATCATATTGACCCAACTAGAAAACAGATAAAACCATAAATCCTTCCAAAATGGTTTATTCCAAAAATACAAAGTAGCAATCACTTGAACCCCCACTCATCATAACTAAAGCTATGTAGTCCAAATAAATATCCATACCTGCACATAATAAAATTGAATGTATGTAAGTCATAACTGCTATGTTGTTCAACATTTAAACTCACTGTATTCAATAAATGACACCCAACCCAATAACATTTAAACCCAATGTGTTCAATAAATGACACCCAGCCCATTCTATTTCTCTTTAAAACAGAGCAAAGCACATGGATCAACAAATAACAAATTCCCAACCATTAGATCACATCCAATTAAATCCAGATCACACATTCAAAATGAAGCCAATGCAATCCATGTCCATCCTTACCACCAATTAAATTCAAGTGCAAAAAACTATAAAAGAAGTTCAACCATTGCTGAAGTTGCATGTCATGCATTCAAACTATTCACCGGCCTTGGAGACAAACCATCACAGAACATTTGACAGTATATTCAGGTTAGTTATTTCAATTACAACACATTTTTCTTATAGTTCTATTTTCATTTCTCACAATTTTTTATTTCAGTTCTTATAGTTTCATTTTCATGAAAATATATAGTTTTTCTATTTTTATACATTTTGAATCATTTTAAAGTTGATCGGAAAATATGACACAACCATAATGAAGAGTATTGGCTAGTATGGCTAGCTACAAATGAAAAAGAGCAGAACAACTCCCCCTGAGCAACAATAATCTTAGTGGAAAATATGACACAACGTATGAGGCATTAATCTTGTGCTGCATATTTGAATGAAATGTTATGTCTTCCTCATAAAATTCTGAAGTATTACAATTAGATTGAACTTGGTCAACTAATGTGCTCATCATTCCCTTCAATATGTTCTCAAGTTCGTTATGGTAACTCAGACCATTACTGTTGGTAGAGGCTAGAATATATGAAAACACCAAGACAAGCCTACAATATTGACACTAACAATCCTGGATCAAATCTTGCAGGAGAAACTTCTACGCTAAGGCAGTCAGTCATCCCTCACACAAAAGATTTTATATAGATATGAAGACTGGAAAGTCACTCCTTTGACTCTAAGAAACTAAGGTATCTAACGAATGTCTTTTCCTCGTGTATCTCTGCACTCTTTCAATCTTTGTCTTCGAACAACTCGTCTTTGCAAACCATTTCTCAGTCAACTGAAAATCATATATCCCCATCACATATTTGCAATAATCCACAATACCCATAGGATCTATATCATCCACTTATACACTAAAAGCATCCTTATTAGAAGAAGCACTCGAGCCTCTCACTCTGACATCACACTATTGGTGAAGACACTTGGTTGAAGTCTCTCGATGTTGCTCAAGATTGGGAGAAGACCCAACTTCTCCTACCCAACCTACAAATTGACTCATACTGTCAATTTAAGATGCTCATGTAGGCATGTCCACTAGCTCCCTTTCTTGTTGATCATGATATAGGGTTGTCCCCTTCTCAAACTTATGTAACTGAGGATCTATCTCATACAACACAACTGTGAATACCATTGAATGATATCCCACACTACTCTTCTTCACCATTGGCATTATCTGAGCTCCATGGTCTCTAATGATAAAAAGTTTATCCTTCTCCAAAAAAGGAAATGTTTGTGTTGTCCTCATAAAATCCAAGCCCAAAATCATCGCATAATCCTCCAACAATATAACTCTCAAATACATCCTACCAAACCATGAGCCCACTCTCATCAGTGCATCCTTGAGAATACCAAATGTTGACCTCATCTTAGAGTTCATTACTTTGTAGGCAAACATCATCCCCTTCAATATGTTCTCAAGTTGGTTATGGTAACTCAGACCATTGTTGTTGGCAAAGGCTAGAATATATGAAACCAAGACAAGCCTGCAATATTGACACTAGCAATCCTAGATCAAATCTTGCAGGAGAAACTTCTACGCTAAGGCAGTCAGTCATCCCTCACACAAAAGATTTTATATAGATAGGAAGACTCAAAAGTCACTCCCTTGACTCTAAGCAACTAAGGTATCTAACAAATGTCTTTTCCTCATGTATCTCCGCACTCCTTCAATCTTTGTCTTCGAACAACCCAGCTTTGCAAGCCATTTCTCAGTCAATTGAAAATCATATATCCCCATCACATATTTTCAATAATCCACAATACCCATAGGATCTCTATCATCCACTTATGCACTAAAAGCATCCTCATTAGAAGAAGCACTCGGGCCTCTCACTCTGACATCACACTGTTGGTGAAGACACTTGGTTGAAGTCTCTCGATGTTGCTCAAGATTGGGAGAAGATCCAACTTCTCCTACCCAACCTACAAATTGACTCATACTGTCAATTTAAGATGCTCATGTAGGCATGTCCACCTGCTCCCTTTCTTTTTGATCATGATATAGGGTTGTCCCCTTCTCAAACTTATGTAACTGAGGATCTATCTCATACAACACAACTGTGAATACCATTGAATGATATCCCACACTACTCTTCTTCACCATTGGCACTATTTGAGCTCCATGGTCTCTAATGATAAAAAGTTTATCCTTCTCCAACAAAGGAAATGTTTGTGTTGTCCTCATAAAATCCAAGCCCAAAATCATCGCATAATCCTCCAATAGTATAACTCTCAAATACATCCTACCAAACCATGAGCCCACTCTCATCAGTGCATCCTTGAGAATACCAAATGTTGACCTCATCTTAGAGTTCATTACTTTGTAGGCAAACATCATTCCCTTCAATATGTTCTCAAGTTGGTTATGGTAACTCAGACCATTGTTGTTGGCAGAGGCTAGAATATATGAAAACACCAAGACAAGCCTACAATATTGACACTAGCAATCCTGGATCAAATCTTGCAGGAGAAACTTCTACTACAATGGAAGTTTCTTATTACTCAAATGAACTTTTGAGCCATGCAAAATAGGTAATTTTCTCTTATCCATAGAATTTAATATTGATGGCATTATTCCCATATTCAATAACTATACTAGGTATTTCTCTAATCTAATATGATATCTTGATATTCGAATGGCTGGGAGAATTTTGCAGCTTTTTGAGTTTGTTGACAAGTACTAAGGAAAGTATGACAAAAGTATTAAAATAGTGAGAGAATATTATGGGTCAATTATTGGATATGATGTAAGTTCTTTTCAACTTGAAAGTAACATAAGGCAAACACTACTTGAACTACATGATTGACAATTCAAGTCCACTTGGTGAGACAGTGTGGGCCATGAATGAATTCAATTGTGATAACGAACATGAGTCTTAAAAAATTAATTCAAACAACTGTAACTACTACATCTTCTCATAGTATCAGAAGAAGGTGGAAACCAACAGTAGTTTTCCAAGTACAAATACAGTCATGGTATTTTAAGTGTAAAAACAAGTTATCAAAACAACAATCACTGATAATTTTGAAGACATACAACAAAATGATTCTATAGATTTGATTTTTCAAGGATACTAACATACATGTTGATAATTGCTTGTAATAAAGCAGAAGTATTTTTGCCTTGTATGAAAGCATAATTTTCAAATATTCTTAACTAAATGCATGCAATAATTCTGCAGGTTGTTGCATCTATGGCAAGAGTTAGTTATGTTGCTCATACAAGGAGAAGTGGCAGGAGAGTGACAAGGGGTGCCCAGCTACGATGCCCATCGTCAGATGAGGACAGGACAGGTGATGTGAATGTCAACAATGCCCCAAGGAACGTTGTTGAGGATGACCATGTGACTGAAGTTGATGTTGTCACACCATCACCCACAAAGCCACCGTCAACAATAGTCCAAGGGGCAAGTTCAACTAAAAAGATCAGTGCTATAAGAGGATGGAAAAAGGAAGAAATGTTAGTTGCAATTGATGACATAGAGTTTAATGGATACTCAGTTCAGGCATCTACAAAAAAACATGGTATTCCTCCCTCATCAGTACGTTATTGGATAAATGGACTGACTCATACAAAACGTAGAGGGCCTCTTATAGTTATGATTGACGAGGAGGAGGCCGAGGTGGTTGAGTGGCATAAAGAGATGGCCCAATTGGGACATGGGCTAGAGTTGATACAACTCAAATCCACAGTTTCTAAAATCTGTCAAGGGAGGCCAAACCCATTCAAAGATGGGTTTCTTGGTAAATCATGGTGGTTTGGGTTTAAAAAAAGGCATCCAGACCTTGTATTGTGTACAACTGAGGGCCTTGAAAGAGATAGAGCATTAAATTTGCGCCATGTAGTTGTGCAGAAGTTCTATGACACTCTTTCTAGTGCTTATGATAAGCATTCTTATGGAGCAGGCCATATATGGAATTGTGATGAAACATGTTTACAGGCAGGGAGGAATTGTGGCATGCGGGTAATTGCCAAGAGAGGGAGCCGAAATGTGCCAAAGATTTTTCCTAAGAGCAGGGAGTGGATAACTATTTTATGTTGTGTCAATGCAATTGGTACTTCAATCCTAGGATTTTAGCTATTCAAAGGTAAAAATCAACTGAAAAACTATATACAGAATTGTGAACCAGGTGCATGAATGGTTCCACATCCCCATGCATGGATGACTAAAGAACTGTTTTTAAGTTGGCTTTTTCACTTTGATGCATTGGTACCAGGTGGCGCCTCGCCTAATAACAAACACCTATTGATATTAGATGGCCATGGGAGCCACATGGCTGTACAAATAATTGAGGAAGCAAACAATTTAGGCATCGACCTATTGACATTGCTCTCTCATACCACTCACAGATTGCAACCCCTTGATGTTAGTATGTTTGGCCCTTTCAAGAACTATTTCAGGTCAGAGCATGTTGCATGGATGGCAAAGAATCCAGTGGTTGAGGTGAAAAGGTTCGAGCTAGAAGAGCTTGCAAGTAAAGCTTTTAAAAGGGCTCTAACACCATAAAATATCAAGGTTGGCTTTAGGAGGACAAGAATCTGGCCACTGAATTATGATGCTCTTATGCATGATATTGGTTGTAGCCAAGCATTTCATGTGGATGGTCAGGAAGAAGGGCATGTCCAAATAGGTGTTGAAGTGCAAGAAGTAGATGAACAAGATGATGTGGTTGCAACTAGTAATATGATTTGCCTCTCTCAACGACACTTATATGATGAAGATGATGAAATTGTATGTGAAACACAATATAATCACGAAAAAATTCGCAGCAACATGGAGATCGTTCTACCAACTCAAGAACATGAAAATTCTGCTATTGATATTGTTAATGACATTGTTGAACATGTAGTTGACAATGAACAATTGACATTACCCAGCCAAGTAACCTCACCATCATGGATGGCAGAAGACATGATTAATATGAATGAACATAGTGTCTCAGCAACCAATGAACAAAGCATAAACATGCCCTCACAACTAGCAAAATTGAACAATGAAATTGTTCATTTTTTGTGGAAAACGGATCAATGGAAGAAGATGAAACATATAATGAGGCATCGTGTAATGAAACCAACTCACAAAAAGATAGAAAAGATAGATCAATGCCTTAGAAATAAGCCTCTTCGAGGGGGCAACCTCCTTTACATTACACAAATGAACAATTCTTGGATGATACAAATGACAAGACCTCCTTTCTATATATAGGAGTCTAAGGGGTCATAATATAATCAGAACTGACATAACAATAATAATGTAGGGGCAGAATAATAACAATAGTGGGCTTCTATGGGGCATAATAATAACAATATGGGAACTATATGGACACAACAATATAATAAGGGGGTTGTACTAATAAATTCTTGATGCTTCTATATAAATTCTTGTCCTCCCATGTGGAATCTTCAGCGGGTAAGTTCTTCCACTTGATGATATACTCTGAAATTGATGTATTTCGTAGCTTTCGATTTCTCGATTCTGTGACTGCTTCAGGTTCCAATATGATTTTTCCTTCCTTGTCAAGTTCTCGCAATACTATTTGCACTAGGATCTTCTGCAACTTTTGAATGAGTTCCCACTCCTTTGGGCATATGGATATATATAAGGTCTTATGTTTGGAGGAACACTTTGTGGAATCAAATGAATAGCATGATCATGATCACGAATAGGTGGGAGGCCTTTGGGAGTCTCAAATACCTTGGAAAGATTGCCCAAAACGTTTTGGAGATCTGGAGAAATACATGATGTCGATGTGGGATCCTCTAGTGAACATAATTGTGAAATTACACCCCATTATTCTTTATTTAGAAGCTTTGTCATGCTGTTAGAGTTGATTAACTTTCCAGGTTTTCCTTCGATACCCATCAATTCAACTTCCTTTCCTTCCCAAAAAAATTTCAAGAAAAGTTCTTGAAAATTAAAAGCTATCGTACCCAAAGATTGTAGCCATTGGACTCCTAGTAAAACATCAGCACCACCCATTGGAATGGAAAGCATTGGGCTATTCAATACATATTCTCCCATGGATAGCTTGATATTATGGCACCTTCCAGAGCAATTTATGGTTCCTCCACTTGCAACCATCACTTGACACTCCGGTGCTGGATATAGGAAGCAATTCAATTCCTTGGCTATCTTACAATCAATAAAATTATGGGTACTGCCCGAATCAATCAACACTCTTACCTTTTTCTTCTTGATATGTCCTTCTATCTTGATAGTTTGAGAAGTGGTAATTTCTTCCAATGCATTACAAGATATGGTCAGATTGATTTCTTGAGACTTGATGTGATCTTTCAATTCTTGAACATTTTTCTTCTTGATATGTCCTTCTATATTGATAGTTTGAGGAGTGGTAATTCCATCCAATGCATTACAAGATATGGTCGGATTCATTTATTCTTTCTTGATGTGATATTTCACTTCTTGAACCTTTTTCTTCTTGATATGCCCTTATATCTTGAGAGTTTTAGGAGTGGTAATTCTTTCCAATGCTTTATAAGATATGGTTGGATTCATTTCTTCTTTCTCTAGGGTTGGTTCCTAGTGTATATACTCTTCTTTTGACATTTCTTGATCCTTTTCTTCCTCCTCTCCACAATCAATGTAAAATAATTTCTTCTCAGCACACCTTTAATGTCTTTGTTATCACAATTGTAACAAAGCTCTTTTTCTCTTTTTTCTTCCAATTGTTGTGGTGTAACCCTTGTAGGTTGTGGAAGGCTAGGAGAAACAACACTTCCATCTTTATAGTTGTGAGGGGTAGACTTCCTTGTTGCCATAATTTTGCTTTCCACTTTGTAACAAAGCCATTTTTCTCTTTTTTCTTCCAATTGTTGTGTTGTTGCTCTAAAGAAGGTGTTGCTCTTTGTATCCTCATAATGTGCTATCATTTCCTCTATGAAAATTGATGACGTAACAAGTTGTTTATGAGAACAAAGCCATTTATGCCATAAAAATTGATCCGGTTCTAATATGAAGATACAATACATACCTTTTGTAATAGTGGTACGCCAAGTATATCAAAATATTGCTCCATCTATAGTATCCAATTTACTGGATCCTTTCCATCAAACTTCGTCATATCGCCTTTTCTTGATTTCAGGAGCTCGATATTGAAATGACTGTACTCTGTACTTTCAGATCTCAAAGTTTTGAAATTGTCTCCTGCAGTAGCCCTCTGAGTCTTTCTAACCCCGCAAGTCTTATCAGAATTTGATTTTCCAAGAAAGAGTTATGCCCAATCTCCCAAGATGATATGATTATATAATTTTTTAGTAAAGTGAACTTGTATGACATGCCACATGTCACTGTTTCGACCTTCAGATCTGAAAACTATGCACAGAAAACTACAGTCCGTCCTCCTTCTGTAACTTCTTATGAAATTTCAATTTATTGCTCAGAGAGAAAGTTATGATGATTTTCCCAAGGTCACCTGTTTAGGATGTAATTCGGAAGTCTTCAAAAACCATAACTTCCTCAGATCATATATCCAAAAATATAGTGAGACAATATCTGAAATTCACACCCAAGATTCATAATGAGAATGGGTTTTTTCTTTAGCTTCTGAAACTTTGTAGCGAAAATGTTATAGTGAAAATACCACGATGACTAGTTTTAGATGAAATCCTGGAGCTTGCAAAAACCCTAACTTCTTCAGATCATATATCCAAAAATATAGTGACACAAGATCTGAAATTCAGACCCGAGGTTCAGCGTGATTTTATCTCAAATAGGTTTTTTTTCTTAGCTTCTAAAACGTCGCAGAAAAATAGTTATAGCGAAAATGCCACGATGACTTGTTTAGAGTAGCAAAACCCTAGAATCCAAAGCTCTGATACCAAATGTTATGAAACCAGCTCACAAAAAGATAGAAAAGATAGATCAACGCCTTAGAAATAAGCCTCTTCGAGGGGGCAACCTCCTTTACATTACACAAATGAACAATTCTTGGATGATACAAATGGCAAGACCTCCTTTCTATATATAGGAGTCTAATAGGTCATAATATAATCAGAGCCAACATAACAATAATAATGTAAGGGCACAATAATAACGATAGTGGGCTTCTATGGGGCACAATAATAACAACATGGGAACTACATGGGCACAACAATATAATAAGGGGGTTGTACTAATAACAATAAGGGGTTACACTAGTAATATAGGGACCTAACACATCGAATGAAGATAATGATATAGTTCAATCAGTTGTATTAGATACTGAAAGGGAAGTACTAAGCAATGACATGCAAGTGGGAGGGGTGGAGAAGATACTTGGCCGGTTCCTAAAGCTACCAGTGGAGAGAGTATCAATGAAAAAAAGCAAGGTACACCAGGTAGTCTTCGTTTGGGCCAAAGTTCACAATTACTCACCTCAGAAGACTATATAAACCTATTAGTTGGGTCTAAAAAAAAATAAAAAATAAATAAATAAATAAATAATGCAGGAACTAAAATAGAAAAAGAAGGATTTAGCCAAGGAGAAGAAGGCAACAAGGATTGTTGCAGCACAACGTCGAGCAGATGAAAGGCTTGAAAGAGATAAAGCAAGGCAAGTTAAGAACCAACAACAACAAATGGAAAGACAAGAAATGGAATCAAGAAAGACACAACAAATGCTTGAAAAGGAACAAGGGATGATCAATATGGTTGACAATGATGCAATCATAGTTGATGAAACCAGGATTATTTCAAACTCATTGGACAATATTGTAGATAATACACGATTATTCCAAGACCCCATAAACATTCAAGTGCCTCACTATCAAACAGAGGGTTTACCCACTTGCCTTATTACTACTAGAGGAGGTGTCAATTCTATGTATGCTCATCACACACCTCCACTTAATGCAAGGGTTAGTAGTGCAAATGTGAGGTATGGGTATTAAAATCATCCATGGTTGGAAGGTGCAAATTGGACTCAATCATATGGCAACAATCAACCATTTCCTAATCAACCCTTTTTAGGTAGGCCAACCTGCCTGGCTCAAGCAGGTAACTCAGGGAGTTTTGGCACTCAAGATTCTCAAGGCCATAAAGAATAGGGGTGTCATATGTTTTTGGTTGTAACCACTTTATGAAGTGGATTTTGGATGGATTGTATCTTTTTCTTGTCACAGAAAGATTTTGGCTTGCAACCTAGGTTGTTTTATTTCATATTGTTTGCAACATTGTAACCAAAATCCATTTTAGAAGGAACATCTATAGTCTATTATAATGTAGAAATCTTACCTGAGAGTGCAAATGAGATTTTCTGTTATGCCTCTACACACCAAATGATTTGCAATACATTTATAACTGAGTTGTAAATATGATGACAAATGAGTAAATAATGAAATCTTGAACAAGTCACTTATTTTAATATGAAAATTCCATAAAACAGTGAACAACAAAAGTACATAGTTATTAGTTTCATATTCACAAAGAACCTAGCATTCCATACATCAACAAATATGTAGACAGAGTAATAAAGAAGCTCCTCAAGATGGCAATTTACAAAAGGACAACTTAGATCCATCTGATATAAACTCAATAAGACAACAGACTAAATCTGACCAGAACCAAAACCATTTCCAAAATGACATAAAATCCAGATTTCTCCACAAACCAGATGCCACAAAGGAATGAAACAACAATACACAAGTACATTCGTTCCAACCCAAACATCTTTCAACTGTACATTTGTTCCAACCCAAACATTAAGTGCAATTACATCTTTTAACTGTAAGTGAATTGGAAAATGAATTTCACAGATTAATGCAGTCACTGCATTTAAAGTATTTGTCTAAGAAGTTCGAATGTGAAACCTCTGAATGTGAAATATCTGCATATTATCACAGACTCTATTCCAAACAATACATAAATGAATTAAAACACAATGCAAATGGGTTGGACTGCCCACTATGAGCATCAAAATACCTTTATAAATCAATGTACCTCCAATTAAAACATAATACAAATGGGTAATGCACTCTCGACATTGAATTTCCCTTATAACCCAATTTACTTTGAATCCAAACACAATGCAAAGTTGCTCTTACAAATCCAACTATGGACATTGAATGACTCTTATAAATGAATATACAATGCAAATGAGTTAGTAGACCAACCCACTATGAGCATTAGATTACTTTTATAAATCAATGCACTTCTAATTAAAACACAACACGAATGGGCAATGCACTCTCGACATTGAATTTCCCTTATAAACCAACTACTTGAATCCAAACACGATGCAAAGTTGCTCTTATAAATCAATTTACCTCCAATAGAAACACAATCAATTGGTTTGTCAACTATGGACATTGAATTACTCATATAAATTAATATACTACACATCAAATGAAATGCAAACACTTGACTTGATGGCAAAAGAATTCCCATATTCATACCTTTACTTTTACACAAATGTAGAGCAAAAAGATTTGTCCAAGTTGACAATGATCTTTCCATATTCATTGCTTTAACATAATGCAATAATACATAAATTGTAGTCCTTCTACTAGCCACTACGTATGTTACCAAATTTTGGGACAAATTAAAATCCCTTAGAGTTAATGACTACAATGATCATGGAGAAAGAAAAAATTTGACAAAGAGGAATCCGCTCCAACAAGCTCAAAAAACTTGTAATGTAATTAAAAGAAGCATTGAACATTTTAGGAATAAATTCAATAATATGAGAGAAATGGTTATACCAACTTGTGGATTTTTCTCTTTTATAAACTGTAGCACTTGAAATTCATTAATATATAAAAGTTTCATAGTCACAAAGAACCTAACATTCCATACATCAACAAATATGTCAAAGAACCTAACATTCCATACATCAACAAATATGGAGATAGAGCAATAAAGAAGCTTGTCAAGATGGCAATTTACAAAAGGACAACTTAGATCCATCTGATATAAACTCAATAAGACAACAGACTAAATCTGACCATAACCAAAACTATTTCCAAAATGACATAAAATCCAGATTTTTCCACAAACCAGATGCCACAAAGGAATCAAACAACAATACACAAGTACATTCGTTCCAACCCAAAAATTGTTTAACCGTACATTCATTCCAACCCAAACATTAAGTGCAATTACATCTTTTAACTGTAAGTGTTATAGAAGAATGATCGGAAAATGAATTTCACAGATTAATGCAATCACTGCATTTAAAGTATTTGTCTAAGAAGTTCGAATGTGAAACCTCTGAATGTGAAATCTCTACATATTATCACAAACTCTATTCCAAACAAAACATAAATGAATTAAAACACAATGCAAATGGGCTAGTCTCCTCATTATCAACATCAAAATACCTTTATAAATCAATGTACTTCCAATTAAAACATAATACAAATGGGTAATGCACTCTCGGCATTGAATTTCCCTTACAACCCAATTTACTTCGAATCCAAACATAATGCAAAGTTGCTCTTACAAATCAATTTACCTCCAATTCTGCCAACTATGGACATTGAATGACTCTTATAAATGAATATACAATGCAAATGTGCTGGTAGACTAGCCCATTATGAGCATCAGATTACCTTTATAAATCAATGCACTTCCAATTAAAACACAATACGAATGGGCAATGCACTTTGGGCATTGAATTTCCCTTATAAATCAATTTACTTGAATCCAAACACAATGCAAAGTTGCTCTTATAAATTAATTTACCTCCAATTGAAACACAATCAATTGGGTTATCAATTATGGACATTGAATTACTCATATAAATGAATATACTACACATCAAATGAAATGCAAACACTTGACTTGATGGCAAAAGAATTCCCATATTCATAACTTTACTTTTACACAAATGTAGAGCAAAAAGATTTGTCCAAGTTGACAATGATTTTTCCATATTCATTGCTTTAACATAATGCAATAATACATAAATTGTAGTCCTTCTACTAGCCACAACGTATGTTCCCAAATTTTGGGACAATTTAAAATCCCTTAGAGTTAATGACTACAATGATCATGGAGAAAGAAAAAATTGACAAAGAGGAATCCGCTCCAACAAGCTCAAAAAACTTGTAATGTAATTAAAAGAAGCATTGAACATTTTAGGAATAAGTTGAATAATATGAGAGAAATGGTTATACCAACTTGTGGATTTTTCTCTTTTTATAAACTGTAGCAATTGAAATTCATTAATATATAAAAGTTTCATATCCACAAAGAACCTGGCATTCCATACATCAACAAATATGTCAAAGAACCTAACATTCCATACATCAACAAATATGGAGACAAAACAATAAAGAAGCTCATCAAGATTGAAATTTACAAAAGGACAACTTATATCCATCTGATATAAACTCAATAAGACAACAGACTAAATCTGACCGGAACCAAAACCATTTCCAAAATGACATAAAATCCAGATTTCTCCACAAACCAGATGCCACTAAGGAATGAAACAACAATACACAAGTACATTCGTTCCAACCCAAACATCTTTCAACTATACATTCGTTCCAACCCAAACATTAAGTGCAATTACATCTTTTAACTATAAGTGAATCGAAAAATGAATTTCACAGATTAATGCAATCACTGCATTTAAAGTATCTGTCTAAGAAGTTCAAATGTGAAACCTCTGAATGTGAAATCTCTACATATTATCACAGACTCTATTCCAAACAATACATAAATGAATTAAAACACAATGCAAATGGGTTGGACTACCCACTATGAGCATCAAAATACCTTTATAAATCAATGTACCTCCAATTAAAACATAATACAAATGGGTAATGCACTCTCGGCATTGAATTTCCCTTATAACCAAATTTACTTCAAATCCAAAAACACTGCAAAGTTGTTCTTACAAATCAATTTACCTCCAAAAAAATATTTGGCAATAAAAATAGTCTTCCATCTCACACTGATAAGGTTGGGTAATTAGTTGTGTGATTTTTTTAGGACCTCCATTGGATACCATAGAAAGTAAACTCCACCATATACAAATCAGATAACCCTTATAACAGTTCAATCCAAATATCCAAAAAACACCACAAAGATGATTTCCTCGTCAAAATTCATTACAGAGCTAATCAGACCACATAAAAAACAATTGCCCACATCAAATTTGAAGGCAAAGAAGGTCTAAACACACAAATCAGATAAACCACAGAGTATTTCAATCCCATAACAGACCATAGGGTTGAGGCTACCCCTTGGATACCATAGAAAGTAAACTCTACCATATACAAATCATATAACCCTTATAACAATTCAATCCAAATATCCAAAAAACACCACAGGGATGAACTGCACGTCAAAATTCATTACAGAGCTAATCAGACCACAGAAAAACAATTGCCCGCATAGATTTGAAAGAAAAGAAGGTCTAAACAACACAAATCAGATGAACCACAAAGCATTTCAATTCCAAAACAGACCATAGGGTCAAGGCTACCCCTTGGATACCATAGAAACTAAAATCCACCATATACAAATAAGATAAACCTTATAATAATTCAATCAAAATATCCAAAAAAACACCATAGGGATGAACTGCACGTCAAAATTCATTACAGAGCTAACCAGACCACATAAAAAACAATTGCCCTCATTAAATTTGAAGGCAAAAAAGGTCTAAACAACAAAACTCAGATGAACCATAGAGCATTTCAATCCCAAAATAGACCATAAGGCATTTGTGAAGGAATTGTAGAGCGCAAGAAATTATGTCCCAAATCCAAGTTCACCAACTCTGTCAAGCCGAAAAGATCTTGGTAAATCGAACCCGAGAAATGATTGTTGTTCAAGAACAAAGTCTGCAATCTACTGCAGTTAGAAAGCTCTAGAGGGATTTGTCCTGAGAGCGAGTTGTAGCTCATGTCAAGAGACACAATGCCCCTCAACTCTCCTATCTCGGGCACCAATTTACCCTCCAATCTGCAGGTGGAAAGATTTAATGCCCTCACTATAATTCCATCTCCATAGTGGGAAACACCCATCCATGAATAGGGGAGGGTAAGGGGAGGGTAACAGAGCAAGTAGAATCGACAAAAATCATAAGAAAATGCAGAAAACATGCAATAAGAGATAATTTCCCAAAAAATTCAAGTGTTCAAAACCACAACAGTGCATCAAGAGCAAAAAGAACAAAAATCTCAGCATCAAGTTTAGGTGTTGAAAAACAAAGTGGCTGATAGGATTTAGAATCCTACTAGATAGACGATGAATCCATCACCATGTCCAAATGTCCCCCAAACCTCGCCATACATTTTCTGTAACAACCACACAAATTACCTGCAACCAAAACTTGTAAAACATGAAAAACTTAGAAGTTGGCAAAAACATATAAACAGATTACAGGCAATTCGAAAAAAAACCCATGTACTTAGAAATTTACCTTCATGGACCTCAAACTGGTTAGAATTTCACACTGGTTCCTTCCCAAACAACAGGCCGCGAGAATGAAACAACGACCAAGGTATTTGTAAACCCTCGATGTTGCAAAACGAAAAAAAACAACAACAACATTTGTAAACTCTCTACGATGTGGAGCATTTAACAACATCAACAGAGTTAAACCCCCCTCGAAACTGGTAAAGCAACAAAAATCTAAACCCTTGAACAACAATGCCATGCGCAATTAAACAACCACGCCATAAACCCTAAACTGCTAATGAACCACTGCAAGCAACCTCGTCCAGTGAACAACTCAAGAATGACGAACAAGGCAAACCAGTGTTGGAGTTGTCCCAAGCCATCATCAGTGGAGCGTGTCACCCACACACCGAACCCGAACAAAACAACACAGGGTAGAGAAGGCATCACACAAAACAGAGGGAATGAAACCTTAAACGACAAGGTAGCTACAAAGTTAAATGCCCCCACCCACCACAACATGTGGCAAGCTCCACTCGGTAGGTGTCCTATAACGTTGGTAGGTGTCAATGTGGAAAAAGCTGAAGTGGACGAGAGGGCGCACAGGTAATGATGTCCCTCCCCTAGGTAGAAGTGAAAATTCGTTAGGAATTTTAATAAAGGAGATCTTTACACTCTTGCAAGGGGTTCCCCATTAGGCAATTGTAAGTTGTCTTCAAATATTGAATACAGTGATATTGTTAATTTGTACTTTGTGCTCTTGCAAAGTTGTTGATGATTGGGACTATTTTGGCCATTCACAATGTTCATGCTCCCTTATCTTATACATTAACCTTTGTTAGTTTTAACTCTTAATGACTTACAACATGATTTAGTTTTTTTTTACAAATGGTATATGATGCATCATTCCCCTTGCTCTTTGCATTTCTCTCATGAATTTTTGTCCAACATTTTGATGTATAACATGTATTCTCTTAGCAGTCTAATTTGATGGTTTCAACAGTAGTTAGTGGACTATTTTTCTTGCTTTATATACCTTCTTTATGTGTCACATTAAATTGGTTCTTTACAACATTCTTGCACAATTATATTAGTTTAAATTTCATATCAACCTTGCATTTGCATAGTAGATGCATTCCATTCATTTCATAAAAGAACAATACTGCAAGTTGGGCCATAATTAATAGCTTGTAAGAACGAATAGTAACTAGACTATATTTGGAGGGTTCACCATTTCAATGGAGGAAACTCTAATTGGGTCCTTTTACTAGGTGAACCTGTGATGTTGTAAAGACAATGTTTTGTCATGTCAATTCATTGAAAACTAGGAGTAATTAATATATTAGACAAGCTAAGTGTGCATTATTTAAAGCTAGGTGTCCTTAGAAGGGATATCAAAGAAGCTTGGCAAGGGAAGCATGTTGGGTTTCTAGCTAGCCCAAGGTAACTGGAGGTTAGGTATATGGTATCATTTGTGTAGTGAGTGTACTTCACCTTTGGGATTTCTTTCGTCAACTTGCTCCTCCATCTCTTAGTCTAGCCTATGTAGATAGATAGTCATTAGGGAGTGGAGAGATAGTTGAGCCTCATGATATCCCTCCCTAGAAAAGACAACAAGTCTTCATCATCTACATGTTATCACAATGTGTCTAGGCAATATTAATGCATATTCTTCTAAGACTAGGAGTATAGTAGGACAAGAAAAGATCAAGACATAAAGAAAGTGAAAAGTCAAGTATTGCTTCTCCTCATGCAGAGTAGACCAAAGACATGTTGAGATCACACCTAACTAACTCATCCAACTTTGGATATGAGACCGATCTCTTCCTTATTTCAAGACTAACCCCTTCCTTAATAGTAAATGGAATTGAACATGATTCTCAACTCTCGATTCATTAATATCGATTCAATGCCAAACCCCTTTGTATTGCCTCTTACACCTAAGTAGCAATATTCCTTCGTAATAAGTACTTATCATGTGATATGTTTCATGTGAAACTTTTCCCATTTCCACTACTACTATCTCTTTAAAGAGGGAGCTCTCCATTTAAAAGTAAAATAGACATCATGTAAGATATAAATAAAAATGTTTATTATAAAGTAATTAGATTAAAATTAACATATTATTATAAAATAATTAGATTAAAAATATAGATATCCTTACAGTGATTTGATTGTTAAAATTTGCAAAAACAAATGTTAAAATTTACATTTACAAAAGCCTATAGAGTCTATCCTTCTAGATAACTTGACTTCTTAAAAAAATTACACATGTTTAACCATTAAACCTATTCAAACTTTTTTTTTGGTGGATAAGCACCCACTAGGGATTTAAACCAGTGACCTATCTCAAGAAGTGCCTTAATAGTACACCCATTTATTGTCAATCTAAAACCCAATAGACTAAACCTAGTCAAATTTTACATTAAAAAAAATATAAAAAATATAAATTTAAATGATTTTATGAATTAAAAATAATAATTTAAAATGATGTCTGAAATTGAACATTAATATCCCCTATAACATATTTTAGAGAAATCGTGGTCGATTTATACCAGTCAAACGATATATACTTTGAATTAAATGCTTGTTCGTCACATCTCTGACCGAAATCTTAATCTTCTGATGCAACAGGATCATAATAATTATCATAATCCTAATAATTTATACCAAGTCAAGCGATATTATTATGCCAAGTCAAGGGATATACTTACAATAGAATGGTTGTTCTTCGCATTTTCTACCGAAATCTTCGCCTGTAACCGAAATAAAATATTTAGTTTTATATTCTTCTTTTTCACCCTTCACAATTGTAGACGTGTTTTCAGCGCTATTGAAAGATCTGTGTTGAATTGTAGTATAAGCAAACATTATCTAAGACTTCTAGTAAAAGTCAAATCAGAGACTTTTAACATGAATGGAAAAATGATTTACCTGAGTAAGAGTATATATATTTATATTTTTTAAATTTTATTTAATATAAACAAAATTTACACGGCATCCCTGTGGCTTCAGTCTTATAAAAAAGATCATTTCGATTATGAATATATACGGTTTAAAAGTTGTTTTTATTAAATCGAGAAGTTTATTTTACAACTCAGTGTGATGTGTAATCCTGTTTTTCCATCATCAAAGTTGAAATTTTGTTTATATGGACTAATTTTTTTTTTTTTTAAATAACTATACAAAACACTTAAATAATGTCGACTCATTAAAAAATTTGCAATCGGCCAAAATATTTCTTTTAAAAAGTCTAAAAATAAATAACTATATAAAACACTTAAATAATGTCTGCTCGTAAAAAAAATTGCAAGTAAAGAAATTTGATCCCTCTCAGTGTCCATATTTAAGATGGATCTATGTTGGTTTTATTTTTCAACACTTCATGTTATTTGAGTGTGATGGATTTGGAAGAATCAAATCAAAGTTATTTACATCACACAAACTTAAACTTAGCTTTCTTTTCTTGAAAATGTATTATAATCTAGTCAATAATATGTCCTAAATAAATCTAGAACCAATAAAGCACCATGCACTTTCATGATTATATATATGTGTGTGTCTAAAAAGAAAAAAGTTTAGTCATAACTAAGGGTCAAGAAACAACTCTAAGCTTGTCTTCCTTCTCTTGATTTCCCATGTTCTTTTGTTTAAGTGCTTTGAATTTGTACAATATTCAAAAGATGAAGCATAATTACTTTATGTGTGTTTTTTTTAAAGAGTAGAAAAATTTATCATAACTCCGCTGTCAAAACCACAATGAAAACAATCATCAATGGCTACTATTCTCAAATGTAGGTTGACTCATCACTATTATTCATCTATAATATAGCTTTTGATAAAATTATAATTTTTTATTATTTAAATTATATTTTTTGTGGTAAATTTCTTTTAAACATTGCTATTGTGCAAATAATATAACTCAAAACCTACCATTCTAACCCATCGTTATACAAAATTGATTATAAAATATCAAAATTATATTTTTTAAATTACTCAATTAATATATAGAAAGAAAATTAATTTAACCATAAATTCAAGTTAATTAACAAAATCGTTGGCGGTTAATCAACAAATCACTAACTTAATTAGAATAACTAAAATTAATTTAACTATTATTAGTATTATTTATAAAATGATTCAATATGATTAACTGAATCATTAACTGTTAATCAATGTAAACCAAAAACAGATTTGAAATATTTGCCACACACCATTAACGAAAAAGAATATTCCCGTAACAATGTGATATGATTCCTTCGTGATGTATTGTAATGATGCGTGGGGAATATAGAGAAAATGACAGCCAATTGCATACTAGCGGTTGATTCAAAAGCAAAATTAGACCTCATTCTTTAACTTATTTTCCAAATATTAACTTTATTTATTAACGACAACTTTAGATAGACCAAAGATTATTATGATTTTTCAGACACAAAATTATGTTGGGTTTTCCTAATAAATAATTTGAAATATATTTTTTTAATCGTTTTTTAATCCTTAAGAGCAATGTGAAGATTTCAGTGTAACCACACGTATACGTTTGGGAATTTTAGCATTGATTTTGGGCATGGCTTATTAGATGAGCTGGTCAATTTACTCTTCGGTTTCAAAAGTTTTGAAAGGTTATAGGCTTGTAAACACTTATGTCTATATGTTTTAGATTTATATTATTGACTCAAGGCATGGTTTATTAGGTGGCTTGGTCAATTGACTTATTAGGGGGCTTGGTCAATTGACTTACTTCCACTTTTAAAGTTAATAAACATTATATTTATATATTTGAGATTTGTTAATGTTGATTTTAAACCTGGTTAAACTTTGAGATTGTTAATATTGATTTTAAACATGGTTTACTAGATAATTTGGTCAATTGGTTTTTTTTACACATGATGGGAAAATCTATCATAATTTAGTTGTGAAACCAATAGTGAGGACAACCATCTTTGGTTGCTATCCACGGATGCATGGTGACTCATCACCCTTATCCAAGGAAAACTAGGCTACCTGGAAGGTTTGTAAGGAGGCAGACTTTCACTTCTACCTTGAGTTGGTGGTCTGTAATGGGCAAAATTTCACTCTTGCCTTGAGTGGTTAATATGTTTCCTTACGTCCCAGAAACACAAGCTCTTAATCAAACAAAAACATTAAGTTTCCTTGGTCAATTAGTTTTAAAATAAATAAGTTTAATTTTAAATGATTATATCAATTTTTAATTTTTATGATGATAATAATTAATATTTATTTATTGAAAATATTTATGATAATTTACAAAATTTAGATTAATTTAATCATGAAAGTTTAATTTAAAAATGATTTTATCTTCAATATTATTTTAAAAATATAAGACATTTCAAATCAATACAAAAATCTATATAATATAAATTTATTAATAGAAATAAAAGAGAAGAGAAAAATGAAAAATTCTATATCATCTAAGTCAATAAATCATAAATTTAAAACCTAGTGTATATATTTTAAAACTATTAAATTAACTAAGTCAATAATGTTCTAGGTCAATAAATCATTAATTTTTAAAACATGTGTTATATATTTAAAAACTATTAAATTAACTAAATCAATAATTGCAACTTATAAAAGTAGTCCTCGTTAACAATTTATTTTGAGTTAATTCATTAATTTAAAACCTAGTGTATATATTTGAAAACTATTAAATTAACTAAGTCAATAATGTTACAGGTCAATAAATCATTAATTTTTATAACATAGGGTATATATTTGAAAACTATTAAATTAACTAAGTTTTTTATAATCGTATGCAGTAAGTTAAATGTTTTAAGAAATCATTAATTTTTATAACATATGGTATATATTTGAAAACTATTAAATTAACTAAGTCTTTTATAATTGTATGCAGTAAGTTAAATGTTTTAAGAATTTGTTTTTTTAAATCACTTATGACCAAAAAAAATAGTCTATTTATTTTAAATTTTTATAAAAGTAATTTTGAATTAATGAAATTGTTCATATAATGATTAATGATGATATTAAAGGTATTCAAGGAAGTTGGAAGAATAGTAATTACATATTATAGTTATAATATTTTCAAATTTATACATAAATATTTGATAATAAGTCTAAAATACATTTTAAAGACTAAATTTCAAATTTATATTTTTTTAATTAACCATTTAAAAAAGTAGTGTTAAAAAAAATATTTCCATTCGGATAAATTTAAGCTTATTTAAAATTTTACAAATTTAAGCTTATTTAAAATTTTACAAATTTATGATTAAGATGAATCTAAGTTATTATTACATTTTATTTTTCCTTTTAATCCATTTTTATAACTTTAGTTTTGGAATTTTATAGAATAAAGATTTTATTATATATATTGAATTAATTTTAATAAATTATATATATAAAATAAGTGATAAGTCTTTGTATTACACTTGTTGTACAAAAATCACATTCATCGTAGCATTGAGGCTTAACAAAAACCAGCCATGTTCAGAGGCCATGACGCTGAGAACCAGGATAGTGAAAAAACAGAGGAAGCACTTGCCCACAGAGGAGAAACCAAAAGTCCTCCTGGCATGTTCTTTGCAAAAAAGCATACAAAATCATTGAGGGATCTAAAAGCACAAAGACAATGTGGCTACAAAGAAAACTACCTTGAGAGACGAGCTTCGCCCAACTATTGCTCTAGAGGGTCTTCTTAGACCACTGGGTAGGGCTTGTAATAGTCTGTGTCATCAAGAAGGGGGTGCCTCATGGAAGCAGGCTGAGTGGACGATGTTGGTTGCACTATTTGTTGTAGGGAAGACAAGACAGAGTGGTTGCTAAGTTGGCCACTCTTGCTGCTGGAGGGGCCACTCAAGCTAGCTGGAGTGGTCTTCGAGTCACTATGAGTCTACTGACACCTTGGCGAAGGGTTGTGGAGGCTAACATGTTGTGCAGTGATCTGAGCTAGAGAGAGCGAATGGGAATCATCCACTGTGTCAGTTGAGGGAGACACAAAGCCCTAGAGCTACAAGCCGAAGAGGTCAACAATTCGACCATTAGCAGCTTTGGCATGGTGCGGGTGAAATTCCATATCCAACACATTGCCCTCCAACAACACATTGACGTCTTACTAGTCCCTGAAGTGGCATCCGAGGAGATTACATAATGCCCAAATGTGGTCTCCTGTGACCTGAAGCTCCTAAGCTTCTGCATCAACAATCATTCGGTGATAGGGATGGGGGATACTACGATAAAAATCCTCACTACATGCCGAGATGAGAGGGAAGCTCGTCCCCTTCCCCTACCTCCTCTTTGGGGGTTCCATCAAATCCTCATCATGTATGTACTTAACTCTGTCTTAATGCCTGTCACCTAAATTCCGTCTCCATTTGCAAGTTGTTGTGGTAATGAACAACTTGTGCTGTTGGAGCTGAGCCTTATTGTGTGGTGCTCATCCTGCCAGAAAACAGGACAAGTGTACCAAGTCTCCATGAACCATAAATGTTGAGGGAGGGTGGGCTTGCCACCACCTCCCTGTCTCAGGGCCAACGTACTGTGGAAGACATGCCAACCAATAGGGTCGCCAAATTCTTGCGACATATAATCTATGGATATCAATCATGAGGGCAATTATTGCCTCGGTTTTGCAATCCAATATTAGGATCTCAGGAACTTTAACAAATCATATATATTCATTTAACTTTACCATTTTATTTTAAAATTATAGCAATAATTAAATTTTATTTATTTTTTATAAAATTGTATTAAAATAATGTATAATTTATTTTTAAAATAATTTATTTGTTACTAAAAATATAATTGTAAGATTGATAAAAATTGATAGGGAGATTTCATACATCAAATTGAAAATTGGTGTTTGACTTGGGAGTTGCTTTTAGTGTGACTTTTTGGAATTTTGGAATCCGGTGGAAAATTTTGAGGTGAAATCTTGATTTGTGTTATTTAAACTAGTTTTTTCAGTGTATATACGTATTCAGCACCCCGAAAAACCCCTAGTGCACTTCAATTGTGAAGAGATAACCATCAAGCTTGTTATTTCAATAAATTCTCGCCTAATTTTAGAAAAATTAGACGCAAAAACCCACCGAAAAAGCTTCCAAAAAATCACACTAAAGACAATTTCTTCCAAAAAGTCATACTAAAGACAACTCCGTTTGACTTGACTATGACCCTAAAACTAAATTATTTTTACTATTATTAAGCAAATTTAAAATTTGTTGATTTGAACTTGATCAATTAATTTAGATATAAATTTATTTTAAAGCTAAGTTGTATTGTTTTTATGTTAAAATCTGAGATATATCTTTTTGAATTTAAAATAGACTTGTATTTTTTATTTATTTATTGTATGAAGAGGTGCCCTCTAGCCAATATGATAGAGATGTTGTAATGTTCTATTAAACATTTTGACTTGATCAAATTACATAAAAATACAATTAAAATAAAACAAAATAATAAAATAAAACAATATAATTAATAATTAATAATTATAATTATCAACAAAACATTTTAATACGATGAAGTTCAATAAAAATAAAAATAAAATAAAATAAATTAAAAAACATTAAATTAATAATTATATTTTTAATTAATAATTAAACTAGCCTAGATCCATTTTAACTTTGGTTCTATTAAGTTTGGAGAGGCATCAAATCTCTTGAAATACAAACATTTTTTAGTGTTAAAATAGATTTGATCCCTTTGGTGTTAGTAGATGAAATTGGAATCTAAATTGGTTTTTTAATTCTAAAACCAACTTGTATATCTTTTATTTTAAAATTAACTTATATTCACTTTTATTTTTCAATATAAATATTATTTTATTATTTTTAATATAATATTAAGTTGTGAAACACAACTAAACAGTTTCACAACCTAAACACACATTTAAGTGCTGTTAACTTACCAATATTAATTGTTAAATATTATAAAATTAAATTAAATTAGTGCTATTCAAAAGTGTGAAATTCACTTAAACAAATTTTTTATAACAAAGTTCCGACAATGACGGAATTTAAAAAAAAAAAAAAAAAAGACAAACTATCCTAAAATGTTTAGCTTTAATCTAAATGTATACTTAATTCAAACAAACAATTACAAAATATAAATATGAAACCCTAGTATGAGTAGGTAAGCGGCACCATAATTTAAAATTAATGCACAATGAACAACATTTTTGTAAGTTTTCAGTGATTCTAAATAAATTTAAATAAAAAAAATTCAATCAAAGTTTTAAATAGATTGTAATTCTAATTCAATCAAAGTTTTAAATAGATTGTAATTGTCATTTTATGTATCAAGGAATCTCTAAATAATAAAGGAAAAAATTCTTATCAAATTAAATATAACCATAATAATTTTAAATTATTAAAAATTATATATATGCAAAATTATTTTGGGGTTTTCCTCATTATTAGAATGATATTTATACTAAATCTTAAAATGTCCCCATAATAATTTTAAATTATTAAAAATTATATATATGCAAAATTATTTTGGGGTTTTCCTCATTATTAAAATGATATTTATACTAAATCTTAAAATGTTTGAAGTAAATGATCAAATTAACCATATATTAATAAATCATAGGTAACTTAACAACAATATACTCACTAAAATAAATATTTTGAAAATAAGATTTAAATTTGAATAAGGAAATTAACAACTTTTACTCACTGCACTAAATTATCTATTATTATTTTTTATAAAATAATATAAATTTTACTTTTAATCTATAAAAAACCAAATAACTTTAATTTTTCCTCAGAAAAGAAAATGATGTATGAGTCATGACTTGTAACGGGCAAAGAATGATTTGGCATTAACTAGGTAAGGAGTAAACTAACCGTTCACTAATTTATAAATCCATTATGTTTCCGTATTCTTTATTTCACACCACCCCTGGTCGATGAGTCCAAAGCCAAAGAACTGCCAAGTGGCTTGTCGCGTCACGTTATTTGTAAATCCATCATTATATTTAATTTATAGTTTATTATTATTTTATTAAAGATTTTGTTTTACATTAATATGATTATTTCAACGAGAATTCAACGCGGTGACAATTTTTTTTGATTTTATAATCTCGAAATTTGTATTTAATGAACGATTTCTTTGACATTAATATATGATAATTTATATTAAACAGAGAATTTAGAGCGATGATTTTCAATTGTTTTATAATATTAACAGCGAGTTGTCGTTTAATTAATAATATATAAACGTTAATAATTAATAAAAAATGATAAGTAAATATGGGTTTATCAGGGTCAGCACCACCAACGTATCACCATCATCATCAGCAGCATACAAGGTGGAGCTGTGAAGGGGGCACTTATAATAATTAAAAAATATAAAAAAAGGATTTGGAATTGGATGGTTGTTCAACATCCTTTTAAACAAAAAATTAAAAAAAGGGTTTTTGGTTACTATAAATTAAGAAAAGCAAAGGCATTTTAATCAACGAGCTGTAGATTAAGACGGTTGGAGCAACAAACAAAGTAAAAACTGGAACGTTTCGTATATCTGCGACGAAGTCACAACGGGCAGACCCAACTGCGAAGGAAGCGAGCTAGAAGAATCGCATAAGTGACGTGCAAGGTTCGAGCTTCGGCGAGTCGTGCTTCTTCCAGTGGCTTCTCTTGCCGTCAACACAGGCTTTTATTTCAAATTCGGCGGCGACTGCTCTGGGTTGGAAAGATCTCTGTTCTGTATAAATACATTGTTGCATCCAACGGCAGGATCATTGGAGGTTTTTGTTTATATTGCTAAATCGGCATCACGACAAGCTCTGGGTGCAACGGAGAGGTGTTTATCTGTGAGATTGAGAATGGGAAAGGGAGGGGTTTCTACCCTGTGTCCGCAAAGGAGGGTTGCTATTTCAGAGAGTGGGAAGCATTTTACGAGGGATTACATGGGCATCTCTGTGCAGGATTCGTTTAAAGGGGGCCCGGATATAAAGAACCGGTGCAGGATCTTATCGGAGAGGGCTTTCCGTCCTCTTTTGTTCAGTTTGTTGGCTGTATCCATTGTGTCCCTGTTGCTGGTACATGGCACCGGGGTTGTGTTGTTCAGGGCCAATAATCTGGGCAGGCAGTGCTTTGAGACCCCAATTGAAGACAGGGACAGTCTGAAGAGGTTCAAGATTGCGATGGTGACTTGTTCAGATGAGTCTGGAACCAATCCTAAGAGGTCCTTCCAGGGGCTTATGAAATTGGTTGAGCCCAACAAGAGAAGCTATGCTGAGAGACATGGGTATGATTTCCTCGATGAGAGCGATATTGTTGACAAGACCAGGCCCCCCAGCTGGAGTAAGATCCTGGCTGTCCGAAAGAATCTGCCCAAGTATGATTGGATCTTCTGGAACGATGCGGTATGCCATGCTCTCTACAATGACCCTCTAGCCTATATAAGCGTTCATTTATATAAGTAAACAGTAGGCCGGAGCTGGTTCCACATGACTCCGGAGCCAATTTAAGGGAACATTTATATAAGTAAATAGAAGGTCGGAACTGGTTCTACATGGTCATTTGATATTTCTATTTTTTAGGGTTATTGGGAGTTATCCTTCTAATTCCCAAAAGTTGCCATGTTCGTCATATATGTTTGGTGTATCCAGCTTTTTTAAAAGATTTTTGGTAAATTGGATCATGACAGCTTCCCTTCCCTCGCAGGAAAATGAAATGAAGAGGGAAGAAAAAATACCTGTTAGGGCCGTTTCCACAGCTGGATGTGTTAAATATTGTTTGAAACAGCTGCCTCTGTTAATAGATTTATCAATTGCGTGTATAACCTTCGTAGCTACGTCTGCAAGCAATTTTTTCTTGATACTGGTTTTCTATTTCATTTGGAATTTGTTTCAAGAAACATGCATCGAGTTCCGGGGTTGCAATGCATAACACAGTCTTCCATTGGTATAGGTCTAAGGGGTAGGTATTTGGCCAAAAACCCATCCAAGCCATAAATGGACCCAGGCTCATCCCATTTTGTAGCAAGAAGGGCCTCATTCCTTTTTGACATGCCATTCGTGTGGGACAGACCACTGCAAGAATGGTCTCATCTCTCTTTGACATGCCATTTGGGTTGGACAGACCACAGCAAGAATACCCTGGTGGATGGCTTAATTCTTCGTCAACCTCAACGGTGAACCAAAACCCTATTTACCAATATTGATATTCTTGATTATCAGAACTGAAATGTGCGAATAAGAAAATTCATTTGTGATTTGGCCCATTATGTTGCATGTCTTCTTTTAAATTTTTTATTATACCGTTGCCAGTCATCAAAACTATTACATGGCAGCGTAAAGCTGTTTAAATCAGTCATCTTCTGTTTTTTCTTTTTGGCTTCAGGTGTTCATTATTGTTTCTGATCTTTGTAAGTCACTCAATAATGCATGGTCACTAGCTGCTGCTTGGCAATAGCATTAAAAACTCATTAGATCGCCTTATGGTGAAATCTTCCATTTTCAAGATTTTGGGAACGGGTAAACGGTTTATAGTATAGAATGATCAGCTGCCTTAACATTCATCTAATTTTGTGCTTCTCTCGCTTTTATGAGGTCCATTCAGAATTGGTAATAATAATATACATGTTTCGATGCAGGATTCACTGGTGACGAATCCAAACATTGCCTTGGTAAGTTTTCAAACTTCCATTTATATTCTTATATTGCTTATGCATTTGTATTTTGGTTAATTAAGGATTTATAAGTCCGGATGCATCTCAAGTTAATGTTTAGTCAGTCCTTTCCCAGCACTTTCTGAAATCAAGCAGAATCTCACCATGGATTCTTTTATCTTTAGGAAGATGTTTTATATTCAATTACTGGTAACATGGACTACGAGGACATGCCTGATTTCATTGTGACGGAGGATGTTACAGGTGTCAATGCAGGTAGGCGTTTTCTTATTGTCTGCTTGCTTTCTTTCTGAGAACTCTTAAGAGTTCCATGATATCTAATTTATAGTTGAGAAAATTAACATTATCTAAATCGATGCCAGATTTATCGAGTTATTGCTTTCTTGCATGTAAAAAGAGATATTTTTGAACATATAGACATAAGCGTGTTAACATCTGATATCTTCTTGGCTATTACAGTTTTACTTTTTTTCTTCTAGTGAAATGATTTTTTGTTTTGCTAAATGCTTATTTACTTTCTTCTTGAATATGGACACAGGGATGTTCTTTTTCCGTAATTCTTCGTGGAGCATGCAATTTCTGGATTTGTGGTGGAATCAGACCAGTTTTATTCTTCCTTTTGGCCGCCCTAAAAGTGGCGACAATGATGCATTGAAGGGTTTAGTTAAGTCCATGCCTAAAGATGAGAAGAAGCAACATGTTTGCATTCCACGCATGCAATGTGTATTCAATTCAAACATGTGGTCTCCATCATGGAAAAACAGCCACCGCTTAATGACTTTAAGTAAAACTGTTTGGCGAGGTAAAAAAGCTTCCATATTTCAAGGCTTTTCAATATTGTTTATTATCTATGCCCTCGAGATGAAATAAAGTTTGCAGGATACCTCATTTTGTCTTTGTAATTATCTCGAGTATAATAATTCAACACATTTTTGCGTGCTGACTGTTGGAGGAAAAGAATCCCTGAAATAATAAGTGTTTTAGAAGAGGATTTTAACAGATGACAACCAATAAAATTTATAACTGCACAGCTTTTCTGAAACTTCACAGTTAAACTCTTAAAAGTTGCTGGAAACATATTTTTCCTCTTTGCCCTTGTATTTTTCGGAGGCTGAATACGAAATCCTTCTAGATTGGGTTTTGATCAGTTCATCCACCTTTAGCTTATAAAATATGCAACTGCAGTTTAGCATGCAGATTATTTTGCTTGTGTATCTTATCAAATGATGCAACTGTGGTTTAGCATGTAGAAAATTTTACTTCTGTACATAGAGAGAAAGTTTGTTCCCAATATGTTCAATTTTTTGCCTGGTTGTCATTAGAATTTTTCGAATTGCTGCTTGGATGAGCCTGAAAAAATGATTTTACTTATTCTTTACAATTTCATCTGTATTTTGCTTTGTATTTCTTTATATTCTGAGTTTTTGCTCTCTTAGACTTGGCTTTTCAAGTTGCGGACGAGTTTGAGACTTTGAGTCATGTTACCTATTTCAAATAATAGTTTTGGTGATAAGTTTGGGATTGGGTTACTTGGTGAGTCTGACCAATAATTGGCAGCAGTCTTTCAGCTGCTGTGTATCACTGATCACTTAACAGTATGATACTAGGCTCCACCTGTTCAATTTATTCAGCTAGTTAGATTCAGTACAACGTCCATTATAAGGGGAAAACTTCTGTCATTCACATGTCAATCATTTCTCTCTATACAATAAAAGGAATAGCAGTGGGACAAATCATCCAGAAAATTGGAGGAAATTCGTAGGCTCAAAATATTGAGTATTAAAAAGATCTGCACTGGATGATGGTTATATATTTGTAACCTACTTTCAACCTTATTCATGACCATCTGCGGATTTATTTGCAAACTTCTCCAGGCAAACTAAAAGTTCATTACAAATTGCAGTCCAGAAGCAGCTGATAAGCAACAAATTGCAAATCAGTATTTTCCTGGCTCTCGTTGCACATTTTATTGTGTATTTTTTTTCAATATTCAATTATAATGCTTGTTTTCTGTTTTATTAAATGCAGACCACATGGCCAATTATATGCAGGGCCTTGGCTTCACTGATGTATACTCTGATTGTTAAACAGAACTTCTAGAATATTAGATGGGATCAAGGTTACACGAATTAATGGTTAAAGTGATTTGTTTTTTAAATTTGTCTTTTAATCTCTTGATATCTCACGTAACTTGTTGCAACTCTCCTCTTCACTCTTGCAAAATGAAAAAGAATGTGAGTTGGCTGAATTTGACAAAGAGAGATTGAGATTGAAATCTTGATTTGCTAGATAAAGTGAATTAATGTACACCATAAGCAATACTTTCTTCCACATGCATGCAAAAGTATTGAATCCATGCTTCTTTAGTATAGAGAGTTCCCTTGTTCTTCCTTCTTGGATGTGATACTGCATTGCAGATATTGCTAGACAACTCTGCTCTTCATTCTTGCAATTTTTAAGATAAATGGAAGTTTTGTAAATTAGACATAGAGAGGTCGAGATGTCAATCGGTAAGCTAGATAGTGAATTGATCTACTCCATGAGCAATACATTCTTGCACAAGCATTTAAAAGAATTGAAGCTATGCTTCTTTGGTCTATCCAGAGAGCTGCCTTTGTACTTTCTCCTTTGTTGAGTTACTAGCAGTGCAGAGATTGCTAGGACATTCTTGGTATTTCTTTGAGGTCTCTTTGCTTGAAGAATAGATTGAGGTTTGCTAGATAACTTGGAGTAAATCATGTACACTTCTATTATATGATTGAATGGGCTATTTAGCAAACCTCTATCTACTTCAAGCCAAGAGACCTTAAAGATTTATCAAGGATGTCCTAGCAATCTCTGCACTGGTAGTAATGTGTCAAAAGTGACTCTCCAGGTAGACCAAAAAAGCATAGCTTCACTTCTTTTACTTGCTTGGCCATAAATATTGCTTTTGCATTTCTGTCAATTTCTTACCTTATTCACAAGACCTTGAAACTTTTCTCCTAGACTTAATTCATAGTTTCAGTTCTGTGATATATAAGAAAATATATCTTGTTTGTTCTCGTGACATAAAATCTCTTACTGTGTTCAATCTACGAGAGCATGTAGCATTTTCCACAGCACAGATTGTGTGAAGGGAAATCTAGTTTGTATTCTAAGCAATGTTGCAAACATTGGCATGGGATAGAATCGGCAAGGGTCCGAAAAACCAAAAAATCAGGAAAATATTGGTAAAAATCGGTAAACATCTGCAAAATCAAGATACCCTCAAAATATCAGTAAAAGTCAGCAAACATCGGCTAGGCCAAAAATTCGTGGTTTCGATATAAAATCAGGACATTATCGAGATATTCGCAACACTGATTCTAAGCTTCTATACTTGTAGTTGCAAGTTTTCTTTGTCAGTTCTTCAAGTTTGGGAATGAACTATAGGTGTATGAATGCAAACAATGGCCGTATGCATACAAACAAGTATATGAGCTTTTCTGTATAAGTTCTTCTGGTATGGAATTGAATTATAGGTGCATGAATGCAAAGATGGGCATATGCATCAAAACAGGCACGTGCATGAGCTTGAGTCAAAAACTTTTAGGTATAGGCAAATGGTGAATTATGGATTTTACATACAAGGACTAATTAGTAACATGCTGAAACAATGAAGAAGATACTTGGGAACAAGGCTAAAAGACAATAACTTACAAAGCCTATGGTATCTTGCAGACTATTGTATGACTGGTGGGATATGAGTCTAACAACTTTGAAATTACTTTTGGTTCACATTAACAAGAAATTCTAACACACTCCAGTATTAACAGCAGTGCCTACTACTTAGTCATCTCCTTATAGGGTTTGGTTAACTGTAATCTCAAATGTGCAAAAGCAATTGAAGGCTGATGCTGGAAAGGATTTTAGTGAGTTTCCAAGGTTTTTGGGCAACTCATGTGCCCTTCCTCTCTTCCCTCCAAACCTATCCTGCACTCAAGGAAACCCATTCCAGAATAGGAGCTGTGCTCTTTGTTTCCAGAACAGGAACCATTTTTGCAGCAGAGGGAAATGGTTCCACCTATATGCTGTAACCTGATCCCATGGCAGGAAATGGTCAGGTGCTGATCCCCTTTTCTGGAATCAAACACAATTCCTTCACATGAAAGGCTTGAGTGCCGACCCCTGATTCTGGAATCCCACCCAATCCATTGACAGGAAATGGATCTGATTTTGGAATCACCAAAATTCAAATATTTGGGTGAGGATCCTTGTCTCCTGAATCTGACCTGAGGGGGGGAGCACAAGTGCCACCTCCTATAGGTGATTCCAGTAACTGTGGGTGGAACCATTTACCTAGAGGTTTTATTAATCTTTAATTATACACCAGAATAAGAGTTGTTCTGTTTGGTTTTTTTGGTTGGGACAGGATTCCTTTTCCAGCAAATGGAAATGATTCCACCTTTGATGGAAACAGATCCCTTGACAGGAAACAGTCTGGTGCAGATCCCCGATCACTTGACAGGAAATGGTTCTGATATTGGAATCTGTAAAATTCAGATATTTGGGGGTGGATCCCTGACTGCTGAATCTGACCTGAACAGAGAGTATGAGCACCACCTCCCATAGGTGATTCTGGTGACTGAGTGGAACTATTTACCTTACGTTGCCCTTTATGTCTCTCTGATGCATGTGTATTATAGTATATACAGCTTAAGAAAGGGCTTTGCTTCATAGAAGATGTATGCTCTGGATTGTTAATACAACTAGACTATTAGGTGGAATTATTTTACCTGTAGGTTAACATTTTTTTAATCTGTTGTCCTTGAGAGGAGTCCTCATTATTATGTTCCATGTCTCTCTGATTCATGTGTATTATAAATTTTCTATTTCTTTATCTGGTCTGTTTGCGTTTGTTTTTGACATTATTAGTGTTTCTGGTCTGCAGGTGTTTATGCTAAAGGGGACTTCATGATTCATTTAGCGGGATTGAATGATAAAAAGAAGTGGGTCAAGAAGATTCTACAGGAACTCGAGGAAGAGAAGAGCACATTTAAGGACAGAATTGTCAATGATTTGAGCATGCTTCATTTTTGAAGGCGCATATTTTTGTTACTAAATTAACCTATTCTTTTTTGCGGGTAGTTCATATCCAATTCATTCATTCTTTTTCCAGTGGAGGGAGGCTCTTATCTGCGATGTTCATTTCAATTTCAGACTTCCTAGGTATGATGAATTCAACTTGAGGATTTTTCTAGAACTAGTTTAAAAGATAGCAACTCCATATAGTCGCTTGATATGCATGATATTTGATGAGTATTTTTTTGGTTTGCCTCTGACAGCTTGTTTTTTTCCATGGTTGCCAGGTTTACAAGTTGATTATTTGTGATGAAGCCTTGTATCTATATCATCGATTTAACCATGTCCTGCTTTGTACACTATATTCTTTTGGTATATCACGAGTGGTTATTGTTTTTATAAAGTGAAATTTTGTACCTGACTTTTTGTTGTCAGAAATATGTGAAAAAGCTGTGGACTGTACTTGATATTTATTGTGACTTGTGGGACACTTTTACTACGCTTGAGATGATAAGGTTCTTTGATTTTACCTTCATTGGCGTGTTACACATTTTGATAAAAAGATAACTTCTATTTTTCATGACTTTTTTTTTTGAAAGTTTCTGATATATAACCTGGGGTTATCACGTTTAATAGCATTCCAATTGTTTTTGTATGGGAAATAATGAAGATTGTTCGGATTTCTTACAAGTTTGAATTTGAGCTTGTTTGGTTCGGATCAATCTGAACTCATTACTGATTAGATGCCCCATGTTTTCAGAGTTGGTACGGGTTTTATGACTGTGATATCACTAAGCAAACAGGCAACGCTGTTGATTGATATCACTAAAGCAAACAGGCATGCTGTTGAAGTGCCTTTGGTGCTAGAAGTTTATGAAGGGTAATGAGATTATATCATTAATTAGATTCGATGCTTTTAAGGTAATTAAATAGCAAATAGTACTGGGAATTTTAGACTGCCACCTAATTGCTTATTGTCTTTTTCTGTTTCCAAGACAGTTGAGGTAAATACAATTCATTTGTTAACTTCAAGAAGGCATTACTGATGACATATACGAACTACATGTTTAATATTCTGCTTTTAAGGCTGCATTCATGCACATATCCAAGTTATAACATGCAAGGAGTGTCTCAATGGACAGGTGTGAAGGGCTATGTAACTTAGCCTTCCACTTGTCCAATATTAAGCTCACTAGGTTTAAATTTGTACACATAATATGGAGTCTTACATGTTTTCTTACTCTCCTCCTTCTCCCTGTTATTTTTTGAAGTCTTCCCATTATTTGCAGTTATGTCTCTGGTGCTGGAGCTTCATCCTTTTCGAACAAGTTTCCAAGATCTCCTTTCTTGCCTCTTTAGGTTTTGCTTCCTAAGATGTCTCCTTCCTTTGCGGTCTCGTTTAAGCGTATGCTTCTTGCTGAGCCCCTTCTTGATTCTAGGTTGATTGCAGTTTTGGAGGTACCCACAGTATGTAAAATAAAAAAATTTGTGAGAGACGCACCCTCAGAATTATAAAAATAATTTATTGTGTCATTATTAACTAACTTCATATTTAATATGCTATTCATGCACAGATCCAAGTTAAAATGCAGTAAGTGTCTCCATGAATGCAGGTATATGTAGTATACTATTCCACTCTCACATTGTTTAGCTTTTGTACATTTAATAGAATTTTGTCCCTACATGTTCATTGACAGTATAAGTCACATGGTTTGGGTTTGAGTTAGAGTTTGACAATAATTAGGTTCAGTTCCAGTTTGAATTTTTTTATGAGGTTTGCCATTAGGTTTATATATATATATATATATAGTCATTAACTTTAAAATGAAATAGAGGATAGAATAGTACGAAATCAACATCAATAAACATACAAAAAAAATGAAACTGCAAGGATAGATTACAAGTTTGAATGGGGCAATAAGGTGTTTTGAGCTATGGACTTGGTCAATGGCTATGAGGTTTGCTGAATCTTGTTTTTTTTCAAAGTTGGCCAAATTTCGAATCTCGAGATTGAAGTTTGGTGAACCTTGTAACATAGCGCCTCCATCCCTTTGATATTTTATTTTGAAATGCTTCCATTTTTTGCATGTCAAGGGGATATTTATTTTGAAATGCTTCCATTATTTGCATGTCTTTGGAGCTGGAGCTTTATCCTTTGCTAGCAAGTTTCCAAAATACCACCATTCTTACCAATGTGTTTTAGGACATTTCCTGAATTTTGGAGTTGCCTACCCATTGCCGTCAAATCATACATCTACCAAGATAGAGCTTCCCTATTTGTTTTTGCTTCCTAATATGGCCTCCTCTCAAGCTCCTGCGAAGTATATAAAACCAAAACTAATTCATTTGACAGATGCACCTGCACAATACCTGCACTGCAAAGTATATAAAACTCAAAAAAATTCGTTTCAAAGTTGCCCCCGCACAATATATGAAATTTAAAAAGTAACTTGTGATGACAATTTTTTACCGCAGGTTGATGGTAGTATATATGATAGTTTGGTGATGTTACAAAATATGTTGAATTCAGATATTTATACTCTCCGTTCGCATAAATTCAAATGTGATCCGCACATGTGGCAGCTCTTGCATTTTTTGTTTTGTTTTAATACACATTGGGAATGATGAAGTGGTCCATTATACAGGAGGCTTGTCAAATAGATTTTGTCCCATTAGAAGTCACTAAAAATTACTATTTCTTTATATATATATATATATATATATATATTTTCTGTAAACGAAAGTTTTAGCATTTTCAATGTTCTGACATAGCAATTTCTTCAAAGTTATTTATTTATATATTTAATTTATTTCCGTAAACAAAAGTTTAGCATTTTCAACGTTCTGACATAGCAATATTTTCAAGAGATGTGATTCTTCTGGAGCATCTAGCTGTAAGTAATTAATTGCATCTAGGGCATCTAGCTATAAGTAGCCCAATTCTAGGCGATGCATGAAGGGGATATCTTGCCTAGTCTCCTAATGTCTATATCTTCATAGGGATAACATGCAGTTCGCATCAAGCAGGGCGTTCCCTAGGCAACTTGAATGCCTTGAACATGGGTTTTTGTGGTCCTCTCAGTGGGTTTTTGTGGACTTCTCATTGGGAGATTTGTGAGACAACAATGCTTTATTTTTTTTGCTCATTGATTGTTTTGGTTTATTCTTGATTTGGTTATCATCTATTCAGTGGATTGGTGATTGGTGTCTCTATAGGTGCAGAGATAATGACCCTGACAACTCATTCCCCCTATTTCAATTTGTTCCGTTTTGCTGGCATGTTATGATATTAGTCTCCGCATTTGTATTTTCTGGTTTTTTTTTTCAAGTCTTTGAGAATAAGGTTGCTGTCTGAATTTAGTTACTTCGCTTTACAGAGTATGCTTTTAGGTTTTTATATGCATTTTTTTCGATATTTTTAATCGGGTGAAGAAGCTCTGCGTCTCAAATCATTTTCATTTGTATTGCATGGTATGTTTGATTTTAGTTTTGTGCATGGTTTTTTTTTTTTTGGTCCTTTTAATCTCAAGTAATTGCGTCGTGGGATGTAGTTGGGAGCCATGTTGCAGCAGTAGCTTTGGTTGTACTTGGTATTTCAAGTCTTGAGAAGCAAATCTTTACCTCAATATGGTCCCGTTGGGCGTGGTATGCAATGATTTTAGTTTCTTTCCTGTACATTTTCTTGGTTCTTTTAGTGTTGAGAAGAATGTTTGCACTTTAGGGCATGGGTAGAAGTCTCTTAGCAGGGATAGTGGTGCCCTGGTTGTGCTTGGTATTTTCAGTGTTTTACCTCAAATTAGTGTTATGATTTTTGTTTTCTACATGTGCTCTTTCGGGTCTCTTTAATCTTGGAGATAATAGTATTTTATCTCAATTTGGTTTCTGTGTTGCATGGGATGGTATGATTTTAGATTTTGGCATGCTACTTTTTTGGTCTTTTTAGTGGTCAGAAGAATCTTTACATCTTAGGATATTGTTAGGAGCCTTTGAGCAGTGATAACAATGTCTTGGGTTGTGCTTGGAATATTACCAATGACTAAGTATGCTCTTCCTTGTTGCTTTGTTTTATTTGTTGTCTTCTCATGACGCATCATGTTATTGTTTACCTTACCCTTTCCTATAATTTTCTGGGAGAGAACAAGTAACGTGTTGGCGTAAATAAAACCGTAAAGCTGTAGTGAAAAACCAAAATTGAGAAAGAAAAAAGAGATCTTTTTTTTTTTATGTGAAAAACCAAAATTGAGAAAAAAAAAAGAGATCTTTTTTTTTTATCTCCGCCAATCTTAACATTGGTGGCCACTTTCAGGCATATGACATTGGTGTACTTGTCGTCAAGATGACCTAGAGCTGTGTGTTGTGAACCTTGACCAAGTCAAGATTATTCAACTCAACATCCCTTAAACTTGATACTATGCATAATAATTAACATATTTTCTTCGTGTAACAATGATACATGCCTACAAGGGGAGCAAACAAATTAGGGTTACAGCCTAGATTGTTGAAATTGTAGCTTGGAAGGTGATTTTGCATGGATTAGGTGTTATGCCATACAATGAGTCACCTTAATTACCTCCTACTACAATGAATTAATGAATTCTCCAAGTGAAGAATTTAATGAATTCCCCAAGTGAAGAATTTAGACGACAATTTAATTTAATTGATGGGTACCTTTTTAGGAAAGGAAAATAAGTCTATGATAGATTAAGTCTTGACCTCAACGGTCAGAGTAAAGTGAGATCTAATCTCAACTATTGACATTTAGGGATTTCACATGAGATTACAGTGTGATCTTTTAATAGGGGTTTCGAGCCAAATGAGAGACACAATTGTGACACGAGTTTGGGACTCATTGGAGCACAATATTTGGCACCAAGAGCGAGAAAAAGATTGATTGAGCTAGAGTGATATCGGCGGAGAGGCCAAGTTAACTTGGATCGAGTAGGCCGAGTTTCTCAAAGTGAGTTTCTCTTGGGTCGAGAGGCCAAGGTTTTTTTGTGCGCAAAACTTCTTTTGTTGGGCTAGTGTGTGGGACATACAAGCACTGAGTGAGAGAGAGGGTTGAGGTCTTTTGTTATGTATTTGTCTGAGCAAATTCTTGTGTAATCGTTGTAAGAAAATAATTCTCCCGAAGCTGAATACGAAGCCCAATGTTTGCTAGTTTTCCTCACACAAGGTTTTCCAAGGTATATTTGTGCTATTCTCTATTGCATGTTTTCGGTTTCGTGCGTTTTTTCTTTTGTTGATTATTTGTTTAAAAACCCAAAGTATTTATTATTACAAATCATATTATAAAGCACTGTTTATTTAAGATATGAGATTATTTGTTGAGACAATAAATTTGTAATTGGGTTTAAAGAAATTAACATGGTGTCAGAGCTATAAATTTTGAATACGAAGCCAAGAATATTTGACACAAGTTCCAAGGCAAGGAAAATCACATTTCATTGTTTTAATCTCTTTGAGGGTTTTATTCTACAATGGCAACCGATATTCGATATAAGGATAGGCTTAAGGGTTCTTCGAATGATTTGCAATGAAACATTTAAATCTCAGCGGTATTCAAGGAGAACACGCTGTGGAATTTTGTTAATACAATATTGGTGTTGCTAAGCTCAAATCCAATTGTGTTTGATTTGCATGAGGTCAAGGAGGCTAAGGTGTTGAGGGTTATTCTTGATGGGGTCGAAGATCATCTCATATCCCGTTTTTTAGAGAAGGATATTTCGAAGATGTGGGATACTCTCACAAAGCTATATCAGTGCGACTGTTAGAGTTGGAAGATGATGCTCAAGGACAAGTAGCATGGCACAAAAATGTACAAGGGCGAGAGCGTGGCATCTTATTTGTTTAGATTGATATAGGTCAGTGACAAATTAGGTGTTGTTGGAGAGATGATTGCTAAGGAGGGGTTAGTGAGTATAGCCCTAAATGGCTTTTCGAAGCACTAAGAGGTCTTTGTCAAGTGTATTATGGGTCGAGATCACCTACTCGACTGGGTAAGGCTTTGGGGTGATTTCATCCTAGAAGAGATCTGAGAAGGTGGCTAGTAGGGAGATCAAAGGAAGAGGTTCAAAGAAGAGAACCTTGCTCTGGCAAGGAAGGGTAAGTAGAAGGCCAAGAAAGGGCCAAGTGAGGAGTCCTCTTCCAAGGGTGAGAAGAAGGATCCAAGCAAAGGTTAAATGCTTTACATGCCATCAGCTAGGCCACTATGCCAACCAATGCCTTAATAAGAAAAAGGGCAAGCAGATGAAGCATGTTGCTACTACTGTATAGGTGGATGAGTTTGCAACATGGTTCGAGAATGAGTTTTTGCTCATTGCTTGTCTCTCGAGTTTAGTTGCCACCACCAGTTTGTGGTACATTGACAGTGGGGTGTTTTGCCACATGATGAGAGTCAAACAATATTTCACCAGTTTGAAGAAGGAATTGGATTTCTACATTGAGCTTGGAGACAATGCCAAATACCATCCAATTAGTATTGGCACGAGCAAGTTTCAAAGGGAGTCTAACAAACCCTTGTTCATGGAGGACGTGTTGTATGTTCCGGGTATGAAAAAGAACTTGATCTAAGTTGCTACCTTGGAGGACAAGGGTCACATTGTGACCTTTGACGAGGGTAAAGTGTATATTGGGCCCAAGAATTCCAACAAAATGAAAGTTATAGGAGTTAGGAAGGGCAAGTTGTTTCAATGAGGTGTGCAAGGGTTGCACACTGGGTAAATATGCCAAGACCAAATTTTCCAGTAGTTACACTAGGTCCAAATGGATTTTGGATCTAGTACACTCATATGTGTTTAGCCCCATGTCAATAGTATCCTTGAGTGGGTACCATTATTATGTGATGTTCATTGAAGACTTCACCAGGAAGACTTGGATTTTTTTCATGAAAAATAAGGATGAGGCCTTGAACAAATTCAGAGTTGAGAATCAGACAAGGAGAAAGATCAAGATGTTGAGGTCAAACAATGGAGGTGAGTACACTTCTAATGCCTTCAAGGACTTCTATGTGTAGGAAGACATCAAAGAGTTGATAGTTCCGTACAACCCTCAACATAATGGGGTTACAAAGTGGAAGAACATGCTATTGTTGGAGAGGCCAATGCCATGCTCCATGACCAGGATCTGCCTTGGTTTTTGTCATATACTTGCATAATAGAAGCCCACACAAAGTGTTGGGCATATTGACACTTGAGGAGACATTTATAGGGAAAAACCCTGATTTGGGAGACATTTGCATCTTTGAGTGCTTTGTGTATTTTCATCTTCCTGAGGAGAAAAGGACCAAGTTAGAACCTATTGTAGAGAAAGGTATCCTTGTGGGGTACAACGAGACTTCAAAAGCCTATCATGTTTACATTCCTGCTCTTAGGGAGGCAATAGTGTGTGGGGTTGTGGAGTTTGAAGAAGAGAGGGCTCTTCGAAAGACTGGTTGCATGAGTTCTTCTATATTTGAGGTTCATAAGGAGCAAGCATCAAAGATTCAATTAACACAAATTCACCTGAATACAGTCACCCAAGTTGGTGAGCAGAGTGAGTGGGCTGCACAAAAAGATCACGATGAGGAATAATGGATTACACACACCCAACTTCAGACTGCAGGCATAGAGAAGAAGTAGGCCAAGTGGCCAAAGCAGACATTGAGAGAGGCTCGGGAGTATGTTGGTACTCAGAGATATTTAGTTAGAGAGAGCAAGGCTCCTCAACTCTATTTCGGCTAATGGCATTGATGAGTGAACTGATCGATGCAAAACTTGCTAACTTATAAGTGGCGTTTGAACGTTAGGTGTGGATGGATGCCATACTGGAAGAATATTCTTTCATTATGAAGAACAACATTTCAGAGGTTGTGCCATGACCAACGAGAAGTCAATTGTTGGATCTAGATGTGTGTACAACATCATGCATGTCGCAAGTGACAATGTGGAGAAGTTCAAAGCCCGTTTTGTGGCTAAGGGATTTTCACAAAAGGAAGGGATCAATTATGATGAGACCTTCGCTTCGGTAGCTAGATACTCATCCATTAGGGCTATCATTTTTATCGCAGCATAGATGAGTTGGAGGATTCACTAGATGGATGTAAAGATGACCTTTAACAATATCATTGATGAAGATATCTACATAGAGAATTTGGAGGTTTTCGAGGTGCATGGAAGGGATTCTCATGTGTGCAAGTTGAGAGCACTATATGGGCTCAAGCAAACTGCTCGGGCGTAATATGCACATATTGATAGTTATTTGCAGAGCATGGTTTCACCAAGAGTGAGGCAAACCCAAACCTGTACTACATTTAGGTGAAGGGTGAGCCTCTCATGTTGGTGTTATATGTTGATGACATGTTTTTCACAAGGTTTGAGGAGCTCATAATGCACTGCAAATGAGATCCTGTAGAAGTGTTCAAGATGAAGGATTTGGTGTTGCTGCACTACTTTATGAGGTTGGAGATATGGTAAAGGAGAAATTTCCCTTGGACAAGGGAAATACATAGTTGAGATCTTGAAGCATTTCAGGATGGAGGACTGCAGACCCATGGCTACACCACTTGTAACCAACTAGAAGAAGCTCGATACTTCCAGATCAGAGGTAGTGTATCCTATTTTGTATAGACAATTGATTGGCTCTCTCATGTATATGATCAACACCAGGCTAGACATTTGTTTTGCAGTGAACGCACTTGGTGAGTTTATTGTAGAGCCTAATCGAGTGTGCTGGGTAGCTACACAACATGTTTTGAGATATCTCTGAGGCATAATTGAGTATTGGTTGAGGTACACTCAACATGATGGAGTGAAGTTGCAGGGGTACATTGATGTAGATTGAGCAGGTAGTACAACTGATAGGAAGAGCACTTCTGGGTGCAATTTTAGTCTGGGCTTAGGGACAATCTCTTGGTACAATGGGAAGTAGAGGCCAGTTGCTATGCGTTTTGTAGAGGTTGAGTACATGGCTACCGATACGTTGACATGCAAGGCTATTTGGCTTTAAAAACTCATTGTTGGGATTTTTGATCAGGGTCAGGATCTGATTATCATTCGTTGTGATAATCAGAGTTGTATTAATCTTTTTGAGAATCCAATATTCGATGACAAGTTGAAGCATATTGAGATCAAGTACCATTTCATCAGAGATTGTGTGCAGAAGGGGACATTGAGGCAGGAATACATTCCCATAGACAAGCATGCAACAAAAATATTGACAAAGCCCTTACTAAAAGGGAAATTTGTATTCTTCAGGGATAAGGTGGGTGTTGTGTAGAGCACCTTCGTCTCTAAGAGGGAGTGTTGAGATTGTAGATTGGAAGGGATTCTACATGGATTAGGTGCCATGACATGTAATGAGTCACTTCAATTATCTCCTACGACAATTAATTAATGAATTCCCTAAGTTAAGACTTTCATTGACAATTTAATTTAATTGTTGGGTACCTTTTTATAAAAGGAAAATAAGTCAATTCTATTGTTCTCAGTGAGTGAGATTTAATGTCAACCTTTTGAGATTAACGATTTTACTTGAGATTAGGGTTTGATATTTTAATATAAGGTTCAAGCCAAAAAAGAAACACAATTGTTGTGGAATGAGTTGGGATTTAGTGGAACATAATATTTGGCATCGAGAGCGAGAAAATGCTAGATCGAGTTAGCAATAGTGAGATCAAGGAAAGTGTGATAAACAAAGAGATCAAGTTTCTTTGAGCGAGTAGGTCGGGTTTTCTCTTTTGGCAAGAGGCCAAGTTTTCCTTGTGTAAAATTTCTTTTGCTTGGACACACGTGTGTGTCGTACAAGGGTTGAGCGAGAGAGAGGGTCAAAATCTTTTGTTGTGTATTTTCCAGAGCAAAATTTTGTCTAACTGCTGTAAGAAAATATTTCTCTTGAAACTGAATAAGAAACCCAATGTGTGTTGCTTTTCTCCACACCGAGGTTTACAAAATATCGTTGTGTTGTTCTCTATTACACGTAATTGGTTTTATGTATTGTTGTTATTGATTTCATGTATTTTTGCTTCTATTGATTATTTGGTTAAAAACCCATAATATTTATGGTTACAAATCAGATTATAAAATAAATATTGTTTATTATTTATTAAAAAAATATATGTGTAATTCAATTTAAAAAAATTAACATAAACAAAGCATAGGCATAAACTTATTAAACCTTTATATGCATTAACACCAATCCATTATCAATTAAATCCAACCACATTTTTAATACCAATCCATTGTGAATTAGATCTGACCAAAGGGTTTGAGAGGAATGTTATTCTATCAAATCTCTCTTTGGAAGGTATTTCAGTAAATGAATCCATCGTGAATAAGATCTAACCAAGGGGTTGCGAAGAATGTTATCCTATCAGATCTCCTCCTTGGAAGGTATCTCATTAAATGAGCAAGGTGATATTTTCACTTCGGTCTCTTTGGAAGGTATTTCATTAAATGAGCAAGTTGATATTTTCACTTCGTTCGGCACTTCGGTTCAGGGTCAGGATGATGCTTATTGGTACCTCAGAGTCGAAGATGGTTTAAGAAAATCTGGGGTTGGAATATTCCACTCAAGCTAAAGTGTTTCGACTAATTGGATTGGAAAAACAAGGTGTTGGCGTGGGAAAATGTATGTCCAAGGGGCTTAAGAAGTCCAGGCAGATGCATTTTATGCGGATCTGAAATGGAAGATGTGCCCACCTATTTCTGAAGTAAGTGCTCATTTGCAATGTGGTGTATGATTATTCGAGTACTTATAATGACAGTTGTAAAGGTGCGAGCATATAATGTATGGTAAAAGTCTATGCATATCATGGATTGGTGTGTGTTTTTTTCTCAAACCATTTTATATTCTTTTTTCAAAAGGATGGTTTAAAAAAAAAACACGTATGCGTAGGCTTTACAACATATTATATGCTCAGATTTTTACATCTGTCATCATTGGTACTAGAATAATCAAACACGATTTCGAGGTATCTTTGCCATTACGCAATACAACTGTCTTTGGGCGTTTTACATAGAATTGATAAGGAGCAAAGCTGTCATGCATCAGATGGAGAATCACCAGAGCCCAAAACTTGGTTTCTACACATCAGTAGAGTTACATTCAACACGTTTCGAACAAAATTTTCATCCATCAGAGAAAGAAAATGCTTTGTGATTACACGTCGCAAGACTCTTACACGGAATGGGTAACAGAGTTTTCATGACCTCACAAGGATAATCGCCATGGCGCAAGACTCTTACATATATTTTCCTCGGTACGTTATTTCACGGAGAGACTCCATTCACCTTTCGTTTCTGGAGGGACCCATAACTCGGGAGTCAACGTTACGAGTGACATGTAGCACACTTAGCAATGTTGTGTATCAAGATGAGCAAAAATAAACCCACTACTTGGGCTTCCCTACACCAAGATAGATCTCTGCTAGCATGGGCCTATCAATATGTAGTTGTGAAGGCTTCAAGATGTTGTATTTCCTCTTGAGTTTTAGGAGGGATAATGAAGAGTAAATTCCATTGACTAATTGAGCTTGGCACTGGGCTTTGGATCTACTCAAAGTACTGCAACCTCCAAGCTTGCTCATTCTCTGCGTTAGCATTTTGCCTAGAAAGGATCAGAACCCTGCGTTGGGGACTTCCAAAGAAGGGTGAGGGGTAATGGATAGGCTATGGGCAGGTTGGAGTAGAGCATGCTAGAGGGGAAGGTGTAGAAATATGGTGATAGAATTGCAGTTGCTCAAGAAATTTAATCTAAATCAAGAGACACAATTCTATTCTACTGCTTTGCAGAAATTAATTCATAATCTAAAACATCATTCACAAATATGCATCAACCACATAGACAAGCACACACATTTATCTAGGGTAAACCAACTGGTAAAAACCACTGAACCCTGCTTGCTTTAATCAGATGAATAAAGAATGTATTACAATTGCTTGCTCGCTCTGAGTTCAACTTGCAAGTGAATCACTGTTATCTCTACTCAATGAAAAGCTCTGACCCAGACTTAGTCAATTTCTGCCTCCACCTGAGCTCCTATTTCTTTAAGCAAATCCAGAGGAAATTGGCCCCTATTATTTAGGAATTTCCTTCAAATTGATTGCACAATTCCCAAGGATTGATCATTGATTGCATGAAACACCTGTACACTCACAACTAATCTACAACTAATGTTACATTGCCTTGGAATTTCCACCACAACTAATCAATTCAAATTCTTTGGATGCATGAGCTATTTTGGGTTGATTGATTAGATAACTCCATGATTTCTGAGTTAGACTGTGGTCCCTCTGCACAACTGACTTCCAATTAGTCTAATTGAGTACAACTAGAAATAATTGAACTGGATTGATACAAATTAGCAATAAACACATGCATAATGGAACTCCAAGCCTTCTAACTCAAATTTACTGAGCTAACTAAGTGACAAGAGCCATGTCACATCAGTTAATTGCCTCCAAGTTCTCTGTTGATGTAGAAATTTCGACTTTTCTTAATTTGACCAAGGCTAAGTTAAATTGAGTCTCTCTTGCTACACTTCTCAACACTCCCTCTTACCAACAAAGGGATTTTCAAACACCCCTATCCCGCACTTGTGGAATTCAAACTTCCCTCTTGACAAAGCCTTTGTCAAGATGTCAACATCTTGTTCTTCCGTTAAAATGTATTGTAGCAACATTATCTTCCTCTTCACACATTCCCGTAAATGATGATACTAGATGTCTATATGCTTGGATCGATTGTGAAATACTACATTCTCAGAGAGCTTAACGCAACTCTGAGTATCACAATAGATCACAGTTGGATCCATCTCCTAACCAAATAGGTCGACAAGTATCTTTCTTATCTAGATCACCTCACATGCTGCTTGACTTGCAACCATGTATTCAACTTTTGTTGAGTTGAGCGCCATAGACCTCTGCTTCCTGCTATACCAGGAAATTGCTGCGGACCCAACGCTGAAAATTCCACATGATGTACTCTTTCGATCAGATGGACTCCATGCCCAATCTACATCTGTGAAACCTCACAACTTCACTCTGTTTTCTGTACCATAATCCATACTGGGTGCCTTTGAGGTACCGTAAAACATGCTTAGCTTCCTTCCAATTCAATTTGGTCGACCTAACCATATATTGCCTCAACTGGTTGACTGCATAGCACATATTTGGTCATGTATTCACAAGATACATCAGTGAACCCACTAATTGCCAGTAAATGGTCGCATCAACCTCTTCACATGAAGTAGCATTCTCCTTGCTCCAGTTGGTCACTAGAGGTGTCTCCATGGGCTTACAACTCTCCATGCAAAATATCTGCAATATTTTGGTGGCATACTTTCCTTGAGACACAAACAATTCCCCATCACTTTTCCATACATCCATCCCGAGGAAGTAGTGCATGAGATCCATGTCTTTCATCTCAAATTCCCTTGCAAAGTCCTCCTTACAAGAGATGATCAACTGCTCATCACTTGTCAATATTAAATCATCAACATATAAAACAATGTTAAGAATTTGACCTTCTACCAAAATATGATAGAGGTTCACATCTGGTTCACTTTTGGTGAAACCCAATCCAGTGAGATAACTATCAATCCGAGTGTACCAAGCTCGGGGTGCCTGTTGGAGACCATATAATGCTTGCCTGAGTCTACACACATGATACTAACGATCAAATGTCTCAAATCCTTCTGGTTGTTCGATGTACACTTCCTCCTCAATAACACCACTGAGAAGCACTATTTTTAAATCCATTTGGTGGACCTTCCACCCCATCTACACAACTAGTGCAAGAATTGATCTAATGGATGAATACCTTGCTACGGGAGAAAAGGTTTCCCTCAACTTGAGAGAATCCTTTGGCCACAAATATGGCCTTATGATTTTCTATGCTTCCATCTACTGTATGCTTAACCTTGAACATCCATCCCGAACCCATAACTAATTTATCTGCTAGTCTGAGGACTAGTTCCCAAACACTGTTCTTCATGATGGATTATATTCTTCCACCATTGCATCAACCCAAACTGGTTGCTCAACTACTTCCTCAAAAGAGGATGGCTCAGTGTCTACAAGCTCAGTCATTAAAGCCAAGTAGCTAGTGTACCTCTTAGGTGACCTCCTTTGCTTGCACAAATTTGAAGGAGCTCCCACATTCTCCCTCACATCCTACACCAAACTATCAGCGTCCTTGGTTCTTTTCCTACCTTCTCTGGATGGTTATGCTTGAGTGGATGTCTCCAATTTGCCTCCTTTATGCTCCTCCATTTGTGGCTGCTCCACAACTTCCTGATGCTCCTCCTTTGGAGCTAAAATATCCTCTTCTGGTGGGATTTATAGCTCCCTCTCAAGAGAGCATCTCATTGCTTTCTCTTCATCAAGATTTACATCCATTCACACAAACATCATTATGAGGGAATGTAAGTACACCCAATAGTTGTGTGGAGTTTTGTGTAACCCACAAAAACTCCCATCTCTGTTGCCAGTTCAAGTTTTTTCCTTGAATCTTTGGAGACATGGCAGTGAACACAGGCTTCAACACATCTAACTTTCTCCTCGAGACAACCTCCGTTTTGCAAGTAGACTGTTGTGTTACATGCCTCTGCCCACAAATTCAGTGGCAGGCCTTGGTCATGTAGCATAGCTCTCGTATCTCCCACAATGCCCCAGTTCTTTCTCTTAGCTAACCCATTTTGATGTGGGTTATGGGGAACTATCAGTTCTCTTCAAATTCCTTTGGAAGAAAATTCTTTGAAGTCATTCAAAACATATTCACCTTCATTGTTGCCCTTGAGAGCTTTCATCTTCTTGTCGGTCTCTTTCTCAACTAGTGCCTTGAATTCTACAAATTTTGAGAATGTCTCATCCTTCTTCTGCATGAAGAAGATCCAAAAATTTCTTGATAAATCATTAATAAAAATAACATATTACTTATTTTTGGTATTGGAAGCTATCGAGAAGGGTCCACAAACCTCAGTGTGGACTCTCTCCAAGACTGCATTTGCTTTGTTGTCTCGATCATGGAATGATGATTTTACATACTTCCCCAAGGTACAACCCTTGTATACATCCTACTGCTCAAGTGATCCTTCAGGGAGGAAAGTGGTTATTTGTTGCATAATTTTATGGGTGCCATGGTGCAAATGGCCCAACCTACCGCGCCAAAGTTTTCCGACATCTCGACTCTGCACTTTCTCTTCCTTATTGCTTAATGAAACACAATATTCCGCATCAACTTTATACAGGTTCTTCACACAAACCCCGATCTGCTTCACCTACCTAGTAGCTATGTGTCTCAGAAAGACTTTCCCTTTATTGAAGATCACATCATATCCATGGTCTTCCAAAAATGCTACAGAGATGAGGTTATTCTTCAAGGTTGGTATAAACATAACATCTTTGAGGTGAAAATGGGATCCCTACTTCCTCTTAAAGGTTACTATACCAATCCTGGTAGCACTGTACCTTCCATCATCCCCAAGCTAAATATGCATTTGGATATATTTCTCCTCTAGGTTATTGAAAAACTCTCTACACCTTGTCATGTGGAGAGAGGCACCTGAATCCAAGTACGACACACTCTTCATCGCAATGTTGGCCATGCATGAAATCAGGGTAAAGTTTAACTCGAACTGTGAAGCCAATGCGTCACCCGCTGCTCCTCCCAAGTTCTTCTTGCTAGGATTTTTTTGTGGACACTTTGTAGCATAGTGCCCGAATTCATGAGAATTGGAGCATTTTATTTTGGACAAGTCTTTCTTCTTCCACCTTGGCTGGATTATGGTTTGGTTTGATATTTCTTACCTTTTCCCTTCTTGCCCTTTCCAACCAATGTAAAATCTTCTTCATCTTCTCCCTTGGATGAACTTTAATTTCTGGTATTTCGCCTGATTTTTTCTTGTACCAAATCGTACCATAAGCGTTTCCAATTCAGTAATTTCTTCCTCCCATTCACCGAGTCTTGATAGCTATGCTAGCTTTTGGGAGGGCCTAGAAGAGTTAGGATCACCAGGTCATCTTTTGCAACATTCACACCATCCCCTCTAAGCTTATCCCTAACTTGTGTAAATTTGGTGAGATACTGCGGAATAGTATCATTCTTCTGCATCTTAATGTTTTGAAGTTTGTCTTTGAGAGCCACTTTTTGATGGTCATTGCTATTCTCGAAAAGATTAGTCAATGCCTTCTACGTTGCGAAAGGAGTTTATTTTCCATGGATATTTGAGACGATGTGGTCTCTCACTCCCTCCAGGATTTTTCTCCTCGCTTTGGCTACATCTTTCTTTCATTGGGCTGGGTTATGGGAATCAATTGAACCTGGTTTTGGAATGTCTGTCTTGACATATTCCAACAATCCATTTTCATCAAGCACTACCTCCATGCAATCCTTCTGGAAAATGAAATTCGAGCTGCCTTTGAAGGCATGCTCTAATCTCAGTCCATTGAAGGCCATTCTCCCAACTCTGAAGAAATCCTGCTACACTATGGCTGCAAATTCGAACCTCCCGAGGAACAACTTCAAAATTATTGTTCTAATGTGAATCCTGCTCTAATACCATGTATAAATATGGTGATATAATTGCAACTTCTCAAGAAATTTAATCTAAATCAAGAGACACAATTCTACTCTATCGCTTTATGGAAATCAATTCACAACTTAAAACAACATTTGCAAATATGCATCAATCACATACATAAGAACACAAAATTATCTAGGAGAAACCAATTGGTAAAAACCCCTTAATCTTTTTTGCATTAATTAAATGAATAGAGAATGTATTCAATTTCTTGCTCGCTCTGAGCTCAACCTGCAAATGGATAAATGTTCTCTATGCTCAATGAAAAGAACTGACCCATGCTTCGTCAATTTCTCCCTCCACTTGAGCTCTTATTTCCTTGCGCAAGTCACGAGGAAATTTACCCCTATTCTTTAGGAATTTCCTCCAAATTGATTGCGCAATTCCAAAGGATTTATCATTGATTGCATGAAACACATGTACACTCAAATCTAGTCAAAAATTGATGTTACACTGCCTTGGAATCTCCACCACAACTGAGAAATTTGAATTCCTTACATGCATGAGCTATTTTTTCTTGATTTATCAGTGAACTGGATGATCTCCAAGTTAGACTGTTGTCCCACTGCACCACTGACCTCTAACTAGTTCTATTAAATGTTAGTACTAGTTTAACTGAGTACAAATAGAAATAACTGAACTGGATGGCTACAAATTAACAATCAACACATGCATAACTGAACTCCAAGCCCTATAACTCGAATTTACTGAGCTAACTGAGTGACAAGATCCATGTCATCTTAGTTAACTGTCTCCAAGCTGTCTAATGATGTGGAAATTTCAATTTTTCTTAATTTGACCAAGGTTAAGTCAAATTGAGCCTTTCTTGCTACACTTCTTAGCAGAAGGCATTTCGATCAAGCTAACCAGAAGAGGTGGTACTGAAGAAACAAGATAAATAAAAGCAGAGGGAAGGAGGTTTGAATAGAGTAGAGAACTAGAGGGATAAAAACAATAGTAAACACCATAGATAATTTGACCTCAATAGCGCATCTTAGATTCTTATGCTTGAGAATGAGAAACAAAATAGTAAATAGACAATACCAACAATAGGTTATAACCGATTTTTTTTTTTACTAGATCATGAGTTGTGTGCTTGCTCCAGTCATTGTCTTTTGGTTCTTGGTGATGAAGCCCTTGTTGGAGTTCATTCAATATTCTCTCTTGCACCCTAGAGACCGTGAACAAACAACAATTTCTACAATCAATAGTGGAATGAGAGCAATGGAGGTCCAGGCTAGGAGGGCTTGTGCCTTGCTTCACTAGAGTGGCGGGGAGCCAAATGTTAATGGGGAAAAATCCCACCCGTGGCTTGGCAAGAACGCAAAACTGGTAGAAAATGGAGTAGGCTCAAGGAAAGTAGGAAAACACAAAGGGTGCAGGGGTTACCATATTAATTCTCGGTGTTGTCATGACTTGTAGCATGTGTCACTACACAGGGGGAGGTGGCCACACCATCCCCCTCTTTAATGCCTTGAGAGGTGGTGAGTTGGCGGGCTGCCTTCACCCCCACTCCACTTGCTCTGTCTAACACCCCCATCGAGGTAATATTTTATTACTTTTAATGCTAAGGTGTTCAAATAGTTTTTTTTTTATGTGAAACCTAGTATGGTAGAGATGTTGTAATATAATGTCTTGTAAACATTTTGACTAAAAATAAAAATAACCCATGTTAAAATATAAAAAAGCTTCAAAGTATTTTTTTTTTACTTTATTATTATTATTTTTCTTAATTTTATTTGGGTAGTTAATGTAAACTTGACTTGGTCAAGTTAGTGGGCAAAATAAAATAAAAATAAAAAAAATAAATAATTATATTTGTAATTGTTTATAATTAATAATTAAACCAACTTAGATCCATCTTAACTTTAGATCTACCAAACGTCTAAAGGGATCAAATCTTTTGAGATGCAAACCTCTTTTAGATTGAAAAGAGATTTGATCTGTGTCGACTTGGTAGATCTGAAGATAAGGTGAATCTAGACTAGTTACTTTTAATGTTAAGGAATTTACAATAACATTTTTGTTTTAGGTATATGTAAATTTACATATAAGCGGAAAATATTAAATATTCAAAATATAATTATACGATAGGGGTGTTTATTTTGGAATAAGGCTTCCACAATCTTAATTTAATTATCACTAATTATTAGGTGCATGGTGAAAATTTAACCTCTACGAAGTATTCGAGAAAATTCATAGTAGTATCACAAATCAAAGGTTGATATTTATTTTCAAAATATTTATGCTCTTATTGTCTTTTTAATTAAATTGATTAATTTATTTTCAAAATATTTATGCACTTATTGTCTTCTTAATTAAATTAATTAATTAAAAAATATATCATCTGAAAAAGTGTCATATGAAGTGAGTTATGGTTTTTTGGGCATGTGGTATTGATAAGCTATAATATTGGCCTATTCGTTCCTTATTTTTTTAAATGTATATATATTTAACTTATATTTTTTTAATAATTAAGTAATAATAATAATAACAACAACAAAGCAAATGTAAAATATATATTGAAATAAATATTTATTTAGCTTATCAATATTTTCCAATGATTTAATTTACATTGTTACACCAATAAATATTTAAAATAATAAACATTAAATAATTATTAAAAAACATACTACAAAACTATCTTGAAAATTAAGAAAAGACCATTAACAAAATTAAAAAAAAAAAAAAAAATTATTTCAAAAATTATGTATCCGTAACACTTTTTAGAATATCACATATAAATATAGAGTAAATACTCAATAAACACTAATGTTGTATTAGAAATCTAAACAATAAAAGTAGAATTCTCTAGAATTTATATATTCTTGTGTTTTTATTTCAATTTAAAAATGTGACAATATTCATAGCAATCATATTTGTAGTTAGGAAGTATTTATGTTATTTTAAATGCTTTTAAAATTTTATATTTAGTTAATTTTATTATTATTATTATTATTTTATTTTATTTAAAAAAATTATTAATAATGTTATATGCTATTTTTTTTCAAATTATGATTTAGGGTAAATTTATAAAGTGTTTTTTTGTTTGTTTAATGGTGAGAAATTAAGAAAATATAGTAAAATTAAATTTTTATTCAAGATAATTTTTAAGTTCTAAATCGATGGATTATATCTCAAGTGAGTGCTTAAAGAAATCTCTCTTTTGAGGTGCTTTTAAAAATATTGACGAAGGTATAGATTGAACTAAACAAAACCTCGATCAAGGTATAACATAGAACAAGGGTATGCTCAATTCAATTATTAGGTTGATTGAAGGTCATAAATTCGATCAAGCTCGTCTATTCTATATATATATATATATATATATATATAAAGAAAAAATAGGCTTGTGAGGACCATTTTCAGCATTTCATACGCTGCAAATTGTTTATAAAGCTTGATTCAGTGACAACCTACTTCCCCAACCTACAACACGAAATTTGTCTTCTCATCAAGCTTTCTCTTGTGTTGTTATTCCCTTTTTCTTGCCACCCCCTTCACATTTCCTCTTGTTGTTTTGCCTGTTCTTTTCCTAGCATTTCATTAGATGTTTTCCTTCTTGCCTTGGCATTTTTCTTAGAAACCCTAAGTTTTTAGCATGTCGAAGGATGGTATTTCGTTGATTGCTTTCCACTCTGCGAATTAAGGTGGAAAACCCTAAAATTTGTTTGTTCTCCTCACTTGTTACTTACATGAAAGTAGGTTTGTAAATTCTGGTGCCTAAACTCGTCTAAAAAAATGTAACTAGTGGCCAATGCTTCTCCTTATTTGAGAATACTTGTCTTATTATGCAACTATCCCTTATGTGGTTGTTACCTCTTCCTTGTGGTTGGTTCAATCTCCTTCTTGCACTTTCACTTGTTTTTCTGGCAAGCCCAAATTTTTGGTATGTTGATGGGTGGTGCTTAGTTTACTCCATGCCACTCATGCCAATGAAGGTGGGAAACCTCAAAATTAATTTTTTCTACTCACACGTTTCTTATTTATGGGAAGGCTTGGAGATTTTGATTCCCAAGTTGTCTTAAAAAAGTGTGGTAACCAATGCTTCTCCTTATTTGACAATATTTTTGTCTTCTTACATAAATCTCTCTTGTGTGGTTGTTTCCTCATCCTTGCTACTTGCCACTTGCTTTCATCTTTCTCTTCCCAATATGCTCGCTCTTTGTCTCACATTTCAATTTGGGAGTTTGCCCTTTTATCTTAGTCCTTTTCTTGCAACCACAAGTTATTTGTGCATTGATATATGATGTTTCATCTATTCCATGCCACTAGTGTGAAGGAAGGTAAAAAACCCCAAAATTCATTTGGGCTCCTCACATTGTTCTTCTGCACAAGTAGGATTACAAATTTTGGCTCTCAAGTTGTCTTAAAAGAGTTATGTGGTGGCCAATGATTCTCCTTATTCAATATATTTTATTTATTTATTTATTATTATTATTTTTTTTTTTTATAGAGCTCTCCTTTCTGTGTTTGTTCCATCTTCCTTGCTATTAGTTTCAGTCTTCCTCTTGGTGCATCACTTGTTCTTTGCCTAGTGTTTCATTTGGCCATTTTCCTTTTTGCCATGTCACTTTTCTTAGCAACCCCAAGTTTTCAATATGTTAAGGATTCCATTTTGTTACTCCTTTTCAATTGCGTGAAGGAAGGTGGGAAACCCCAAATCTCATTTGGCCTCTTCACTTGTTTCTTATGCACAAGTGGGCTTGCAGGCTTTGGCTCTGAATTTGTCTAAAAAAATGAAGTGGTGACCAATGCTTCTGCTTATTTAACAATATTTCTGTCTTACATAACTCTCCCTTGTGTGGTGATTTCCTCTTTTTTGTTTCTTGCTTGAATCTTCCTCTTATTGCTCATCTGTTTTTTTTCTTGGTGTTTCATTGAGGCAACTACCTTTTTGCCTTGGTACTTTTCTTGCCAATTCCAATTTTTTAATATGTTGAAGGATTACATTTCATTTACTTCATGCCACTCATGCAACGAAGGTGGGAAACCCCAAAATTTATTTGGTCTCATCACATATTTATTGTGCACTAGTAGGTTTGCCAATTTTGGCAGCCAAATCATCTCGAAAAAGTTAACATGACTAATGCTCCTCCTTATTTGATAATATTTTGGTTGTCTTATCAAGGAACCTTGTGTGGTTATTCCCTCTTCTTGTTCTTTTCTTTGGTTTTCCTTTTGTAATTTCACTTGTTCTTTGTCTAGAATTTTGTTTGGGAATTTGCGTTTTTGCCTTAGCATTTTCCTTGGCAACCCAAGTTTTCATTGCATTGAAGGACGATGTTTCACTTCTTTTCACTTGTGCAAATCAAGGTGGGAAACCCAAAAATTTGTTTAGTCTCCTCACTTGTTTCTTGTACATGTTTGGGCTTTCTAATTTTGGCTCCCAAGTCATATAGAAAAAACAAGCAGTGATATAATGATAGTTCTCCTTAGTTGACAATGTTTTTGTGTTATTACGAAATACCCTCTTGTGTCATCCTTCCCTCTTCCTTGTTGGTTTCTTTGGTCTTCCCCGTTCCATTTCACTTGTTCTTCACCAAGTTTCTTATTTAGGCATCTATATTCCTTCCTCTTGACTTTTCTTCACCTTGTGATTTGTTTAGCCTTTGGTCTTCTTCATTTGTACCGCAGCTTGGCATCCCCAACATTTTGATGTGGTAAGGATTGGATATTGTTTTATTGAAGACCTTTTTCCTTAGAGAAGTGTTTTGTTTGAAAGGTTATGATGTACATCTTGTAGCTATCCTTTCTTTGTCATGATGGAAGTGCCATTTGTCCAAATAATGGTGGTGAACAAGATTTTGCTGGGTTTTCCTAAGTATTGGCTATGGTCATTTGCCATGTGATCAATCATTTTTTTTCTACCCTCTCCACTTATCGGTACCATGTGGGTCATAATTTTGGTTGATGGAAAGGTTAGTTTTGTAAGGGGATGTGGTTTGTTTGTTTTTGTTTGTTTGTTTGTTTGTTTTGTTTTTTGTTTGTTTGTTTGTTTTGTTTGTTTTGTTTTTCGTTTTTTGTTTTGTTTGTTTTGTGTTGTTTTGTTTTGTTTGTTTTTTGTTTTTTGTTTTTGTTTTTGTTTTTTTTTTCTCAGTTGAAGTCTCATTTCATTCAAATAGTTGCTACCCTCTCCACTTGGTAACATGAGTCATAATGTTGGTTGAAGAAAAGGTTTGTTTTGAACGGGATGCAATTCTTTAAAAATTTAAGTCTCATTTGATGCAAATAGCGGTGGGTTAAATGAGTTGCTTTTTGAGTCTATTTGAAAATTGGTCATGGGTCATTTGTAAGGTTGTAAATTTTTAGCTTGGTATTGTCTCCATTTGGTAACACATATAGTAATGTTGGCCATGATTTATATGGGAGGCACTTGTAAAAAACCCTTTCCCATTCTTCATAGAGTTTCAAGGAATGTTGTGGCTTCTTAAGAGGTATTTACTTTTCTGTTATAGGCCTTCTTGGTGCTCGACTTATTTTGTGCAGACTGGTGTGGTAAATAAGTTGCTTGTTAATTTTATCTGAAAATTGGATGTGGGTCATTTGTAGGGAGGTTAGTGTTTATTTTTTTATCATGCCACTTAGTAATACTTGAGTTGTAAGGATGACTAAGCTTCATCTTAGGAGGCACTACAAAGTAAAGTCTTCTCCATTCTACTTCGAGTTCTAGTGATTGTTTTGGCTTTCAGAAAGGGATCACTTTTGGAATTTTTTTATGGGTTTTCATCATAGTTAATTGCGATTCCAATGTGTTGTTTTAATGACTATAATGTGTTGTATCATCCACTTGTTTGTTGATTGAAGTGTTATTTAATGCAAATGATGTTATGGTAAATGAAATTTTTGATGTGTTTGCCTAAAAAATGGCTTTGGGTCATTTGTAGGGTGGTTATCTTTAAGTTTTCTACTGCCTTACTCGATAAGACATGAATGCTAATGTTGTCGATGCTCATAGTAGGAGGCATGCATAAGGAATCCCTTCTCCATTATACTTGTATTTTTGGGGATTGTCGCGACTCCCTAATAGGGCTCACCTTTGGGTACTTTATATATATTTATCATAGAATATTATTGGTTATAGCGTTCTAGTGCAATAACCACATTTTTTTATATTACCCAATTCTTTGTGATTGAAAAGTCATTTTATGTAAACAGTGTTGTGCTAAATGAGTTTCTTATCAAATCTACTTAAATCTTTAAGTGTATGAATCTCATAGTGCAATACTGAGGTTGGATTCAAGCACAGGGGAAACAACTAAGTTAAAGAGAAATTAAAACTTTCCCTAATTGGTATGAGGTAACTCACCAATGAGAATAATGGGCCTAAGGTACATCATCCTCTAGAAAAAACCCCTAGAATACTTGTGTTAAAGTCAATAGGGGAAACCCAGGTGAAATCAAGGGGAAACAGAGTCATTGAAAAGTAGCATGATGTATAAAGCATAGGATAATTGACAGAGATTGTCTTCAATACATGCCAAGAAGGTAAAAATAGATGGGCTCACGACTTCCCTTATTTAGAGCATAAAGAAATGTTGACCTAGTAGTGATTGAAATGAAAAATCGCACTAAGTTAAGCATACAAGAATCAACTAAGTCAAAGAGAAATGAAAACCTTCCTTACTTGGTATGAGGTATTCTACCAAACCCTTGGAATACTTACGTTGAAGTTGATTTGGGAAACCCTAGTGGAATCAAGGGGAAATGGAGTCCTTGAAAACTAGCATGAGGTATGAAGCATAGGGTAATTAATAGAGATTGGCTTCAAGACATTATAGGAAGGTAAAAGGAAATGGACTCATGACTTCCCTTGTTTAGGGAATATAGCAACATTAACCTAGTAGCAACTAAAATCATTTAAGGGGGAATGGTTAATTATTAGTTAAGAGGATATTCACATGAAAAATTAGCGAAAAGGGGACAAATGAAGGCCAAGACTTGATAAATATGGATAGTTTAGATGGATGGAATCAATTGTATACTATAGTAGTACTAAGGAGGAACTAAATAGACTCTATGCGACACAAGGGTGGCCTATAATGGTACCAAGGAGGAACCAAATAAACTCCATGGAACATAAGGGTAAATCATCACAAATTATCTAAATAAGGCCAACAAATGGATGTTTTTAATAAGATAACATGTGCCAAGGAAGAATAAGACCCACTAGGAATTTCTAAATGGTTGCTAAGGGGGTTGAGGAATTTTTTCATGCCCACAACATGGTGCCTTCTACACCTATCATGTCCTCTAACTTTTGTTTGGATGATATGTTTAGCATCAACACAATTTATTATTATGTAATACATGTATCATAGTCCTACAAACGTTTGATAAATGTGTTATGTATATCATATTCCCCCAAACTCTTGACAAATTTCTCACTTTCCTTACCTATCCTTTCGAGCACCTTTACTAAAAACATTAAGATTCTCTTTATGTAATGCACACTAATATCATATGAAGAAGATATTCACAAAATACACCCTACAAGTCCTTTCCTTGAACCAAAAGGTCCAAAGTTTTTCTCAAAATTTCCAAGTGTTTCTCCCTTGCACAAAGTACTATATGTGTTTACACACATATATGTATGTGTCAATATTTAAGATGGGAAAAGACACTACCCTACACTTTCATTTACTTTGATGTGAAAGGCTTAATCTATCAGAGTTTTTTTGCAGAGAAAGATTTTCTTTGTTCCCAAGGTTCTTATTATAGGAGTTAAGGTTCAAACAATGGTAGAGGTATCTTATGCAATGAGGCTTCCTATCTCTCTTAGATCATAGATATCGAGTAGGAAGTTTAGGGTGAAGTCACCAAGGTTTACACCAAAATTATAATGATTGTTTTCCTCATAAGAAATATTTTCAAGTTCCTAATATTGGGTCATTATTCTAAATATATAAAACTTCATCCTATAGGCAACTATCCCTCATATAGAAAATAGAAACATAGACATATCATTACAATAATGCTTATAGGCATTTGACCTCTTCAGGTCCTTAAAAAAACTAGATTGTCTACCCCTATAAAACCTTTCCTTTTACTTCATAACTACTATCATGATATAAATCCAACTTATGCCCATAGTCTTATGACTCATACCAAATCAAGTTTCTAGAAGTAACTAATATCATGCATGCTACACTATTCATACAATATTTTCGAGATTGAAATATCAAGCTACAACAATTCATTTCTTTTAAAAGGATTAAGGGAGAAAGGGACATCCTCACATCATTATAATAAATGCAATAGTCTCAAATTTGTAAATAACATCTAACCACACTTTAATTGTCCACTTATATCTATCCAATTGTACGAGAAATTCATTCCAAAGCAATGGACATATTTCACATCGATAGTTTTCATAAATAGTAGGTAAAGAAATTCATCAAAGAAAACGAGATGGCATTTCCACAAATTTGAAGCTTTTAGGTCGAGTAAGAAAAAAAATTGTTAGCACTATGAGCTATTCATTTCCTTGATTATTCTCAAATAAGATTCTAGCTTCGTATAATGACATGCCTCCAAAGAAAAACATTATCATACCACATTAACTAGAGGGAAATTTAGTCCAAATTATAAGCATAACATCATTAATCAAAAGCATGCAAAAAGGCAATGTCTAAGATAGAGCTTATGAACAACATACACAAGAAAATCATTTGAATTCCCAAAGCAACAATATAGATTTTCGTTATCCTTTCCATGCTTTCCTTTTAAGGAATTTTCCAGAGAACTTTCTCTTTAACAATGATTGCATCACTTCATAAGATAATATGGGATATATGTAAATTTCATTGTGAGTTATAAAAAATTATTTGAGTTTAAAACTTTTCCAACAAATTTATTTAGGTTGAGAACTCTTCCACTCAACCATAGGCTCAGTTGCACCAATTATTTCTACAACTCTCCACCCCCTAGCTAGACCATGATACCACAAAGGTGAATATTAATTTTTTACAGCATTGAAAGTTTGATAGCTAGTTGGAAACTATTCTCATAGGCAATTGCACTCATCATATGCCTAAAGATGCCTCTCTCTTTGCGTCATTAAGTGAAGCTACATAAAAAGAAATATTTATAATAAATGATTATACAATTACTACTTCCAATTATGGAAATATTAAATGTTAGAATGGTGTGATCAATGATGTGTAGCATGATAGCTAGTTTGAGTGCCAATTTGTTGTTTGTACACCAACTAACACAAACTAGCAAGAAGGTAGAATTTTGATAAGATCGGTTTGTTTAAAGGATGTGGAAAACTACATTTTTGTTGCTAATAAGAGTTTTTATGACCCCAAGGATTATACTATAAGGTTTCTACAACTTTTCCAAGAAAGACCAGAGATTGACTACACTCATAGTTCAATATGAGGGTTGTAGTAAATTTTGGATATCTAAATTTTTGAAGCTTGAAATTGATGGTGAAAAATAACATGGTAACTAGAATAACTAAGATTGTCCACCCTAACAGAGTATGTGAAGGACATATGATTGATAAACATCATTTGGAAATACCTTTAAAACATTGAAGCTCTAGAGAGCAAAGATCATCTTGGAACTTGGCCATAATCAACTCCGTTCCCTAAAAAGCCATAAATAGTTGATGCATTATATTTATTGACCTTCATTGGTGAATTTTCCAAGTATACTATGATATATTTATTAAGAATAGAGTCATGTCTTGTTGAAAATGCAACAAGATGATGGAGCTTAGTGGAAAGGGGTCGCCTTCACTAAGTGGGCCCGCAGGCTATTTTTGGCGCAAAGTCTATTTTTTGATATTTGTGGATGATTGGTCATGTTGGTAAAAATAGATGGACTTCTACTTTTAGACATATGGGCGGAGTCTATTTTTAGACTGCCAGGCTAAAAAAAGAACAGTCGAATATTATTAGCTCATAATAATATTTGGACTATAAACATTATCTTATCCTCTTGGAGCACTTCAGTTTGAGCTACAGATGTGGCACATGCAACTGTCAGAAGGAAATATGGGTCAGTTGAGCTATTGCATGATGGACTTCAGTTAGAACTCATGTGGTTGAGTTTGGTGGAGTTGATTGAGGAGTTGATGGAGTTGTGTTCAGTTTGACTTGGTTGAACTAGTTGTATTTAGTCTAACTGCAGAATACACTAGTGATGAGTGATATGAATTAATTATTAATTAATTCACTAATTATTAACTCATAAAGCAACTAAAGAATACATCAGCTAACTCAGTGCATGGACAGTTCAGTGGAGACAGGTGTTAGAGGTTGAGATTGCTATCAGTTGTGACTATAGTTGTGCATGAGATTTGCACAATTAATGGATTGAGTATTGCCAATGAGGATTGCTTGGTTCAACCAAGGGAAATACGAGTTTGGATCAGCCATACTCATCCATTCTCATGCAGGATTGCGTAGTGGAGGCAGGCAAGCAGCAGAGGAGATTTGAACCTGTGATTGATTCAGATTTGAGCTAGTTTGTGTGTAACAGGTGGAGATAGTATTGAGTACTTGCGAGGAGTATTGTACTATGTATTGTTACATGTTCTCAATCAATATAATATACAGATAGTTGGGGGTTTTCAGCTGTATGCTTTCCCCAGTACATACTGTGTTAATGTGCGCATGCGATTGATGTTTCATTGTTTTTAATTCCGCAAAATTGGTGATCAACGTAGAGGAGGTTATGTATTATGCATGCATTCCGCAAATAGTGTATAATCAGGATAATCTCTGTGAATAAGTGTTATATTATTCAAAATTTCTACATGGTATCAGAGCAGAGTTGATCATCAGATCTATCATTCAGAAGGTGATTACATTTTATTTCTTCAGGCAGAGTCTGTAATCGGGCCAGGTAGTCTCTGGATTCATCCTTCCTTTGGAAGGTGAGATATCCAGTAAAAGCCCATACAATCAATCTCTGTACAAGAAATACTTTGTTCTCACGAATTTTAGATTAGAAGCGGTTGAGTTTTCAGCTGGTGGAATTCGAATTTGCAGCAGTGTTTTCTTGATGTCAAAGTTGAAATGTCTTTGAATGGATTGCGATTGGAGTATGCTCTTGAGGGTAGCTCGAATTATATTGCATGGAAAGACAAGATGGAGGCGATGTTAGATGATAATGGGTTGAAGGAGTTCATAGAGGCTGAGGTCCCAAAGCCTACTGATGCTGCTCATGTTGAGGTTTGGCAAAAGAAGACAACAAAGTGTCGAAGGATTCTCTTGGAGGGCGTGAAGGATCACATTGTATCTAGCCTGCATGGAAAGGCTTCTCCATACTTGATGTGGAAAGCGTTGACGGATTTATTCCAAAGCAAGAGTGACCAGAGGAATTTGGCGCTCAAGGATAAACTCAGAAACATTAAGTGTGAGAATGGAGACAGTATGCCCCAGTATCTCACGAAGTTCACCCAATGCCGGGATGAGCTGGGAAGTGTGGGGGTGACTGTTGATGATGAGGACTTGGTGAGCTTGGCTCTCCTTGGTCTTCCGAAGAGTTTTCATTCCTATCAGGACTCTGTCAATGGTCAGGAGAAATTGCCAGGATGGGAGAGACTTTGGTCGGATCTTGTGCAAGAGGAGATCAGGCGGAATATCAGGGACGGATCTTCATCAAAGGCATCTGATGAAGAAAATTGCGCTTTGGTTGCCAAAGCAAAGAAGGGGAAGGAGAAGGGTTCTCTTTCTGAATCCAGTTCTTCCAATGATGGGAGGAAGGTTGACAAATCGAAAGTGCGATGCTTTCGTTGTCATGAGGTGGGCCATTATGCTTCAAATTGTCCACGGAGGAAATCCAAGAAGGGATTCGGGGAAGGATCTGAAGGTGAGGCACTTGCTTCACAGTTTGAGTTGGATTTCACACTCTTCGCATGCATGGTTTCATCCATGGTGGGAAGTGGTTGGTTTCTTGATAGTGGAGCTTCTTTCCACATGAACGGTGACAAGAGTTTGTTCAGTACTTTGGAGGAGAAAGATCTCCAGATACTCATAGCGATGGGTAATGATGAGAAGTATAGTGTCTCAGGTGTATGCACGGTTATTTTTCAGAGGGAGCATGGAGCTCACCTTACCTTGACCGATGTCAAGTATGTACCAGGACTGAAGAGAAACTTGGTGTCGATCGCGATGCTGGAAGACAGAGGCTATGATGTAGTCTTCAGTAAGGGAAAGGTTTTCCTTAGACACATCATCACTAGACAGGTGAAGCAGATTGGTTCACGGGTCAAGAACTTGTATGCTTTTGAGGTTCAAGATGCATGCAAAGCCTTGAACAGTGAGGCAACTGGTGGAGACTTGGTGGTTGAGAGGGAGCGTATATTACCTCTCAACATGCAGAGCTAGAAGAAGTCTCAGACGATTATGGAGGAGCCACGATTGGTGCAGCAACTTCAGGAGGTTGTGGAGCAGCCACAACAAGGGAAGCTGAGAGGAGATCGAGTAGAGACATCTACTCATGCAGAGACCTCCAGTAGGGGGAAACTTCGAGCCAAGTGGGTTGAGGGATCACATGCATCCATACCTCCAGGTAGGAGGTGGGGCGATATAGAGTGATCGTCCCAAGGAGGAGGGGCAGGATCCTTGAGGTACCCAACCTCTTGGATGAGACCTTGCTACGGGAGCCCCGATGTGGAGTAGTAGGAACTGATTGATTGGGTAGAGACAGATGCGGATGGAGCGGCAGAGAGAGCGACAGTGTAGGGAATCCCAGGACAACGCATAGCTAGCAGGCTGCAGCAATGCGAGAGGCACAAGTGTTTTGCACAGTGCTAGGTGGCACAGAGAGGTGTGTAATGGTGCGAGATGCATGGAGATGTTGTAGTAGCGCAGATGTCAGAGAGGGAGCACTTTTCAGCAGCAGGTAGAGCTTCAGCATCAGAGTATGTTCCTAGCCCAACAGAGTGGTCAGTTGGGAGTGTTTTTGTTCCAAGTGTTGTTGGAGCAAGTGGACCAAGCAAATGTGTTGCATGCAGAACATTCCAGAGTTGCAGGATAGGGGTTGCAGATAATCTATATCTTGTTGAGAGGGAGCGTTGAAAATGGAACAAGATGATGGAGCTTAGTGGAAAGGAGTCGCCTTCACTAAGTGGGCCCGCAGGCTATTTTTGTCGCAAAGTCTATTTTTAGACATATGGATCATGGTCTATGAGTTGCAGGATGCTATTTGTGGATGATTGGTCATGTTGGTAAAAATAGATGGACTTCTATTTTTAGACATATGGGCGAAATCTATTTTTAGACTGCCAGGCTAAAAAAAGAACAGTCGAATATTATTAGCTCATAATAATATTTGGACTATAAACATTATCTTATCCTCTTGGAGCACTTCAGTTTGAGCTACATATGTGGCACATGCAGCTGTCAAAAGGAAATACGCTTTTCTTATGGGTCAGTTGAGCTATTGCATGATGGACTTCAGTTAGAACTCATGTGGTTGAGTTTGGTGGAGTTGATTGAGGAGTTGATGGAGTTGTGTTCAGTTTGACTTGGTTGAACTAGTTGTATTTAGTCTAACTGCATAATACACTAGTGATGAGTGATATGAATTAATTATTAATTAATTCACTAATTATTAACTCATAAAGCAACTAAAGAATACATCAGTTAACTCAGTGCATGGACAGTTCAATGGAGACAGGTGTTAGAGGTTGAGATTGCTATCAGTTGTGACTGTAGTTGTGCATGAGATTTGCACAATCAATGGATTGAGTATTGCCAATGAGGATTGCTTGGTTCAACCAAGGGAAATACGAGTTTGGATCAGCCATACTCATCCATTCTCATGCAGGATTGCGTAGTGGAGGCAGGCAAGCAGCGGAGGAGATTTGAACCTGCGATTGATTCAGATCTGAGCTAGTTTGTGTGTAACAGGTGGAGATAGTATTGAGTACTTGCGAGGAGTATTGTACTATGTATTGTTACATGTTCTCAATCAATATAATATATAGATAGTTGGGGGTTTTCAGCTGTATGCTTTCCCCAGTACATACTGTGTTAATGTGCGCATGCAATTGATGTTTCATTGTTTTTAATTCCGCAAAATTGATGATCAATGTAGAGGAGGTTATGTATTATGCATGCAGTTCACAAATAGTGTATAATCAGGATAATCTCTGTGAATAAGTGTTATATTATTCAAAATTTCTACATGTCTTTGAAAAGGTCAAGGGATTTAGGACATTATTTGAAAGACAATGCAATAGACTTATGAAATGCTTAAATATCAAACAATGGAGGAGAATATGTAGGCAAGGTTTTTGAAAGCTACTTGTCATGGAATAATATATCTTAGAAAAAAGTTATGGCTTATACACATCAATAGAATGACGTAGCTAAGAGAAAAAATAAAACTTTGGTAGAAATCCCATGATGTTTGATTAAGGCCAAAGGTTTGTCCAATAAGTTTTGGGTAGAAGCTATATATCACTCAAGCTATTTGTTAAATTTGATTCAAGCTAAAGATATATGGAATGCGACTCTAGTTAAGAAATGGAATGGAAGTAAACCCACAGTATGACTTTGTAGAACCTTTGGATGAATAATATGGGATCACACTCTAGATGATAGAGGGATGACACTTGATGCAAAGAGTCATGTTTGTATCATGATAGGCTATTTTGAATTTGATGACAAGACATTAGATGTCATTTTATTGAATATCTCTTCTAGTTTGTTGATTAGTGATCATTTGGAATTATTTTGGAGGAATCGACTATTATACAAGATTGTTGACTAGATAATAAAATTCTTTACCTGAATTAGCTTGTAATTGAACTTTCATAGTAGGATCAACCATAAGTGTTAGAACCCTTTTCTAGTCTAGTGTTAGTGATTTTGGTACATAAACCCCTTCTACGAGGTGATTTATGATCAAAATTAAAACATGGAAGCAACAAATTAAAGATATAACCATAAATACAAAGATGCAACAAAAATAACACTTCATTTCATTAATGTCAAAAACCGAAATATGCTTACAAACAGAATGGAAATAAGACTATCTCGGGCGATCGCAACTTATATTTGAGAAGAGATGTGGCGGCTACATGCCTCTGAATTGTGTTACAATGAGGCTCAAGGGCCTATTTATTATTGAAAAACATGAGAAAGCCCTAAAAAACCAAAACCCTAACCCCATGAGACGTAACACCAAGAGTTTATAGGCCCCATTGGGGTTAGTTGGGCAGCCAACTTCTCGGGGTCATAACTTGGTCATATTATCTCCGTTTGGCGCGTACGATACCTTGTCGGAAAGGTCTCTCTGAGTACTACAGGTTTTGCCACAAGCCCCTACCTATGGATATGGGTTTGCAACGAACCTCAAAAAAACGCTGTTTTGGGGGGTCAAAAGTGCTCCGGAAGTCTGGGACCTGAAAAACTGCTAAAAATTAGTAAATGTTGAAATAAACAAGGAAACAAATGAAACCGACTAGAGGTCTAGGGCGAATAGGTGGGTGACCACAAATATCCACCTAGATCAGTTTATCTTCCCATATGGGAGATCAAGATAGTTGAATTTGTTGGAGCTTATGTAGTAGATTTCAATTATTCAAGAAAAACTAGAAGTAAAAAATGGTTTGGTAGTGTTGCTTTGAATGCACATGTGTTAGAGGCATGTGATTTAGATACATATGAAGACACATGATATACTTGAATGGGAGGATGCTATAACCGATGAGTCTTTGATGAAAAATGACAAATGGATTTAGTTCCTTGACCATAGGAAAATAGTATGGAGAAAGTGTTGATGTGTCTACATGACTAAACTTACATATGAAGGCATTGTTGAAAAACAAAATGCAAGTTTATAATGAAATGATTTCCTTAGCAAGAAGGCATTAGCTACACTAGAACCTTTCCCCTTTTTCAAAGATGAACTCTATTCAATTATTTTTTTCACTTGCTACGTACTTTGGATGGAGGTACATGAGATGGATGTCAAAAGTGCTTTTCTACATGGTGATCTCTCTTAGGATATTTATATGGAGAAACACCTTAGTTTTGAAAAAAATGGAAACCTATGTGACCATTAAATAGGCCCCGACAACATGGTATGGGAAGATTGAACATTCTTTCCTCAATCTTGTTTTCAAATGTTGTAGTTGGATCACGATATCTATGTATTACATGTGAATCAAATACATTAATTATTGAATTATATGTGGATGACTTGGCCATTAAGGGAAGAAACGATGATTTCATTTTGGGTTTGAAGAAACAATTAGTAGATATATTTGAGATGGCTGACATTCATGTGTTATATTTCTTTTTGAGCATTGAAGCCTTACAGTTTTATGGTCGTATCTTCATTTCATTACCTAAATATTTGTTACAGTTTTTACAAAAATTTAGAATGGAAGATTGACAACCATGTGCCAAACCTATATAATCGAGAGTGAAGCTAACCAGGAATGCGATTATCTAAAAGTTGATGGTACACCCTATTTACAACTTGTTTGTAGTGTTATCTATTCAATTGAATGTGGACCTTATATTTCTTTTGTTGTCGCCATGGGGTTCCTATTTTATGCAAGGTTTGTGAGAAAGTCACCTTCATTTGAGAAAGATGATTGTTCTTTATATTATGGAACTTACTAGCTTGATTGAAAGTAGTGTAGTAATGAAGTAAACCAATTAGTAAGTTACAACTACTGATATCATGGAGATGGAAATGACAGGAAGTATACATATATCGGTGTGATTCATTTTTGTTATACACCCATAGTCTCGTTTTGTAAAAAAGTAAAAGGTGGTCTCTCTTTTGATAATATAAGCAAAATAATGTGGTGTAGTGCATGTTGGCACATAAGCGATATATATTCAACATCTCATGGGTGAATTTAGTTTTCTAGTCAAGGAATTGATTGTGATATATTGCGATAATGAAAGTGTGCCACAAATTGCAAATAATCCTATTACACATAGCAAGATGATTCATGTGTAACTTCATGCTCATTACTTGAGACAATTAGTATAAGATAACGTCGTGAATTTGGTTTATGACAAGATATATGATTAGGTGGTTAATATATTTACAAAGCCTTTATTCGAAGCTAAATTTGTGAAACTTTGGGCTTTGCTTAGGCTTTAGGAATTTGCAATTATATATTGGGGTGGGGGGTGGGAGTGTGGTGTGTAAAAGTAATTTAACCTCCAAAATATTCACATTTTTATGTTTATGGGAGTGTGTTGGGACAACAATTTATGTAAGTTCATCACACCTCTAGATCTTCTAGAGATAGACAAAAAATGATAATTGATAAATATATTCAATTAAGTGGTTAATTAAGTGATCGACTAAGTGGCCAACCAAGCATTTTACTAGTCGATAAACCAAAACAAAACAATTGACTAGTGCATGGAGTAGGGGAAAATCAAGTAGTTTGTTATGCACCCTTGTCAATCTATGTGGACTTCATCTTCCTCACTTCGAGGAAACTGATTCAATCTTGGTGCTATATAAGATGAACTCATAGGTTGATCTAAGCATGAGATATGAATATGTGTGCTATATGTCATGTATGAAAATCTTTTGGTTTCATACACTTTTATCTTGAGGTATGCTTGATTGTTCTCAAGTGTTGTAATAATGTCTTCAAACACTACTTCTCTCTTGGAATACTAGCTCTAATCTACTTTATCTTGCAATTGAAATAGGGATTTCAACCACTTCTTGGAAATATGTTGGTGTTTGCTATGCTCAACAACAAAAGATTCTTCATTATGAAATTGGAGGGAGAAGTTGGGGATTTTACCAACACTCAATTTATTTAATTTTTAATGTTACTATGAAGTTTTATTTGTTTAATCTCTCGCTTGGTTATGGTGAAGTATCAACAACTATGTTTTATGGATTTTATGAGGACATGAATATTTGTGAAACCATTGGAATCTAAAACATTCTTTGTGAATATTGATGAGTTGGTTAAGGCATGGGATTAACAAACAAGAATGCATATTGAATGCTTCAATTGATTGAAGGTGTTTCTCATAGCAAGGGAGAAAAAATATTTGTCAAGGAACTAAATCTATTTTCTCCATGGCCATCATTTGCCTTGGTTTTTGTGGGCAAAGCACCGCAACACTGTCATATACTCGCAGAATAGAAGTCCACACAAAGTGTTGGGCATATTAATACTAGATGACATTTATAGGGAAAAAACGAGATTTGGGACACATTTTCATCTTTGAGTGCTTTGTGTATTTCCATATTCTTGAGGAGAAAAGGACTAAGTTGGAACCTATTGTAGAGAAAGGTATCCTTGTGCGGTATAACGGGACTTAAAAATCCTATTGTATTTGCATTCCTACTCTCAGGAAGACATAGTGTGCAAGGATGTGGAATTTGAAGAAGAGAGGGCTCTTCGGAAGTCTGGTTTCATGAGTTGTTCTATATTTGAGGTTCACGAGGAGCAGGAACCAAAGATTGAGTTAGCACAGATTCATCCGAATATAGTTACCTAGGTTGGTGAGCAGAGCGAGCTGGATGAACAGAAAAATCATGATGAGAAATAGGGGATTCCACACACCCACCTTCAGACTCCAGGCACGGGGAGGAAGTAGGCCATGTGGCCAAAGCATACTTTGAGAGAGGCCCAGGAGTATGTTGGTACTCAGATATATTTAGTCAGAGATAGCAAGTCTTCTCAACACTATTTCAGCTATATGGCATTGATGAGTGAACTGATCGATGCTAAACCTTCCAACTTATAGGAGGTGTTTGAATGTTAGGTGTGGATGGATGCCATAATGGAAGAATATTCTTCCATTATGAAGAACAACATTTCAGAGGTTGTGCCATGGCCAACGACAAGTCAATTGTTGGCTCTAGATGGGTGTACAACGTCAAGCATGTTGTAGATGATAATGTGGAGAAGGTCAAAGCCTATTTTGTGGCTATGGGATTTTCACAAAAGGAAGGGATCGATTCTGATGAGACCTTTGCTCCGGTAGCTAGATACTCATCCATTAGGGATATCATTTCTATAACATCATAAATGGGTTGGAGGATGCACTAGATCAATGTGAAGATGGACTTCCTCAACAATATCATTGAGGAAGATATCTACAAAGAGTAGTTGGTGGGTTTCGGGGTGCATGGGATGGATTCTCATGTGTGCAAGTTGAGAGCACTGTATGGGCTCAAGAAAACTCCCTAGGCATGATATGCACAATTTAATAGTTATTTGCAAAGCATGGTTTCACCAAGAGTGAGGCAAACCCAAACCTGTACTACATTAAGGTGAAGGGTGAGCCTCTCACGTTGGTGTTATATGTTGATGACTTGTTTTTCACAAGGTCTGAGAAGCTCATAATGCACTGCAAGCAGGATCTTGCAGAAGTGTTCAAGATGAAGGATTTGGTGTTGATGCACTACTTTCTGGGGTTGGAGATGTGGCAGAGAGGGAGAGATTTCCCTTGGACAAGGGAAATACATAGTTTCTAGCTTGAGGCAATTCAGGATGGAGGACTGCAGACCCATGGCTACGCCACTTGTAACCAATTGGAAGATGCTCGATACTTCTAGATCAGAGGTCATGGATCCTACTTTTTATAGACAATTGATTGGCTCTCTCATGTATCTGGTCAACACTAGGCTAGACATTTGTTTTGTAGTGAACACACTTAGTTAGTTTATGGTAGAGCCTAATAAAGTGTGCTGGGTAGTTGCAAAGCATGTTTTGAGATATCTTTGAGGCATAGTTTAGTATTGGTTGAGGTACACTCAATAGAATGGAGTGAAGTTGGAGGGGTACACTGATGTGGATTGAGCAAGTAGTACAACTGACAAGAAGAGCACTTCTTGGTGCACTTTTAGTTTGGGATCAGGAACATTCTCTTGGTACAATAGGAAGTAGAGGTCAGTTGCTATGAGTTTTGGAGAGGTTGAGCACATGGTTGCCAATATGGTGACATGCAAGCCTATTTGGCTTCAAAAATTCCTTGCTGGGATTTTTTATCAGGAGCTGGATCTGATTATCATTCGTTGTGATAATTAGAATTGTATTAAACTTTTTGAGAATCCGATATTCCATGACAAGTCGAAGCATTTTGAGATTAGGTACCACTTCATTAGATATTGTGTGCAGAAGGGGACAGTGAAGAAACAATACATTCCCATAGATGAGCATATAACAAAAACATTGACGAAGCCCTTACTAAAAGGGAAATTTGATTCTTCAGGGATAAGTTGGGTGTTGCGTAGAGCACCTTCGTCTCTAAGAGGGAGTGTTGAGATTGTAGCTTGGAAGGTGATTCTACATGGATTAGGTTCCATGACATGCAATGAGTCACCTCAATTATATCCTATGACAATTAATTAATGAATTCCCTAAGTTAAGACTTTCGCTGACAATTTAATTTAATTGTTGGGTACCTTTTTATAAAAAGAAAATAAGTCAATGACATATAAGTCATATGTATTGATCTCAGTAAGTGAGATCTAATCTCAACCTTTGAGATTAAGGATTTTGCTTGAGATTAGGTTTGATCTTTTAATACGAGGTTCAAGCCAAAAGAAAAACACAATTGTTGTGGCACGAGTTGGGATTTAGTGGAACATGATATTCAGCATCGAGAGTGAGAAAATGCTAGATCGAGTTAGCAAGAGTGAGATCAAGGAAAGCGAGATAAACAAAGAGATCAAGTTTCTTAGAGTGAGTAGGCCACATTTTCTCTTTTGCCAAGAGACCGAATTTTCCTTGTGTAGAATTTCTTCTCCTAGGTCATGCATGTGGGTCGTACAACGGTCAAGTGAGAGAGAGTGTCAAGATCTTTTGCTGCCGAATCAAGTATTTGTATAATTATTGTAAGAAAATATTTCTCTTGAAGCTGAATAAAAAACCCAATGTGTATTGCTTTTCCCCACATTAGAGTTTCCAAGATATATCTCTGTTATTTTCTATTGCATGTAATTGGTTTCATGTATTTTTGCTTCTATTATTTATTTAATTAAAAACCCATAATATTTATTGTTACAGATTAAATTGGGAAACATTATTTATCTCAGATCTATGATTATGATTATTTGTTGAGAGAATATATTTATAATTAAATTTAAAAAAATTAACATAAACAACTTATTAGATCTTTATATGCATAAACATATAAACATCTTGTTAACACCGATTCATTGTCGATTAGATCTAACCATCTTGTTAACACCAATCGATTGTGAATTAGATCTAACCAAGGGGGTTGAGAGGAATGTTATCCTATAAGATCCTCTCATTGGAAGGTATTTGAGCAAGTTGATATTTTCACTTCAGATGTGCCCACCTATTTCTGATGTGCTCAATTGCAATTTGGTGTATGATTATTCGAGTACTAATGACAGTTGTAAAGGTCTGAGCATATAATGCATTATGAAAGTCTATGCAGATCATGGATTGGTGTGTTTTTTTAAACCATTTTATATTTTCTTTTTCAAAAGAATGGTTTAAAGAAAATATATTAAAAAAAAAAAAAAAAAACATCGATCATTATATGCGTAGACTTTTACAATACATTATATGCTCAGACTTTTACATCTGTCATCATGATTACTAGAATAATCATACACGATTCCCAGGTATCTTTGCCATTACGCAATACAATAGTCTTTACGCGTTTTACATTGAATTGATAAGGAGCAAAGCTGTCATGCATTAGAGGGAGAATCACATGAGGAGAGTTACATTCAACACGTTCCGAACAAAGTTTTCATCCATCGAAGGGAGAAAATGCTGTGTGATTACACGTCCCAAGACTCCTACACGGAATGGGTAACAGAGTTTTCATGAGTTCACAAGGATAATCGCCATGGCGCAAGACTCTTACATATTTTTTCACGGAGAGACTCCATTCCCCTTTCGTTTCTGTAGTGACCCATAAACTCGGGACTCAACATTACGAGTGACATGTAGCACACTTAGCTGCTGCGAAGAATCGATTCTCTCTGCCAGAAACACACCAACGAATGCTGTGGATTCCTTAGTAATAATATACAAAGTTGACACCGACACCAATCGCCCTATCTAAAAGATCAACGCCCACAGCTGAGCTATGCACTGATCATAGTCACGAGAACAACATCCCTTCTTCATGCTTACAGGGTGCTATAAACCATTGAACCTACTAACACCATTTTTCATGTTTCATGGTTCTGTCTCACACTTCAATTTCTTCAACAAAGGCGATTTTTAAGAAAGGGATTTTCAAACACCCCTATCTCACACTTGTGGAATTCAAAATTCCCTCTTGATAAAGCCTTTGTCAAAATGTCAACATCTTGTTCTTCTCTAAAAATGTATTGTAGCAACATTATCTTCCTATGCACACATTCCTGTAAATGATGATACCAAATATCTATATGCTTGGATTGATTGTGAAATACTAGATTCTCAGAGAGTTTAATGCAACTTTGATTATCACAATAGATCACAGTTGGATCAATCTCCCAACCAAACAGCTCGACAAGTATCTTTCTTATCTAGATCGCCTCACATGTTGCTTGACTTGCAGCCATGTATTCAACTTACGCTGAGCTGAGCGCCATAGACCTTTGCGTCTTGCTATACCATGAAATTGCTATGGACCCAACACTGAAAACTCCACATGATGTACTTTTTCAATTAGATGGTCTCCCCGCCCAATCTATATTTGTGAAACCACACAACTTCACTCTCTCTGTGTGTCTGTACCATAATCCATACTCAATGCCTTGGAGGTACTGTAAAACATGCTTAGATTCCTTCCAATTCAATTTGGTCAGCCTAACCATATATTAGCTCAGCTGGTTGACTGCATAGCACATATCTGGTCATGTGTTCACAAGATACATCAATGAACCCACTAGTTGCCAGTAAATGGTAGCATCAACCTATTCACATGAAGTATCATTCTCCTTCCTCTAGTTGGTCACTAGAGGTGTCTCCATGAGCTTACAACTCTCCATGCGAAATATTTGCAATATCTTTGTGGGATACTTTCCTTGAGACACAAACAATTTCCCATCACTTTTCCATACATCCATCCTGAGGAAGTAGTGCATGAGACCCATGTCTTTCATCTCAATTTCCCTTGCAAGATCCTCCTTGCAAGAGATGATGAATTTCTCATCACTTGTCAATATTAAATCATCAACATATAAACAATGCTAATAATTTTACCTTCTACCAAAATATGATAGAGGTTCACATCCGATTCACTTTTGGTGAAGCCCAATCCAGTGAGATAACTATTAATCCGAGTGTACCAAGTTCAGGGTGTCTGTTTGAAACCATACAATGCTCGCCTATGTCTACACACATGAGACTAACGATCACATGTCTTAAATCTTTCTGGTTGTTCGATGTACACTTCCTCCTCAATAACACCATTGAGTAACGCTGTTTTTAAATCCATCTGGTGGATCTTCCACCCCATCTGCACAACTAGTGCAAGAATTGATCTAATGGATGAATAACTTTCTATGTGAGCAAAGGTTTCCCTCAACTTGAGAGAATCCTTTGGCCACAAATCTAGCTTTATTCTTTTCTATGCTTCCGTCTACTGCATGCTTAACCTTGAAGATCCATCCAGAACCCATAACTGACTTATCTGTTGGTCTTAGGAATAGTTCCCAAACACTGTTCTTCATGATGGATTCATATTCTTCCACCATTGCATCAGCCCAAATTGGTTTCTCAACTACTTCCTCAAAAGAGGATGGCTTAGTCTCTACAAGCTCAGTCATTAAAGCCATGTAGCTAGTATATCTCTTAGGTGACCTCCTTTGCTTGCACAAATTTGAAGGAGGTTCCACATTCTCCCTCACATCCTGAACCCATCTATCATCTTCCTTGGTTCTTTTCCTACCTTCTCAGCATGGTTATGCTTGAGTGGATGTCTCCAATCTACTTCCTTTATGCTCCTCCATTTGTTGCTGCTCCACAACTTCCTGAGGCTCCTCCTTTGGAGCTAAAATATCCTCTTATGCGGGATTTGTAGCTCCCTCTCAAGAGAGCATCTCATTTCTTTCTCTTCATCAAACTTTACATCCATTCACACAAACATCATTATGAGGGAATGTAAGTACACAAGATAGTTGTGTGGATTTTCAGTGTAACCCACAAAAACTCCCAACTCTATTTCCAGTTCAAGTTTTTTCCTTGAATATTTGGAGACATAGTAGTAAACATAGGCTCCAAAAATTCTGAAATGAGACACATCTCAATTTCTCCCCGAGAAAACCTCCTCCGGTGTAATCATACCAAGAATCCGATGATGACTCTAGTTTTGCAAGTAGACTGTTGTGTTACATGTCTCTACCCAAAAATTTAGTGGCAGGCCTTGGTCATGTAGCATAGCTCTCGTATCTCCCACAATGCCCTAATTCTTTCTCTTAGCTAACCCATTTTGCTGTGGGTTATGGGGAGCTGTCAGTTCTCTTTGAATTCCTTTGGCAGAAAATTCCTTGAGGTCATTCAAAACATATTCACCTCCATCTTTACCATTGAGAGCCTTCACCTTCTTGTCGATCTCTTTCTCAACTAGTGCCTTTAATTCTACAAATTTTGAGAACGTCTCATCCTTCTTCTGCATGAAGAAGATCCAAAAATTTCTTGAGAAATCATCAATACAAATAACATATTACTTATGTGTGGGAGTGGAAGCTATCGAGAAGGGTCTAAAAAAATCAAAGTGGACTATCTCCAGGACTGCATTTTCTTTGTTGTCTCGATCATGGAATGATGATTTTAAATACTTCCCCAAGGTACAACCCTTGTATACCTCCTGTTTCTCAAGTGATCCTTTAGGGAGGGAAGTGGTTATTTGTTGCATAATTTTAAGGGTGCCATGGTGCAAATGGCCCAACCTACTGTGCCAAAGTTTACCGACATATTGACTCTGCAATTTCTCTACCTTATTGCTTAATGAAACACAATATTCCACATCAACTTTATATAGGTTCTTCACACAAACCCCGATCTACTTCACCTACCTCGTAGATATGTGTCTCAAAAAGGATTTCCCTTTACTGAAGATCACATCATAGCCACGGTCTTCCAAAAATGCTACAGAGATGAGGTTATTCTTTAGGGATGGTATAAACATAACATCTTTGAGGAAAAAAGGGGATCCCTACTTCCTCTTAAAGGTTACTATACCAATCCCAATAACACTGTACCTTCCATCGTCCCCAAGCTAAATATGCATATGGATATCTTTCTCCTCCAGGGCATTGAAAAACTCTCTACACCTTGTCATGTGGAGCGAGGCACTTGAATCCAAGTATGACACACTCCCCATCATAGTGTTGGCCATGCATGAAAACATGGTAAAGTTTAACTCGAATTGTGAAGCCAATGCGTCACCTGCTGCTTGTCCCGAGTTCTTCTTGCTAGGATTTTTATGTGGACACTTTGTAGCATAGTGCCCGAATTCATAACAATTGGAGAATTTTATTTTGGATAAGTCTTTATTATTCCACCTGGTTGGATTTTGGTTTGGTTTGATATTTCTTCCCTTTTCCCTTCTTTCCATTTCCAACCAATGTAAAATTTTCTTCATCTTTACCCTTGGATGAACTTTCATTTCTGGTATTTCTTCTAATTTTTTCTTGTACCAAATCGTACCATAAGTGTTCCCAATTCGGTAATTTCTTCCTCCCATTCACTGAGTCGTGGTAGCTATGTTAGCTTTTGGGAGGGCCTAGAAGAGCTAGGATCACGAGGTCACCTTTTGCAACATTCACACCAACCCTTGCAAGCTCATCCAAACTTGTGTAAATTTCGTGAGATACTGCAGAATAGTATCATTCTTTTGCATCTTAATATTTTGAAGTTTGTCTTCGAGAGCCACTTTTTTATGGTCATTTTTATCCTCGAATAGCTCAGTCAGTGCCTTCTACATTGCGAAAGGAGTTTATTTTCCATGGATGTTTGAGACAATGTGGTCTCTCACTCCCTCTAGGATTTTTCTCCTCACTTTGGCTACATCTTTCTTCCATTGGGCTAGGTTCTAGGCATCAACTGATCCTGGTTTTGGAATGTTTGTCTTGACATATTCCAACAATCCATTTTCATCAAGCACTACCTCCATGCGATCCTTCTAGGAAATGAAATTCGAGCCGCCTTTGAAGGCATACTCTAATCTCAGTCCATTGAAGGCTATTCTCCCAACTTTGAATCTTGCTACACTGAGGCTGCAAATCCGAACCTCCCGAGGAACAACTTCAAAATTCTTGTTCTAATGTGAATCCTGCTCTGATACCATGTATAAATATGGTGATATAATTGCAACTGCTCAAGAAATTTAACCTAAATCAAGAGACAAAAATATGCTCTACTACTGTATGGAAATTAATTCAGAACTTAGAACAACATTTGCAAACATGCATCAATCACATACAAAAGTACACAAATTTATCTAGGAGAAACGAACTGGTAAAAACCCCTTAAGCTTGCTTGCATTAATCAAATGAATAGAGAATGTATTACAATTTTTCGCTCACTTCGAGCTCAACCTGCAAATGAATAACTATTCTTTATGCTCAATGAAAAGAACTTACCCATGCTTAGTCAATTTCTCCCTCCACCTGAGCTCCTATTTCCTTGCGCAAATCATGAGGAAATTTACCCCTATTCTTTAGGAATTTCCTCCAAATTGATTGCGCTATTTCCAAGGATTGGTCACTGGTTGCATGAAACACATGTACACTCAAATCTAGTAAAAAACTGATGTTACACTGACTCGGAATATCCACCACAACTGAGCAATTTGGATTCCTTTCATACATGAGCTATTTTTTCTTGATTGATTAGTTAACTGGATGATCTCTGAGTTAGACTGTTGTCCCATTGACCTCTATCTAGTTCTATTAAATGTTAGAACTAGTTTAACTGAGTACAACTAGAAATAACTGATCTAGATGGCTACAAACTAACAATCAACACATGAATAATTGAACTCAAAGCCCTATAACTCGATTTTACTAGGCTAACTGAGTGACAAGATCCATGTCACCTAAGTTAACTGCCTCCAAGTTGTCTACTGATGTGGAAATTTCAAATTTTCTTAATTTGACCAAGGTTAAGTCAAATTGAGCCTTTCTTGCTACACTTCTCAACATAAGGGATTGCGACTGAGCTATCTAGAAGAGATGGTACTGAAGAAACAAGATAGATAAATGTATAGGGAAGGAGCTTTGAATGGTGTAGAGAACTATAGGGATAGAAACAATAATAAACACGATAGAGAATTTGACCTTAGTAGTGCATATTAGATTCTTAGGCTTGAGAATAAGAAACAGAATAGTAAATAGACAATATCAACAATAAGTTATAACCAATTTTTTTTACTAGATCATGAATTGTGTACTTGCTACAGTCATTGTCTTTTGGTTCTTGGTGATGACGTCCTTGTTGGAGTTCATTCAATATTCTCTCTTGCACCCTAGAGATAGTGAACAAACAAAAAATTCTACAATTAATAGTGAATGAGAGCAATGGAGTTCCAGGCTAGGAGGGCTTGGGCCTTCCTTCACTAGAGCGTCGGGGAGCCAAATGTTAAGGGGGAAAAATCCCACCTACAGCTTCGCAAGAACACAAAACTGGTAGAAAATGGAGTAGGCTCAAAGAAAGTAGGAAAACACAAAGGGTGCAGGGGTTACCATATAAATTCTCGGATGTTGTCATGACTTGTAGCATGGGGGGTGGTGGCCACACCATCCCCCTCTTTAATTCCTCGAGAGGTGGTGAGTTGGCGAGTTGCCTTCGCCCCCACTCCACTTGCTCTATCTAACACCCCCATCGAGGTAATTTTCTATTGCTTTTAATGCTAAGGTGTTCAAATAGTTTTCTTTATTTCCAACCTAGTATGGTAGAGATGTTGTAATGTAATGTTTTGTAAACATTTTGACTTGGTCAAAATATAAATAAAAATAACCCATGTTAAAATTAAAAAAAAAAAACTTCAAACTAAAATACTAAAAATAAAAAAATACTTTATTATTATTATTTTTCTTAATTTTATTTGGGTAGTTAATTTAAACTTGACTTGGTCAAGTTATTGGGAAAAATAAAATAAAATAAAAATTAAAAATACAATAAAATTAAAAATAAAATAAAATAAATAATTATATTTGTAATTGTTTATAATTAATAATTAAACCAACTTAGATCCATCTTAACTTTAGATCTACCAAACGTCTAAAGGGACGGAATCTTTTGAGATGCAAACCTCTTTTACATTGAAAAGAGGTTTGATATGTGTCCACTTGGTAGATTCAAAGATAAGATGAATCTAGACTAGTTACTTTCAATGTTAAGGAATTTACAATAACATTTTTGTTTTAGGTATATGTAAATTTACATTTAATCTGAAAATACTAAATATTCAAAATATAATTACAAGATAGGTGTGTTTATTTTGGAATAAGACTTCCACAATTTTAATTTAATTATCACTAATTATTAGTTGTATGGTGAAAATTTAACCTCGAAGAAATATTCTAGAAAATTCATAAAATTCATAGTAGTATCACAAATCAAAAGTTGATATTTATTTTCAAAATGTTTATGCTTTTATTGTCTTTTTTAATTAAATTGATTAATTTATTTTCAAAATATTTAAGCACTTATTGCCCTTTTAATTAAATTAATTAATTAAAAAAATATCATCTAAACAAGTGTCATATGAAGTGAGCTATGGTTTTTTGGGCATGTGGTATTGATAAGCTATAATATTGGCCCATGATATTATAACAAAGCCTATTTATAGATTCAGAATCTCCATGGTTAAAAATATGGAACTTAAATGTATATATTTTTAACTTTTATATATATATATATATATATATATAATTAACTAATAATAACAGCAACAAAGTGAATGCAAAATATATATTGAAATAAATGTGTGTTTAGCTTATCAACATTTTCCAGTAATTTAATTTACATAATTATACAATAAATATTTAAAATAATACCAATAAATATTTAAAATAATAAACATTAAATAATTATTAAAAAAAACAATACAAAACTATCTTGAAAATTAAAAAAATCCATTAACAAAATTATTAAAAAAAAAATTATTTCAAAAATTATATATCCGTACCACTTTTAAAAATATCACCTAAAAATATAGAGTAAACACTCAATAAACACTAAGGTTATATTAGAAATCTAAACAATAAAAGTAGAATCCTCTAGAATTTATATATTCTTCTGTTTTTATTTCAATTTAAAAATGTGACAATATTCCTAGCAACCATATTTGTAGTTAGAAGTATTTAGGTTATTTTAATTGTTTTTAAAATTTTATATTTAGTTAATTTTATTATTATTATTATTTATATTTTATTTTATTTTAAAAAATGATTAATAATGGTATATGTTATTTTTTTTTCAAAGATTTTAGGTAAAGTTATAACTTTTTATATTTTGTTTAATGATAAGAAATCAAGAAAATATAGTAAAATTAAAATTTTAGTTAAGATAATGTTTAAGTTTTAAATCGATGGATTATATTTCAAGTGAGTGCTTAAACAAATATCTCTTTTGAGGTGCTTTTAAAAACATTGATGAAGGTATAAATTGAATTAAACAAAATCTCGATCGTTATAACATAGAACAAGGGTATGCTCAATTCAACTATTAGGTTGATCAAAGGTCATAAATTCGATCAATCTCTTCTATTCTTCTTTTTTTATATAAAGAAAAAATAGGCCTGTGAGGACCATTTTCAACATTTCATACGCTGCAAATTGTTTATAAAGCTCAATTCAGTGACAACTTCCCTAGCCTACAACACGACATTTTTCTTCTTATCAAGCTTTCTCTTGTGTTGTTATTCCCTTTTTCTTGCCACCCTCTTCACATTTCCTCTTGTTGTTTTGCTTGTTCTTTTCCTAGCATTTCATTAGACATTTTCCTTCTTGCCTTGGCATTTTTCTTAGAAACCCTAAGTTTTTAGCATGTTGAAGGATGGTGTTTCATTGATTGCTTTCCACTCTGCGAATTAAGGTGGAAAACCTTAAAATTTGTTTGTTCTCCTCACTTGTTACTTACATGGAAGTAGGCTTGCCAATTCTAGTGCCTAAACTCATCTAAAAAAATGTAACTGGTGGCCAATGCTTCTCCTTATTTAAGAATACTTGTCTTATTATGCAACTATCCCTTATGTGGTTGTTACCTCTTCCTTGTGGTTGGTTCAATCTCCCTCTTGCACTTTCACTTGTTTTTCTTGGCAGGCCCAAATTTTTGGTATGTTGATGGGTGGTGCTTAGTTTACTCCATGCCACTCATGCCAATGAAGGTGGGAAACCTCAAAACTCATTTTTTCTACTCACATGTTTCTTATTTATGGGAAGGCTTGGAGATTTTTATTCCCAAGTTGTCGCAAAAAAGTTAAGTGGTGACCAATGCTTCTCCTTATTTGACAATATTTTTGTCTTCTTACATAAATCTCTCTTGTGTGGTTGTTTCCTCATCCTTACTACTTGCTTTCATCTTTCTCTTCCCAATATGCTCGCTCTTTGTCCCACATTTCAATTTGGGATTTTGCCCTTTTTCTTAGTCCTTTTCTTGCAACCACAAGTTACTTGTGCATAGATATATGATGTTTCATGTATTCCATGACACTAGTGTGAAGGAAGGTAAAAATTCCAAAAATTCATTAGGGCTCCTCACATGGTTCTTCTGCACAAGTAGGATTACAAATTTTGGCTCTCAAGTTGTCTTAGAAGAGTTATGTGGTGGCCAATGATTCTCCCTATTCAAAAATATTTTTTTATTCGTATAGAGCTATCCTTTTTGTGTTTGTTCCCTCTTCCTTGCTATTAGTTTCAGTCTTCCTCTTGGTGCATCACTTGTTCTTTGCCTAGTGTTCCATTTGGCCATTTTCCTTTTTTCCATGTCACTTTTCTTAGCAACCCTAAGTTTTCAACATGTTAAGGATTCCATTATTTTACTCATTTTCAGTTGCGTGAAGGAAGGTGGTAAACCCCAAAGCTCATTTGGCCTCTTCACTTGTTTCTTATGCACAAGTGGGCTTGCAGGATTTGGCTTCGAAGTTGTCTCAAAAAATGAAGTGGTGACCAATGCTTCTGCTTATTTAACAATATTTTTGTCTTATACAACTCGGATTCCCTTGTGTGGTGATTTCCTATTTTTTGTTGCTTGCTTGAATCTTCCTCTTATTGCTCATTTGTTTTTTGCTTGGTGTTTCATTCGGGCAACTACCTTTTTGCCTTGGTACTTTTCTTGCCAATTCCAATTTTTTTAATATGTTGAAGGATTGCATTTCAATTACTTCATTCCACTCATGCAATGAAGGTGGGAAACCCCAAAATTTATTTGGTCTCCTCACATATTTATTGTGCATTGGTAGGTTTGCCAATTTTGGCAGTCAAGTCATCTCGAAAAAGTTAACGTGACTAATGCTCCTCCTTATTTGATAATATTTTGGTTGTCTTATCAAGGAACCTTGTGTGGTTATTCCCTCTTCTTGTTTTTTTTCTTTGGTTTTCCTTTTGTAATTTCACTTGTTATTTGTCTAGAATTATGTTTGGGAATTTACGTATTTTCCTTAGCATTTTCCTTGGCAACCCAAGTTTTCATTGCATTGAAGGACAATGTTTCACTCCTTTTCACTTGTGTGAACCAAGGTTGGAAACCCAATAATTGATTTGGTCTCCTCACTTGTTTCTTGTACATGTTTGGGCCAATGTTTTTAAAACCGGAACCGGTGACCGGACCGGTCCACCTAATGAACCGGTTTATCGACCAGAACCGGTCTAACTGGGACTGGTTTGGTCTAAACGAGCCGGTTTTAGAAAAATACACTAAATAATTATTTTTTAATGAAAAAAACTATTTTTAAGATTTAAAACCATGATTCCAAGCCAATAGAGACAAAATATGCAAAGATTGCTCATTTATATACCATGTAAAGGTGAATATATCAAAATGGCACCGAGTGCAATACATATCATCGACAAAATACATAAGCAATGAGGCTCTAAATGGCCTCTAGAGTGAAAAGACAAAGCCTACAAACTATGGGGCCAATGGCCTACTACAAGACTTCAGTCTAGACTCTACATATATGATAATAGTAATACTATAATAGTGATCAACATTATCACTTGAAGTTGAAACTTCTCATGAGTCTCAGTCATCATGATCAAACTCAGTTGGTTGAGTCTCGACTCCCAAACTTTGCAGTCACAAACTTCTCTATTGGTTCAGTGACTTGAGTCTCAAACTTCTGAAGGTATTCTGCCCTAATATGCTCTATTATTTCATTTGGTGCTCCACATGGCTTTACATGGCCTCCTATCCCAGCCAAGTGTTGCTTGAACCTGTTAATACCCCCTCCTTGAATGGATTTTTGGCAATATTTGCAGATCATTTTGCCATCAATCATATCACAATGAGCCCATGCAGTATCTCTGGCTTTTGGAGGCATGATGACTCCCTGGATGGTAGATCATAGAAGTGAGAAGTTTATAACACATAAAAAAAATTAATTCATGGACAACAGTCAAATAAGGAATTTTCAAGTGCAAATCCTTACCTGGAAATGCAAACTAGCTTCCTTAGCCTCCTCTTGAAGATGGCAACTCCACTGACAGCTACACACTATATCCAAAATAGCTCCAACTCCAACTCCAAGATGACTACTTCAGCAAAAACTCAACACTCTCCAAGCTCACAAACAAACTCACAAACACTCCAAATTAGTTGTGTGAGACAAATGAGAGTGAGAGGGGCCTCTTATAGCTTGGAGAGGGTGTTTTTGGAGGGAAAACACCCTTAGTTCCCCCCCAAAACCCCTAAACCACAGTCAGAAATCCGCTTTTTGCAAGTTATGGTGGGCATGCCTAAAATCGGCCGGTTTAGGACGGAACCAGCCAGTTTGATACAAACCGGCCGGTTCCGTCCTAAACCGACCGGTTTTCACCGGTTAGGGCCAAAAATTGGAGAAACTGCCTTTCCAACCAGGTTTTTTGGCCGGTTTAGACCGGCGGCCTTGCTAACCGGCCGGTTAGACCGGTAACCGGTTTTTAAAAATGGTTTTAAAAACACTGGTTTGGGATTTTTAAGTTTGGGTCCCAAGTCATCTAGAAAAAACAAGCAGTGATATAACGATAGTTCTCCTTAGTTGACAATGTTTTGTGTTATTACGAAATACTCCCTTGTGTCATCCTTCCCTCTTCCTTGTTGGTTGCTTTGGTCTTCCCATTTCCATTTCACTTGTTCTTCATCGAGTTTCTTATTTAGGCATCTATGTTCCTTCATCTCGACTTTTCTTCACCTTGTGATTTGTTTAGCCTTTGGTCTTCCTGACTTGTACCTCATCTTGGCATCCCCAAATTTTGATGTGGTAAAGATGGTATATTGTTTTATTGAAGACTTCTTTCCTTAGAGAAGTGTTTTGTTTGAAAGGTTGTGATGTACATGTTGTAGCTATCCTTTCTTTGTCATGATGGAAGTTCCATTTGTCCAATTAATGGTGGTGAACAAGAGTTTTTTTGGGTTTTCCTAAGTATTGGCTACGGTCATTTGTCGTGTGATCAATCATTTTTTTCTACCCTCTCCACTTGTCGGTACCATGTGGGTCATAATTTTTCTTGATGGAAAGGTTAGTTTTGTAAGGGGACGTAGTTGTTTTTCAGTTGGAGTCATTACATTCAAATAGTTGCTACCCTCTCCACTTGTTAACATGAGTCATAATGTTGGTTGAAGAAAAGGTTTGTTTTGAACGGGATGCAATTTTTTTAAAATTTAAGTCTCATTTGATGCAGATAGTGGTGGGTTAAATGAGTTTCTTTTTGAGTCTATTTGAAAATTGGTCATGGCTCATTTGTAAGGTTGTAAATTTTTAGCTTGGTATTCTCTCCATTTGGTAGCACATATAGTAATGTCGGCCATGCTTATGATGGGAGGCACTTGTAAAAATCCCTTTCCCATTCTACATAGAGTTTCAAGGATTTCTGTGGCTTCTTAAGAGGTATTTACTTTTCTGTTATAGGTCTTCTTGGTGCTCGACTTATTTTTGTTCAGACTGGTGTGGTAAATAAGTTGCTTGTTAATTTTTTCTGAAAATTGGATGTGGGTCATTTGCAGGGTGGTTAGTGTTTATTTTTTTATCATGTCACTTCGTAATACTTGAGTTGTAAGGATGACCAAGCTTCATCTTAGGAGGCACTATAAAGTAAACTCTTCTCCATTCTACTTGGAGTTCTGGTGATTGTTTTGGTTTTCAGAAAGGGACCACCTTTGGAAATGTTTATGGATTTTCATCATAGTTAATTGCTGAGTCCAATGTTTTGATTTAATGATTATAATGTGTTGTATCATCCACTTCTTTGTTGATTGAAGTGTTATTTAATGCCAATGGTGCTATGGTAAATGCGATTTTTGATGTGTTTGCCTAAAAAATGGATTTGGGTCATGTGTAGGGTGGTTAGCTTTAAGTTTTCTACTGCCTTACTCGATAACACATGAATGCCAATGTTGACGATGCTCATAGTAGGAGGCATGCATAAGAAATCCCTTCTCCATTCTACTTGGATTTTTGGCAATTGTCGCGACTCCCTAAGAGGGCTCACCTTTGGGTACTTAAATATATTTGTCATAAAATATTGTTGGTTATAGTGTGCTAGTGCAATAACCACAATTCTTTATATCACCCAATTATTTGTGAATGAGTGTGTCATTTTACGCAAACAATGTTTTGCTAAATGAGCTTCTTATCAAATCTACTTAAATCATTAAGTGTATGAATCTCATAGTGCTATACTAAGGTTGGATTCAAGCATAGGGAAAACAACTAAGTCAAAGAGAAATTAAAACCTGCCCTACTTGGTATGAGGTAACTCACCAATGAGAATAATGGGCCTAAGGTACATCATCCTCTAGAAAAAACCCCTAGAATACTTGTGTTGAATTCAATAGGGGAAACCCTGGTGGAATCAAGGGGAAACATAGCCATTGAAAACTAGCATGATGTATAAAGCATAAGAAAATTAACAGAGATTGTCTTCAAGAGATGACAAGAAGGTAAAAATAGATGGATTCATGACTTTCGTTATTTATATCATAAAGCAATGTTGACCTAGTAGCGATTGAAATGAAAACTCGTACTAAGTTAAGCATACAAGAATCAACTAAGTCAAAGAGAAATTCAAACCTTCCTTACTTGGTATGAGGGATTTTGCGAAACCCTTGGAATACTTGTGTTGAAGTTGATTTGGGAAACCCTAGTGGAATCAAGGGGCAATGGAGTCCTTGAAAACTAGCATGAGGTATGAAGCATAGGGTACTTGATAGAGATTGACTTCAAGACATTATAGGAAGGTAAAAGGAAATGGACTCATGAATTCCATTGTTTAGGGAATATAGAAACATTAACCTAGTAGCAACTGAAATCATTTAAGGGGGAATGGTTAATTATTAGTTAAGAGGCTATTCACATGAAAAATTAGTGAAAAGGGGACAAATGAAGGCTAAGGCTTGATAAATATGGATAGTTTAGATTCATTAAATCAATTGTATACTATAGTAGTACTAAGGAGGAACTAAATAGACTCTATGGGACACAAGGGTGGCCTATAATGGTACCAAGGAGGAACTAAATAAACTCCATCGAACATAAGGGTAAATCATCACATATTATCTAAATAAGGTAACATCATCCAAGGAAGAAGAAGACCCACTAGGAATTTCTCAATGGTTTCTAAGGGGGTTGAGGAAATTTTTCATGCCCACAAATGGTGCCTTATACACCTATCATGTCCTCTAACTTTTGTTTGGATGATATGTTTAGCATCCACACAATTTATTATTATGTAATACATGTATTATAGTCCTACAAACTTTTGATAAATGTGTTATGTATATCATATTCCCCCAAACTCTTGACAAATTTCTCACTTTCCTTACCTATCCCTTCGAGCACCTTTACTAAAAGCATTAAGATTATCTTTATGTAATGCACACTAATACCATATGAAGAAGATATTCACAAGATACACCCTTCAAGTCCTCCTTTCCTTGAACCAAAAGGTCCAATTTTTTTCTCAAAATTTCCAAGTGTTTATCCCTTGTAGAAAGTACTATATGTGTTTACACACATATATGTATGTGTGAATATCTAAGATGGGGAAAGACACTACCCTACACTTTCATTTACTTTGATGTGAAAGGCTTAATCAATCAATTTTTTTTTTTTGTACGGAAATATTTTCTTTGTACCTAAGGTTCTTATTATATGAGTTAAGGTTCAAACAATGGTAGAGGTCTATTATGCAATGAGGCTTGCTATCTCTCTTAGATCATATATATCTATTAGGAAGTTTAGGGTGAAGTCACCAAGGTTTACACCAAATATATAATGATTTCTTTCCTCATAAGATATATGTTGAAGTTCCTAATATTGGGTCATTATTCTAAATATATAAAACTTCATCCTATAGGAAACTATCCCTCATACAGAAAATAGAAACATAGACATATCATTACAATAATTCTTATAGGCATTTGACCTCTTCAGGTCATTAAAAAAACTAGATTGTCTACCCCTATAAAACCTTTCCTTTTACTCCATAACTACTATCATGATATAAATCCAACTTATGCCCATAGTCTTATGACTCATACCAAACCAAGTTTCTAGAAGTAAATAATATCATGCATGCTACATTATTCATACAATATTTTCTAGATTGAAATATCAACCTACAACAATTCTTTTCTTTTAAAAGGATTAAGGGAGAAAGGGACATCCTCACATCATTATAATAAATGCAATAGTCTCAAATTTGTAAATACCATCTAACCACACTTTAATTGTCCGATTCTATCTATCCAATTGTACGAGAAATTCATTCCAGAGCAATGGACATATTTCACATCCATAGTTTTCATATATAGTAGGTAAAGAAATTCATAAAAAAAAACGAGATGGCATTTCCACAAATTTGAAGCTTTTAGGTCAAGTAAGAAAAATAATTGTTAGCACCACGAGCTATTCATTTCCTTGATTATTCTCAAATAATATTCTAGCTTCGTATAGCGACATGCCTCCAAAGAAAAACATTATGATACCACATTAACTAGAGGGAAATTTAGTGAGGTATAAAAAATTATCAGAGTTTAAAACTTTTCCAACAAATTTATTTAGGTTGAGCACTCTTGCACTCAACCATAGGCTCAGTTGCACCAATTCTTTCTACAACTAGCCACCCCCTAGCTAGACCATGATAACACAAGGGTGAATATTAATTTTTTAGAGCATTGAAAGTTTGATAGCCAATTGGAAACTATTCTCATAGGCAGTTGCACTCATCATATGCCTAAAGATGCCTCTCCCTTTGCTTCATTAAGTCAAGCTAGATAAAAAGAAATATTTATAATAAATGATTATACACTTACTTCTTCCAATTATGGAAATATTAAATGTTAGAATGGTGTTATCAATGATGCGTAGCATGATAGCTAGTTTGAGTGCCAATTTGTTGTTTGTACACCAACTGACACAGACTAGCAAGAAGGTAAAATTTTGATAAGATCAGTTCGTTGTAAAGGATGTGGACAACTACATTTTTGTTGCTAATAAGAGTTTTTCTTACCCCAAGGATAGACTATATAAGTTTTCTACAAATTTTCCAAGAAAGAGCAAAGATTGACTACACTCATAGCTCAATCTAAGGTATCCAAATTTTTGAAGCTTGAAATTGATGGTGAAAAGTAATATGGTAACTAGAATAACTAAGGTTGTCCACTCTAACGGAGTATGTGAAGGACATATGATTGATAAGCATCATTTGCAAATATCTTTAAAACATTGAAGCCCTAGAGAGCAAAGATCATCTTGGAACTTGGCCATAATCAAATTCGTTCCCTAAAAATCCATAAATAGTTGATGCATTATATTTATTGACCTTCATTGATGAATTTTCCAAGTATACTACAATATATTTATTGAAGAATAAGAGTTATGTCTTTGAAAAGGTCAAGGGATGTAGGACATTAGTTGAAAGACAATGCAATAGACTTATGAAATGCTTAAAGATCAAACAATGGAGGAGAATATGTAGGCAAGGTTTTTGAAAGCTACTTGCCATGGAATAATATATCTTAGAAAAAATGTATGCCTTATACACATCAATAGAATGGTGTTGCTAAGAGAAAAAGTAAAACTTTGGTAGAAATCCCATGATGTTTGATTTAGGCCAAAGGTTTGTCCAATAAGTCTTGGGTAGAAGTTATATATCACTCAAACTATTTGTTAAATCTGATTCAAGCTAAAGATATATGGAATGCAACTCTAGTCAAGAAATGGAATGGAAGTAAACCCATAATCTGACTTTGTAGAACCTTTGGATGCATAGTATGGGATCACACTCTAGATGATAGAAGGTTGACAATTGATGCAAAGAGTCATGTTTGTATCATGATAGGCTATTTTAAATATTCTAATGACTATAGGTTGTTTCAACTCATCGAATAGGAGATTATTTGCAAAAGAGATATTGAATTTGATGAGAAGACCTTTGATGTCATTCTATTTAATTAATCTTCTAGTTTGTTGATTAGTTATCATTTGGAATTATTTTGGAGGAATGGACTATTATACAAGATTGTTGACTAGATAAAAAAATTCTTTACCTGAATTAGCTTGTAATTGAACTTTCATAGTAGGATCAACCATAAGTGTTAGAACCCTTTTCTCGTCCAATGTTAGTGATTGTGGTACATAAACCCCTTCTACAAGGTGATTTATAATCTAAATTTAAACATCAACGCAACAAATTAAAGATATAACCAGAAATACGAAGATGCAGCAGAAATAACACTTCATTTCACTAATGTCAAATACTGGAATATGCTTACAAACATAATGGAAATAAGGCTAGCTTGGGCGATGATAACTTATCTCTGAGAAGAGATGTGGCAGCTACATGCCTCTAAACTATGTTACAATGAGGCTCAAGGGCCTATTTATTATTGAAAAACATGAGAAAACCCTAAACAACCAAAACCCTAACCCCATGAGATGTAACAATAAGAGTTTGTGGGCCCTGTTAGGGTTAGTTGGGTAGCCAACTTCCTGGGGTCATAACTCGGTCATACTATCTCCGTTTGGCGCATACGATACCTTGTTGGAAAGGTCTCTTCGAATACTACATGATTTTCTATAGGCCCTTGCCTATGGCCATGGGCCTATAATGAACGTAAAAACAATGCCATTTAGGGGGTCAAAACTATTCCTGAAGTTCGAGACCCGAAAAACTGCTAAAAATAGTAAATGTTGAAATAAACAAGGAAACAAATGAAACCGACTAGAGGTTCTAGGTGGAATAGGTGGGTGGCCACCAATATCCACCTGGATCAATTTATATTCCCATATGGGAGATCAAGATAGTTGAAGTTGTTAGAGCTTATGTTGTAGATATCAATTATTCAAGACAAACTATAAGTCAAAAATAGTTTGGTAGTGTTGCTTTCAATGCACATGTGTTAGAGGCATGTGATTTAGATGCATATGAAGACACATGATCAAATTGAATGGGAGAATGTTATAACCGATGAGTCTTTGATGAAAAATGACAAATGGATTTAGTTTCTTGACCATAGGAAAATAGTATGGAGAAAGTGTTGATGTGTCTACATGACTAAACTTACATATGAAGGCATTGTTGAAAAAAAAAATGTAATTTTATAGTGAAAGGATTTTCTTAGCGAGAAGGCATTAACTACACTAGGACCTTTCCCCTTTTCCAAAGACAAATTCTATTCAATTATTTTTTCACTTGCTACTTACTTTGGATGGAGGTACGTGATATGGATGTCAAAAGTGCTTTTCTACATGGTGATCTCACTTAGGAGATTTATATGGAGAAACCCATTAGTTTTGAAAAATATGGAAACCTATGTTACCCTTAAATAGGCCCTGACGACATGGAATGGGAAGATTGAACATTCTTTCCTCAATCTTGTTTTCAAATGTTGTAGTTTGATCATGGTATCTATGTATTGCATGTCAATGGGACACATTAATTATTGAATTATATGTGGATGACTTGGCCATTAAGGGAAGCAACGATCATTTCATTTTGGGTTTGAAGAAACAATTAGCATATGTATTTGAGATGGCTAGCATTCATGTGTTATATTTCTTTTTGAGCATTGAAGCCTTACACTTTTATGATTGTATCTTCATTTCATGACCTAAATATGTGTTAAAATTTTCACATAAATTTAGAATGGAATATTGAGAACCATGTGCCAAACTTATATAATCGAGAGTGAATCTAAACAGGAACGTGATTATCTAAAAGTTGATGGTACACCCTATTTACAACATGTTTGTAGCGTTATCTATTCAATTGAATGCAGACCTTATATTTCTTTTGTTGTTAGCATGGGGTTCCTAGTTTGTGCAAGGTTTGTGAGAAAGTCACCGTCATGCGAGAAAGATAATTGTTCTTTATACCAGGGCACTTACTAGCTTGGTATAAAGTGGTGTAGTAATGAAGTAAACCAATTAGTAAGTTACAAATACTGATATCATGGAGATCGAAATGACAGGAAGTCTACATATGTGGGTGTGAATCATTTTTGTTATAGACCCATATTCTCGTTTTGTAAAAAAGTCAAAGGTGGTCTCTCTTTTGATAATATAAGCAAAATAATATGGTGCAGTGCATGTTGGCACATAAGCGATATGTATTCAACATCTCATGGGTGAATTTAGTTTTCTAGTCAAGGAATTGATCGTGATATATTGTGATAATGAAAGTGTGCTATAAAATGCAAATAATCCCATTACCATAGGGAATCATGGGTAACTTCATGCTCATTACTTGAGACAATTAGTATAGGATAATGCCGTGAATTTTGTTTATGACAAGATATATGATTAGGTGGTTAATATATTTACAAAGCCTTTATTCAAGGCTAAATTTGTGAAACTTTGGGCTTTGCTTAGGCTTTAGGAAGTTGCAATTATAGATTGGGGTGGGGGGTAGGAGTGTGGTGTATAAAAGTATTTTAACCTCCAAAACATTCATATTTTTATGTCTATGGGAATGTGTTGGAACAACAATTTATGTAAGTTCATCACACCTCTAGATCTTCTAGAGATAGACAAAAAATGATAATTGACAAATAGAGTCAATTAAGTGGTTTATTAAGTGATCGACTAAGTGGCCAACCAAGCATTTTACTAGTCGAGGAACCAAAACAAAACAATTGACTAGTGTATGGAGTAGGGAAAAATCAAGTAGTTTTTTATGCACCCTTGTTAATCTATGTGGACTTCATATTCCTCACTTCAAGGAAATTGATTACATCTTCGTGCTATATAAGATGAACTCATAGGTTGATCTAAGCATGAGATATGGATATGTGTGCTATATGTCATGTATGAGAATCTTTTGGTTTCATATACTTTTATCTTGAGGTAAGCTTGATTATTCTTAAGTGTTGTAATAATGTCTTCAAACACTACTTCTCTCTTGGAATACTAGCTCTAATCTATTTTATCTTACAATTCTCCAACATGAAATAGGGATTTCAACCACTTCTTGGAAATATGTTGGTGTTTACTATGCTCAACAACAAAAGATTCTTCATTATGAATTTGGAGGGAGAAGTTGGAGATTTTACCAACACTCAATTTATTTAATTTTTAATGTTACTATGAAGTTTTATTTGTTTAATCTCTATCTCGATAGTGAGGCTTGGTTATGGTGAAGTATCAACAACTATGTTTTATGGCTTTTATGAGGACATGAATAGTTGTGAAACCATTGGAATCTAAAGCATTCTTTGTGAATATTGATGAGTTGGTTAAGGCATGGGATTACCAAACAAGAATGGATATTGAATGCTTCAATTGATTGAAGGTGTTTCTCATAGCAAGAGAGAAAAAATATTGGTGAAGGAACTAAATCTATTTGCTCCATGACCATGATATGCCTTGGTTTTTGTGGGCAGAGCATTGCAACACTGTCATATACTCGCAGAATAGAAGCCCACACAAAGTGTTGGGCATATTGACACTAGAGGAGACATCGAGAGCGAGAAAAGGCTAGAATGAGTTAGCAAGAGTGAGATCAAGGAAAGCGAGATAAACAAAGAGATCAAGTTTCTCAGAGCGAGTAGGTCGGATTTTCTCTTGTGGCAAGAGGCCATGTTTTCTTTGTGTAGAATTTCTTCTATTGGGCCACACGTGTGGGTCGTACAAGGCTTGAGTGAGAGAGAGGGTCAAAATCTTTTTTTGTGTATTTTCCGGAGCAAAATTTTGTGTTATTACCATAAGAAAATATTTCTCCTGAAACTGAATAAGAAGCCCAACATGTGTTGCTTTTCCCCGCACTGAAGTTTCCAAAGTATATTTGTGTTGTTCTCTATATAATTGGTTTCATATATTGTTGTTATTGATTTCATGTACTTTTGCTTCTATGGATTATTTTGTTAAAAATCCATAATATTTATTCTTATAAATTAGATTATAAAATATTGTTTATCTAGATTATGATTATTTATTAAGACAATATTCTTGTAACTCAATTTAAAAAAAATAACATAAACAAATCATATGCAAAAAATTATTATAAACATCTTGTTAGCAACAATCCATTATCAATTAAATCCAACCATCTTCTTAATACCAATCCATTGTGAATTAGATCTGACCAAGGGGTTTGAGAGGAATGTTATTCTATCAAATCCTCTTTTTGGAAGGTATTTCATTAAATGAATCCATTGTGAATAAGATCTAACCAAGGGGTTGAGAGGAATGTTATCCTATCAGATTGTCTCTTTACAAGGTATTTCATTAAATGAATCCTTGTGAATAAGATCTAACCAAGGGGTTGAGAGGAATGTTATGCTATCAGATCCGTCTCTTTGGAAGGTATTTCATTAAATGAGCAAGTTGATATTTTCACTTCGGTCGTCACTTCGGTTGTCACTTCGGTTCAGGGTCAGGATGATGCTTATTGGTACCTCAGACTCGAAGATGGTTTAAGAAAATCTAGGGTTGGAATATTCCACTCAAGCTAAAATGTTTCGGCTAATTGGATTGGAAAAACAAGGTGTTGGCGTGGGACAATTTCTGTCCAAGGGGCTTAAGAAGTCCAGGCAGATGCACTTTATGGGGATCTGAAATGGAAGATGTGCCCACCTATTTCTCAAGTGCTCATTTGCAATGTGGTGTATGATTATTCGAGTACTTACGATGACAGGTGTAAAGGTCCGAGCATATAATGTATTATAAAATTATGACAGTTGTAAAGGTTCGAGCATATAATGTAGTGTAAAAGTCCATGCATATAATGGATTCGTGTTTATTTTTTAACCATTTTATATTCTCTTTCAAAAGGATGGTTTAAAAAAACACGTATGCGTAGGCTTTTACACTAGTATTTGTCCCAGATGTTGCAAAGGAAGCGACGTAAGGCATAAAATAAATGGTTATTGAAAATAAAAATTAATAAAGAAAATTGCATGCAAAGGTGGAAGATAAAGCTAAATGTCTTACATTATCTGATGGTTGTATTTCCACATTTAAAATTAGATTATAAATGATGCTTTGTACATAGATCGGACACTTACATCTATATCCCATGAGCTAGCTCTTGATCATCTAAAATGTTTTTTAAATTTCAATAAAAAATTACAAATAATAGATTATAATGGATATAATGCTCGGTGGCTTTCTAGCCTAACACTAGGAGAATCAAAGAGCAGAATCACGGGTGTGGTTAGGCTAGAAAAATCACAGGTGTAATCTGTGGAAATGGCACACCCGCAGGATGAGCGAAGCAGAGATCCATGGGTCCTCGAAATTTCAGAAAATTCAGCTGAACTGGATTTGGGGTCCCTCGGTTATGCGCAAGAAATGCCTACCTGAGGGGTGTGTAAGCACCCAAAAGAAAACTAAACTGTGTGCCAAAGTCCACCATGGTCTTCCGACACCTGCGTTGTCTGGCAAGAAGATAGTTGGTGGGATTGAGAGCAACCAACATCCAACCTTGATGTCGTAGAGCCTGACAGTGTAGGCCACTCTGGCAGAGTTGCACAACAATGGCTTCTTCGAGCTGAAAGATATTTCCATGGATAGAGGCACAATCCTTCAACAATCGTCTTAGATAGAGGCAGGAAACATAGGTCTTTCTGGTGCATTAACTGAAGAATGGAATGCATATATTCTTCAACCTAAGGGGGGATTTTCAGAACATTTTGATAGAATGGTATCTTGATCGGAAGGGCCCCGAAGTGTAAGAAGAATTCCCTCTGGGCACGGATGTCATCAACAAAAAGTTGATGCAGCTGTTTGAAAAGAAAAATTGTATGGGTTTCCAGAACGAGTCTATGGGAGGAATGCCACCATTGAAATCAAACTCTCAATAATTTTGAAGGGTATGTTTCATAGATTTTGGAGAAAGCAATTAAATATTAACTAAAATTTTTGAGCTTGATGAAGATGGTCACTAGAGAGGTAAAGAAAATTACTAACTTGGGAAACATTGAACTAATTTTTGGGTTAAATAATAAGGGTGCATTAGTCTTTTTAAAAGCTTCATGAGTCAATTGTTGATTAGAGGCTAGAATTTAACTCGCTATGTGTTTTCCAGTGAAATTCATCGGTTGCAGAGATGACTTGTAGATGAATTTTCAGAGAGTAGATTACCTAAGTGATGAAATAAATTGCTCCTCAAACTGATTTTGTTTCCTAGGACCACAAATGCCACTATGAATTAACGCAAAATCTGCGTTGCTCTAAATTTAGATATTTCAAAGCTATCCATCTTTTGCTTTCCAAAAACACGTCCTTCAGCTCTGATTCCATGTTTTCAAATTGAATCACATCAGCATCATGTTATCATTGGAACTAAATCACATATATACTATAAAATGAGATACTGACAATTTTATTACAAAGACAATGAAAAAGCAGAAGGATTTGGAAGTGCATAACAGATAATAGAGCTTTTAACACTAAACATTCCAATTCCTATATAATTTTCTTATTATTAATAGAAATAAAGAGTCAGTGCATAGCCTTCCACACAAAAATGGATCTAGAGACTTATAAGACCAAACCACCAGAGACAACCATTGGACCATGCCTTAGAACTATAAAAAGGTATGGGTACTTGCAGCAGTAAGATCAGTGTAAACCTGATCCATACAATGTTACTAATCCAGTCTAATAATAGCTACCACTGCAAACCATAACAGAACAGTCTAAAAATATCATGCCACATGGCAATAAACACCGTACTTAAAGAATGACAGGCATCCTCTCTAATAATAGAGACCACTGCAAGCTATAACAGAACAATCTACAAATATCATGCCACATGGCCCTAGTTGGTTATTAGAGCATGATGGAATTTATCTTTTGTCATATCTTCACTTTTATATATAGACTTCTGTGTATGCAAGTTTAGCCTCTTAGAATCTGAAACACCCATCAAACTTCAAAGTGCCTCTGCATATCATTGATCACAAAAAAAGAGTTTGTGAACAGTTGAACAAATACGTGAATACACACTAAGAAACAAAATCTGCATAGCATATTGGCAGAATATCGAATATAACAAAAATTATTATGCATTCAACCTTTATATATTATTTTTGAAGCCAACCACAAATGAAAAAATCTTTCATGTCCTCAATAATGGCGACTAAAGTAAAAATATGTTAATGAATGTCAGCAAAAATAAACATGTGTATAACATGTTCAAGTATGTACAGCGTCATGGCCTAATGACAGACTTATCAACTAACTTATTCAATTGTACAGTACAGGGCCTAGATTTTGATTTGATTTTGGGATCTGGCACAACTGAAGTACCATCTAATTCATCAATATAAATAGAATAATATTCTAAATAACTAAAAAATAAACTTTCTCGGAACAACATATATGAAACTTATCCAACATTATACATAACAAGGTACTAGCCAGCTTTTGTGCCACTTTTCAACACAATGCTTTTGTTGTTGCATTTTGACAAGGAGATACATGGAGGAGTGTGCAACCTTGTAAAGATGGGGCAGCCATCACAATATAAGATATCTCCACCAATAATAGCTATCTCACACAAGAAATAGAGATTAAATGATCCCTCCAACCTATCTCCACCAATAATAGCTATCTCACACAAGTAATAGAGATTAAATGATCCCTCCAACTTTTCGAATCACCTATATCAAAACATTTGCATCTGCTTTAACCGTTCAGCCCTTAGTGGGTCTGACTCTGTACACAACTTGATAATCAAAATATGGATTATGAGATCATGTGACCAAAACAAACCAAAGAAATGTAAAGATTCCTAGACCACTTTTCTTGAAAATAAAGAATAAAAAAATAGCAGATTAGCTTCCAGCAGTTATAGTAACCTAAAAGACTTTGATGAATCAAATTTATTAGTATAAATCAAACCTTTACATGAGTGCTAGGAAAAAAAGATGTTCGAGGCATTTCCTGTACTTCACTTGACAATTTCTTTTTTGGCTTTCTCGGGATGAATGCAGCTTGATGAGGTGTTACAGTAATAAAAGTTATTCAATAGCCACAGTACCAGCATCTGTGAATACCTTCACTTGGATAGAGAAAATCAATGGCCCTTTGTGGCTTCTTTCAAAGGATTTCTCTCTGCAAGAACAATAGAAGAATGTTGTTACAAATATTAAAATCACTCACAAAATATGTAGACCAATAGAGAATGATCAGAAAATACGCAAATCATATATACATACCAACAGCCCTAGCCCTAGCCTGTTTCAATCTTCTACCAAAAATGTGTAATATTCAAGATCAAGGTATCCAAATGTACCCTTCACATCTGTTGAGACATGGGTTGCTTCGCTTGAGGGGCCAAACCTAGACAACCCAAGGTCTGATAGTTTTTCTTCCATCCATTCACTTGAAAGAATATTAGTAGTTTTGATATCTCTATGAATTATGATAGGTTTACAACCGACAATGATTATGCAAGTATTCCAGTCTTGATTATTATTTTTACAGAGACATTGACATTAGTCAACTCATTTACGTAAGATACAAAGTCTAAATTCATGGTTTTTTCAAGAGGGAAGGACACTCACCTTGAGATTCGTTCAATACAATGTCAAGCCTTGTTTTTCAGTCAGCCAACTCCTGTAAAGCATTTGGCCCTCTACAACAAGAAAATAATAGTTAAGAATATATATATATATATATATATATATAGATATATATAGATATATATATATATATATACATATATACACACACTGTACGGTAAGACAACACACACACACACACACACACACACACACACACACACACACATATATATATATATAGATAAATTGAAATTGTTTTTCCAGATTAAACACAAGACAAGATAGCCCAGGATTTGACCCATACCATGGAGAATTCCCCTCAAGTTTCCCTTGGACATATCCTAGTAAATCAATTTCTGATTTCCTCCTTCACAAGAATATCCCACAAAGGGCACAAGATTTTTACGGTGCACTTTCGAAAGCATAGTAACTTGTATTATACCTTTCTTTTCAGTGAGTCACAGTGCCCTTTGCACATATCTCTTTTTAAAAATTCCGAAATGTTTCTCTAGAGATAAAAATATTTTATCTTTAATTAAAAAAACCTTTCTTGTTTATATAGGAAAATGTGAAACGCTGATGAATTAAGCACCATTTTGCAGATGGCCATAGAATACAGGCCCAAATCCTCCTCTGCCAATTTGCCTTCCAAATCCACCAGTTATTTCCTTGACCTCATCATAACTAAATTTTCTTCATTGAGGTGATGATAAGTCATGGCCCTTTGTGGCTTCTTTCAAAGGATTTCTCTCTGCAAGAACAATAGAAGAATGTTGTTACAAATATTAAAATCACTAACAAAATATGTAGGCCAATAGAGAATGATCAGAAAATACACAAATCATATATACATACCAACAACCCTAGCCCTCCCCTGTTTCAATCTTCTACCAAGTACTGTTGCAACAGTAATTGACAAAAGCATTAATATTATCCCTCCAGCGACTGACAAACTGATTATAACACTTTTACTGATACCAGGTTTTGATTTAGTGCACTGATTTGCGTCGCCTTCACAAAGAAGTGTCTTTGTGGATTGCCCGAAAGCTTATCAAACATAAAACACAATCAGAATATTGAATCTCAAATTTAGAGATCTCTATGATAAAACTATACTAATTTTCAGTAAAATGATCCATGTTGGAGAAGAGAATTAACCTGATCGATAAGTTTTTGTTGTTTCTTAAAATAGCCGGCACTGTACCAGTTAGATTATTGTTCTCCAAATTCTTGGATTGCATCTCTGAATATAAGCCGTGCGTATGTGAGTACAAAGGTAGCCTTACTAGATAAATATAACATCTATCAAAGAGAAATTCTACTCACAGTTCTCTCAAGTTCGTCAAATTAGCTAGAAATTCTTGTATTTGTCCAGTTAAATTGTTTTCAGACAAGTCGCTGCACAAATATAATTTTCAAAGAGCATAGTGATTAGACTGCATTGTTGATTTATATATTGAAATTCGATTCTAACACTAAGCTAGAATTTCCACTTACATTATAACAAGGACTGTGAGATGGGTAATACTGGAAGGTATACTTGTAATTCCTTTGCTCGAGAGATTCCTGAGATCGAAATCAATCAAATGAAATGCAGAACAGATTTCTGAGATCTAAATAAACTAACTAAATATATAACTTGTAAAATTTTAGAAATTGGACCAATGGAAAACCCATAAAAGCTGGGTTTGAATTACTACTCACAAGCTTTTGATTCTGGGGGATACATCGTTGTTATAGCCTAACCAGTCCCACAAAAAATTAACGGGTAAGCATGGATCGCCAGCTGAAGGATATGTGAAATTAATATCCAACTGAATTTCTCTTAAAGCTTGCACTGTAAAATTGAACAATGAGATAATTTCAATAGATCCCTCCATAAGATTTTTGGGTTTTGACAAGAAGAAAAAAAATGACCACTACAAAGAAAAATTGAACTGATAAAAGCTTCTGATAAATCATGGAATGCATACCATCTTGAGCGAATGTGCCATTTTGACGCAGATCACATTTATACACTCTTAATAAAAGTATTAAAAGCATCAACATTCAACCATTTTCCTATGCAATGTGACCATGAGTGCTAAACAATATTTAGTTGATCAATTGGTGTTGCAGACTGGCCTGGCAAATCCAATGCGTGAGTTCTGGGGAGATCAGATTCTATCCACAAATTCTGCTGGTGGTAATTGCCAATGATATCCAGATACATGGGCACAGAGTCAGAGTTCGTGAAGCAGTAAATTGTTTTGTTATTTTACACACCTGTAATCTCCTTTGGCACTGGATATAGTGCCTTGTGGCTTTCGAGCCTAACACGAGTGAAATCGAAGAGTAGAGTCACGAGTGTAACCTCTGGAAATGGTGCACCCGCAGGATGAGCGAAGCAGAGATCCAACCCTTTGGAAATGGTGCACCTGCAGGATGAGAGAAGCAGCAACGATCCATGGGTCCTTGAACCTTGATGTCGTAAGGTTTGACACCGTAGAGCTCAACAGTTTAGGCCACTCTATTGAAATAGGGCAGAAGAATGGATTGGGTATACGGGGCATGTAATGGAGATATTTGTAAAATGGGGAGTCTCCAAACAGGAGAATGCCCGCGAATTGTGGGTAAAGAACATGGTCCGGAATGCAGTAGGAAATGAATGACAAAGAGCCCTTGCTCATACCCATGAGAGTCGGGCTGTCAGTATCGGTAATGGCACACACTCGAGACAAAATTGGGGATTTTCAGAACAGGGGAGACATGGATTGGACTGAGGTTCACAGAACCGAGGACCCCGTCTGTGAAGGGCCTGTCGACATAAGAGTAGCAGTATTGGCAGAGGCGGTTGTTGTTACACGCTGTGGGAACTAGAAAATCGTTGGTCTCTTTTGTGCAAACGAATGAGCTGCAGGGGATAGGTCAGTAAGAGGTGGAGAGAATGGGGTTAAAAGTGGAACCAAGAGCCAATAAGGGATTGCATTCCAACCATGACAACTCGCTCCTTGTATCGACCACCATTTCTTGTTTCTGAGGTGGGTTGCCCTTGGACCACCATTTCTTGTTTTTGAGGTGGGTTGTCCTCAGAAATGCCCATTCAACATGGGAATAACCCTCCAACTGAACACACAGAAGGAATAAACTTGCAACTGAATTACAGAACAACCCTAGGACCTACACGCAGGGCAAGAACAGAGAATTAGGGTTAGATGCTGCATGCAAGAAACAAAGAATTAGGGTTAGATGCACCCAACGAAGCCACAAAACAGAAATGGGACTATCGTTATAAAGGTGCAAATCAAGATTTAGTTGACAGTTAGTAGTATCTAAGGGTGGAAAAACATTTAATCGTCTAATAATGGATCTGACAGTCAAGATTATGACAGAAAGGTAGTTGGGGGAGTTGATTTCAGAGGGGAACACCTTACGGTGTAAATACATTATATGCTCAGACTCCGAGGTATCTTTTCCATAATCATTGGAACTCGAATAATCATACATGATTCCGAGGTATCTCAAATTCCCTTGCAAGGTATTTCTGGCGAGATATGATCAACTGCTCATCACTTGTCAATATTAAATTATCAACATATAAAATAATGTTAAGAATTTTACCTTCTATCAAAATATAATAGAGGTTCACATCTGATTTACTTTTGGGGAAACCCAATTTAGTGAGCTAACTATTAATCTGAGTGTTCCAAGCTTGGGGGGCTTGTTTGAGACCATACAATATTCCCCTGAGTATATACACATAAGACTAACAATCAAATGTCTCAAATCCTTCTGGTTGTTTGATTACACTTCCTTCTCAATAACACCATTGAGCAACACTGTTTTTAAATCCATCTGGTGGATCTTCCACCCCATCTACACAACTAGTGCATGAATGGATCTAATGGATGCATACCTTGCTACGGGAGAAAATTTTTCCCTCAACTTGAGAGAACCCTTTGGCCACAAATATGGCCTTATGATTTTCTATGCTTCCGTCTACCTCATGCTTAACCTTGAAGATCCATTCTGAACCCATAACTGATTTATCTGTTGGTCTTAGGACTAGTTCCCAAACACTATTCTTCATGATGGATTCATGTTCTTCCACCATTGCATCAACCGAAACTGGTTGCTCAACTGCTTCCTCAAAAGAGGATGGCTCAGTCTCTACAAGCTCAGTCATTAAATCCATGTAGCTAGTGTAACTCTTAGGTGACCTCCTTTGCTTGCACAAATTTGAAGGAGCTCCCACATTCTCCCTCACATCCTGCATCAATCTATCAGCTTCCTTGGTTCTTTTCCTATCTTCTCTGTATGGTTCTGCTTGAGTGGATGTATCCAATCTGCCTCCTTTATGCTCCTCCAGTTGTGGCTTCCCTACAACTTCTTGAGGCTCCTCCTTTGGAGCTAAAATATCTCCTTCTGGTGGGATTTGTAGTCCCCTCTCAAGGGAGCATCTCATTTCTTTCTCTTCATCAAATTTTACATCCATTCGCACAAACATCATTATGAGGGAATGTAAGTACACCCGATAGTTGTGTGGAGTTTAGTGTAACCCACAAAAACTCCCAACACTGTTTCCAGTTCAGGTTTTTTCCTTGAATCTTTGGAGACATGGAAGTAAACATAGGGTACGACACATCTGACTTTCTCCTCGAGAAAGCCTCCTCCAGTGTAATCATACCAAGAATCTGATGATGACTCTAGTTTTTCAAGTAGACTGTTGTGTTACATTCCGCTGCCCACAAATTTAGTGGCAGGCCTTGGTCATGTAACATAGCTCTTGTATCTCCCACAATGCACCAGTTCTTTCTCTTAGCTAACCCATTCTGCTGTGGGTTACGGGGAGCTATCGGTTCTCTTTGAATTCCTTTGGCAAAAAATTCCTTGAAGTCATTGAAAAAATATTCACCTCCATTGTCACCCCTTAGAGCCTTCATCTTCTTATCAGTCTCTTTCTCAACTAGTGCCTTGAATTCTACAAATTTTGAGAATGTCTCATCCTTCTTTTGCATGAAGAAGATCCAAAACTTTCTTGAGAAATCATCAATAAAAATAACATATTACTTATGTGTGGGAGTGGAAGCTATCGAGAAGGGTCCACAAACATCAGTGTGGGCTCTCTCCAAGACTCCATTTTCTTTGTTGTCTTGATCATGGAATGATGATTTTACATACTTCCCCAAGGTACAATCCTTGTATACATCATGCTGTTCAAGTGATCCTTTAGGGAGGAAGGTCATTATTTGTTATATAATTTTAAGGGTGCCATGGTGCAAATGGCCCAACCTACTATGCCAAAGTTTATCGACATCTCAACTCTGCACTTTCTCTGCCTTATTGCTTAATGAAACACAATATTCCGCATCAACTTTATATAGGTTATTCACACAAACCCCGATCTGCTTCACCTACCTAATAGCTATGTGTCTTAGAAAGGCTTTCCCTTTACTAAAGATCACAACATAGCCATGGTCTTCCAAAAATTCTACAAAGATGAGGTTATTCTTCAGGGCTGGTATAAACATAACATTTTTGAGGTGAAAATGGGATCCCTACTTTCTCTTAAAGGTTACTATGCCAATCCCAGTAACACTGTACCTTCCATCGTCTCCAAGCTAAATATGCATCCGGATATATTTCTCCTCTAGGTCATTGAAAAACTCTCTACACCCTGTCATATGGAGCAAGGCACCTGAATCCAAGTACGACACACTCCCCATCACAGTGTTGTCCATGCATGCAATTAGGGTAAAGTTTAACTCAAACTGTGAAGCTAATGCGTCACCTGCTGCTCCTCCCGAGGTTTTCTTGCAAGGATTTTTTTGTGGACACTTTGTAGCATAGTGCCCGAATTCATGAAAATTGGAGCATTTTATTTTGAACAAGTCTTTCTTCTTCCACCTTGCCTGGATTCTGGTTTGGTTTGATATTTCTTCCTTTTTCCCTTCTTGCCCTTTCCAACCAATGTAAAATTTTCTTCATCTTCTCCCTTGGATGAACTTTCATTTTTGGTATTTCGCCTGATTCTTTCTTGTACCAAATCGTACCATAAGCGTTCCCAATTCAGTAATTTCTTCCTCCCATTCACCGAGCCCTCATAGCTATGCTAGATTTTGGGAGGGCCTAGAAGCGCTAGGATCACCATGTCATCTTTTGCAACATTCACACCAACCCCTCCAAGCTCATCCCGAACTTGTGTAAATTTGGTGAGATACTGTGGAATAGTATGCACCTTAATGTTTTGAAGTTTGTCTTTGAGAGCCACTTTTTTATGGTCACTGTTATTCTCTAAAAGATCAGTCATTGCCTTCTACATTGCGAAAGGAGTTTATTTTCCATGGATATTTGAGACAATTGGGGCTCTCACTCCCTCTAGGATTATTCTCCTCGCTTTGACTACATATTTCTTCCTTTGGACTAGGTTATGGGCATCAACCGATCCTGGTTTTGGAATGTCTGTCTTGACATATTCCAACAATCCATTGTCATCAAGCACTACCTCCATGCAATCCTTCTAGGAAATGAAATTCGAGCTGCCTTTGAAGGCATACTTTAATCTCAGTCCATTGAAGGCCATTCTCCCAACTCTGATGAAATCCCGCTACACTGAGGCTGCAAATTCGATCCTCCTGAGGAACAACTTCAAAATTCTTGTTTTAATGTGAATCCTGCTTTGATACCATGTATAAATATGGTGATATAATTTCAACTTCTCAAGAAATTTAATCTAAATCAAGAGACACAATTCTACTCTACTGCTCTATGGAAATTACTTCACAACTTAGAACAACATTTACAAATATGCATCAATCACATACACAAGTACACAAATTTATCTAGGAGAAACCAATTGGTAAAAACCCTTAAGCTTGCTTGCATTAATCAAATGAATAGAGAATGTATTACAATTTCTTGCTCGCTCCGAGCTCAACCTGCAAATGAATAACTGTTCTCTATGCTCAATGAAAATAATTGACCCATGCCTAGTCAATTTATCTCTCCACCTGAGCTCCTATTTACTTGCACAAATCACGAGGAAATTTACCCCTATTCTTTAGGAATTTCCTCCAAATTTATTGCGCAATTCCCAAGGATTGATCACTGATTGCATGAAGCACATGTACACTCAAATCTAGTCAAAAACTAATGTTACATTGCCTTGGAATCTCCACCACAACTGAGAAATTTGAATTCCTTGCATGCATGATCTATTTTTGCTTGATTGATCAGTTAACTAGAGGATCTCTGAGTTAGATTGTTGTCCCACTGCACCACTGACCTCTAACTAGTTCTATTAAATGTTAGAAATAGTTTAACAAAGTACAAATAGAAATAACTGAACTGGATGGCTACAAATTAACAATCAGCACATGCATAACTGAACTCCAAGCCCTATAACTCGAATTTACTGAGCTAATTGAGTGACAAGATCCATGTCACCTTAGTTAACTGTCTCCAAGTTGTCTACTGATGTGGAAATTTCAAATTTTCTTAATTTGACCAAGGTTAAGTCAAATTGAACCTTTCTTGCTACACTTCTCAACAGAAGGGACTACGACCGAGCTAACCAGAAGAGGTGGTACTAAAGAAACAAGATAGAAAAATGTAGAGGGAAGGAGCTTTGAATGGAGTAGAGAACTAAAGGGATAAAAGCAATAGTAAACACCAAAGAGAATTTGACCTCAATAATGCATATTAGATTCTTAGGCTTGAGAATAAGAAACACAAAGTAAATAGACAATACCAACAATAGGTTATAACCAATTTCTTTTTACTAGATCATGAATTGTGTGCTTGCTCTAGTCATTGTCTTTTGGTTCTTGGAGATGATTCCCTTGTTGGAGTTCATTCAATATTCTCTCTTGGACCCTAGAGATTGTGAACAAACAATAAATTCTACAATCAATAGTGGAATGAGAGCAATGGAGGTCCAGGTTAGGAGGGCCCTGGACTTCCTTCACTGGAGCGTCGGGGAGCCAAATGTTAATGGGGAAAAATCCCACCTGCAGCTTGGCAAGAACACAAAACGGGTAGAAAATGGAGTAAGCTCAAAGAAAGTAGGAAAACACAAAGGGTGCAGGGGTTACCATATTAATTATTGGTGTTGTCATGACTTGTAGCATGTGTCACTGCATGGGGGGAGGTGGCCACACCACCCCCCTCTTTAATGCCTCGAGAGGTGGTGAGTTGGCGGGCTGCTTTCGCCCCCAGTCCACTTGCTCTGTCTAACACCCCCATTGAGGTAAATTTTTATTGCTTTTAATGCTAAGGTGTTCAAATATATATATATTTTTTATTATTGTTTATTTTCATTTTTATTTTTTTTATGTTCAACCTAGTATGATAGAGATGTTGTAATGTAATGTCTTGTAAACACTTTGACTAAAAATAAAAATAACCCATGTTAAAAAAAAAAAAAAACTTCAAACTTCAAACTAAAATAATAAAAATAATAAAAATTACTTTATTATTATTATTATTTTTCTTTATTTTATTTGGGTAGTTATTGTAAACTTGATTTGGTCAAGTAGTGGGCAAAATAAAATAAAAATAAAAATAAAATAAAATAAATAACTATATTTGTAATTGTTTATAATTAATGTTGGGAACGGGTCCCCTGGGGTCAATTATGGGGCTAAAAGCCCAAGTTTTGGGGCTAAAGGACCAAGTTTTGTGTAAAGGAATGTAAAGTCTCCGCATTTTGTGGTCACGGAGCGCAAAGATGTCAAGAGTCAATAAAGGGTTTTCGCCCTTCTTTTGTGTAAAAGCATGTCGACTTTAGAGATCTACCCATGGTCCGCGGACCATGGGATTGTATAAAAAGGAGGTCTTAGAGGAGTCTAAGATAGTTTAGTTTACTTTAGTTCAGTTCATAGTTGATACTTGATGTTAATGAAGGTAATGGGTCTTTGAGAGCTAAGAGCGAAGAGTCTTAGCATAGGAAGAGGCTTTGCAGCTGAGTGCACAAAGGCTTAGGGTAGAAGTCCGCGGCTGAGTGCGTGGACACCTGCAACTATGTGCGCAAGGTAGTAAGAGTCTGTACTGCAAATTTGAATCAATAATAAAGAAGAGTATTCTGAAATTACCTGTGTATTTTACTTCTGTTCATTGCATACGATTATGTTATTTTGAATATTAGGGTTATGTTTTAAGGCTACTCTGATGCGCGAATCTATATGTTTCTCTGTTTTATATGTCCATAAGTAGAGATATATGTTTACGGGAAGCTAACCGTAATTGCACGTTAAAGTAACTAATACTTAAGCGAATCTGGGTAGATGCAAAAGTAAGAGTAGTTACAAGGGCGAGTAAGTGCTTGATCTATCTTTTTAGGGCTCGCGAAGGACGACCGAAGACTTTCACGGAGGCTTCGAGGATGAATAAGAGAAGTACTTTGATAAGCCCTAAAGGGCTTATCGACCTGCACGAAGGAAGGTTAGGGAAAATAAACGATATCACAACTATCTTAGGGTGCATAAACTTGGTTCCTGCATCCCACCATACTGCTTCAGGTGAGACTTCAGTCCGCGCCCCGCAGATTGATGCGAAAGGACCAGTAGTACAGGGATTTGTTTCACTGCTTAACACTGACCCTGGGCCAGGGCCCTTCAAGCCAACAATTAATAATTAAACCAACTTAGATCCATCTTTACTTTAGATCTACCAAACGTCTAAAGGGATCAAATCTTTTGAGATGCAAACCTATTTTAGGTTGAAAAGAGATTTGACCTGTGTCAACTTGGTAGATCCGAAGATAAGACGAATCTAGACTAGTTACTTTTAATGTTAAGGGATTTATAATAATATTTTTGTTTTAGCTATATGTAAATTTACATATAAGCGGAAAATACTAAATATTCAAAATATAATTATACGATAGGTGTGTTTATTTTGGAATAAGACTTCCACAATTTTAATTTAATTATCACTTATTATTAGGTGTATGGTGAAAATTTAACCTCTACAAATATTCTAGAAAATTCATAGTAGTCTCACGAATCAAAGGTTGATATTTATTTTCAAAATGTTTATGCTCCTATTGTCTTTTTAATTAAATTGATTAATTTATTTTCAATTATGCACTTATTGTCTTTTTAATTAAATTAATTAATTAAAAAATATCATCTGAAAAAGTATCATATGAAGAGAGCTATAGTTTTTTGGGCTTGTGGTATTGATAAGCTATAATATTGGCCCATGATATTATAACAAAGCCTATTTAAAGATTTAGAATCTCCATAATTAAAAATTTTGTTCCATATTTTTTTTAAATGTATATATATTTAATTTATATTATATTTTTTATAACTAACTACTAATAATAACAACAAAGTGAATATAAAATATATATTAAAATAAACGCTGATTTAACTTACCAACATTTTCCAGTAAATTTAATTTACATAATTACACCAATAAATATTTAAAACAATAAACATCAAATATAATAAATATTTAAAATAATAAACATTAAATAATTATTAAAAAAACAATACAAAACTATCTTGAAAATTAAAAAAAACCATTAACGAAATTACCTAAAAAAAAATATTATTTCAAAAATTATGTATCCGTAACACTTTTTAAAATATCACATATAAATATAGAGTAAATACTCAATAAACACTAAAGTTATATTAGAAATCTAAACAATAAAATGAGAATCCTCTAGAATTTATATATTCTTCTGTTTTTATTTCAATTTAAAAATCTGACAATATTCATAGCAACCATATTTGTAGTGAGGAAGTATTTATGCTATTTTAAATGCTTTTAAAATTTTATGTATAGGTAATTTTTATTATTATTATTATTATTATTATTATTTATATTTTATTTTATTTTAAAAAAATATTAATAATGGTATATGTTATTTTTTTTAAAAATTATGATTCAGGGTAAATTTATAAAGTTTTTTTTGTTTAATGGTGAGAAATTAAGAAAATATAGTAAAATTATTTTTTTATTCAAGATAATGTTTAAGTTCTAAATCGATGAATTATATTTCAAGTGAGTGCTTAAATAAATCTCTCTTTTAAGGTGCTTTTAAAAATATTGACAAAGGTATAAATTGAATTAAACAAAACCTCGATCAAGGTATAACATAGAACAAGGGTATGCTTAATTCAATTATTAGGTTGATCGAAGGTCATAAATTTGATCAAGCTCTTCTATTCTTCTTTTTTTATATAAAGGAAAAATAGGCTTGTGAGGACCATTTTCAACATTTCATATGCTGCAAATTGTTTATAAAGCTCGATGCAATGACAACCTACTTCCCCAACCTACAACATGACATTTGTCTTCTTATCAAGCTTTCTCTTGTGTTGTTATTCCATTTTTCTTGCCACCCCCTTCAAATTTCCTCTTGTTGTTTTGCTTGTTCTTTTCCTTGCATTTCATTAGACATTTTCCTTCTTGCCTTGGCATTTTTCTTAGAAACCCTAAGTTTTTAGCATGTCGAAGGATGGTGTTTCGTTGATTGCTTTCCACTTTGCGAATTAAGGTGGAAAATCCTAAAATTTGTTTGTTCTCCTCACTTGTTACTTACATGGAAGTAGGCTTGCCAATTCTGGGGCCTAAACTTGTCTAAAAAATTGTAACTAGTGGCCACTGCTTCTCCTTATTTGAGAATACTTGTCTTATTATGCAACTATCCCTTGTGGTTGCTACCTCTTCCTTGTGGTTGGTTCAATATCCCTCTTGCACTTTCACTTGTTTTTCTTGGCAAGCCCAAATTTTTGGTATGTTGATGGGTGGTGCTTAGTTTACTCCATGCCACTCATGCCAATGAAGGTGGGGAACCTCAAAATTCATTTTTTCTACTCACATGTTTCTTATTTATGGGAATGCTTGGAGATTTTGATTCCCAAGTTGTCTTAAAAAAGTTAAGTGGTGACCAATGCTTCTCCTTATTTGACAATATTTTTTCCTTCTTACATAAATCTCTCTTGTGTGGTTGTTTCCTTATCCTTTCTACTTGCTACTTGCTTTCATCTCTCTTCCCAATATGCTTGCTCTTTGTCTCACTTTTCAATTTGGGAGTTTGCCCTTTTTTCTTAGTCCTTTTCTTGCAACCACAAGTTATTTGTGCATTGATATACGATGTTTCATCTATTCCATGCCACTAGTGTGAAGGATGGTCAAAAATCCCAAAATTCATTTGGGCTCCTCACATGGTTCTTCTGCATAAGTAGGATTATAAATTTTGGCTCTCAAGTTGTCTTAAAAGAGTTATGTGGTGGCCAATGATTCTCCTTATTCAAAAATATTTTTTTATTGTTATAAAGCTCTCGTTTGTGTGTTTGTTCCCTCTTCCTCGCTATTAGTTTCAATCTTCCTTTTGGTGCATCACTTGTTCTTTGCCCAAGGTTTCATTTGGCCATTTTGCTTTTTTCCATGTCACTTTTCTTAGCAGCCCCAAGTTTTCAATATGTTAATGATTCCATTTTGTTACTCCTTTTCAGTTTCACAAAGGAAAGTGGGAAACCCCAAATGTCATTTGGCCTCTTCACTTGTTTCTTATGCACAAGTGGGCTTCCAGGCTTTGGCTCCAAAGTTGTCTAGAAAAGTGAAGTGGTGACCAATGCTTCTACTTATTTAACAATATTTTTGTCTTACAGAACTCTCCCTTGTGTGGTGATTTCCTCTTTTTGGTTGCTTGCTTGAATCTTCCTCTTATTTCTCATTTGTTTTTTGCTTGGTGTTTCATTGGGGAAACTAACTTTTTTCCTTGGTACTTTTCTTGCCAATTCCAATTTTTTAATATGTTGAAGGATTGCATTTCATTTACTTCATGCCATCATGCAATGAAGGTGGGAAACCCCAAAATTTATTTGTTCCCCTCACATATTTATTGTGCACTGGTAGGTTTTCCAATTTTGGCAGCCAAATCATGTTCAAAAAGTTAACATGACTAATGATCCACCTTATTTGATAATATTTTGGTTGTATTATCAAGGAAACTTGTGTGGTCATTCCCTCTTCTTGTTTTCTTAATTTGGTTTTCCTTTTGTAATTTCACTTGTTCTTTGTCTAGAATTTTGTTTGGGAATTAACGTTTTTGCCTTAGCATTTTCCTTGACAACCCAAGTTTTCATTGCATTGAAGGATGATGTTTCACTTCTTTTCACTTGTGTGAACCAAGGTGGGAAACCCGAAAATTTGTTTGGTCTCCTCACTTGTTTATTGTACATGTTTGGGCTTTCTAATTTTGGCTCCAAAGTCATCCAGAAAAAATAAGCAGTGATATAACGATAGTTCTCCCTAGTTGACAATGTTTTTGTGTTATTACGAAATACTCCCTTGTGTCATCCTTCTCTCTTCCTTGTGGGTTGCTTTGGTCTTCCCCTTTCCATTTCACTTTTTCTTCGCCAAGTTTCTTATTTAGGCATCTATATTCCTTCCTCTTGACTTTTCTTCACCCTGTGATTTGTTTAGCCTTTTGTCTTCTTGGCTTGTACCTCATCTTGGCATCCCCAACTTTTTGATGTGTAAGGTTGGGATATTGTTTTATTGAAGAATTCTTTCCTTAGAGAAGTGTTTTGTTTGAAAGGTTATGATGTACATCTTGTAGCTATCCTTTCTTTGTCATGATGGAAGTGCCATTTGTCCAAATAATGGTGGTGAACAAGATTTTTGTTGGGTCTTCCTAAGTATTGGCTATGGTCATTTGCTGTGTGATCAATCATTTTTTTTCTACCCTCTCCACTTGTCGGTACCATGTGGGTCATAATTTTGGTTGATGGAAAGGTTAGTTTTGTAAGGGGATGTGGTTGTTTTTTAGTTGAAGTTTCATTTCATTCAAATAGTTGCTACCCTCTCCACTTGGTAACATGAGTCATAATTTTGGTTGAAGAAAAAATTTGTTTTGAACGGGATGCAATTTTAAAAAAATTTAAGTCTCATTTGATGCAAATAATGGTGTGTTAATTGACTTGCTTTTTGAGTCTATTTGAAATTTGGTCATGGGTCATTTGTAAGGTTGTAAATTTTTAGCTTGGTATTGGCTCCATTTGGTAACACATATAGTAATGTTGGCCATGCTTATTATGGGATGCACTTGTAAAAAACCCTTTCCCATTCTACATAGAGTTTCAAGGATTGTTCTGGCTACTTAAGAGGTATTTACTTTTCTTTTATAGGCCTTCTTGGTGCTCGACTTATTTTGTGCAGACTGGTGTGGTAAATAAGTTGCTTGTTAATTTTATCTGAAAATTGGATGTGGGTCATTTGCAGGGTGGTTAGTGTTTATTTTTTTATCATGTCACTTAGTAATACTTGAGTTGTAAGTATGACCAAGCTTCGTCTCAGGAGGCACTATAAAGTAAACTCTTCTCCATTTTACTTGGAGTTCTGGTGATTGTTTTGGCTTTCAAAAAGGGATCACCTTTGGAATTTTTTATGGATTTTCATCATAGCTAATTTCTGAGTGCAATGTGTTGATTTAATGACTATAATGTGTTGCATCGTCCACTTCTTTGTTGATTGAAGTGTTATTTAATGCAAATGGTGTTATGGTAAATGCAATTTTTGATGCGCTTGCCTAAGAATTGCTTTGGGTCATTTGTAGGGTGGTTAGCTTTAAGTTTTCTATTGCCTTACTTGATAACACATGAATACTAATGTTGGCGATGCTCATAGTAGGAGGCATGCATAAGGAATCCCTTCTCCATTTTACTTGGATTTTTGTGTATTGTCGCGACTACCTAAGAGGGCTCACCTTTGGGTACTTATATATGTATTTGTCATAGAATATTGTTGGTTATAGAATGCTAGTGCAATAACCACAATTATTTATATCATGCAATTCTTTGTGAATGGATGTGTCATTTTATGCAAACAATGTTGTGCTGAATGAGCTTCTTATCAAAGCTACTTAAATCATTAAGTGTATGAATCTCATAGTGCAATACTGAGGTTGGATTCAAGCACAAGGGAAACAACTAAGTCAAAGAGAAATTAAAACTTGCCCTACTTGGTATGAGGTAACTCACCAATGAGAATAATGGGCCTAAGGTACATCATCCTCTAGAACAAACCCATAGAATACTTGTGTCGAGATCAATAGGGGAAACCCTGGTGGTATCAAGGGGAAACAGAGTCATTGAAAACTATCATGCTGTATAAAGAATAGGATAATTGAAAAAGATTGTCTTCAAGGCATGTCAAGAAGGTAAAAATAGATGGACTCATGACTTCCCTTATTTAGAGCATAAAGCAATGTTGACCTAGTAGCGATTGAAACGAAAACTCACACTAAGTTAAGAATACAAGAATCAACTAAGTCAAATAGAAATGAAAACCTTCCGTACTTGGTATGAGGTATTTTGCCAAACCCTTGGAATACTTGTGCTGAAGTTGATTTGGGAAATCCTAGTGGAATTAAGGGGCAATGGAGTCCTTGAAAACTAGCATGAGGTATGAAGCATTGGGTAATTGATAGAGATTGGCTTCAAGACATTATAGGAAGGTAAAAGGAAATGGACTCATGACTTCCCTTGTTTAGGGAATATAGCGACATTAACCTAGTAGCAAATAAAATCATTTAAGGGGTAATGATTAATTATTAGTTAAGAGACTATTCACAGGAAAAATTAGCGAAAATGGGACAAATGAAGGCCAAGGATTGATAAATATGGATAGTTTAGATGCATTGAATCAATTGTATACTATAGTAGTACTAAGGAGAAACTAAATAGACTCTATGGGACACAAGGGTGGCCTATAATGGTACCAAGGAGGAACTAAATAAACTCCGTGGAACATAAGGGAAAATCATCATAGATTATCTAAATAAGGCCAACAAATGGATGTTTCTAATAAGGTAACATGTGCCAACGAAGAATAAGACCACTAGGAATTTCTAAATGGTTGCTAAGGGGGTTGAGGAAAATTTTCATGCCCACAACATGGTGCCTTCTACATCTATCATGTCCTCTAACTTTTGTTTGGATGATATGTTTAGCGTCCACACAATTTATTATTATGTAATACATGTATCATAGTCCTACAAACATTTGATAAATGTGTTATGTATATCATATTCCCCCAAACCCTTGACAAATTTATCACTTTCATTACCTATCCCTTCGAGCACCTTTACTAAAAACATTAAGATTCTCTTTATGTAATGCACACTAATATCATATGAAGAATATATTCACAAGATACACCCTACAAGTCCTCCTTTCCTTGAACCAAAAGGTCCAAAGCTTTTTCTCAAAATTTCCAAGTGTTTCTCCCTCGCAGAAAGTACTATATGTGTTTACACACATATATGTATGTGTCAATATTTAAGATGGGAAAAGACACTACCATACACTTTCATTTACTTTGATGTGAAAGGCTTAATCTATCGGATTTTTTTTGTAGGGAAAGATTTTCTTTGTCCCCAAGGTTCTTATTATAGGAGTTAAGGTTCAAACAATGGTAGAGGTCTCTTATGCAATGAGGCTTCTTATCTCTCTTAGATCATAGATATCGAGTAGGAAGTTTAGGGTGAAGTCACCAAGGTTTACACCAAATATATAATGATATTTTTCCTCATAAGAAATATGTTCAAGTTCCTAATATTGGGTCATTATTTTAAATATGTTAGGATATTCTAACACATAGGAAATAGTTAAGTATAACTTGGTCTAGTGTATAGTTAGGTAAAGTGTGTTTCTTTACTATGTACTTTTGTAACTTACAATCCGATGGTCACGATATGTTCTATACATTAAATGATCTGATGGTTCATTATCTCCTCGGTATTTCCAACACTTGATCCATGGCTTAACACCCGATTGGTCCATGATCTCTATTTAAAGAGCATGGAGGGTCATTTGTAGGGTGACCGTTCATGAGAGAAGCTTATGTGAATTTTATTTCTTTTATTAATAAATTGCCTAAAGTGGCTGCATTGGCTCAAGCCGTGGATTGTTTCCCTCTTTGATGGTTTTAACCACGCCAAGAATACTGGTGTATTGATTTGTGATCTATTTGTGAGCGGTGTCCTTTGGTTTTCTATCTGAGGAACTGACCCTGTAAATTCCTACATGGTATCAGAGCTATTTGAGGGCCACATCCATTGGTGATCCAAATTGGAAGCCAGTACAACTGCATCTGACTGTCATTTCCTAGATCTACTATTTTTGACCACTTTCCGGCCGAGAGGATTGCTATATTGTGTTAGGAGCATCTGCTCCAGTGAGGAACCCCTTTCGTTTCACGCGAAAAGGTTTCTGGTAGCCCTAGCTATGTCATTTTTAAGATCTGGAGGATCCTCCTTCAGCTCCTCAGCTTCCAAAATGGGTCCGTGCTACTTGGGATGCAACAGGTGCTCTTGCAGGTGATCCTACAGATCAACAACGTACATTTCCTAAATTTGATAGAGCCTCTTCTTTACTGGCTCAAGCTTTAGCGAATTATGATCTTGACACCTTTACAGAAGCTTTAGTTCATCCAGATTGGGACGCAGCTATGAATGAAGAATATCGCTCACCATTGGCAAATGATACATGGGATCTTGTTCCTCTTCCAAAGGGACGAAAACCTGTTAGATGCAAATGGGTTTACAGAACCAAGTATGGACCAGATGGAAAAGTTGATAAACATAAATCTCATCTTGTTGCTAAGGGTTTTTCATAAGTTGAAGGCATTGACTATACTGAAACCTTCTCCCCTGTTGCCAAAATGAACTCTATCTGCCTTGTTCTTTCCCTTGTTGCCTCTTTCAAATGGGAAGTCCATCAGATGGATGTTAAATTTGCCTTCTTGCATGGGGACTTGCATGAAGAAATCTATATGGAACAACCTCCTGGCTATATACAAATAGAATACAGCCTTATATGTCTGCTTAAGAAATCCTTTTATGGTCTCAAACAAGCCCCTCGAGCTTTGTATGCCAAAATGGATAGATTTCTTTTAGATATTGGCTTTTCTAGGTGTCATTATGACAATACTGTCTACACCAAGAAAGTGGGTAAGTCTCTTATCATTCTTGTTCTTTATGTTGATGATCTTATCCTTACTGGTAGTGATCCCAACCTTATAAACCACATGAAGTCCAACCTTAAAAAGAAGTTTGAAATGACAGACTTAGGACACTTGCATTATTTTCTTGATCTTCAAGTCTTGCAAACCAAGGAAGGTATTTCCATTTCCCAGTCTAAGTATGCCTGTGATCTTCTATGCCACTTTCACATGGAAGATTGTAAGCCAACCCCTTCTCCCTTTCAGTCTGGATCCAAACTTTTAGTCACTTGTACTTCCCCTGAAGTTGATGCTACCTTATACCCACATAACCGTCTTGACCTTTCCTTTTCTATTGGCCTTAATGCTTGGTTTATGAAAAACCCACATGAAAGTCATTGGAAAGAAGCTAAAAGAAAACTTCATTATGTTCAAGGTATAGTTCAGTTTGGGATTCATTACAGTGCAAAAGCATCTCCTCTATTGGTTGGAGTTCAGGACGGTGTCACTAAGGGGGGATAGGCTCTAATGCCTCCTTCCTTCTCCTATCGTGTCATATTTGTACATCCTTCAATCCTATCCCAATTTGTTCTTAAGGGGGGATGTTAGGATATTTTGACACATAGGATATAGTTAAGTATAACTTGGTCTAGTGTAGAGTTAGGTAAAGTGTGTTTCTTTACTATGTACTTTTGTAACTTACAATTCGATGGTCACGATATATTCTAGACATTAAGTGATCCGACGGTTCATTCTCTCCTCGGTATTACAGACACTTGATTCATGGCTTAACACCCGATTGGTCCATGATCTCTATTTAAAGAGCATGGAGGGTCATTTGTAGGGTGAGTGTTCATGAGAGAAGCTTATGTAAATTTTATTTCTTTTATATATAAATTTCCTGAAGTGGTTGCATTGGCTCAGGGCATGGACTGTTTCCCTCTTTGAGGGTTTTAACCATGTCAAGAATACTGGTGTATTGATCTGCGATCTGTTTGTGAGCGGTGTCCTTTGGTGTTCTATCTGAGGAACTTACCCTGTAAATTCCTACAAAATATATAAAAATTCATCCTATGGGCAACTATCCCTCATATAGAAAATAGAAACATAGACATATCATTACAATAATGCTTATAGGCATTTGACCTCTTCAGGTCATTAAAAAAATTAGATTTCCTACCCCTATAAAACCTTTCCTTTTACTGCATAACTACTATCATGATATAAATCAAACTTTTTCCCATAGTCTTATGACTCATACCAAATCAAGTTTCTAGAAGTAACTAATATCATGCATGCTACATTATTCATACAATATTTTCTAGATTGAAATATCAACCTACAACAATTCATTTCTTTTAAAAGGATTAAGGGAGAAAGGGACATCCTCACATCATTACAATAAATGCAATAGTCTCAAATTTGTAAATAACATCTAACCACACTTTAATTGTCCGCTTCTATCTATCCAATTGTACGAGAAATTCATTCCAAAGAAATGGACATTTTTCACATCCATAGTTTTCATAAATAGTAGTAAAGAAATTCATCAAAGAAAACGAGATGGCATTTGTACAAATTTGAAGATTTTAGGTTGTGTTATCACTCAGGTTGTTCCCCAAAAGATCTGAGAAAAGGGAATACGGCCGAGGTAACCAGTAACCAGTGTTTTAGCTGCAGATTCTAGCCAATCTGCAACCAGAGAGGGCTCTCTCTTTATGATTTAGATTTGTTTTGGTATATGTTAGGCTAGTTATGAAGCACAGGTATTCGTTTGGTGTTTGTAAGGTGACATTCAGTAGAACAGGGCTGCAAGATAAGAGAAGTTCAGACCATTGGGTTGATGGAGTCCAATGAAAATAAACCTCTGCGTATGGTTTCTTTGGCAAAAGGGAAAACTACAAAGAAAGATAATCAGACATAGAACAAATTTCAAGCTGGAATGAGATGAAGTGAAGTCAGGGAATGAAAGGCAATCAAGAATCTTTCATTATGCTAACAGAGGGAAATTGAATAAATATTACCAAGGAGCAATTAAGAATTCCTTGATTATATTTAGAGTGAAAGAACTAGGAATACAGGAGCAGTCAAGAATTCCTGCCTATGCTAGTCCTGTAGAAAACATAAAAATGACAGGAATTGAACACAGAGTACAACAAAGTAAATTCTGGGTTATTATTTTTTCCTGTAATTTAGAACATGATATTTAGATGGTATATAAAACATAGATACAATAAAACCAGAGTAAAGAAGACTTATTAATCCATGAAGTAACACGAGAATTCTGCAACATATTCTTCTGCCATTAGTTGCACAACCAAAAAATTCACCAGCAAAGCATTCCATCAATCTTTATTCAGAAAGTTTCTCAAAATTACAGCGCAGGTCCAGAATGATATTCACCAACCAACAATAATACATATCTTGAGGAGGTATTTATAAAAAAGAGTTTCAAAATATCCCATAGGGAAAATATCAAGCAATAAATTTATCCATCTACTTCTTCAAAGGCAATAAATGATATTGAAAACTGAGTGCAATGAATGCAGGAGTAACTTGCGTTGTGCTGGCTGCCTTAGGTGGTCTGATATTCTTGACTTTTTGACTCAGCTAGTTGGCAAGTAGCTGTTCCTTTAATTCGCGTCCCTGCGTTGCTGTCCTGGCCCTTCCATTTGTGCCCGATTTCTCTTTAATGCATTTTGGCGTGAACACCTTCCTTGATGTCTTCATATTTATGATTGGTGGCACGCGCATTAAATTTGATTAAATGCAGACAAACAAAAAAGAATTAGTGCCACCACTACCTTGGTAAAATCTCCAACATGCCCTGCCAACATTGATCTGTTGGCAACTAGTGTCTTTGTAGTTTAATTAATGTTTCATCAGCTTCAGTATACCTGTAGTAATTGGGTTGGACTTCAAAAAGATGTGTCATCTCAGGTTCAATGTAATTTTTTTTTTCTAATTTGTCATATAAACTCTGTCCAGAGGGAGGTGCTGTGTCTTCTGAAATGCTTAATGATGCTGTAATTTGATTGGTAACATAGGTATTTACCCTGTGAGCATACTGTTCATGTGTCAATAGTCTCTGATTGCTGGTCAATAAGCTGGGTAACCCTTTGCTGTGCAACACTGCAAACTTTTCTCTGAAGGCATTTATTTCTGTTTGCATTTCTTGGCACTTTGTTTCTAAAGTTTGTACGAAATTCCTCATGGTGAGCACCTTTTTCACTGTCAAAATTGTACCTGTTCTGTCTTGAATATCTAGAGCTGCTAATTGCTCTCTGGTATGAGTATTCAAAAAATGAATTAGTTTATTGGCCTGTTCGGGCTTGTTTGCCAATAATGCTCTGGCTTTTTGAGTCTCAAATTGAGCTATCTCTATCAATTAAATCTGGTGATGAATAGTCTGTATTGAAGTCCATTGATCAGTGATGGACTGGCCAATTTTAGTCCACAAAATTGTTTTGATTTCTGCCAGAGTTTTGTGAAGAGTAAGGTCCTTCTCCAAGGCTTTTACCTTATTTTCCAGGGCCTTTACTTCTCTTGTTTTCTCAGCCACAATTATTTTTAATTTATCATAATTCACCTCTATCTTGGCCAGTTTTTCTTTGGCTTCCTTTAACTCTACCATTTGGAGTTCTAAAGCCTTTATTTCCTTCATCATATCTTCCATGCTCAGGCTGGTATTTGGTACTACTGTTGTTGCTGAAGCTGAGGTACCTGCTTTTGATTCTGGGACAATGGGAGGGACTGCTGCTGTATTTGTAGGAGGGGCTGTTGTGCTTATTGGAGCTGTTTCTGGTGGCTGGGAGGCCAAGTATCCTTGTTTTCGTTGTAATTCTATCTCCAATGCTTTCTCTGTTTCTGCCAGTCTCTCATTCATCCTCATTAGCAAACTCACCACATCCTCCTCTTCTTTCTGCTGTGCAATTTCTGTGGTCTGAGGGTGCATTGTAATTGGCAGCTTGAGCTGCTTTCTGAGGGACACAATATCTTCTTCTTTCTTTTTTATTAAGGCCTGTATGCCCTTAGGATCCTTGGGATCATGTCCCAGCTCAATAATAATTTCCTCCAAGGATTTGATCCTGTTATCCTTGGCTAATGAGGAGGCCTTTTCCAATTCCAATTGGACAGAAGTATTATGCAATGAATTCTGCAGTCTGTGAGCCAATAATGCTTTGTTTGCCAAGGTAGAATATACCATTTCTCTTGTTTGTTTATGTAACTCAATCTGGTCCATTGGGTGGATGTCTTTAGAGAGAGCTTCCAGATTGGTCCTGATATAATCAGTAGCTGACTGTGGCTGCTGCATTGTAGGCATGAAGTGACTAAGGGTCATTTTCCCTTCTTGGATATCATAGGCTGCCATTAGCCTTTGTTGATTGGTAGGAGCCATTCTTAACAATTGATTATAAAGCTAGAACCTTACTGGCTCATTTCTGGCCTTTATTTCAGTGAATGCTTTCTTGATATTTGAGCCTTTCTTGCTCTGTTGCTTGGTGGATGTAACCTCCACACCATGCTGCCTCTCTTGCTCTTGCTGATATGAGCTAGTTGATGTTTCCAAAATTGGAGGAGCCCGTTGTTCAGTTGTTTCCTCACCCCTTAGGTTGCCTGCTGTCTCTTCCGCTAGTTCCTCTTCAGAGTAAGGATTTAACCTTTGTCTCTTTTCCACTTGCCGTTCTACCGATTCTCCTATAGGTGTGTCTTATTGCCTGTCCCTTTTCTTGGTTCTTTCCTCATTGAGAGGAGTTTGTAACACAGGGATTTTAGGTACCTTTGTTTGTGTTGAAGGGCCTTGCCCCTTTGATGCATCTGGCTGATCTGCCACTGTTTCCTGCTGCTCTGAATGCTATACTTCCTTGCCTTTGGATGTCCCTGCAGGTGGAGTACTCTCTTGGGCAGGTTGTTGTGAAGTTGTGGCAAATGATGTGCCCGCTCCAATATGTTGAGGCAATGTGAAAGGGACCTATCCAAAAGAGTCCAGGTCAAGTGTTTTTTCAAGCTCTATCATCGCTTTTTCTAGTTTCTCTTCTTCAGTAAGCTCTTCAACTAGTGTTCCTTCTACCCAATCCTATTGATTAGCATATTGTTCAATTTCAGGGATTTTGACTCTTCTAAAACTTATGAAATGTTCAAGGTCATATGGTGACCAATGAAAACTTTGTTTCAGCATAAGTTGATCTCTGAATATCTTATCTGCTTCCTCCCAGGCTTCTTCCCTTTTATTGAAGATAAAAGGGCCCAATTGATGTCTTATCTTGAGCTGTGATTTTTTCCTAGCACCATAGAAATGAGTCAAATCTGAACTACTAAATTGTCGGTAGTATTCCAGGGAAAAGAGTCTCATAGGGACATACTTCGGCAGCTTGTAGGGAGTTAATTCACAGCCATAAATCCTGATCACTGTGTGGTTTTGGTAAAAATACCAGTCACCAATACTGTATTCCTTTGAGAGATGTAAAATTTTCTGCATTTCAGCAGAGATCTTCGCAGGAGGAGTTGTTATCAACAAAGAAGTGGCTGGATATATGAACAGGTCAATGAACTCACAATATGTATATGGGGAGTTGTGGACTTCATGGAATACTGAGGTCCAGAAAATCACAGACCGCCTCTCTCCTTTGAGGTCCAATCTTTTTAGAGGAAGTTGGAAACTATCAGGTTGATAGTACAACAGCAAATGATATATGTAGGATGTGTATTTGAACACTCTTTCTCTCTCCAAATTCATGAATTTCTCATGGATTTTATTTGCTATGAAGGTGGCATAATCATACTTGACGGCAGGAGGCTGTCCTAGAGTAAATATGGACATCAATACTAAAACAGTTTCATCAACATACTCACTGGTTTTGAATCCTAAAATGTAGGATATCATGTCTATAATGAGTTTCCCTGCCTCATTGAATGAGACTTGGAGATAAGGGGGAGGCTGGTCAGGCTAGAAATTTGGTTTCATAAACAACTGAGCGATTCTAGTTATCTCTGAGCTGGACAGTTTGGCACCTTGGTCAAGCAAGAATTTCATGGTGAGAAGAGCCAGAGGCTGAGTTGGCTTGAAGTTCAACATCTCATTTATGGATTAAGGAGTAATATAGAAGAGCAGAGTCCCAGATGGAGCTATAACTGCTCTTTATGTGGGTTCATAATTTGCACAGCATAGATGGATGAAATCAGGGAACACATTCACTGAAGGGAGGTAATAGATAGGAATGTTGGACTCTCAAATTCCCAAGACATTAGTGATGCTTTTGTAGTTATTTCTAATTTCAGAAAAGGCTTGCAGGTGAGATTTGTAACCCATCATATCCTTAATTTGAAAATCCCTGTCAGCAAGGGGTATCCATTCCAATTCCTTATGTGGTGCATTCAAGGGGGCAACATTCAAGGCCACTGGAGCTTCCATGCTTCACTATCTATGTTTATAATTGGAATTTGGGTGTGTGTAACAACAGAAAACAGAGTACTGGCACTGGGGTTTTTCACAGGAATTTTGCAAACTGAGTTTTATATAGAAATGGCCTCACTGGGTAAAATTCAAAGAAAAGACAAAGTCTACAGAGTTTAATTGGGAAGCTGGATAAAACAGAGGAAATGGTGCTCTTTTGCAAGTGAGTTTGACAATTTTAACTCAATATTTGGGCATTTTTGGAGATTTTGCTAGCGGAAATGGGCTTGAATTGCAGTTTAATAGGCAATTTGCAGAGGAGAACAGAATTCGCAGGTTTTCTTTGGGAAAATGGGTCAAACAGTGAATTAAAATGTAGAGATTTGTAGGTAGGAGCGCATTTTAATTCGAATTTTAGTTCTTCAGGTGATTTTAACAGAGAAACTTCGGAAAAACAGGGTTTACGAGCGAATATCGGGTAAATACCTATTTTACAGGCGTCTGGCATGAACTGTGGGTACAAGACTGAGCTGAGGGGGCCGAGTTTGCAGAGTGAATTCCCCTAGGTGGCGGATTGGAGCTTTGGTGGCAAATTCGTCGTAATTTGCATGCACAGTCTCCGCAAACCAACGAATAAAAATAAACAAAAAACCATCACTTTCACGACCTTTTAACAAAATTTGGGCTTTTTCGGGCTTTTTGGCACTTTTTGGGATGACGTCATCATGACATAAATTTGTCTGTTAGCGGGGTACGGAAGGTGATGTGGCGGATGACGTGGGCGGATGACATGGCCGACACGGCAGACGAAATAGTGACTTGGGCGCTGACGTAGGTGGATGACATGGTCAGCGGGAGGCAGGAGCAGTTGTGGTTTCTATCACACCGCCTTTTGTACGATGGTGGTTTCTGGCAGAATGGACGCGATGCAATGGGGTGACGACACGCGTCTCGGGGTACGGTGGGAAAACCACTTTTTATCGGGTGCTAATATTTGTACATCGGAGCGGCTCCGATATGGACGAGTGCCGTTGGATGGGGAGGGCCCGATCCGGCGGTTGACGGAGCTCTGAGTTGGCGGTGGTTTACAATTTTAGAACCCGCGCATAATTTAATGTTTTTTAAATGTTTGCGGGGTATAAACCTTGGTTAACAGGGTTTTATGTGGTTTATGCGGGCGGCTTTGGTTTTTGTGGGTCGGTTATTTAATTAACCAAGAGTTAATTAAATCCCATGGTGTATGCATGCGCGGGGAGGGTTGTTATAAGGTTCCAAATGAACCTATAACTCCCGAAACTTTATGGTGTATGGCTATATTAAGCCGGGGGTTGGGATATTTAGTTTTTTAGGAATTTTATGTATTTTTACATAGTATGGGAGGGGTAAAGTTAAAATAGGAGCTATATAATAGAGTTAGGGTGTTAGTATGGTTTTAAGAATGGAGAACGCTAAGCTTATAGGGTAGAAAATTATGTTTTTAGGGAAATGAAAGGGAAATGGAGTGATTATTTTACACAAGAAATGTGGCTTGTTTTGATCAAGTGAACACAAAGTTTCACTTAGTATTTCTCAGAAAATGAAATGAGTTAGGACCACTGAGCAGATCTCAATGTCCTTGAAGGGATGTTAGTAAGGGTTGCTTGGGAAGATGCGAGGGGAAATTAGTCATGCTCCACTGAACTGTAGCCACTTTGCCAGGCTGTTTGTGATACTCATGAGATAGATCATATTTAACAGGACAAAACTAATCACCAACCTGCTTCTGCAACACCAGAATTACTTACCCATTCTGCTACACCTAACATTTTTTCTTCGTCTTGTTTGGGTGCATTTGAACTAGCAAACCCTTTATTTCTTTTTCTTTTGACTGCCCTCCTATCTAAATCTGCCCTTATCTCTTCTAGGGGCTCAGATTCAACTGTTGAGCACCCTTGTTTCTCTACCTAGCTAGTGATCTGCCAAGCTTGAACTGTTTGAACAGACCTTATTATCTAATGCTAAAACAAGAAATTTAAACATGGACTGGCCAAGATTGAGCTGTTGGGCCATCCATCAAGTGTGACCAAGTCACTGATTGCATGATTTGAAATTCTTTGCAAAAATAGGAGAGTAGTGGCATTTTGACTAGCACACTTTCCTGGTTTTTCTTTGGGGTTCATTTTCTTTCTTTCTTGACCAATTCATTTTTCTTGCCCTTTGATTTTTCTTTTAGGGCATACCCTCTTTACATTTTTTAAATTTTTATGTTTTTTGAAAATATGGAACCTTTGCAGCATGGAAAGGATGATCATATTTGGCATTTCCACAGCTAATCATGAAATATGACACCTATTGGTATAGGAACCTAACAGTGGCTCCACTTGGGGATGGCTTTTCTAGGTGAAAAGCCAAGAACAACAGGTCAGATGGCCTTATTTCCAACTCTTGCTGTAATCTAAAACTTCCTTCTGCTGTAGACAAGCAAACTGAATCTTTGTGGCATGTATACACTTCTCATGAGCTGATGTGAACAGAATTACAACTCTGTCTTTGCTGGTTTGCCTGAGTGTTTAGTCATCACTTTTATAGCTCCTAATTTTTTTTCTTGGTTTCTTTTGATAAACTCAAAATATGCACAAAAGGTGGCACAATTCCTTGCTTTTTTCCTCAAAATCTGCTGCATCTTATTCCCTATCTTATTGCTGTAATAAACTGCTAAAATAGACACTATTTATGTACAAAGTACAGTCCTGTTATGTTAAAAAAGAGGATCAAAATAATGCTTGAGCATTCGCCCATTGACTGGCCCTTCCTCAGCTTCTGTACCATCCAAACTTCTCAAAAAGTAAGTGTTATTTCCTTGTACAGCCTGAATAGCAAAAGGTCCTTTCCATAGGAAATCAAATTTGCCATGTTTTCCTTTGTCTTCCCTCCTAGAATCCCACTTCAGCACTTTGTCTCCTATGAAGAAATCCTCTGCTTTTGTCCTTTTGTCAAAAATCTTCTTGAGTCTGTCTTGCAGAACCTGAGTTCTCTGATACACTTCCTCTCTAGTCTGCTGCAAGTGAATAGTTTGATTGATTCTTCTCTGAATATCATTGGGTTCTGCTTGTATTTCTTGCAACAATTTTATCACAGGGATTCCCAAATATGAAGGGAACAGAGCCTCCATGCCATAAACCAATTCATATGGGCTTGTTCCAATAGATCTTTTTGTAGTTAACCTGTCTGCCCAAAGTGCATTAACAAGCTTTTTGTGCCAATTTTTCTTATTCTCCTCCAATACTTTCTTTATGATGTTGATCAAGCTTTTGTTGGATGATTCAGCTAGACCATTACCTTGAGGGTAATAGGCTGTAGAGTGGCCTAAGGTAATATGGTATTTGTGGCAAAAACTGATCATTCTTTTAGATTTAAAGGTAGTAGCATTTTCTGTTATTATTTTCTCTGGACAGCCAAATCTAGAAAGAATATTGGATTCTAAGAATTGCATGATGATTGAGTCATTGGCTTGCCTACAAGGGATGGCATCTATCCACTTGGTGAAGTAGTCTGTGGTAGTTAAAATCCACTTGTGTTGGCCAGAGGAGGAATGGTGAATTTCTCCAACGAAATCTAAACCCCATTATTGAAATGGTCTTTTGGTGCAAATGGGCTTTAGGGGTAAAGGTAACAACTTTCTCTTGCCTTCAAATATTTGAAATTTGTGGCAAGAAACTACGAATTTTTTCACATCAGCAAATAGGGAGGGCCAATAGAAACCAACTCTTAGAATTTTATCAGCTGTTGACTTCCAATATAAATGTCCACCACAGTCCCCTGCATGAAATTCCTTGAGCACTTTGTCAGTTTCATCCTGTGTTAGGCAATTGAGAAAAATACCTTCATGATTTTTCCAAAATAAAACATTGTCTATAATACAAAACTTTGAAGCTTTCATTTTTAAGAATCTCTTTTTAGTTCTGGATAACCCTGGAGGAGCTTGCAGGTTTAACAATACATAAATTATATAAGCATACCAAGGCAATTGTAAGAAGGCTTGATTGATCTATGGAGTCGCCATCTCCTGTTCGTTATCCAGTTCATTGATGTCAAGGGCTTGGAAATTGGTTTCAGTCATCAATTTAGCTAAATCTTGTCCTTTTATCATTTTTGTTGGCTTGATTTCAATGTCATATTCCAGAATGTTGGCTATCCATTTGCCCCTTTTTCCTTCAATTCCTTCTTGAGTCAGAATGTCCTTGACCACGACATTTGGGACATAAGCTATCACATGAGAGTACAAGATATAAACTTTGAAATCTTTGATGGCCTTTACAAGGGCATAGGCCTGTTTCTCCATGATTTGATACTTGAGTGGAGCATCTTTAAGTGATTTGCTGAAAAAAGCAATGGGATTCTCACATCCTTGGTCATCTTTTTGTAATAGGACATCAACAATAGTATGATCACATGCAAAGGAAAAGATTATAAAATCTCTATCAAACTTGGGGCTTGTGAGGACAGGTGTTTTAGTCAAAGCTATTTTGATTTCCTCAAAGGCTTGTTTAGCTTCTATTGTCCATTTGACTTTAGAATCTTTCTTCAGCATGTTATTCAATAGTCTTATTAGTTCGGCCAAGTTGGGAATGAATCTTCTTAGGAAATTGATCTTTCCTAGGAAAGCTTGCAATTCTTTGATGTTCCTTGGGTGAGGCACTTGGAGGATAGCTTGTATTCTGTCTGGGTCAATTCTAATGCCATCTTTTGAAATTATGTGACCTAAGAGTTTGCCTTCTTCAAGGCCAAAAAATTATTTCTTTGGGTTCAAAGATATGCCATATTTCCTACAGATTAGGAACACTTGTCTTAAATGTTATAAATGTTCTTGATCTTATTTGGAAAAAGCAGTGAGATCATCAAGATATATGACTAGGAAGTCATGGATCTCTTTTGCAAAGGCTATGTCCATTGCTCGTTGAAATGTGGCCCCTGCATTCTTAAGTACGAAAGGCATTTTTACATATTTGAAGGTTCCCCAAGGTGTTGTAAAGGCAGTTTTATCTTGATCATCCAGGTGAACTAAGATCTGATTGAATCCTGAAAATCCATCTAACAGTGAGATCCTAGAGGCCCCTACTACCCTTTGTAAAACTTTATTCAGGTTTCTTAAGTCAACATACAGTCTTATTTCTCCCGTTTTCTTCCTAGTGGGCACTAGATTTGAAATCCACTCTGAAAATCTAATAGGTGCAATCATTCCAGCTTGGTACATTCTTTTGACTTCCTTTTCAATGAGAGGAAGGAGGACTGGATTAACCCTTCTCAGCTTTTGTTTAAAAGGCTTTTGATTTTCTTTTAAAGGTACTGTGTGTTGGATGACCGAAATATCATAGGACTTGAGGTCTTCATAGCTCCATGCAAAGACATCTTGAAATTCTTTGAAGAGCTCAATGTATTTCAGTTTTTGATTTGGGGGCAAGGCCTTGGACAATTTTATCATTTTAGGATTTTGTGCAGTTCCTCTGTTACAGTCCTCAATTTCTGCATTTAGAGGCTGCATTTTTGGCTTTCTTGGAATATCATTTGAATCAAATATATCCTCCAAAGGAGTCATGCCTGTGGGCAAAAAGTTATCTTTTAAATCAATTACTTCAGTTTCTCCATCAGTAATTTCATCAAGGTCCATTTGGTTCAGCTGTTGTAAATTTTTGCTGGAAAAAGTTGTTGGATGCAAAATCTGATCTGTTGTTTCAGATGATATATTTTGCTCAATTTTGTCTCTTTGCTGTTGATCATCGATGGTGCTTGTGTCTATGTTTGTACTTGAGAATTCCTCTTTCAAAGTCAAGAAATTATTGATTTGGTCGTCATTTTCAAATACTTGCCAATTTTTTATATTATCCGGGACAGCAGGTCTGTGTTTAATCTCAGCAGTAAAGTGATGATTGGGCTCGAATGGCAGCTTGCAAGTGTTGGCAAAAGTTGCCAAACTATGTGCATGTAAATTATGGTTTCTTGGAATTTTGGTGAGCTGGAATTACAAGAAGGTGTTGAGTATTTCAATGGCTGCCCCTCTGTAAGCTCTTAGCCTAAGATCATTTGTAACAAAGTTTTCCTTTATCTGTTGGATAATCAAATCAGAGTCCCCTAGAATGGAAATCCTAGTTTCCCATAGACTTCTAATCAATTTGAGTCCCAGCAAAAGGGCCTCATATTCGGCCATATTGTTTGTACATCTAAAATTTAGCCTATATGCATGTCCTTGAGCATGGTCATTTTGCATGCCGTGTATCCAAACCCGTGCCCCTGCTCCTAATTGGTTCATTGACCCATCAAACCCTAAGTACCACAAGATTTCTTGATACCACTAGCCTTAGGAGTTTTGGAAAATTGCTCAGTGGGCAGATTTGGATTTTGTAGCTCATATGGTATGTCTTGTTCATTTGTTGCATCAATCACTTCAACAATTTTTTGATCTTGAGCACTGGATTGTTCATTTATGTTCTTTGCTTGTGCTGATTCTAAGAGTTTGACATCAGTTTTGGGACACCTTTCAACATTGTATAAGATGAATGGATCCATATCTGAATGCATGGAATAAATGGGGAAGCTTTGGGGTTTCTCTTGACTACTGACCACTTATTTCATCAATGTTTCCCGATACAATCTCTTTGGCTGGCCAAAGACTGAAATGGTGTCATAGGACATGTCTAGCTGCAAAGACCCTTGGAGTTTTGCACCCCAAGATCTGGACAAAAGCATGCCATATTTAGGTGGGATGTCAACTACTACCACATCCATCAAGATTATCTTGGTAGGGTATTGCACTAGAGATACACACAAATCTTTGATTAGGCCTAGACACCTGCCCTGGCTAGAATCAAATGAGAACAAGTATTTGTATGGCCTTGTGATATCTAGGTCCAATCTTTCCATCACAGACATAGGCATTAGTTATAGGAAGTTCCTGAATCAAACATTGCATTATGCGGCACCTTGTCATGAATGTTTAAGCTCACATAGAATGGAGGAACTCCTCCATCTACTGTTTTGCCATTTGCTTCAGGACCAAAAATTAGTTCTGGTTGGTCATCTAAAACATTGACTACATCTCTATTCTCTGATATTTGAAGTGACCTACTGATTTGTTCTCTGTAAACCTCATGTTTAGCCAATTTAGACAGTGGAATGGCTATTTTTAATTTACCTATTTCTGTTTCTAGGTTGAAAGGTTTTTCCACTTGAATCTTTGTATTCCAGGCAGCAAGGTTTTCCTTTTTTGCTGTGTTCTCAGTGGTTTTTTCTTCATCATGAGTGTTGTTATGACCTAAATCTGCTTTGAAATTGTTTTTAGGAGAGCTGTTCACATTTTCTTTTGGAGGAAAGGATGTGGATGGTTGATTATTTGATGGTTGTAAGTCTGATATATCCTCAACCGTGGGTTCTTTTGGATTGGGGTCTGTTTTAGCAGGGAGTTCTGTCAGGGCAGCTTTATCCTTAGCTCTCTTAGGCTGCTTGGTATCTTTCAGCTTGTTAGGTTCAGGCACATCTATCGTTCTGCTTCTTAATTTGTATTGTTTATGGACCTCATAGACCGCTGCATCATACCCTTCTCTGAAATCAAATGATTCTCCGGACTTGGTTTGAAATTGATTGAAATTATGAGCCTCTTGGTCATCTTGTGTTAGAAAGATTTGTTGCTCACTGTTTAAACCCATTAGGTTGATTTGGGTGTCCTCTGTTGGCTCACTAGAGGTTGAGGCTTCGACATAGTTCTCTTGAAATGGAGGTCTGATATTCTGATCAGGGCCAGCCTTCCCGGTGTTAGGATTTTGATTTTTTCTAAAGTTTGGATTCCTAGTGGTGTTACTTGGTTGACCTTCCCAAGAGGATTTCCTTTCAATGGTTTCCACTCTATCACCCAGTCTATCCATGCCTTTGATGATTGCATCTAGTTTTTGTTCAAATGCTGAAGGCTCTTCTTTGAAAGTAGTCCTTCTTTCAGCTCTAGCTCAGGCTCTTTTAGAGATCAGATTTGCCTCTACACTAACAACTATGCTCTGCATGTCTTCCAAGCTGGCAGGAGCTCTTTCCCTTAGCTGATATGCCATGTCAGAGTCAAATCCATCAGGGAATTTGATTAAGGCTAAATCAGGTGGAGGTCTAAGGTTTTGAGGGATAGCATTGTACACATTGTTGAATCTAGCACAATAGTCTTGGACAGTTTCTTGTGGGCCTCTTTTTAAACTGTCATACTCTGATAGGATATGCAATGGGTCCTTCTTCTTTTCCCATCTGTTCAAAAAGGTTTGGTACAGGGCATCTAGATCAGCAATTGTGTTTGCACCAAGTGCCCTAAACTAGGTCCTTACTTCACCGGTTAAGCTTTGAACAAAAATTTTCATTCTGACATCGTTGTCATCGATTTCATAGTTCTCAAAGTAGTCCATCATTTTCTTAGTGTGTTGTTGGGCTGTGTAGGATCCAGTACCATCAAAGTAGGTGATTTTACTCTGATAATCCTGAGGCATAGCCCCTGGATTTGTAGGCAACTGCAGAGGAGCATAACGGTTTGCCATATTTACAGGTATAAATGGGACAACTGGTAGTACAGGGATAACAACTGAGATAAACAGAGTGAATGGAGGGGTGGAAGATGTGCTTTGAAGTGATGATGGTGAACTAGAAGAGGCTATATCAACAATAAGAATGACTGCAGCCTTTCCAGGAGGAGATTGGGTCAGATTTTGCTGAAGTATATCACAGTTCAAATCAGCAGAATTTTCTGGATTCTCCTGACTTCTAAGATTTTTAGATATCAAGTTGGGATTTTCAAAAATGGCTGGCGGATTTGGATCAGGGTTTGATCTTGTGTACCGCACTTTCTTCCCTGGAGCCAGCTTCTAAATCTGTTTTTGGTATTTTCTGGAAATGTTTTAAGGACATTGTTTTTGACAATAATTTTCTAGGAAAGTATGAATTGCAAAAGTTTTGAATTTTCCTAAGGAGCTTTTTTGAAAACAAAAGGAAACTGATAAAATTTTTGAGACAGCTGTATAAATCCTAATGCTAGACTGGAGATTAACTGAAGCAGCTTTTATTTACTCCTGTAAATGCACAACAAAAACAACTTCAAATGCTACCTGGCTAACTTCAGGCCCCATCTGTAGCTTTAGAAAATAGATAGCTGTAACAAACAAAGTCGTTCAATCCCCAGTGGAGTCGCCAATGATGTTATCACTCAGGTTGTTCCCCAAAAGATCTGAGAAAAGGGAATATGGCCGAGGTAACCACTAACCAGTCTTTTAGCTGCAGATTCTAGCCAATCTGCAATCAGAGAGGGCTCTCTCTTTATGATTTAGATTTGTTTTGGTATATGTTAGGCTAGTTATGAAGCACATGTATTCGTTTGGTGTTTGGAAGGTGACATTCAGTAGAACAGGGCTGCAAGATAAGAGAAGTTCAGACCATTGGGTTGATTGAGTCCAATGAAAATAAACCTCTGCGTATGGTTTCTTTGGAAAAAGGGGAAACTACAGATCAAGATAGTCAGACACAGAACAAATTTCAAGCTAGAATGAGATGAAGTGAAGTCAGGGAATGAAAGGCAATTAAGAATCTTTCATTATGCTAACAGAGGGAAATTGAATAAATATTACCAAGGAGCAGTTAAGAATTCCTTGATTATATTTAGAGTGAAAGAACCAGGAAGACAGGAGAAGTCAAGAATTCCTGCCTATGCTAGTCTTGTAGAAAACATAAAAATGACAGGAATTGAACATAGAGTACAACAAAGTAAATTCTGGGTTATTCTTTTTTCCTGTAATTTAGAACATGATATTTAGATGGTATATAAAACACAGATACAGTAAAACCAGAGTAAAGAAGACTTATTGATCCAAGAAGTAACACGAGAATTGTGCAACATATTCTTCTGCCATTAGTTCCACAACCAGAAAATTCACCAGCAAAGCATTCCATCAATCTTTATTCAGAAAGTTACTCAAAATTACAGTGCAGGTCTAGAATGATATTCACCAACCAACAATAATACATATCTTGAGGAGGTATTTATAAAAAAGAGTTTCAAAATATCCCATAGGGAAAATATCAAGCAATAAATTTATCCATCTACTTCTTCAAAGGCAATAAATGATATTGAAAACCGAGCGCAATGAATGCAGGAGTAACTTGCGTTGTGCTGGCTGCCTTAGGTGGACTGATATTCTTGACTTTTTGACTCAGCTAGTCGGTAGGTAGCTGTTCCTTTAATTCGTGTCCCTGCGTTGCTGTCCTGGCCCTTCCATTTGTGCCTGATTTCTCTTTAATGCGTTTTGGCGTGAATGCCTTCCTTGCTATCTTCATATTTATGATAGGTGGCATGCGCATTAAATTTGATTAAATGTAGACAAACAAAAAAGAATTAGTTCCACCACTACCTTGGTAAAATCTCCAACATGCCCTGCCACCATTGATCTGTTGGCAATTGGTGTCTTTGTAGTTTAATTAATGTTTCATCAGATTCAGTATAACTGTAGTAATTGGGTTGGACTTCAAAAAGACGTGTCATCTCATGTTCAATGTAGAACAAATTTTCTAATTTGTCATATAAACTCTGTCCAGAGGGAGGTGCTGTGTCTTCTGAAATGCTTGATGATGCTGTAATTTGATTGGTAACATAGGTATTTACCCTGTGAGCATACTGTTCATGTGTCAATAGTCTCTGATTGCTGGTCAATAAGCTGGGTAACCCTTTGCTCTGCAACACTGCAAACTTTTCTCTGAAGGCATTTATTTCTGTCTGCATTTCTTGGCACTTTCTTTCTAAAGTTTGTACGAAATTCCTCATGGTGAGCACCTTTTTCACTGTGAAAACTGTACCTGTTCTGTCTTGAATATCTAGAGCTGCTAATTGCTCTCTGGTATGAGTATTCAAAAAATGAATTAGTTTATTGGCCTGTTTGGGCTTGTTTGCCAATAATGCTCTGGCTTTTTGAGTCTCAAATTGAGCTATCTCTATCAATTCAATCTGGTCATGAATAGTCTGTATTGAAGTCCATTGATCAGTGATGGACTGGCCAATTTTAGTCCACAAAATTGTTTTGATTTCTGCCAGAGTTTTGTGAAGAGTAAGGTCCTTCTCCAAGGCTTTTACCTTATTTTCCAGGGCCTTTACTTCTCTTGTTTTCTCAGCCACAGTTATTTTTGATTTATCATAATTCACCTCTATCTTGGCCAGTTTTTCTTTCGCTTCCTTTAACTCTGCTATTTGGAGCTCTAAAGCCTTTATTTCCTTCATCATATCTTCCATGCTCAGGCTGGTATCTGGTACTATTGTTGTTGTTGTTGTAGTTGTTACTGAAGCTGAGGTACCTGATTTTGCTTCTGGGACAATGGGAGGGACTACTGCTATATTTGTAGGAGGGGATGTTGTGCTTATTGGAGCTGTTTCTGGTGGCTGGGAGGCCAATTCTCCTTGTTTTCGTTGTAATGCTATCTCCAATGCTTTCTCTGTTTCTTCTTGTCTCTCATTCATCCTCATTAGCAAACTCATCACATCCTCCTCTTCTTTCTGCTGTGCAATTTCTGTGGTCTGAGGGTGCATTGTAATTGGCAACTTGAGATGCTTTCTGAGGGCCGTAATATCTTCTTCTTTCTTTTTTATTAAGGCCTGTATGCCCTTGGGATCCTTGGGATCATGTACCAGCTCAATAATAATTTCCTCCAAGGATTTGATACTGTTATCCTTGGCTAATGAGGAGGCCTTTTCCAATTCCAATTGGGCAGAAGTATTATGCAATGAATTCTGCAGTCAGTGAGCCAATAATGCTTTGTCTGCCAAGGTAGAGTATACCATTTCTCCGGTTTGTTTATGTAACTCAATTTGGTCCATTGGGTGGATGTCTTTAGAGAGAACTTCCAGATTGGTCCTGATATAATCAGCAACTGATTGTGGCTGCTGCATTGTAGGCCTGAAGTGACTAAGGGTCATTTTACCTTCTTGGATATCATAGGCTACCATTAGCCTTTGTTGATTGGTGGGAGCCATTCTCAGCAAGTGATTATAAAGCTGGAACCTTACTGGCTCATTTCTGGCCTTTATTTCAGTGAATTCTTTCTTGATATCTGAGCCTTTCTTGCTTTGTTGCTTGGTGGATGTAACCTCCACACCATGCTGCCTCTCTTGCTCTTGCTGATATGAGCTAGTTGATGTTTCCAAAATTGGAGGAGCCCGTTGTTCAGTTGTTTCCTCACCCCTTAAGTTTCCTGCTGTCTCTTCCGCCAGTTCCTCTTCAGAGTAAGGATTTAACCTTTGTCTCTTTTCCCCTTGCTGTTTTGCGATCCTCCTGTAGGTGTGTCTTCCTGCCTGTCCCTTTTCTTGGCTCTTTCCTCATTGAGAGGAGTTTGTAACACAGGGATTTCAGGTACCTTTGTTTGTGTTGAAGGGCCTTGCCCCTTTGATGCATCTGGCTGATCTGCCATTGTTTCCTGCTGCTTTGAATGCTGTACTTCCTTGCCTTTGGATGTCCCTGCAGGTGGAGTACTCTCTTGGGCAGGTTGTTGTGAAGTTGTGGCAGATGATGTGCCTGCTCCAATATGTTGAGGCAATGTGAAAGGGACCTGTCCAAAAGAGTCGAGGTCAAGCATTTTTTCAAGCTCTTTCATTGCTTTTTCTAGTTTCTCTTCTTCAGTAAGCTCTTCAACTAGTGTGACTTCTACCCAATCCTGTTGATTAGCATATTGTTCAATTTCAGGGATTTTGTGGTGCACATATCATGTTAGATTGTTTTTGACTCTTCTAAAACTTATGAAATGTTTAGGGTCATATGGTGACCAATGAAAACTTTGTTTTAGCATAAGTTGATGTTGTTGGGAAAAGTATCCAATACGGAATGACCCTATCCCACTCTAAGGGTGATAGTACCTCAGCAACAATCAAAGCAAAGCTATTCGAGATTACTTCTTTATGAGATGTAAAAGAGGGGAGAAAGAGATCCACTAACCGTTGTCTTCCGCTAATGATTGATACAATCTTCTCTCTTTGCTGCTTGCTCCCAGCTCCTTGCTCTTTCACTGGCCCAGCTACACCAAGATCCTGCAAAATGGCAAGAAGGGGAAACTACAAGAAGCATACATTCATAATTGATTCAAGGATTAGAATAAATCAAATACACAAGTATAACAATACATCATTGAGACACATGCATATAGAAGAACCTCAAATGCTTTATTAATGGAAGAAGTAAAGTTCAGGAAGTAATACAACCAGAAAAGGCCCAATCCAGTATCACCTCCCAGCAGAAAGAAATCTCCTCCTCACCTCCTTCAAGCAAATCACCCAATAGTTCTATACTCAAACCAACAACACTTCCTTACATTCACAAGATTCCAGCCTCCCTAGACCTCATGAGAGAGCTCTATATATAGGAGTTTTGGAGAAAGGATGAGTCAGCTTGAGCTTGGCATGGAGCTGACTAGTGTCCTCTCCCACTTTAGTTATTCTTCAGTTCTTGAGTCCACTTGGAGGTTCTTGCTTCCACTTGGAGATCAAGACCCTCTTACTCATCACCAATCGAATTCCCTGATCCAAGTGTCATTTTGGGGGCATTGACACCTTGAGGAATGACTGTGCCACTTGGCCAAACTCGCCCAGCGCAGGTAGCCTTCTTTGTAGTTGACATTCAGCGCAGGTACATAGTGGAGCAGTTGACATTCAACGCAGATGCTCAGTGGAGCAGTTGACATGATCCATAATTAGCTTGTTTTTGAGTGTTTTCAGGTGGAGAACTGATATTTAGTGCTGTGGTTTGCTGACCTTGTTCCTCTAGGGGTAGGAACAACATGTTTAGGGACTTTGGATCCCTTAGATTATTGACATTTCATGCTTCATGCTGTAAGGCACAAAAATGTCTATAACAGTTGCCCCCTAAAGTATGAGGTCGTTTATCGGGTGAAATGCTTTATCAGGAGGATCCGAAGTTCATTCAATCGCTGAGAGGTGACCTGTAATAAACTACAATGCAATACATTATTTTTCATTCTGCTTTCATGATCTAGCTGAGGTGGGCATTCCCATGCTCAGCTTTATAAATTAATTTTGGTACATAGAACAGACGATCGTCTGATGGTAGACTGATAATTCTCTGCTGAAATTATCATCCTTTGAGTAGGATGATCATCTGCTGTAATGATGTACATGTCAAATGTCTTTATATTTCCTGAATATATATCGCAGCCCGGATGGATGAAACTAGATCCGGGGTCTTCAAACTCGTTCGATCTTCACTCTAAGTACAAGTCGATCCATGTGAGAATTGCGCTGAAGTCGAACATGGAAAGACATCGCTTGATTACCGGTGAATGATGAAAACCGTTAACAAGCGCGAGAGGAATCACCGATAATGATAATGACCCTCAAGGTACTGCAGTAAAATTCACGTGGTGTGAATAAAGGACTTGGCGTCGAATACCACGCAAAATCTTCTGGTCGAAGGTCATTGATGTATACCTGTCGCCGGAAGTGAGAAACTTGCCATTGAGGCATGCAAGTTTCAAAGTACTGAGGGGGGTGTTCCTAGATCAACTTCTTGGATAATGAGCTGAAGTCGACAAGAAGCGATCTGTCAAAGGAGGGCCTTAATGAATCCCACATCAGTGACACGGAACGGAGCTAATGATTTTAGTGGAGGTGAAAACAATCTGTGAAATATGATTCAGGGTGGCGATCATGGGTGGATGAAGGATAATGTATGGCAGTGGATGGGACACGGTTGACTCTTTCTGAACAACATCTCTTGAACATATAACAACACTGATGCGATGGATCGGTAGCATTACCCCAAGTGTGGATGGTTTGGTGAAGACCATGGTGATGAGACCGGTGAATGAAACAACCCAACCCGATGTGATACGGAGGAAAAGTGTCATGTTCAAGAGCGACCTGCTACCATTAAAGCTTTGAGGTTCTCCCAATTTTTCCCAGTCATTTCTGACCAGTACCTCTTTATTTTTGTCAAGCTTGAGGAGGATAACATATGCTTGTTCTATAACCTGCCCTTCGGGCAAGCCCATCGCTATGTTTTAACGAGCCTAGCGATAGGGAAACTCGTTCTCGTCTAAAGACAAGTTTGTCGCTATTTAATCATTTTAACGAGTCTAACGACAAGGAAAACTCGGTCCTTTTCATTTTTAGAGAGTCTGAAAAGGTACAGAAAGTTAACTCCAAAATTCCTTTTTCGTCATCTAATCCCTTAAGTCCGAAAAAGTATAAAACAATACAGAAGGGATGAGTTTTCGATAATTTTAACGAGCCGAATAAAACAAGCACTCGACCTTTTTGTGCAATAATCCCTCAGGTCCAAAAAGATTAAAATCTACGGGAGGGATAGCTCTTCCGGTCCTTTTAACGAGCTGGAAGGCAAAAACTCGGCAAACTTTTCATATTTTATGAGTCAGATGAAAAGAGCTCAAAGAAGACTCGTCTTTTGAGGAACGAGTGATAAACAGGGATAGCAGCAGATTCCAGGTACAGGTTGGAATTCTCCAATCACGGCAGTGTCACGAGGATGGCTAGGTGAAATCACTCTTCGCAGCTGTTCCTCAAAATGGGTAAACAATCATATGGAGGTGAACGATCGGCCAAATGGAATGGAGGTGGCAGGTGCAAACACGACCAAGGCTTTTTATGGCTAATAAATTTACGATCACAATGGTTATTTACCAGGGTATGTTCATTTTTTAATGAGCTTGAATGCTCAACCTTATGTTTATTTTTTAACGAGCATGAACTACGTACTAAAACTGCTCGGATCTCACTTTTCTATTTTTTAACGAGCATAAATTCCGCGGTAAAACTGCTCGAATATTACCAGTCATAAGATAAGAAATGTCCCCTGTGAGATAGCTATTTTTTATGGAGCTTTATCTCACGAAGCTATGCTCCTAATTTGGCAAATTTTGACCTTTGCCCCACATCCTTTCTTTATGTAAGTTAGGAAACGACTAATCCAAAAAACAGATAAATAACCGCTCTTTGCTTGCACTCCAAAAGGTTTGCATGCCCCCAGGTATAAAATACAATTTCAAGGCTGCCCCTCCTCTCCTCCACCTCTGCTTTTCTCTGGGTGTTCACAGCTACTTGTCGTCTTGCTAGTCTAATGTTAACGATACTTGTCTTCTCGTTATTTTTAAAAGGTCTTATGCGGTACTTGTCTTCCCGTCAGCCTGACTTTTGACAGCTCTTTTGCAAGATCGCAAGAGAACAGCTACTTGCGACAAGAGAGCAGCTACTTGCGACAAGAGAAGAACACTACTCAAAGACAAAACATTAATGTTATTGAGGGAGGCTTGCCTATTTCTGGTTATCCAAAGATTGTTTTGTTAACACCATCAAACGAAAACATTTCTTCGGCACTATCTACCGAAGTAGACAATGGTGAATGACCTTTGTCAAACAAGTAACCTTGACAAAAGAATCCTGTTCTAGAACAACCCCTCTTCCATCCACGGACGGGGTACGGACTAGTCATATTCTTTCGCGGAAATTCTACCCTATACCCAAGGTTTCCTCTGCCCGAAGCAGACCAGGATGCATGCCCCCTGGGTTCCAGTCCCATCTTTCCAAATCACTCGCACTCATCGGGAAGGAGGAATGGGGGTGGAGACATTTCTTGATTGAATAGACCATTCAGGGTTGGTATTTGACTATTTGCGATGCGTGATCCCGGAAATGAAAGTTGGTCCACGAGCTTGACCATCCTTCCTTCGTGTGGAAAACACATTACTCTAAAGAGTGAGGAGACTATAGCTCCCATGCAATATATATAGTCTCGTCCAAGGAGTAGGTTATAATCCAAGGGTCCTTGAACGACCATCACGTTCAATTAAACGGTCTTCCCTTTCAATGTAACAGGCACATTGGGGAGGATCCCTAATGGTCGACTGGTTCCTTTATCAAAACCCGAGAGATTTCTTATCTCAGGCAAAAGCGCCGGGGAACCCAGTGCTTTCCAAGCAATAGAGGAAAGGATACTCACAGATGCCCCTTCATCAATGATAGTTCCAGCCATTACCATTCTGTAAATTTGGACTATAATTTTGAATGGTATACTGGCTGGTAACCGAGGTCTGCCTAGTTGGTTCCAATCAAAGGACACAACCAGGTTGCTTGGTGGTGGGACCGAATATACGGCTGGATGTGACCCTGACGATGTTCCTTCCTGTGATAAAGGAATGGGCGCATTGCCCTGATGCTCATCAGAGTCTGTGTTGATGAAAAGAATCTGGATGGTGTCATCCTTGTTCTCTTCAGTGAGGGTGTCATTTGAAGATGAATCTTCAGTGACGGTGTCATTTGAAGATGAAACCTCTGAAGGCGGAACCGGGTCAACTGCCGTTTCGACCTTTAGACTTTCGTCTGGTCTGGATTCAGTAGGTTCATTTTCGATGACTGACACTTCAGCTGACCACTTGAGCGGGCCAGCTGTATTTTCAACCAACGAAGGACTTGGCACGAGTTTTTTGTATCCAGGAGGAAGTCTTAACGATAAAACCGGACGATCTTCCAAAACTCTCTTCGCTTCGTCTAAGAAGGGACAACGGTGGATGGCGTGATCGCCTTCACATAGTCTGCAGGGGGATCTTGTTCCCCCTCTTTGTCTTGAACCTTCACTTTCGCTGGTTGATGGTAAGCATTCAACATGGCTATCAGAGGTTGATGCTCCCGAATTGTGCAAACGAGGGGACCAGTCCCTTAGTATCCGGGGAATACAGGGACAATCTCTATGGAAGTGGTCTCCTTTACATATGACACATGGCGATTTAGGCCCGGTCTGTGCTGTGTGTGGATTTTTGTCAGATGTCTTTTGTTTGCCCCCAGTTGCCTTAGGCTCCTTCTTCTTCTTCTCCTTCTTCTCCATGGGAGCTTGGCTTTTGCCGGCTCTACCTTGCGAAGATGAAGGATTGGAGGAAGAGTTATAGGAAGTAGAAGGCTGGTGGGCAACTCTAGACTGATCTAGCTGTTGACTCGACTGTTCAGGAACCATGGTGTTCTGAACTACATTGGTTGAGAATAGCCAAATTGGCAGGCCAATTGTCAGTCCTGGAAGCGACAATGTGGCCATGTGGGGCGCACCAACTTCTCCCCAAGAGGAGAAAGGACTAGGATTTCCATCATGTGGAATTCCTTGGTTGGGGCGTTCCATGTTCTCAACCTACAGATCAACGCAGGAATAGGAGGTGATTATGTTCCGTTTAAAATAAATTTTATAACGACGCTTTAGACACAACTTGCTTTTTCACTTTTTAAGAGTCGAGAAAAAGCTAAAGATGACTCTAGTCTCCTTCGATGTTTTAACGAGCCCGAAGTGACAAATGCTCGGATGGACTTTTTCAGTTATAGAGTTTGAAAAAGGCCAAAAGAAACTGCTCTGGAGATCTAGGCAGAGGGTGTGCCAAACTTTTCGCAAAACCACAGAATACGTTTTACGGTACGAGTGGTCGATCTTCGTGAATGCTGTGTTCACTGCATTGCGATCAGTAGGGCGGCCGACACGGTTTCCTATGGATAAAGGCTTTATTCCTATAGGGGTCTCCCAATATATACGCGACGGTACGTGGGAGCACAAGTCCGTATTGATACTTATCGCTTCACCGTGGAGGAATCACCCAACCACTCAACGCTAAGATATCACGTTTAACGACGCCGGAACACGTCTCTAGCTTAGACCTCTATGTGTTTGTGTTATGTTTCAATGCGTTGTTATGTAAATTCAATTTATTTTAAGGTTGATCTTGTTTAGCAGTTTGCCTTTATGGATCACCACGAGATGTATAGTAACACTCCTAAATGTAGTCTAAGATGATAAGCAAGCTTTTCAATCTTTCAACTTTGAAAATCTTAACTACTGAGGGAAAAGAAAGACATCATCTTTTCACACAGATCATAGAGCACACACTAATGCACTTTTCCCTAAATCAACATGCAAGCTGTCAAAATGCACATGCACAATGTAGGTATTTCTTTTCTCTTTCTTAATGTTGGTGCAATACAAAAAGAAAGCTGTTGTATAATTTCGAATTCAATTTCAAGTGAAAGCAAACAAGCTTGTCCAAAATCAAAAGACACCTTAAGATTTACTTGTTTTGACACTAGAAATACATAAATTCAAACCATATGACGAAAGCAAAAGCTCAATCAGCTATGAACAACAAACAAACTAACTCTTAAGATCAAAACGACACTTTATCACAGGTCTAGATCTAAGAGGCCACAACAAGACTAGTTCACTTTCGTTATGGGAAACTGCAAATGATGGAAGAAATACACAAAGAACAAATACAGTTTCTTTATACAACCGAGGCGGAATAGTGGCAAGGAAAGTTGGTTTCAGATAGGTACATTGACTGGTAATAGGCTGCAAAAACAAGGGTGAAAACAGGGCAATAAACAGGAGGGAACCCCAGTAGCTCTAGGCAAAACTGGTTCAGCGCAGGTAGTACACTGGCAGTTTGACCTTCAGCGCAGGTAGCCCCTTCGGGAACTGCGCTGAAATGCAGACTGCCTTCACAGCACCTGCACTGAAGAGATAAACTTTCGTTTTTCTCAGTTTCCGGGTCACAGATTGCTCAAAAATTCACAGTTTTTGGCCAAATCAGAAGCTATCAGTCAAGTACACACTAAGGGATGAAAAGGAGGATGAAAATCTATCACTAAGAGCTATTTAGAGTCCTTGTGGATCAGCTCTTCAAATCATAAACTTGCCCAGAAACTGAGCTAGAGTAGCTGCCCTCTACTTTGCATTTGAAAGATCCAAATGCAGTTCGATTCGGTACTCCCAGTGTTTATGAAATGAATAGCAAAAACACAAACAACCAACAAGATACGATCCCCAGCGGAGTCGCCAATTTGTTGTTGGGAAAAGTATCCAATACGGAATGACCCTATCCCACTCTAAGGGTGATAGTACCTCAGCAACAATCAAAGCAAAGCTATTCGAGATTACTTCTTTATGAGATGTAAAAGAGGGGAGAAAGAGATCCACTAACCGTTGTCTTCCGCTAATGATTGATCCAATCTTCTCTCTTTGCTGCTTGCTCCCAGCTCCTTGCTCTTTCACTGGCCCAGCTACACCAAGATCCTACAAAATGGCAAGAAGGGGAAACTACAAGAAGCATACATTCATAATTGATTCAAGGATTAGAATAAATCAAATACACAAGTATAACAATACATCATTGAGACACATGCATATAGAAGAACCTCAAATGCTTTATTAATGGAAGAAGTAAAGTTCAGGAAGTAATACAACCACAAAAGACCCAATCCAGCATCACCTCCCAGCAGAAAGAAATCTCCTCTTCACCTCCTTCAAGCAAATCACCCAATAGTTCTATACTCAAACCAACAGCACTTCCTTACATTCACAAGATTCCATCCTCCCTAGACCTCATGAGAGAGCTCTATATATAGGAGTTTTGGAGAAAGGATGAGTCAGCTTGAGCTTGGCATGGAGCTGACTAGTGTTCTCTCCCACTTTAGTTATTCTTCAGTTCTTGAGTCCACTTGGAGGTTCTTGCTTCCACTTGGAGATCAAGACCCTCTTACTCATCACTAGTCGAATTCCCTGATCCAAGTGTCATTTTGGAAGCTTCCTGGGCATTGACACCTTGAGGAATGACTGTGCCACTTGGCCAAACTCGCCCAGCGCAGGTAGCCTTCTTTGCAGTTGACATTCAGCGCAGGTACATAGTGGAGCAATTGACATTCAGCGCAGATGCTCAGTGGAGCAGTTGACATGATCCAGAATTAGCTTGTTTTTGAGTGTTTTCAGGTGGAGAACTGATATTTAGTGCTGTGGTTTGCTAACCTTGTTCCTCTAGGGGTAGGAACAACATGTTTAGGGACTTTGGATCCCTTAGATTATTGACATTTCATGCTTCATGCTGTAAGGCACAAAAATGTCTATAACAGTTGATGTCTTAATATCTTATCTGCTTCCTCCCAGGCTTCTTCCCTTTTATTGAAGATAAAAGGGCCCAATTGATATCTTATCTTGAGCTGTGCTTTTTTCCTAGCACCATAGAAATGAGTCAAATATGAACTACTAAATTGCCGGTAGTATTCCAGGGCAAAGAGTCTCATAGGGACATACTTCGGCAGCTTGTAGGAGTTAATTCACAGCCATAAATCCTGATCACTATGTGGTTTTGGTAAAAATACCAGTCACCAATACTGTATTTCTTTGAGAGATGTAAAATTTTCTGCATTTCAGCAGAGAGCCTGGCAGAAGGAGTTGTTATCAACAAAGAAGTGGCTAGATATATGAACAGGTCAATGAACTCACAATATGTATATGGGGAGTTGCGGACTTCATGGAATACTGAGGTCCAGAAAATCACAGACCTCCTCTCTCCTTTGAGGTTCAATCCTTTTAGAGGAAGTTGGAAACTATCAGGTTGATAGTACAACAACAAATGATATATGTAGGATGTGTATTTGAACACTCTTTCTCTCTCCAAATTCATGAATTGCTCATGGATTTTATTTGCTATGAAGGTGGCATAATCATACTTGACAACAGGGGGCTGTCCTAGAGTAAATATGGACATCAATACTAAAACAGTTTCATCAACATACTCACTGGTTTTGAATCCTAAAATGTATGATATCATGTCTATAATGAGTTTCCCTGCCTCATTGAACCAGACTTAGAGATAAGGGGGAGGCTGGTCAGGCTAGCAATTTGGTTTCATAAAAAACTGAGCGATTTTGGTTATCTCTGAGCTGGGCAGTTTGGCACCTTGGTCAAGCAATAATTTCATGGTGAAGGAGCTAGAGGCTGAGTTGGCTTGAAGTTCAACATCTCATTTATTGATTGAGAGTAATATAGAAGAGCACAGTCCCAGATGGAGCTATAACTGCTCTTTGCGTGGGTTCATAATTTGCACAACATAGATGGATGAAATCAGAGAGCACATTCACTGAAGGGAGGTAATAAATAGGCACGTTGGACTCCCAAATTCCAAAGACATCAGTGTTGCTTCTGTAGCTATTTCTAATTTCACAAAAGGCTTGTAGGTGAGATTTGTAACCCATCATATCCTTAATTTGAAAATCCCTGTCAGCAAGGGGTATCCATTCCAATTCCTTATGTGGTGCATTCAAGGGGGCAACATTCAAGGCCACTGGAGCTTCCATGCTTCACTGTTTGTGTTTATAATTGGAATTTGGGTGTGTGTAACAACAGAAAACAGAGTACTGGCACTGGGGTTTTTCACAGGAATTTTGCAAACTGAGTTTTATATAGAAATGGCCTCACTGGGTAAAATTCAAAGAAAAGACAAAGTCTGTAGAGTTTAATTGGGAAGCTAGATAGAACAGAGTAAATGGTGCTCTTTTGCAAGTGAGTTTGACAATTTTAACTCAATATTTGGGCATTTTTGGAGATTTTGCCGGCGGAAATGGGCTTGAATTGCAGTTTAATAGGCAATTTGCAGAGGAGAACAGAATTCGCAGGTTTTCTTTGGGAAAATGGGTCAAACAGTGAATTAAAATGCAGAGATTTGTAGGTAGGAGCACATTTTGATTCAAATTTTAGTTCTTTAGGTGATTTCAACAGAGAAACTTCAGAAAAACAGGGTTTACGAGCGAATATTGGGTCAATACCTGTTTTCCAGGCGTCTGGCACGAACTGTGGGTACAAGACTGAGCTGAGGGGGCCGAGTTTGCAGAGTGAATTCCCCTGGGTGGCGGGCTGGAGCTTTGGTGGAAAATTCATCGTAATTTGCGTGCACAGTCTCCGCAAACCAACAAATAAAAATAAACAAAAAACCATCACTTTCACGACCTTTTAACAAAATTTGGGCTTTTTCGGGCTTTTTGGCGCTTTTTGGGATGACATCATCATGACGTAAATTTGTCCTGTAGCGCGGTACGAAAGGTGACGTGGCGGATGACATGGCGAATGACGTGGGCCGATGACATCGCTGACACGGTGGACGAAATAGTGACATGGGCACTGGCGCAGGCGGATTACATGGTCAGCGGGAGGCGAGAGCGGTTTGTGGTTTCTATCGCACCGCCTTTTGTACGATGGTGGTTTCTGGCAGAATGGACGCGATGCAATAGGGTGACGACACGCGTCCCGGGGTACGGCGGGAAAACCGCTTTTTATCGGGCGCTAATCTTCGTACATCGGAGCGGCTCCGATATGGACGAGAGCCGTTGGATGGGGAGGGCCCAATCCGATGGTTGACGGAGCTCTGAGTTGGTGGTGGTTTAAAATTTTAGAACCTGCGCATAATTTAATGTTTTTTAAATGTTTGTGGGGTATAAACCTTGGTTAATAGGGTTTTATGTGGTTTATGCAGGCGGCTTTGGTTTTTGTGGGTCGGTTATTTAATTAACCAAGAGTTAATTAAATCCCATGGTGTATGCATGTGCGGGGAGGTTTGTTATAAGGTTCCAAATGAACCTATAACTCCCGAAACTTTATGGTGTATGGCTATATTATGCCGGGGGTTGGGATATTTAGTTTTTTAGGGATTTTATGTATTTTTACATAGTATGGGAGGGGTTAAGTTAAAATAGGAGCTATATAATAGAGTTACGGTGTTATTATGGTTTTAAGAATGGAGAACGCTAAGTTTATAGGGTAGAAACTTAGATTTTTAGGGAAATGAAAGGGAAATGGAGTGATTATTTTACACAAGAAATGTGGCTTGTTTTGATCAAGTGAACACAAAGTTTCACTTAGTATTTCTCATAAAATGAAATGAGTTAGGACCACCGAGCAGATTTCAATGTACTTGAAGGGATGTTAGTAAGGGTTGCTTGGGGAGATGGGAGGGGAAATTAGTCATGCTCCACTGAACTGTAGCCACTTTTCCAGGTTGTTTGTGATACTCATGAGATAGATCATATTTAACAGGACAAACTGATCACCAACCTGCTTCTGTAACACCAAAATTACTTACCCATTCTGCTACACCTAACATTTTTTCTTCATCTTGTTTGGGTGCATTTGAACTAGCAAACCCTTTATTTCTTTTTATTTTGACTGCCCTCCTATCTAAGTCTGCCCTTATCTCTTCTAGGGGCTCAAATTCAACTGTTGAGCACCCTTGTTTCTCTACCTAGCTAGTGATCTGCCAAGCTTGAACTGTTTGAATAGACCTTATTCTCTAATGCTAAAACAAGAAATTTAAACATGGACTGGACAAGATTGAGCTGTTGGACCATCCATCAAGTGTGACCAAGTCACTAATTGCATGATTTGAAATTCTTTGCAAAAATAGGAGAGTAGTGGCATTTTGACTAGCACACTTTCCTGGTCTTTCTTTGGGGTTAATTTTCTTTCTTTCTTGACCAATTCATTTTTCTTTCCCTTTGATTTTTCTTTTAGGGCATACCCTTTTTACATTTTTTAAATTTTTTTGTTTTTTGAAAATATGGAACCTTTGCAGCATGGAAAGGATGATCATATTTGGCATTTCCACAGCCAATCATGAAATATGACACCTATTGGTATAGGAACCTAACAGGGGCTCCTTTTGGGGATGGATTTTCCAGGTGAAAAGCAAAGAACAACAGGTCCGATGGCCTTATTTCCAACTCTTGCTATAATATGAAACTTCCTTCTACTGTAGACAAGCAAACTAAATCTTTGTGGCATGTATACACTTCTCATGAGCTGATGTGAATAGAATTACAACTCTGTCTTTGCTATTTTTCCTGAGTGTTTAGTCATCATCTTTATAGCTCCCAAGTTTTTTTCTTGATTTCTTTTGATAAACTCAAAATATACACAAAAGGTGGCACAATTCCTTGCTTTTTTCGTCAAAATCTGCTGCATCTTATTCCCTATCTTATTGCTGTAATAAACTGCTAAAATAGACACTATTTATGTACAGAGTACAATCCTGTTATGTTAACAAAGAGGATCAAAATAATGCTTGAGCATTCGCCCATTGACTGGCCCTTCCTCAGCTTCTGTACCATCCAAACTTCTCAAAACGTAAGTGTTATTTCCTTGTACAGCCTGAATAGCAAAAGGTCCTTTCCATAGGAAATCAAATTTGCCATGTTTTCCTTTGTCTTCCCTCCTAGAATCCCACTTTAGCTCTTTGTCTCCTATGAAGAAATCCTCTGCTTTTTTCCTATTGTCAAAAATATTCTTGAGTCTGTCTTGCAGAACCTGAGTTCTCTGATACACTTCCTCTCTAGTCTGCTGCAAGTGAGTAGTTTGATTGTTTCTTCTCTGAATATCATTGGGTTCTGCTTGTATTTCTTGCAGCAATTTTATCACAGGGATTCCCAAGGATGAAGGGAACAGAGCCTCCATGCCATATACCAATTCATATGGGCTTGTTCCAATAGATCTTTTTGTAGTTAACCTGTCTGCCCAAAGTGCATTAACAAGCTTTTTGTGCCAATTTTTCTTATTCTCCTCCAATACTTTCTTTATGATGTTGATCAAGCTTTTGTTGGATGATTCAGCTAGACCATTACCTTGAGGGTAATAGGCTGTAGAGTGGCCTAAGGTGATATGGTATTCGTGGCAAAAACTGATCATTCTTTTAGATTTAAAGGCAGTAGCATTGTCTGTTATTATTTTCTCTAGACAGCCAAATCTAGAAAGAATATTGGATTCTAAGAATTGCATGATGATTGAGTCATTGGCTTGCCTACAAGGGATGGCCTCTATCCACTTAGTGAAGTAGTCTGTGGTAGTTAAAATCCACTTGTGTTGGCCAGAGGATGAAGGGTGAATTTCTCCAATGAAATCTAAACCCCATTGTTGAAATGGTCTTTCGGTGGAAATAGGCTTTAGGGGTAAAGGTAACAGCTTTCTCTTGCCTTCAAATATTTGACATTTGTGGCAAGAAACTATGAATTTTTTCACATTAGCAAACAGGGAGGGCCAATAGAAACCAACTCTTAGAATTTTATCAGCTGTTGACTTCCAATATAAATCTCCACCACAGTCCCCTGCATGAAATTCCTTGAGCACTTTGTCAGTTTCATCTTGTGTTAGGCAATTGAGCAAAATACCTTCATGATTTTTCCAAAATAAAACATTGTCTATAATACAAAACTTTGAAGCTTTCATTTTTAAGAATCTCTTTTTAGTTCTGGATAACCTTGGAGGAGCTTTCATGTTTAACAATACATAAATTATATCAGCATACCAAGGCGATTGTAAGAAGGCTTGATTGATCTGTGGAGTCGCCATCTCTTGCTCGTTATCCAGTTCATTGATGTCAAGGGCTTGGAAATTGGTTTCAGTCATCAATTTAGCTAAACCTTGTTCTTTTATCAGTTTTGTTGGCTTGATTTCAATGTCATATTCCAGAATGTTGGTTATCCATTTGCCCCTTTTTCCTTCAATTCCTTCTTGAGTCAGAATGTCCTTGACCACAACATTTGGGACATAAGCTATCACATGAGAGTACAAGATATAAACTCTGAAATCCTTGATGGCCTTTACAAGGGCATAGGCTTGTTTCTCCATGATTTGATACTTGAGTGGAGCATCTCTAAGTGCTTTGCTGAAAAAAGCAATGGGCTTCTCACATCCTTGGTCATCTTTTTGTAATAGGACAACAGCAATAGTATGATCAGATGCAAAGGAAAAGATTATAAAATCTCTATCAAACTTGGGGCTTGTGAGGACAGGTGTTTTAGTCAAAGCTATTTTGATTTCCTCAAAGGCTTGTTTAGCTTCTATTGTCCATTTGACTTTAGAATCTTTCTTCAGCATGTTATTCAATAGTCTTATTAGTTCGGCCAAGTTGGGAATGAATCTTCTTAGGAAATTGATCTTTCTTAGGAAAGCTTGCAATTATTTGATGTTCCTTGGGTGAGGCACTTGGAGGATAGCTTTTATTCTGTCCGGCTCAATTCTAATGCCACCTTTTGAAATTACGTGACCTAAGAGTTTGCATTCTTCAAGGCCAAACAATGATTTCTTTGGGTTTAAAGATATGCCATATTTCTTGCAGATTAGGAACACTTGTCTTAAATGTTCTAAATTTTCTTGATCTGATTTGGAAAAAGTAGTGAGATCATCAAGATATATGACTAGGAAGTCATGGATCTCTTTTGCAAAGGCTATGTCCATTGCTCGTTGAAATGTGGCCCTTGCATTCTTAAGTCCGAAAGTAATTTTTACATATTTGAAGGTTCCCCAAGGTGTTGTAAAGGCAATTTTATCTTGATCATTCGGGTGAACTAAGATCTGATTGAATCCTGAGAATCCATCTAACAGTGAGATCCTAGAGGCCCCTACTACCCTTTGTAAAATGTGATCCATCTTGGGCAAGGGGTAATGGTCTTTGAGAGAAACTTTATTCAGGTTTCTTAAGTCAACACACAGTCTTATTTACCCTGTTTTCTTCCTAGTGGGCACTAGATTTGAAATCCACTCTGAAAATCTAATAGGTGCAATTATTCCAGCTTGGTACATTCTTTTGACTTCCTTTTCAATGAGAGGAAGGAGGACTAGATTAACCCTTCTTAGCTTTTGTTTAAAAGGCTTTTGATTTTCTTTTAAAGGTATTGTGTGTTGGATGACCGAAATATCATAGGACTTGAGGTCTTCATAGCTCCATGCAAAGACATATTGAAACTCTTTGAAGAGCTCAATGTATTTCAGTTTTTGATTTGGGGGCAAGGCTTTGGACAATTTTATCATTTTAGGATTTTGTGCAGTCCCTATGTTACAGTCCTCAATTTCTGCATTTAGAGGCTGCAGTTTTGGCTTTCTTGGAATATCATTTGAATCAAATATATCCTCCAAAGGAGTCAGGCCTGTGGGCAAAAGGTTATCTTTTAAATCAATTTCTTCAGTTTCTCCATCAGTAATTTCATCAAGGTCCATTTGCTTCAGCAGTTGTAAATTTTTGCTGGAAAAAGTTGTTGGATGCAAAATATGATCTGTTGTTTCAGCTGATATATTTTGCTCAATTTTGTCTATTTGCTGTTGATCATCAATGGTGCTTGTGTCTATGTTTGTACTTGAGAATTCCTCTTTCAAAGACAAGAAATTATTGATTTGGCTGTCATTTTCAAATACTTGCCAATTTTTTATATTATCTGAGACAGCAGGTCTATGTTTAATCTCAGCAGTAAAGTGATGATTGGGCTCGAATGGCAGCTTGCACGCGTTGGCAAAAGTTGCCAAACTATGCACATGTAAATTATGGTTTCTTGGAATTTTGGTGAGCTGGAATTCCAAGAAGGTGTTGAGTATTTCAATGACTGCCCCTCTGTAAGCTCTTAGCCTAGGATCATTTGTAACAAAGTTTCCCTTTATCTGTTGGATAATCAAATCAGAGTCCCCTAGAATGGAAATCCTAGTTGCCCCTAGACTTCTAATCAATTTGAGTCCCAACAAAAGGGCCTCATATTCGGCCATATTGTTTGTACATCTAAAATTTAGCCTATATGCATGTCCTTGAGCATGGTCATTTTGCATGCTGTGTATCCAAACCCCTGCCCTTGCTCCTAATTTGTTCACTGACCCATCAAACTCTAAGTACCATAAGATTTCTTGATACCACTAGCCTTAGGAGTTTTGGAAACTTGCTCAGTGGGCAGATTCAGATTTTGTAGCTCATATGGTATGTCTTGTTCATTTGTTGCATCAATCACTTCAACAATTTTGATCTTGAGCACTGGATTGTTCATTTATACAAGATTGTTGACTAGATAATAAAAATCTTTACCTGAATTAGCATGTCATTGAACTTTCATAGTTGGATCAATGATAAGTGTTAGAATGCTTTTCTAGTCTAGTGTTAGTGATTTTGGTACATAAACCCCTTCTACATGGTGATTTATGATTAAAATTTAAATAGGAATACAACAAATTAAAGATATAACCAGAAATACAAAGATGCAGCAGAAATAACACTTCATTTTATTAATGTCAAATACTGAAATATGCTTACAAACATAATGGAAATAAGACTAGCTCGGGCGATGGTAGCTTATCTCTGAGAAGAGATGTGAAGGCTGCGTGCCTCTAAACTGTGTTACAATGAGGCTCAAGGGCCTATTTATTATTGACAAACATGAGAAACCCCTAAAAAACCAAAACCCTAACCCCATGATATGTAACGCCAAGACTTTATGGGCCCCATTGGGGTTAGTTGGGAAACCAACTTCCTGGGGCCATAACTTGGTCATATTATCTCTGTTTGGTGTGTACGATACCTTGTTGGAAAGGTCTCTTCGAGTAGTATATGTTTTTCCATAAGCCCCTACCTATAGATATAGTCTAGCAACGAACATAAAAAACGCCGTTTAGGGCGTCAAAACTGCTCCGGAAGTCCGGGACCCAAAAAACTACTAAAAATAGTAAATGCTAAAATAAACAATGAAACAAATGAAACCGACTGAAGGTCTAGGTGGAATAGGTGGGTGGCCACCAATATCCACCTAGATTAGTTTTTCTTCCCATATGGGAGATCAAGATAGTTGAAGTTGTTGGAGCTTATGTAGTAGATATCAATTATTCAAGAAAAACTAGAAGTCAAAAATGGTTTGGTAGTGTTGCTTTGAATGCATGTGTTAGAGGAATTTGATTTAGATGCATATGAAGACACATGATCAACTTGAATGGGAGAATGATATAACCGATGAGTCTTTGATGAAAAATGAGAAATGGATTTAGTTCCTTGACCATAGGAAAATAGTATGGAGAAAGTGTTGATGTGTCTACATGACTAAACTCACATATGAAGGCATTATTGAAAAACAAAATGCAAGTTTATAATGAAAGGATTTCCTTAGCAAGAAGGCATTAACTACACTAGAACCTTTCCCCTTTTTCAAAGATGAACTCTATTCAATTATTTTTTTCACTTGCTACTTACTTTGGATGGAGGTACATGAGATGGATGTCAAAAGTGCTTTTCTACATGGTGATATCACTTAGGAGATTTATTTGGAGAAACCCCTTAGTTTTGAAAAATATGGAAACCTATGTGACCATTAAATAAGCCCCGATGACATGTTATGGGAAGATTGAACATTCTTTACTCAATCTTGTAGTTGGATCATGGTATCTATGTATTGCATGTCCATGGGAAACATAGATTATTGAATTATATGTGGATGACTTGGCCATTAAGGGAAGCAACGATGATTTTATTTTGGGTTTGAAGAAACAATTAGCATATATACTTGAGATGGCTAGCATTCATGTGTTATATTTCTTTTTGAGCATTGAAGCCTTTCAATTTTATGATTGTATCTTCATTTCATGACCGAAATATGTGTTAAAATTTTTACAGAAATTTAGAATGGAATATTGACAGCCATGTGCCAAACCTATATAATCGAGACTGAAGCTAACCAGGAATGTGATTATCTAAAAGTTGATGGTACACCCTATTTACAAATTGTTTGTAGAGTTATCTATTCAATTGAATGTGGACCTTATATTTCTTTTGCTGTTAGCACGGGGTTCCTAGTTTATGCAAGGTTTGTGAGAAAGTCACCTTCATGCGAGAAAGATAATTGTTCTTTATATCACGACACTTACTAGCTTGGTATAAAGTAGTGTAGTAATGAAGTAAACCAATTAGAAAGTTACAACTACTGATATCATGGAGATCGAAATGACATGAATTCTACATATGTAAGTGTGATTAATTTTTGTTATAGACCCATAGTCTCATTTTGTAAAAAAGTCAAAGGCGGTCTCTCTTTTGATAATATAAGAAAAATAATGTGGCGTAGTGCATGTTGGCACATAAGCGATATGTATTCAACATCTCATGGGTGAATTTAGTTTTCAAGTCAAGGAATTGATTGTGATATATTGTGATAATGAAAGTGTGCTACAAAATGCAAATAATCCTATTACACATAGCAAGATGAATCATGTGTAACTTCATGCTCATCACTTGAGACAATTAGTATAAGATAATGTCGTGAATTTTGTTTATGACAAGATATATGATTAGGTGGTTAATATATTTACAAAGCCTTTATTCGAAGCTAAATTTGTGAAACTTTGGGCTTTTCTTAGGCTTTAGGAAGTTGAAATTATAGATTGGGGTGGGGGGTGGGGGTGTGGTGTATAAAAGTAATTTAACCTCCAAAATATTCATATTTTTATGTTTTTGGGAGTGTGTTGGAACAACAATTTATGTAAGTTCATCACACCGCTAGATCTTCTAGAAATAGACAAAAAATGATAATTGAAAAATAGAGTCAATTAAGTGGTTTATTAAGTGATCGACTAAGTGGCCAACCAAGCATTTTACTAGTCGAGCAACCAAAAAAAAACAATTGACTAGTGTATGGAGTAGGGAAAAATCAAGTAATTTTTTATGAACCCTTGTCAATCTATGTGGACTTCATATTCTTCACTTCAAGGAAATTGATTACATCTTGGTGATATATAAGATGAACTCATAGGTTGATCTAAGCATGAGATATGGATATGTGTGTTATATGTCATGTATGAAAATCTTTTGGTTTCATACAATTTTATCTTGAGGTAAGCTTGATTGTTCTTAAGTGTTGTAATAATGTCTTCAAACACTACTTCTCTCTTATAATACTAGCTCTAATCTATTTTATCTTGTAATTCTCCAACATGAAATAGGGATTTCAACCATTTCTTGGAAATATGTTGGTGTTTACTATGCTCAACAATAAAAGATTATTCATTATGAAATTGGAGGGAGAAGTTGGGGATTTTACCAACACTCAATTTATTTAATTTTTAATGTTACTATGAAGTTTTATTTGTTTAATCTCTATCTCGATAGTGAGGGTTGGTTATGGTGAAGTATCAACAACTATGTTTTATGGCTTTTATGAGGACATGAATATTTGGGAAACCGTTGGAATCTAAAACATTCTTTGTGAATATTGATGAGTTGGTCAAGGCATGGGATTACCAAACAAAAATGGATATTGAATGCTTCAATTGATTGAAGGTGTTTCTCACAGCAAGGGAGAAAAAATATTTGTCAAGGAACTAAATCTATTTTCTCCATGACCATGATTTTCCTTGTTTTTTTCGGTAAAGCACTGCAATGCTATCATATACTCGCAAAATAGAATCCCACACAAAGTGTTGGGCATATTGATACTAGAGGAGACATTTATAGGGAAAAAACGAGATTTGGGACACATTTGCATCTTTGAGTGCTTTGTGTATTTCCATATTCCTGAGGAGAAAAGGACTAAGTTAGAACCTATTATAGAGAAAGGTATCCTTGTGGGGTACAATGGGACTTAAAAATCCTATCGTGTTTACATTCTTGCTCTCAAGAAGACAATAATGTGAAAGGATGTGGAATTTGAAGAAGAAAGGGATCTTCAGAAGTCTGGTCACATGAGTTATTCTATATTTTAGGTTCACGAGGTGTAGGAATCAAAGATTGAGTTAGCACAGATTCATCCGAATACAGTTACCTAGGTTGATGAGTAGAGCAAGTTGGATGAATAGTAAAATCATGATGAGAAATAGGGGATTCCACACACCCAACTTCAGACTCCAGGAACGAGGAAGAAGTAGGCCAAGTGGCCAAAGCATACTTTGAGAGTGGCCAAAGCATAGTCAGAGAGAGCAAGGCTTCTCAACACTATTTTAGCTATATGGCATTGATGAGTGAATTGATCGATGCTAAACCTACCAACTTATAGGAGGTGTTTGAATGTTAGGTGTGAATGGATGCCATAATGGAAGAATATTATTCCATTATGAAGAACAAAATTTTAGAGGTTGTGCCACGACCAACGAGCAAGTCATTTGTTGGCTCCAGATGGGTGTAGAACATCAAGCATGTCGTGGATGATAATGTGGAGAATTTCAAAGCCTATTTTGTGGCTATGGGCTTTTCACAAAAGGAAAGGGACTGATCATGATGAGACCTTTGCTCCAGTAGCTAGATACTCATCCATTAGGGCTATCATTTATATAACATCATAGATGGGTTGGAGGATGCACTAGATCGATGTGAAGATGGACTTCCTCAACAATATCATTGAGGAAGATATCTACAAAGAGCAGTTGGAGGGTTTCTAGGTGCATGGGATGGATTCTCATGTGTGCAAGTTGAGAGCACTGTATGGGCTCACACAAAATCCCGAGGTGTGGTATGCACAATTTGATAGTTATTTGCAAAGTGTGGTTTCACCAAGAGTGAGGCAAACCCACACCTTTACTACATTAAGGTGAAGGGTGAGCCTCTCACATTGGTGTTATATGTCTATGGCTTGTTTTTCACAAGGTCTGAGAAGCTTATAATGCACTGCAAGTGGGATCTTGCAGAAGTGTTCAAGATGAAGGATTTGTTGTTGATGCACTACTTTTTGGGGTTGGAGGTGTCGCAAAGAGGGAGAGATTTCCCTTGGACAAGGGAAATACACAGTTTCTATCTTGAGGCATTTCAGGATGGAGGAATACAGACCCATGGTTACACCACTTGTAACTAACTCGAAGAAGCTTGATACTTCTAGATCAGAGGTCATGGTACTACTTTTTATAGACAATTGATTAGCTCTCTCATGTATCTGGTCAACATTAGGCTAGACATTTGTTTTGTAGTGAACACACTTAGTTAGTTTATGGTAGAGCCTAATAGAGTGTGCTGGGTAGTTGCAAAGCATGTTTTGAGATATCTCTGAGGAATAATTTAGTATTGGTTGAGGTACACTCAATAGAATGGAGTGAAGCTGGAGTGGTACACTGATGTGGATTGAGCAGGTAGTACAACTGACATGAAGAGCACCTCTTGGTGCACTTTCAGTTTGGGATTAAGAATAATCTCTTGGTACAGTAGGAAGTAGAGGTCAGTTGCTATAAGTTTTTCAGAGGTTTAGCACATGGTTGCCAATATGGTGACATGCAAGGCTATTTGGCTTCAGAAACTCCTTGCTGGGATTTTTTATCAGGAGCTGGATCTGATTATCATTCATTTTGAAAATCAGAGTTGTATTAAACTTTTTGAGAATCCGATATTCCATGACAAGTCAAAGCATATTGAGATTAGGTACCACTTTATCATATATTGTGTGCAGAAGGCGACAATGAAGAAACAATACATTCCCATAGACGAGCAGATAACAAAAATGTTGACGAAGCCCTTACTATAAGGGAAATTTGGTTCTTCAGGGATAAGTTGGGTGTTGTGCAGAGCACCTTCGTCTCTAAGAGGGAGTGTTGAGATTGTAGCTTGGAAGGTGATTCTACATGGATTAGGTGCCATGACATGCAATGAGTCACCTCAATTATCTCCTATGACAATTAATTAATGAATTCCCTAACTTAGGTCTTTCACTGACAATAATTTAATTGTTGGGTACCTTTTTATAAAAGGAAAATAAGTCATTTCTATTGATCTCAGTAAGTGAGATCTAATCTCACCCTTTTGAGGTTAAGGATTTTGCTTGAGATTAGGGTTTGATCTTTTAATATGAGGTTCAAGCAAACATAGAGACATAATTGTTGTGGCACGAGTTGGGATTTAGTGGAACATAATATTTGTCATTGAGATTTTAGCTTGGAAGGTGATTCTACATGGATTAGGTGCCATGACATGCAATTAATTAATGAATTCCCTAAGTTAAGACTTTCACTGACAATTTAATTTAATTGTTGGGTACCTTTTTATAAAAGGAAAATAAGTCATGTCTATTGATCTCAGTGAGTGAGATCTAATCTCAACCTTTTGAGATTAAAGGTTTGGTCTTTTAATATGAGGTTCAAGCCAAAAGAGAAACACAATTGTCGTGGCACGAGTTGGGATTTAGTGGAACATAATATTTGGCATCAAGAGTGATAAAACACTAGATCAAGTAGCAAGAGTGACTCAGATTAAGGAAAGCGAGATAAACAAAGATATCAAGTTTCTCAGAGTGAGTAGGTCGGGTTTTCTCTTTTGGCAAGAGGCCAAGTTTTCCTTGTGTAGAATTTCTTCTACTGGGCCATGCATGTGGGTCATACAAGGCTTGAGTGAGAGAGAGGGTCAAAATCTTTTGTTATGTATTTGCTGCAGCAAAAGTTTGTGTAACTGCCGTAAGAAAATATTTGTCCTGAAGCTGAATAAGAAGCCCAATGTGTGTTTGATTTTCCCCACATTGGGGTTCCAAGGTATCTATGTTGTTCTCTATTACATATAATTGGTTTCATGTATTTTTTCTTATGTTGATTATTTGGTTAAAAACCCATAATATTTATTGTTATAAATGAAATTAGAAAATATTGTGTTGTTCTCTATTACATGTAATTGGTTTCATATATTTTTGCTTATGTTGATTATTTGGTTAAAAACCCATAATGTTTATTGTTATAAATGAAATTAGAAAACATTGTTTATTCGGATTGTGATTATTTATTAAAACAATATATTTATAGCTAAATTTAAAAAATACTTATTAGATCTTTATAGGCATAATCCTATAAAGATCTTGTTAACACCAATCCATTGTGAATTAGATCTAACCGAGGGGTTTGAGAGGAATATTATTCTATCAGATCCTCTCTTCTCTTTGGAAGGTATTCCATTAAATGAATCCATTTTGAATTAGATCTATCTAACCAAGGGGTTGAGAGGAGTTATCCTATCAGATCCTCTCATTGGAAGGTATTTGAGCAAGTTGATATTTTCACTTCAGAGGTCCAGGCAGATAAAATGGAAGATGTGCCCACCTACCTATTTCTGAAGTGCTCATTTGCAATTTGGTGTATGATTATTCGATTTCTAATGGCAGTTGTAAAGGTCTGAGCATATAATGTATTATAAAAGTCTACGCATATCATGGTTTTTTTAAACCATTTTATATTTTGTTTTTCAAAAGGATGGTTTAAAGAAAATATAAAATAGTTAAATAAAAAAAAAAACACTGACCATTAGGGGAGAGATTCCTAATGTTGTGCAGGGACCAGTAATTGATATAGTACTGGTCCACCAAACTACCATAGATTGAGACTTTTGAAACCAATATTTAAAAAAAAATAAATAACATTAAGTATAAATAAGTATTAATTTATGTCCAAAATTTCCCCATACATTGACTGGGCCCACAACTGTCCATAAATAGTATTTTACTACTTAAGACTGCAAACCATATTGAACCAACTAGAAAACAGCTAAAACCATAAAGGCTTCCAAAATGGTCTGTTCCAGAAGTACAAAGCAGTAGTCACTTCAACCCCCACTCATCAGAATTGCAGCTTTGTATCCCAAATAAATATGCCTACCTGCACATAACAAAAGGGAATGTATGTCAGCCATAACTGTTGTGTTGTTAAACAACTAAACACCCTATGTTCAATAAATGACACCTAGACCCAATAACTGCAATAAATGACACCCAACTCACTCTATTTCTCATTAAAACAGATCAAAGAACATGGATCAACAAATAACCAATTCCCAACCATTAGATCACATCAAATTAGATCTAGACAGCACATTCAAAATGAAGCCATTGCAATCCATGTGCATCCATGTCCACCAATTAAATTCAAGAGCCCAAAACTATAAAAGAAGTCCACCCACTATTTAAGTTGCATCTTATGCTTTCAAACTATTCAGAAAACTTGAAGACAACATCACAAAACAGTTGCCAATATATCTAGGTTAGTTATATGAATTACAACTCATTCTTCTTACAGTTCTGTTTTCATTGTTTTCATTTATCAAATTTCTTACATGATCTGTCTGGCCATAACTGCTAGAAGGATACCTGGATGGTTTCACAAACAACCTGTTAGTGTCAGTCTTTGCAGCCTTCCTCCAGTGATCACACATGCTCTTACGAAGTGATTTTAAAGCGTCAAGGTCAAATTTTGTCATTTCAGTGAGTCTTCAAGCAAAATTTGGTTACTAGGCGTTAGGTCTAGGGTTTGCTTTTACTCCTGTCAAAGTTGTCTAAATGTTGGTCCGTGTCACCATTCAGCTGAGTGCACCAGCATTCAGAGGGTTGTCATCATCATGTCAAGTTCCACTAGGTCGTTTTACACCTTGTTCATGCTTCAGTTGTGCCTAGGTAAGGTTCATTTCCCTCTCCTAGGGTTTTCAAGGTAATTTCTCTTGGATGGTCAAATCATCAGAAAAACTTGTATTCTGATGTTCATACACCTTCCCCTATCCCTAATGTACCTTATTAAACACTTCCCATCATCGAGATCCCCCAAATTCCTCATTTTCGCACAAACCGTAGTTTCTTGCTACAACTTGGCAATTTTCTAGGCTAGGCCTGTGTTTTCCCCTTTTGGACCCCTTCCCCTCACTCAATTTCTGAGATTCCACTTTTCCCTACTTCCCAAAATTTTCCCAAGAATTTAGAAGCCCTTTATCCCCTTCATTTCGCTTCATTTCGACAAATCCCTTGTTCCACACATCGGGATAATTTTTACTCCAATGATGTTTCTGAGCAAGAAAAGATGCATTTGGGAAAAATGAGAGAGGTTTTTGTCCAAAACAGTCCAAGGAAGAAAAACCTCATTCAATTTTTACACAGGTTTCATGGTTTTAGAGAAATGTCAAAAATACAATTGCCTCGGGAGAATTGATGCACCTCTGAAGTGAGCTTGGGAAAATCAAGTTTTCTCCTAGATTTGTTATCCAAATAACTTTCTTGATGAGTAAAATGTTAATTAGATACAAATATATTTCCAATGAGCTATCATGAGCTCAATTTGGAGTTGAGGAACACCTTCAAAAGTTGACTGCAACAGCACTCTGCCTTGAGGTAGCCTCATTTGGAACATTTTGACCAGTCTTGGGAGATTTGATTTTTGACAGGGAAAATGAACTCCAAATTGAAAAATTCCAATTGAGTTGGAAATTAGACTCAAATACATTTCTAAAAAGCTATCCTGCGCCAAATTTGGACATCGGGAAGGCCTCCAAAAGTCTCCTGCAAAAAGCACTAAAAAATAGAGTTTGGTGGCGTGACGCATTGGGTTTGTGCGCGGCGCACATGGCGTGCGCAATGCATTGGGCATTTTTTCTCAGTGTAAAAATACACTTCCGTGGCGCACATGGCGTGCGTGGTGCGTTGGGCTGGTGCGAGGCGCATAGAGCTTCCAAGGCCGATTTTTTCAAGAATTGCTCCAAATTGCCAATAACTTGCATGGATTCGCCAGGTAGAGCCTCCATCTTGGTGTTTCATCCAATTTTGTGATAGAATATGGTGGTTTATGGATGATAATGGTTAAAACAAAAACATCAAAACCTACCTCCTAAATTACCTCAAGGAAACTTGCTGTTAGGGTTTCAAAATCATTGTTTTGTCACCAAAGTCACTCCTCCATCCCTTTCTCCCTTGTTTTCATCATTCCCTAAGTTTCCTTACCCCCTAGGTTCATTAATTCCTTCTCCCGAATTCTTTTTCCCAAATTCTCAAATCCAAAACCTCAAACCCTAACCCTACACAAAAATTCCTAATCCCATACATAAAACCCCCAAACCCTCCCATATTTCCCTAACAAAATCTATCCCAATAGCCCCTAATCCCTCACTATTTTCCTCTCTCCTAACAGTCCCTTGTTTCACTGTTTTCCCCTTGGTGGCAGAGGTTAAGCACATCACTAAAGAGCAGTCCAACACAGTTTCATACACCAACATCTATTTCTCTAAGGCAATTTGTATAGCAGCAGTTATGTCATCCGGTCATTCATCTGATTATGGAGTGGAGACCCAAAGTGACTCACCAATAGGAGTACATGCACCTAGGAGACCTCATAGAGGTGGCAAAACATCCGTGAAGACCAGCAGGTTGCCCAAAGAAGCCTAAATGAGATGACACCCATTCAGCAGGAGATAGAGGCTGATCGAGAGATTTGGCTCGAGAGAGTCAACATCCACTTAGAGGGACTGCTGGACAAGGCCGATAGGGATAAAGCATTGTTGAGACACATGGTTTTCCATTACAGGGCGCAAAATATGAGTTCCAAGGCACGAATAAGGAATCTAAAGGCAAAATTGAAGAAGGCGACAAAGAAGCAAAAGAGGCAAAAGGAGCATGATCGTCTTCAAATCTTGGCCGAGGCCTCCTTGGCTGAGCATGACACTCAATGCTGAACCTTCAGTCCAAATTTCAACAAATTTGGAGAAAATTTTGTCAATTTTGAATTTTTTGGCTTTAAAACAGGTTTTTCTGCCCAACGCGTAGCGCCACTTGGCGCGCGCTTATAATTGGGAGATCCTCTGGAGGAAAACTTTGCATTTTTTGATTTTTTATCAAAATTTATGCATGCTCATGGATTACATAAGGAATTCATCAAGTTCTGGGTTGCCTAAAGGGTCAAAAACACCGTAAAAATGACCTCTCTGCCACCTTTTGCACCCACAAGAAGCAGTCTTGGGAGATTGAAGTTTTGGAGGGGCAAATGACATCCAAATCTAGAAATTCTACTTGGGTTGGAAAGTAGACGAGCAGGGCTTTCCAACAAGCACACTTGGGCTCAATTTGGACTTCAGGAAGTGCCTCAAAATCAGCTCCAAAGTGGGGCAACGCATACAGATTTTAGCGCGGCACATAGAGAATTTTGGCCTGTTTTTCACTGTACAGCTCAGAAATTCGCCCAGTTTTGACCAGTTTTACTTTTTGATGTAATTATTGATCTATCTTGATGTAACTTGATAACTATGATGTAATTTTGGCACATTTTTACTTGTTTTAGTAGATTCATTCACTAAAAGGTGAAAATTAAATGAATGAATCAATTTCCTAGCATATAGGGGTAAGTTGTTTGACTACCTAGATTTCAGTTCCTTGTTTAGAATTAGTTCAAACAGCTCCTAGAATGATGAGGTCGACCCTTAGAGGCATGGGAAGGAGTTAGTCTCATCTATATCATGTAATTTCTCAGTCATTTTCATGGTTGGACACTTGGGATTGCTTAGCACTCTATTGTACATTTCATTTCTGCAATTTTGGCAAAGGAAAGACCAGGGTTTTGCAGCACTTGTTGGGATCCATGTGGCTCTATGTTTTGATGGTGTGTTTCTCTATGTATTTTTAAGTTCACTGATGTTTATGTGTATCATTTTCCCTTCTCTTGTCTTCTGCAATTAAACAAATGAGTGATTAAGGTAGAATTCATTGGAATGCTATGCTCTGCCTTGATATTTTGTTTAATTATTCATGTTTTCATCTGTTTGAGGAGGACTCTTGAGACCTTCTTGCCCTCCTTGGCTCCTCATCAGTCTGATCCATCCATCTCTTCAATCCAAAGCATCAAAACGTTTTCCTTCCTTGCCCCAATTAGAACTCTGCAAAAACTAGGCCTCATCCCCGGACCCAAATTTGCCTTTCCCTTTTTTCCAACAAAACCACCAAAAACTCAAATAAAAAATTTGTACTTTCATACCTAGCCTAAGATCAGTTGTTAAATCAGTCATCTCCAGCCCCATTGATTATCTTTTGCTGAGATTGACCCGGAGAGAGCCCTCTCCTGTCCTCGTAGGGCTAGCTACGAGGCTGAGCGTGGTTTGATGTGGACCTAGAACCTTGTCTTTTCATCCTGAGGCAAATCTAGGCTCTAACAAAACCATTGAAAGTCAGTGTTCTTATAGTTCTTTTTTCATTGTTTTCATTTATCAGAGTTCTTACATGATCTGTCTGGCCATAACTGCTAAAAGGATACCTGGATGGTTTCACAAACAACCATTGAAAGTCATTGTTCTTACAGTTCTGTTTTCATTGTTTTCATTTATCAGAGTTCTTACATGATCTGTCTGGCCATAACTGCTAAAAGGATACCTGGATGGTTTCACACAACCATTGAATAAAAATTAGGTTCTAAATATAGCTATTTAGAAAAGTTAAAACCATTCCTTAAAATAAAAAAAATGAATGCCTTCAACATACTTAATTTTTTCAGTTCAATTTTCTAAAACTTTTTATGACTGATAAGTCCATTCCAAAGCTGATCACAGCTGCAAGTTGTTCCCAACATAGAATTTATGTCTGGAATGGTGGCCATGGACTGCAATGGAGAAGTTGCAGTACTGAGACATTTTTGGCAATGCCAAACAACAAAAAAATTGGAAAATGATATTTGAAAGAACTATCATAGAATCCTACTTGAATCCATATAAAAGTTGCTAAATTGATGAACTATGGATTTACTTGGAATGAAATTTGCAAAATTTTGACACTGCCCTATGAAAGTGAAACATTTACTCTCATTGAAAATAGATGAATACATGGAAAAATACAGTGTGAACGAAAAAAATACTAAATATTCAGAGTAACTCGAGAATATTGAAATGCTCGATAAGTTCCCTGCAGAAAGAGGATTTGCATTAAATCGAAGGCTAGAAAATGTGAATTCATATTGATGTGCAATATTAATATGATTTATCACTTCTGGTGCTCCCATATCCAAACTTCAACAGCGTGAGAAAGAGAATCTTTTGAAATTGGATGGAATTTCATAGTTGTGTCATTGGTCATATAAAAGTTGCTAAATTGACGAAGAGGCAGGCAATTGAGAGACCACAAGGCTGATCACAGCTGCAAGTTGTTCCCAACATAGAATTTATGCCTGGAATGGTGGCCATGGACTGCAATGGAGAAGTTGCAGTACTGAGACAATTTTGGCAATGCCAAAAAGCAAAAAAAATGGAAAATGATATTTGAAACAACTATCATAAAATCCTACTTGAATCCATATAAAAGTTGCTAAATTGATGAACTATGGATTTACTTGGAATGACATTTGCAAAATTTTGACACTGCCCTATGAAAGTGAAACATTTACTCTCATTATGAAAATAGATGAATACATGGAAAAATCCAGTGTGAACGAAAAAAATACTAAATATTCAGAGTAACTCGAGAATATTGAAATGCTCGATAAGTTCCCTGTGGAAAGAGGATTTGCATTAAATCAAAGGCTAGAAAATGTGAATTCATATTGATGTGCAATATTAATATGATTTATCACTTCTGGTGCTCCCATATCCAAACTTCAACAGCTTGAGAAAGAGAATCTTTTGAAATTGGATGTAGAATTTCATAGTTGTGTCATTGGTCATATAAAAGTTGCTAAATTGATGAACAGGCAGGCAATTGAGAGACCACAAGGCTGGTCACAAATGCAAGTTGTTCCCAACATAGAATTTATGCCTCGAATGGTGGCCATGGACTGCAATGGAGAAGTTGTAGTACTGAGACAATTTTGGCAATGCCAAAAAGCAAAAAAAATGGAAAATGATATTTGAAACAACTATCATAGAATCGTACTTGAATCCATATAAAAGTTGCTAAACTGATGAACATTCAGGCAATTGAGAGACCACAAGGCTGATCACAACTGCAAGTTGTTCCCAACATAGAATTTATGCCTGGAATGGTGGCCATGGACTGCAATGGAGAAGTTGCAGTACTGAGACATTTTTGGCAATGCCAAACAACAAAAAAAATGGAAAATGATATTTGAAACAACTATCATAGAATCCTACTTGAATCCATATAAAAGTTGCTAAACTGATGAACAGGCAGGCAATTGAGAGACTACGAAGTAATTTGCAATGAGAGACTACGAAGTAATGCAATTCGATTTCCTGTAACATAAGTAATGCAATTCGATTTCCTATAACATACATGTTGATAATTTCCTGTAATAAAGGAAAAGTATTTTTGCAGAAGTAATGAAGCATAATTTACAAATATTCTAATGTCTAAATGCATGCAATAATTTTATAGGTTGTTGCATCTATGGCAAAAGGAAGTTACTCTGCTCGTACAAGGAGAAGTGGCAGGAGAGTGACAAGGGGTGCACAGCTGCGATGCACATCGTCTGATGAGGACAGGCCAGCTGATGTCAATGCCAACAATGCACCAGGGAACATTGTTGAGGATGACCATGTGACAACAGCTGATGTTAACACACCATCAGCCATAGAACCACCATCAACAACAGCCCAAGGGGAAAGCTCAACTAAAAATATCAGTGCTATAAGAGGATGGACAAAATAACAAATGTTAGTTGCAATTGACGACATAGAGTTTAATGGATACTCAGTTCGGGAATTTGCAAAAAAACATGGTATTCCTCCCTCATCAATACATTATTGGATAAATGGACTGACTCATACAAAATGTAGAGGGCCTCTTACAGTTATGACTGAGGAGGAGGAGGCCGAGGTGGTTGAGTGGTGTAAAGAGATGGCCCAACTAGGACATGGGCTAGAGTTGATACAACTCAAATCAACAGTTGCTCAAATCTGTCAAGGGAGGCCAAACCCATTCAAAGATGGGTTTCTTGGTAAATCATGTTGTTTTGGGTTTAAAAAAAGGCATCCATAACTTGTATTGCATACTGCTGAGGGCCTTGACAGAGACAGAGCATTAAATTTGTGCCCTACAGTTTTGCAAAAGTTCTATGACACACTTTCTAGTGCTTACGATAAACATTCTTATGGAGCAGACCATATATGGAACTGTGATGAAACAGGTTTACAGGTAGGGAGGAATTGTGGCATGCAGGTAATTGCCAAGAGAGGGAGCTGAAATGTGCCAAGTATTTTTCCCAAGAGCAGGGAGTGGATAACTAATTTATGTTGTGTTAATATAATTGGTACTTCAATCCAAGGATTTTATCTATTCAAAGGTAAAAATCAAATGAAAAACTATATACAGAACTGTGAACCAGGTGCATGCATGGTTGCACACCCCCATGCATGGATGACTAAAGAACTGTTTCTAAGTTGGCTTTTTCACTTTGCTGCATCGGTACTAGGTGGCGTCTCGCCTAATAACAGACACCTATTGATATTAGATGGCCATGGGAGCCACATGGCTGTACAAATAATTGAGGAAGAAAACAATTTAGGCATTGACCTGTTGACATTGCCCGCTCATACCACTCACAGACTGCAACCCCTTGATGTTAGTGTGTTTGGCATTTTCAAGAACTATTTCAGGTCGGAGTGTGCTGCATGGATGGAAAAGAATCCAAGGGTTGAGGTGAAAAGGTTCGAGCTAGCAGAGCTTGCAAGTAAAGCTTTTAAAAGTGCATTGACACCATCAAATATCAAGGTCGGCTTTAGGAGGATAGGAATCTGGCCACTGAACTATGATGCTCTTATGCATGATACTGGTTGTAGCCAAGTGTTTCATGTGGATGGTCAGGAAGAAGGGGATGCCCAAACAGGTGTTGAAGTGCAAGAAGTAGATGACCAAGATGATGTTGTTGCAGCTGGTAATATGATTTCCCTCTCTCAAGGACACTTATATGCTGAAGATGATGAAACTATATGTGAAACACAATATAACCATGAAAAAATTCGCAGTAACATGGAGATCGTTCCACCAACTCAAGAACATGAAACTCTTGTTGCTGATATTGTTAATGACATTGTTGAACATGCAGTTGACAATAACCAATTGACATTGCCAAGCCCAGTAACCCCACCTTCATGGCTAGTAGAAGCAATGATCAATATGAATGCACATAGTGTCTCAACAACCAATGAAGAAAGCATGAACATGCCCTCACAACCAACAAAATTGAACAGTGAAATTGTTCATTTTTTTTGGACAATAGATCAATGGAAGAAGATGAAGGACATAATGATGCATCAAATGAAGATAATGATATAGTTCAATAAGTTCCAACAAATACTGAAAGGGAAGTACCAAGCAATGACATGCAGGTGGGAGGGGTGGAGAAGACACTTGGCCAGTTCCTAAAGCTACCAGGAGAGAGAGTATCAATGAAAAAAAAGCAAGGTGCACCGGATAGTCTTCGTCTGGGCTGAAGCTCACAGTTACTCACCTCAGAGGACTATATAAACCTGTTAGTTGAGTCTGAAAAAAAGAAATTTGAAATGCAAGAATTAAAATAGAAAAAGAAGGATCTAGTTAAGGAGAAGAAGGCAGCAAGGATTGTTGCAGCGCAATGCCGAGCAGATGAAAGGATTGAAAGAGATAAAGCAAGGTAAGTTAAGGACCAACAAAAACAAATGGAAAGACAGGAAAAGGAAAAATGAAAGGCACAACAAATGCTTGAAAAGGAACAAGGGATGATCAATGATACAAGAATAGCTAATGAAACCAGGATTATTTCAAACTCATTGGACTCCATTGCAGATAATACACCATTATTCCAAGATCTCATAAACATTCAAGTGCCTCACTATCAAACTGAGGGTTTACCCACTTGACTTGTTCCTACCAGAGTTGGTGTCAATTCTCTGTATGCTCATTACACACCTCCACTTAATGCAGGGGTTAGTAGTGCAAATGTGAGGTATGGGTACTCAATACCTCCATGGTTGGAAGCTGTAAATTGGAATCAATCATATGGCAGCAATATACCATTTCCTAATCAACCCTTGACTGGCAGGCCAACTTACCTGGCTCAAGAAGGTAACTCAGGGAGTTTTGGCACTCAAGATTCTCAGGGCCATAAAGAATAGGGGTGTCATATGTTTTTGGTTCTAACCACATTATGATGTGGATTTTGGATGGATTGTATCTTTTTCTTGTCACAGAAACATTTTGGCTTACAACCTAGGTTGTTTTATTTCATAATGTGTGTGACATTGTAGCCAAAATCCATTTTAGAAGGAACATCTATAGTCTATTATAATGTAGAAATCTTACAAGATTCTCATGGTCATAAAGAATAGAGTTTAAGGATTCTCAATGAATTACGCATACTTTCAGGATATGCATTGTATCGTTAAATTCACTAAACCTCTGATCTTTTGAATGTCCTGCATGCAATTACCAAATTAATGAAATTAAATGAATAAGTCATGAGAACTGAGGTATATCTTAAATACATTGTATTTAACAACTTTTCAATTTGACTAGCCTTTGTGACTAGTGCTCTTTTTATTAGCAAATCTATATTGAAATCTTCCACAAATAAGCAGATGTCAAGAAATGGATCTTTCACTATCTCAGGATAGAAAGATAGTTAGAAACTTAAAGGTGAGATAGCATTCCATTTGTTTTTCTCTGCCATCTCTATACGATAAGCTTTCTGTATGTCTTCCTTGAAAGGTATAAATGGTGCTAGCATAATGAAAATTTTTGGAATTCTACCATATTCTCTACTATCTTGTTCGATTTAAGTAGAATCCATTTGTTCCTCTGTGTCACTTGTCTTATTGTAGATTTTATTTTTGATAAAATTCACTGCTTCTGCAAAGGGAAGGAATCTTATAGAAAAGGTGTTTGTTTTCATTCTGCACCCTTTACGCACATCTCTTTTCCTTTCAGTGATAAACACCCTCACTTGTTTTTCCTTGTGTATATCCATTGGCAAACGTTGTTTAGGTGGATTTCTGTCGAAGAAATTTCCTATATAAATTTATTAATTTGACTTGCAGGTCTACACACGAGGAACAACTTTTTTATTTTTTGCAAAAATCTAATTGGACAAAGAGGCCCAGACATAGGAATTGCGGGGAAAGCAATAACATAATTTTAATAGGCAAGGTGGAATTTCTAGTCCTCTTATGCATCAATCAAGTTTTTGTTGGATCTATCTCTAATCTTATGTCTGTGACCAACATAGAATTGATATCCTAAGGAAGGTCGAAGTCGCTAGAAGCATCTTGTGAGTATCGATCTATCTGAGGAGGTTTCATCCAGCATAGTCTTGAACTTTCTAAGGAAGGTCAAATACATACAGAAGTCAGAGGTTTATGCATTGTGCAGTAGTAGCAAAGGACTGAGATTTGACTAGAGGGCTAGAGATCTAAATTTGTTGTTGTTCAGTGATAAGTTTAGACATATTTGTGCATAAATCTTCAATCCCTAACCCGAAGCTACACAAAGACAGTGAGATGCATACTACTGAAGAAACATATTCTGTATTTATCTTTTGTCAAGGAGTTTATGGTTTTATATTTTCAATTTGGGTATCATTGGGCTCCAGTTTTGATGAGGGGAACCATGTTTATAGGCCTACCTAATTTCACCAAAAACATGGGATCATATAACAATAACGAAAAAACGACAAAGAGGCCCAGACATAGGAATTGCGGGGAGAGCAATAGCAATAAATTCGTTGTTGTTCAGTGATAAGTTTAGACATATTTGTGCATAAATCTTCAATCCCTAACCCGAAGCTACACAAAGAGAGTGAGATGCATACTACCGAAGAAACATATTTTATATTTATCTTTTGTCAAGGAGTTTATGGTTTTATATTTTCAATTTGGGTATCGTTGGGCTCCAGTTTTGATGAGGGGAACCATGTTTACAGGCCTACCTGATTTCACCAAAAACATGGGATCATATAACAATAATGAAAAACCCTGGCTCATCTTTGAGGATTAGGGCTTATATCAGTATGAAGTTAACCATTATCTCAATTTGACAGAAAAACTCTGGCTCATCTTCAAAGGTTAGAGCTTATATCAGTATGAAGTTAACCATTTATCTCAATTTGACACCAAAATCTTAATAGCATAGGGAAAATTTTCTATATTTTCCAGGCGATGATCTATACCCAAATGCCCCTTTCCATATAAACTATTTTGGCACCAAAACCTTCACAGTGTACATTAACAAAAAATTATGCTATTTTTGCAAGGGCGTGATCTAAACCCAAATGCCCTTTTCTATTTGGAGCCTGCGAATCACAAGAAGCATACAAGGATTCCAAAATTATTCAAATGCAGAGAACAAAGAAACAAAGAACGCAGTTAGAAACAGAAACCTTATACACAGAGATATGTCGCCATCGACAGTCGAAGGTTAAGAGGTTTTAATGAAAACCAAAGAAAGAAAAAAACCCTCATTTAAATATAAATTCAGAGACTAAGAGACCAAAGAAAGAAAAAAATGAGTTAAATACACTAAACCCTAAACCCCTAACCTGGAAAACCCTAAACCCTCAAAACGTGCCATGCAAAGTTAACAGAAATTCCAATAAGGTGTTTTGTGTTGAAAAACACATAGAAATAAGGTGTTTTGTATTGAAAAACACATAGAAATAGCTGGTAGGATTAAAATCCTATCGGATAGAGGCCATGGATGGTCGCCAGACTTCTTCGAAGCTCGCCACACCTTCGCCAGACCTTCTCCAGAGCTCGCCACACCTGCAACGAGTTGGAAATAAGCCATTAGACAACAGAAAAAACCAAAAAAACCAACAAAAAAACAACAAAACCTGCAATTACCTGTTAAAAAAACCTTCGACCTTGAACTCGCTAAAACTGCAACTGGCTCCTCCCCAAACAACAAAAACTGCGAATTAAACCACCACCAAAGAAACCCTAAACAACCGGCGGTCCAGAATGACCAACAAATCCAGGTGGAAAACCACAAGAAAGCCAGAAACCCTGTTCCAACCATGGACGCGTAACCTCGAACAATGGTGGACATCAGCTCTTGGTTAGCGAACGAAGTGCGCAGGTTCTGGGGCCATCCCGCGCCATCTTCGGCAGAGGGCTTCGCCCAAAAACCAGACCAGAACAGAAAAACAAACGAAAAAATGAACATCACACAAATGATGCGTAATGAACCCTCAACACGGTGTGGAAAGGTGTTTTAAGGTGATGACACGATGCCCAACACGTGGACCTCCACGGCGGACAGGTGTCGTACTAACATCACGCGGGTTCACATGGCGGCAGGCGACGTGGCGGCGAGGGCGCATAGGTAATGGTGTCCCTCCCCTATATACGTAGACTTTTATAATACATTATATGCTCAGACTTTTACATCTGTCATCATTAGTACTAGAATAATCTTACATGATTCCCAGTTATCTTTTCCATTACGTGTCTTACATGAATTGATAAGGAGCAAAGCAAAGCTGTCATGCATCAGAGGGAGAATCAGCAGAGCCCAAAACTCAGTTTCTACAGATCAGTAGAGTTACATTCAACACATTCCCAACAAAGTTTCCATGCATCAAAGAGATAAAATTTTGTGTGATTACACGTCACAAGACTCCTACAGGGAATGGGCAACAGAGTTTTCATGACCTCAAAAGGATAATCGCCATGGCGCAAGACTCTTACATATATTTTCCTCAGTGTTTTATTTCACTGAGAGACTCCATTCACCTTTCGTTTCTGGAGGGACCTATAAATTTGGGACTCAATGTTAAAATAAAATTCCATGATCATAAATTAAACAGAAAACTTGTGCATGCATCAATCAACAAAGGTAATTATTGGCGCCGATCCTGTGAGCTTGGGCTTGCTGGAGAGTGATGGCTACATTGAATATGTTTCTCAATGTGGGCCAACCAAACATCTAGGTTGACCGAACAAGAGTACTAGTGTTTTTGAATCAACTCGATGTCATTGAAGCAGATCATAATTTCATTGCAATCCTAATGTTTCTCTTTGAAGACACGACCCAATAGAGATTTCATTTTCCAATGAAGGGTGATGAAATGAAGATACTAGCTCTTATGCCCCTTGCTATGGCCAGGGTTGAGAACTCAACGAGATACCTCAACTTGAATTTCAAAGTTTGAATGGGCCTATAAATTTGTAGCTATTAAGACTTCAAGGTGTTGTATTTTTTCTTGAATTTTAGGAGGGGCTACGAAGAGTTAAATTTCAGCAGCTAACTGAGCTTGGGTCTGGGCTCTGGATCTGCTTGAAGAACTGCAACCTCCAGGCCTGCTCATTCTATGCCTTAGCATTTTGCTTAGAAGGGACCAAAACCCTGCATTGGGGACTTTCGGAGAAGAGTAGGGGTAATGGATAGGCTATGGGGAGGTTGGAGCAGAGCATGCTAGAGGCTAAGGTGTAGAAATATGGTGATAGAATTGCAACTAAATAAATTTAATCTAAATCAAGAGACACGATTCTACTCCACTGCTATGCGGAAATTAATTCACAATTTAGAACAACATTCGCAAACATGCATTGATCACATACACAAGTACACAAATTTATCTAGGGGAAACCAACAGGTAAAAACCCCTTAAGCCTGCTTGCATTAATCAAATGAATAAAGAATGTATTACAATTGATTACTCACTTTGAGCTCAACCTACAAGTGAATAACTATTCTCTCTACTCAATGAAAAGATCTGACCCAAACCTAGTCAATTTATGCCTCTATCTGAGCTTCTATTTCCTTGTGCAAATCCTGCAGAAATTAACCCCTATTATTTAGGAATTCCCTCTAATTTTTTTGCATAATTCCCAAGGATTGATCACTGATTGCATGCAACACCTATACACTCAAATCTAATCTACAACTAATGTTACATTGCCTTGGAATCTACACCACAACTGAGCAATTCAAATTCCTTGCATGCATGAGCTATTTTTGGTTGATTGATTAGTTAACTGGATGATCTTTGAGTTAGACAGCTATCCCACTGTACAATTGATCTCCAACTAGTTCTATTAACTGTTATAACTAGTTTAATTGAGTACAACTAGAAATAACTGAACCCGATTGCTACACATTAGCAATCAACACATGCATAACTAAACTCCAAGCCCTCTAACTCGAATTTATTGAACTAACTCAGTGACAAGAGCCATGTCACCTCAATTAGCTACCTCGAAGTTGTCTGCTGATGTGAAAATTCTAAATTTTCTCAATTTGACGAAGGCTAAGTCAAATTGAGCCTTTTTTGCTACACTTCTCAACATTCCCTATTAGCAAGAAAGAGATTTTCAACCACCCCTATCCTGAACCTGTGGAATTCAAACTTCCATCTTAACAAAGCCTTTGTCTAGATGTCAACATCTTTTTCCTTTGTTGGAATGTATTGTAGCAACATTATCCTCCTTTTCACATAGTCCCGTAAATGATGATACTGGATATCTAAATGCTTGGGTCGATCGTGAAACAATGAATTCTTAGAGAGCTTAATGCAACTCTGATTATCACAATAGATCACAGTTGGATCCATCTCCTAACCAAATATTCCCACAAGTATCTTTCTCATTCAAATTGCATGACATGCTGCTTGACTTGCAACGATGTATTCAACTTCTGCTAATATAAACGCCACAGACCTCTACTTCTTGCTGTACCAGGAAATTATTGCGGACCCAACACTGAAAATTCCACTTGATGTATTCTTTCGGTTGGATGGACTCCCTGTCCAATCTGCATATGTGAAGCCACACAACTTCACTCCCTCTGTCTGTCTGTACCATAATCCATACTAGGTAGTGCCTCTGAGGTACTATAAAACATGCTTAGCTGCCTTCCAATACAATTTGGTTGGCCTAACCATAGCTTGGATCAACTGGTTGATTGCATAGCACATATCTAGTTGTGTGTTCACAAGATACATCAGTGAACCCACTAGCTGCTGGTAAATGGTAGCATCAACCTCTTCACCTGAAGTATCATTCTCCTTCCTCTAGTTGGTCACTAGAGGTGTCTCCATGGGATTACAACTCTCCATGCGGAATCTCTGCAGTATCTTAGTGGCATACTTGCCTTGAGACACAAAAAATTCCCCATCACTTTTCCATACTTCCAACCCAAGGAAGTAGTGCATGAGACCCATGTATTTCATCTCAAATTCACTGCTAATCACCCGCCAATATTAAATCATCAACATATAAAACAATGATAAGAAATTCACCTTCTACCAAAATATGATAGAGGTTCACATTCGCTTCACTTTTGGCGAAGCCCAATCCAATGAGATAACTATCAATATGAGTGTACCAAGCTCAGGGTGTCTTTTTGAGACCGTACAATTCTTGCATAAGTCTGCACACATGAGACTCCCGATCAAATGTCTGAAATCCTTCTGGTTGCTCGATGTACACTTCCTCCTCAATAACACCATTGAGAAATGTTGTTTTTACATCCATTTGGTGGATCTTCCACCCCATTTGTGCAACCAGTGCAAGAATTGATCTAATGGATGAATACCTTGCTACGAGAACAAGGATTTGATCAGAGTAAATTTCCTCAAATTGAGAAAATCCTTTGGCCACAAATCTAGCCTAATACTTTTTCTATGCTTCCATTTGCTACATGCTCAACCTTGAATATACATCTCGAACCCACAACTGATTTATCTGCTGGTCTTGGGACCACTTCCCAAACATTGTTCTTCATAATGGATTTGTATTCTTCCAACATTGCATCAACCCAAATTGGTTTCTCAACTGCTTTCTCAAATGAGGATGGCTTAGTCTCTACAATCTCAGTCATTAGAGCCATGTAGCCAGTGTACCTCTCAAGTGACCTCCTTTGCTTGCACAAATTTGAAGGAGCTCCCACATTCTCCCTCGCATCCTGCATCAATCTATCAGCTTCCTTGGTTCTTTTTATACCTTCTCTGGATTGTTCTTCTTGAGTGGATGTCTCCACTTTGCCTCTATGATTCTCCATTTTTGGATACTCCACAACTCTCTGAGGCCCCTCCTTTAGAGCTAAAATCTCCTCTTCTACTGGGATTTGCAACTCCCTCTCAAGAGAGCATCTCATTGCTTTCTCTTCATCAAACTTTACATCCCTTCACACAATTATCATTTTGAGCGAAGGTCATTACACTTGGTAGTTGTGGGGAGTTTCAGTATAACCCACAAAAACTCCCAACTCTTTTGTCGACTCAAGTTTCTTCCTTGAATATTTGGAGACATGGTAGTAAACATAGCCTCCAAAAATTTTGAAATGAGACACATTTGACTTTCTCCCTGAGAAATCCTCCTCCAGTGTAATCACACCAAGAATTCGATGAGGACTCCGATTCTACAAGTAGACTGCTATGTTACATGCCTCCACCCACAAACGAAGTGGCATAACTTGGTCATGTGGCATATCTCTCGTAGCTACCATAATGCTACTATTCTTTCTATCAGCTACCCCATTCTGTTGTGGGATGTGGGGAGTTGTTAGTTATCTTCGAATTCCTTCTTTGGCACAAAATTCCTTGAAGTAATTCGAAACATACTCACCTCCATTGTTGCTCTTGAGAGCCTTCACCTTCTTGCTGGTCTCTTTCTCAACTAGTGCCTTGAATTCTACAAATTTTGAGATTGTCTCATCCTTCTTTCACATGAGGAAGATCCAACAATTTCTTGACAAATCATTAATAAAATTAACATATTACTTATGTATGGAAGTGGAGGTTATTGAGAAGGGTCCACAAACATCATATTGGACTTTCTCTAAGACTACATTTTGTTTGTTGTCTCGATCATGGAATGAGGATTTTACATACTTCCCCAAGGTACAACCCTTGCAGACATCTTGCTGCTCAAGTGATCCTTTAGGGAGGCTAGTGGTTATTTTCTGCATTATTTTAAGGGCACCATGGTGCAAATGGACCAATCTCATGTTCCAAAGTTCACCAACATCGTGACTCTACACTTTCTCCGCCTTACTACTTAATGCAACACAATCTTCCATATCAAGTTTATACAATCTCTTCACACGAACGCCGATCTACTTCACCTGCCCAATAGCTATTTGTCTAAAAAAGGATTTCCCTTTATTGGAGATCACATCATAGCCACGGTCTTCCAAAACTGCTACAAAGACGTGGTTATTCTTCAGGGCTGACAAAAACATAACATCTTTGAGGAGAAGAGGGGATCCCATGTCCCTCTTAAAGGTTACTGTACCAATCCTGGTAGCACTGTACCTTCCGTCACCCCTAAGCTCAATATGCGTCTGGAGATCTTTCTCCTCCAGGTCATTGAAAAACTCTCTACACCCTGTCATGTGGAACGAGGCACTTGAATCCAAGTACTGCACGCTCTTCATCACATTGCTGACCATGCATGCAATCAAGGTAAAGTCTAACTCAAATTGTGAAGCCAATTATTCACCTGCTACTCCTCCCGAGTTCTTCTTGCAAGAATTTTTGTGTGGACACTTTGTAGCATAGTGCCCGAACTCATGAAAATTGAAGCATTTTATTTTGAACAAGTCTTTCTTCTTGCCCCCTTGGCTGGATTCTGGTTAGGTTTAAGATTTCTTCCCTTTTCCCTTCTTTCCCTTCCCAACCAATGCAAAATTTTCTTCATCCTCTCCCTTGTATGAACTTCCATCTCTAGTATTTTGTCTGATTTCTTGTAGCAAACCAGACCATAAGAATTCCCAATTCGGCATTTCTCCCTCTCATTCACCGAGTCATGGTAGCTATGCTGAATTTTGGGAAGTCCTAGAAGAGCTAGGCTCACCAGATCATCTTCTACAACATTCACACGAACCCCTCCAATCTCATCTCGAACTTGCGTAAATTTGGTGAGACACTGTGGAATATTATCATTTTTTTGCATCTTAATTTTTCAAAGTTTGTCCTTGAAGGCCAATTTTCTATGTTCACTGCGATTCTCGAATAGCTTAGTTAGTTCCTTCCACATTTTGAAAGGAGTTTCTTTGCCATGAAGATTTGAGACAATGTGGTCTCTCACTCCCTCCAAGATTATTCTCCTAGCCTTTGCTACATCTTTATTCCAATGGGCTAGGTTTTGGGCATCAACTAATCTTGGTTTTGGAATGTATGTCTTGACATATTCCAACAATCCATTGTCATCAAGCACTACCTCCATGCGATCCTTCCAGGCAATGAAATTCGATATGCCTTCCAAGGAATAATCTAATCTCAATCCATTGAAGGCCATTCTCCCAACTCTGAAGAATTCCCGCTACACTGAAGCTACACTTTCAAACCTCCTGAGGAACAAATTTGAAATTCTTGTTCTAATCTGAATCTTGATAAGGTACCGAGTAGAAATATGGTGATAGAATTGCATCTGCTCAAGAAATTTAATCTATAGCAACACAATTCTACTCTACTGCTCTGTGGAAATTAATTCATGATTTAGAACAACATTCGTAAACATGCATCAATCACATACATAAGTACACAAATTTATCTAGGGGAAACCAACTGGCAAAAACCCCTTAAACCTACTTGCATTAATCAAATGAATAGAGAATGTATTACAATTACTTGATCTCTCTGAGCTCAACTTGAAAGTAAATATATGTTCTCTCTGCTCAATGAAACGATTTTACCCATACTTAGTCAATTTCTACCTCTGCCTGAGCTCCTATTTCCTTGTACAAATCCTGAGGAAAATTTCCCCTATTCTTTAGGAATTTCCTCCAAATTTATTGCACAATTCCCAAGGATTTATCATTGATTGCATGCAACACCTGAACACTCAAAACTAGTCTACAAATGATATTACACTGCCTTGGAATCTCCACCATAGTCGAGAAATTAGAATTCCTTACATGTATGAGCTATTTTTGGTTGATTGATTAGTTGACTCGATGATATCTGAGTTAGCCTATTGTCCCACTGTGCAATTGACCTCCAACTAGTTCTGTTAACTGTTAGAACTAGTTTAACCAAGTAAAACTATAAATATATGAATTGGATTACTACAAATTATCAATCAACACATGCATAACTAAACTCTGAGCCCTCTAACTTGAATGTATTGAGCTAACTAAGTGACAAGAGCCATGTCACCTCAGTTAACTACCTCCAAGTTGTCTGCTGATGTGGAAATTTTGAATTTTCTCATTTTGACCAAGGCTAAGTCAACTTGAGCCTTTCTTGCTACACTTCTCAATAGAAGGGACTGTGACTGAGATAACCAGAGGAGGTGGTAATGAATAAACAAGATATGTAAATGTAGAGGGAAGGGATCTTTAATGGAGTAGAGAACTAGAAGGATAAAAACAATAGTAAAAACCATAGAGAATTTGACCTCAATAGTGCATCTTAGATTCCTAGGCTTGAGAATAAGAAACACAATAGTAAATAGACAATACCCACAATAGGTTATAACCAACAAATATTTTACTAGCTTATGAACTATGTTCTTGCTCCAGTCATTACATTTTGGTTCTTGGTGATGACGCCCTTGCTCGAGTTCATTCATTATTCTCTCGTGCACCCCAGAGACTGTGAACAAACAAAAAGTTCTCCAATCAATAGTGGAATGAGAGCAATGGAGGTCTAGGCTAGGAGGGCTTGGGCCTTCCTTAACTGGAGCGTCGGGTAGCCAAATGTTAATGGGGAAAAATTCCACCTGCAGCTTGGCAAGAATGCAAAACTAGTAGAAATTGATGGAGTAGGCTTAAAGAAGGTAGGAAAATGAAAAGGGCACAGGGGTTACCATATTAATTCACGGTGTTGTCATGAATTGTAGCATGTGTCACTATATGGGGGGAGGTGGCTACACCATCCCCCTCTTTAAGGCCTCAAGAGGTGGTGAGTTGGTGGGCTGCCTCACTCCACCCCCGCTCCACTTGCTCTATTCAAATAATTTTTTTATGGTAGAAATGCATTGTAAACATTTTGAATTGTTAAAAAAAATAACCCATGTTAAAATAAAAAACTTCAAACTAAAATAATAATAATAAAATTTGTACTTTATTATTATTATTTTTCTTAAGTTTTGTTAGGTAGTTAATGTAAACTTGACTTGGTCAAGTTAGTGGGCAAAATAAAAAAATATATATATTTGTAATTGTAATTATAATTAATAATTAAACCATCTTATATCCATCTTAACTTTAGATGTACCAAGCATCTAAGGGATCAAATATTTTCAAAGATGAAAACCTCTTTTAGATTGAAAAAAGATTTGATCTGAGCGACTTGGTAGATATAGAGATAAGATGGTCTAAGGGATCAAATATTTTCAAAGATGCAAACCTCTTTTAGATTGAGAAAAGATTTGATCCGAGTGACATGGTAGATACGGAGATAAGATGGATCTAGGCTGGTTACTTTTAATGTTAATGCATTTACAATAACATTTTTGTTTTAGGTATATGTAAATTTACATATAATAGAAAAATACTAAATATTCAAAATATAATTACACAATAGGTGTGTTTATTTTGGAATAGGACTTCCACAATTTTAATTTGATTATAACTAATTATTAGGTGTATGGTGGAGATTTAACCTCTACCAAATATTCTAGAATATTCATAGTAGTATCACAAATCAAAGGTTGATATTAATTTTGAAAATATTTATGCTCTTATTGTCTTTTTAATTAAAATGATTAATTAAAAAAAATATCATCAGAACAAGTGTCATATGAAGTGAGTTATGGTTTTTGGGCATGTGGTATTGATGAGCTATAATATTGTCCCATAATATTATAATGAAATCTATTTATAAATTTAGAATCTCCATGATAAAATGGGGTAAATATCCATAATTACACTAATAAATATTCAAAATAAAAAACATCAAATATAATAGATATTTAAAATAACAAACATTAAGTAATTATTAAAAAATCAATACAAATGTAGGTTTTAACCTTGTATAGAAATTACCTGCATACGAATTCTAAAAAACATAAAAATAACAATCGTGAGAGCATAACACATAAAACAAATATACACAGAGATTTTCCCCTGGATCCCAAAACTGGGACTACCATATTGAATTTTCATTATGTCCTTCCAATGTTACATTACATATATATACCTGTCGAAACATCCATAAACCCCATTCCATTAACCCTGGATTAGAACATAATCATAGTTCGCTTGATCGAATCTACAAAATACCATGGATCGAAAACCATTGCGCCTAAAACCATTTGCGAAATCCATGCACAAAACCATAGGTAGGTCCTCCCACCTAATATAGGGTCCAATTTTTTTTTCCTTGGGGCGCTGCCCTACGCTCTGTAGAGGGGGGCTACCGCCCGCCTGTGACCCCCTGCTATGCTCGGCGCAATGAAAGGGAGCTGCCTTCCCCCTCTAACCCCCTGGCTTAACTACTGGGGCTAGTCATGGAAAGAATATAACACAACCCAACAATGAAACTATCTTGAAAATTAAAAAAAAAAATTAATAAAATTACTACTAAAATTATTTCAAAAATTATGTATAGATAACACTTTAAAAAAAATAACAAATCACATATAAATATGGAGTAAGTACTCAATAAACACTAATGTTATATTAGAAATCTAAACAATAAAACTATAATCCTCTAGAATTTACATATTCTTCTATTTTTATTTCCGTTTAAAAAATGTGACAATATTCACAACAACCATATTTGTAGTTACGAAGTATTTATGTTATTTTAAGTGTTTATATATATATATATATATATATATATATATATATATATATATTTTATTTTAAAAAATATTAATAATGTTATATGATATTTATTTTTCAAATTATGATTTTGGTTAAATTTATAAAATTTTCTTTGTTTTTTTCTTTTTTATTTGTAAGGAATCATAAAAATATAGTAAAATTAAGACTTTAGTCAAGATAATTCTTAAGTTCTAAATCGAGGGATTATACTTCAAGTGATTGCTTAAACAAATCTCTCTTTTGAGGTACTTTTAAGAATATTGATCAAGGTATAAGTTGAATTAAACAAAATCTCGATCAAGGTATAAAATAGAACAAGAGTGTGCTCAATTCAACTATTAGGTTGATCGAGAGTCACAAATTCGATCAAGCTCTTCTATTCTTCTTTTTTTATATAAAGAAAAATAGGATTGTGAGGACCAGTGATTATAAAGCTCGATTCAGTGACAACCTACTTCCCCAACCTATAACACAACATTTGTCTTCTTATCAAGCTTTCTCTTGTGTGGTCACTCCCTTTTCCTTGCCACCCCCTTCACTTTTCCTCTTGTTGTTTTTCTTGTTCTTTTCCTAGCATTTCATTAGACATTTTCCTTGGCATTTTTCTTAGAAACCCTAAGTTTTTAGCATGTCGAAGGATGGTCTTTCTTTTATTTCTTGCTACTCTACTAATTAAGGTGGAAAACCCTAAAATTTGTTTGGTCTCCTCACTTGTTATTTACATGGAAGTAGGATTGCCAATTTTGGCTCCTAAACTCGTCTAAAAAAATGTAACTGGTGGCCAATGATTCTCCTTATTCGAGAATACTTGTCTTATTATGAAACTATACCTTATGTGGTTTTAACCTCTTCCTTGTGGTTGGTTCAATCTTCCTCTTGCAGTTTCACTTTTTTTCTTGGCAAGCCTAATTTTTTGGTATGTTGATGGGTGGTGCTTATTTTACTACATGCCACTCATGCCAATGAAGGTGGGAAACCTCAAAATTCATTTTTTTTACTCACATGTTTCTTATTTATGGGTAATTTTGGAGATTTTGATTGCCAATTTGTCTAAAAAACGTTAAGTGGTGACCAATGATTCTCCTTATTTGACAATACTTTTGTCTTCTTACGTGGCACTCTCTTGTGTGGTTGTTTCCTCATCCTTGCTACTTTATTTCATATTTCTCTTCCCAATATGCTTGTTCTTTATCTAACATTTCAATTTGGGAATTTTCCCTTTTTTCTTAGCCCTTTTCTTTCAACCACAAGTTATTTGTGCATTGATAGATGATGTTTCATCTATTCCATACCACTGGTGTGAAGGAAGCTTAAAAGTCCCAAAATTCATTTGGGCTTCTCACATGGTTCTTCTACACGAGCAAGCCTACCAATTTTGGCTCTCAAGTTGTCTTAAAAAGGTTATGTGGTGGCCAATTATTCTCCTTATTCAAAATTATTTTTTTATTCTTATCGAGCTCTCCCTTGTATGTTTGTTCCCTCAACGTTGCTATTAGTTTTAGTCTTCCTCTTGGTGCTTCACTTGTTCTTTTCCTAGTGTTTCATTTGTCCATTTGCCTTTTTTCCATGTCACTTTTCTTAGCAAACCCAATTTTTTGATATTTTAAGGATGCCATTTTGTTTACTCATTTCCAATTGTGCGAAGGAAGGTGGGAAACCCCAAAGCTCATTTGGCCTATTCACTTGTTTCTTATGCACAGGTGGGCTTGTAGGATTTGGTTCCCAAGTTGTATCAAAAAATGACATGGTGACCAATGCTTCTGCTTGTTTAATTTTTTTTTGGTTTACAAAACTCTCCCTTGTGTGGTCATTAACTCTTTTTTGTTTCTTGCTTCAATCTTCTTCTTATTTCTCATTTGTTTTTTTGCTTGGTGTTTCATTGGGGCAACTACCTTTTTTCCGTGGTACTTTTGTTTCCAATTCCATTTTTTTAGTATGTTGAAGGATTTCATTCATTTACTTCATGCCACTCATGAAATGAAGGTGGGAAACTAGAAAATTTCTTTGTTATTCTCACATATTTATCGTGCACATTAGGATTTCCAATTTTGGAAACCAAGTTATCTTGAAAAAGTTAACTTGACTAGTGCTCCTCCTTATTTGATAATATTTTGGTTTCTTATCAAGGAACCTTGTGTGGTAATTCCCTCTTCTTGGTTTTTTTCTTTGGTTTTCCTTTTGTAATTTCACTTGTTCCTTGTTTGGCATTTTGTTTGGGAATTTACATTTTTTCCATAGCATTTTCCTTGGCAACCCCAAGTTTTCATTGCATTGAAGGATGGCGTTTCACTTCTTTTCACTTGTGTGAACCAAGGTGGGAAACCCAATTTTTTTTTTGGTCTCCTCACTTGTTTCATGTACATGTTTGGGGTTTCTAATTTTCACTCCCAAGTCATCTAAAAAAAAGCAATGATATAACAATAGTTCTACTTATTTGACAATGTTTTTGTCTTATTATAAAAGACTCCCTTTTGTCATCCTTCCCTCTTCCTTATTGGTTTCTTTGGTCTTCCCCTTTCCATTTCACTTGTTCTTCACTAGGTTTCTTATTTAGGCATTTATCTTCCTTCCTCTCAACTTTTATTCACCCTGTGATTTTTTTAGCCTTTGGTCTTCTTGGCTTGCAACTCATCTTGGCATCCCCAACTTTTTGATGTAGTAAGGATGGGATATTGTTTTATTGAAGGAATATTTCCTTAGAGAAGTTTCTTTTTCTGAAAGGTTATTATGAACATCTTGTAGCTATCCTTTCTTTGTCATGATGGAAGTGTCATTTGTACAAATAGTGGTGATGAACAAGATTTTTGTTGGGTTTTCCTAAGTATTGGCTATTCATTTTCTCTATGATCAATATTTTGTTTGATACCCTCTCCATGTGGGGTACCATGTGGGTCATAATGTTGGTTGATGGAAAAGTTAGTTTTGTAAGGGGACATGGTTGTTTTTCAATTGAGGTCTCATTTCATTCAAATAGTTGCTACCCTCTCTACTTGGTAACACAAGTCATAATGTTGGTTGATGAAAATGTTCGTTTTGAAGGGGGTGCAATTATTTTTCAATTGAAGTCTCATTTGATGCATATAGTGGTGGGTTAAATGAGTTTCTTTTTGAGTCTATTTGAAAATTGGTCATGGGTCATTTGTAAGGTTGTCAATTTTTAGCTTGATATTGTCTCCATTTGGTAACACATATAGTAATGTTGGCCATGCTTATCGTGGGATGCACTTGTAAAAAAACCTTTCCCATTCTACATAGAGTTTCAAGGATTGTTGTGGCTTCATAAGAGGGATTTCCTTTTCTGTGTTAGGCCTTCTTGGTGGTCAAATTATTTTTTGTAGACAGTGGTGTGGCAAATAAGTTGTGTTATCACTATAAAAATTTCTTAAAAAATTTGGACAACCTACATGGTTTCTAAATTTTTGTGTTAGTCATAGTCAAGTCACGGTCAAGTCATTTTTATTTTTTTAGAGTCTAAGTCATAGGATTAGAGTCTCATTTCCATCATCAAATAAAGTTCAACAACCTTATTTTGCCCCTTATGGATCCCATATCATGTTTTAAGTTGCATGTGTCTGGTCATTTCAAACTTTTGAACGCGTTATGAAACTGTCTAGGCATTTTCGTAGCGCAAAGTCCTGAAATTACACTACCTGCGCTACAAAATTGGGGATTTGTAGTTAGGTGTTTTCATAGCGCAAAACCCCGAATTTACACTAGATGTGCTACGAAATTGGGGATTCGTGTTCAATCAAGTCTAGCTGTCAAATCCACCAAAATCTGTTAGATTTTCATCATCAGGTGTCAGTCCATGAACCTTACCACTTACATGCAACCATTCATATCCATCATTAGATTCGTTAGGGGTCATTTGTCCGCAGTCATTTCAAATTTCAAAAGAGGAAAGGGTTAGTTGATCCTGGTCATATCCGTGTTGATCTTGCTCATATGCATGCAAGAGACACTTGTTGTTGTTCTTAAGTTCGAAGTAAACAAGCCCAGAGTGAGCAGAGACCAAAATTCTTCCGCAGGTTTCAAGTGAGGCAACTTTTCAATTAAGCAAGGCATTTTCTTCCAGGTTGTTCTATCTGGAGAAATGTCAAAAGAAAGAAAGAATCACAGGTCAGGCCATTGTTTGAGAACTGAACCTGAAGGCTTAGATGCCCTCACAAAGGATAAAACAATGGAAGAAGCTTTCAAAAAGGTAGGTTGCTGGAGGTTATGAACCAGAGACTACAGGGAAGACATAGCCAGGTGACTAAGGAATTTCCAGTTTCTCCTGAAGTGATATATTTAGTCACAGAAATTCCTAGAGGTCAGGAAAAGTGGTTTAAGAATTTCAAGTTTGAAATGGCACCCTATAAGATATTCTTGAAGCCAGAGTTTGTAGACACAGATTTAACTAAAGCAGTGCCAAAGGGTTATGTCAAAGATTCATTTTCCAACTTACTCTCATGCATACAAAGGTATTTCATCAGTGTAGGAAGATACCACAAGGTGTATTATTACCATTTCAAACTCCTTTTGCATTTCACTGGCATAATATCTCTAGATCTACCTTTCTTTCTGTTTCGGAGCTTAGGCAAGATGTCTGATAAAATACAATTGAAGAAAGAGGCATGTGAAACATCATTGTTCCATCATGGCTTAGTTAAATTAATGGTCTTGCATGAACTTCAGAAGGTAGATAGAGAGTGGTCTTCATTTCTCTTCATGTCTGGTTTTAGAGCTGAAATAGGACTTAGCCCTACGACTAGGGAAATATCATCACCAGTGATTAGTCACCATGTAGAAGAAAGGTCAAGCAGGTTTGTTAAACTGAAGGCCAGAAAACAAGTTAAGGAGCCAGTGACTAGAACACCATTGGCTGTTCAAGATACTCCTTAGCAGTCACAGAAGAAGAAAGTTCAGATTAAGGAAGCAGCACAAGAGCAGTCCATTGGTGAAACAGTCTAGAGAAGGGTAACTAGAAGCCAAATAGCCAAAGAAAAGGGTAAAACAGTGGTCACTGATGAAAGCCCAGCCTCAAAGGGAAATTTGAATGATCTTCTCCAGGCAATTGACATTGAGGAGTCCCCTCTGGTCCAAGCAGACTTCATTGAATTAGGTGAGAGCAAGTCAAAAAAGATGAAATCCTCCAAAAAGTTACAGTTTGATGATTAGGTTTCAGAATTTGTTAAGCCCAGAAGGCATGTGACTAGGCAATCCAAATGGTTACAGGAGGTAGAGCTGGAGGTGAGTTAGACAGAGGAGATGTCAGGATTCTGTGAAGAGCCCATAGTTCCAGTAGTGCAACCATCACTCATGCACGAAGATGACCGAAACTGAGTAGTTGATACTCAAGAAGAAGAAAATAACTTTGAGGAAGTCAAGAAGAAATTAAATCTTGCCAATCTTGAGATTTCTCAACTTAAGAAAAGGGCAAGGAAACATGCATTTGAAAAAGCCAATTTCGAAAGAATAAAGGTCATGTGGGAAGATGGAAAAGTTCCAAAACTTGAAGTAGTTGGTAGAGATGCTCAATACTTCACCTGGACTGTCCCTACAATCAAGGAAGCAAGGTACATCAGAATGATCAATGATAGACTAAGAACTAATATCAGGGTGATGAAAAGACAAATTGAAGACCTGGAAATTCAGCTGAACAAGTTTGGAGGTCAGCCTCAACGCAAACAAACAGGGCAGTAAGTGATGAAACCCTAATACAATTTTGGTTGAAGTAAAAACATTACTTTTTGAAGTTGTTTCATGGATGGGTGATCTCAAGTATATGTGGCATATGTACATGTTGAAACAGCTATGAAGAATCCTTAAAAAGAAAGTTTTTGAAAAAAGACTGTGTAAATTGATTCACACAGTAGTTTTGTAGTGCGCTACGAAACTGTTGTAGGTGACATGCACAACAGTTTCGTAGCGTGCTACGAAACTGCTGTAGGTGCAGTTTTGTTCTTTTTGGTAAATCTTCAAAGGAAGAAAGGGGTTATTTTTGAAGAAGGATGCTGCTGCAGAAATGTAAGGAGATCATTTAAGAAGGTTTAAAGCCTAAGTAAAGAAAAACTTAAGGAATGAAAGATATATGCAAGAACTAAGCCTTGCGCTACAAAAACAACAGTTCATTTCGTAGCTCATCTAGTTTGACTTTCTTCAGGAAACTTCAAGGAGTTTAGTTTTGGCACAAGTGTAAGAGTAGGGTTCTATGGCTAAATTCAACATGTGTTATATGATTAAAGGGGCTAGTTTGGTCAGCAGGAGATTCGAGGAACATCATTGAAGACCAAGACTGCATTGGAGGGGACAGTTTCCTAGTTTTCAGGACAGATGAAGGAGAAGTTATTGAAGGCCAGCAGCAGGGTTATGGTCATCACCAAGGTCGAAGTTAAGGAGGAGCAGCTGTCAAACATCGAATTTATTTCCTAGTTTAAGTTTTTACTATCATAATAAGGAGTTGTACTCCTAATTGTATTAGGACTCTAAGACTGTTAGATAACTGCTACTTGTAATTAATAGTTTGTTTTAGGAATGAATAGGTGTCAAGATAGGAAATTCGAATTCCCCTCATGTTGGATCAGGGAATCCAAGATTGTAACGACAAATCTATAAAGGAAAAGAGATGGAATACCTCAGGGTTGGCAATTTTCAAAAGAAACAGTCATACTGTGTCATTGTGGAAGACTTTGTTTTTTATGTTAATGTAGAGATTTTGGCTTCACTACTCAGGATTCAGAAGAGAGTTTTAATGTTTGATTTTCTCATGGTTTTCTTCATTTACTCACTTGCAGTGGTATGAAAACATGTTACTTAGAATTCATTGACAATTCTCTAACTTCCTTCATGTGTTTATGAACTGTGTTCCTAGCATTATGACTCTGTTTTGTTGATATATTAAGACTCTTTATGCCCTGACTTCTGTTAGTGCCTATATTTACCTTAGGCTGAGGAAGGTAGGATCCAGGGCCAACATCAAACCACGCTTAACCTGGTAGCTAGCCCTACCAGGTCGGGAGAGGGCTCTCTCCAGGTCAATCTCAACAAATTATAATCGATGAGGGCTTGAGATGACTGATAGAAATACTGATCTTAGGCTAGGTATATGTGCAAGAGAGTTTGATTGAATGAAATGATGTTTTTTGTTGGCTCAGATGGAAAGGCAGATTTTGGGTGTGGGGATTGAGGCTCAGTCTTGCAGAGATCCCAATGGGGCAAGGTGGGAAAATGTTTTTAGCACTTCAAATTGAATGAGATGGAGGGATTAGACAGGTGAGGATTTGAAGAGGGCAAGGAAAGTCATGGATCCTCTCCAAATAGCTAAAAACATCAAGAAACTAAAGCAAACCTCGAGTAGAGCACTGCAATTTCAATGGATTCTACTTACACTCTTGTTTGTTTAGTTCAGAAGAAACAAGATAGAGAATGGCATACATAACACATAAGAAAATTCACAATTACAAGAAAGAAATGTACCAAGACAAATTGCCGCATGGATCCCAAAGAGTGTTGCAAATCCTGGTCTCAATTCCTTAGCCAAAATGCTGATATGAATGTATAATGAAGCTCAAGGCTTTCTCAAAAGTCCAACTTTCTATCAAAATCCAACCCCTACACTATGAAATTCATAAAATATATACATTTTCTCATCCTTGTACTAAGGTATTGAGCTCAACCATTTTCTTCAAAATAGAATCAGTTACATTAAACTTGGGCCGAATTTCTGAAAATAGGTGTTGAATATGAACTCGTATCTCCTAAACCATAGAACTTGTTACAAAAATGAAAGAGATTTTTGTCAATAAGGTCATTTTGGAGAGAAACCTCTCTCAAATTTTGGAAATTCATTTCCAGTTGCTTGCAATCTGTTTCACAAAATCATCTATAAAACAGAAAATCATTAAAAATTTAAATATGTGAAAATGAGCTGTAAATATCTAGTCACATCTCCCAATCCATGACACCTTTAAATAAACTGAAAGAGGTTTTTTTATATGGCTCATGCTTAACAAAAACCTCTTTGGGTTTCTCAAAATTACTTTCCATTTGTTGTAAAATGGCCCCGCACTAAAATGACTAAAACAGTAAAAAATATGAAAATTTTGCTTTGTTTTAATGTAAACTCCAAATATCACTATATATCTCCCACATAGTAGCACCTGTGCATAAAATGAATGAGGTTTTTGTTATTTGGTATGTGATGAACAAAAACCTCGTTCACTTTTGAAAAATTCCTTGCCATTATTTCAAAAACTTAGTTTTTACTAAACTTGTCATTGAGTGCAACCACTGACCTCAAAACATGCATAACCAAGAATCACTCATTCATTTCTTCTAATCCAGGAACCGGTTACGGGAGTGTTATATACCGTTGGAAATATTTTTCCGAGATTCTTATGATGGACACACTTGTGACATGTTTTGTGCTGAACATCATGTGCAAAACATCTAACAAAACCAGACATAGTAAGAGCTCATGTTGATCCCCGGTGACAGGCTGCGAAGGCTGGAACTAACATCGGCTCCAATGGGGATGGTAGCTCCTTGGAGGTGCCAAGAACTATATATCTCTGGAAAGCAGATAATGCCTCTTCCATTGGGCATGGATGGTCAAACAACTGCAAACCCAAAACAACTCATACCAATCCAAAAACATATACATACTGCAACTTGTACATAAACAAATACCGAGAACTGGAATGCTGCCTTGGGCAGCTTATTTATGTACAAATCTAACCCACTTTGCTGCAAAATTGATAGATCAAGTAATGCTGTAATGCCATATCAACCAATCAATTAACTGTGACAAGGATGCTGCTTGAAAGTGCTTCAACCATGACACAAATGTAAATGATGACAGCCATACATGCACATAACGAGTCTGGTTGTGTAAAAGACAATTTGATTTATCATTTAAACTGAAAAAACTTTCCATGTAAATTGCAATAGGATCAAACAAACCAGACTCTGTTTGTTGCCCCAACTCCTCAATGCATGCTTCTAGCTGCAAACTATCAATGCAAATATCCATGGGTAGCCTTACCTTCTGTTCCTTCTGCTGAAAAGATCCCTAAAGAATGGGACTCGACAGTCCAGATCCTGGGACTGTATTTGGGTCTCCAATTCAATTAGATCTCCTTCAATTTTGATGGAAAACTCTTGCAAAAAATTGAGCTTAACTTCATGGCTGCATCGACGGGATTTCAGATAAAAAGAAAGAGATGAAGCAAAGTTCTCATCTACCTCATCATCCGTGCGCATATCTTCCCATTCTCTAAAACCTTGAATAGAGGGTACCTCTATTTTGAATTCTTCCTCTTTCTCCATCCATGTTTCAAGAAAGATATGCCAAAAATCTGCAAAGGACTTAATAGATCTGATATGAAAACCTTCAATCCATTTTCTACATTTGCCTTGAAACGAATCAAAAAACAATCTGATGAAGACATCTTCCTTTTTAACTCTAATAATTTCCACAAATGTTTTAAAATTTTCTATATGTTCTAGAGTCAAAGTCAGATCTTCCCCATTGAATTTAGGGCCATTACTCAAAATGTATGCATCCTTTGGTAATTGATTAGGAAAACCAGGAAGATTAGAAAAATCGATACATGAATACCTTGAACAAATTGAAGCAACATCTGAGTCCTTCATTTAGCCAGTGGAGCCACCATCAATACTTTGAAACTCGGGACTTCGAACAGTGGAGTCGCCAGGTAGATGATTTCAGCCTTCATATGTGTCTGACTGCTGTCCACCATCAGCAATCAGATCTGAACTTGATACATGTTACTGGGGCAATTTGCAAGTCAGATATTCCGTTTATAAGACTAGATTGGAGATTGACTGAAGTAGCTTTTATCTACTTGCGCTAATGCAAAGCAAAAGCGTTTCGAAGGCTACCTAGCTAACCTTCAGACGTTTGTAGTTTATAAAATGAAGAACACTAACAAACAAACAATTTCTTTCCCAGTATGGTCGCCACTATGTTAGTGCCTAGATTTACCTTAGGCTGAGGAAGGTAGGATCCAGGGCCAACATCAAACCACGCTTAACTTGGTAGCTAGCCCTACCAGGTCAGGAGAGGGCTCTCTCCGGGTCAATCTCAGCAAATTATAATCGATGAGGGCTTGAGATGACTGATAGAAATATTGATCTTAGGCTAGGTATATGTGCAAGAGAGTTTGATTGAATGAAATGATGTTTTTTGTTGGCTCAGATGGAAAGAAAGATTTTGGGTGCGGGGATTGAGGCTCAGTCTTGCAGAGATCCCAATGGGGCAAGGTAGGAAAATGTTTTTGGCACTTCAAATTGAATGAGATGGAGGGATTAGATAGGTGAGGAGTTGAAGAGGGCAAGGAAAGTCATGGATCCTCTCCAAACAACTGAAAACATCAAGAAACTAAAGCAAACCTCAAGTAGAGCACTGCAATTTCAATGGATTTTACTTACACTCTTGTTTTTTTAGTTCATAAGAAACAAGATAGAGAATGGCATACATAACACATAACAAAATTCACAATTACAAAATAAAGCACTGTACCAAGACAAATTGCCACATGGATCCCAAAGAGTGATGTAAATCCTGGTCCAATTCCTTAGCCAAAATGCTGATATGAATGTACAATGAAGCTCAAGGCTTTCTCAAAAGTCCAACCTTCTACAAAAATCCAACCCCTACACTATGAAATTCATAAAATATATACATTTTCGCATCCTTGTACTAAGGGATTGAGCTAAACCATTTTCTTCAAAATAGAATCAGTTACATTAAACTTGGGCCGAATTTCTGAAAATAGGTGTTGAAGATGAACTCGTATCCCCTAAACCATAGCACCTGTTACAAAACTGAAAGAGGTTTTTGTAGATAAGCTCATTTTGGAGAAAAAAATCTCGCAAATTTGGGAAATTCATTTCCAGTTGCTCGCAATCTGTTCCACAAACTCATCTCTAAAACAGAAAATCATTAAAAATTTAAATCTGTGAAAATGAGCTGTAAAGATCTAGTCATATCTCCCAATCCATGACACCTTTAAATAAAATGAAAGAGGTTTTTTTATATGGCTCATGCTTAACAAAAACCTCTTCGGGTTTCTCAAAATTACTTTCCATCTGTTGTAAAATGGCCCCGCACTAAAATTACTAAAACAATAAAAAATATGAAAAATTTGTTTTGTTTTAATATAAGCTCCAAATATCACTGTATATCTCCCGCATAGTAGCACCTGTGCATAAACTAAAGGAGGTTTTTGTTATTTGGTATGTGATGAACAAAAAGTCTTTCACTTTTGAAAAATTCCCTACCATTATTTCAGAAATTGATTTTGTACTAAACTTGTCATTGTGTGCAGAAACTGACCTCAAAACATGCATAACCAAGAATCACTCATTCATTTCTTATAATCCAGGAACCAGTTACGAGAGTGTGATATACCGCTGGAAAGATTTTTTCGAGCTTCTTATGATGGAAACACTTGTGACATGTTTTGTGCTAAACATCATGTGCAAAACATCTAACAAAACCAGACATAGTAAGAGCTCATGTTGATCCCTGGTGACAGGCTGCAAAGACTGGAACTAACAACTTCCATGTTAAGCTGATCTTTCTCTTGTTACTGAAACATGCTCAGACTCCATAGCCCAATGGATGTTTGCTGATCGGTATTTCAACCATTTATACATTTTCATTTGTTTTTTTCCATAGAGTTTGCCATCTAATCCTTAAATTGAAATCTTTAACTCAGTGAGAGAGCCCTCTCAGGTTGAGGAGTCTAAGCCTCAGCCAAAAGTTTGGTTTGAAATAGTTACTCAAAGTCTTCCTGATTAGCAGCCTATCAGGGCTGATTTTGTGATAACAAGTTGCTTGTTAATTTTTCTAAAAATTGGATGTCATTTTCAGGGTGGTTAATGTTTATTTTTAATCATGTCACTTAGTAATACTTGAGTTGTAAATATGACCTGTTGCACAAAATACTGTCACCATGACTTTCTGCAATCAGTGTGAGTCTATAACCACTCATACTTTCCTCCTATGCAAGTCTTAAACCTTAGCTCTTCATGTCAAGCCTTGAAAAATGAGAGAAAGTCCTTAAAAATCTCTAAAACTCTGGTTCCGCACTTTCTCTTAGCATTACCTTCGGTCCCGCACCCCTTGGTCATGTCCCTTGCGGACCTGCCCGCTCTGTTTCTGTATAATGGGTGCGGACCCCTGTAAAAGTCAAAAAGGCACAAGTATATTCTTAAAAACTCACTTTGGGTTATTTCTGGAAGCTTCTAGATGGAATCTTGAGGTGGCAAGTTCGCTCCTTTGATGTTCATGCATCCCATAACTAAAGGAGCTAACCCCTTGATGTGAGGAGCTTATCCCTTTGAAGGAGGACTCTATCTCTTCATGGGTGGACTTGGTAACTTCCTTCCTCTGCACTATAAAATGAGGCATTGGGCTGGTTACTAAGGAGGTTGAAAGATGAATATTTTTGAGGGTAAACGCTGTTGGAATTTAGACTTCCTAATTGAGCTTGAGAGGAGAGATTACATACCTTTTGACCTCATTGGGAAGAGTGTGAAGCTTGTCAAAGTAGAGGAGATTCTTGCTTGGACCCTGGGAGGAGCTTGTACAGCATCAAGGCACCAAGGTTGTAAAGTTCTTTCTTGTTTAAAGTTAATACAATCAAGTTTATTTTTCTCAATAAGCTGTCTTCTATGGTTTATTTCATGGATTCCTTGATCACCATGATGAATATGATTTATTATATTGGCTATGCAGGTGTTATTTTATGTGTGATTGTTTGTGTTTGCAAGTTCTTTAAAAAGAAACTCATTCAGACGGTCGAAGCATGGCTACCACAAACTAGCATTGGACTTAAGGTAGGGTCTAAGAACACCTTTTGGCTTTTATTTATAAATCACAATATTTAGAGAAAGATAGATTTGCTTGTTCTGCTTGTCGCTAGATATCAGTTGATACTAGGGAGATCGGTCTTGTCCGCAAGAACGATTTATCTGGATGACAAAATGGTGACTCCGCTGGGGACATGAATTTTGGTTTTTGCCTTTACTTTTACTTTGACTTGAGAAACTTTTTCTCTGTTTCTGGTTTTTGCTTGATGTGTGTGGGATTGGGTAATTATTTTAGGGGTAGTTATTTTAGATTCTAATTTGTTTTTTTTTTTCACGCTTTTGAAAGAGGACCGCATGTTCTGTTTGTAACACAGTGCGGACATCCCCACACTATTGCTTTACTACACAGAGCGATACCGCATCTGGTTATACTAGACGCCTGCGGACCCTGTCAAATTTTTGAAAAACCTAAAATATATTCATCCAGTTAAGCTTAGGATTTGTTTATGTTTTTTAGCCTCTGCCCAGATCTGCATGTGTCTTGTCAGAAACTTCTTGTTAGTGAGTTCCATTGGCATTTAGGTTTTAGGTGATTTTATAGAAGTTTTGTGTGCCTAGATTGATTTTCATTTGGTCTTTGTAGTAACTCAGAGTTTAGAAGCCTAAGAAACCTCAGATTACCCTGGTTTTTGTTGGTCTTCTTAATGAGTCTGACTGATTTGTAAAATCTGCCTTTGGTGAGAAATAGATCTCGTTTTCTCTTTGCAAAGCTTTGAAAGAACTTGTTTTGAAAGTTTTGAATTTCATTTTTAAAAAGAAAACATAAGATGGGTGTTTTTTGATTAATTTGTTATTCTGAACGAATTAGTCCTTAGTTTGCTTAATAACTAAGTAAAACGTCCTTGAAAAGAAATTTTGTAAGCTTTTACTTCAATTAGGTTTTTAGAAATTGTAGATCTCAAGATTAGATTTTTTCATAGTTTTGAGTGTTTTCTAGAAATTTTAAAATCTCTTTTGAAAAGAATTTGTTTTTGTAGTTTTTCAAGTGTTGAAAAGAAAGGGATATTTTTCGTGAGCATAGTTAGTAGTCTTGTTTTTGAGTTTATTGAAAAAGACAAAAATGTTTTTCTTTTCATTTGTTTGTTAAGGAAAGATTTGTTTTTCAAGCAATTGCATTCTCAACTCTTTCTTTAGCTAGAAATTCATTGAAGAAAAAGGATTTTTTATCATCTTAGGTGCATTTTTAGTGTTTTGGAGTCGAGTCTTCACACCATAAAGTTTCATCTCCACACATTTTGACTTAAGAAACAACCATAAAAGTAACGCTTAAAGTAAAATTTATCTAGCAATCTTTTTATTTCTAGGGCTCTTTATCACCAACATAGCTTAGGCTAGTATCTTGGAGTAGGGAGTAATTAACTCTCCAAGATAGTTAAAACAAACAAGTAGCTATATCTTGCGGTAGGAGATAATTCCAATTGTTACATATATGCTCTGGGAAGCTCCTATTAAAGGAGTCAAGCACGAGATCATATCCGAACTAGTGGGGTAATCAATCCTTCCTCATTGGGAACGATAGAATATATACACGTATTAAAAACGGTAAACCTCAGATTAACCATTGTCGAGGAGCCTGGAGTCACTTGTTGGTAAACCTTGGATTATGTCAAGGAGCCTTCAAGGGGATTGAGCTTTGCTACTCTGCCCTTGCGTGTGTATCGGATCACAAACTGTTCCCCTAGGTATATTTGTTTCTGTTGGTAACCATAGTGACCATAATCTATAGGATTATTTCCTAAGGTGACGGTGGAGGGAAGATCCCACTGTACCTGGAGCAGACGTCGACTAGACTCACTTGGACTCTCTGGGGGGTTCTCTTCACTCGAGACGGTTTAGTGAAGAAACTTGTGCCAGTCTGTTTCATTAAGCAGGTTGTCGGGGTAACTGTTCCAACCGCCATTTCTGTATTGAATTCTGCGACGTTGGATTTCATCACCAACTAGTGTTTTTGGTACGGAAAGTTACTGTTTGTGTGTGGTTTGAACTCCTAGATTTTTTAGGCGTGTGATTCAAATTGTTTGGTTCTTTAGAGACTTTAGGTGGTTTTATTGAGATTTTTCTTTGTTTGCGTGTGAAGTAATTAAAATATTTAATCGTGGCTGAATTACCGAGACAATCCCGTAGACTTCGGGGGAAACCTCCCAAGTATTCACCAAGCTAGCTTGAAGGGCTACGAGCTCTTGTAACTCCTAGTGACAGTAGAGTTGGGTCACCAGAAGAAAGAGAATCTTCTTTAGTTGTTCATCCTGATTATCAAGTTCAAGCAACAGAGTATATTTCTGAACCAATTTCATTTTCCGAAGTTACTGGTAGTTTTTCTTCTACTAGTGAATTAGCTGAAGAACCTGAAATTTCTGAGCCTGAAACTGAACCTGCTGCTACTCCATCGTCAGGATTTGCTTCTCCAACTTCCAGTGGTCCTGGTTCACCTAGGGTAGGAAGGATCATTACCCAAAATCTTCCTTCTGGACTTATTGCTATTGAAGAACTCGTTACTCCAGAAGAAGGTATAACTATCCCTGAAAATCAACCAACTATAGAACTTAGGGAGCGTGAATCAATCTTTTACAGTCCACCTAGGAGGGACGCTTGGTATCTTTCATTGACTAACTTTTTAGAAAATCCGGGTCTCAGTTTTTCACCACCTCGAGTTCCTTATCATCCAACACCTAGAGGTTATTATCCTCCTTTGAATATGTCGAGACAGTCATCCATTTTTTCCCAATCACTGGAAAATTTTTTGTATGGCGGTCCTTCTGTTTCTTCTGGGTATCAGTCACTCACTGGTACTTTTTCAGGAGCATCTCCTCAACCCATTGAACATGGATTATCAACTAGTAATAACGGAACTAAACCATTGAGTGTAGAAGATATTCTTATGATGTTAGGTACCATTCCAAATCCGCAACCTCAAGGTAGTCAATTACCACCTGGGGGGCAACCTCAAGGTACTCAATTATCACCTGGGGGGCAACCTCAAAGTACCCAGTTACCACCTGAGGGGCAACCTCAAGGACAATAATACCCTCGGGACAGTACATTCCTCAAGGTTAACCCCAGGCTTAGTACGTACCTCAAGGTCAACCCCAGTATCAATATATGCCTCAAGGTCAACCCCAGTTTCAATACATGCCTCAAGGTTATCAACCTCAAGGTCAGTACCCAACCCAAGGTTTCCAACCACCTTTAGGTCAATCATTTGTCCAAGGAGCTGGAAATGTACCTTTGAATTATCAACTCTACCCTCAACCCGATTATGGTCCTCAATATGCTCAACCTTCTATGGGTCCATACCCCGGAATGAACATGGTGTGGGATCCATCTCAATCTCAACAGATCTTGCAACCTAATATGCAGTTGTCATCTCAATCTGGACAACCTTCGGTTTCTGGTTCAACCCAGCAACCTGTTCAACCTATTATTCAAACCTCTGCACCTGGTGTAGCTCATCAGTCTGGGCCTAGTTCGCCTCGAACTCTGCCTCAAACGACTGCTGCAACTACTGCAACTTCTGTTCAATCTACCCCACCTACTTCTGGAGTATTGGCAGCTCCAGTTTCTACTGTTCCTGCATCAACTCCTCAAGCATCTTTACCTCAGTCCGGATCTACAATTCAAACTTCGGTTCAGATGCCTCTAGGACAACCTGGTCCAAGCACGGTTGTTACAAGTCAACCTCAATTTACTTATCAACTATACCAGGGACTGTACCAATTCGGTCCCGCTGTTCAAAGCCCAGTATACCAGTATCAACCATACCTTTGATATACTTATCAGCAACCTCAACAACCCCAGTACAGTCCAGTTAATCCTAGTTTTTCGGGAGGATATAATATCCCAAATGCAATTCCAATTCCAAGTTATCCTGTATATCCTCCTCCTGGGGCTGGTCTTATGACCCAGGGTTTTCGAGACCCTAATCATCAGTTACCATTCATTGCAACTTTGGACTTGCCTGATTTGTCGCGCCTTACGAACGATCCGATTAATTATCTTCCGTTTTGGCCGCCAATGCTGAATAAGTTTCCCAGTGATATCCCAAAGTTTGAAGGTAAATTAGGAGAGGATCCGTCAAACCATGTGATGACTTATCACCTCCGGTGTGCATCTAACTCCATTATAGATGATTAAATTCGTTTACGTCTTTTTCAACGCACTCTGATTGGTCTTGCGACCAAGTGGTACAATGAGTTACCGCGAGCCTCTTTTTATAACTTTAGTCAGCTAGCTACTTCATTCTTAACTCATTTTCAGTTGCCTATCAGATATGACAATGGCACAGAACTATTAACTTCATTAAAATAGTCAACATCCACTTACATTTCAGATCATATTCATGAATGGAGACGTTGACGGCATTTAGTGAAAGTTTTTATTCTGGATCAAATTCTAGCAGAATGGTTTGTTAAATCATTATTACCTAAAATCACTGAGGATGTAGCCAAGGCAGGAGTTGTTACTGAAGAGCAAGTAATTTCTCAAGCTTAGTACCTTGCCCTCGTTTATACGGTATGATTGGTTCAGTTAATATCGTTGACTGTATGATTGGTTCAGTTAATACCAAAAGTAAGAAGAAATCTTCAAAGAATTTTTCTCCTATCATAACTTTACCAGATTCCCCGACAGGAGACTCTTCCGCTGAAATTCCTTCCAATATTCATGTCGTATAATCATCTACGGCCAAATCAAAATTCGGCGGTAAAAAGAAAGGGAAGAAGAAAAATAAGCAAAATTCGAAAAAGAAATCAGATAAAACGGAGTCTACTAATGAGAAACGTAAACCTCGGTATCCTTGTCTCATTTGTGACGAAGAGAATTTTACAAGAGACTGCCCTCATCGCATTGAGGTTGCGAAAATCGTTAAAGGTTCTCAAACGCCTACTGTCTTGAAGGATCCTTTTCCTAGCCAAGATAGTAAGATGATATGTTCTTCCTCAAATGCCTCGAAAGAACCCATAATGATGATGTCCCATGTTAGGATTGTGACACGATTGCAAGATTATGAAATTAAAAGTCCTGTTGATGGTAAGGAAGCAGAATCTTCTAATTCAAACCCATCAACTTCAACTCCTGGTTCTGATCCGCTACAGATCGAGAAACCTAACCTAGACTTAGTAATCAAACCGCCTGCTAAAGGTATACTTTGAAAGTCAGCTTTCAATCCACATGCGAGAGCTGCTCAGAACTTTAACATTGTTGAAGATTTAGCTATTTCCCCTTTAGCAATGTCGGCTTTGGAAGTGCTGTAATCATGTCTAGCACAACGTAAATTGCTTTTGTCGGCTATAGGAGCTGTTGATATTCAAGACTCGAACCTTATAATCTTCGATTTAGAAAATAGTACACCTTGTTTACCTCATCAAATGGCTTTCCAGATTCCAGTGTTAGTAAAAAATAGACCTTGCTTTAGGACTGTGATTGATGAGGGAGCTTCAACATGTATTATGTTGATCTAGTGTTGGAGATCGCTTGGTTCTCCTACACTTAATCAATCCCCGACGATTCTAAAGGCTTTTGATGGCCGTGGGTTCCATCCTTTTGGCATTTTACAAGATTTACCTATAGGGGTTGAAGGAAAAACTGTTAATCTAGATGTGGAAGTGGTTGATGCCCCTCTAGATTACAACCTTCTCTTGGGTCCTAGTTGGTCTTACGCTATGACTGTTGTTGTTTCATCGGTCTTTCGGCTTATAAAGTTTCCTCACAGTGGAAAGATCATAACTATAGACCAACTAACTTACTTTTCATCCGACCCAGCCTCTTTTGAAAGTATCCAGCATGTCGGAAAAACAACTATCCCTTACAAGGATGTTGGATTAGGATTAGTTAAAGATTCTGGTTTACTAGGAAATTTTTCCTTTCCTCCTCCTAACGTATCGCCTTCTACTGCAACCATTCATATGATTTCATCAGAAACTATTGTTTATGATGATCCTTGGATCGTACCTTCCGAATCTGAGATGGATTCATTTGGTGATACTATGCCTTTGAGTCCCTATGAAATTGCATATCAGGCTGTACAGTCGTTTTTCGACCCTTCTTCAACCGAAATTGATCTAATGAATGTGGTATACGGAGAATCACTTCAACATCAAACTCAGATTCAACAACTTTTTCCGAACTTGTTCATACTGATGAGCAGATTCGTGAAATTTTGTCTGTTGATGACTTACCATGGGGAGATCTTCATCATAGATCTTCATTCTTACCTGAGATTGATCATTTTGAAAATGATTTTTCATCTATTTTTACTACTGATTATGTCAAAGAACCACAGAATCCATTGCAAAATCTTGATTCTGAGTTAAATTTGGGAAATATTTCTCGAACGGTTCCTATTGACATTTCAGTTAAACTTGGAATTGTTGAAAACATTCATATAGGTGCCTCCTATATGGAAAATGAACTCCAAACATGTAAGCCCCTATTTCAAGAATTCCGCAACGTGTTTGCCTGGTCATATGAAGAAATTCCAGGAATTGATCCAGCAATTGTTGTTCATGAAATCAAAACTTACCCGGATGCTAAACCCGTCCTGCAACGTTTGCATCAGATCCACCTACGAAAAGCTGCTGCTATTAAAGCAGAGGTTGAGAAATTACTTAAAGCAGGTTTCATTTATCCAATTCCCTTAACGGATTGGGTATCGAATATTGTTCCTGTTAACAAAAAGCAAGGAACGATAAGAATATGTATCGATTATAGGGATATTAATCGAGCTTGTCCCAAAGACAATTATCCAACTCCCTATATCAATCAAATCATTGACGATTGTGCCGGCAGTGAAATTTTCTCCTTTATGGATGGTTTTTCGGGTTACAATCAAATTAACATTCTACCTGCCGATCAACCAAAAACAACTTTCATTTGTCCATGGGGGACATTTGCTTATTGCAAATTACCTTTTGGACTAAAGAACGTCGGAGCAACTTTTCAAAGAGCTATGTCTTACGCATTTCATGACATCAAGCACATTGTGCAACCTTATCTCGATGATTTACCTGCTCATTCATTACACAGAGCCGATCATCTCACTCATTTACGAGCAATATTTATGAGATGTAGGCATTATCGAATTAGGTTGAATCCACACAAATGTGTTTTTTGTATAGAAACGGGTCATTTACTGGGATTTGTTGTTTCAAAAGCCGGCATTCGTGTCGATCCCTCGAAGGTTGAAGCTATTGTCAAAATGTCTCCTCCTTCGACTCTTCGCCAACTCCAAAGTTTGCAAGGGAAAACAAACTTTTTATGTCGATTCATTCTGTTATCTCAAAATCAGGCCCTGGAAGGCTGTAGACCAAGAAGACTTCAAGTAACTCTTTCAAACCAACTTTTGGCTGAGGCTTAGCCTCCTCAACCTGAGAGGGCTCTCTCTTGATGGGTTAATGATTTTGATTAAAGATAAGATGGCTAACTCTTGTAGAACAACTGTGAAAATATGAATGGTGGAAACACATTAAACAAAACTATCCATTGGGCTTATGGAGTCAACAACACCTCAATATAACAATGAACTCAACCTTACATGGAAGTCAGGGCATTCAACATTTAAACATTCAGAACATAAACTCATATGGGACCACACAGTTTATAAATGTATACAGGAAGTCAGAGCACATTCAGTGAATTCTGAGTGATTATACATCCATACCACTGTAAGAATTAAGAAAAGGACAACATCACATATTCTGAACATAAAAAATCCTTCATGAATCCTGAGAATTAAAGTTCAGCATGTATATTACTGAAAATGAGTCTTACATAGGCCAAATACCAGCTTTTTCATAAAATTTGCAACCCTTTGTACAATAGATCTTCTTCTATATATAGAGCTCTTAACATAACTGAGATTCCTTCTCCAGCATGAGGGGAATTCGAATTCATCCTACTATGACACCTATTGATACATAAAACTAATTATTAAATGCAAATGACACCTAACTAGCAGTCCTAGAGACCTAATACAACTAGGAGTGTAACTCCTTATCATGATTCAACAACCTTATCTAAGCATTTAAAGAATTATTTGACAACTTGCAACCTCAAGAAGTCGAATTTGATGAAACGTCCCACGTGGTCATCTGACTGCTGAAGACAAACCCTAGAAATTAGGGAACATGTTTCCCTGTTTTTAGGTTTAGATCCTTGAAAATTGGCACGTGGGACAGAGCCTTTATCTCTTCATCCATGACACATTTTATGAAACTGAAGGAGTTTTTTGTATCCCATGTTGTCCAGAACAAAAACCTCTCCTGGTTTTTTAAAACATTTCTCCAGCTGTCCAGAAACTGTCCTTGAAAAACACGTGGCAAACAGGAAAAATCCATTTTCTGAAAATAGGGTCTCAATGAAAGCTTAGTATCTCCCAACTGAAAACACTTATGAATAAAGCGAGATAGGTTATTGTATCTGGAGAGTTTATGAAGAGAAACCTCCCTCAGAATTCCAAAATACGTCTTCCTGTAACCAAAAACTGATCTTGAAAAATACTGCTAAAACCAGAAGACAAAGCTTGACTTTCAGCAGTTTCGTAGCGCAAGTTTAACCATAAATATCTCCCACCTCAGAATGGAATTGAAGAAACTGAAAGAGGTTTATGTAGTGCAGCATGTTAGGAAGAAAATCCTATTTCAGTTTGCAAAATTAAGTTCTCGACTGCTCAGGAAAGCTTTTGGAAGTTAACTAGTAAAAACAGTTTTTCTGCTAAAACAGGCTGCTACAGGGGTTTCGTAGCGCGCTACGAAAACTCCTAGTTCAGTGATTTCGTAGCTACTTTCAAAATTTCTCCAAAATGATGTGAGATATGACTTATAAACACCTGGTAAGACTTCTAAAACATGGAATGAGGCTGTCAAACATTATTTGGAAAAGAGATATGATCTTAAAAGACTTCTAACCTTATGACCTAACCCTTAAAGCATGAAATGACCTAGAGACCCTTTAACACCATGACTAGAAGAAGGGTTTGTAAATGAGAATGACACTAATTGTGATGAGATGACTCAAAAAATTATAAGACTATGACTAGAAACAAGGCAACTTTCCAAAGCTTAGAGACAAAGATTTTAGGGTGATAACAGTGGCTCCACTAGGGATAGTGTGCCCTTGTGGTACATTAAGAACCTGTAGCTCCAGTGCCGCTATCCATCCTCTAGAAGAAAACTTTGAACTTCTGCCCAATTTGCTCCTCAAGCCTTGAATGATTTTTTGTAAGAAGAATTCAAACTGTACCTACTGAAATAGATGCTCAGTCAACCTACCCTGAGCTTATTTGCACATTCCTACCTACCCTATCAGCTGCAATCTCCACTTGTAACTCAAGGAACATGAAACTTCCAATAAAGCCAATCAATTGTCCTTTCTGATATAGGAGGTTCTTGACTGCATTCGACCTCAAAATAACCATGATAGTGAGATGACCAAATCAACTTATAATGTACCTGATCTTCATAATGCAAATGAAAATGAAATACTGGTGTACAAAGCTTTGCCATGTATTCACTTATAGGGTCAAAGAAGACATGATTATTTTGATGATCATCATAACACTCTAAATCTTCAAACAATTGATTTTCAGCCACACAAAATTCCTTTGATGTGCTATCCAACTGCCTTTCTGCATGATTCCCATAGACAATGTAATTTTCCTCACTATTGTGATCATTCTTTGATGTAAGCTGCTGCAAGGAATTACAAAATTGAACAACCTTTTCCTCTGCCTGAGGGCTATAAAAGCTATTTTCCAGTACTTCTTCTTGCTGTTTGCAATCAATTTCATACTCATAATGATCTGAAGCCTGACAAATCTGTTGCATCTCTACATCAATCTCAGAGGATGTAATATGATTTTCATAAGTAAACCCCTGCTAATCTTCATGCTGCATTTCATGAGATGTTATACCTTCTTCTTGGTGTTGAAATGCATTGTTATGAAGAGCCTCTAAAATTTCTTCATCCATAAATTCATCATCATCATAACAATCCTCCAAGTACTGAATAAGACTTAAAGAATGTCTACAACAATCTTTGAGCAACAATAAGGAAGGATGACATTCTTTATACATGTCATAGAACACATCATGGAAATCAGCAAGAGAATATAATGAACCATTTTCCAAACTTTTATACCAAGACCATGCTTTTCCTTCTAAAGTGGTCATAAACATCCTCATGAGACGATCTTCAGGGAACTGAACCTTAAGACTGCGTACATGCATATGAAACCTAACCAAATGAAGAGCAACACTGTCCTTCTTTTCATCTTTGAATATTGGAAGATCATCTAACCAATCAACCTTTGGCATAGGATTTGGAAAACCAGGGATATGAGACCGATTCATAGGAGCATACCTGGCATTCATTCTTGCAGTGGAATTCATCTTGAAACTTCATCAAGCTACTGATCTTCTAGCAGTGGAGTCACCTTCCAATTTCTTATTCGATGTGTGGAGTCGCCAAGGTAGTTTTGCAGCCTCAAAAAGATTTCTGAGCTCCTGCTACCTTCAGAAGTTCAACATCTTAATTTCGGGAATGAATAGACTTCAGGCTCTCGGCAGATGCACCAAAATGTTATCTCAAAATCAGGCCCTAGAAGGCTGCAGACCAGGAAGACTTCAAGTAACTCTTTCAAACCAACTTTTGGCTGAGGCTTAGTCTCCTCAACCTGAGAGGGCTCTCTCTTGATGGGTTAATGATTTTGATTAAAGATAAGATGGCTAACTCTTGTAGAACAACTGTGAAAATATGAATGGTGGAAACACATTAAACAAAACTATCCATTGGGCTTATGGATTCAACAACACCTCAATATAACAATGAACTCAACCTTACATGGAAGTCAGGGCATTCAGCATTTAAACATTCAGAACATAAACTCATATGGGACCACACAGTTTATAAATGTATACAGGAAGTCAGAGCACATTCAGTGAATTCTGAGTGATTATACATCCATACCACTGTAAGAATTAAGAAAAGGACAACATCACATATTCTGAACATAAAAAATCCTTCATGAATCCTGAGAAGTAAAGTTCAGCATGTATATTACTGAAAATGAGTCTTACATAGGCCAAATACCAGCTTTTTCATAAAATTTCCAACCCTTTGTACAATAGATCTTCTTCTATATATAGAGCTCTTTACATAACTGAGATTCCTCCTCCAGCATGAGGGGAATTCGAATTCATCCTACTATGACACCTATTGATACATAAAACTAATTATTAAATGCAAATGACACCTAACTAGCAGTCCTAGAGACCTAATACAACTAGGAGTGTAACTCCTTATCATGATTCAACAACCTTATCTAAGCATTTAAAGCATTATTTGACAACTTGCAACCTCAAGAAGTCGAATTTGATGAAGCCTCCCACGTGGTCATCTGACTGCTGAAGACAAACCCTAGAAATTAGGGAACATGTTTCCCTGTTTTTAGGTTTAGATCCTTGAAAATTGGCACGTGGTACAGAGCCTTTATCTCTTCATCCATGACAAATTTTACGAAACTGAAGGAGGTTTTTGTATCCCATGTTGTCTAGAACAAAAACCTCTCCTGGTTTTTTAAAAAATTTCTCCAGCTGTCCAGAAACTGTCCTTGAAAAACACGTGGCAAACAGGAAAAATCCGTTTTCTGAAAATAGGGTCTCAATGAAAGCTTAGTATCTCCCAACTGAAAACACTTATGAATAAAGTGAGATAGGTTATTGTATCTGGAGAGTTTATTAAGAGAAACCTCCCTCATAATTCCAAAATACGTCTTCCTATAACCAAAAAATGATCTTGAAAAAGACTGCTAAAACCAGAAGACAAAGCTTGACTTTCAGCAGTTTCGTAGCGCAAGTTTAACTATAAATTTCTCCCACCTTAGAATAGAATTGAAGAAAATGAAAGAGGTTTATGTAGCGCAACATGTTAGGAAGAAAAGCCTCTTTCAGTTTGCAAAATTAAGTTCTCGGCTGCTCAGGAAAGCTTTTGGAAGTTAACTAGTAAAAATAGTTTTTCTGCTAAAACAGGCTGCTACAGGGGTTTCGTAGCGCGCTACGAAAACTCCTAGTTCAGTGATTTCGTAGCTACTTTCAAAATTTATCCAAAATGATGTGAGATATGACTTATAAACACCTGGTAAGACTTCTAAAACATGGAATGAGGCTGTCAAACATTATTTGGAAAAGAGATATGATCTTAAAAGACTTCTAACCTTATGACCTAACCCTTAAAGCATGAAATGACCTAGAGACCCTTTAACACCATGACTAGACGAAGGGTTTGTAAATGAGAATGACACTAATTGTGATGAGATGACTCAAAAAATTATAAGACTATGACTAGAAACAAGGCAACTTTCCAAAGCTTAGAGACAAAGATTTTAGGGTGATAACACATTCCTAACTACGTCGAGATAACAAAGGGTTTTACCAGGTTGTTGAAACAGAATACTCCATTCTTTTGGGATGAGATAGCTAACAAATCTTTTGATGCACTTAAACACGCGTTGACCCATGCACCGTTATTGCATCCTCCCAACTACAACTAGGATTACTTCTTGTATCTCGCCGCCTCTCATTCCACCATCGGAATGGTGTTAGTTCAGGAAGATGAATTCGGTAGTGAACATGTGATTTACTACCTTAGTCGAACTTTGAATCTGACTGAGTTAAAATATTCACATGTGGAGAAATTGGCCTTGGCAGCTGTTCAAGCTGTCCAAAGATTTCTTCATTACATCTTACTACGCAAAACTACTGTAATTTCTGACTGTAACCCTATGATTTATATTTTGACAAAACAATTGCTAGGGGGCAAGTATTCCAAATGGATTGTTATCCTGCAGGAATTTGACTTGGAATTTGAAAAATCTAAGTCAAAGAAATCTTTAGTTTTTGCAGAGTTGATGTGTGACTTCCCGCGTGCTGATACTGAAACTGTGGTGGAAGAGCCCATTGCGGACGAATCCTTGTTTCTTATCAGCACTCTCGATCCATGGTATGGGGATATCATAATTTATCTCCAAACCCAATCTTTTCAGCCTGAAATTTCATGATCTCAGCGACGGAAAATATGTTTCTAATCCCAACAATACAAGATCATTGGAGATACACTCTATTGTCGTGGGGCGGACTCTATTTTCCGACGTTGTTTAACTCACGAGGAAGCTGAAAAGGTTCTAAATGACTGTCACTCTGGAGCGTGTGGCGGTCATATGTCTGGGTATGCCACAGCCCAAAAGATATTGTGCGTTGGCTATTTCTGGCTGTCTTTATTTAAAGATTGTATTTACGCAATTCGAAAATGCCACAATTGTCAAATTTTTGATCGAAAGATGCGTGCTCCACTTTCTCCTCTTGACCCTATAATTGTCGTCAGTCCTTTTGCAAAGTGGGGTGTCGACTTTATTACATGTAACCCTCACTCGGTCGGGGGGCATGCGTATATCATCCTTGGGGTAGATTATTTTACCAAGTGGACAACAAAACTGCTGCAATTTTCGTTTTCAATCATATAATTGCTAGATTCGGTGTTCCAAAAGCGATTATCACTGATCATGGGCGTCATTTTCGAAACATCATGATGATTGAACTAACAGATCAACTTGGCTTGCGTCACGATAGTTCTACTCCATATTACCCATAGGCTAATGGTCTGGTTGAAGCCATCAACAAAGTTCTAGTCATTATTATCCGACGAATCATTGGGATTCATGGGTCGAATTGGCATAACATGTTATTTTCAGCGCTTTGGGCGTATCGAACCTTAGTAAAAACATCAACTGGTTTCACTCCTTTCGAACTAGTTTACGGTTTGGAAGCTGTGTTACCCATTGAATGCGAAATCTGTCATTGTAAATAGCCATAGAATTACTTCCAACCACTTCCGAAGAGGAGAAATGTTTGTTGTACTTGGCTCAGCTAGATGAGAATCGACGTGATGCTACACTAGCAATCGAAACTCATGCCAAATGAATTAAATCACAGTATGATCGAAACGTTACACCTCGTAATTTTTCGGAAGGAGACCTAGTCTTACTATAGGATCAAGCAAATAATAAGCTATGGGCTGGAAAATTCGTACCTATGTGGCATGGTCCTTATGTTGTTAAGCGAAAGTTGGCAAAAGGGGCCTATGAATTGGTAGATTTTGACGTTGTCTCTTTAGGTAAGCCCAGAAATGGTCTTTATCTAAAGAGATATTATGCTTAAACCTAGGTGTGGAGATTTTAGTTAGATTAGTTTTCTTTCTTGCTGGTGTGTTTTAGATTAGAAAAGTGTGCTTAGTTTAGAGAGTGTTTTTGTCATTATTCTTGCTTATCTTGATTTTACTCTTGATATTGCAGACGTTGACATCTCTTCAAACATACATTGGTTTCGCTGATGGTGCTTGTCGTAATACATAGAGCATTTCTTCCGCAGCTTGGGTTATCTATTCACCCTCTGATGAGTTGGTATCTATGCATGGGGTAAGCCTCGGTCAAACAACGAATAACATTGCAGAGTATAGTGCAGTGATTAAGTTATTATCTGAATCCATCTCATTTGGGATTCGGAGTTTGATTGTGAGGTTAGATTCTGAACTCGTTGTGTTGCAGCTTAATAGAGTTTATGCCATTAGAAATCTAGTGTTATTAAGATTATTTTTGAGAGTTCGTCTCTTGGAACGTGAATTTGACTATATTGAATATCAACATATTCCAAGATATTTAAATGCATTAGCAGATGCAATTGCTTCTCGAATGTTAAGTAGACATTTGCAATAATCAAACAGTAAATTTAAAAACATTCCATAACATGTTTTACAAGATAGCCAGTAATAGTGATATAGCATAGCATAGAAGTGTGTCAAATATACATCGTCTTCGATCATAGGTTGAAAAACACCTTATTATCGGCAAAAATGATAGTACTAAAAGCAAAAATGTCATATGAGTCTACAACAGGCGATCATCCTATCACTGGTGATGATCACGATAAGAAACCACTGCTCGGGCCACCCTACAAAGGAACCTCCTGAAAGGTCCTCGGACCCCAATCACATAGTGCTGTAACCTAAGAGGAATTTCATCTATGCTAGTCTCCAGAATATCTGCTGTCAAGCGCTCTAGATGGTTTTCCAATTCAGCCAAGGTCTCTGTAGATTCGTCCCGTGGGGCTGGTACTGCTACCGCTGGGTGTTTCCTCTCATAGGGCCGGAGATTGGCTGGTCGTCGTGGACCCACATCTGCATTTGAAACTTTTTACTATCAATTTTTGGACGATTTAAAAAAAAAATAATTAATTTAGGAAAAGTTGAGAATGATTTTACCTGAGTCATCCCATTGCTCTCCTGGTGGAAGAGCCATGTCTGGGTCACCACGATAATCCATCCCAGCATAAGGAAAATCCTGAATTGCGAAAACTTGGTTCTCTAACTAATGAAAATACTTAGGAGGAAATCGAACGACCTCTAAACCATCCTCATGATGACGGGCCATAACTGCAACCCAACGCATCAGCTTGGGTTCTCAGGGAAGTCAAAATCCAACGGAAAGATGTTGTGGGACCAACATCGGGACCCTCACTAGACCAAAGCTCACAACTAAGAAACCATATACAAAGTTTTTTAGTTGTCCATTCTTTTCTCTAGTCAGTTGGCCTTTTACATTAGCCAACACAGCTTCGCACCAGTTGAAGATGGTGCCTCGATAGCAGTCTACTGCCATTCGCATCTGGGATCCGGTGGCTACATGTAGTGCTGCGCTTCCGCAGAGTCTGGTGACAGTAAATGCAATCACTTTGAGTTCAGGACGGGAGATGGTTTTGATATCAATCCCTTTGTCCTTGGTTTGGTCGTTACAAAACACTAACCGGAGACTATCGACAAACTGGCCACCTGGCCTAGTCCCGAATAGAGTCAAATTTTCACCTCTCTTGGGCAAACCAGTCAAGAAGTAAATGTCCTCTGGCTCCATTTCAAGCTGGTGGCCACCAATAATGAAACAATGGTCCTGTATATTCCATCTGTCCACTAGCCACTGCAAAAATTCCACTTAGGCCCTCATGCCAGGTATGGCCCAGAATTTAAATAACCCGCATGCCTTCAATGCATCTATTGAAGGTTGATGATTAATTGCAGCAAGGTCCACATCTTCGTGCTCCCGTTCCCACCAACTGAGCATTGTGTATATCCTACATTGAAAGAAAAGGCGGATTAGAACATTTTAATTCAAAGTTTTTGGGCGGAAATTGAAAAAATTGAAGTTGTAAAACCTATGTTGCGGGGTTTGCACTCTCCAGTTAGAGACAGTGCGTAGGTTCGCACTCTGCCCAAACAGCAAGTGTGGGCCCCTGGCTCTTTCCTTTGTAAGAAAAAGTCGGGGTCCGCAGTTTTCGCATGTTGCGCCTGCGGACCCCCGCGAACGGTCTTTAAAACTAAATTTTTGCATAAAAATCAAAATAGAAACCTAAAAACAAAATTCAAACGGTTGAAATACAAGATTAAAGTGATGTGGATTACCTGGAGGTGACAGTTTTTGATTCCAACGGACAGATTTTCCGCAATCTTCATGGGAAGTTTCTTACCCAAAATCTCTCTTTTCTCACTCTGAAGTCAAACGGTAAAAATGAATTTACAAAAGCCCTTTTTATAAGCTTTGTCGAATAAATGAATTTTAATTTGTTTATTTTTCACTTTAAAGAGGTAAATTTTTGATACATTTTTATTTATTTTTAAACAAGTATGAGTAATGTTTGAGTTTTTGTGCAGAATATCGGATTTTTCAGGCAAAATTGATCATTTTCAACAAAAAACATTAGAGTCATCTTTAAGCTCTTTTCTGACTCCTAAAAATATGAAAATATTGCTGAGTTTTTCTTTTTAAGCTCGTTAAAACGGAATTAAAAAGACGGTCCACTTACAGCTCTTTTCTGACCGTATAAATATGAAAATATTGCCGGACTTTTGTCGTTTCAAGTTCGATATTGGTTATAAAACGACGTGTCATTGATCGCTTTTTTACGTTTTTGGATTAGAGACACTAATTATGAAAAGTACTCCTTGATCATATGGGTCAAGCGGTTCTCTCAAGTATTATTTTATACTTTTTTCGGGCTTGGGAGACACAAATTTACGAAAAAGGACAACCATGGAGTTTTCTTAAGTTTTTCTTCTAACTCCCTAAAATTGAAAAACGCCGAGTTTTTCCTATACTGGATGCGTTAAAATTTAACAGTAAAGGAACTGTTCAATTACAAACAAGAACGGACCATTCCTTCTTAGGGTTCGAATTTTAAACTAAGTTGGACTCATCCGAAGGATGAGCTTATAATCAAGCAAATGTTATCCTCCTCAAGCTTGTCAAAAATAAAGAGGTACTTGCCAGAAATGGTGGGGGAAAGAGAGAAAAATGAACTTGTTTGTTATACTTTGTGTCTCAGAAAAGCATTCAACCACTCTTGAACACAACACTTTTTGATCACCTAGGTTGGGAAATCCTTTGCCTAACAGTTAATCAAACCAGTTTCTGAGTATTAGCTTTGGGTCAATTGTCACCAAACCATCTGCAGTGTCGTTATGTGTTCAAGAGGTCAGTGCAAATAAACCATTCATCTGCAAAATATCTATCATCCATCTTGACCATCCCTGAGTCAGTCCTTGCAAACATATTTATTCAAACTTGATATATGATTTCATGTTATAGGCTTGCCTACGACGGATCACTTTCTATCGACTTCAACTCATTATCTAGAAAGATTATCTAGAAATTGTCAGTACCTTGGAATCTGCATGCCTCAATGGCAGGTTTCTCGCCTTCGATGACAGGTTGCATCATTGACCTTCGATTAAAGGATTCCGTGACATGTTCGACATCAACTCATGTATTCACATTTCATGGATTGTACTGAGTACTTTGAGCCATTGACATTACTGGTGGTTTCTCTCACACTTGTTAACAGTTTACATCATTGACTGGTAATCAAGTGGTTTCTACCATGTTCGACTTCGACACATTCATTCACATGGATAGAATCGTACTATTTCGGGAAGTAGAAATAAAGACCCTAGATCTAGTTTCCACCATCCAGGCTACGAGGAATTTTGTTATTCATTATACAGTGGACTATTCATAAACATATGGTTGCGCCCATACTATGTCTACATATGTCTATACTTGTGATGTATTACAAGATCATTCCTATATCATAGCAGTTTAGTTAGTTTTCTAGTCAGTTTTGATCTGAGTATGGGAATTCTTACCTCAGCGATGATATGATCACATATATATATATTTTGTATTGAATGTTTTTACAGGTTCCAACCAGGCTCTCCACAGGATGATCCTCGAAATTATAAAGTACTTCACTCTTCTTAGATGACAAATACTATCTATTACAGAATTCGCACTTTAGGGGGCAATCTGTTGCACAAAATATTGTCACCATGACTTTTTGCAATCAGTGTGAGTCTATCACCACTCATACTTTCCTCCTATGCAAGTCTTAAACCTCAGCTCTTCATGTCAAGCCTTGAAAAATGAGAGAAAGTCCTTAAAAATCTCTAAAACTCTGGTTCCACACTTTCTCTTAGCATTACCTGCGGTCCCGCACCCCTTGGTCATGTCCCTTGCGGACCTGCCTGCTCTGTTTCTGTGTAATGGGTGCGGACCCCTGAAAAAGTCAAAAGGGCGCAATTATATTCTTAAAAGCTCACTTTGGGTTATTTTTGGAAGCTTCTAGAGGGAATCTTGAGGTGGCAAGTTCACTCCTTTGATGTTCATCCATCCCATAACTAAAGGAGCTAACCCCTTGATGTGAGGAGCTTATCTCTTTGAAGGAGGACTCTATTCCTTCATGGATGGACCTGGTAACTTCCTTCCTCTGCACTATAAAATGAGGCATTGGGCTGGTTACTAAGGAGGTTGAAAGCTGAATATTTTTTAGGGTAAATGTTATTGGAATTTAGACTTCCTAATTGAGCTTGAGAGGAGAGATTACATACCTTTTGACCTCATTGGGAAGAGTGTGAAGCTTGTCAAAGTAGAGGAGATTCTTGCTTGGACCCTGGGAGGAGCTTGTACAACATCAAGGCACCAAGGTTGTAAAGTTCTTCTTTGTTTAAAGTTAATACAATTAAGTTTTTTTTTCTCAATAAGCTGTCTTCTATGGTTTATTTCATGGATTCCTTGATCACCATGATGAATATGATTTATTATATTGGCTATGCATGTGTTATTTGATGTGTGCTTATTTGTGTTTGCAGGTTCTTTAAAAAGAAACTCATTCGGACAGTCGAAGCATGGCTGCCACAAACTAGCGTTGGACTTAAGGTAGGGTCTAAGAACACCTTTTGGCTTTTATTTATAAATCACAATATTTAGAGAAAGGTAGATTTGCTTGTTCTACTTGTCACTAGATATCAGTTGATACTAGGGAGATCGGTCTTGTCTGCAAGAACGATTTATCCGGATGACATGACCAAGCTTCAACTTGGGAGGCATTGTAAAGTAAAATATTCTCCATTCTACTTGGAGTTTTGGTGATTGTTTTGGCTTTCAAAAAGGGATTACCTTTGAAAATTTTATGGATTTTCATCATATTTAATTGCTGAGTCCAATGTGTTGATTTAATGACTACAATGTGTTGTATGATCCACTTATTTTTTGATTTAAGTGTTATTTCATGCAAATGGTGTTATGGTAAATGAGATGTTTGATGTGTTTGCTTACAAATTGGCTTTCAGTCATTTGTAGGGTGGTTAGCTTTAAGTTTTCTATTGCCTTACTCAATAACACATGAATTCTAATGTTGGCGATGACCATTGTAGGAGGAATTCATAAGGAATCCCTTTTCCATTCTACTTGGAGTTTTGGGGATTGGCATGGCTCCCTAAGAGGGCTCACCTTTGAGTACTTGTATATATTTTTCATAGAATGTTGTTGGTTATACTGTGGTTATAGTGTGCTAGTGAAATAACCACAATTCTTCATATCGCCCAATTCTTTGTGAATGGATTTGTCATTTCATGCAAACAATTTTGTGCTAAATGAGTTGCTTATCGACTCTACTTGAATAATTAAGTTCATGAATCTCATAGTGTAATACTGATGTTGGATTCAAGCACAGGAGAAACAACTAAGTCAAAGAGAAATTAAAATCGACCTTACTTGGTATAAGGTAACCCACCAATGAAAAAAATGGGCCTAAGGTACATCATCCTCTAGACCAAACACCTAGAATACTTGTGTTGAAGTCGATAGAGGAAACCTTGAGGGAATCAAGGGGAAATGAAGTCATTAAAAACTAGCATGATGTATAAAGCATAGGATAATTGACAGAGATTGTCTTTAGAACATGATAAGAAGCTAAAGTTAGATGAACCCATGACTTCCCTTATTTAGAGCATAAAGCAACATTGACCTAGTAGTGATTGAAATGAAAGCTCACACTAGTTAAGCATACTATAATCAAATAATTTAAGGAGAAATAAAAACCTTCCTTACTTAGTATGAGGTATTCCACCAATGATAAAAATGGTTCTAAGGTACATCAACCTTTGGACCAACCCCTGGAATACTTGTGTTGAAGTTGATATGGGAAACATTAGTGGAATCATGGGGCAATGGAGTCCTTGAAAACTAGCATGAGGTATGAAGCATAGGATAATTGATAGAGATTGATTTCAAGACATTATAGGAAGGTAAAAGGAAATGGACTCATTCCTTCCCTTGTTTAGGGAATATAACAACATTAACCTAGTAGCAACAAAAATAATTTAAGGGGGAATAGTCAATTATTAGTTAAGAGGCCATTCAGATGAAAAATTAGCAAAAAGGGGGCAAATGAAGGCTAAGGATTGATAAATATGGATGGTAAAGATGCATGGAATCAATTGTAGACTATAGTAGTACTAAGGAGTAATAAAATAAACTCTATGTGACACAAGGGTGACCTATAATAGTACCAAGGAGGAACTAAATAGGCTCCGTGGAACATAAGGTTAAATCATCATATATTATCTAAATAAGGCTATCAAATGGATGTTTCTAATAAGGTAACATGTGCCAATGAAGAATAAGACCCACTAGGAATTTATAAATGGTTTTTAAGGGGGTTGAAAGTTCACCATGAGGGGACAAGTGCCCTAACAAGGAAACTATCAATGTCTCGAGAGACATAATGTTTGACCTAGGTGAATACTCATGGACACCTACTTATTCAACTAACTCATAATGAATGGTTCTCCATATTATCAAATTTTCTCTAGTATTTTAGGTCCTAAAATTTTGGTGTATTTTGACGCCATAATTTTTTTTTTGGGCCTTACAATTGATTGGGGTTTCCTGTTGGCGTTATGACACAGATTTGGCACTATGACACAGGTGTTGTCCTTGATGGCAACTCACTCAGATGACAGATCACAGTTCAGACTCTTATAATGAAGAAAGAGAGGTATACACAGGTTCCTCATTGTCCAAGCCACGTGTACATGCATGTAAAGGCGTGTATAGCATACACACGCAATTTCATAGAAGGAAAGGTGCGTACATGTTGGAAAAATTAGTTTTGGTCCGTGGTATTTGGTCCATGGTATTTTGATCCATGGTATTGGTCCAAGGTGTCTTGTTCGAAATGTTGACCCTAGGTATTTGGTCCAAGGTATTGGTTCTAAGTGGTTTTGGTCCATGGTATTGAGTAAGGCCTAAGACTATAAAAGGAGGAGAAGATCATTAGGCAAGTGCACTCAAGTATTGAATATCTGATGAAGAGAAAGATCCAGAATATAGGTTATTAGATTATGGTGCATAGTTGGATTTGAATCAAGGATGAACCTTAGCGCTTGATGAAGGATAAGATCTAATGATGGGTCAAGATGTTAAGGGTTGAAGAGAAGTATCTTTGTGTAGTTTGTAATCTTTTATCTAAATAACTGGTGCATGTTGTAATCTATAAATATGATGATCTGGGTATAACTGATGTCTGGAATTATTGTAAAGTTTAAATCATAATTTAAAGATCTGTACGTAGGTTCACTTTAGCAAAGGCGCGTATACACGCTGGTTTTGCATTTCAAAACAACGTATACATCTTAAATTTGATTTGCAAATCTATATGCAGGTTCGCCTTGAGAAAACAGTGTATGTACGCAGGAGATTGATTGATGCAAATGTATTTGATGGTTGAATGATGTTATTGATGGATCCAGTCTGAAAATTTATGAAACATGGTCCCTGGAAGAAAAGAGAAGGTTGTAGCCTTTTGTAGGCCGACACCTACGTACTAGTAAACACATCAGCTAGTACAAGAGCTAGGGAGTTGTAGCTCCCTTCCAGGAGAAGTTGGAGAATGAGAGAAGGTTGTAGGCTTTTGCAGTATTATTTCCAATAATTGGTATGAGAGCAGGTCCTTCAGAAGAAGCTTGATCGCTTGAAGGAAGATCTATCATCATGAGTAACTACGAAAGAGAGGGATCCATTAGACCACCAATCTTTGATGGGAGAAACTTTGTTTATTGGAAGGTAAGAACCACAACCTATCTTCAATCTCTTGGAACAAATGTCTGGGAAATCGTGGAAGGAGGATATACATTTCCATTAGCAATTCCTACAAATACGGTAGGTAAAAAGCAATATGAAACCAATGCCAAGGCTGTCAATACATTATTGGGGAGTCTGTCACAATTAGAATTTGTCAAAGTTATGCAGCTCAAAACCGCCAAAGAAATATGGTACAAGATCGTTCTAAGCTATGGAGGAGACAATCAGGTAAAACGTGTAAAATTGCAATATCTCAGAATTCAATATGAAACTCTCAAAATGCACAATGATGAAAGTATAGCTAGTTACTTCTTACATATAGATGAGATTGTTAATTGCATGAAGAACTTGGGTGAAGAGATAAAAGAAGTTACTTTAGTTGAAAAGGTTTTAAGATCCTTGTCTACTAAGTTTGAATCAAAAGTTTCTGCCATAGAAGAAAAGTAGGATCTTCAGAGTATTACTATGACACAACTGCACGGAATCTTAACTGCTTTCGAAATGAGAAAAGGAGGTCCATCAGATATGAGAGAAGCCGCATTCAAAGCTTCAGGAAGAGAAGAACTCAATGAATCAGGACATATTTCAGAAGGAGAGGAAGAAGCAAACTTTGTTAAGAACCTTCAACGGGGTTCTGGAAGATTCAGAGGTAAACTACCTTTCAAATGTTTTGTTTGTGGAAGAGTCGATCGTTATATGGCAAACTGTCCTCATAAAGATAAGCTTGATAAAGGTAAGGAATCAACAAAATGGAATAGAAAACAAAGTGTAAGTAAGAAGAGCTACTATACGCATGAAGATAGTGATGGTTTATCAAATAGTGATGAAGATGAAAATAGTAATGACTATAGACTTCTGATGGCTTTTAAAGATGATGATTTCTTAGATGCTTTAGATGAAGATGACCTTTATGAAGAAATCTCTAAACTTAAAATTTGTTTAGAAGAAAAGAATATGATTATAGATGCTCTGACATTCCAACTTGCTGAAAGAGAAAAACACAATGAAAAACTAGAATGTGAAATTGTGGGTCTAAGAAAGGATATTGAGAAAACAAAAGCTCTCAATCTTAGATTTGCTAGAGGATCAAAAAACCTAAATGAAATTATCGAAGTGCAGCATTCTCCTCTGTTAAAGACAGGTCTTGGATATACTGAAGAAGCATCCCAAGCACAGAAGTCGTTGACCTCCACTAAAAGCTATCTTGATGCAGCAAAGAACAGTGAACAGTTTTACAATCGACAGCAAAGGCATAAAGTAGATCACTAGGTAAATGTTGAAAATGCAACAAGATGATGGAGCTTAGTGGAAAGGAGTCGCCTTCACTAAGTGGGCCCGCAGGCTATTTTTGGCGCAAAGTCTTTTTTAGACTATGTCTATTTTTAGACATATGGATCATGGTCTATGAGTTGCAGGATGCTATTTGTGGATGATTGGTCATGTTGGTAAAAATAGATGGACTTCTATTTTTAGACATATGGGCGGAGTCTATTTTTAGACTGCCAGGCTAAAAATAGAACAGTCGAATATTATTAGCTCTTAATAATATTTGGACTATAAACATTATCTTATCCTCTTGGAGCACTTCAGTTCGAGCTACGGATGTGGTACATGCAACTGTCAAAAGGAAATACGCTTTTCTTATGGGTCAATTGAGCTATTGCATGATGGAATTCAGTTAGAACTCATGTGGTTGAGTTTGGTGGAGTTGATTGAGGAGTTGATGGAGTTGTGTTCAGTTTGACTTGGTTGAACTAGTTGTATTTTAGTCTAACTAAAGAATACACTAGTGATGAGTTGTGTGAATTAATTATTAATTAATTCACTAATTATTAACTCATAAAGCAGCTAAAGAATACATCAGTTAACTCAGTGCATGGACAGTTCAGTGGAGACAGGTGTTAGAGGTTCAGATTGCTATCAATTGTGACTATAGTTGTGCATGATTTTTGCACATGCATGGATGGAGATTGCCAATGAGGCTTGCGTAGTATAACCAAGGGAATTCAAATTCACATTGTGATTGATTCTCATGTAGGATTGCACAGTGGAGGCAGGCAAGCAACGGAGGAGATTTGAACCTGTGATTGATTCAGATCTGAGCTAGTTTGTGTGTAACAGGTGGAGATAGTACTGAGTACTTGTGAGGAGTATTGTACTATGTATTGTTACATGTTCTCAATCATTATAATATATAGATAGTGTGGGGTTTTCAGCTGTATGCTTTCCCTGGGTTACATACTGTGTTAATGTGCGCATGCGATTGATGTTTCATTGTTTTTAATGCTACAAAATTGATGATCAACGTAGAGGAGGTTATGTATTATGCATGTATTCCGCAATAGTGTATAATCGGGATAATCTCTGTGAATAAGTGTCATATTATTCAAAATTTCTACAGTAAATCAGGTTCAATTTACTTCAAGGATAAACAAAAGCTACAACCAACCTCATGTTAATCATACTCAATCTGTTTCAAGAATGAATAGCAACTACAATCACCAAGTCAGTAGATTCGATAATCGCAAGAACTTCTTCAATGGCCAATGTTTTTCATGTCATAACTTTGGACACAAAGCTGCTCAATATGTTGCTTACAAGACCATCTTGACTAGAGAAGCACGAAATCAAAGGAATGTGACGGGGATCATGAAGAAGACCTACATTAACTTTTCTCTTCTTGAAAATTAAATAGAATGCTCTATCTGCAACAACTTTGGTCATGAAGAATCTGAATGTAGGAGTACATTTCGGCAAACATCTCAGAAGGAGAAAACTTCATTAAATCCCAAAATATGGAGAAAGAAAGAACTGCAAACAGAAAGATGTGGTATAGCCCTGTATGCAGAAGGACAATAAAATCAGTGGTACATCAACAGTGGATGCTTGAAACACATGGCAAGTGATAAAGAAAAACTTTAGTCATATAATGCCTTAGAAAAGGAAAAGGTCTCATTTGGAAATGAAACTCTTGCTGTCATAAAAGGTAAAGGTTTTGTTCTTTTAAAAGAAAAAGTTAACGTTGGGAATGTTATGTATGTTGATGGTCTAAAGCATAACTTGTTGAGTGTTAGTCAAATGTGTGATCAAGGAAATGAAGTTGTATTTTGATCAAATGGATGTGTTGTTCGTGAGCTTGATATAGGAGAAACCGTGATCAAAGGTATAAGAACTCCAAACAACTTATACATACTCAAGGGAGGACAACAAAAGTGTCATCTAAGAAAAAATGATGAACACCGGCTATGGCACAGAATATTGGGGCATCTAAGCTTCTCTCAAATAAGAAAAGCAAGCAAATTCCAGGCTGTTCGTGATCTTCCTGATATCAACGTTCCAGAAAATACATTATGCAAATCATGTCAATTTGGTAAGCAAACCAGGTCGCAATTCCCTGAAAAGGAAGGATCAACTAGTAAGCCTCTTGAACTTGTTCATACTAATTTATGTGGACCATCAAGAAAAAATTCACCTCGTGGAGAAGAATACGTTATATTGTTCATTGATGATTTTTCCAGAATGTGTTGGATAAGACTTCTAAAGCATAAAGATGAAGCTTTTGAAAAATTCAAAGCCTTCAAAGCATTGGTTGAGAATGAATTAGATCGTAAAATCAAATGTCTCAGATCTGATCGAGGAGGGGAATTTACCTCGGATGAATTCTTTGAATTTTGTGAAGAACATGGAATAAAAAGGCAATTCTCCACTGCAAGGAATCCTCAGCAAAATGGAGAGGTAGAAAGGAAGAACAGAACTGTTCAACAAATGGCTCATGCTATGCTAGATGAGTCTGGAACTCCTGCAACCTTCTGGGGTGAAGCTGCATTCGCTACTGTCACTATTCTCAACAAAGAAAATGTTCGGGTAAGCAGCACTCAAACTCCACATGAACTTTGGTATGGTAAGACTCCTACCGTAAAATACTTCAAAGTTTTTGGAAGCAAATGTTACATTAAAAGGACTGATGAAAAACTTGGCAAGTTTGAACCCAGAGCAGATGAAGGTATTTTCCTTGGTTACTATTCTCGAAGTAAAGGATATAAGTGTTATAATAAAAGACTTGGAAAAACTATTGAAAGAATTGATGTTGTGGTTGATGAAGCATGCAAAAATCCAAAGCAGGGAAAAATCGAAGATTGTGGAGAAGATGAGGATTATCCTTCCACATCAAATCAGACTAATTTTGAAGAAGAAACCAATGAAGCACCAGAAGAACATATAACTGCAGAAGAAAAGACTCCATCCAGGTATGTTCAGAAAAATCATCTAGAGACTCAAATTTTGGGACAAAAAGAGGTAGGTGTGTAGACAAGAAGAACTATTACAGAAGCTTCAAGCTATCTAGCATTTCTTTCCTCCATCGAACCTCAAAATGTAAATGAAGCATGCAAAGATGAATGTTGGGTCAAGGCCATGAATGAAGAACTTGAGCAAATTGAAAAGAATAATACTTGGGAATTAGTTCCTAGACCTCATGATAAGAATATCATAGGAACCAAATGGATATTCAAAAACAACCTAAATGAAAATGGTGAAGTTATTAGAAACAAGGCCAGACTTGTTTGTAAAGGATATGCTCAACAAGAAGGTATAGATTTTGAAGAAACTTTTTCACCTGTTGCTAGACTTGAAGCCATAAGAATGTTCCTTGCTCTTTCTAGTTTTTAGAAATTTAAAGTATACCAAATGGATGTAAAATATGCCTTTCTTAATGGGGACTTAGAAGAAGAAGTATATATTGAGCAACTAGACGGATTCATCCTTGGAAATGATCCAAAACTTGTATGCAGACTTAGAAAGGCTCTTTATGGTCTAAAACAAGCTCCAAGGTCCTGGTATTACCGTCTTGACAAATACCTCCATCAACAAGGTTTTTCAAAAGGATTAGATGATAGCAATCTATATACAAAGATTGACAATAATAAATTGCTAATACTTGTTGTGTATGTTGATGATATCATTTTTGGTAGCAATGAAGAAGCCATGAGTCAAAACTTTGCTTTGGTAATGCAGCAAGAATTTGAAATGTCCCTGCTTGGTGAGCTCACATATTTTCTTGGTCTACAAGTTCAACAAAAGAAAGATGGTATTTTTTTTGTCACAAACCAAGTATCTCAAGTAGATCTTGAAAAAATATGGCATGGAAGATTCTAAACCAGTATGTAGCCCTATGGTAACAGGATGCAATCTCAACTCGAAAGATGAATCAACAACAGTACATCAACCAACCTATAGATCCATGATTGGAAGTCTGCTTTATCTAACAGGTACCCGACCAGACATCATGCATGCAGTGGGAATAGTTGGAAGATTCCAAGCCAATCCAAAGGAATCACACCTTCCAGTAGTCAAAAGGATTTTCAAATATCTTCAATGAACACAGAATTTTGGTTTATGGTATCCTAGAGATACAGATCTTACACTTCATGCATATACAGATGCAGATTGGGCAGGAAGCGTTGATGACAGAAAGAGCACTAGTGGTGGTGCATTCTATATGGGTTCCAGATTAGTGTCTTTGTTCAGCAAGAAACAAAGTTCAATTGCATTATCTGCAGCTGAAGCAAAATATGTGACTACTGCATCTTGCTGCACACAACTCCTTTGGATGATGCAAACATTGCAAGACATTCAGATCACATGTATTCCACCCATCTCAATTCTATGTGATAATATAAGTGCAATCAATATTTCAAAGAATCCAGTCATGCATTCCAAGACCAAGCACATACCCATCAAATATCATTTTCTACGTGAACAAGTACTTGAACAAAAGGTCAAATTGGAGTATGTTCCCTGCAAAGAATAGGTTGTTGATATATTCACCAAACCACTGCCCAAAGAGACATTTGAATATCTCAGACAGAAGCTGGGAGTAGTTGATGCATCATCTTGCGGTTAAAACTTATCTGTTTAAGAGAAAAGTGGTTATACGCGAGTTCCATGAAGCGTATCCGCGTACATACACCGGTTTCTGTGGATACAGTCGCGTATATGTTGGTTTGAAGAAAAACAGTGGGCCAGACTCAGGATGAAAGGAGTCTGATATGGGCCTGACAGTGATCATTTGGAATAGGGGGAGCATATACATCTAATAATTCATTGTTGGCATTATCTTAGAAGATCTTCGTACAAATTCACAGTTGTTTTTGATTCAGGTGGAACATGTTCAGGGGGAGATCATGGTTGCTGGTCTGGATGGTGATTGACAGATGATGTTGATGATATTGTTGATAACTATCATGGTCTTGTTTCAGATATTTGGTCTCTATGTCCTGTATATATTTTAATGTCAAGGTCATAAAATGACTTATTTTGTTTCCCCACTATGCATGGGATGGATGTTGTAATGTTCACGTTTTGACATGTGTAATCAATTGGTATGTCCCCACTTGGTTGGGTGGATGAGTCAAACTTGGTATATCCCCACTTGGCTGGGAGATGGATGTATGAGTCTTTGGTGATAGGAAGGTCATGTATGATGTATGTATAGAGTCATGTTCTTCTTTTTAGAACATCTTTTTGCAAACCTTGCTTATATTTAGGGGGAGCATGGACTCGAGCATGGAGCTCAATCAACACACTTCAGCATATCAAATAATTTAGCATCTACTCAGGGGGAGCATAACCCTTTGCCCTTGATGACAAAGGGGGAGAGTGACTTGGGGTTGCCATCAAGTCCAAAGGGGCAGATTGTTGGCATTATGACACATATTTGGCACTATGACACAAGTGTTGTCCTTGATGGCAACTCACTCAGGTGACAGATCACAGTTCAGACTCTTAGAATGAATAAAGAGAGGTATACGTAGGTTCCTCATTGACCAAGCCGCGTGTACACGCATGTTTGCAGACCAAAAAAGGCGTGTATAGTGTACACACGCACTTTCACGAAAGGAAAGGCGCGTACATGTTGGAAAACTTAGTTTTGGTTTGTGGTATTTGGTCCATGGTATTTTGATCCATGGTATTGGTCCAAGGTATCTTGTTCGAAGTGTTGACCCCAGGTATTTGGTCCAAGGTATTGGTTCTAAGTGGTTTTGGCCATGGTATTAAGTAAGGTCTAAGACTATAAAAGGAGGAGAAGATCATTAGGCAAGTGCACTCAAGTATTGAATATTTGATGAAGAGCAAGATCTAGAACATAGGTTATTGGGTTATGGTGCATAGCTGGATCTGAATCAAGGATGAACCTTAGCGCTTGATGAAGGATAATATCTAATGACGGGTCAAGATCTTAAGGCTTGAAGAGAAGTATCTTTGTGTGGTTTGTGATCTTTTATCTAAATAACTGGCGCATGTTGTAATACGTAAATATGATGATCTAGGTATAACTGATGTCTGGAATTGTTGTAAATTTTAAATCATCATTTATAGATCTGTACGCAGGTTCACTTTAGCAAAGGCATGTATACACGCTAGTTATGCATATCAAAACATCGTATACATATTAAATTTGATTTGCAGATCTATATGCAGGTTTGCCTTGAGAAAACAACATATGTACGCAGGAGATTGATTGATGTAGATGTATTTGATGGTTGAATGATTTTATTGATGGATCCAGTTTGAAAATTTATGAAACGTGGTCCCTGGAAGAAAAGAGAAGGTTGTAGCTTTCTGTAGGCTGGCACCTACGTACTAGTAAACACATCAGCTAGTACAAGATCTAGGGGGTTGTAGCTCCCTTCCAAGAGAAGCTGGAGAACGAGAGAAGGTTGTAGCCTTCTTCAATATTATTTCCAACAGTTTCCATGGGACACTCAAGCCTTGATAGAATTTTTCATTCTTATTGAGATATTTTTAATGGGATATTATACACCCCAAATGAAGTTTGTCTGTAGAAGTTGTGAGCTAGAGAAGTCTATTTACCAACTAGACTCCTCAAATCCTACATTCACCTTTTCCACTTCAACTCCTAGGGTTAAGGTTTTTTCCTTTTAGGATTTAGTAACTTATGTTAAAATTCCCTTTGGGCCTCTTTTAATAATAATATTGCTAATGATCTTAGTTAACACCTATATTTTCAAAGATAAGATACCATCACTCTAGCTAGTTTGTATTGCTTTTCATTTCAAAATGTTTTATTATTTGATTTATTAATACAATTTGGTCCTCACTATATTACCATTCTCTGTGCAATATTTTGGTGTGTATGTTTCCATTCATATTACTAAATTTTATTTAGTTCTCTATAAAACATATATATTAGTAGTATCTGATTAATATACTCTATGTGCATGGGTCAATGAGGTTAGGGTATAGAAAGTTGGGTCTCAAACTAATTTCTCTTAGGGAAGCCCACTCTTTCCATCCAAACTGGCACCCATTGGTATATTAAAGAAAGATGAAAAAGTAGAAGATCCTATCAAGTTGTTTCTCTATGAATTCCTCATGTGACAAAGGAATGAAATGATGGATAATTTCAACCAAATCCTTTAATTATGACCAGTGGTGGTTGAGACACCTTCAACAAGCAACCATTTTAGAGGTGTGACACCATTCAAGATATGATTTAACTTTGATATATATTTATTTAAAGGAAATATAGGTGAAAATTCTTTGGAGAAATGGTTAAATGTATTAGATGTTTATTACTCTATTCAAAATGTTTAGAACATTGAAAATATACTTTTGCACTTGTTAAAGCCCTTCCCCATGTCAAATATTGGTGGAAAATTACTAGGAAAGACATGATGGAGATGATTATAAAAAATTTAAGATATAAACCATTTTGATAACTTTTCTTAATGCGAAAAAGGAGGAATTGTACCCTATGGTAAACTATGACAAATAGTACATAAGAAAGAAAACTTGGCATCAGGAGAGAGACTAGACAGTCACTAGAGTACACCAATACATTCAATACCTTGTGCTTAAAACTTGCTATTAAATACCATATTGGCCTACACAAATACATCCAAACAAATTTGGATATATTGGATATCTCCTCCTTAGGAGCCACTTATTGATATGTTGTCAAAATTGAGTAGAAATTTAAGCAGGGGAATAATAAAGAGTTTGTCTTTGCAAATATGCTAGAGTAGGATCATGATAAAGGTGTTCCTATATGAAAAAAATAAAGGATATCCAACATCAAGACAAATTTTCCAAGCCACAAGAAAATAAGGGTAATGGGAAGTTGATGAAGGATACCAACAAGTGATGTGAGTTCCACTAAATCCTCTAGCACAACATAATTTTATGAATGGTTCTTGAAACAATCATTAATTGTAAAGAAAAAATAAAAAGTACTAGACTCTAGAATAGACTTTGATTTTTATAAGGTAAGGGAAAGTATATCATCAATGTAAAACCCATTGCTACTATCACAACTACAAATATTCAACTAGAAGAGTCAGAGTAGCTTGATGTAGGGGATGACCTCTTCCATTTACAAAACTCCACTATGTTTCATTATTGACAATAATATCTAGAGAACCTAATATTTTCCAAGGTCACCAAGAGATTAAAGCTACTAATAATTCCTCACCCCTAACCACACACCATTGGTTGGTTAAGCCAAGGATGAGATCTCCATGTCAGCTAGCAATGCCATTTGTCATATGGAATCAAGTCCCTTCGAAGATGAGGTATTGTGTGGTGTTCCTCACTTGAAGTTTGTGATTTTATTTTAGGAAAACCCTATATGTGGAAACTTCACTCTTTTTATGAGTTCGTGTATGTGTCATTGTTATTTTGGAAGGATAGCTCTACAGGGAATTAGAGGTTGTTCTATCTAATTTAGTTTCCTTGGTATTAAAAAAGTAGTGATGAAAGGTATCTCTTACTACCATGTCAAACTTTGAATTAAATTAAAACATAGTGTTCCTTTACCTAATGGTTCAATATACAAACCTCTCTCTTCTAGAGAGAAAAAAAATTGCTAAACTCATAAGCTCAACCAAAAATGTGACATTTGACCAATCTTCTCAACTTGTGGGAGCTTAATATTACTGGTGTATAAGGACAAGACATAGAAAATTTGTATTGATTATAGATACATAAAAAAAAAGCACTATCAAAAACTGATACTCAATCCTTTGCATTGATGCTCTTCTTGATCAATGTAAGGGTTCCAAGTTCTTTAGTAATATTGATCTAAAGTCAGGTTAGCATTCATCCCGATTGAATAAAATGATGTATGGAATACTTACTTCAATTCTAAATAAGGCCCTTTTTAGTGGTTGGTCATGCCTTTTTGATTGACTAATAGTCCAAAAACATGACCGACGAAGATGGATGATGTTCACATGCTCTTTTGTGGTTATATATTTAGATGATATTCTCATCTTTAGTAGAACTAGGGAAGAACGTTTGCAACACATTCAACATACCTCAAGAACACTATAACAACACAAGTATTATGCTAATATAAATAAATGGTATTTTGGCATGTAGAAAACTTAGTATTTAAACACATGATAGATCAACATGGAGTGCATGTGGTCCTAGTGAAGATCCAATTAATTCATGATTGGCTAACCCCAGTGAATCTAATAGATCTTCATAGCTTCTTGGGCCTTGCCAATTTTTACCATAGTCTTGCCTTGGGGGTCCTCTCATATTATTTGTCCCTTAGGCCAAGTTACCAAGGGTGGAGTTAAAGGCAAGATTTCTTGTTCTGAGTCACAACAAAAATCATTCTAGGGTTTGAAACATCCTCTTTTCCCAACTCTAGTCCTTACTTTTCCAGAATTGAAATAACATTTCAAGGTAATTGTAGATTCCTCCAACTATACTATTACAAGACCTTAATTAGTATGGACATCTGGTGGCCTATCATAGATAAACACTCTCTAATGATATTCTAAAGTATACCACCTATTATAAGGAGATGTAATCCATTATGTAGGGATGTTATAAGGAGATGTAATCCATTGTTGTACTATTTGAAATATTTATAAACTACATTGCATGTAGGATCCCAAGTATGGAAAATTATATAAGTGATGACCTATTCTAACATCACTTAATATGAAATGAAGATTTTCAGACTTTGTTGAGATTTTGTTTCAACAAAAATAATATAGAAATCAAATTCTGCGAGATAGAAAATAAACCATTATGATATGGATCCTGAATTTTTGTGGACCAAAAGTTTCTTTTGTGGGGAGATATGATTTACGGGATCTTCACTATCGATAATTAAGGTTGGTCTCAATTTCTACCAAATATATTCTCATTATGTAAAGATAATCAGAAGCTTTCTGACATAGTTTGAATGAAATCAAGAGGAATTTGCATGCAAAATATGACTCATAGAAGTTTTGGGAAAAATGGTGAAATGATAAAATGAAATGATTAATACTTATTTCGAGCTTAGGTTCTCACATATTGTTTATTTCTAATTTTTATTTTTAATAGGAAACTAATACAAATGTGAGAACTATGTAGCATTGGTGCAAAAGCTACATAGCATTGTAGTTTCCTAGTCTCAAGGTGGAGTTGAGATATTCATGGATTTTGTTTCCTAGTCTCAAGGGAGAGTTGAAATATTCATGGAGAGTTGAGATTCTCACGGGCATGGTTGGATTATTTATCAAACCATTACCTTTAATGGTGCTAGATCCTAATTTTTGGGATCTTGAGAGTTATTCTCTCCTTGAACAAATGAACAATTATTTAAACCTTCTTTTGAGAAGGAAGAGGAAGGCTTGGATTCATTAATCTCTTTAAAGAAGTTTGTAGGATTGTTGTGAGTTTTATGAGCCCCTTATTAGGAGAATTGTGAACCCATAATTGGGAGAATTTTGAGTCCCTTATGGGAGAACGAGCCACTTAAATGTGAGAATCTTTTCACCCTTGTAAAGGAGAACCAACCCTTTATTAGGAAAATTAATGAAGTAGTTTGTGGTTTGAATTGGACTTAGATACACAGCCGATGTGGATGAACTTCGTTATCAACATGATTTTCATATTATCTTATTATATGCTTGTTTACTATTAAATGTTTTCCCTTGCAAATCCAAGCAAATGAGAAACTTTTAAAATGCATCTGAATTCATAGTTTTGAGTCGAAGCACTAATTTCAAATCACTTAGGATTTTTGATATTTCAAGTTTTTTCCTCCTATGTTTTAATGATTGATGTTAAAATGCCACTTGGACCTCTTATGATTATCAAATTGCAAATGTGAATACCCATCACCTCTCTCTTTAAAGATAAGCTAACATCATTCTAGCTAGTTTATATTACTTTACATTTCACATTGTTTTACTATTTAATTTATTAATAGAATTTGGTTCTCATTATATGACTATGCTATCTATAATATTTACACTACAACAAATCCCTATGATTATCTTCCTCTTTAGCTCTCTTTTTTGCTTCCATTGACTGTTTTAGTGTATTTTTCTCCACCTTTTTGAAAAAATTAGCGCTACTAATCAGGATGGCACTAGTTTTTACATCTTTTATGCCGATCACAGACATTTGACACTAAAGTCGGTGCTATTTATCACCAAATTTAGTGCCTTGTTTAGCCTCTTCTTTAGCTCTTGAGGTATCTTCATGTATAGCTTCTTGTGGAACTCCCTATTTTGCTCCTACTTATGGCATTATTTGTAGTGTACATTTTAGCTTCCTCTGTAACATTGTAATTTTCTCCTTTTTATGGCATTAGATATGAATTTTTATGTTACACATGCCAAGGATGGATTTTGTAATTAAGTTGGGGGGAGGAGTGTATGACAAGCCAAATTCGATAATTACCATTTGGTGGACACATAATACACGTATCCTAAATTAGTAATTACCCACTGTTGCACTTACTCCTGTTTTCATTTGTGAAAATCAATGTGACTACTTGGAAATCATTCCTGGTAGCTGTCATTTATTATTGAAATCCTGAATTCATTGAAAAGGTAACCTTTATTATTCCCTACCCATTGCCAAATATCATCTAACTGATATTCTCTACCCAAGTGTTTGTATTGTCGAAATGCCACCATGTAACAATATATGAGAAATTCTAAGTAGTAATAGTCTTTGAAACAACCATGGGAGGAGCAACAGTCTGTCTTGAACCAAACTCCATTGATGCGTTGCTACAACATTCAGAAGCCCTAGAAATATTTAGGAATGCAGGGTGTTTAGTATCCTTGAGAAGATGCAGGGTTTCAACGAAAATATTGCAATGAAATTCACACAGGCTTGGTAGGAGAAAGATTCAGAGGTTAAAGTATTAAAAATTGTTGTTACAGAGGACATAATTTCTAGGGTGATAATTTTACCTTAGACAGGGGCTCACTGGTTTTGTAGGAAAATAACAGTTCAAATAACTAGGGAAACATTTTTACAGCAAGGAGAGGAAGTAAGGAGCAAGGGGATATGTATTGATATAACATCCCTTCCTCACCCTTGGGATGATGTGACTTTCTTTATTTAGAAGTTCATTACTTGTGAGGGACATTTTGGGATAATATTCAATTATCATTTTAATTTATTGACACATATTTCTAATGGACAACTGATAAATTTTCCCTATTATTTGCTAAAATATTTACAACATATGGTAAAGGAAGTGCATATAGAAAAAAATCCAAAGAGATACTTAACCAACCATGCGCTCATCAAGTTAATATTAATTCATTCATTGTAACAACAAGGAAGCACATGGATTGGTTTATTGGAAAATTCGCATGCACCGACCATTGAAACAAAGGAAAATGAAAGTGAAGAACAAGAGATAAGTGTTGACACAAAACCATAAAATGGATCAATTACACCCCTCAGACAAAGTAGAGTAGCCACATTTCCTAGAAAAAGATTGGTTACACCTCCTAAACCCAGTCGCAGAAACAATGAGATACAAAGTTCGATAAGAATGTGCGCTGGTACATATGTTGAAGGAAAAAGAGCATGCAATAATGAACATATGGATATATCCAGTGGAAAATCTAAGGATAGTTATCATGGATTCCATATTGAGGAAGAAGGGCCTGAAGGAGAGAATGCTGAAATAGGGACACCTAGAACAATGTCAGCTAAGGTAGGGGTTCCTAAAACATAAATTCCCAGTGAATATAAGGAAATATCCAAAAAGTATACGCTTGTACATACTATGGTGAAAAAGAGGAAATTGAAGAAGCTAGAAAGTGAAGAACATGAGGTAAGTGTTGAAACAACACCAGAAGATAGAGAAGTTACACCTCCAAGAAAAAGTAGAGCAGATACACTTCCTAAACAAAGAAGAACAGTTGCACCTTCTAGACCCCTTCACAAAAACCCTAAGAGATGGAGTTCCATAAGAACGTTTTCTAAAGGAAAACGAGTATGCACTAAATAACCTGTGGATATATCTAGTGGAGAATCTGGGGATAGTTATCATGGATGCCCTATGGAGGAAGAATGGTCTGAGGAAGAGACTGTTGAAACAGGGTCACCTGGAACAACGTCAGATGAAGCAGTGGTTCTTGAAACATAAATTCTTGGGGAATCTAAGGAAGCATTTCAAAAATATACTCCTATAAAAACTGTGGTGAAAAAGAGGAAATTGAAGAAGCGATTGGGTGGAAAGAATCCCAAGAAGAGAGTGGGGTAATTGTTACAACATCAAATACCCAATATCTTAGGAATGCACTGATACATAAAAACAAAAGGATTTTGAGGGACAACAAAATGAAGAGAAAGAAGAAGAATTTGTAAAAGAACATACCTCGACACCTAAATTTCAGTTTGTTCTACTTAAATAAAAGGAACCTTAGGAACAACAGAAGGAGGAGGAGCTCAACAAGGAACAAGAATATGTCTCTTTACCAGGTAAATATGGAATTGATCTCCTTATTCAAAAAATTAATAAATTTAAGGAGGAAAATGAGAATTTAAGGAAACAACTTACCATGGTTGAAGGGAAACTTCAGTCTAGAAAACAAAATGGATTAGAAACCCTAGTAGAAGTAATGTCAATTAGATTATGTGATGGATGTATGGAAGTGATGGAGGAAGCAGGTTATGAAAGGCCAACCATTATTTCGGTTTGAATTCAATTTGGAGAGCAAGATGAAGAATTCCAAACCGCTGTTCCACAAGAACCTGCTGAAGATGTTGTTGTTTCACAAGGAACAATAGTTGAAGTAGAGAGAGATGGAGATGTTGGGACGTGAAATCATGAAGATATGGACATGCAGATACTCAAGTTGGGGGGAGATATTGGGATGTGAAATTGACATCTTTTGGCACTCATTTTCCTACCTTTTCTTTACCTTTATTGATTCTCGAGACCATACTCTTCCACTGTAACAACCATTATTAACCTCAGTATGTGTCTTTTTATATGCCATCCTTATGATCCAATTCTTCTTGTAATTTGGCAAGAGAACTAATGTTTTAGGCTATTTTTCTCAGAAAAATAGCAACTGGGCTCTTACAGGGTTTGTGATATGTTGAGATGTTGTTGCAAGATTACACTTTCCAGTTTTCCCTCGCCAAGGATAGGGAAAGGGCTCACTGAGCATTGTTGTTATACATGAAGATCTCTTTTGGACACACTAACCTTATTTAATTAGTTATCGATATCAATTTGAAAAGAATCTAGTCAAAATATAATTTGGTTGTCAAAGGAGAAGAGAGACTATGTATGTTTGGGGGTGATATAAAGAGATAAAGGAGAGACAAAGATAAGGGGGAGAGATAAGAAGAGAGAATGAGATAAGGAGGGAGATAGTGACATAGTTGGAGGACAAAGAGAGAGAGTGTGTGTGAGTGATGAGGGGGAGAGACAAAGGGAGGTGGGAGAGAAAGGGAGATAGAGGAAGGATGAGAGAGAGGAGAGAGGGAGGGAGAGAAAAAGATGCAGTTGGAGGGGGAGAGAGAGGGAGGTAAGAATAAAAGTGGACAGAGAGAGAGAGAGAGAGTGACAAGGGAGATGTAGAGAGGGGGAGAGAGAGATGAAGAGGGAGGGAGATATAGATAGATATGGAGAAATAGTGTGTACGTTTGAGGGGTGATATAGAGAGAAAAAAAAGAGAGTCAGAGGGACACAAAGATAAAGATGGAAGGGGGAGGGAGGAAAGGAGAGATAGATAGAGAGAGGGAAGAAGGGAGAGATAGATAGATATAAAGAGAGAGTGTGTGTATATGTGTTTGGTGAGGTGAGATAGAGAGACAAAGGAGAGATGGAGGGAGATATAAATATAGATGGAGGGGGAGAGAAAGTGAAGAAGGTTTCTTGCACTAGATGCACTGATTTTAGTGTAGATTCTGATTTTTGATCCTATTCGATTTCTTGCACTAGATGCAATGATGTAAGTGTAGATGTTGATTTATAATTATATTTAATTGATTTCACTAGATTTGATTTTAGTGTAGATGTTTATTTCTACTCCTATTTGATTGCTTGCATTAGATGCATTGATTTCAGGGAAGATGTTAATTTCTAATCCTCTTTGATTTCTTGCATTAAATGCATTGATTTCAATGTGATGTTAATTACTAATCATATTTTATTTCTAGAACTAGACACATTGATTTCAATGTAGATGTTGATTTTTAATCATATTGATTAATACTTGCATTAGATGCATTGATTTCAATGAAGAAAGATGGAGAGAGAAAAAGGTGGAGAGAGAGAGGGACTGATAAGGGAGATGGAGAGAGAGGGAGAGAAAGGGATGAGAGAGAGAGAGAAAGGGAGAGGATGCGGGAGGGAGGTATGGATAGATATGGAGAAAGAGTGTGTATGTTTGCAGGGTGATATAGAGAGACAAAGGGGATAGAGATATAGAGGGAAGGGGGAGAGAGGGGAGAAGAAAGAGATAGAAAGAGGGATGGAGGGAGAGATAGATATATATGGAGAGAATAGAGAGACAAAGAAGGAGAGATGGAGGGATATATAGATATAGATGGAGGGGGCAAACAAAATGAAGAAGATTTCTTGCACTAGATGCATTGATATTAGTGTAGATGCTGATTTATAATTCTATTTGATTGTTTGCACTAGATGCATTGATTCCATAGATGTTTATTTCTAGTTATATTTGATTGCTTACATTAGATGCATTGATTTTAGTGTAGATGTTGATTTTTAATCCTATTTGATTGTTTGCACTAGATGCATTGATTTCAGTGAAGATGTTAATTTCTAATCCTATTTGATTGCTTGCATAAGATGCATTGATTTCTAATCCTATTTGATCGTTTTCATAAGATGCATTGATTTCAATGGAGACGTTTATTTCTAATCCTATTTGATTGCTTGCACTAAAAGCATTGATTTGAGTGTAGATATTGATTTCTAATTATATTTGATTGTTAGCGCTAGATGCATTGATTTTAATGATGTTGACTTCTAATCCTATTTGATTACTTGCATTAGATGCATTGACTTCGGTGTAGATGATTTCTAACCTATTTAATTGCTTGCATTAGATGCATTGACTTTCACATAGATATTGATTTATGATTTGATATAACTAGAGGTATGGTGTACATTAATTTCAAGGTAGTGTAAACACAAAAAAATTGTTGACAACGTGCATTGATTTCTATGTTACATGACTCAACCATATATAAAATACTTGAATTTCATCTTAAATGAAATTTCACTTAATTGAAATGTTTGCTTCTTGAAATTGTAAACTATTTATAAGTGACTACATTCTTATTATTCCCATTTTCCATCATTCAACATTGTTAGTCACTGTGCATTCAAATGAGGTAATAGAAAGCAACTACATTTGAAACTTTGGAGAAAGCTTGTATTAATATTGGAGAGCAAGAAACAAGGCATGATATGTACTACAATAGTGTGAGTTAAAGATTTGAATGTTCTACGATTTCAACCCCCCTTTTCATATTATCGATATGAAAATATGGAAAAATTAACAGGTGGGATAATAGGAATAGTAGAAGAAAATAGTTTGAGATTAACTAAAATGAAGACTATTTGTAATTGACTACATTATTATTATTCATATTTTCTATCATTTAACAAAATTACATTGTCACTTTGTATTAAAAAATTACTGAGGTAATTGGGAAAATTTAAAGTCAAAATGACCACATTAATCTTAGACATATTTAACATATTTAAATTGATCATAAAGATTAAATGTTCCACATATTTTCTATGGATACGCATGACTGAAACCAACTTAGATCCATCTTAACCTAGGATTTATCAAGCGCCAAGAGGGATCAAATCTATCAAGGTGCAAACCTTTCCTCAAGTTTTGCACTCAAAAAAAAGGTTTGCACCTCGAGATATTTGATCCCTCTCAATGCTTGATAGATGCACTCAAAAAAAAGGTTTGCACCTCGAGATATTTGATCCCTCTCGATGCTTGATAGATCCGAGGTTAAGATGGATCTAAGCTGGTAACAATCCACACGTCTATTGGAAAGTTGCCATTTGAAAATTGTTTTGGATGTTTTCCTTCTTCTCCTTTGGATATTGCATATGGGAAGTAAGGAGTGAGGTGGCATCTTATAGGGAATGCCCTAAGAGAAAAAAAATTGTTAAGAAGATTAGATAAATCCATCTACAAGTATAAGAGACACTACAAAAGTCACAAAAAAATTACAAAGCTAGGCATGATCATAACAAAATAGAGAATTCATTCAAGATGGGAGAGTGTATGGTTACAATTGAATAAAGAGAGGTTATAGGGTCCCAATAAGAAAATCAAGGCTCTGCGATACGGTCCCTTTGAGATATTGGAAAAGGTTGGAGATGATTCCTATAGACTCAATCTACTCCCATACATGCAGATTTAGTCAATGGTGAATGTAGATAATCTAAAAGTCTATGAGCCTTCCATGCCAGATCAGGAAGAGGAACAGGTCCTCCCTTTTGTAGAGGATTTGGCACCAGATGCTTTGGAAGAGTTGACATAATATACATTTTTACATAAGAGGTCGAAAACTACAAGACTAGGCCAATATGACCTTTGGAAAATTGGGTTGAAATGACAACTTCCAAATAAGGCTAAATGGTACACCCAAGGGAAGGTGGAGGAAAATTCTCGCCAAGCAATTAGTAGAAGCTTTTGAGGACCAAAATCCTCTAAAAATGGGGAGATATAATTCGGATTGAATCATTATATTATTTTTTCATCCATCTTGATCCTTTTAGAGTGGAAAAAATAGAGAAAACAATGCACATGACCATTTTTACCCGTGGTCCCAATTTGGAAAATTCACATAAAAGCTCATATGAGAAAGTTATGTTGCTCAAAGTTAACTTATCGAATTTGACTACCATAATTCGAAGGGATGCCATGTTAGCCCCCAAATATTCATGGAAAATGGGCTAGCTATGTGATAATGATGAAGAAGACTCTAGAAGAGTTAATATTGTAAATCTAATTAAGAGTTGAAGAAGGCAAACCTAACCACTAGTAGGCTATTGAGTTGTGTTATAACTAGGCCATTAGGAGGGAAAGAGTTTCCATTCTATTCGAGGGCATTTTGTTTCATAGAATAGTAGAGTACTCAAAGTGAATAGAGAGAGAGAAAACAAAGAGGATTTAAATATTGTAGCTACCCATGGGCCATAGGCCTTACTTCTTTGTACTTGAATTTATTTCCATTCAGAGAAAGAGAGAGCATAATACCCTTACCTTCTAGCTGGTTTTCTCCCGAAAGGGTTCCCTATGCTATATCTTGTATTATATTATTATGGTTGTGAGTGATTGTATTTTTGCATATTCTCTGTTTTCCGCATTTTATATGTTGCATGCACGAAACAATAACTTAATAAATCCAAAAGTCTAAGGCAACATTAATTGCATAATCTAGAAATTTTTAAAAATAATTTAATCAGATTTGTCATAACAAACTGTCCAATAACCACTATAGTTTACAAAGCGTTTATATTAATATTATGAAAATCATTTTCTTTTATATTTAAATTATTTTAAAATATTATTTAAATTGGTTCAATTACTCTAATACTTATTATTATAATAATTCAAATCACAATCAAACTTACAATATACCACTACAAAATAGTTACATACATAGGAAAATGGAATTCTGCTGTTATGTTAAAATCCCTTGTTTTTTCGTTTCTATGCTAAACCCAATAGATCTTTTTCACCAGTAAATTTCAATCAGAAGCTTCAATGGCAAACCAGAAGCAAAGATTTATACAAAGTTCAATCCAAAAAACTTAAGGAATTTACAACATATAGAATGGAGGCTGTATCTGAAATATCAAACAGCTGCAGTGAATCGCAGAGGCATCACTTTGGCCTGTGACAATGGCCGATGGCTGATGAGTGACTTTACAGCGGGCGGCCACTTCTCCTCTGTTTCGCCAGTATGGCAACCTCTGCACTTCCGCCACTCGTCCTTCCCAATATCGTAACTAAACAATATCATGTGCCTCTGCAGAACACTGCGACCATAGCTAAATTTAGCCTCTGCCACCAAACACACAATCCACATCACATCCTCCTCGCTGCAGGCAACCGTTCTGTGCCCTGTAATCATCTTCAGGCAAAGCGGATCCCACCCTAAAGCCGGGTGCTGCAATATATTGTCCAATTCCCACTCGCTGGAATCCTCATTGAGAATATCAATTCTGAGCTCCGGATACCATCTTATTCCTTTTGTATATCTCGAAATTTTTAATACTTGGCCTCCACACACAGCAATCCCACACAGCTCAGCTTCGGTAATATGAAGCGTTTCCCTGAGCAGAGCATCGCGCTGAGTGTCGTAGAAAATGAGAAATGAAGAACCCACATCGATTAGGACTAACCAGCACAGAATGCCATCGTAGAATACGCCTCTGCTGGAAACGATACACCCAGGTTCGATTCCCGGGGGCAGAATTTCTGGAATATGTACGATGTGCCAAACCTGCGAGGAGCCATCATATATAAAGACTCCTTTTTCTACTTTTAATGATAATATGATCACTTTATAAGACAAACCGCTACTGTCTCCCGCCATTTCAATGCATTCATCACAGGGATTGCTGGAGCTCAGAAAAAGTGGGGGATCAGGGAGCCTGCGGGTCTCCCTGCTCAGAGGATTTAGGACCAGCAATTCCCGTTCCTGTAGTGGCTCGCCATTGTTGCCCCTTTTGGTGGCTGTGAATAAAATGAGCCCCCCATAGGCTGAGACCATTTTGGGATTCAATGGGGTTTCACCCGGCGGCCAGATTTTGGAGATGGGAAGTGTGTGCCAGTGGTTGAGGGAGATGTCATATAAAAAAATTGAGGGATTGCAGAGAACTCCCCCTGAATTATCTGTGACGATCCATCTGTGGTTCTTGTTCTGTTCGTCGTAGGCTCTGGAGAATTGTGGGGAGTTGATGATTTCATGAAATGGAAAGGATACCATGGATGCTGCAGGGAGCGATGTAAAGGGCAGGCGGACCAGGATTTTAACTATCACACTGATTGGCAGATCGCCAAGAGTACTCCCCTTTGGTGGCGACTGAACCGCCATTGTAAATTTGAGCCGGGGGTAATGGAGGAGCTCTCCGATTCTTTAATATCCGCCATGTGGGAAGAGAGTGTCTTCCAATTTATAGCAAAGCCTGTGGTTTTCAGAGAACAATGGGAGTCCGAACAGTCGAATGACCCTTAATCCGATCGCGCGTTCGGTTCGTTTTCGTTTTAAGGTCTAAGGGGTTTTGCATTCCGGGTCTAAAGGGGCTTTAAGGTCTAAATATCCCTTACATATGTCATATGTTATGTGATGTGGGGTAGTTTGAGGATTTGTTCATGTTGGAGAAGCCTTATGTATCGAGTTTGAGTCACTTTTTCTCATTTTCTCGTCGGTGTAAAGGATTAGAGACTAGTTCAAGGTGTACAATACCTCTTAACAATGATCATATTTCTAGTGGGAGACCAAAGAGCCTCTATAATAGTGGTCATGCAGTGGATTCTCTATAATGGTCATGTGTAGAGGTTTTAGGGCTTGTTCAAGGATGTCAAACCCAAAAAGCCTCATTTAGGGTCCAAGGCTTTTGATTTCATCCCCTAATCGTTTTCATGGCTTTGATATGTGTTTGTGGTGCATAGTACCTCCTAACAGTGCTCATATTCCCACACAAAATGAGATATCTCTTATAAAGGTTATGAGTGTTGGTTGGACGTGTCATTCAAGTGTATCAAGCATAAGAAGACACATTTAGGTCCTAATATAATGTTTTGAGTCCCTCAACCATTGTGAAGTCTTTGAGTCCAATCTACAGTGAAGAATCACTCCTAATGACACTTCATTAATAGCCAAAATTTGAATTTAATATGTAATGTTTAACTTGTACTTTGTAGAAACCCTACATTTTTTACAGTTCTCGACCAATTGATTCACCCTCATGGCTTTGGCCACTAGAGGGGCCACCTCCTTCCCCCCTCCTGACATAGTCTCTTTCAATTACCTCATTTCCTCCAGTAGCATATCTTTGATATCGCATCCCTCTAGTTTTGTGAAACACCTTAAAGAAATCTTAAAGGTTCTTATGCATCCCATGTAATCTCATACCATGGCCCTAAGGCTTACATAAAAGGGGTACATTGGCTAATTTACTAGCATTTGGTCCTCACTGTAAGCCCTAACATCATGGGTGGAAACAAAATTGTACCCTATGATCAAAGGGAAGCTCTCACTCTCCTTCTATGGTTAGGGTTGTTATGCCTTTTTGTTCAAGGAAAAGGATGATCAAGACCTTATATTTAGATGTGGTCCTCTATTTTGTATCACAAGGTTTGTATTTGAACTAATGGAACCCAAATTTCAAATCCTGAAAATGATATAGCATCAATAGTTCTAGTATGGGTGAAACTACCCCATCTCCCTTTACACTGTTGGAATGAGGAAACAATTATGAATATTAGAAACCCACTAGGAAAGTATATGCATTGTGTTGAGCCACAAGATGGGATGTTCACGTATTTCTATATATGTTTAGACTCGTGGACCTTAAAATAGGGTTGTTGAAAGCAATCAAGCTTACCCTAGATAACTGGAATTTTATCTAGCTAGACAAGTATGAGCAAATCCATTTTAAATATAAATTTTTCCATGAATATCGGCATTTCATGAAAAACTATCCCAAAGTAGTGTTGAAGAAAAAATATCCCAACTTAGTGGAGCAATGTAAAAAACGTGAATAAGGCATTCCAATAGATGACAAGGCATCCCTCCTCGGCCCACAAATCTGATAGTAACAATTCCTTAGGACCCCTATGGATCATGACACTCTCAAGGGACCTAGTCCCACTCTTGCAATAAAGGAAATGAGAATAATCCCTTAGGGGGGAAATCCTTGGAAATGCCCCCTATTGTAGATATCCCAATCTAATCATAAGTTGTCATGGGAATTGAGCATGAGGAAGAGGTATGTCACTCCCCCACTAAAGCCCTCTTCTCTTCTTGAACCCCCTTCCTTGGGCCTAGATTGACAGATGAGAGGTCAAATGGGTAAGTGGATCAAAATTTAGTTGTTAGTATGGTTGGTCAAAAAGATAGGTCAAATGCTAAATAGAGATAGGAGGGAGGAACAAGGTGAAAAATATAAGGATCTATACATGCAAAGAAGAATAGAAGGCACATGTAGCATACACACAAGGAATACAAGGAATTAAAGTATAATAGTTCCTTCCTAGGGAGGAAACCCCACAAGAAGAAGTAAATAATGAAGGTCATCTCCTAGAAATGTAAGTGATTGGGTAGTGAGGGAAAGTCACTATCATTTAGAGACTTGAATAAGTAGAAAATCCCCAAATCCTTTCACTCCAAGACACTAAGATGGAGGTGTTAGGTCTTGAAATTGTTGTACTTAATGCATCTCTTTACGCATATGATGCCCTGCTTATTCCCTTGTTTTACCGTCTTATGAACTACCTTGCACTTCTACATTCTTTTGCTGCAATAGCGAAGATTTGTGACTGGTATGTATTTTATCTGAGAACACCTTCATTATATGCATCTTTTAGGACTAATGTTCATTAAAATGTTGTTAATGTAGATTGTCTTATCCCTACATTGCATAGGGATCCTGCACCAAGTATATGTCAACCACTTCATCATTCAATCTTGCCACAAAGGAAAATTCTAGATGGTGGTACAAACACACATTTGGAACTATTTTGGAGCTTATTTGATAGTTAGAGGTGCACTTATCTTTCACTAGCCTATTCCTGAACTAAAGAGCAACATTCTTGCACCAATTTGGGGATTTCATATATTGGCAACTTTTTGAGAAAAACTGAAGGTGGTTATTTTCCGAAATGATGTTGTAACACCTCCACATTAGTCAAAATGCACCCAAGTCATACGGATCAATTTTTAGAGACTAATTAATGCTACAACCCTAAATTCATACAATTTTCAAACTTCCAACTTTCTCCTTGATTTCCATGCAAATGAGGCTGAATATCAAAATTCCAAAACAATATTTTTGTCGGCAATATGGGAAACTAGGCTCCCTCTGAACAGCTTTCCAAAATTCGTCATGGTTTGAGAGTTACGCAGGGTACTTTGCAGTAGTTTTGTAAAATAATGCAATTTTTCTAGAATTCTAGGATCATGCCCAGAATTGCAAAAGAATGGAAATTATGTATTAGATCTATGTCTCCTTGATTATATATTGGTTTTATTGGACTCCCATTGATGGAAAATAGTTAGGATTCAATTTTTCACATTGTGGGAATGGATTTGATGATCTAAAGCCATTTTTGTATTGTGAAAAGCTTTAAAAAGAAAAGAGTTAATATGTTAGAGGGCGACAAACCATTCTTGGTACTTTCATGCTATTGGAGTAAATTCTAGGGGTTTCTCCCCCCTTCCCTCTGATCTCTATGGAGTTTTACCACCAATCATCAAATGTATTGAACTCACATTTTATTAATAAAGAAGCTTCAATTCCAAGTTTAAATCTCATGTGTATTAGATCTTGTTAATGCATTTTTGTATTATGTAGTTTCGTCTTTTCCTTACAAGGAAATGAGTTGGTTGGTCAGGGCCCGACCAACCCAAATCGTTATCCTTTGTTAAAAAACATTGTGTGTTTGATTTGCTTTATATGGTTGTGGTGTGTGAAATTCGGTCTTTCATTGTTTACATAAGCTTGCACAGGTGGTTTGAAGACTTTGTTCATGATGTGTTTGATTTGAGGATAAAATAATCCAGATCTAGAAGCAATCATTGTGTGCCTTTGAAGGTTTATGGTGTTATTATTTTATTAGAGCTTGTTAAGTTCAGTACATTCTTTTGAGATCATTTAGAAGTGTTTTGGAATGATTTGATTAAAGTTAATGCTAGATTTAAGCCTTCCTTCTATGATGAGCATGTTGATCGTTGAAGGATTGTGAAAGCCAGTGTTCAATGTTATAAATCTTTTAAAAACCTCATCCTACACATATATTCTATTTTAAAGTAAACTCTATGTAGAAATTCCTTGTAGATTCAAACTACAGATTGTAATATGCTAAAACAATTGACTTGAATCTACTCTACTCATAAGTGGAAACAATAAACAATCGATGAAATCACGAAGCATAAAAGAGAAATAATTCAATCACACATAACACAATAATTTTATGGGGAAATCCAAAACTAAAAACCCTTGCTATCTTTATATTGCATTAATTAGAAAATATGAGAAGATTACAATGCTTTTCTCAAGCTCGAGCAACCTCTGCACTATCTCTATCTATCTCACTACTTCCTAGAGAAGCTCAAGCCAATAGTTAGCCAATTCTGTTGCCCGCCAAGCTCCTATTTCCTTGTGCGGTTTCCTAGGGAATTAACCCATATTTAATTGGGAAATTCCACAATTATGAATTGTTTAATCCTCATAGGCCTTCCTTTGATTACATGCACCACCTGTACAATTCCGATGATTATACAAATGATAGTACATTGTTCATGAAGTCCAATCTCATCTGGGTCTTTCTCTGATATGAAATGCATGAGTTAATTATGAGTGAATCTTCAATTTACTGGTTGATCACTATTGGTTACACCCTACTACTAGATCTCCCACTAATTCCTCCATCAGTTGGAACTAATTTAACTGACTTTAACTCAGTTAGACTGAATTAAATAATTACAACTCAAAATAAACTCAACTAGGGCTCCTACAAAGTAGGAGACACTCTACATGACTCTAGTTAGATCGTCAACTCGAATTAAATGAGCCAACTGATTCAAATTAACTTAGTTAACTAATACAAGTTGTCATGAGATGTGGAATTAAAATTTAATTCTTAATTTAATTCAAGGACAAAATTAAATTAGGATTTTCTTGTTGCATTTTCAACACTCTCTCTCAACAAGAAAGGGATTATCTGCTACCCCGATCCTGCCTTAGTGAAACTCGGATTTGCATCTTGAAAATGCCTTTGTCAAAATATCTGCATCCTTCTCCTCTGTAGGAATGTACTTCAGCAACATGATTCTCCTATGCACATAATCTCGTATATGGTGATACCAGATGTTGATATGCTTGGGCCAAACATGAAAAACCAGATTCTCATAAAGTTTGATACAACTCTGATTGTCACAGTAAATTGTTGTAAGATCCATCTGCTGACCAAATAACCTAACAAGGATCTTCCTCATCCATATGGCCTCACAAGTTGCTTGACTAGCATCTATCTACTCTCTTTCTGTTGAATTGAGTGCAACTGATCTCTGCTTCCTGTTGTACCAAGAAATTACTACTGACCCAATACTAAAGATTCCCCCTGATGTGCTCTTCCTTTCGGATGGACTTCCTACTCAATATGCATCTATGAAGCCTTGAAGCTTCACTCCCCCTGTCTGTTTGTACCAAAGACCAAACCGAGTGGTGCCTCCGAGGTATCTCAACATATGTTTAATTGCCTTCCAATAAATCTTGGTTGGCTTAACCATGGCTTGACTAAGCTAGTTAACTGCAAAACACATGTCCGGTCACGTGTTCACCAAAGACATAAGTGAACCCACAGCGGTCTATAAATAGTAGCCTCTCCATGTGGAACTTCTTCAATATCTCGTTGGCATACTTTCCCTAAGAGACAAACAGTTCCTCATCTCCTTGCCATACTTCCATACCAAGAAAGTAATGCATGAGCCCCAGGTTCTTCATCTCAAATTCTCTGGCAATATTTTATCAGCTTCTCATTGCCTGTTAGAATCAAATCATCGACATATAATACTATAATAAAAAATTTACCTTCAACCACACTATGGTAAAGGTTCACATCTGCTTCACTTTTGGTGAAGCCCAACCCGGTGAAATAGTTTTCAAGCCTGGTGTACCAAGCAAGCATGCTTGTTTTAGTCCATACAACTCTCGCTTGAGTTTGCACACATGTGACTCTCTATTCAAGGTCTCAAATCCTTTCAGTTGCTCAAAATGCACCTCTTCCTCAATCATACCGTTGAGGAATGTTGTCTTCACATCTATCTGATGTATCATCTATCCCATCTACACTGAAAGTGCTAGAATAGATCTGATTGAAGAGTACCTTGCTGCTAGAGAAAAGGTCTCATTGTAATCAGTTCCCTCCACTTGAGAGAATCCTCTGGCCTTGTGTTTCTCCACACTCCCATGTGCTTCTTACTTTACCTTGTAAATCCATCTAGAACTCTCCACTAACTTGTTTGTTGGTCTTGGGACCACTTCCCAAACACTGTTGCTGATGACGGAGTCATACTCCTCAATCATGGCATCAACCCATACTGGTTGTTACACTTGTTTCTCGAATGAGGATGGCTCAACCTATACACTCTCGCTCATAGAAGCCATGTAGCCAATGTATGGATCTGGTGACCTCCTCTGTCTGCGTTGTGATGTGGGTGCTCCCACATTCTCTCTAGCATCATGCATCAATATGTCAACCTCTCTCATGTGCTTCCTTCCATCTCTAGAAGTCTCTGCATGAGTGGGTGCTTCCACTCTTTGCTCCTCTACATCTGTCTTCTTTGCATCATCTTGGAGTTCCTCCTGTGGAGCTAAAAGCTCCTCATCTGCATGTAACTAAAGCTCCCTCTCAAGTGAAAATCTCATGGCCTTCTCTTCATCGAACTTCACATCTCTATGAACCATTTTCATCCTATTGGATGGAAGGTACACTTGATAGTTGTGAGGTGTATCAATGTACCCCACAAATATGCCCAACTCAGTTGTTGTGTTATGAAACCAACTCAAGAAAAGATAGAAAAGATAGATCAACGCCTTAGAATTCAGCCTCTTCGAGGGGGCAACCTCCTTTACATTACATAAATGAACAATTTTTGGATGATACAAGTGAAAAGACCTCCTTTCTATATATAGGAGTCTAAGGGGTCATAACATAATCAGAGCCGACATAACAATAATAATGTAAGGGAATAATAATAACAATAGTGGGCTTTTATGGGGCACAATAGTAACAATATGGGCACTACATGGGTACATCAATATAATAAGTGGGTTGTACTAATAACAATAAGGGGTTACACTAGTAGTATAGGGGCCTAACATGCCCCTCTCCTTCAAAAAGCATTGTCCTCAACGCTTGAGTAGTTCTTGATGCTTCTGTATAAAATTCTTGTCCTCCCATGTGGAATATTCAACGGGTAAGTTCTTCCACTTGATGAGATACTCTGAAATTGATCGATTTCGTAGCTGTCGGGTTCTTGTTTCTGTGACTGCTCCAGGTTCCAATATGAATTTTCCTTCCTCTTCAATTTCTGGCAATATTGTTTGAATTGGGATCTTTTGTAACTTTTGAATAAGTGGCCATACTTCTTCGTCCTTCTTCCATTCATCCCTTGCTTCGTTTATCCAATCTGTTTGGATAATATATATAGCACAAAACAATGCTTCCACATCCTCATCCTTGAAGAGTCTTCCCATTCGGTAAGGTCGCCATTTTTTAAGTGCATGTAGTATTGCCAACATTTCCTTCTCATAAATAGCTTGCTTGAGATGTAGCAGTAAAAATACCCAATCACCTACATCAAAACATTTTTCACTACGATGTTGATCTACCTGTTGTTTCGTTTGATTTTGCACCGAAGTGGCGTTATCCTTTAAAAGTTGGAGAACTTGTTGTTGATGCTCGATGTGATCTTTCACTGCTTGAACCCTTTTCTTCTTGAAATGTCCTTCTATCTCTAGAGTTTGAGGAGTGGTAATTTCTTCCAATCCTTTACAAGATATGGTCAGATTCATTTCTTGATGATCGATGTGATCTTTCACTTCTTGAACATTTTTCTTCTTGATATGTCCTTCTATCTTGATAGTTTGAGAAGTGGTAATTTCGAACAGTGAATTACAAGATATGGTTGGATTCATGTCTTCTTTCTCGATGTGATCTTTCACTTCTTGCACCTTTTTCTTCTTGATATGTCCTTCTATCTTGAGAGTTTGAGGAGTGGTAATTCTTGCCAATGCTTTACAAGATATGGTATGATTCATTTCTTCTTTCTCTGGGGTGGGGTCCTGGTGTATATCTTCTTCTTTTGATGTTTCTTGATCCTTTTCTTCCTCCTCTTCATATTCTATGTAAAATAATTTCTTCTCAGCACACTTATGACCTTTAGTGCATTTGCTATCACAATTGTAACAAAACCCTTTTTCTCTTTTTTCTTCCAATCGTTGTGGTGTAACCCTTGTAGGTTGTGGAAGGCTAGGAAAAACAACACTTCCATCTTTATAGTTGTGAGGGGTACGCTTCCTGCTTTCCATAATTTTCCTTTCCACTATGTCACAAAGCCCTTTTACTCTTTCCAATTGTTGTGGTGTTGCTCTAAAGAAGGTGTTGCTCTCTGTATCCTCATAATGTGCTATCATTTCCTCCGTGAAAATTGACCACGTAACAAGTTGTTTACGAGAACAAAGCCCTTCGTACCATAAAAATTGATCTGGTTCTAAATATGAAGATGCAATACATACCTTTTGTAACAGTTGTACACCATGTAGATCAAAATATTGCTCCATCTGAAGTATCCAATTTACCGGATCCTTGCCATCAAACTTCCTCATCTTCCCTTTTCTTGATTTTAGGAGCTCGACCTTGAAACAACTGTAACTCTGTACTTTTAGATCTTTAAGTTCTGAAATTGTGACCTATAGTAGCCCTCTGTGTCCTCTTTCCAATGCCACAAGTTTGATCCAAATTGGATTCTCTAAGGAAGAGTTATGCACAATCTCCCAAGATGACCTTATTATAGACATTTCCATAAGAGCGAACTTGTATGAAGTGCCACGTGTCACTGTTTCGCCATTTCGATCTGAAAAATGCATAAAAAAAACTAAAGTCCGTCCTCTTTCTGTATCTTCTTACGAAATTTCAATCTGATCCCCAGAGAGAAAGTTATGACAATTTTCCCCAGGTCACCTGTTTGGAATGTAATTCAGGAGTCTGCAAAAAGACCAACTTCCTCAGATCATATCGCCGCAAATATAGCGCGAAAAGCTCTGAAATTCGGACCCAAGGTTCAGCGTGATTTCTTCTCAAATGGGTGTTTTTTGCAACTTCTGAAATGTCGCAGAAAAAAAGTTATAGCGAAAATTCCATGATGACCTGTTTGGAGCAGTGAAACCCTAGAATCCAAAGCTCTGATACCAGATGTTATGAAACCAGCTCAAGAAAAGATAGAAAAGATAGATCAACACCTTAGAATTCAGCCTCTTCGAGGGGGCAACCTCCTTTACATTACATAAATGAACAATTCTTGGATGATACAAATGAAAATACCTCCTTTCTATATATAGGAGTCTAAGGGGTCATAACATAATCAGAGCCGACATAACAATAATAATGTAAGGGCACAATAATAACAATAGTGGGCTTTTATGGGGCACAATAGTAACAATATGGGCACTACATGGGTACATCAATATAATAAGTGGGTTGTACTAATAACAATAAGGGGTTACACTAGTAGTATAGGGGCCTAACATGTTGGTTCTATCTTTTTCCATGCATCCTTGGTAACATGATAGTACATTGATGAACCAAAGATCCTAAAGTGTGCTACATCTCATTTCCTGAAAAATATTCTTCTGGTGTACTCATCCTAAGAATTCGATGAGGGCTTCTATTCTGAAAATAAACAACAGTGTTGCATGCTTCATACCACAAGTAAAATGGTAGGCCTTGATCATGTAACATTTCCCATGCAACTCCCACAATACTTTTGTTCTTCCTTTTAGCCACCCCATTCTGCTATGGGTTATGAGGTGTTATTAAATCCCGTCGAATGCCTTCTAACGCATAGAAGCTATTGAATTCATTCAACGCATATTCTATACCATTATCACTTCTAAGAGATTTAACTTTCCTGCCAATATCTTTCTTGACAAGTGATTTAAATTCACAAAATTTAGTGAACGTCTGATCTTTCTTCTGCATGAAGAAAATCTAGCACTTACAATAAAATCATAAACAATTATTACATAATACATGTGCTTAGTCATGGATGTTTTCGAGAACGATCCACACACATTTGAGCAAACTCTATCAAGGATCACTTGCACTTGACTATATTTATCATGAAAAGAAGCTTCGGTGTACTTTCCCAATGTACACTCTTTGCATGTGTCTCTCTTCTCCAGTGTACCCTTGGAAATTCCTATAGAAATTTGTTGCATGATCTTCAAAGTTCTATGGTGCAAGTGACCCAATCTTCTATGCCACAAATCACTGATTTCTCGGCTTTGCACCTTCTCTACTTTTGTGCTCAAAGCAACGCAGTCTTGTACATCCAATTTGTAGAGGTTCTTCACCTGAACCCCGATCCGCTTCACCTGCCTCGAGGCTATGTGATGAAGAAAAGCCTTTCCATTTCTAAATATCACATCATAGCCACGTTCCTCCAACATGGCAACTAAAACCAAATTCTTCTTCAAACCCGGAACATACATGACATCTTTTAATGTGAGAGGAGAGCTAGACTCCCTCTAAAAGGTAGTAGTACCAATGTCGGTTGTGTTTTACCTCCCATCATCTCCCATCTCAATGTGCATCTAGAGGTCCTTCTCCTCCAAGTCACTGAAGAACTCTTTGTTTCCAGTCATATGGAATGAGGCTCCACTATCCAGGTACCACACACTACCCATCATTGATGTCACCATACAAGCGATGAGGGTGAAATCTAGCTCAAATTGTGAAGCAAGAACTTCACCTTTCGCTCCTCCTGACGTCTTCTTACCAGCCTTCTTGTGCAGACACTTTGTGGCATAGTGTCCCAACTGGTGACAGTGAAAACATTTAATCTTTGACATGTCCTTCTTCTTGCCACCCTGATTGGAATTCAGACCACAATCGCTCCCACTCTAGTAGATTCTCCTCCCATTAATTGAGTCGTGGTACCTATGTTGGCTCTTGGGAAGGTCTAGAAGTGTTAGGCTCACTAGATTGTCTTCAACAACTTAACACTAACACTTCCAAGCTCATCCTAACGTTGGGTGAACTTGGTCAAGTACTTTGGTATTGTGTCACCCTTCTCCATCTTGATCTTTCTGAGCTTATCCTTTAGTGCCAACTTCTCATGGTCACTACTATTTTGAAATAGGTTTGTCAAGGCCTTCCACATTGCAAATGGAGTTTACTTACCGTGGAGGTTTGAGACAATATAATCTTGAAATCCTTCTAGGATAATCCTTCGCGCCTTTGTCACACATTTTCTCCACTATGCAAGATCTTGAGCATCAACTGGCTTAGGAATATCTTTTTCTATGAATTCCTTAAGCCCGTTGTATTCCAACACTACCTCCATCATGTGCTTCCAAGAAATATAGTTCGAACTACCCTCAAGGGCATATTTGAGTCTCAATTTATAGAACGACATCCTGTAGGCTCTGAAGTATGATACTGCAAATTCAATTTCTCCTACAAAAGACAAACTCGTATTCTCCTCTTCTATAGTATTTTAACTCTGATACCATGTAGAAACTCCTTATAGATTCAAACTGCAAATTGTAATATCCTAAAGCAATTGTCTTGAATCTACTCTACTCATCAGCAGAAATAATAAATTATCGATGAAATCATGAAGCATAAAAGAGAAAGAATTCAATCACACAATATATAATAATTTTATGGGGAAAGCCACAGCTAAAAACCCCTGCTATCTGTGTATTGCATTAATTAGAAAATATGAAAAGATTACAATGCTTTTATCAAGCCCGAGCAACCTCTGCACTATCTCTATCTATCTCATTTCTCCCTAGAAAAGCTCAAGCCAATACTTAGCCAATTATGTTGCATTCCAAGCTCCTATTTCCTTCCGTAGTTTCCTAGGGAATTAACCCATATTTAATTGGGAAATTCCACAATTATGAAATGCACATTTCTCATAGGTGTTCCTATGATTTCATGCACCACCTATATAATTCAGATGATTATACAAATAATAGTACATTGTCCCTAAACTCCAATCTCAACTGGGCCTTTCTGCAATCTGACATGCATAAGTTAATTATGAGTGAATCTTCAGTTTACCGGTTGATCACTATTGGTTACACCCCACTACTGCAGGTTACACCCCACTACTGGATCTCCCACTAATTTCTCCATCAGTTGGAACTAGTTTAACTGAATTTAACTTAGTTAGACTGAATTCAATAATTGCAACTCAAAATAAACTCAACCATGGATCCTATAAAGTAGGAGGAACTCTACATGACTCTAGTTAGACCCTCAACTAGAATTAACTGAGCCAACTAAGTCAAATTAACCTAGTTAACTATTACAAGTTGTCATGAGATGTGGAATTACAATTTAATTCCTAATTTAATTCAAGGAAAAAATTAATTTAGCATTTTCTTTTTGCATTTTCAACACCTTGGAGTGGTTTTTAGAAGTATCATGTGTTTTTAATGAATCACTTCAATATAATGGACTGTAATCTTTGATGGTTTCGGGACTAGGGTTTTTACATATTGAACACCAAAGATTATTCCTTTAAGGTTTTTGTGATGTTTTGAGTAAGATTAATATGATGATGTCATGAAAATAAACATAATAATTTTGAAAAAAATTAGCTCTAAGGACTTATAATACTAGGGTCTATTCATTGTACGATGTTTTAGTGTAGGCACAGAGCCTTGGGCTTATTTTTTTATTGAAAGGGATACTTTTCCATTGCTTTTCTTTCTTGGATTTGAGATAAATCCAATCCATGTGTGAATATTTTAAGGATATATGTTCGAGTGGAAATGATTGTGATAACCTATTATTTTCACAGTGATTAAACAATAAAACAAAATCATAGTATCTTGATTGTTGCATGAATGAGATAGGTTATTTTGGTGTTTCATGCGTTGGTGTGGGGAAGAGGCCTATTATAGGTGATTTTGTCACATCTGATCAATAGGCCTTCAAACAGGATCATTCACATCCTTTGAAAACTTTGTCATCCTCCCTACATAAAGCCCTAAGTATACCTCTCTCATATCCCTAAGTTTTTTCCTGAAACTGCCTCATTTCAGCCATTTATAGGACTAGTGTACCCTGGCCCCTCATTGGCCAGCATTGACCACCAGGTTGTCCTACTATGTGCTTGCATTGATCACCAGCAAGTTGCTCAGCCTTGGGGGTGTGTTGATTCTAGAAATTCTGGAAAACAAAAAGAATTTCGAAGCTTCCTCTTCCAGAAGCTTCCAGGATCGGTTATAACTATTTACCTTGGATAAAATTCTCGAATCCTATCTTATCCTACCTTGGAGTTTTCATCCCTTATCCCTTGAGCTCATCATCCCATCAAGAGTGGATCTCAAACTTAGATTAGTAAAAGGATAAGAATTCATGAACTACCTCCCTCATCTATATATTTACAACCATCCATAGGAGAGGGGTTGGATTTTGGAGATTGATTCTACCCTTATGTTGTTGTTGTGAGAGACATTATTCCATGAATTAGGGTGACTAGAGGTGCACTTTGTGGCAAGGAAAGGACAAGTCAACTTGGAGGAGCTCTTCTACAAGATCAACAACTATTTTTGGTTGTAACTCACTCCATTTATATTAATGCAAAGAGTTCTTTGTTTTCATATATGTGATGTTATGATTTCATGTATTTCAATATCATGTTGATCTATTGAATAAAGTGATTAGATGATGCTACATAGATTCCGTAGAATGTTGGCTCATGTTGTCTGATTGTGCAGGTTATAATTATACCGATCAGAGCTAGGATTGGAGCATACAAGCCAAGGAAGTAGCAAAGCATATGATGGATTCCAGGTAGGCTTCATCTCGTTATCTATTTACTTTAAGGAAAACATTAGCTTTTTTGTCTTTTTGTTGTTTTAGGTTAGTCTGGTAGGCCTAGGGAAGATACTTTTGTTCATAGTCATAGATTTTGTATAACAAATTGGTGACCATACTAGGGAATGGTGTATTCCCTTGGAGGTTTCTTTGTCCATTGTTCTTGTCTTACCTCTTCTTCAGACATTTACTATCTCATTCAATCAATAACAGAGCTAGGAATATCCTTCATTGTGTTTCAATTGCCGCCTTTTTGCGTTAGAAATTTACATCCCTTGACCAACACACCATCTAGTCCAAAGACCGAGCATTGCACCTCAGTTGAGCCTTCTCTATTCCTGCGTTGAAAAACACTGGTGCTTTCTTTGCACCTGCGTTGGCCCTTGTTCATGCACACATTTTCTTTTGTCTTAATTTTCTCTCTGATCAACCTTCTTCCAACTTATCTTCCTTGTTTCTTTTAGTGTCTTGTGGTCTCTCTGAAGCCTCCATTTGGTTTTCTTTTGTTTTTAGTGCCTTTGGTAAGGATTTTTTTAGATTTTCCTTTGTTCTTATAATTAGGTCATTTGCAAACTGATTTGTTTTATCATTGAGTGCTTAGATGAATTTATGTTTTAGTCATCTTTCTAAAAAGTTTGTTTGGATTAGTGATTAAACTTTGCATCCTAGTTTTCATCATTTTCAAATATTAAGTGGTTTGAAAAAAAAAATATTTGCATTGGTATTTAGGGTTTTGTATGTGTAACAATATTGGAGCACTTGCATTAAAAAAGAATTTCACTTGTCACATTGTTTGTTGCATACTCTTTTTCCCTTCCCTTCCTTAGATATATTTTCATTGAATGAGAAAGATTTCATTTCCTCATGATAGTTTTCAATTTTGGATATTCAGATAAACATTATTTTTTATTGAATCAACCTAAGGAACATTTGTAACATTAACGAAAACACTTAGAGTTCTAGGTTAGAGATGTGTTATGATGTCGTTAAACATAGGAGCTAATATTGTTTGCTAGCGTTTTATCCTTAGGTGAAATCTCGTTCCACATACATGAATATATAGGATCATTCTCCACGTACCTTTGGGTATATTGGATGAAAGTCCACGCACGTAAAGTATATGGGAATTCTCGCATCAAACGGTTACGCATTAGACAACGCTACTATGAACTGCACTTCCACATACCATCGAGTATATTTTGGAAGTCCCCTATAGGTTTTTATCCTCGTGATATGTAACCAAGTGGACCACCTTGTATACTGTGATACACTGAACACAATATTCAGGGAGATTTAATACACGTACGTTAGGTCCTTGGTTCGCCAAGGTGTATATTACAGTTCATGGTTGCTTGGTAATCCTTTATGCCTAAATTGCCCTCTTTTTGATTTATTTTTTTGTGTTAATGTCTAAAATTTATCATCCAACATGGACGAACAAGATCCCCCACTTTATCGTTCACGTAGAATGAAAAATAAGCCTTCTTTTCCGCTAGAGACTACTCCTAGCCTTCATAAGAAGCATAAGAATATGAAAAATACTGAATCAGGAAATTTAGGAACTACTTCTGGTCCTCCTCTTGAATTTGATCAACCAGAAACATCTTTCCCTTTAAGTACTGATCCCGATATTACCTCTACTTTTATCAGTGAATCTGACACGATCGAAACATAAATACTTGAAACCTTATTACCTAAGATTATTGAGCATGACTTCCATAAGTCAAAAACTTTATTACCTGAGGTTATTGAACCTGAGGTGCCTTAGCCATCTTCACCTATTACTTTAGGACCTTCCCCTTCTCTTCCTTTATCTCATACAGAACCTCCATCCATATATCTTGACCCGATGGCAAATCTCTTCCACCTGGTCTTGTGAGTATTGAAGAGATCCCACAAGAAGAGCCTCATCTTTATACTCTTTTTCATTTGAGTGCACTTCATTTTTATTAGAATTACCCTCTTCTTCCTCCTCAAACTCCTTTACCTAATTATTTTGACTCATTTGTGAATTTCTTGCGGAAATATTCGTTGGGATTGTTAACCATGACTGGATCCGATATGGATTCTCAACCCATGTCCACTAAGATGGTTGAGACATCAAATATTGCTTCCTCATCTATGTTTGCAACATCACTGAAGGCACATCTATATGGTGGCCCATCCATCCCACCTAGCTATCAATATTTATCTGGTACCTTCTCTAATGTGACTTCCAGTCCTTGGACCTCTCCCATGTGATCTATTTTGGGAATTCCATCTGGAACATCCCTTATGAACGCTACTCATCTTGCACCTTCTACTCTTCCTACACCTATAGTTGAAATTTTTTTTGGCTCTTATGTTAGTGGGAAAGGATATGTTCAACAAACCAACTCTCCTTATGTTGGGTTACAGTTTCCTCCATCATTACCTTGTCCTATGGAAGGGGGGAAACCTGTCATTGATATACCTCAAATCATCAATTGACCTTATTATAACCCTCCTTATCCTGGGATGGTTGTGAATGTTTCACAACCCGCTTTTCTCATCCAACCTAGTTTGATTTTGGACCCATTATTGAATTCTCAACCTGTGTCAACTTCATCCCAAATTCCTACCCTTTAATATATACCTAAATAAGCTTAACTACATGTAATTCAACCTTTATAGGCTGTTATTGCATCTCAACCTATTCTATTCGTATCTGGTACCCCTTAGGTTCCACTTACCTAGAATTTACAAGGTACCTTGCATTCTCAACAGCTTGGGCAAGGTATACATCAAATTCTAGTGGGACAAATTGTGTATGGTATGGAACAACCTCAATCGAACCCATCTTATGCCAGGATGATGAAAAATCTCATGGGGTAATATTATAGACCTTATCAAAGTATTCTTCAAATTCCTTTGCAAAACCAACACATTCAAACCCAACCATTCCAGCTTTTATAGGGTTATCTTGGAGTTGGTGATGAGCCCCAATTTTTGGTACAATTTGGGCTCATTTGGCCTACTTGCTCTGCTCAAACCATTCATTTTTTATTGCTTATGCATTCATTTCTTGGTTTATTCGTGTTGTTTGTAGGAAGAAGGGTAGGCATTCTATCTACGTGACTAATGCATGATGCTTTCAGGTTTTTGGCATTAAAAGGGAGAAAAGACCACGAGAAAGGAGACAAGGAGACAATAAGGTGGCACTGCTGGTTTTTAGGAGAGGATGTCCACAGTCTTGGGGACCTTCCTCGTGATTCCCACCATAGCTCTGAGCTCCAACCAATCTCCCCCACCGAGCTTAGAGGCAGCCAACCGTTCTACAGGAACCGCAGTTACAACTGTCCTACAGGAACAACAGTTATAACTGTTCTACAGGATCAGTAGTTTAACCTTCAGTTGGACAGCCGAGCTCCACAAATCAAGGACACCTGTTGGATGATCATTTTGCATAAATACTGAGGCCGTAGCCTTGGATAGAAGCTTTTTGAACTTTTGCATTACTCTTGTAATTGGGAAGTACGAGCTACAGCTCGGTGTTTGTTCCTTTTGTAAGCCAGTTTTGGCATGACATCAGATTTTCGTTTATGAATAAAGGCAGGCAGATTTTGATCTCATTCTGAGTTTCTAAGGGAGCTATAGCTCTCAGGTTAGGGCCCAACCTGAGAGCAATAGATCTCCTCGGTGTTGTAATGTTATTTGCATTTCGTTCCAGCACTTTGAGTCTTTACTTTGACATGCAATTTGAATTTACAGTCTGTTAATTTAGTCTTTTTCATGAGGTTGAATAGGATTAGTTTATGGTGAATTTGCTTTCAGTTGCTTAGATTCGATAGGAGGATAGTTATAATTTATTGGAGCTCCAGAAAAAGGTTGTTAAGGCTCACTGCCATCTCTGCTTAGGGATTGGGGTGCAGTCCATAACCAACCACCAAAAAGAAATGCAGTTCTTCTCACTTCCATGCAAGCTGCAACATAGACATTTTCGTTGAAGATCCATCCATGCACTTTTGATATTGAACCATACTTCTACATTCCACTTCCATACACGAGTTTCCTTTCTTGGTTTTCCATTGCTGTTCATAGGTTTCATGGCACAGTTATCATAGGTTAATGAATTCTCGTTTTTGGTGCATAAGTCATTTGTTTCATTTACGCTGCTCCATATCATTCCACTTCCTTCTTCTTCCTCTTGATCTCTCCTCAAGTCACACACTCGACCTCTGTCCAGCTCATTTATCCTCCAACTCATCTATTGCCACGTAGCTTCATTTACTTAACCTTTCGTGATCCCATCCTTCCAGCCATCAACCCACTGCATGCACTCTTCCTCCATCTGATTTCTCTGCTCCTGAGCCATCACCAGCTCCATCTCCATCTCACCTATCCTCCCACACCACTCCAACACTTCACCATCTCCAAAAACTTCCACGGTCAAACATCCTGTAGAATTGCACAGACTTCCTGTAGAATCCCTGAGTTTCCTGTAGGATCCCCCGCAGACTTCCTGTAGAAGCCTGCAAACTCGGTTGCTGAGCATCCGAACGTGGTAGACTTCTGTGGACTGATGCTAGAGACCCTCTGGGACCTCCCCTAGCCATCCTGACCTTGCCCATGCTTTCCCTCCATTCAAACCGCTCCTGCACAACCAAACCCTAATCAAAAGCATCATCACAATAAATCCAACCACTTAATGAAAAAATACAAAAACATGTCTTTTCAGATGCAAGTAGCTTAGATGCATGTATTTCAGTTCACTGCAAGTAATGGCATTATTGGTAGTGGTTTCATTCACAGTTTTGCATTGTAAGGGCCTAGCTAGTCAAATTAGGGTTTACTAGGGTTTTCATGCTTTGTTGGCTTTCAGTTTCTTTTTGCAAATAAACTAGTCTCCTTTGAGTTAGCTTTCGTCCATCATTCATAAAGCTTCTTGTGTGAGCATATAGAAGTTGGCTTGAGCCCTAGCGGACTTGTGCCAGCTGACCAAGTGACAGCTGCAACAAGAGCTAGTACTTGTGCATACAGCACCGTCGCTTCCAAGTTTGTACGAACTACCGGGTTGATAAAATTAGAGATAGGAAGCTCCAGGAGTTGTAGCATTATTGCTACAATACTGGAGCCCACCATCTTTTTGGCGCCATTGCCGGGGAAGCGTCAGAGTATTAGTAATTGTTGCTTTTCTTCCACTTTCTTACTCTTGCCTTCTGCTAAGTAGTTTACTTCATTTCCATTCTGCAAAAGTAGCATAGATATTTCCTGCTTTCATAGATTAGCATTTCCTGCTTTCATAGATTAGCATTTCCTGCTTTCATAGATTAGCATTTCCTGCTTTTATAGACTAGCATTTACTGCTTTCATAGATTAGCATTTCCTTTCTGCAAGCGTAGACTAGCATTTCCATTCTTGCAATTTGATTTGAGAAAAGTAGAATAGTTCTTTCCTGCTTTCAGTTTAATTCTGCATCTTTCACAGTTAGTATAGATCAATCTGTCTCAGTTTTGCAGGTACCAAAAGAAAAGCAAAGCAAAAACAATCAAAAGAAAAAGAAAGTCTTTTCCATTTCATGCCTCGTAGGAACTGAGATAGATCAGGCAAATTCCTACCAAACACCCCCACCACATCACTGAGTCACCCTTCTCTCTTCTTTTGTGACAGTGACCCAGAGGAACCTATAGGTGAACATCCTGAGATATACAAAGATCCTATAGTAGAAGAAGAGTTAGAGACCACTCCATCTGAAGCTATGGCTGACAATAGAAGAGAAGATGAGAGAATAGAAGGTGCCTTCCCCATCCGAGAGACCAATGGAGAGATGAAAATGAAGAACATTAACCCCTCCGCCTTACCTCACTTCCATGGGATGACCACTGAAGATCCGGATACCTTCCTGTTTGAGTTTGCTGTCCTTTGTAGAACCTATGACTATACTAAAGATGAGCAAAAGCTGAAACTTTTCCCTTCCACTCTTAAGGATGCAGCATTACGCTGGTTCATGGGCTTACCTGGGAATAGTATCACCACTTGGGCTCAGATGCAGCAAGCTTTCAATACCAAGTATCGGGATTACTATAGGTCCAAGGAAACAAAGGGGGAAATCTTTCGGATGACCATGGGAAACGATGAGTCCTTAGAGGATTATGAGGAGAGGTTCCAACTAAGCTATAAGCGGGCCAGGTGCACACTTGACCCTGAATCCCTCAAGCTGGTCCTGCTCTGAGGAGTCCCTGAAGACCTCTTAGATACCCTTCACATGTTAGCTGGGGGGGACATTTACCAACTGCCTTATGAGGACATCAAGACTGTGTTTAGAAACCACTCCAGGGCAGCTCGGAAACGAGGTAGAGGAAACCACCTCTCAACTAGTGTCCCTTTCTCCAAACATGAGCTTGCAAATCAATTAGAGGACCTTAAGAGTGAGGTGAGACAAACCATTGCCATGCAGCTTGACACATTCAGGATTCAGCAAAAGAAAGAAGAAGCTGAGAGAGCCTTGGCTGTCTTCTGCCCTAGGTGCACAAGGAGACACCCTAAGAACGAATGTCCATTGCATTCGGTTGAAGTGTGTTTCGTTTGTGAGGAGGACCATCCCACAAATCAGTGTCCAACCTTACCTAGGTTTAAAGCCATGTACCAAGGGGCAGAAGCTCCCACAGAGCCTCTCTATTACCTCAACCAAAGGAGGCCACAAGGATCTAGACCTTATCAGCAGGGGATGCAAGGGGCATCTCAAGCTTATTACAGCCCCAACCAATCGACTCCTATGCCTTCCTGGGGTCCCCCTGCTCATCCTTCATGGTCCATGCCTCCTCCATGGTCTTATCCACCTCAGTACCCCACTCAACCTACTTCTCATTCATATCACTCACATGCCCAGCCACAGCCTCAATGGAATGCACCTCAGTCAGGGTGGAGGCCCCAATACAACACTCCTCCTGCCATCTTGCCTCCACCACCAGTTCAACCTCAGCCATTACCTCCTGCTCCTCCAAGGCAACCTCAAATGCCTGCTCAACCGAACCCGAACCCCAACAACAGACAGACCCAGCAGGTATACACTGGGGAGACCTCATGTCCTACCTATGCTGTGTAGATCCAGGAGATCAATCTTCGATCTGGAAAGACTCTACCAGATCGCCAACCTCCTCCCCCATAGGATGAGGAAGATAAACAGGAAAGTGAACCAAAGGCTATTCCACCCTTTCCTGAGAGACTAACAGCCACCACACAACCCAACCCAGAGGAGGATGAGCTTCTGGGTGAGCTCAAGCAGTTGTGTGTAAAAATACCACTTCTCCAAGCCATCAAGGATGTGCCAATATACAACAAACTGGTTAAGGAGAAGTGTTTCAAACACCCAGGCAGACGGAAGAAAGATGCCTCAACTATCAATGTCATAGGACAACTGTCTAACCTTATGTTAGGACAAGTCATCTGCCCAAAGTACCTAGATCCTGGAAGTCCTGTAGTAGATGTTCACATCAATGGCACCATTATACCTCACACCTTGATTGATCTGGGGGCTGCCATTAATGTGATGACCAGGGATACCATGCTTAAACTTAATCTTCAGGGTTCCTTGAGGAAGACCTCGACAGTACTGCAATTAGCAGATCGCTCCACTGTGACTCCCGAAGGGATTGTGGAGGATGTCTTGGTATCTATTGACTCTTGGGAATACCCTGCAGACTTCCTGGTTCTGCAACCAAAGGCAAATCTTACTGGATATCCTCTCATTTTGGGAAGGCCTTGGTTAGCTACTGCAGATGCTTACATAAGTTGTCGTGCAGGAAACATGACCATCAAAAATGGTCCCATGTCCAAGCAGCTAGTCCTATACCCTCCTGCCCAACCCTCCTTAGAGCATGACTTACCACTCTGGTTGGAAGAAGGAGAGGAAGACGAGGTGTACTCAGCACCTCTGTGCACTTTAGATACTAGTAGAAGAGACCCCCCAACCGAGGATGACTTGATCGAGACCTTGATCCAGAATCCACCTTCCAGTGCACTACCCTTAGAGAAATTGGTGGAGGATGCCCAAGCCAACACCTTAGTGGATCTTTGTACAACCAACCCTGTTACTCCCAGAGTCAAGAATGTGGAGTTCGGCCCTGAGAAAGCATTGAAGATCAGCTCCTCCCTATCTCCTTCCCAGGAAAAGGAGCTGTGTAGTCTGTTGGCCAACCACCTAGATGCTTTTGCTTGGAGCTATAAGGAAATGAAAGGAGTCCATCCTTCGGTCTGTACCCATCATATATACATCAAAGAGGATTGTAAACCGGTTAGGAAACCTCAGAGGAGAATGAATCCAGCCCTTAAGGACATTGTCAAGGAAGAATTGCAAAAACTGTTGGATGCCGGGTTCATCTACCCCATCTCAGATAGTGAATGGGTGTCCCCTATAGTGTTGGTTCCCAAGAAAAATGGGAAATGGAGAATCTGTGTGGACTACCGAGAACTGAACAAAGCTACCAAGAAGGACCATTTCCCTCTACCTTTCATAGATCAAGTGTTGGATGGACTGGCAGGAAAGAAGTTCTTCTCTTTCCTGGATGGGTTTAGCGGGTACAACCAAATCCAAATCAGCCCGGAAGACCAAGATAAGACCACCTTCACTTGTCCTTGGGGCACCTTTGCCTATCGAGTCCTTCCCTTTGGGCTATGCAATGCTCCTGCTACCTTTCATAGAGCTGTCTTGAGCATCTTCTCGGAGCTGGTCCATGATGCAGTAGAAATCTATATGGATGACTTTACTCCTTATAGGGCCAACTTCCAGGAAGCATTGTCCAACCTGGGAAAAGTCCTAACCAAATGCACCGAGATGAACTTGTCCCTTAGTCCTGAAAAATGTGAATTCCTAATGACTGAAGGGACCGTGCTAGGCCATACCATTTCTTGCCAAGGGTTGCAGGTGGATCCTAACAAAATTCTCTCATCAAGAGGGTTCCACCTCCTCAAAAGGTAAGGGATGTCCGGAGTTTCTTGGGATTAGCAGGATACTACCGGAGATTCATTAAAGATTTCAGCAAGCTAGCCTCGCCATTGTTTGGCCTGTTGGCAAAAGATGTGGAGTTTAATTGGACTGACGATTGTCAGAGGGCTTTAAATGAATTAAAGGACAAGTTGGTGTCAGCCCCAATCCTGAGAGGTCCAAACTGGGCCCTACCTTTCCACATCCACATTGATGCCTCGAACAAAGCCATAGGTGCAGCTTTGGGACAAGTTGAGCAAAAACTTCCATATGCCATTTACTTTGTTAGCAAAAACTTGTCCAAAGCTGAGCTGAATTACACTGTAACCGAGAAAGAATTCTTGGCTGTGGTCCATGCACTGAACAAGTTCCGACATTATATTACTGGTTACCAGACCTTTGTACATACTGACCATGCTGCAATTAGATATTTAATGAACAAACCAGATGTGAATGCTCGTATTATTAGATGGTTACTTTTATTGCAGCAGTTTGATTTGACCATTGTTGACAAACCAGGTAGAGAAAATGTTGTTGCTGACTTTTTATCTAGATTGGATTTGTCTGCAGATGAGGATGGAACAGTGGATGACCAGATGCCCGATGAACATCTGTTTGCTATTTCAGTACTCTCTCCATGGTTTGCTGATATAGAAAACTATCTTGTTTCAACACAGTTCCCTCCACACCTATCTTCCAGAGAGAAGAGCAGAATCATCAGAAAAAGTGCCTCATTTACTTGGATCGGGGGCAATCTGTTCAAGCTTGGCCCCGATCAGATCTTAAGGCGTTGTGTAAGGGAGGAGGAAGTCTTTGATATCCTCCTCACTTGTCATGATGGGCCTTGTGGAGGACATTTTGCAGCAAAGAGAACTGCCTTCAAAATCCTGCAGGCTGGCTATTATTGGCCCACACTTCATCAAGATGTCAGAAGATATGTCAGTCAATGTGACCAATGCCAAAGAATGGGGAAACCGACCCAAAGGGATGAGATGCCTCTCCAACCTCAAGTGACTCTTGAGCCATTTGAGAAGTGGGGCATGGACTTTGTGGGCCCAATCAACCCCTCTTCGAGGTAAAGGACTTACATCATTGTGTGTACTGACTATTTGACAAAGTGGGCAGAGACCAAAGCAATCAAAGCAGCAATAGAAGAAAAGGTGGCCGAGTTCCTAAGAGAAAACATCTTCTATAAGTTTGGCTATCCAAGAGAGCTGGTCACTGATCAAGGGAGCCAGTTCACCTCCAACCTGGTTGAAGATCTACTAGCTCATCACAAGATCAAGCATAGGACTTCCACCCCTTATCACCCTCAAGCAAATGGGGAGGTGGAAGTCACCAATAGAACATTAGAAGGGATCTTGACTAAGGTGGTGAGCAGCAGCAGAAAGGACTGGGCAGATCGCCTGGTTGAAGCCACATGGGCTTACAATACCACTTGGAAGACCACCACCGGCTTCACACCGTATGAGCTGGTCTATGGGAAGAGGGCTTTGCTGTCCATTGAGTTTGAATACAACACTTTGAGGATGGCAGCTCAGCTGGACCTAGATCTCAGCCATGCACAACAAGAAAGGCTACTGCAGCTGAATGGCCTGGATGAGCACCGAATGCAGGCCCTCCTTCACTCAGAAGTGGTTCAACTTCAGAGAAAGGTGTGGCATGACCAACATCTCCATGACAAGCAATTTCAGCCGGGAGATTGGGCTTTGTTGTATGACTCCAGATACAAAGATTTCAAGGGGAAGTTGAGAACCAGATGGCTAGGACCATATGCAGTGGAAAAATGCCATGACAATGGATCTTTCCTCATTCGAACCATTGAGAGGAAGCCATTCCCATGCTTGTCAATGGGCATCGTTTGAAGGTCTACAGGAGACCTCTCTCAAGACAAGAGTTCATCAAAACTGTGGAGAAATCTGTATTGGTCCTAGAGAGAGGGTCTGCCTCTGCTTCTGGCATACCCTGAGGGATATGAAAAAAGAAAAAAAAAAAAAAAAAATGAAAAAAAAAAGAGAAAAAATAATAAAGATCCTTGGGTGAAAACCTCTCTGAGGCGCCCAAGGCAGGTGGTAGGGGTGAAAACCTCATTGAGGCGCCCCTATTGTCTTTCAAAAAAAAAGAGAAAAGGTTTGAAAAAGATCCTTGAGTGAAAACCTCTCTGAGGCGCTCAGGGCAGATGGCACGGGTGAAAACCTCTTTGAGGCGCCCCTGTTATCTTTCAAAAAAAAAAAGAAAAAAAAAGAGAAAAAAGAAAAAAAAACAATAAGCAAAATATGGTAAAATTGCATGCAGGTTGCAGATGTTCTATGGAGGAGAGGAAGCCTTCAACTCAAAGCCAAGGGTCCCTATCATGCTGTCAAGGGACCTTACCAGCACCTCCTCCAAGTGTACCCATGTTTTTTCAAGGTATGTGCAATTTTATCATGGTTTGAATCCTCTATAGGAAGATGCAGTCTTTCTACAGGAAGATGCAGTCTTTCTACAGGAAGGCGCGGATTTTCTACAGGAAAGTACAGACTTTCTACAGGAAGGCCGAACTTTCTACAGGAAGCTCTGTGTTCTACAGGAAACTTCCTGTAGAGGTTTGGGATGGCCCAGAATTCATCTTAAAAGGAGAGTTAGCGACTATGGATTGGTTTGGATGCATGCAAGCCTCTGTTGGCACCCTTGCACATCGCTGTCACCTTGCTCCACCATCCTTGTCGACATGCAACCAAGTTCCCTGCACCAACAAAGAAGATCGATGAGTTCTCGCGGGAAAAGCCATTTTCGAAGATAAACAAATGCTGAGATCTCATACCACAGGCATCAGAAGCTCCGGGGACGTGATTGAAAGGCCAGATCCTCCGTCGTGCAGCATGCACCCAAAGAGGAAGAACTGTTACGAGACACCTCACGGGAATCCTGTAACAGTTCAACCTGCTCGAGTGGATACCATTCACAGCACCGCCATCTGCAACGAAACGCGGGCGCATGCAACCAAAGCATCCACTCCATCGTCGGCAGCCTGTAACCACGAGCCTCCGGGTCTGTGTAAGTCGCATGCAGCAGGTAGATCCATTCACCATCGTCCAAGAACTGGAAAAATCGTGTGCAGCCACGCAGGTAAGTGTCTCAACCCTTCCTTCCATCAAATCGCATGAATTTTACTTTGAATTGTTTGCATGGCGTAAAAGTGAATGGTTGAGCGGCCGTATGGCCAGTCGACTGGCCACGTCGGCTAGTTATGGTGTAATTGGATGTTTGGGTGGCGGCCACGACAAAGAGAATGTGCGGCACGCACGTGAGAACACTCCCATCGGAAGCAAGAGTTTAACAGGAAAAGGCGGCGGCAAATCTGTGGGAATGGATGCGGCAGCAAGTGAATACGCAGGCGAATGATGGATGACGTCGCCCAACGGTCCGGCGGGGACAGCTCACCCCCCGCGCCACGGATTGCGCCGATTCAAAATCTAATCGGCTAGATCATGCGCATGCATTTATCAACCACCACTTCAAACTCGAGTGGCTATTCTGATCTCCTCTGCGCTTTGATACGCCGAGCTGTTGGCTACCAGAACACTGGTGAAGCACACCTCGAGCGCAGGCCGACTACAGTCCTCCCCGAAAATTGCGCACTGCTCCTACAGGAACACAGTTTCTACAGGAACGCAGTTCTACAGGAACGCAGTTCTACAGGAACGCAGTCTCTACAGGAACGCAGTCTTCTACAGGGAAGCGGGTGCATCACGAAAAAAGGTGGCCAATTAAAGAGGTAACCCTGAACTCTTCATGCAACTGGTTAGTAAGAGTGGCAAGACCATCGTCCACAGTCTGGTCATAAAGATATCGGTGAAATTGTTGTTTGCTGTGCCTATGCTGTCGTTCTATAGGATGTCAGTATAAGTAGACTGTGTTGAATTTTGTGGATTATGTGCATGCTCTGTCTTAATAGACCAAATCTCTTTTGCATTTGCCACCTTCAATTAAAACAACCGTGTTCATCATGCCGGGTGGATTTATAAGGCGGGAACCCACTGATTCAGCCAAATTGAGGGAAAACCCGGCAGTGGTAGAGCTCTTTACACGAGCACAGTGGATGTCTTTTTGTGATAAGCTGCAGGGCTACGATGATGAAGTGGCCGAAGAATTCTTGCAGGCTCTGAAGCCAAAATCCCAGACACTGGCCACGGTAAACTTCAGAGGTCTAAGCCTCAAGCTCACCCCAGAACATATCAGTCAGATCACAGAACTTCCTATGGGTTTGCCGTGGGATAAGGAAGAAAGAAAGCTAAGCCAGCAGGCAAAGAAAGAATTCTTTCCACCTGAGGAAGAATTCTCGGAGGACAAAAATGGGGTGCGAAGAACGAGCCTGTTGCCACCTTGGAATGAAGTCAGTTTGCAAATCATGAAATATATCACTTGTGAAGGCCGTTTCAGCATCGTGTATGCATATCACTTTCGGCTGCTCACTGAATTGAGGCACCGAATTGATCTTCCTGTAGAACAAAAACTGAGCATCCCTTATTTCCTATTGCAGTCCCTAATGGAGTGTGCCACAAAGCTGAAAGAGGGCATACTAGATCAGATAGCCCACCATGGGTTGATCAAGCTTCTTGTGGAGGATGCGCTGCACTCATATAAGGTCCCCCTCTCATGGGAATCTTTCCGGAATTTGACAAAAGATGGGGACATTAAAATGTTGATCGAAGAAACAGGTTCCTCCAGCAGTGAGGAACAAGAAGCAGTGGCCGAGGAACAGAGAGAAGAAGGCCAGAAGATCCCGACCACAGTACAGAAGAGAGAACAAAGGAAGAAGCATGAGGAAAAGGAGGACAAAGAAAAAGGTGGCACACCTATCTTATCAGCAAGGGAAAAGAGGATGAAGAGTAGGATGGACAAAGCTGAGGTGGTCCACGTCAGCCCAAGTACCTCAACAACACCTGCAACCAAAGCAAAAAGCAAAACTCAGGTAGGCAAGCAAGCAAAGGTGGAGACACCTGTGTCTACAGGAAAGCAGAAACAGGCTTCTACAGGAAGCCCGAAAACAAAAACAAAGGCTTCTACAGGAAGCCCGAAAGTCATTGAGAAACAGGCTCCTACAGGAAGCCTGAAGACAGAGAAAGGGTCTTCTACAGGAAGCCCGAAGATTACCAAAGCAGGGGCTTCTACAGGAAGCCCGGGAGTGGCTAAAGCCGGGGCTTCTACAGGAAGCCCAAAATCGGGAAAGAAAGAATCTTCTACAGGAGGCCCGGAAGTGGGCAAAGCAGGGTCTTCTACAGGAAGCCCGAAATCTGAAAAGGAGGGGCCCTCTACAAGGAGCTCTGAGAGAGCAAAACGCAAGAAAGAGAAGGCTGGTATTCTCGAAAAAGAGGCAGCAGCGGCGCTGGCCGCCCTCAGTACACCTCCAAAACCGAAGGAGAAGAGGGAGAGGGAGACCCCTCTACCATCTGAAGCCAGGAGAAGCAAGAGGATGACCACGGGCAAGCCACAGCCTCCACCCAGCAGCCAAACCATTTTAGGGGATGTCCCTACTTCACCCAGTGCAAGAACCCCCTCTAAAACATCAGCCACCCCTGAGAAGGGAAGCCCAAAAATAACTTCCTGGACACGAAAAATAGGCCAATCGCCTTCCGAAGCCCGGCTCAAGGAAATGGGGAAGGGGGAAGAAGCACCACCTTCGTCACCACCAGGGGCAGCAAAGGCAGGGCCGCCAAAAATAGGAAAGGAAGCAGCGCCACCCCCGGCAGAAAAGGCAGGGCCGACAAAAACAGGAAAGGAAAAGCATGATCCGGGCTCTAGTTCTCGGCCAAAGACGAGGAGCCAGAGCAAAGTTGCTCAAGGATGAGCAAATAGTTTAGCTGGGGGGTGATGATGAGCCCCAATTTTTGGTATAATTTGGGCTCATTTGGCCTACTTGCTCTGCTCAAACCATTCATTTTTTATTGCTTATGCATTCATTTCTTGGTTTATTCGTGTTGTTTGTAGGAAGAAGGGTAGGCATTCTATCTACGTGACTAATGCATGATGCTTTCAGGTTTTTGGCATTAAAAGGGAGAAAAGACCACGAGAAAGGAGACAAGGAGACAATAAGGTGGCACTGCTGGTTTTTAGGAGAGGATGTCCACAGTCTTGGGGACCTTCCTCGTGATTCCCACCATAGCTCCGAGCTCCAACCAATCTCCCCCACCGAGCTTAGAGGCAGCCAACCGTTCTACAGGAACCGCAGTTACAACTATCCTACAGGAACAGCAGTTATAACTGTTCTACAGGATCAACAGTTTAACCTTCAGTTGGACAGCCGAGCTCCACAAATCAAGGACACCTGTTGGATGATCATTTTGCATAAATACTAAGGCCGTAGCCTTGGATAGAAGCTTTTTGAACTTTTGCATTACTCTTGTAATTGGAAAGTACGAGCTACAGCTCGGTGTTTGTTCCTTTTGTAAGCCAGTTTTGGCATGACATCAGATTTTCGTTTATGAATAAAGGCAGGCAGATTTTGATCTCATTCTGAGTTTCTAAGGGAGCTATAGCTCTCAGGTTAGGGCCCAACCTGAGAGCAATAGATCTCCTCGGTGTTGTAATTTTATTTGCATTTCGTTCCAGCACTTTGAGTCTTTACTTTGACATGCAATTTGGAATTTACAGTCTGTTAATTTAGTCTTTTTCATGAGGTTGAATAGGATTAGTTTATGGTGAATTTGCTTTCAGTTGCTTAGATTCGATAGGAGGATAGTTATAATTTATTGGAGCTCCAGAAAAAGGTTGTTAAGGCTCACTGCCATCTCTGCTTAGGGATTGGGGTGCAGTCCATAACCAACCACCAAAAAGAAACGCAGTTCTTCTGACTTCCATGCAAGCTGCAACATAGACATTTTCGTTGAAGATCCATCCATGCACTTTTGATATTGAACCATACTTCTACATTCCACTTCCATACACGAGTTTCCTTTCTTGGTTTTCCATTGCTGTTCATAGGTTTCATGGCATAGTTATCATAGGTTAATGAATTCTCGTTTTTGGTGCATAAGTCATTTGTTTCATTTACGCTGCTCCATATCATTCCACTTCCTTCTTCTTCTTCTTGATCTCTCCTCAAGTCACACACTCGGCCTCTGTCCAGCTCTTTTATCCTCCAACTCATCTATTGCCACGTAGCTTCATTTACTTAACCTTTCGTGATCCCATCCTTCCAGCCATCAACCCACTGCATGCACTCTTCCTCCATCTGATTTCTATGCTCCTGAGCCATCACTAGCTCCATCTCCATCTCACCTATCCTCCCACACCACTCCAACACTTCACCATTTTCCAAAAACTTCCACGGTCAAACATCCTGTAGAATTGCACAGACTTCATGTAGAATCCCTGAGTTTCCTGTAGGATCCCCCGCAGACTTCCTGTAGAAGCCTGCAAACTCGGTTGCTGAGCATCCGAACGTGGTAGACTTCTGTGGACTGATGCTAGAGACCCTCTGGGACCTCCCCTAGCCATCCTGACCTTGCCCATGCTTTCCCTCCATTCAAACCGCTCCTGCACAACCAAACCCTAATCAAAAGCATCATCACAATAAATCCAACCACTTAATGAAAACAAAAACATGTCTTTTTAGATGCAAGTAGCTTAGATGCATGTATTTCAGTTCACTGCAAGTAATGGCATTATTGGTAGTGGTTTCATTCACAGTTTTGCATTGTAAGGGCCTAGCTAGTCAAATTAGGGTTTACTAGGGTTTTCATGCTTTGTTGGCTTTCAATTTCTTTTTGCAAATAGACTAGTCTCCTTTGAGTTAGCTTTCGTCCATCATTCATAAAGCTTCTTCTGTGAGCATATAGAAGTTGGCTTGAGCCCTAGCGGACTTGTGCCAGCTGACCAAGTGACAGCTGCGACAAGAGCTAGTACTTGTGCATACAGCACCGTCGCTTCCAAGTTTGTACGAACTACCGGGTTGATAAAATTAGAGATAGGAAGCTCCAGGAGTTGTAGCATTATTGCTACAATACTGGAGCCCACCAGTTGGTCAACAAGGTTACGTGTATGTTGGTTACCATAATCCTCCTTATTCTAGTACCCATTTTTCTCTTCATCAAAACCCTCCTTATTCGGGCTATCCTCCACCGGATTTTAACTGACAGTTACCTTTTTGGGTGACTCTCGAATATCCAGATTTGACTCGGCTCACCAATGATCATATCACTCATTCACCTTAGTGGCCGATAATTCCTAACAAATTGGCTTCTCATATCCCAAAATTCAATGGGAGTCCTGGAGAAGACCCATCGACCCATCTCATGATGTATCATTTGTGGTGTTATTCAAACTCCCTTAATGATGATTCCATTTGATTACATCTTTTCCAACGTACTCTTATAGTTATGGCATCTAAATGGTACATTGAATTACCTAGATATTTGTTTCATGATTTCAGTTCCTTAGCTACCACCTTCCTTCCACATTTCCAATTGCCCATCCAGTATGAAACAGGAACGAAAAATTTGACCAACTTTAAACAAACTAAGGCTACTTATATCTCAGATCACATTCATGAGTGGTGGCATCATCGCCAATTGGTTAATATCTATGTTCCAGATCAATTGTTAGTGGAATGGTTCATTAAATCCTTGTTGCCATCTATCACAGAGGATGTAGCTAAAGGTGCGGTCATGACTAAAGAGAAAGCGATTTCTCGTGCCCAGTATTCGGACCTCATCTATACCCAATATGGCACGTCCTATGAGAAGATATCATATTCTCAGTGACCTTCGAACGTTGTTCCTCAAACTCCTAGTAAAGAATCTCATGTTGTTGATGGCATCATTGGTTCTGCCAATTTGCAGACAGTGAGTAAACCATCTGGTTCTTCTCTCACTGCATCTTCCCAAAACCCTCCAACCAATCCTCCTGTGGCTTCTGCTTCCAAGATAAATGTCATTTCATCTAATAAAGGAAAATCTCAACAACAATCAGGAAGTAAGAAGAAAGGAGAAGGCAAAAGGAATAAAAATTATTCACCATAGGATAAACAAACAAATTAGTCCTCTGATGAGAAACAAAAGCCTTGCTACCCATGCTTGATGTGAAATGAGGATAAATTTACTCCTGACTGTCCTCACTGTGTGGAATGAACCAATTTTTGAAGTCTTCCACTTCTCCTGATGTGTTGACCGGCACGTTTCCCAATTAGGAGATCCACATGGTTGCTCAAAACCCTTCTTTCTCTAACAAAGTTTTAATGATTTCCTCCACAAAGCTTAAATATGATGTTATGGTGGCTACTCAGAATAAATACTATGGTAATGTGAATACTCAAAGCAATTAGGCTATTGATCGACCTATAGTTTGACATCACCTTCATCAGATCCCACTCTACCCAAAATTCCTACGGAGTTAACTATTAAGCCTATGAAGAGCATTATTCATAAATATGATTTTAACCCTATTGCCAAGGCTACTCAAAATTACAAAGTAGTTGAATACTTGGCTTAGTATCCATCAGCTATGTCAACCCTTGAGGTGTTGCGAAATTGTCCTGCCTAAAAGAATTATTTTTCTTTTGGCCATCGGATGTGTGGATCCTTCATATTCCAGTTTAGTTATTTTAGTCATGAGAACTATACCCCTCACCTCCCGACTCAATGGATTTTATCATCCAGGCCATCATGTATGGTAAGAACATTCATCGTTCTATTGTGGATGAGGGAGCCTCATAATGTCTATATCTTGCTGGAAAGCGATTGGTTCTCCTCAACTGAGTCAGTCACCTACCACATTAAAAGCTTTTGATGGGATAATGTATAAACCTTATGGTATTCTTAACTCCTTGCAAGTAGAATTAGGGGGAAAAATGTATCCATAGAAGTTGAATTTATTGACAAACCTCTTGATTATAATATTCTATTGAGTCACACACGGGTTTACACCATGGCTATTTTTGTTTCAACCTATTTTATTATGATTGCCTTTCCTCATAAGGGAGGGATTGTGTCCATCAACCAATTCACCTTCTTCACCTCTAATTCTCATGTTACCAGAAGTGTCCCTCTTGTAGGGTAAACTCTACACTCTTATTAGCATGTTGGGGTTGGACCACTGAAGGATTCCTCACTCATGAGAAAATTTTCTCTCCCTCCTCCTTCATTTCCAAACAACTCACCATCGGTCTCTTATATCAATATGATATCATCTTATACTATCCTGACTAATCCATGGATATTACCAGATGAAAATAACATCCATATTTTTGGCAATCAATGTCGCTTAGCCCTATTGAGCTTGATTATGAAGCCATATATTAAGCTTTTGCAGCTTATTCCTTCTCTTTGATCAATTGGGTAGATGGATTATTGGATTATGGTACATCTTCTGATATGTTTTCTCATACATTCTCTACCAATGAGAGCATCATGTAGATCATGATGTCAGACGATGTGCCATGGGATGATTATCAACATCGTTCCTCCTTACCAAATTCCATTGAGGATAATATCATTGATTTGTATCTACCCAATATCGTCGAGTCTTTTACGAATTTTGTTTCTGTTCATGAAGTCTATTATGAAAATAATCTCTCGAATATCAAAGATACGATACCTCTTTATATCTCTGTTAAATCAGTTATTGTTGAAAATCTACACATTGGTGTGTCTTTCTCTCCATCCGAGATTAAGACCTATAAGGCCATATTTTAGGAGTTTTGAGATGTCTTTGCTTGGACCTATGAAGAAATGGCAGGTATCAACCCAAATATAGTGGTGCATGAGATTAAAACAGATTTTGATGCTAAACCAGTTCAATAACGCCTTCGTTTGGTCCATCCCAACAAGGCTACCATGATAAACACTGAAGTTGAAAAACTTCTTCATGCTGGTTTCATCTACACCATTCCTTTGATCGATTAGGTGTCAAATATTTTCCCTTTCTTGAAGAAACATGGGACAATCCATGTATGTGATGATTATCGGGTTGTAAATTGTGCTTGTCCAAAGGAAAATAACCTGACCTTGTTCATCGATCAGATTTTTTATGATAGTGCTGCCTGCGAAATCTATTCATTCATGTATGGTTTTTTTGGATATAATCAAATCAATAGTCTTCCAACGGATCAACCTAAAACTGAATTTATCTATCCCTGGAGTACATTTTCCTATGGGAAAATCCCTTTTGGTTTAAAGAATGTTGGGGACACATTTCAACGAGCAATGGATTATGCTTTCATGACATTAAACACACCGTGCAACCTTATTTGGATGATCTCCCTACTCATTCTAAACATCAGACTTATCACCCGATGCATCTTATGGCCATTTTATTATAGTGTAGACACTATAATATTCGACTTAACCCACAAAAATATGTGTTCTATGTTAGTTCTAGTTGAGTTCTTGGTTTTTTCATTTCCAAACATCAAATTCATATCGATCCTCTGAAAGTACAGACAATCATCGATCTATTTGTGCCTTCTTCTCTTGATCATCTTCAACGACTCCAAGGGAAGGCTAACTTCCTGCGAAGGTTCGGCCCTAATTACACTGAGTTAACCAAAGGATTCACTCAACTTTTGAAGAAAGGGGTTCCCTTCCATTGGGACAATGTTGCTGAAAAGGCATTTGATGCCCTGAAATATGTATTGGTTCGGGCATCTATTTTATATCCCCCTGATAACTAGCACGACTGTTTCCTATATCTCGTTGTTGCCATTTATAATATAGCAATGGTATTGGTCCACGAAGACGATTTAGGGAATGAACATCCCATACATTATTTGAGTCAAAATCTCAATGATACCAAAGTCAGGTATACCCATGTAGAAAAGTTGGCTTTGACGATTGTTCAAGCTGTCCAAAGGTTCTGCCATTACATTCTTCTCCAGAAAACTACGATTCTTTTAGATTGCAACCCTATGAAATATTTTTTTTCACATAAATTTTTGGAGGTAAAATACTCTAAATGGATCGTTATCCTCAAATATTTTGACCTAGAATTCATCAAATCTAAGTCAAATAAATCCCTAGTTTCCGTTGAGCTTATGTACGACCTTCCCTCTCCTGATTCTGAATCGACATCTGAAGATTCTATCCATGACAAGTTGTTGTTTATGATTTTGTCATCTGACTTGTGGTATGAATACATTCTGATATATCTCTAGACCTAGAATTTCCAGTCCAATACCTCTCTTTCCAAGAAGTGACATATTCCATACCAAGCCAAGAATTACATCATTATTGGCGACACCCCTTATCAACGCGGTATTGATACAATTTTACAAAGGTTCCTCACACATGAGGAGGTTGAGGAAGTCTTTAATGAATTTCCTTCAAGGGAATGTGGCGGCCATTTGTATTTTTATGCTACTAGAATATCCTACACACTCGTTACTTTTGACCTACCATTTTTCACAACTGTATTCTCCTTGTCCAGAAGTGTCATGCATGCCAAATTTATGATTGTAAGGTATGTGCTTTGTTCACTCCATTACATCTTGTTATCACCATTGGTCCTTTTTCAAAATGGGGTATTGACTTCATGACATGTAACCCTCACTCGGCTGGGGGGCATGGTTATATCATTGTCACAGTAGTTAATGATAATAAATTGGCTGAGGCGATGCCTACATTTAACAATACTGGTGAAACAACTGCATATTTCTTCTTCAATCATGCTATTGCATGGTTTGGGGTTTGCAACGGATCACATAAATAATTTTTGAAATCATATGATGTCTGAAATAACTTCTAAGCTGGGACTTTCCCATGAAAGTTCCACTCCGTACTATCCTTAGGCTAATGGAAAAATTGAGGCTATCAATAAAGTTCTCAAAACTATGCTTCAACATATGGTAGGGGTCCATAATTCGAACTAGCATTTGCTTCTTTGTGCTACCTTATGAGCGCATCGAACCTCAGTTAGGGTGGCTATCATATTTACACCCTTTTAGTTGGTTTATGGTCTCGAAGCAATGCTTCCAATCGAATGTGAGATTCCATCACTAAAACTAGTTGTAGAAATTCTTCCTGCCACTTCCGTAGAATAGGAATGTCTCTTTACATCTGAACCGTTTATATGAGACATAATGTGATGCCTCTTTATCTAATGAAGCTCATAGAAGACGTATTAAGGTGTAATATGACAAAAGTTTCAAGCCTCGTGTCTTCTCGGAAGGAGACCTTGTTCTTTTATATGCTCAACAATTTGATAAGTTAGGACTAGGAAAGTTCCAACCTATGTGCCTAGGTCCATATATTTTCAAGCGTGTTCTTACTAAAGAAGCCTATGAGTTATTCGATTTTGATGGAATTACACTGGTGCAACCTAGAAATGGGTTGTACTTAAATAAATACTATGGTTGATCTCATGCGTAATACATTGTCTACATACTATGTATAGGTGTGTTGAGTGTGTTTGCAATGTGTCCCTTCAGAGTTTCCTACAGTTTCTGTTGATTCCATTTACATTTGGTTTGTAGATGTCAACATCCCTTGAACCATATTTTGGTTATGCTGATGGTGCTAGTCGTAGTACTCGGAACCTATCCTCTGTAGTGTGGGCTATCTTTGCTCCAAATTGCGAGTTAGTGAGTCTATAAGGGATTTGTATCGCTCGCTTTACAAACAACATCATTGAGTATAGCAAAATTATCAACCTACTATCTGATGATATTTCACATGGTATCCATCATTTAGTCATCAGACTTGACTCATAGCTTGTGGTACTACAACTCACTAATGCTTATTTTGTTAGAAGTCCTACCATCCTTCACATGTTCTTAAGGGCTCGCCTTCTAGAAGGACACTTTGATTTCATATAATATGAACATATTACTAGAAATCTAAACACATTGATATATGCTCTTGTTAATCATGTTTTAGATAGACATTTGCAACGAATGTAAATAAGTTTCAATACACATAAAATCTATTGAAAGCATAATAGGAATACATAAATATTGAAGATATATATATAGATATATATATATATATATATATATATATATATATATATATATATATAGATAGATAGATAGATAGATATATAAATTTTGGTTTTATAAAATTTGTGCCGAAGACACATATGACCACATGGCCCATATAAAAACCTACATGCGAATATCTAAGTATATTAATCAAAGTGCTCATGATAACATGCCATTGCATGAGCTATCTTGCGTAGTAGTCGACCAATACGAATAGGCATTCCAATAGTGTGTTGTTGAAGCCACATCTAATTTGGTCGATCACAATCTCATCTATCCCATGTGTCAACCCTTCCATGTGGCACTCCACCTCTGTTAAGGTCTTGACTACATTGAGATCCCATAGTGCATCATGTCCTACTACAACAATCTGTGTTGGTTCTATTGCCTCCTTTGATTGTTCTCCTGCATGACAAAGATATGAATCACCTATAGGTTGAAAAGGCCCAATATCTGCATGAATAAATAATAGTTTAGTCTCTCAGAAACATCAAAAACACAAAAAAAAATCTAAAATTTTAAAAATTAAAATGGTTGAAATATCTTACGTGTAACACCCCATCACTCACCCTCAGGAAGCATAAGCTTAGGGTTGCCACAGAAATGATCATTTATCATAACGAACTATTGTATGGATAATCATTGATCATAATGAACTACCTACGTAGCCATCCAAAGAAGGTTGATAGAAACTAATCGCTAGTGGACCTTCATGTCAGGACATATGATCTATCCACCTCCTCATCCATGGAACCCTCAAATAAATGGGATCGAGTGTAATCTGCTGAGGCTATAGTAATGGAACCCGCTCTAGAGAAAAAGAAACCAAGATAGAACTATATCCAAGTCTTTTCAATTTTCCCTCTCTTAATTTAGAAAATTGTTCCTTCATATTAACCAACACTCCCTCACTCCAATTGAACATTGTTGGCTCCAAACACTCCACAAAATACTACGTGTATTATCTGATAGCTATATGAAGTGTTGAGCTACCTGCAAATCTGGTAATGATGAATGAGATCATTCTTAAAGGAAAATGGGTTACATCTTTTATGATGATTTTTCCATCCCTATTTGGCTTGGCTTGAGGTTTGCAATGAGTGGAAATATAATCTTTCACCATTTATCCACCCCTTCTCCCACCTAGGGGAGAGATGGGGGCACCTCTCAAGGATAAAAATGTGAGAAAATATATGTCCTATACCATCATCTCAAGCAAATGTTCCCTGAATCTAAATGCATGTGCTTGAACATCCCATGAATGAACAAGATACTCTAATAATTCCATCTGCTACCTCATACCAAGAAGCCTAAAGAATTTCAATAAACCATAGTTTTTTGGTACCTAGATAGTAGCAGGATCATTGGTTTCATTCAAGTCTTGTTCTTCATGTTCTCTTTCTCTCCATATAAAGGCCATTTTGTGATCATCAAGACCTGAAACGTTAAGAAGAGACTCATTAGGATCCATTCCACACAAGAAAATTGAAACATTTTGAAGGGAATTGGTAAAAAAAATTTCATTTGTTCCCAACACACCCCTATAAGGAGAGATAGTGAATTTCACCACTCTCTACAATGTATTTTCACTTAGGTGCAATGCACCTTTAGACTACATGGGACTTCTTTGGTCCTATGGAGAATTATTTAAACTCGAGGGCCCTAAAAAACTTCAAAAAAATGTATGAAAACATAAAATGAAACAATGAATTGAAAGAGAAAGGTCTTAGCTCTTACATGAAAGTGATGGTTCTTGAAACAATCCACTGTATTGAGTGCAATCAGTTGTAGAATATTGAGGGTAAATACTACTCAGAACTCTAACTTTTGAAGGTAAATGTGAAATGGTAAAGATGAATAGTAATTTTTAATATTTATGGTTGTTTCTTTCGTTATTTTATTCATATGATGATGGAAGCACCATAAAGATCAATTATTGAAAGAAGGTTCGCACTGATACGATCAAATCTGTTCATTGACAAGAATCAAGAATCAACTTATGTAATAGAGTTGATCTACTAAGCTATTGAGCAGCGGTGTAGCATCAGATCCTAAAGATGTTAATGTTTTTACCTAGTTACAACCCATTTTTACCATGAAACAAATATTTTTAATCCCTTTTGTGTTGTTTTGAGAACGTTGATAGCTATTTGACGAATTTTGGCGTGTTTTGAACATATTATTTTGATCGAGGAGCACATTTTTATCACTTTTTCGAGCTCTGTAAACTCATGAAAATGGAACCCCCTGAAGTCCTCTTTTAGCTCTTTTAAAACTCCCAAAATATGAAAAGATTTCCGAGCACTTGTCTTTTCGAACTTGTTAAAGTAAATGAAAAGATATATACCTAGTATAAGTTTAACCCTTTTCCCGACTGAGATATACTACGTATGAAAAAGGAATAACTTAGTCAAAGATGGCTAAGAGGTTCTCTTGGGAAAAGGAACCTTTCTTTTTATCTCTTTTTCAAACTCTCTAAACATGATAAATATGTTGAGTTATACCTTTGCTAGACTCGTAAAAATATCAAACAATGATGGACTCATCGTTCATGATGGGACCAAACCACTCTTTCTTTGGGTTTGTTAAGTATTCTTAGAGGGATTCATCTAAAGGATGAACTTACAGATCAAGCATATGTTATCCTCCTTAAGTTTGTTAAAAAATAAAGAGGTAATGACCAGTATGGTTGGTGAAATTGGGAAAATAAGGTACCATTTTGTTAACGGCAGTGAGTCGCTCTTGAATACAATACTCTTCCACTTCATCTCTGTGGCTGTTGGGTTGGGAAATATGCTTGTCTTTTAGTTTATCATACCTTTTCAAAGCCTCCATTTTGGTTTTGGTTCAATGCTACAACCTCCATTTAGTTTCGCCATTGTTTTCAAGAGAATTCATTCAGTCAATATATGCTACAATACTCTTAAGCCTCCATTACATGCCTTCCTTTTTTGATCCAGTTCTATATCAACATCATTTTGATCATTCTGTCTCAAATCATGATACCCACTTCTTGTCATTTATGGGTGATACATCAAGGCCCTCTTGCAATGGGTTGCTTCTTTTCAAAATTAACTCATTATCTAGGAAGTTGACTTAGGAACACTCCTTGGTACCTTGGTGCTTGCATACATCAATGGCAAGTTTCCTCACTCTTGGTGATAGGTTTACATCATTGGCCTTTGACCATAATATTTTTTGTGGTGTTTGACATCAACTCATTTATTTACACCATATGGAGTGTACTGAAGTACCTTGAGAGCTATTAACATAATTAGTGGTTTCTCTCACGTCTGTTAATGACTTACATCATTGGCTAGTAATCAAATGGTTTCTACCATGTTCAACCTCAACTCATTGATTCATATGGTTAGAATCATACATTGGTGAGTCATGTGAGTGAGATAGAAGACCCTAGATCTAGTTTCATCCATTTGAGCTACGATTTCAGGAGTAATACAAGATGACAATGTATGATGGATATGATCGTACAAAAAACCATCTAGTCTTGGATCCACCATCAGTCATCTGTGGACGTGTACTTTGATCATTGTACATGTAATATTACCTTATGGGTTGAGTATGGGTATGCCTCCCTCAACAAAGATGTCATGATGTAAATGTATTGTAACAAATGATTATCTCGCCGATTGTTCTTGATCCTGACTTATCACAAGGTAAAGCACTTCAGTCATCAGTTTTCATTTCTGACTTTGTGCTTTACGCGGAAATTTTTTATAGGCCATTTTGTCACATCTGGTGAATAGGCCTTCAAACAGGATCATTCACACCCTTTGAACACTTTTTGTCCTCCCTACATAAAGCCCTAAGTATACCTCTCTCATATCCCTAAGTTTGTTAGGAAAATTGACTCAAGGTTGGGGTCAAGGTTGACCTGGTTAAATAGTAGTGGTTTTGGGCACATGGTATAGTGTACCCATGGTATTGCATGTAATGGAGCCTATAAAAGGTTGGGAATACTTCATTGTAATGTAGGCCTGGAGGTGAGTGGTGAAGGCTCACTTGGTTGGATTGGCCAGGGTTTTGGCCAATGCTAATGAGATCTCATTGGGTTGGGTTCCCTGATTTGGGGTTTTCCTAGATAAATAGTATGTGTATAATATTTATGTGTATTTTTCTAGTTATTGTATTATTCCTCTCTGTAAATCTCAGTAAATCTTAGTAATAATTTATCTCTCTGCCGTAAATTTTTTAACAACTGGTATCGGAGCTAAGTTGGCTTCAGAAAGATGTTTTTTGTTGCCAAGGGTTTGTATTGGCCTGCTAGATAGAGAGATAATTAAGTTTTTCTTGCAAATCTAGATCAAAATCCATAGATTGTGAAGCAAACATGCACATTATTGGGTCATGAGAGATTCAGTGAATGAGGAGGATATGTGCATGTGGATTAATTAATTGATGAAGCATGTACCTAAAAAGAATGCTTAGATAACTGGTGGTTACAATGGCTGGTGACCCATGTATTTCGGTAGATGGGTTATTTTTATATGGACATTGATGTCATATATAGAAAGACAGCAAGAAGGCTAAACAAACAAAATTATTATAATGGAGTGAAATTTTTAATTTGCATGTAAATGGGCATACTGTTGTAAGACCTGGTAAGGCATGCGTACCCCTAGGTAATTACCGGTAAAGTCTGGGTTATATGTAGGTAATAGTGGGGTGTTGGGTTAATAAATATCAGGTAAAAAATTTGAAGGGGGTAAGGGCTAGAGTGAGCAGGAATGTCTCACTTAGTAGGTTTTGGCTGTATTTAGTCAAGGAACCCCAAGTCAATTTTAAGGGGGGAATTGTTAGGTAAAATTGACTCGGGGTTTGAGTCAAGGTTGACCTAGTTAAATAGTAGTGGTTTTGGGCACATGATATAGTGTACCCATGGTATTATGGTCTGTGGTATTGCATGTAATGGAGCCTATAAAAGGCTGGGAATACTTTGTTGTAATGTAGGCCTGGAGATGAGTGGTGAAGGCTCACTTGGTCAGATTGGCCAGGGTTTTGGCCAATGCTAATGAGATCTCATTGGGTTTGGTTTTTCCACAGATTTGGGGTTTTCACAAGTTATCTACAACCTGGGCTTTTAAGCATGTAACTTAGTTGAATGATTATGCCTAAACTTTCCCTGAAGGTTGAATATTAAGTTACTAGCGTGTTCTTTTCTATGGTGAAGTTCTATTTGATATGTTTATATAGGTCTTCTGGCCACATAGTGGCCATTATCACCCAACTGAAGAAATCTTGTTGGATTTTCTTGCTTTTATGGGAAAAAATGGCTTTGACATTGTTGATGTTGAGGTATATGTCGTATAAATCCTTTATAGTCTAATTTAGTTTATATTCTAGTGTTCATCGTCTAATTTCATGTCTTATACTTTGCACTATATCTTCTTCTTTTTTAGAAAAGGAACTCAGTATTGATGGTAAGAAGTAGGAATTGGAGAAAGAGGAGAACAATAACACTGGAGCGATAAATGCAAAAAGAGAGAGAGAAGAGATTTAGTCTAGTGATACCCTTAGAGCTAATGTCTTGCATAATACACACGTATAGAGGCCAATGGTCAAGTATTTAGAGTTGGTGAATTCAAGTGCAATGCCTTGTTAACACAATGATAATGTTTTGAAGTGATGAAACAATATTTCATGTGTAAATTGTAGTCCAACCAATATTAAGTTGGACACTCATATTGCAATACTTGACATTTCATATAATATAATTTTTGTGGTTGAAATTATTTATAGTTTCACTTGATATTGTTTAGTATTGTAATTAACATATGTAACTTTGCGCTTTCATATTATATGAACATGCACATTGTATGATTTTTTTTTTTAAATTTAGTAGCAAAATCATACTAATTAATCTATTTTGATTAATAATAAACACATAAAATTAATCTAAAACTACTAAATTAATATTTTATACTGATTAATTATGAACACAAGTAAAATGAATATACGACTAAATTAGTCGTTTATAATGATTATTAATGAAATTAAATGAAATGAATATAAACTACTAAATTGGTTGTTTATATAATGAATATGAAACTACCAAGAAAAGATAAATACCTATTGCAATTGATAGATTTGTGATTACAAATGACGAATACATTTTTCATATATATGACTATAGTAGCTAATTTACAGTATCTTATAACACGATCGAAATTTAGTCATATTTCTTTGGTCATTAATTGGGTTTAAGGGATCACTAAATTTTGCATATATATGACTATTAGTAGCTAATTTACAGTATCTTATAACACGACCAACATTTTGGTCATATTTCTTTGGTCATTAATTGGTTTTCTAGGGTAGTAATATATTTTGTTTTATATTTGGTCATTAATTATGACAATTATGACTACATCAATGACTAAATTAATAATCAAATTTATGACTAAATATATTACTAGACAATAAATATTGAGACAACCAATTAATGACTAAGCTAAAAACAACTAAAAGTTGGTCGCTTTATAAGACACTGTAATTTAGTCACAACTTGTCACCAACTGAAAAATAGTCATTTATATGCAAATTCTAGTCCTTTTCTTAGTAACTAATTAGCCATTTTTTATTAGTGATAATATCAATTCATATTCACATGATACTAACCTTGTATATATGTCAGTCTACTCTTTCACTTGATTCCTCATAAACTAGGAACCTCTTCATGCCATTCACCTACATACATAATCATTCCTCCACAAGAATGATCCCTGAAAATCCTGTCTGATAGCGACATAGATGTATATATACATATACATATACATATAAACATCAACATAAAACAATCATGATCCTTGATGATCACGTCAAACAATGACATACATACATACATGTATACATATATAAACATTGGCATAATCATGATCACAACATAATTACAAGATATCCTAAGGCCAAGGTGAAGAGAACTTTCTTTATCCATGCACAACATGCACAAAATTGAGAAAAATAGTTCCCAACATAGCCAAGGCATTTGAAACCTCAAATGCATTTATTTTACCTTTTATGTCACCTTTCTCATGACTGTGTTTCCGCTATCCATTTACCCCAATGGACCCAACCAATCCAATTGACTGTCATATTCTTGCCTTCAACTTCCCTTTACTCATGCATTGAGTTTCATCTGGGTCTTTCATTATCTGTTGGGTACCACACAGCTCTCCCTGAGCTCCATTAAATTTCCTCTTTCCCAAACCAATTCCAAGACTCTCAAGAGATAAAAGGAAAGAACAAGAAACAAGCAAGGAGAAAACCATGGAAACCAATAAAAACATGACACCACAAACAAAGTGGCATAGCCATGCAAAAAACATAAACAAATCACAAATCAAGTGCAAAAAAATCATAAAGGACCGAAAGCACAAAATTAGCAACAAACACCATGACTCAATTCCCATGGGTTCACAATGCCTTCAAGGGAAAGCTCAACCTAAGCCTTCTCATAGATTTCATGGTAGTATCCTTTTCCACGCAATTCCTTATATCATACTGCGATAAACACATAACCATCAGTGCATAAATAAATATAACAATATACCAGTTACCTTACCCTGTTGTGCCGAACTCGTTTCCTTGTAATTGAAAACATCCATGCCATCTCTCAAGGGACTTCAATTCCCTTGACGAATCTAGCTATAACTAGAAACTACCTAATATACATATCAAATACATGTTCATAAATCTAGCACATATCCACATAGTGTTAGACAAAATCAAGGTTAAGAATACTTCTTGTATGGAAGGCACTAGTTCATTTGGAATTGTGGTTTCCAAACATAGCCAAAGGAACTCTCACCAAATTTCTTTATTTTACCTTTTACCTTGTTGTAGTCAAGTCTTACTATGTACTGTCACATCACCCAGATGTTAGTTATATAAACAAATCAACTATTACCTTGTCATGCTAATACCAAGCATGTTGCCCTACAACTTCCACACATGTTAGTCACATCTCCCAAATATCAAGACATCATGTCTATTAATTTTAAATCAACCTTTACCAAGACTGACAGCCATGTCATAATACACAATCAACTTATAGTCATTATTCATAATACTACAACTAACACCCACTCACACTCAAGTGAATATCAGCTGTCTCAACATATATTATGTTAGTACAACTATCTTAAAACAAGATCAATCCTTCATGCAATATTGTAGACACATACCCATATCATTCAATTAATCAACATTCAAACAAACTATAGTCATACCATGTTAGCTAAGCCAAATAAACAACATAATCAAACTCATACCTCAATGTATCTCAGGGGAGGCTATCACATCTACACAAGTGAGTCTAGATTAGTACGACAAAATATCACAAATATATCAACTCATACATGAATATCATAACCATAACCATTTTCATAAGTCGATCTAAATTAGCACACTACATACAATATCAAGACCTTAAATGAAATAACCATAATCATCATGCATATGACCATAATGCATATAACAAAAAGTTACTATAATTCATGACTATCCAACACATGTGCATGACCACATTGATTAACTAGCATCTATCATGTATGTATAAACATAACAAAAAAAAATAGATGACAAACATGCACATAACTACAAGGAATCTAACAATGATTAACCAACATTCCTGCATGCCAAACATATAACACATGTATGATGATCTTCTCTTACCCTGAGGTCTAGTTTTGTAACCACACTCTAATAATCTGCATCTTTTGCTATATCTCAGCCAACACATTAGCATCAGGATGAGATAAATTGCTACAATGACTACCATGATGCGTGTCTAACCTACATGGAAATGCATGCATAGCCACATGCATCTAGCCCATCCAATCCAAGTGTTGAACCATGCTCTGATACCACTATGTAACACCTCCCACATTTACCCACTTTCACCGATTTTCCTGGGGTAAACATGAGTTGAGGGTCACTATGATAATACTCAACCTCCTATATGACCTTAAGGAAATGGAGTCTATAACTTAATACCTTACTGCCTTCCCTCAGGTGTTACAAGACCTCCAAGAGCTACCCAACCCCTCTAGGTGTCCAACCCCTGAGTTAACTCTCTTTTTCGCTGACCTAGAGCCTCAATTGTTCCCTTGACAAGGCCTCGAAGTGACTGCAAACCTTTTGTCTCTCCCATAGGCCTGCTTCCCTACGATTATGGACTTTTCTAGTCAGTGATGTGCCAGCGACCCTGAATTCTAAGCCATTTTTTCAGGGCTAGGACTCAGGCCTCTACCCAAACCTCGATCACACTTTCAAAAATGATAAATAACATTAAAAAAAAAATCTTCTAAACCAAAAAATTGAACAAGGACTTATCCCAACCCCTCCCAACCAGGACAGACGTTCCATCAAACACACGGTAAACATGCAATCTACAGGTCATGAATGCATATTTGAGCATAGGGATCTGAAACTTATTTGAGGTTTAACAAGAAGGAACAATGCTTTCTCACAATAGCTTCCATAATTCCATTTAGGTCATGCATTCATTAACTAGACATTCATTAATTAAAATGTGATAAGAGCCATGCTTAGAGCTTTCATATGACCATGCTTATAACTGGAATATAATCAGATAGATAACAATGATAGAACAACCATTAAAGCCACATAATAAAAAGTATAATTACTCATCAAAATAAGAGAAAATTATCTCTTATTAACCATATTCAAAATCCAACCAAGTAAGGGACTTCCACATACCACCCAACCATAGATGGGCTGAACCAAAACTTTCTTAAGAGTTTGTAGATTTCTATGGTGAGAACTTTGAGATTTTTTATTTTGATTGTCCTGTTGACATGGTATCGGAGCCAGCTCCCAAAATAGTTGTAACTCCCATCTGCCTACTCCTCTCTGTCCTCTGCCTAATGCTCTCTGTCCACTACCTACTGCTCTCTGTCCCCTCCACTGTCGCTGCTGTGTGCTGTATGCTGGTCTGACATTGGTATGCGTTGATGTTGCTCCATATCTAAAACCTTTTTTATGTACTATCCAATTGCTCCATATCTAAAACCATTATGAACATTGCTCGTTACTATGCTTTGAGGCTGCTCATATCTAAAACCTTTTTCTGCATTTGAAATATTTTTAGTATCTTCAGAGTCAAGCTCGGCCGCCTGTATGAGATTGGGATCTGAAAACTATTCTAGTCTGCCATCTCTGGTGCTGCCAGTAATACTCTGCTGTAAAAATGGATGTTAACTCATGAACAGGTCGTTAAGTTTCTCGGTATGGTGATTAGAGCTTTTGGGTACAGTTGGGTTTTACTAATCCTTATATCTCCTTTAAAGTTCATCTCCACACTAAATGGTTTTCTTTTCAAAGAGGACATTTTGGTCCGAGAGTAAATTGGAAACATTACCCTCACTTAGGTTTATGTTGCTCTAGCTGCTTATCGCAAAGCTTGTCGACTTGCGGTAGCGATGCAACTTAGTCATCACATAGCCCTCCTCGCTGCTGCTTGGATATCCACAAACACTAATATAAACGATGTTTCAAGTATATTATATATATGCCTGTTGAATGTATATGCTGTTGAATGTATACCCTCCAGGTATTTTTAGCACTGACCTAAGTTTTTGGCCTGTGGACAGCGGCTGCTACTTGTGGATCCGTCCACATTCAAGTTGAGCGGGAAGTCGAAGTGCGCAACGGCTACTACTTGTGGGATCCGTCCACATTCAGAAGTGGGATATATGCCGCTCCCTTCAAGACTCGCCAGAAGCTGAGTTTGAACACTTATTTAATTATCATGTGACGCCTTACCAAGCATTAGGCATCATTGAAGACTGAGAGACAGAAAAGGAAAGAGATGTATTTTTCCAATGAGAAAGTATGCAGTCAAGGTATAAAGCATAGGATTTGAGCATAGGGATTTATATTTCCGTCCAAGTGTTTGGAAAATTCTGATTTGCATTAGATTTCTGATTCGCTTTTGAGCAGTTGATACTATTTCTCTTGAATTGCAACCATATTGTAATGCAAAAAAAAAAAATGGTGATATTCTATATGCATAGAATATAGTTTTGATCTTTGTATATTAATTCAAGAAGGAAGAATAAGGTTGTATTATTTTTGAAGCACATTTTCCCAGCAGAAGTATTTTTCTATTAGTAGAAGTAATTTTTACAGAATGCATTCAATCATATCCATGGTGGGAATAGTTCTCACTGGCAAGGAGAACTATCCTGAATGGTCCCGAATGATAAAACACACCCTCATTTTCATTGAGTTGTGGAAAGGAGTGTGTGTCGGAGACGGAGACAATGAACCAGTACAACCTACCTTAGGCAAAGAGCTCATCATTTGGGAAAATAAGAACAACAAAGCTTATGCATTAATCACAGCATTTGTAAATGAAGAGGTGAGTCGCCATATTTTGTCATATTCAACTGCCTTTGAAGCCTTACAAAAGCTGAAAGAACTCTATGACTCACATTCTGCACTTGAAGTTGTTCAACTCATGATTAAACTCTTCACTCTTGAACTGCAAAATAATGATCCTCTTGCTCTTGCATCTGAAGTAAAGTCTATAATGCATGATATCAAATCCACTAAGGTTGAATTGGACATTCCTCTTATCGCTTTTCTCAAGGCAATTTTATCCTACTTACTCCAATTATCTTGAGTCATTGCAAGCAAATGGAAATCTCAAAGATATCACCTTTGACTCTCTCGTGAAAAAGTTTGTTGAAAGAGAGAGCTTTTGGAAAGAAGACAACCCCTAAATCTTTTGAAGAGGCTATGTGCCTTGCTCATAAAGAAAAGCATCATGCTCAAGATTCTATAAGAGGAAGAGGTGGTCTAAGAGGAAGAGGAAGATATTTCAAAGGAAGGGGGGCAGACATTCTCAAGGAGAAAAGGCAAATTTGCACTACATACACTGCAAAAGAAATGGATCACATGATGCCTCTACATGCAAGCTACCATGGGACAAAATTGAGCAGAAAACAAACCAACAAAAAGGTAAAACTGATGATACGGACAAAGGTAAACCACCTGAATCCACTCATTATGTTCTGGCACAATGTAACATTGGAGTAAATGAAGAATTATTTAATGCTTCACTTGCTTCTTGGAAAAATGATTAGTTGCTTGATTCAGGAGCAGCTTGCCACATGACTCATAGAAAAGATTTTTTTGAATATTTCACTGACAATGTTGATGGAGCAGTATACTTTGTAGACCAATAAAAAATCAAGCCATCAGGGCTTGGCACAATCAGGCTTAAACTACCTGGCCTTCTAGACTTTCTTCTACATCATGTTCTATATCTCCCACGGCTCAAGAGAAACTTGTTGTCCTTGGTCCACATCCACCAGCAAGGTCACTCAATTCATATGTTTGATGGCAAGCTTGAGGTAAGAAAAGCATTTGACCACTCACTTGTCATGAGGGGAATATAAGAAGAAAGGCTTCTCAAGCTATAAGGAACCTCTGCTCGTGCACAACATTTCTCATACAATTCTCATCATGAAGAAGGTACACTTCCATCAAGTTTATTATGGCATGCTAGATTTGGACATTTGAACTATGATAGTCTCTGCTTGTTGAAGAAAAATGGTGTTGCTGGTTTGCCTACAATTCCTAGGAAATTTAAGCAATGTGATGCTTGTATTCTAGGAAAGCATAGCAAATTGTATTTTCATGATTCACATTCAAGAGCACATAGAAAAATTGAACTCATTCATTCATATTTATGTGGCCCAATGCCTGTTCCTTCTGCAAATGGAAATAAATATATGATGATATTTATTGATGACTACACCAGAATGTGTTGGGTTTATTTATTGAAGAACAAATCTGATGCTTTTCAAACATTCAAGAATTTTCATAAATGGATTGAGAATGATGCACAATCTCATATTGGGTCTATTCGCACTGATAATGGAAAAGAATACACATCAAATTAATTTGAAAACTATCTTCGCCAACATGGGATCAAACATCAAACAACTGTGCCTTATAATCCCCAACAGAACGGTGTAGCTAAAAGAATGAATAGGACAATCTTAAATATGGTATGATCCATGATCTTCTTCAAAAATGTAAATATAATGTTTTGCGCTGATGCTGTTCTATGTGTTGCATATATAAAGAATAGATGTCCATCTAATGCTATAAGAAACAAGACTCCATATGAAATGTGGTATGGACATGTTCCTTCGGTAAAGCATCTCAGGGTCTTTGGTTCCACTTGTTATGCCTTGATACCAAAGGTACATAGAAACAAACTTGGTGCTAGAAGTCATAAGTGTATCTTTCTAGGGTATTCAAACACCTCCAAAGCATATAATCTCTATGATGAAGTAAATAAAAATTTTGTTATATCTAGAGATGTAATTTTTCTTAAATCATCCAAAACTGACAATGTTGTTGAGCGGCAACTTGATCGCTTGGATAGATTCGCAGAAGCAAAATCATTTCAAGAATTTGATAATTAGATTCCACATCTTGAAGGGGGGAATCCTATACTAGATCAACATGTGGAATCTTCTTCTGAAGAACACTCTCCCCTGCATGAAACTCCAACAATGGATGATGCTTTAAGTGATGTGATTGACAGAATTGGGAGACTCAACCTTGATTCAGTCCCAACTCAATCAACGAAGCAGCCTGGACCATCTAAGAAAGGCCCCCCAAAGTGGCTGACAAATACACTTGAAAGTGTTCATCCTCATGAGGTTGGAAAGATAGGAACTAGAAATTCAAACCAGCAAAATGGAGGTGATGTGGATGACTCTAATTCACCTGTTGATATGGATGTTTCTTATGATTGTGAATTGAACTTATCTATAGATTTTGAACCAAATTCCTTCAAAGAAGTTGCTTCTCATGATGAATGGAAAGAAGCAATGCAAAAGGAGTATGATGCCCTCATAAAGAACGGCACATGGAAGCTGGTTGATCCTCCATTAGGAACCAAGCCAATTGGCTGCAAGTGGGTCTACAAGAACAAGTATAAATTTGATGGCTCACTTGACAAGAACAAAGCTAGGCTTGTGGCAAAAGGTTTTGCACAGAAGGAAGGGGTTGATTATGAGGAGACTTTTTCCCCCACAGCAAAATGGGCTACCATCCAAACACTCTTTGCCCTAATAGCTCAGAACGGTTGGAAAGTCCATCAAATGGATGTAAAAACTACTTTCTTCAATGGAGATATAAAAGAGAATGTTTTTATGTCCCAGCCTGAAGGATTTGCTGTGAAAGGACATGAACATAAAGTATGCAAACTGGTGAAGTCCTTGTATGGCCTCAAACAAGCACCGCGAGCCTGGTATGAAAAACTAACTAAGCATTTTCTGAAACTCAATTTCAAACATTATGTTCTTGATGATGCAATTTTATTTATCAAGAAAGTTGGCAAAGCAGTTGTATATCTTGTGGTATATGTAGATGATCTTTTGATGATAGGGAACAATGAAAGCTACATTGCATCCATAAAGAATGCATTGGGGAAAAGTTTTGAAATGACTGATTTGGGCTATGTTCATTACTATTTTGGTATTGAAGTAACCCAACATCCGAAGTCCATATTTCTTTCTCAAAAGAAATACATTGGAGATCTGTTGAACAGGTTTGGCATGATAGAGTGCAATCCTCTTACTACTCCAATGGAACAAAACTTAAAACTCACATCTATTGAAGGAAAAGAATTTGAGGATGCAACAAAGTATAGACAGCTTGTAGGAAGTCTCAACTACCTAACTACTACCAGACTAGACATTTCGTTTGTTGTTGGAATCCTCTCCAGGTTTATGCAAAAGCCTTGTGAGGGACATTGGTTTGCTGCAAAAAGAGTTCTAAGGTACTTGAATTGAACTCAAGACTTTAGAATCAAGTATACACATGTGGATGACTTCAGCTTGATTAGATACTCTGATTCAGACTTCAATGGAGACAAAGAAACTGGGGTATCTACTTTAGGATATGTTATGAGTCTTGGATCAGGAGCTGCCTCCTGGAGATCACGCAAACAATCAATTCCAGCAGATTCCACAACAAAAGCAGAATACGTGGCAGAAACTGAAGCAACAAAAGGAATTGTGTGGCTCAGGAAAATTCTTGAAGATTTGCAGGTAAAACAAGTACAATCAACTCCACTCATGATTGACAATACCTCTACAATAAACTTGTCCAAGAACCCAAAGTTCCATGATCGAACGAAGCATATCAATACTAAATATCATCTGATTCAACATCATGTTGAGGCCAAAACAATCAATCTCCGTCATTGTTCCACAAATGAGCAAATTGCAGACATCTTCACCAAAGCGCTTGGAAGAGAAAATCTTGAACGATTCAGAATGATGCTTGGACTCACCAACATCCCTTCAAATTAAGGGGGAGAATGTTGACACCTAATCCTCATGATTGGGTGAATATAATGTAAATAGATAAATAAGTAATATGAACAATCATCGGGAGATGAACTGAACAGTCTCTCCCTCATGTATTTAATGAAGACCTACCTGAAGGAATAAACATGAATCAATTTTTGCTTGAGGAATTACTGCCTAGTTTGACATGTCCACAATCTCCATTTTTCAGTATATGTTTTGAGTCTATAGCAAGACTCATCATCAGTACCAATGTGTAAAGAAGAGAAAGGAGAGGGGGAATAAATAAGGGAGGGATGCAAGAAAGGAGGAGGATAGCTGACCAACAAATCCATAGAATGAAGAAAACCCTAGTAAAGAAAAACTATAGAAAAAACATGAACATACTATCTAATTTTTATTATTAAATATTTAATTAATTGTTATGATTAATATTTATTAATTTTTAATTTATTATTTTTATAAATTATTAAATATTGTATAATGGATTAATATAATACTTAAAATTATTATAGTCTTATTTTATTAAGAATAAATATTAAAAGATAAAGTTAATAATAATAATAATTTAATTATTAATATTCATAATACAGTTATTAGTAATAATTTCCATACTACTAATAAAATTCTTCATAATACTAATAATAAAGTTAATTATTATTAATTTTATAGTTTAATATTAATTATAATTAATAAAATAATAGCTATAATAATTATCAATTTAGGAATAATTTTAAATAAAGGGAAACAAAGGGGAGGGGGTCACATGAAAAGGAAATTATACGAGGGGGAGCTAAATGGAAGGAGCGTATAGGCAATATTAGGATCGAATGTTTCTCTATAGATAGGAGGAATAAGGTATGATGGGGATGGAAGGATAAAAAAATGTAGAGGTATCATATTGTGATGGGTAAGGGAAGGGTATAATGGAGAAAAAAGGGGGCTCATGGAAAGAGGGAGGGAGGACAAGGATTATGTTTTGGTTGTGTGGGAGAGTAAGGGAATCTAGTTTCTACTAACTTTAAAGCCACCATCCTTATTGAGATTGTGAGGATGCTTAATGATTTCAAGGGCCTCACGAATTTTTTGTTTATACTTATGGTTTTCATTACTGATAACTTTTTTGTATTCCAACTAGATGTGGTGACAAGTCTTAGTTGAATGTCCATCCAGTGATGAAGATTGTGTTCTATCATTTTTTATGTCAGCGCCATGCTCTTTAAGTCTAATGATGAAGGTCCTTCCTATTTATCCAACATAACAATTTCTGTAAGAACATATATGACCTTATAAACACCCTTATGTTGTAGTTGATCAGAAGCGTTTTATTTTCTGCAAAATTTGAATCACAATCATCACTAGAGTTTGATAAATCATTGCATTTATGTTGTGTACACTTGTTACCCAATTTTGCAGATAGCAATTCATCAACTGGCCAATTGAGGAAGTTGCGTTTTCAATTTCACATGTATTACTAGTTCTGCAATACACTGTTGAGCTCAAACTCTCTTTGCTTATAGTGCTCTCATAATCCTGATATCCTCTTAACCGAGTTTTTAACTTGTTAATTTTTATTTTTTGTCTTTCCTATGCTAATCATCCTTCCTTCTATGCTTTGATAATTTCTAAGGCATCGATGATGGCCCACAGGTTGTGTTGAATAGTCTTTACAAGCTTTAAATTATTCAAGTAGGATTTAGTTGATAGTTGATCTAGAGCGAATCTCATTTTTTGTATTTCATGGAGAATTATGGATTTGTTGAATTGAGGCTTCTGTGATCCATATCAAGTTTATGAGAAAAAAAATTGTCGTAAATCACATGATAATACATTTGTCGACGCATTTCGAACCAATCAGTGTGTTTCATCATTAGGACAAGTTGAAGAATTAGGGATTTGTTGAGCTGGTTGAATGCTTTACTATTATGACGATTACGAAGTTTGTGTTTTACACAAGCGAAGGATGGAATCAAATTAAGATCATGATATTTCTTGAGGAAGAATAGATCAACTTCTCTTCTTTTAATTTTAACCCTAACTTTTTCAAGATTACGAATCTCATTCGAACTATCCCTTTCGTACAGGGTACTAATGAGAGTTTGTAGATTTTTGTGGTGAGAAATTTGAGATGGGGGTTCTCAAGACTCTTTTCACAAGGGATTTTAGAATATCAGACTCATCCCACGCTGAAGATGAAATTCACTATTTAAAAAAGTTCTTTTCTTGCGTTGGATATAAAAAATCAGACATCAAGAGAATTAGAAGAGTTAGATCTGGAAGCAAGGAGAGACACAATGAAACAAACTCCCAAGTTACTAGCAAAAGGGATTATCTACCATACATTCAGGGAGGGATTATCTACCATACATTCAGGGAGTCATAGACAAGCTGGCTAAGGTTCTAAAAAATAAATATATTGAAACCTATTTCAATGAGATCCATTAAAGACACTCCTGATCAAGTACAACATAAGGGTGTTTATAGATTCATATGTTCTTGTGGAAATTGTTATATTGGAGAAGCATGAAGGACCTTCAGGATTAAACTTAAAGACCATGGTGTCGACATCAAAAATGGTAGAACATGATCTTCAACACTGACCGAACATTCAACTAAGACTTGTCACCACATCTTCTTGGAAGACACTAAAGTTATCACTAATGAAAACCATAAGTATAAACGCAAAATTCGTGAGGCCCTTGAAATTATTAAGCATCATCACAATCTTAATAGGGATGGTAGTTTGGAAGTTAGAAAAAATTGGATTCCCTTACTCTCTTGCACAACCAAAACATAATCCTTGTCCTCCCTCCCTCTTTCCATGAGCCCCCTTTTTTCTCCCCTAAACTCTTTCCTTACCCCTCACAATATGATACCTCTCCATTTCCAGATTCTTCCACCCCCATCATACCTTATTCCTCCTCTCTATAGAGACATCTGATCTTAATATCGCCTATAAGCTCCTTCCATATAGCTCCCCCTCATATAATTTTCTTTTAATGTGACCCCCCTTCCCTTTGTTTACCTTTATTTAAAAATTTTCCTACATTGATAATTATTATAGCTATTATTTTATTAATTATAATTAATATTAAACTATAAATTAATAATAATTAACTTTATTATTAGCATTATGAAGCATTTTATTAGTAATATGCAAATTATTACTAATAATTGCATTATCAATACAAATAATTAAAATATTATTATTATTAGCTTTATCTTTTAATATTTATTCTTAATCAAATAAGACTATAATAATGTTAAGTATTATATTAATCCTTTATACAATATTTAATAATTTATAAAAATAACAAATTAATAAATCTAAATAATAAAAATAAAAAATAATTAAATATTTAATAATAATAATTAGATAGCACGTTCATGTTTTTTTCTGTAGTTTTTCTTTCCTAGGGTTTTCTTCATTCTGTGGATTTGTTGGTCGACTCTCCTCCTCATTTCTTGCATCTCTCCCTTATTTGTTCCCTCTCTCCTTTCTCTTATTTTCACATCATTCCTGATGATGAGTCTTGCTATAGACTCGAAAAATAAGCTGAAAAATGGAGATTGTGGACATTCCAAATGAAAATTCTCAAAAATTTATTTCAGCCAATCACCCCCGTGCCATATTCCAAGCATGAATGTGGGATCTCATGGGATAAACCAATCCATAAACAACCAAGGGAATCCAAAGGTTAAACCACCTCCACCCTCACCATATCATGATCTCACCTAAACCGGTACCTAGATCGCAAAACCAAACCGAGCTTGGATGTCTTAGAATTCCTTCACCATCCCTTAAGAAATTTTCTTGATTCCACCCACCTATTAAGGGCTTCCTGGAGAAATCTATCTCCACCCCCAACCCTTGGGATTTTTCTAAGACCACCTCGCCAGGATCCAGAACCTTTCAACAATCTAAGTTCAACCAAGAATGAATCCCACCACACCATGGCTATCTGGAAATGGCATGGCAAGGCTAAAATGACTGCCAAAACCTGGCAAAAGCCATGCCAATGAAAACAAATGAACCAAATACACACATGCACATGCCATGCATGCCAAAACTAGCTAGGAAATCATACATGAAACCTGTTACATGCAAGTATTCTCGCTAAAACTGCTTGATCCAACCTTTAATTGCTTGATCCTTACTTTCCTTATCCTTCCTTTGTTGCCCTTGCCCTTCCTTGGCTTTCCTTGTCCTCTTGGCTCTCTTCTCCTCTCTCAAACTAATTCCAAAACTGAACTAACAAAAGGGCCCTAAGTGATGCTCTGATGTCTTTTATTATTGATGCCTCTAATTTCTTCATTTTTCCTTATTTTTCCTTCAATTTCCTCCTCACATGCAACCTGTGACCTTTGACCTTTGACCTCCCTTTTCTCCTATTTTCCTTTATTTTATAAATAAAATGCCAATAATGTCTCTTTGCCTTTCCAAATCCTTTTCCAATGTCTTTGCCAATTTCCTTAGCCATAAATAAACTGAAGTGAACACCTAATAGGATATTTTTTCCCAACATTCAGCTTGGAATACGTGTCACATGACCTTGGTCTTATCTTTCCTTTATTAAATTTATTACATGAACTTTTAACTGTAATGACCCGGCTATAAACAAAATACAAGTATTAGCATACATACGAGACCTCCATACGATAGCTATGTATGCATGGACCCACATGTATAGCACTATATGTAAACTAGTTACTACAAGAGGAGATATAAATTAAGGTAATAAATTAATACCTTACCAGAGTATCATATATATGATAAGTCCTTAAAACTAGTAGAAAACATTAATTTTAAAAAGTACAAATTAAAATTTACAATTTAAAATTAATAAATTAATAATATAAATTAATTAAAATTATAAATTTAATTAATTCATTAAAAAATTTAAAAAATAAACCTTATTAAATCAAACTATGAAATCAAATGAGATTCGATTTCATAAAAGTTACACGTAACCAAAATATTGACATGAAGAAGAAAAGAAGGCGATGGATGAGGAAATAAAAGGAGAAGGGAAAAACCATTTTTTTTTGGGGGGGTCAGAATTGAGAACAATTTGGATATTGTAGTACAACTATGAAGGAAACTTGATTCTGATTATACTGATGTTTTTGGGCACGGGGGAATCAGATTGCTTCAATTGAAAGCTTTCTAAGACTGAATACCTAGGTAGTACCCAGTTCGGCAGGGTGGCTTTTGGCCATTTTGGTGACACAGCCGGACAAGAATTGCAGCAGAGCGGAAGATTTTCAACAAAACAGACAACCGAACAGGAATTGTAGCAGAGTAGATAGATTTTTAGCAAAGCAGAAAGGTTGGTATTCATTAGATTAAATTTCTTTAAAATTTTGTCTTTAAAATTTCATGTTCTGCTATTTTGAAATTAGCTTGAGGTTCATGTTCTTACATTAACCTAGCTTTGTTACATGTAGGTTATAGGTTTGTGAGCCCAAGGATTACTAGAGTTCTCATGAACTCCCTGTTCGAGCATATGCATCATGCGCTCTATGGTCAGATCATGCCGCCGAGTTGGATTCAGATGTTACCCACCAAAAGGGGTATCCCTAATAGAGAAAAAAAGTATCCACATCCATATGACTAGTCATGTGGCCCCTAACAACCACCACTAGTTGATGATGTGTCATTACATCTCTATCACCTGTATCATCCATATTTTTCTCACCCATCCAACAAGAGCACATGGATAAATGTGGGATTCTGATGAAAATATATTTTCATTTACAAACAGGTGCTTTTGCTTATTTGTATTTTATATTTGATATGGGATTATGGGGTGAACTAGAAGAAGGAGGGGTTTTGACCATGATCTTGTTCCCTCACATTAAATGGGGTGTTTAATCTTTAATCCTAGTCTATTGGGACCTCCCCTAATGAGCCAATGGGTATAGGGGGGGAATTACTTGGGAAGCCTTGATTGAGATAACATAGTTCAATAGTCTCCCAATTCCATAATTACCACTTTACATCATACATTACAAAATCTTATCTCACATTCTTTCATTGGGTTCAATTGATCATTGGCTCTCTGGGATCTGGCACCCATACATCATCATACCAAGGTAGGGCCTAAAACTTTTCTTTGGGAGGTTGATGTAGCTAAAAGAAAAAAAAGAGCATATCACGACCAAAAAATACAAAATATCAAAATGCAAAAGATCATCAAGACATACACATTAGCACATGGGAAAAATCCTAGCTTGAGCTCTACCTTACTCATTATGGTCATCACCTAGTTCTTGATCACATGTTCCCACATTACATCATAAAAGGAACCCTTTCATTTCTAACCTCGATGAGCAATGAAATGGTTCATCCTTAATGGGGTAATACAATTGTTATACATCATTCAAAGAAAGCTCTTACCCTTTGAGGTACGATCAATAATACAAGGAATAAATAAAGAAAAATTAAAAGGCACACAAGAGGGGTGGAAAAATAAATGCCGATTTAGTAACTTATGGATCCATGATTTCTCCCTCCTCACATCTATACACTCAAGATGTGGATCCCCATCATGCTAGTCCCTTTGACCATGGCACTTGGCCATGAAATCTTCTCCCCTTTGTACTGTCATTATTATTCACTAACACCTATTAATTGAAGGGTGGACTAAGGAAATTTTACTTCCCATTGGGGGCTAGAAACAACTAATATGGTTGTCCTTTAGCCACTCCTACCTAGGGAGGAAACACCATTTTGAGCTTGAGCCCTTGATTTTGGAAAGGATATTTATTTGAAGTATTAAATCACCCAATACATTCAAGCTTGGTTCACATAGATGCAATAATGATTATTATCCATGATGATTAGTTACTTTTGAGAAGAATCTTTGGCGAAAATCACATAGAGATATTTTTGTCGACGTGTTTCAAACCAACCAGTGCGTTTCATCGTCAGGACAAGTTGAACCACACTGGTTGGTTCGAAACACGTCAACAAAAATATCTCTATGTGATTTTTGCCGAAGATTCTTCTCGAAATTGATATGGATCACAGAAGCCTAAATTGATTAGTTACTTTCACTAGAATTTATGTTGTTATTGTCAGGCAATTCAACAACCCAAGTCTTGGGAACATGTTGGCCCACCAATAACTCCCCTACATTTTAACCAAAATGAAGAGGCCCCATTAGAAATTTTGAGAAATTCTCCCTTCTAATTTCATTTGATTGATTAATGGTTTTCCTTATCCTCATTATCTAGTTTTTATGCTTATTTCTTCCCTAGGATTTGGCTATGTATTAACATATATTTTGTTATGATCCTTGTGATTTTTGCTATGATTGCTTGGTCTTGATCACACGACTCTTGTCACTTATCGATGAACCTTTCGTGTTGAAAATGGCACCAAGAAAAATCCTAATTTAATTTTTTCCTTGAATTAAATTAGGAATAAAACTGTAATTTCACATCACATGATAACTTGTATTAGTTAACTAAGTTAATTTGAATTATTTGGCTCATTTAATTCGAGTTGAGGGTCTAACTTGAGTCATGTAGAGTGGCTCCTATATTATAGGATCCTTGGTTGAGTTTATTTTAAGTTGTAAATTATTAATTTAGTTTAACTGAGTTAAAGTCAGTTAAGCTAGTTCCAATGGTTGGAGGAACTAGTGAAAGGTCTAGTAGTGTGGTGTTTCCTGTAGTGATCAACCAATAAACTAATGATTCACTCAGAATTAACTCATGCATGTCAGATATGAGAGTTACCCAGTTAAGATTGGAGTTCAGTGATAGTGTATTATTAGTTGTATAATCATCTGAATTGTACAAATGGTGCATGTAGTCAGAGGAAGTGGCTAAAAGAACTGCGTAATCCAATTGAGGAAAATTCCTATTAAATAGGGGCCTAATTTCCCATTGAAAAATGAAAGGAAATAGGGAATTGGGCAAGCCAAAATTTGGTTAAGTATTGACCTAGGCTTATCTAGGAAGCAGTGAGATAGATAGAGATAGTGCAGAGATTGCTCAGGCTTGAGCAAAGCATTGTAAACTTCTCATATATTATGACTAATGCAATATATAGATAGCATGGGGTTTTAGCCGTGGCTTTCCCAAGGAAATCATTGTGTAATGTGTTGATTGAATTATTTCTCTTGTATGCTTCGTGATTTCACGATCATTTAATTTTTTATGTTGATGAGTAGAGTAGATTCAAGTCTATTGTTTTAGTAAATTATAATTAGCAATTTGAATTTACAAAGAATTTCTACATTTCAACCTCACAAAGCCACGAGGGCTTTATTGGGGGAGCAATACCATACCACGTGCATTCATAATATATTGGGGGAAAAAGGACATAATATATTGGGGGATTTATAGAGGGTAAAGGGTTTTTATATTGGAAAGTATAAGAAATGGAGCTCAAAGTTAATGAAAAATTATGAAGGGGTATACAAAATGTTAATGAAAAATGGATACCTGCAATATCTAATGAAAGTAGAGGTTTTTTAAATTAGGAAATAATGTGATTTTTAGAGGTATTTTCCAAAATGTAGTAAAATTAAAGATATTGTTTAGTATGCCACGAACGCACATGATTTGTCAGAGGTTCATTGTGTGAAGCCCATGTGCATAAATATTGATTGAATTTTACATTAGAATTGAAAACTATCATGACAAATCAATTTGACGAGCTTATCTTTTCAAAACACTCTTTTACTTGATTTTTGTAATTGCTCTTTTACTTGATTTTTGTAATTGATAAGTCTTAGTTTGACTTGCTCTCCATATGGCTTATCTTGGCAAATCATTTTGATAAACTTTTCTTTTTAGAACACTTCATTACTTGATTTTTGTGATTGATAAATCTTGAGTTGACTTGGTATCCATATAATTTTTTATAATCTATACTCTTTGAAATGTGTAAATACAAATATACATAAATTAATATAAATTAATATTATAAAATGTATTATATTATAAATATATGTAGATGCTAAATATTATATATAATATGTAGAGTCATTTATACCTTATTAATATATGTAGCACTGTAACTTATAAATATTATATATGTTATATTTTTGGTATTATTATATACATTACATAAACAAAAATTAAACAAACATTTAAAATAAACGTTAAAATAAAAGTTTGTATTATATATATAATTATAAACTCATATTATAAAATAATTACATGTATGTAATGTTAACCACAAATATATATATATATAAACACAACTAAAAAACAAAAGAGGAAACTCAAAACATAGATACAATTACATGGGAAGGGCGTAAAGAGTAAATGACAAGTTATATAAACATAAAACACATAACACCACGTTGAGTGACCCACTATGGACGTAGACTTGGCATCTACGCCTTGACCACACCACATTAGATTTTGTATCAAAGTTTAGTCATCACATATAATATCACACACCTCACCACCTGTTTTAAATACTTCCACGACTTTGGATATGTCAATCCTCATGCATTTGCAAGCATATTATCTGTCACAAATTAGGTGCGTCCCATGTTGTATTTTGTGGGAGGCTTATGTGGACACAAGTTTAAGGCAAGCCTTATTTCTAATGTTATAGGATATTTAATATACTCATAATTGTTTTGGACTCGTTTATGGTTTAGGGAAGTATTTGATAATTAAAAGTGGTTGGATTATGGGTTTTGTTTAAATTTTATAGATTTTGTGTTTGAATCATGATAGTGGAAATGGATTCAACACCATCAAAAACGTTGAAGGCACTTAAAATTAAGAATTTTGACAGTTTTATTTGGATTTACAAAAATCTTTGTCAAATTTTTTCAAAATATAACTAGAATTTCTATAACTTTCAAGGCAAAAAAGCATAATTTTAGACTATCCCTAATTGTTTCTGGCATCTGACAATTCTTCGGTGAACGCACCCACCTTAACGTCTTTTCCGCTCTCCAGCGAAATATATCTCGATTTCTAATCCGTCCAAAACATATGCATCATGTTGCTATCTGTCGTATGACCATCACATAGGACAACAAATAAATCCTATGCTATTGGACTTTAATTGAGCAGCAATTGTATATGCCCACCATTCAATTTTGACCTTGGCAAAATCAAACAGTAGACATATACACCCACCGCTCAATGCAACCCTATAAAATAAGATTTATTTGTTGCTTATCATTTTATATAAATAAATTATAAAATTTAATTTAATTACTTGTTAAAAATCATGTATATACATATTTTATAAATAAGAAGTATTTATATGTTTATTGGAAATGTATATTTTTAGTATTTTATAATTTAGAAATTAGAATTTTATATATAATTTTGGAAAATTTGTTATTATTTAATTATAGTTGTTATTTGATTATTTTGAGGTAAAGTTTTAATGAAAATATAAATCTTAAGTTTTGAAAAAAAAAATAATAGTTTTGATTTATCTATATGAAAGCAAAATAAATATAATTTAGATAATATACAATAAATATAGAATATACAAAGTTTATGACAAATAAATTATTGTTATATATGAAATATTTTAAAAGATGTTTATTCATTTATTTGTTTTGGATAATTGTATAAAATTGTCTTGTGACTATTTGATCTTAGTAGGGAGTTCGTTTACTTCTCGTCATCATCTGCGGGTTCATGAATAGGTTGTAAGAGCTAAAGGATTCTTCTATGGAATATAGAGGTTGATTCTTAGACCTTTTAACATCACTTACAACATATAGGAATTTAGACTCTCTATACAATCTCCTCTATTGACCTCCAATAACAAATATGGTTGCATAGGATAAATCCATCTGCAAGGTTCTACCTAATTTTCTGGCCCAAGATCTAGAAGGTAACATGGTATAGGCCATTGGAATGTTAGCCACATGTTGACGGTGTTAGACCTGCCAACATGTCAAGGGATCTCCCCGGTAAAAAGCCCCAATTAGACCTCAGACCGTTTGGTGTAGGATTCCTAGCAGTGGGTCAAACGGTAATGCCTTGATCGCGATTTCGCACAGAGGCAAGTAAGATGTCCATGTTGGTAGCAAGGGTGTGACATTTGCAGTAAGTCAAGGAAGGTGCATGAGCAGTTCTAACGCACTGAGGGTGAGGTGAGTGCGCCCCTTGGAAACCTCTGAAAGCACGCAGTTAAGAAGGGAACACACGAGAAAAGATGCATCACAACATGGAAGGAAAGTAAGCTAGCAATCCAAAGTGATGGTTAAACCAACAACACGTTTCAGAAAGATTCATACATACATATACAAAAATAACTACACATGCAAGCGTAAGCAAACAGATACATATATCATTTAGAATAAACGAGATAGTTGAAATACAATATGTCATATGCATGAAACGTGTTCCCTCTGTTATATTAAGAAATGTAAGTTCCAGTCATACAATAAATCCATGTCCAACCACTAGTTCCGGCAGCGGAACGTTATAGTCACTTTTGCCTACTCCTCCAAAGACATATACTAGCTCTGTGCAGTGGAGAAGCCAAGGCTCGTTACAATATTGTCCAAGTTTTCTCTAAGATACTCCTATCGGAAGCTTCGCTGACCAAAAGCCCTTACAATGAATTATGAGGGTCTATATATAGCAAAGGGTGGGGTGGCCCTTGAAATTCCCCTTTGTGACAGTTCATATACCCTCATGACTCTTCAACTACTGTATGATTGTTACATCCAACTATCGACACTTGAACTTACACTTGACAAGACATTACATTACAATGCACATGTACCCATGTGAGACAAAATGGCTTGAGCAAGCCATGCAAGACATCACTATGACTCGTATAATTGTTGGAAGACCAGCTCTTTGATAACCTCACAGTGGTTGACAACAACAAATTGATGCCAAGCTCGGTAGTTCGCAATGGTGTCCGTGTACTCTAAGGTGACATCTTTCTGGAAACGAACTCTTGCCTCCATAGCATCCGGGTACACTACTCGGGCTCCTCTGTCTAACTCATCTGATAGCATGCACATCATTGTCTTGAGTGCGGCAAGACCAACAACATACTTGTGCATGGTGTCTACATTGATTGACAAGTCTAGGCTGGTGGATATGCGCATAAACTCGTCAAAGTACGAGTCAAGCTGTAGTCGGGCCTATGCCTTTGTCTTCACCTGGGTGAATGTCCCAATAGATGGGATCGCATGTGCATGCACAAAAACATCCATACTCTTAAATACATGTGCATGGGAAGCCTGTAGACTAGTGATGAGCTGCAGGAGATCTTCATAGTTCTGGATCTCACTATGAATGCATGCCTTTAGCTCGACCACTCCGGGCTTCATCATCTTAGGCAAGTGTAGCAAGGCTCCCTTGTAACTCATCGTCCATGTTTGCATGTAATCAACAGCCGCATGCATGTTCGACAAGATATGTGCTCTTCTAGCACATCATTGCTGCCAACCGTTGAGATGGAAGACTGCCTTATGCATGGTACCAAACTTCCCGCATGATTGTGTCAAGGGACAATACTTCATCTAGTATTGCCTTCTTCAATTCTACTGAGGGAAGATGTTGTAACCAATTCTCCTCCTTGCTTGGCTATCTGTAGCTCCTTAGCCATTCACTCATTCTCAGCTATCAGGAAGCGAACACTCGAGCTAGTGGCATTAGCCTATGCTCTAGTAGCATCGGCCAATGTTGTTGGATGTTTGAACACGTCAAACTGCGCAGGAGATGTATGATCATCTGGAATAGACACTCTGCAAGACTACACAACCCTATTTTGAGACTCATCGAATGAGATGTTGTTCATCTCTCCTTCCAACTGATCTCCAAGGATCTCAGTGTCTCCTTGGTCACTTGGGACCTGCTCCTCTTCTGGATGCAGTGAAGCTGGTGGGTCGACCTCTTGGTGGTGAGGCATGAGGTCGCTGTCTTGCTCTAACTTCTGTTGCTCCATATCTGTATCCATCTGTTCAAGTGCTTGCTCTATATATTAAGAAAAGTCTTGTTCCTGCAATGGTTCACCCTGTCTGCTTGATGCTAGCTATTTTGATGAGCCTACTACCTATATGGGCACAATTTCATTTGTCTGTGCAAGTTGCACCCCCTGCTATCCCCATTCCTAGTGCGCTTCCTTCTCCTATATGCACAACTCCTATTCCTTCCAGAGTTGCTCCTTCAACTCATGCAACTCCTTCTCTGTTTCCTCCATCTTCTATTTCTCCCTCTGCCTTTGCATGTTTCTCTTGCTGCGTTGTTGCCTCTTTTCCTCTATTGACAAAGTTGCTTTCTACATAAGTGGGTCTGCTCGGAACTTGCAAATTTTCTCTTTCTCCGTTATAAAACCAGCTCAAGAAAAGATAGAAAGGATAGATCAACGCCTTAGAATTCGCCTCTTCGAGGGGGCAACCTCCTTTACATTACGTAAATGAACAATTCTTCGATGATACAAATGACAAAACCTCCTTTCTATATATAGGAGTCTAAGGAGTCACAATATAATCCAGTCGACCTAACAATAATAATATAAAGCCACAAAAATAACAATAGAGGGATTCTATGGGGCACAGAAATAACAATATGGGGGTAATAGGGGCACAACAATATAAATAAGGGGTATAACTACAATAGTAATGGGGTAATCACTAGTATTATAGGGACCCAACATGCCCCTCTCCTTCAAAAAAGTGTTGTCCTCAACGCTTGAGTAGTTCTGGATACTTCTGCATAAAATTCTCATCCTCCCATGTGGAATCTTCAGCGGATAAGTTCTTCCACTTGATAAGATACTCTGAAATTGATCGATTTCGTAGCTGTCGAGTTCTTGTTTCTGTGACTGCTTCCGGTTCCAATATAATTTTTCCTTCCTCGTCAAGTTCTGGCAATATTGTTTGAATTGGGAGCTTGTCACCTATAACCTTCTTTAAACATGAAACATGGAAAACTGGGTGCAATCGAGAAGCTGCAGGAAGCTCCAATTTGTATGCCATAGTACCAATCTTTTGCAACACCTTGTACGGACCATAATACTTTGGTGATAATTTATTATCCTTCTTAGCTTGCTTTAGGGACATTTGCTTATATGGTTGTAGCCGTAGGAATACCCAATCACCTACATCAAAACTTCTTTCACTGCGATGTTGATCTGCCTGTTGTTTCATTCTATTTTGTGCCAACACGAGGTTATCCTTTAAGAGTTGGAGGACTTGTTGTTGATGTTCGATGTGATGTTCCACTGCCTGAACCTTAGAATTTTCTCTTAAATATGATGTGATGGATGGTGGTTGATACCCATAAAGTGCCATAAATGGGGTCATTTTTGTTGCTGTATGGAAGGAAGTGTTATACCACCATTCAGCCAGAGGCAACCATTTGACCCATTGTGTCTGTTTATCAGATACAAAGCAACGAAGATATCCTTCCAAACATTTGTTTACTATCTCAGTTTGCCCATCAGATTGAGGATGATAAGATGAGCTATGAGCTAACTGAGTACCAAGACAAGAAAATAATTTTGTCCAAAAATTTCCAGTGAAAATGGGATCTCTGTCACTTACAATAATCTTTGGGTTTCCATGTAGCTTTTGAACTGTTTCCATAAATGCAGTAGAAACTGTACTGGCTTTAAATGGATGTGATAATGCACAAAAGTGTGCATACTTGGTAAGTCTGTCAACTACCACCATGATGACACTCTTTCCCTCAGACTTGGGTAAACCTGTGATAAAATCCATTGAAACCTCCTCCCAACGTTGGCTTGGAATGGATAAATGTTGTAATAGACCCGGTGTCTTAATTGTTTCAACTTTATTTTTGGCAAACCAAACATTCCGCCACAAACTTTTGAATATCTGATTTAAGGCCATCCCAAAAAAATTCCTTCTTAACCCTGTGGTAAGTTTTTAAAAATCCTGAGTGCCCTCCTAAGGGAGAAGTGTGCAATTCCATAAGAATCTTTTGTTTTAGCTGGGAATTCTTACAGAGGTATAAGCGATCTTTGTACCATAACGAATCATTTTGCCAGCTAAATGTATCAGAAGTACTGGAATCTTGTTGTAGCTTTCGAATAAGTGCCCACACTTCTTCGTCATTCTTCCATTCCTCCCTTGCTTCGTTTATCCAATCTGGTTGGATAATAGAAATGGCACACAACAATGCTTCCACATCCTCATCCTTTCTTGAGAGTGCATCTGCCACCACATTTTGCTTCCCTTTTTTGTAGATGATTTCAAAGTCATAACCCAACATCTTTGTGACCCACTTTTGTTGCTCTTCAGAGGATAATCTTTGTTCTAAAAAGTATTTAAGGCTATCATGATCCGTTTTTACCTTGAAGTGTCTTCCCATTAGGTAGGGTCGCCATTTCTTAAGTGCATGGAGTATTGCCAACATTTCCTTCTCATAAATAGCTTTGCTTAAAAACTTTCCCTTGATTGGACGACTTTCAAAAGCAATGGGTCTTTCATCTTGCATTAGAACAGCACCAATTCCATTTCCTGAAGCATCACATTCCACAATAAAGGTTTTTGTGAAGTCCGGTGTAGCTAAGACCGGTGCTTGGCACATTGCCTCTTTAAGATGTTCAAAGGCCTTTGTTGCTTCCGGAGTCCATGAAAATGAATCTTTCTTCAATAATGTTGTTAGAGGTGCTGCTATTCTCCCATAATTCTTAACAAACTTGCGATAATACCCTGTCAACCCAAGAAATCCTCGCAGATGCTTTATGGATGTGGGGATTTTCCATTCCTTAATGGCTTTAATTTTGCTAGGGTCTACCTTAACTCCTTCATGAGATACAATATGACCCAAATATTCCACCTCCTGGACTCCAAAGAAACATTTGGATCTTTTTGCATATAATTGTTTCTCCTCCAATAGTTGTAGCACCCTGTCAACATGTTCAACATGATCCTTCCAAGACTTGCTGTAGATTAGTATATCATCAAAAAATACTAACACAAATTTTCTAAGGAATGGTTTGAAAATTGAATTCATCAAACCTTGAAATGTTGAAGGTGCATTGGTAAGGCCAAAAGGCATGACCAAAAATTCATAATGACCCTCATGAGTTCTAAATGCCGTTTTCGGAATGTCTTCAATCTTCATTCTGATTTGATGATATCCCGAACGAAGATCCAACTTGGTGAAGTAAATTGATCCATGCAATTCATCAATAACAGGAATGGGGAACTTATCTTTAATAGTGAGCTTGTTGAGCTCCCTATAATCTGGACACATGCGCCATGATCCATCCTTCTTGTGCACCAATACTACTGGAGCTGAGAAAGAACTTTGACTCGGTTGAATTATACCAGCCTCTAGCATTTCTGCAACCATACGTTCAATTTCACTTTTTTGGACATAGGGATATCTGTACGGCCTGATGTTTGGAGGAACACTTCCTGGAATCAGATGAATAGCATGATCATGATCACGCATAGGTGGGAGACCCTTGGGAGTCTCAAATACCTTGGAATGATTGTCCAGGACTTTTTGGAGATCTGGAGAAATAGATGATTCCAATGTGGAAACATCTAGCGAACATAATTGTGCAATTACACCTCTTTGCTCCTTTTTTAGAAGCTTTGTCATACCATGAGAGCTGATTATCTTTCCTGGTTTCCCTGCAATACCCCTTAATTCAACTTCCTTTCCTTCCGTAGAAAATTTGATGAAAAGTTCTTGAAAATTAAAAGCTATTGTACCCAAGGATTGTAGCCATTGGACTCCTAGTACAACATCAGCACCTCCCATTGGAATGGAAAGCATTGGGCTAGTCAATACATATTCTCCCATGGATAGCTTGATATTATGGCACTTTCCAGAGCAATTTATTGTTCCTCCATTTGCAATCATCACTTGACACTCTGGTGCTGGATATAGGAAGCAATTCAATTCTTTTGCTACCCTACAATGAATAAAATTGTGGGTGCTTCCTGAATCAATCAACACTATTACCTTTTTCTTCTTGATTTGTCCTTCTATCTTGATGGTTTGAGGAGTGGTAATTCCCGCCAATGCATTACAAGATATGGTCGGATTTATTTGTTCTTCATCTAGGCTTTGTTCCTGGAGTATATCTTCTTCTTTTGACCTTTCTTGCTCCTTTTCTTCTTCCTCTTCACAATCTATGTAGAATAATTTCTTCTCAGCACACTTATGACCTTTAGTGTATTTGCTATCACAACTGTAACAAAGCCCTTTTGCTCTTTTTTCTTCCAATTGTTGTGGTGTCAACCTTATAGGTTGTGGAAGACTAGGGGCAACAACACTTCCGTCTTTATAGTTGTGAGTGGTATGCTTCCTGGTTGCCATAATTTTGCTTTCCATTTTTCTTGCTAACCTGAATGCCTTCTCTAATGAATCAGGTTCCCAAAGGCGAACATCATGTTGGATATTATCCTTTAAAGACCCTATGAACACATCAATCCTATGCTCCTCTGGAATATCTTTTACCCTTATGTTCAATTTTTGGAACTCCTCAATGTGCTCCATTATTGAACCCTTTTGTTTGAGACTTATCAATTGGCTAAAAAAAGTGTTGCTTTTTGTATCTCATAATGTGCTATCAATTCTTCCGTAAAAATTGCCCAAGTGATAAATTGTTTACGAGAGCAAAGCCATTGATACCATACAAACTGATTTGGTTCCAAATATACAGTTGCCATACGTACCTTTTGTGTGTTTTGCACATTATTGAGATCGAAGAATTGCTCCATCTGTAATATCCATGTGGCGGGATCCTTGCCATCAAACTTCCTCATATCGATTTTTGGAATATGGTGATTCTTCGATCCAACATTAGCGTCTATGGAATCATGATTAACATTTCTTTTGTTCTCATCATGAGTTTCCTTTACTACCTTTTCACCATTAGTGACCCTTTCTTGTAGCAACTTCTTCAATTCTTACATGTCTGTCTTCAAATCTATCTTCAAATCTGCCATGTCTCTCTTCAAATCTGTCTTCGAATCATCCATCTTAGCTTCCATGCCCTTTATCTTAGATTCCACGCCATTTATCTTAGATTCCACGCCACTTATCTTAGCTTCTGTTAGCTTTTGTGAGCGTGACATTTGTTGCACTTGTTCTTGTAATTTTGATATATCATGTAGCATTTCTTCCTCTTCTTCATGAGTCATGCTAGAGCTTTCAGGTTCCTTACTAGGTGTTTGCATTTTCTTTCCTCGGGGCATCAGTTACCGATAATAATGCTTTACTATGCCCTTTGAATTCCGTTAAACCAAGCTTACACAAAAATTTAAAAAAAAACTACACACCTTTTTTCACTTTATAGAAGCCTGATATTGAATCTGATGTATCTCTGTAATTTCAGATCATCCATTTTTGAAATTGCTACCTGTAGTAGCCTTCTATGTCCTCTTTCCAATGCCACAAGTCTGAGCCAAATTGGATTCTCCAAGGAAGAGTTATGTGAAATCTCCCACAGTGACTTGCTTTTAGACTGGTTCAGTAGAGCGAACTTGTATGACGTGCCACGAGTCACTGTTTCAACCTTTGAATCTGAAACACACATACAAGAAACTACAGTCCGTCCTCTTTCTTTACCTTCTTACGAAATTTCAATCCGATCCCCAGAGAGAAAGTTATGACGATTTTCCCCAGGTCACCTGTTTTGAATGTAATTCAGGAGTCTGCAAAAAGACCAACTTCCTCAGATCATATCTCCGCAAATATCGTGCAAAAAGCTCTGAAATTTGGACCCAAGGTTCAGCACGATTTCTTCTCAAATGGGTTTTTTTTGCGACTTCTGAAACGTCACAGAAAAAAAGTTATAGCGAAAATGCCACGATGACCTGTTTGGAGCAGCGAAACCCTAGAATCCAAAGCTCTGATACCAAATGTTATGAAACCAGCTCAAGAAAAGATAGAAAAGATAGATCAACGCCTTAGAATTCAGCCTCTTCGAGGGGGCAACCTCCTTTACATTACATAAATGAACAATTCTTGGATGATACAAATGACAAAACCTCCTTTCTATATATAGGAGTCTAAGGAGTCACAATATAATCCAGCCGACCTAACAATAATAATATAAAGCCACAAAAATAACAATAGAGGGATTCTATGGGGCACAGAAATAACAATATGGGGGTAATAAGGGCACAACAATATAAATAAGGGGTATAACTACAATAGTAATGGGGTAATCACTAGTATTATAGGGACCCAACATTCTCCATGTTGTCAACAATATTCCTCTTGCGCTTGTTGCACACTAGTATGTTTACCTCTGCTGCTGTTGCTTCTGTTGCTCTCCCTGATGCTTCTTCGCTATCCATTCCACAGCGAGGCCAACTAATTCATTGAGTCTGGAGGATTTGTAACAATATCTCCATGGGTCTTCCTTCGCCCAATGACATGCACCATGGATCCAATTAAACTATACTCTCGTGCAGTGGTCTTTCACAAGATAATGCAGGTCATACGGATTTTAACTTCAGGCGTCAAATGGATATTTATTCATCTCCTCTACTTCAACATCCGCATGCTTGAAAGTCTGTATCTTGTAAAACCTGATCCGCAATGAAAGAGCGGGCCAAGGTGACTTCTTCTTCTGGTGCAACCTAGCTGATAACCCTATCAAGATGTGATATGCTACTTCCTACATGACGAGTTTGTCCAAGGAAAAATTCGGTAGAAAATGCAGAGGCTTCTCCGCGCTGTACATTCGTATGAAGGTGTCAGATGGTGAGGCATACCAATTAGCATGTCGATCAATGCCTCCATTGTTGTCTTCGACATGTAGGGTGGATCCTGTTTGAATATCATCTTGTAAACCAGGGTGAAAAAATGATCGAACAACTGTGTGATAACTCCTTTAAAGCTGCATTCAGACAACATCTTACAATAAGTGTTCACAGAGGTCTCTGCCGATGTCCATGCCCACTTCAAGCCTGGGAACTCCTAACGGGCACAGATTGCATCCAAGATGTAGGTAGACATGTAGATTTATGCTTGCATACCTTTGGGTGGTTGTCGAGCCCTTGTTACCTATTCCTTCAGTTAGTGAGCCAACATGTCGGACCAGTTGCATGCTTTGCCTTCTCTGGCCAGTTGGTCCAACACGATCACCCAACTTTGTGGGAATGTTTCTATGCTTTCTTGTCCATATAGACGACATGCAAAGATGACCAAGTATTGAATAGCCTTTCGCAATATCTTCGTCTTGTAGACTTGGCTAGGTGTCATCCTAAATTTAGCCGGCTCCTTCACCTAGTTCTTCAAGATATCTTTGGAGTTGGGATTGTTGCTGGGTATGCTGAAGGGAGTCTCCATGATGATCACGGGCTTCGACATATGATACATCTGCTCATAATCATGTGCCCTGAAGGCAGCAATCTCCATCCCACTAAAACTGCTCAATTTCATCATCTTGGGATCAGTGTGCGAGACGATCCAATGTATCATTTCCACGCATGGGAGCATGTGATACCTGTATGCAATCTGGTAAAAGCCAAACTTGTGGATGTTCACATAGACTTGGCGATCTTTGAGGTCTTCCCCAAATGTGCCTGCAAATGCATCATTGATATCTTTCCATTTCAACTTGATGTCCTAGTCTACAATCAACTTGGTGTCTTCATAGATTGGCAAACATGTAGACACTCTCTCAACTGCTGCTCCAGTTGCACTTTCGTCGATGTCCTTTGATCCTGCTCTCTTGGAGGCCATTGATCCTGAACTGCTAAGAGGCAGACGAACACCTACAAGATCTGGAGACACAGTGACATGCATGGCAAGAAATCTGTTAGCTAAAACCAAAGAAAACTGAGGAATGACATGCAACATACATGGGGATTGACTGGCAAGCATTGCACAATTTTTTTTGGGAGGCTGGGAGATTAGCTACGAGAACTGTGCAAAAGGCAATCTGGGCTGTCTGGGAGACTAGCTGGCTATTGGAATTGTGCAATGTCCAATCCAGGCTAGCCTGCTGGCTGCTAGAATTGCACAATGCGCAATTTTCGCTGGCAATGGTTGCAGGCCCAATTACTACATTGCGCAATTTTCTAGGCCAGCAGTCACTGTCCCTCAGAAATGCACAATGCAAGACTTGACAACAATAACTGGGAATAAATGCACATTTTCTAAGTGGGAGACAGGGGCTTCCCTCTCAAAATTGTGCAATGTTGTCTGGTGAGGCAGAGTCTGGGCCAAGGCTGCACAGACCTGCTGAAGGGCAACTGAAAGAAATTGTGAATGTGAATGCATGGCGATACTAAGTGTAAATAGGATTGAATGATCATGCATGAAAATAATGAATCAAAGATTTAGAAAATGGAACAACATGCATGTGGGTGAAGCGAGTCGCCGAATCGGCGACCGTTCGTGCAAAACAGTTTCATGCATGCGACAACAGTGAGATGCTAATGAAAATTGAAACGGTTCTAGTAAAAGCTAGTATGCATGTAAACAATAGCAAGCATTCACAGAAATCAAGAAAACAACACTCGCACAGGTCAAAACCCAAAAAGCGACAGAAATGCTGCAAAAGACAAGTTAAGAGGACTTACCTGTGAATAGCTAAGCTGGATGTGTCGTAGACTCATGGATGTGTTGTGGGATGTCATTGCTCCAAGATCGATGTGAATAAGTGAGCTCTGAAGCATCAAATAAATAAGTTTGAGGTTCATGATGCTCATGCCACAAATCTAGGAAAAAACAACACTTAGAGGAAATATTTTAAAACGATCCTTGCATGTAACCTCCAGCTGCTAAAAATATCTCCCTAAAAGCTAGGGATGTTTTTTGCATGTTTCTTTTTGCTATTCCGAGAGAAAGTAGCCCATGCATGCAATTCAAGTTTTCTCGGTCCCGGGTGGAACTAGTAAACTCAATGGCACATGAAATGGCCTGCTTAGTTGAGGGGAAAATTTGCACATTTCTAGGAGGGAGTTCGGCTTACTGCCCAGAAGGATTACACAATTTTTGGGATGAGAAGCTGGTTGCTACCCAAAATGGTGCAATTCTTGGGATGAGCATTCTTGCTGGGATGAATTGCATAATTTTTCTAGTGAAAGGTGACAGGCATATTTGAGCAATTATGGAGCCTAGTAGGCTACCAGAAAGAATTGCACAATTTCTGGAGGGAAGGCTAGTTCCCCTGCAAAATTGTGCAATTTCTTGAGGGATTTTCTTAGCCTATAGCTAGACCAAGTCTAGAGAAAAAACTTGTGAGGGGGATGCAACAAGCTCTCATGCACAGGTTGGCAGTTTGCTAGAAAAACATTGAATCTTGTGTACTTGATAAGGCAAGACATGCTGCTAATGATGGTTGGTAGGGAGGCTCCAAAACGAATCTAAGGAAAACTTTTGGAGGGTGGTTGTAGCCACTATAACACTTGGTGACACACTGGTAGAACTCCAACTCTTTGAATGGACCTTGTTCATGAAAAGCAAGTCTAACACCTCTAGAGGTATTGTTCAGTTCTCAGTTTGTCTTGGTTTCCACACTTGCTTGATTGTAATGTGTAGCATCTGCCAAGCTCTTGGTCAATCGACACACATTCCAAGCCAAGTCAACACAGTTGTTTCGATTGGGGTTGAGGGGTATATTGGTGCACAAATAGTATAGTTGTCGGAGTCTTAGTTTCATCTCTAGTGTTTCTCCACAGCCAGCAGGCCTAGACAATACCTTGACGGAATCATGTGGAACACAAGCATCACTCTGCTACCAGCAAACCTGGTTAGTACCCTAACGGAGTTACTTGCATCACCTCTCTACGCAAGAAGCCTTTCTCTTCATTTGCCCTATTATTTTTTCATTTTATTGAAATTTTTCACAATTGTGCATAGCACTTATTCATTTCAGAGGCGGAAGAGGGATCCCGACTTATTGAGAGTAGAAGACGTTGTTCCTTCAGAGAAGTAGTTTATTATGTAGCTCTGACATGCTTGTTAAGGTTTTCCCCCTCACCTTACTCTACTTGACTGAGCTGACAAGGGTTAACCCAAAAACAACCGACTAGAGTAGGTGACACTAGTTAGCGCGCAAGCGTTGTGTTTTCACCAAGGTTCACTTCAAACAATACGTATTTTCCATCGACGTATCATGGACCAAAAGTAACAAGTTCTTCATACAGAGGCAGGATGACAGATAACCAAGTAGTGATAGCTGCACAAGGCCTCTTGTACTTTACCCAGCTTGTTTCAAGAATCACACACGATTTCATGCGAAACTAACCTATGAACAAAAACAAGTAAACAAACAAAAAGAAAAAGTAAATGTGAAAGCAAAGTGAGTAAGCAAACAAGCAAGAAGACAAACAAACATGCAAAGCAAGAAAGAAAATAGGCATGTGAGCAAGCAAACTAAAAGCCAACACTACTCCTACTCCTAAGCTAACAGTGCATGGGCCTAATCACGTGAAGTGATATTTCCAATTCAGCCACCAGCGCATTGGTTGAACCATGTTGGTGAAGGCTTGGTCCATGATCAACCTAGTCGTGCGAACCAACAAACAAGAAAGATATAAAAATGAAGACAAACATACTTCGTGTTTAAAAGTGTCCATGGGACATAAGCGAGTGTAAGTACATGACATGTGATCTGTGGACTTATTAATGTGTTGTGCGACACTGCGTGCAGCTATGAAGCATACACATACTCTTGACTGTGACATGCAAGCCAATGAAAGAAACAAAGACAACTTGCGTCGTGCACGTGTTCTTGCAATGTAATATTCCTCCAATGCATGAGCGACGGGATCGTGCAGTTCGAGTGGAGGAAGCATGATCTTTGTGTGAGATTGATCTTCAATGCATACAGATGAGTGATGAGGAACCTCGGGCGATTGAACAATTTCCTAATCGGAAGTGAAACCAACCTCAAGACAACAAGGGCCTAACATAACCATCAGCTAGGGCTAAAGTGCCTCGACAGCCTGGGGTGTTTCGACTTCATCGTCAGATAGATCATCATAAATAGGTGGCTTCAAAAAATCAACTGTGATAGAATCATGATTGTGATTGAATATGGAAGTAAATAGATGATGATAGCTATGATCAGAAAAATCAATGATTTCATCGACATCCTCATGATTTGATAAATCAAATGGAGGGGTAGATGAGAAGTGAACAAATTCATCCTCTATGTTTCTGGAAAAGGAAAATGAGAGGTCAAGTTGATTTTCAATGAATAACTTATCCTCTCCTTTGATAGATGATGGATTGACATCTGGTGTGTCCTGCGAGTGATCAACAATGGGTGCATCTGTAGATGAAGATACACATGCGAAATCATGGATGGTAGGTTCACCAAAGATGTCAGGAAAGAACAGAGGAGACTCGGAAGAAAGGGAGTCATCCTTCGCCAAGTTTTGAAGCTCAAGCTCCTAGTCATAATCTTCATAAATGATAGCGCATGTTTGTTGTGTAACACCAAATCCGTCAGTGGTTGATCCTCGTTCACAACAAGTGTAGAGTTTGGAATGGAAGAACACAAGACAGTATCATCTGGAGGATCATCCGAGTATGAAGACAGAGGTTGTGGTACAAAATGCATATGACAACTTGATGGACTCACAACCAAATCTACACGAAAATTAAGCGAAGTGATGTTCGGAGGATGTGACAGCTGAACAGATGTGTGTGCTTGATCTCCCGCATCACTCTGCACTGGTGAAGTTATTTGATGAGGGGACGATGGACAGTCACTTGTGACAGCGACTGTGTCCATCTATGATTGCGCAACTCCATCATTGAAGTATGTTGAGAGAGGCTTGGGCTCAAACTTCTTCTTTGGATGGAATGATTTGTTAAGACAATACTCTAATCTATCCCAAAGATAGGGAAATTTTATCTGGCTTTTCGTTGCTTGAAACTATAAATCACAGAAGCGCTGCCAAAAATCCATAGGCCATTCATGTGGAGCCTTCCATTGTTGTAACAGTTTGTGGTCAAGATGTTCTCAATCAAAATGATACAAAGTATATTCAATGAGATCACATAAGTGCTCAAGTGAGTGCACGCTATCAGCCGGTAGGCTGCACAACAACCGATGTGGGAATCCATGAAGTGTGTATGCAAGAAACAAACTAGCCTGTTTGTCACAACATCCATCTTCCTCGTCAAGCATGGCAAGGAAGTCATGTACGAACACAGACCAAATCACTTTGCCTTCATCATCATAGTACTTGTATTTAGACAAGAAATCAAAGACCTCCCTCGTGATGTGGATAGTTTAAGCATACGAAAAACATCGTGGAGGGTTGAGAGTGCAAGACTCCATGATATATATGCAAAGGTTCAAAACAGGATGAGCTCAACACACAACTTGTCATCTGGGCCTCCTTCTAGCACCAGAGATGTTGACGGTGTTGGACCTGCCAAAATGTCAATGGATCTCCCCGGTAAGAAGTCCCAAATAGACCTCAGACCGTTTGGTGTAGGAGTCCCAACAGTGGGTCATACAGTAATGCCTTGACCGCAGTTTCCCAGAGAGGCAAGTAAGATGTCCATGTTGGTAGCAAGGGTGTGACATATGCAGTAATTCAAGGAAGGTGCATGAGCAGTTCTAACACATGGAGGGTGAGGTGAGTGCACCCCTTGCAAACCTCTGAAAGCACGCAGTTAAGAAGGGAACACATAATCAAAGATGCATCACAACATGGAAGGCAAGTAAGCTAGCAATCCAAAGTGATGGTTAAACCAACAACACATTTCAAAAAGATTCATACATATATATACAAAAATAGCTACACTTGCATGTGTAAGCAAACATATACATATATCATTTAGAGTAAACAAGATAGCTGAAATACAATACGACATATGCATGAAACGTATTGGATATGTTATATTAAGAAGTGTAAGTTCTAGTCATACAATACATCCATGTTCAACCACTATTTCTGATAGCAGAACGTTACAGTCACTGCCGCCTGCTCTTCCAAAGAGATATACTAGCTCTACGCAGTGGAGAAGCCAAGGCTCATTACAATACTATCCAAGATTTCTCTAAGATACTCCTAGTGGAAGCTTGGATGACAAAAATCCCTTACAATGACTTATGAGGGACAATATATGGCAAAGGATGGGGTGCCCCTTGACATTCCCCTTTGTGACAGTTCATCTACCCTCATGAATCTTCATCTACTCTATGACTGTTACATCCAACTATCAACACTTGAACTTACACTTGATAAGCCGTTACATTACAATGCACATGTACCCATATGAGACAAAATGGCTTGAGCAAGCCATGCAAGACATCAATATGACTCAGAAAACTGTTGGAAGACCAGCTCTTTGACAACCTCACAATGGTCAACAACAGCGAACTGATGCCAAGCTCAGTAGTCTGCGATGGTGTCCATGTACTCTAAGGTGACATCTTTCTGGAAATGAACTCTTGCCTCCATAACATCCGAGTACACTGCTCGGGCTCCTCTATCCAACTCGTCTGATAGCATGTGCATCATTGTCTTGAGTGCAGCCAGATCAACAACATACTTGTTCATGGTGTCTGCACTGATTGACAAGTCTGGGCTTGTGGCTATGAAAATCAACTCATCAAAGTACAAGTCAGACTCTAGTTAGACGTGTGCCTTTGTCTTCCTCTGGGTGAGTGTCCCAATAGATGGGATCACATGTGCATGCACAACAACATCCATACTCTTGAATACACGTGCATGAGAAGCCTATAGACTAGTGATGAGCTACGGGAGATCTTCATAGTTTCAGATCTGACTTCGGATGCCTGCCTTTAGCTCGACCGCTCTGGGCTTTATCCTCTTAGGAAAGTGTAGAAGGGATCCCTTGTATCTCATCATCCATGTTTGCATGTAATCAATAGCCGCATGCATGTTCGACAGGATATGTGCTCTTCTAGCACATTGTTCCTACTAACCGTTGAGATGGATGATTGCCTTATGCACATTACCAAACTTGGAATACAACGCCCATATGACTGTGTCAAGGGACAATAATTCATCCAGTATTTCCTTCTTGAATTATGCTCGGGTGGATGCTGTAACCAATTCTCCTCCCTGCTTGTCCGTTTGTAGCTCCTTATTCATTCGCTCATTCTCAGCTATCAGGAAGTGAACACTCGAGCTAGTGGCTTTAACATATGCTCTGGTAGCATCGGCCAATGTTGCTAGATGTTTGCGCACATCAGACACAATCACTCGTTCCTCAAACTACATAGGTGATGTATGATCATCCGGAGTCGACACTCTACAAGACTGCACAACTAAATGTTAATACTCGTCGAATGAGATGTTGTGCATCTCTCCTTCCGGATGATCTCAAAGGATCTCAATGTTTCCTTGGTCGCTTGGGACTTGCTCCTCTTCTTGATGCGGTGAAGCTGGTGGGTCGACCTCTTAGTGGTGAGGCATGAGGTCGATGTCTTTCTCTAACTCCTGTTGCTCCATATCTATATCCATCTATTCAAGTGCTCTCCCCCTCTCTTAAGAAAAGTCTTGTTCCTGTGATGGTTCACCCTATCTGCCTGATGTCAGCTGTTTTGATGAGCCTACTACCACTATGGGCATAGTTTCATCTATCTGTGCAAGTTGCGTACCTGTTGTACCTATTCCTGCTGTGCTTCGTTCTCCTATATACGTAGCTCCTATTCCTTCCATAGTTTCTCCTTCAACTCATGCAACTCCTTCTCTGTTTCCTCCATCCTCCACTTCTCCCTCTGCCTTTGCATTTTTCTCTTGTCGCGTTGTTGCCTCTTTGCCTCTATTTCCAATGCTACTTTCTACACAAGTGGGTCTGCTCGGAACTTGCAACTTTTGTCTTCTTCCATGTTGTCGACAATCTTCCTCTTTCCCTTGTCGTGCACTAATATATTTAACTCCACTGCTGCTGCTTCTAGTGCTCTCTGGGATGATCCTTCACTATCCATTCCATAGCGAGGCCGACCAGTTCATTGATTCGGGAGGAGTTTGAACAATATCTCCATGGGTCTTCCTCCGCCCAATGACATGCCTCGTGGATCCAATTAAATTTTACTCTCGTGCAGTGGTCTTTCACAAGATAGTGTGGGTCATACAGATTGTAACTTCAGGCGTTGAATGGATATTTCTTCATCTCCTCTTCTTTGACATTCGCATGCTTGAAATTCCGTATCTCGTAAAACCATATCCACAACAAAAGAGCGGGCCAAGGTGCCTTCTTCTTTCGATGATGTCTAGCTGATAACCCTGCTGAGATGTGATATGCTACTTCCTGCATGACAAGTTTCTCCAAGGAAAACTTCGGTAGAACATGCAGAGGCTTCTCCATGTTGTACATTCGTATGAAGGTGCTAGACGGTGAGGCATACCAATCATCTATGTCGATCAATGCCTCGATTGCTGCCTTCAACATGCAAGGTGGATCGTGTTTGATTATCATCTTGTAAACTAGGGTGACAAAATGATCAGACAATTGTGTGATAACTCCTATGAAGTTGCATTCGGACAACATCTTACAATGAGTGTTCACAGAGGTCTCCACCAGTGTCCATGGCCACTTCAAGCCCGGGAACTCCTGATGGGCACAGATTGCATCCAAGATGTTGGTGGACTTGTGGATTTCTGCTAGCATACCTTTGGGTGGCTGTTGAGCCCTTGTTACCCGTTCCTTCAGCTAGTGATCCAACATGTTGGACCAGTTGCATACTTTTCTTTCTCTATCCAATTGGTCCAATGCGATCACCCAACTCTGTGGGAAGGTTTATGTGCTTTCTTCGCCATATAGATGACATGCAAAGCTGACCAAGTATTGATACGCCTTCTGCAGTATCTTCGTCTTATAGACATGTTTGGGTGGCAATCTAAATTTAGCTAGTTCCTTCACCCAGTTATTCAAGATATCTCTAGAGTTGGCATTGCTACTGGGTATGTTGAAGGGAGTCTACATGGTGATCATGGGCTTTGAGATATGATACATTTTCTCATAATCCTATGCCCTAAATGTAGCAATCTTCATCCCACTGACACTGGTCAATGTCATCATCTCAGGATCAGTGTACGAGATGTTCCAATGTATCATGTACGCACATGGGAGAACGAGATACCTGCATGCAATCCAGTACAAGTCATACTTCTGGATGTTCACATAGACTTGGCGGTCTTCAAGGTCTTCCCCAAATGTGCCTGCAAATGCATCATTGACCTCTTACCGTTTCAACTTGATGTCCTTGTCTACAATCAACTTGGTGTCTTCATAGATCGGTAAACATGTAGACACTCGCTCAACTGCTGCCCCAGTTGCACTTCCATCAATGTCCTTTGATCCTTCTCTCTTAGAGGCCATTGATCCTAAACTACTAAGAGGCGGACAAACACCTGCAAGATCTGGAGACACAGTGACATGAATGGAAAGAAATATGTCAGCTAAAACCAAAGCAAACTGAGGAACGACATGTAACATACCTAGGGATTGATTAGCAAGGATTGTGCAATTTTTTCTTGGAGGTGGGGAGACTTGCTGCCAGAACTGCACAAAAGACAGTCTAGGATGTTTGGGAGGCTAGTTGGTTGCTGGAATTATGCAATGCAATTCAAGCTAGCCTGCTGGCTATTGGAATTGCGCAATGCACAAGTTCAATTGGAAATGGTTGCAGGCCCACTGACTGCATTGCACAATTTTCTGGGTTAGCAGTCACTGTCCCTCAGAATTGCACAATGCAAGACTAGTGGACAGTCACAGGGAAGAAATTCACATTTTCTGAGGGGAAGACAAAGACTTCCCTCTTAGAATTACGCAATGTTGTCTGGTGAGGCAGATTCTAGGCCAAGGCTGCCCAGACCCACCGACTGGCAATTGAAAGCAAATGTGAATGTGGATGCATGGCGATACTGAGTGTAAGTATGAGTGAATGATCATGCACGAAAACAATGAATGAAAGATTTAGAAAATGGAACAAAATGCATGTGGGTGAAGCGAGTTGCCGAATCGACGAACATTCGTGCAAAACAGTTTCATGCATGTGACATCAGTGAGATGCTAACGAAAACTGAAACTATGCTAGTACAAGCTAGTATGAATGTAAATGACAGCAAGCGTTCACAGAAATTAAGCAAACAACACTCACACAAGTCAAAACACAAAAAGTGACAGAAATGCTACAAAAGGAAGGTTAAGAGGACTTACCCGTGAATAGCTGAGCTAGATGTGTCGTAGACTCCTAGATGTGTTGTGGCATGTCAGAGATCCAAGATCGATGTGAATAAGTGAGCTCTAAAGCATCAAATAAATAATTTTAAGGCTCATGACGCGCATGCCACAAATCTAGGAAAAGACGACACTTGGAGGAAATATTCTAAAATGACCTTTGCATGTAACCTCCAGCTGCTAAAAATATCTCCCTAAAATCCAGGGATGATTTTTTCATGTTGATTTTTTCTATTCAGGGAGAAAGTAGCCCATGCATGCAAGTCAAGTTTTCTCGGTCCCAGGTGGAACTGGTCAACTCAATAGCATATGCAACAATATGCTCAGCTGAGGGGAAAAATTGCGCATTTCTAGGATGGAGATGGGTTGACTGCCCAGAAGGATTGCGCAATTTATGGGCTGAGCAGCTGACTGCCGACTAGAATTGCGGAATTCCTGGGCTGAGCAGTCTTGCTGGGAGGAATTGTGCAATTTTTCCAATGAAGGGTGACAGGTAGATTTGTGAAATTCTAGATCCCAACAGGCTGCCAGATAGAATTACACAATTTCTAGAGGGAAGGATGGTTCCCCTCCATAATTGCGCAATTTCTTGAGGGATATACTCACCCTGCAGCTGGACCAAGTCTAGAGAAACAACATGTGAGGGGGATGCAACAAGTCCTCATGCATAGGTTGGCAGTCTGCTATAAAATCACTGAAGCTTGTGTACTTGACAAGGCAAGACATGCTATTGAGGATGGTTGGTAGGGAGGCTCCAAAATGAATCTAAGGAAAATTTTGGAGGGTGGTTGTAGCCGCTACAACACCACAACAATGTCCATGACCACGCTCTTCGTGAGGATCTGGGTGATGGATATCACTAAGTGTTTGATGAGACCTAGGCACTTGACCCTTCTAGAATCAAATGAATAAAGGTCATGGTAAGGTTTGGTGATGTTTAAGCCCAAATCCAACATGACTCATTCGGGCATGAGGTTGTGAGACGCTCCTGATTCTAACATATAATTGTGAAGAAGTTTATCATAACATTGAGGGTAATGTAGAAAGGAGGGTTATCCTCATCTTGTTCCTCTACATGTGGGCCACATACCATGGTAGGGTGATCTTCTTGAATGTTCAAGGTATCATTGTGAAAGGATAATTCAATGTGGTTCATGAACTTTTGTATGTGAGACTAATAGGTTGGATTCTGAGCTAGTTCTGACAAAGGGACTGTGACCCTTATCTTGCTGAAGTATTGTTCTAGGTTGAACAGTGAGACTGTGGTTTTTTCACTTTCTCTAGCTAGTTCAAGTCGTGACTTAGGCAGTAAGGGCTCTTGTGGTTTCCTTACTACCTGGTTCAGGTAGGGATTGGAATTATGATTGGGCTTACTCCTCTAATGTGAAGGTCCTTTTGAGTCTTTCAGAACATCGAGACGATTTTGGTTAGCATGAGGGAATGGTTTTGAGACATGTGTAGGCATAACGACTTTAGTTTGATGTCTTGCTTCAGTTAGTCCACCTAGTGTAGGACACAAGTCATATTTCCTCTTGATTTCTGCCATTACTGTTACTGTGATTCATTGATATTAAGCAATAGGAATTCCATAATAATCCTATGATTTGTAGGCTTCATGTAACACTAGGGACTTTTCATAATTGACTTCTGTGATATAGAATGTGGGGTACTGATCGTCTACCCAATTTATGCCTTCGTCTTAGTTCAACTCGTTATAGAGTTCATCCCTTTGCAAGTTCAATTCTGTTCTAACTGGGGGTTGAATCAACTAGTCATCGAGCCTCTTTTCTCTCTGCATTGGTTGTGGGTTAAAAGGCCTACAAATGAAATTAGGATTTTGGGGTGGTGGCACTTGGTTTCTACTTAGCTCTTCTAACACGAGTCTAGACACCTTATTGGATAAGATCCTTATTAGTCTAGTCTTTTCTTCAATACTTTCTTTTGTTATTTATTTATTATGTGTGGAGTGGTTAGGCTCATCCTTTACTTTCTTCTTGTATTTTTCCTTCCCATTTCCTTTTTCTTTCTCTATGTCGTAGTTCTCATCCCTTGTCTTAGTTCTCCTTAATTTTCTAGTAGCAATTAGGTTTCCTTCTATTTCAACTATGTTATATTGCATGTTTTCTAGGGTTGTGGGTTTTCTTTCTTTTAGCATGACCAAAAAATCAAGTTTAAAAGTTGTGGCATAATTTACAATGGTAGTGGTAGGTTTAGGTTTTATCTCATTTGGGATCTTGTTATACACCTTGTTAAGCCTCTTAGTAAACTCCTCTACATTCTCTTAGGGTTTCTTCTTAACTGCTCAAATTTCTATGAGGTAATATTGGAGGTCTTTCTTCTCACCCCACTACATACAGAATGCTATTTCTAAGTCTTTCCATGAGTTTATAAAGGGAGGACGAAGAATACATAACCATTTTAGCACATCTCTTTCCAGGGTTTGTACGAAGAGACACATAAACGCATCCTCTTACTCTACCATGAATTTATTAGTAAAATATTGAAAGCATTGATATGTTCCTTAATCGTCCTTTTATTTTCCCCATTAAATTTGGGTAGGAGTTTCAACTAGTGTTTTGTATATCATGTAATATATAAGGTAAGGATAGGGGTGCATATCAAGTTGCTACTCAGGATAATGAATGATTAGTAAAGTTTTTCTGATTGTGAGGTGGACCTTATCGTGCCATGATATGCTACGGAATAAGGTTTCTAGCAGTCACAACAGGTGATATTGGGGTTCTGGTTCTCTTTGTTGGCCCAAGAGTTGGGAAGGGTGTGGATGAGTTGGGAAGGGATGTGAGTAAGGTTTCTAAGTCGGCAATAATAATGTCCTGACGATGAACCACACTGGTTGGTTCGAAACGCGTCGACAAAAAATTCTCTATGTGATTTTCGCCGAAGAATCTTCAAAATTTTGATATGGATCACAGAAGCCTTAATTCAATAATAATGTGCTCCCTAACTATTCAATAGTCAAAATTAAAAACTGTCCTCCAAGAGCCTGGTCAAAGGTATTCCAATTTGGCCTCCTTAGTTGGTAAACCAAAAGTCAAAAATATCCAAATATAAGTGGTCAAACTTGGTTAACACATAGAAGAAGCCTATTGTTGAAGTTTTCAATAGGTTTGAGATTAAATTTCCTAGACTTCCTCAATTTTTGTTCTCTCCAATGCGGCCTAGTCAAATAGAAAATTCCCGAGGAAAATTGCAGTCAAAATTAGTCAGACTTCCCTTGGTCAAGATTTTCAATGCACTGCAACAAATATAAAATTTAGCCCAATCAGAAAGAGACACTTGTCATTCACATGTGAGAGAGATTCTTGCAATCCTTGAGCTTGTATGAACCAATCATATGAGAAGAGAGAAGAAATATGTTGTGTTTATGATTCCAAATGAGGAGGACTTGACTTGAATTTATATGTGTTGGAAGGATTCTCATTTTTTCTTTAGGCCAACCTAAAAAAATGTGCTAATGTGGGTTTTCCATCAAAAACATATTTTTCCTTGTCCAAATTAAGTGCTTCAAAAGTCAATTTTGGTACTCTCAGAAAGAGGAATTTAATGCAAAGGTTGGAATTTGTCACTGAGATTCCAAATTAACATAGAATTACATGATCATGGGAGAAATCATTAACAACCCATCATGTACTGTAGAATCCCAACTCTTACCATAGATCCTTATTATAATCCTAGTAGATCTAAACAATTTTTTTTGAGTGTTTCCATACAAAATTTTTCCCTTCCCCTTTTTACATCAAAATGGGGCTATTTAGAATACACAACACCCTAGGACCTAAACCATAAGCTACTAGTGGTTATGAGAAACCACTAGGAAGTTTGCAATTAACAGTTGGCATTTTGTAACTAACTTCTTTTGGAGACTTCCAGCTATCAGGATGGGTCCTGCTTCTCCATCTCATCCTTCATGTTGTTCAAATTCTCCAGTTTACTCAGCACTGGAATGTGTAAATTTTTTAGGTGTGCATTGTGTCCCTACAGTTGATGTTGATGGTATATGTTGGTTGGAGGTAGACGTTGCTAACACTGTAGGCTTCTTCAATTATTTCTAATACCATTTCTGAGTTGTAGTTATATATTATGAGATAAGGTTCCAAACTTTGGTTAAAGGAAAACTATAGTCTCAGGCTTCTCTAATGGAAACTTCCAAATTAGTAATTGAATCATATTCCAAAGGATGCAATCTCTTGAAGATATTTTTCAACTTGAACATAGTGTAGAAGGATGGTTGCAAGTGACTGATGATGTCCTTACATACCACTACATCTCCTTCCTTCTCAAACACTATAGGATAATTTTTTACTGCTTCCAATCTAATTTGATAGTCTTCCATTTGTGAAATGATCCTAATCATCTCCATGGACCTGGGAAAACCTCTCTTGAATAATGGTTAAAAATATCCCATGACTTTCATTACCTTATCTAACATTTTTCTTGCCTTCTTCCCATTTCTTTTATGAACTCTATATTTTGGAAGACCATATTAGAAAGTTGTAACACCCTCCTCCCACATCTATCCAAGCAATAGTCAAGCCAGGGTAAACATGCAACAAGAGGCCACTATGATATGATTCAACCTCCTAAGTCATGTTAAGGAAGTGGAACCGATGGAAACACACCATACAGACATTCAACATCAACATTAAGATAGTCAGGAGCCAACCCATGCCAATTAGCCCCTGATTCCCATTGAAATTTTGGACCACTTGACCTCTGGATGCTCTCATGCTATGGGCATGCCAATGTCCAGGGACCTCTGGATTCTCTCACAGTCCTACAAGCCAGCGTCGAGGGACTATTTTGGATAGTGTTGTGCTAGTGTCCCTAAGATTTGAGCCACTTTTTCAAGCCCGGAGCCCAGGTTACTTCACATAATTGAATGACATCTGCAGAATAGAAAAACAACAAGGAAGTGACAATACAAATGCAATTACTTGAATAAGACCTTTATTGGACCCCTACTAGCCATGATAGGCATTTCATCAAACATATCACGAATATGTAATCTACATGTGTAAATAACATATATGAGCATAGGGGTCTCATACTTAGTTGAGAGTCACAAAGAAGCATTGATGCCTCAACATATCAACTTCTATTTCATCCATTAGATCATAGATACATGTTCATTCATTTACCAATAAAAACACGATGAGAGCCATACATAACTTCTGTTGTAAAACATATATATAACCGACATAATAGCAACAGAAATACCAATGAAATTAGAGCCATATGATCCACATATAAACAAATATAATACTCACATAAATATAAGGTGGAATAACCACATATTTGTTGTCGCTTTTTCTGGCACCTTCAGCACAAGTGCTTCGGGATACATAGAAAGCTTCCTAGATACATCCTTTGGGTTGATTGTAGACCAGTGCCTAGTACATATTAAATGGAGGAGCACTTTGGAAGAGTATCAATGAGGGGTTTCGGCAGCACTCCAATTGTCACGAAATTTCAAAATAGATAATAAAAGGGGGCTTAGTTCAATATCCCTTCATCAAGGAAACCTTAAGTTGATACATGGATCCAAATGCTTAGGGGGGGATTAGGGCTTATCTCAAGGAGGAATGTCTGGTTCTTGTGGTCAACACACAACAATGAGTAACATAATATTTAAGTTGTAGTAAAGGTGAAGAGGAGGAGAGAAAGAAGGGAAATAGATGCATAGGGATGTAAACAAAACTGTAGAAATTTTGAATAATTTAACACATATTCAACAGAGATTATCCTGATCATGTACTATTGCGAAATACATACACAATACATAAGCTCCTCTACATTGATCATCAATATAACAGCATCAATAACAATAAAACATCAAGAGCATTCACACATTAACAGAGTATGTAACCTAGGGAAAGCATCTCGCTAAAAACCCCACACTATCTGTATATTAATGATTGAGAACATGTAACATTACAAAGTACAATGCTTATCACAAGCAATCCAGTACCAGCTCCACCTGTTACACACAATACAACTCAGATCTGATCTCCAAATCTATTCCACTGCTTGCCTGCCTCTCCAGCTCAATACCTGCTCAAGAACTGATGAGAATGGTTTACCAAACTCGTATTTCACCTGCAAAGAATCACTCACACTCTATTGGACGTGAGCACAAGCTACAATTCTTGATATTGGCCAATTCATTGGCATACTCAATCCCTCTGATTGTGCAAATCATCATGCACAACTATAGTCACAACTGATAGCAATCTGATCCTCTAACACCTGTCCCTACTGAACTGAACATGAACTGACATGCAACTGAGTTAAATAATGTATTCTATAGTTTTATTATGAGTTAATAACTTGTGAATTAATTAATAACTAATTCAGCCAACTCATCTCTGGTCTATTTGCCAGTCAGACTAAATAAAACCAGTTTAACAAAGCTAAACTGAACACAACTCCATCAATTGCACCTCCAGTCCACTAAACTCAACTCACTTGAGTTCTAACTGAAATCCTGCATGCAAATATTAGTCATCCCATAGGTAACCATGTATTTCCCTCTGGGATCTGCATGTACCACATCCGTAGCTCATCCTGAAGTGCTCCAAGAGAATAAGATCAAGTTTATAGTCCAAATATTATTATGAGACAATAATATTTGACTTTTCTATTTTTGACAACCAGTCTAAAAATAGACTTTGATCACTCACACTATGATCACTCACACTGTGGCTACCCACACTGTGGTCACCCACACTGTGATCACTCATACTGTGGTCACCCACACTGTGATCATCCCTACTGGGATCAAAAATAGAACTTGCGCCATAATTTGCCTGCAGGCCCACTTAGTGAAGGCGACTCTTTTCACTAAGCTCCATCATCTTGTTGCAATCTCAACACTCTCTCTTGACAAGATATGGATTATCAGCAACCCCTATCCTACCTCGGTGGTACTCGAATTTGCTCCTGGTTAGAGCCTTCGTCAAAATATCAGCATCCTGATCCTCCGTTGGAATGTATGAAAGCAACATGATCCTCCGCTGCACACAATCTCTGATATGGTGGTACCTGATGTCAATATGCTTAGATCTATCATGAAATATAGGATTAGCCGAGAGTTTAATGCAAGTCTGGTTATCACAGTAAAGCACAGTAGGATCCAAATGAGAACCGAACAAACCAACCAGGATCTTCCTCATCCATATAGCCTCGCATGCAGCCAAACTTGATGCCATATACTCGGCCTCCACTGAACTGAGTGCCACGGATCTCTGCTTCCTGCTGTACCAAGAAACTGTTGTCGATCCAATACTGAAGACCCCTCCTGATGTGCTCTTTCTATCCGTTGGGCTCCCTGCCCAATCTACATCCATGAAGCCACATAGCTTCACCTCATCCTCCTGTCTGTACCATAAACCATATCCTGATGTGCCTCTCAAGTAGCGCAATACATGCTTGCCCGCCTTCCAGAAGAGCTTGGTAGGCTTAACCATAGCTTGTGAAAGCTGGTTAACTGCATAGCATATATCAGGTCGTGTATTGACCAAATACATCATCGACCCCACCAACTATCGATAAACAGTGGCATCCACTTCTTCTCCCGAAGTGGCATCCTCCTTCCTCCAACCTCCAGGAAGAGGAGTATCAACAGGCTTGCAGCCATGCATGTTGAACTTCTCCAGTATCTCCCGAGCATACTTGCCCTGAGAAACAAACAATCCACCACTGCGCTACCATATTTCCAATCCGGAAGTAGTGAAGGAGACCCAAATCCTTCATCTCAAACTCTGTAGCAAGATCCTTCTTGCATGACAGTATCAACAACTCATCACCCGTTAGAATCAAATCATCAACATACAGTACAATGATAAGCAACTTACCCTCCACCACAATCTGGTATAGGTTAGGATCCGCCTCGCTCTTGGAGAATCCAAGTCCTGTGAAATAGTTGTCTATCTGTGTGTACCAAGCACGTGGTGTTTGCTTCAACCCATACAACGCTCTCTTGAGCCTGCACACATGCGACTCGCTGCTGAAGACCTCAAAACCTTCGGGTTGCTCAATGTACACCTCCTCCTCAATGACTCCGTTGAGGAACGCAGTCTTCACATCCATCTAATGAATGTGCCATCCCATCTGCGCTAAGAGAGCAAGAATCGTCCATATGGAAGAATACCTTGCGACAGGTGCAAAGGTCTCCTCATAATCGATCCCCTCTATCTGTGAAAAGCCTCGGGCAACAAATATTGCCTTGTACTTCTTCACACTCCCGTCAGCTGCCTGCTTAACTTTGTAGATCCATCTCGAACCCACCACTGATTTCCCTTCCGGTCTAGGAACAATATCCCATGCACCATTTCTGACAATAGAATCATACTCTTTCACCATGGCGTCTACCCATGCGGGATCCTCCACAGCTTCCTCGAAAGAGGATGGCTCAGTCACAACACACTTGCTCATAAGAGCCATGCATCCAGTGTACCGATCAGGTGACTGTCATTGCCTGCGTTGGGCTGTAGGTGGTCCTACAACTTTCTCTGCATCTTGAGCCAGTCGCTTAGCTTCTGTCAAGCGCTTTCACCCTCTGATGGTTGGCGTTGCATGAGTGGTCTCTTCCACTCCATGAACCTCATTCTGTGGCTGATCCATGTCCTGAAGCTCATCCTTAGGAACTAATAGCTCCTCATCTGCATGCAAGTGTAGCTCCCTCTCAAATGAACACTTCATGGCTTTCTCCTCCTGAAATTTTATATCCCGTTGCACAACAGTTTTACCACTGTCTGGAAAATACACACGATAGTTGTGGGGCGTATCAGTGTACCCCACAAATATCCCAACCTCTGCGGTCGGTTCCAACTTCTTCCTGGCATCCTTCGTCACATGCATGTAAACATTAGCACCAAAAATCCTCAGGTGAGAAAGATCAGGCTTCTTACCAGAATAAGTCTCCTCGGGTGTACTCATGCCAAGTATCCTATGAGGACAACGGTTCTGCACATAAACTGCTGTATTGCATGCTTCAGCCCACAAGTGAAGGGGTAGGCCCTGATCATGCAACATTGCCCATGCAGCACCCACAATCGTTCTGTTCTTTCGCTCAGCTACCCCGATCTGCTATGGGTTATGGGGAGCTATGAGCTCTCTACGAATCCCTTTTGCCTTGCAGAAATCCTTGAACTCGTCTGAGATGTATTCACCACCATTATCGCTCCTAAGAGCCTTCACCTTCTTCCCCGACTCCTTCTTGACCAGTGCTTTGAATTCACAGAACTTTGAATATGTCTCGCTCTTCTTCTGCATGAAGAAGATCCAGCACTTACGAGAGAAATCATCAACAAAAATCACATAATACATGTGTTTTGCTGTCGAAGCAACTGAGAAAGGTCCACACACGTCTGTGTGAATTCTCTCAAGGATCGTCATGGCACGACTATCCTTCTCGTGAAAGGTGGCTTTCACAAACTTCCCCAAAGTACACCCCTTGCACTGATCTGACTGCGCAAGTGTGCCTTTAGGAAGCCTTGTAGTGATCTGTTGCAGTATCTTCAAGGCTCCATGGTGAAGGTGACCCAATCTCCTGTGCCACACCTCGCCATCATCCCGGCTCACCAATCCTTCTGCCTTGCCTGCCATTATTGCACATCCATCTACATGCAACTGATAAAGTTTCCTCACTCAAACCCCTATCTTCCGGGTCTCACCAATTGTCTTGCTATGTAGGAAAGCCTTTCCCTCGCTGAAAACAACATCATACCCCTTGTCTTCTAATGTCGCCACTGAGATAAGATTCTTCTTCAATCTTGGAACATGCATGACTTCCTTCAATACGAAGGGTTTACCAGACTCCCTCTCAAAGGAAATGGTACCGATACCGGTCGCACTGTATCTACCATCATCGCCCATCTCGATGTGCACTCCAAGATCTTTGTCCTCCAGATCAGAGAACAAATCTCTATCTCCAGTCATGTGAAAAGACGCACCACTGTCCAAGAACCACACTGATCCCATCACACTTGAAACCAAGCATGCGATCAATGAAAAATCAAGCTCAAACTGTGAGGCTAGAGCCTCTCCTGCTGAAGATCCAGAAGCCTGCTTGTTCTTCTTCTTCTGCGGACAATTAGTGGCATAGTGTCCGTGCTGGTGACAGTGAAAACACTTCACCTTGGACATATCCTGCTTCTTGCCTTTCGCACCAGACTGAGAAGCTTTCTTGCTCTTCCCTTTCTTTGTTTTGGCAGCCAAAGCATAATTCTCTTCATTAGCTCCCTTTGACGAAGATCCGTCCCTGGTACTCTGCCTAATCTCCTCCTGCACAAGATCTGACCATAGTCTTTCCCATCCTGGCAATTTCTCCCGACCATTGACAGAGTCCTGATAGGAATGCCAACTCTTCGGAAGACCAAGGAGAGCCAAGCTCACCAAGTCCTCATCATCGACAGTAACCCCCACACTTCCCAGCTCATCTCGACACTGAGTGAACTTCGTGAGATACTTGGGAATACTGTCACCCTTCTCGCATTTGATGCTTCTGAGTTTATCTTTGAGTGCCAGCTTCCTCTGATCGCTCTTGCTTTGGAATAATTCTGTTAATTATTTCCACATCAAATATGGAGTAGCCTTTCCATGGAGGCTGGACACAATGTGATCCTTCACGCCCTCCAACAGAATCCTTCGACATTTTGCGGTCTTCTTTTGCCAAACTTCTGCCTCAGCAGCATCAGTAGGCTTTGGGATATCCGTATCTATGAAATCCTTCAACCCATTATCATCCAATACTGCCTCCATCCTATCCTTCCATGCAATATAGTTTGAGCTGCCCTCAAGAGCATACTCCAATCACAATCCGTTGAAAGGCATTGCTGCGTTGTCACCAAGAAAACATTGCTGCAAATTCGAATTCCACCAGCAACCAACTCAACTGCCTCGGATCTAAGATTCGTGAGAACACAATATTTCTCGTACAAAGATTGACTGTATGGGCATTCACCGGATATCTCACCTTCCAAAGGAAGGATGAATCCAGGGGCTACCTGGCCCGATTACAGACTCTGCCTAAAGAAATAGAATGTAAACACTTCCTGAATAGTAGATCTGATGATCAACAGCTCTGATACCATGTAGAAATTTTTTCTACAATTATCTAGCTCACTCCGATACCATGTAGAAATTTTGAATAATTTAACACATATTCAACAGAGATTATCCTGATCATGTACTATTGCAGAATACATACACAATACATAATCTCCTCTACGTTGATCATCAATATAGCAGCATCAATAACAATAAAACATCAAGAGCATTCACACATTAACACAGTATGTAACCCGAGGAAAGCATCTCGCTAAAACCCCCACACTATCTGTATATTAATGATTGAGAACATGTAACATTACAAAGTACAATGCTTATCACAAGCAATCCAGTATCAGCTCCACCTGTTACACACAATACAACTCAGATCTAATCTCCAAATCTATTCCACTGCTTGCCTACCTCTCCAGCTCAATACCTGCTCAAGAACTGATGAGAATGGTTTACCAAACTCATATTTCACCTGCAAAGAATCACTCACACTCTATTGGACGTGAGCACAAGCTACAATTCTTGATATTGGCCAATTCATTGGCATACTCAATCCCTCTGATTGTGCAAATCATCATGCACAACTATAGTCACAACTGATAGCAATCTGATCCTCTAACACCTGTCCCTACTGAACTGAACATGCACTAACATGCAACTGAGTTAACTGATGTATTCTATAGTTGTATTATGAGTTAATAATTTGTGAATTAATTAATAACTAATTCACCCAACTCATCTCTAGTCTATTTGCCAGTTAGACTAAACACAACCAGTTTAACAAAGCTAAACTGAACACAACTCCATCAACTGCACCTCCAGTCCACTAAACTCAACTCACTTGAGTTCTAACTGAAGTCCTGCATGCAAATATTAGTCATCCCATAGGTAACCACGTATTTCCCTCTGGGATCTGCATGTACCACATCTGTAGCTCATCCTGAAGTGCTCCAAGAGAATAAGATCAAGTTTATAGTCCAAATATTATTATGAGACAATAATATTTGACTTTTCTATTTTTGACAGCCAGTCTAAAAATAGACTTTGATCACTCACATTGTGATCACTCACACTGTGGTCACCCACACTGTGGTCACCCACACTGTGATCACTCATACTGTGGTCACCCACACTGTGATCATCCCTACTGGGATCAAAAATAGAACTTGCGCCATAATTTGCCTGCGGGCCCACTTAGTGAAGGCGACTCTTTTCACTAAGCTCCATCATCTTGTTGCAAAATTTAAAAATAGAGAATAAAAGGGGGCTTAGTTCAATATCCCTTCATCAAGGAAACCTTAAGTTGATACGTGGATCCAAATGCTCAGGGGGGGATTCGGGCTTATCTAAAGGAGGAATGTTTGGTTCTGGTGGTCAACACACAACAATGAGCAACTTAATATTTAAGTTGTAGTAAAGGTGAAGAGGAGGAGAGAAAGGAGGGAAATAGATGCATAGGGATGTAAACAAAACAGAATCCTAAGCAACAATGTTCCGGCAGAGGTATGGAAGATTGAAGAGGTGAAATGGTAGAAATAGTGGAGCACTTATTAAGGTTTCATGCCAAATACCTCATGGGTACCTTTATCACCAAACAACATGGGTAAATCTGTGATTATAAAGGTACTGCAAGTAATCAAATAACACAAGTAAATATGTTTATACATAGGTACTGCAGGTTATAGACTAACTGAAGTAACTTTTTCTTATACACAGGTATTGTTCCCTATTTAGTAGCCTAGATAAATCCATGAATCAGAGAGAACCCAAAAACTTGATTACACTATTTGAAAGGGATAAAAGCATACATGAAGTGATAGACAAAAGAGAAAACATAATGCACATTTCTCTGATTGGAATCACCAAAGAGTTTCATTAATATTAAAAATGAGTCCCATTCACCATTCCATTTACATTCAACAATCTACAGCTCAAGTCCCTCATGAACAAGCAATTGGAGCCAAAATGGAACCAAATAATTTGGACCACTATGGGTGCAGAATTCTAGAACCTATATTAAGTGTTTCTTCCCCCTATTTATAAAGAGAGGGAGAGATTGAAAAACAGTTACAAAAATATCTTGACCAGAGCTCCAACTATCGAATCAACTAGCTATCTCAGCGTGTGAGAGCTCTGCTGCTCAAATTATTACAATCAGGATTTGATTCCATTCCTGAAATACAACAATTGCATAATAAAATAAAATAAAGAAAATTGAAAGATGATGGGAAGGAAATATCTCCCAGACAATGATCCGGTGAGTCTGCCTATCGCTTTTGGTCTTAACAATTTTAATTCCCCACTCTCTGGAGTCAGGAGTGATCAAATGTGGTGGCCTTGGTGGTCTCATGGAATCACAACTATTGACTCGTCCATCCCCTTAACTTCCTATATTATACTATTGGAGCATTACCGCATCACGACTTTTACTCTAAAAGGAGTCACAGAAAAACGAGTCCCAATCTCCCTTGGCCCCCTTTGGTTTAGCCCCTTTCTGCATTTATTCTCATATGACCAGGGGCATGTGACCTAGGACTTAGCCCTAAGGCACTAGAGCATTTAGAATCTTGTTCGAGATCCCCTTTCCTTTGTTACATATTTTGGCTCTTTTTCTCACAATTCCTTTATAGTGGCGTGGCATTCAAATCGGCCAATTGCCAATAGATCTTTGTGCTTTTCCTCAACCTCGCGCCCTTAGTTCTTTGAGTTCTTGTTAACCATGGGCCAACCCTTATATCAGAGCTCCCTTATCAACGATTTCCAATTAAGGATTTAACTTGGAGTTGAGACATTTCAATTTCGCCGATCGTTGATCGCCGATATTCCATGACCTCTGATATTGTGGGACTTCCAATTCGCAATTGTTAATATCTCTTGACTATTGGGACCTTCGATCACGTGTACCTTGGACCTCTGATTGCCTATTGTCGATATCGGCGATCATTGATCACAAGTTTTCTCTGACTTCCCCTGCATCTGCTTTGGAAAACTTCGATTACAATTTTCAATGTGCTCCCAGACCTTCGATATGCTCTTCTCCTTCATTTCAAAGGCAACAGAACCCCTGAACTTCAATAAGCCATATATTCTGATCTAGAAGTCCATTTTCAGACTTCCATATACCTTTAGAAAGCTCGTTCCGTGCACTATGCAATGGAGAGGGTCTGATTTAGCTTTGAGATATTTTGTGGCTTGGAATATGGCTTAAAACTTCACTACTTTTTGGCACATTAGACCACTGAAAACTCATAATGCAGTGAGTGACAACATTGGATCCTACTGGGGACAGTGCCTTGCTAGCAAGGTGCTAAGAACTTGCAAACCAATAGCCTTCACCATTTGGCATGGAGTTAAAAATATAATGAACTTGTACAAAAGTAAAATCTCCATGAAACTTTGTTTAGAGGGAGTCCTTTCCTCATCAAACTGAAATGCAGAAAAATAAATTCTACCAACTGGAAACTAAATGCTCAGCTAGTGAGCTTATTTATATACAATTCCTACTTATGTATAGGTCTCAATTCACCTAACTGAGTTCAACCCTCCAATGGAGCTATTCCAGCATTATATTATTGGACCATATGCCTCCGTGCTACTGAAATTTAAAAAAACAAAACAAGCATGCACCATGAAAAGTCTTCAAACAAAAAACATAATACATGCTTTAGAAGAACCTCTGCTACTGAGCAAAGAATGTGCTCATGTAATAAACTACAAGGTCATAGATTTGACAAGAAAAATTTGCAGCTGCCTTATTCATGAAACATTTGGTGACTCATATCTTCTTGGTCCACGCAACCACAAATACTGTTCAGCTCTTCGGCCTTAGATTTTTTAAGAAAATATTGTTGTTGGAAGCCTACTCCCCACTTGCTAGTAAACCACTCCCTTTGAACATTTGTAACCATCTCATCCTCCTCTAAATAATATGAGTCATAAATCAAAGGGGGTTCTTGAACTTGTTCTCTGGGTGAAGGATTTCCATTGTAAACTAGAGCTTCTTTATTAACCTCCTGGTGGGCCTTCTCTTCTTGTATAGCTTCCCATGACTAGGATTGTTGTGGCTCTACATCACTTCACTCTCCATCAAAGTCATACACATCATAAGAAGGAGAATCATAAAATTTGGTTGAATAATATCTCCGAGGGTTTATTTACAGCTTGATGATGTTTCCTTCTTAACTTTCCTGGTCATTGGGTGATGCTTCTGGATGTAAGTAGATGTTTTCTTGGAGCGGAGCTCCAAAAACACCTTTAGCGGGATCATTAACCTCAGGAATATTTTGAACATTAAATTGCGTGCAACAATATTCAAATAGAGAACTGGGTGGATATAATCTTTTGCAATAATGATTGAATGCTATGTGAAATCTCTTTAAGGAAGATATGCTAACATGAGGTATTTTCCTATACCAAATTCTAGCATCCTCGTCTAAAGAATACATGAACAATTTCATTTGTACATCTTCAAGAAAAATACTCTATTGTTTCATGCATTCATGCAAATATTTGAGGTGCTAGTCAGGTCTTCTATCTGTGTCTCCACTGAATCTAGGCAAATAGGTATTCCATTCATGAACTGAAGGGACATGATTGGGATAACAAACAATAGAAGAAAAATCCAGTGGGGCAGATTTTTTAGCCAGGAATGGAGGAATGGCGGTTTTTAAAACCCCCTAAGTGAGTGATCTCAGTTTCAAAGGTAGGGAAAGTTTTCGGCTGATTTAACATCAGAGTGAGTATGAGGTTGCTTGAAAGCCAAGATGATCAAGTAAAGATACAATGGAGTCACCAAGATGTTTACCATAAAATTGAAATAGTGGAGTCGCCAAGGTGAGAGATCTTCAACCCACACTTCCCTTGCTCACCTAACAAAGGGAATGTGAAACGTTGTCGTACCCAGGGAAAAATATTCTAATTCTTTCCACAAAAATGACGCCATAAAGATGTTATCGCTTTTTCTAGCACCCGCAGCACAAGTGCTTTGGGAGACATAGAAAGCTTCCTAGAGACAACCTATGGGTTGATTGTAGTCCAGTGCCTAGGACATCTTAAATAGAGGAGTGCTTTGGAAGATATCAGTGAGGGTTTTTGGCAACACTCCAATTGTCATGAAGTTTAAAAAAAGAGAATAAAAGGGGGCTTGGTCCAATAGCCCTTCATCAATGCAAACTTAAGCCGATACATGGATCCAAATTCTTAGGGGGTAAATCGGGCTGTTCTCAAGGAGGAATGTCTGGTTTTGGTGGCCAACACACAACAATGAGCAATTTAATATTGAAGTTGTAGTACAGATGAAGAGGAGGAGAGAAAGGAGGGAAATAGATGCATAGGGCTATAAACAAAACAGAATCCTAAGCAACAATGTTTTGACAGAGGTATGGAAGATTGAAGAGGTGAAATGGTAGAAACAGTGGAGTGCTTATTAAGGTTTCATGCCAGAAATGTCATGGGTACCTTTATCACCAAACAACACAGGTAAATCTGGGCTTATACATGTACTGCAAGGTTAATCGAATAACACAAGTAAATCTGTTTATACACAAGTATTGTAGGTTATAGACTAACAGAAGTAACTTTGTCTTATACACAAGTATTGTTTGCAATTTAACAACCTAGATAAATCCATGAATCAGAGAGAAAGCAACAACTTGATTACACTATTTCAAAGAGAGAAAAGCATATATGAAGTGATAAACAAAAGAGGAAACATACTGCACATTTCTCTTATTGGAATCACCAAAGAGTTTCATTAATCTTCAAAATGAGTCCCATTCACCAGTCCATTTACATTCAGCAATCTACCGCTCAAGTCCCTCATGAATAAGCAATTAGAACCAAAATGGAACCAAAGAATTTGGACCACTATGGGTGTAGAATTCCGGAACCTATATTAAGTTTTTCTTACCCCTATTTATAAGGAAAGGGAGAGCTTGAAAAACAGTTAGAAAAATATCTCAGCTAGAGCTCCAACTGTCTAATCGACTAGCTGTCTCGGCGTGCGAGAGCTCTGCTACTCAAATAATTACAATCAGGATTTGATTCCTTTCCTGAAATACAACAATTGCATAATAAAATAAAATAAAGAAAATTGAAATATTGTGGGAAGAAAATATCTCCCAGACATCCCTTTTATGGCCTCTACTCAAGCCACGCCTTTGCCTCAATGATCCATCCAGTTTTCCTGTTGCTTTTGGTCTTAACAACTTTAATTCCCCACTCTCTAGAGCCGATATCGATTAGTTGTGGTGGCTTTGGTGGTGTCGTGGAATCATAGCTTCTAACTTGTCCATCCCCTTAACTTCCTATATTATGCTATGGGAGCATTACCACATCATGAATATTACTCTAAAAGGTCCCACGTAACAGTGAGTCCCGATCTCCCTTGGCCCCCTTTGGTTTAGCCCCTTTCTGCATTTATTTTCATATGACTGGGGGACTGTGACTTGAGGCTTAGCCCTAAGGTGCTAGAGCCTTTATACTCTTGTCTAGGATCCTCTTTCCTTTGTTAAATATTTCAGCTCTTTTTCTCGCAATTCCTTTATAGTGGTGTGTCATTCAAATCGGCTGATTGCCGATAGCTCTCTATGCTTTGCCTCAACCCCACGCCCTTGGTTCTTTAAGTTCCCATTGATCGTGGGCCAACCCTTATATTGGAGCTCCCATATTGATGATTTCCAATTGATGATTTAACTTGGAGTTGTGACATTTCAATTTCGTCGATCATCCATCGCCGATATTCCATGACCTCCAATCTCCAATAGACTATACCGTGGACCTCCAATCGCCAATTACTGATATCGGTGATCGCTGATCACAAGTTTTCTCTAATTGTGATTTTTTATGTGCTCCCAGACCTCCAATATGCTCTTCTCCTTCATTTCGAAGGCAACAAAACCCCTGAACTTAAACATGCCATATCTTCTGATACAGAAGTCCATTTTTGGACTTATATATACCATTGGAAAGCTCATTCCATGTACTATGTAATGGAGAGGCTCCAATTTAGTTTTAAGAGCTTCTGTTTCTTGAAATTTGGCTTCAAAATGCGCTGCTCTTTGGCACTTTGGACAAATGAAAACTCATAATGCAGTAAGTGATAATAGTATTGATGATGAAAAATCCAAACCTGGGATGAGACTTCCATGTTCCACCTGACCGTAAAATGGCTAAGCCAAATATCTCATTGGCCATTCACCCCTGTGCCATATTCCAAGCATGAATGTGGGATCTCATAGAACACATCAATCCAAAACTATTCAGGGCTTCCACAAGCCATCCACCTCAACCCATCAAATAATGATTCCACCTCACAATCAAACATCACAAAAGAATCGTCATATTGTTCTCTATCCAAGCCTTCCAAGGCTCCAGAGCGTTTGTTCCAACCAAGGCTTACAGGACTAGTAACTCAACCCATAATTGTCGTCGGGCTTCTAGCGCGTTTGTCCAACCAAGGCTTCCAGGACTAGTAACTCAACCCACCAACGGATTCTAGAGTGTTTTTCCAAACAAGGTTCCAAGACTAGTAACCCAACCCAAGTTGTTGCAGGGTTTCCAGTGCATTTGTCCAACCAGGGTTTCCAGGAACTAATAACTTAGCCTAAGCTAAGGAAACATGAGAACCAACCAAAACAAAACAAGGAAATAAACCCACAATCTCCATGGCTATCTAGGTAATTGCAAGGTTTGGCAATCCATTGTCAATCTGGGAAATCCTCCATGCCAGTGACAAATCATGACCAAAAATCCACATGCATATGCCATGCATGCCAAAACTAGTGATGAAAACATACATGCAACTCGATACCTACAAGCCAAACCCGCTATAGATGTTCAACTCAATGTCCTCTTGCACTTTCTACTCTTCCTTTGCCTTCTTGCTCCAAAATACAAGTGTGCCACACCCTCCAAGAGTGCTCCAAGAAAGCTCTAAGTATCCAAGAGTATCAGAGAGGGAATAATGAGAGAGCTCCAAAACTAAACTGACCAAGCTTACCCACTGATTCTCAGAAGCCTTTTTATCAATGAGGCCTCTATTTTCTTCAATTTCCATTATTTTCCTTCATTTTCCTCCTCACATGCAACCATGACCTTTCACCTTCCTTGTCTCCTAATTTCTATTATTTTCATAAATAAATGTGCCAAAAATGCCATTTTTCCTTTCCAAATACTTAGCCATTGCCTTTTGTCAATTTCTTTAGCCATTAGTAACCAAATGAACACCCACACTAGGATGTCTTGCCCAACATTCAACTTGGAATAAGTGTCCCATCAACTGTGGTTATTATTTTACCTTTATTAACTTCTATTACATGGAATATTCACTAGGACTGTTACAAAACCCTCCCCCTTTGGGGAACACTGTCCCCGGTGTTCAGCAACACCTATAACCACAAAATTGTTGTAAAAAAAACATATTGCCAATGGATCTTTATAACTTAGAAGTGAATATCAACAATCAAGAAAATATTCCACAACCAAAACACCAAATAGTAGTCGAAGTCGATAAGACCAACCGGTCAATCAGTCAGAAGGAAACATTAAAAACTACACCTCCATTGGTAAAAATGGGGCTAAATCATATCTCCACTTATGAAGGAGATGAAGATCCGAAGAAGAATTGGTTCTTCTGTGAAAGGTTTTGGGATGCTAACAACATCATTGATGAAGACAAACAAATGGCCCATTTTGTGGCCGCTCTTTAGAAGACAGAACTTACTTGGTTTATGAATATCAAATAAAACTTGCTTGGTTTATGAATATCCCTACCTCATTTGCAGATGAAAATATAAGTGAAGTAGTGGGTCATGTGTGTTATTTTCTTATAAAAGGCTTATTTGGGCACAATTATGTACCTATTGAAGAGGAAGAATAGAAAAAGCCACATTTGCTACTAAATTTGAGTCTTTCATGTACAAAGTAACGCCCTTTGGATTAAAGAATGCACCTGCAATATTTTCAATGATCATAGTCAAAGATTTTCAAGAATACGTCTATAAGGAAATGGAAATATACGTCAATGACTAAACAGTATATACATTATTAAAATCCCACATTAAATCCCACATTTAATGTCTATGCTTAATGCTTGAAAGATACAACCAAATTCAATTATATTTAAACATCAAGAAATGCATCTTTTCTACACCAATTGGAATACTACTAGGTCATGTAGTATTTAAGGAGCCTTGGTTGGACAAATTCTTTAGAGTCTGGAGCCTTGATTGGACAAACCCTATGGAGCCCGATATAAGTTGTGGGTTGAGTTACTAGTCATGGAGCCCTAGTTGGAAAAAATGCTCTGGAGCCCTAGAAGACTTGCCAGATAGAGTCCAATCTAATGATGGTTTTATGATGTCCGATCATGAGGTGGAATCACTATTTGATGGGTTAATGTGGTTGGGCTCTAGAAGCTCTGGATGGTTTTGGGTTGATGTGTTTTATGAGATCCCACATTCATGCTTGGAATGTGGCACGGGGGTGAATAGCTTAAGAGATATTTGGCTAAACCATTCTACAGTCGAGTGGAATGTGGTAGTCCCATCCTGGGTTTAGATTTTTCATCATCAATATGAGGTTATTTCTCCTTGTATTTCTATGAGTATTATACTAGTTTATATGTGGATCATATGGCTATGATTTCCTTAGTATTTTTGTTTCTATTATGTTGGTTATGTATATTTTTTATGGCATTAGTTGTGTATGGCTCTCATCATGTTTTTACTTGTAAATGAATGAAAAATGTATCTATGACCTAATGGATGAAACTACAGCTAATGTGTTGAGGCATCAATGCTTCCTAGTGATTCTTAGATAAGTATGGGACCCATATGCTTATATTTGTTTTTTACACCTGTAGATTACATATTTGTGAAATGTTTGATGAAATTCCTGTCTTAGCTAGTAGGGGTCTAGTCAAGGGCTTGTTTAAGTATTTGCATTTGCATCATTGTTTCGTTGTTATATTTTTGTTCTAAAGGTGTTATTCATTGTTGTTATCTTTATGTTTAAGTGGCTCAAATACTGGGGACACTAACATAGCACTGAGAAAAATAGTCCTAGATGTTGGCATGCCTTATCATGAGAGCATCCAGAGCCTCCTGGATTTTGTCAAGCCCATAGAATGGGAGCATCTAGAGGCCAAGAGGTCTAAAACCTTAGTGGGACCTAGGGTTTGGTTACCATAAGTGTTGGGATGGTTCTCAGGGGTCCTATAGCAGATGTGGAAGGTCTATATGATGTTTTTCTATCGATTCTATTTCCTTAAGGTCATCTAGGAGGTTGAATCATATCATAGTAGCCTCTTGTCGCATGTTTACCCTGGTTGGCTGGTTACTTGGGTAGATGTGGGAGGAAGGTGTTACATAATACATGCCCAAATAAACATAACTCATTTTCATATGAAATTTTTCCTTTTAATTAGTCAATTTAATTTAAATGATAGAAAAAACATCACTACTTTGGAGATAAATCACAATCATTGATATGTGATTATTATTAAGAATGTTTTCGAATATTTTGTGGAGTTAAATCCATACCACTCACCTAATTACATTGATAGACATGTTTATGTTGGAATAGGGATTCCAAAATTTTAATTTAATTTTCAATAACTATTAGGTGGATGGTAGGGATTTAACCTTCAACCATATAGGGAATTTCCACATCATCATCTTGACTACCATGTCATCTTTCCCTTCTAACTGACCTTTATTACCCTTCAATGTCTCAAAATTCTAATATCTAGATATTCTTTGTCTCATTGTGCTAACCACTTTCGATGTAATGCATGCAATATTCTTCCCAACCCTGTTCTTGAAAATCCACTTGGATTATTCCCCCTATCATGCTAACCAAGTTTGACCAAGCCATAAATTTTCATTAAATGTGATGATTAGAAAATTTCCGCACGACATGGAATCCTCTAATCATGATGTGCAATTTGAAATTAGGTTGATTTATTGACCAACTAGACCATTTTACATTGGGAATCATGAACTACCTTGGTAAACATGAAATTTTTCGTAAGATACTGATATTTTGTAAGAGCTTTCATGATTAATACTGCACCAAAACCAAGGTATCTTATATACTCTATAAACACTAACCATTTGAAATGACATAGGTGCACCTTGATGTGGGATGGGTTGGCCCATACACAGTTGAACACCCCTACAAATTTAGGTTCCCATAAAACCATGAGTCCTCATAAGAAGTCCACCAAGGTTCTTTAATCCATTTAGGGATAAAATTTCCTAGGTGAAGTGACATCCATTCTAGGAAATGAAGTAAAATCTATTCTAGTGAAGGATAATTATTCTAGAAAATGAAGTAAAATCCAAGTAATAAAATAAAGATGATGTGAGATGTAACTAACTAAGGAAAGTAAGTAAGAACACATCAATGAAAAAGAAAAAATGAAAACTATGTTAGAGTGAGAAATGTGCCCCTCATAGTGCTAAGTTATACCTTTGTAGAATGATTTAAAGCTTTCCAATTAATGGGAAAAGGAAGACTCTCACCATCTAGATGGATAATTTTGAATGAATTATCACTAACAACTTCAATAATTACATAAGGGCCTAGCCACAAACTATCAAATTTTCCATGGTTCTTAGGTTTCTCTCCATTTGTGTTCCATAGCATTACAAGATTCGTTATATGACAATATTGCGTTTAAGCCCTTCTATGATTTTTTTTCTTCATGACTTCTTAGCTCTTGACAAGGTGATAATAGGATTTTCTCATATTTTCATCCAACTTGATTATTGTGAGGTTTCTTCCTGCAAGGAATCAAAGTCAATAGAAACATGTTGCAAAATATGATCTACCAATATTTTTAAATGGATAGGCAATGTAATATCCATCCCATACCCAAGCTCAATTGGACTTTTACCCATAGAATCCTTTTTTGTTATGTGGTATGTCAATAAAGCATACTTAATTTGGCTATCCCATCTTTTCTTATTATCCCCTATAATCCTTTTAATGATATTCATTATATTTTTATAATTGCATTCGACAACTATCCCATCTTTTCTTATTATCCCCTATAGTCCTTTTAATTTTATTCATTATATTTTTTAATTGGATTCTAAAAGTGAGACAAGATAATGCCATAATCCAAAAAAATTGATGAAACCTTCAAATAACTAAATGCTTTAGCATTGTCATTAGTGATTGTGAGAGGTACATCGAAGCTAGTTATGATTTTTTCTTCTAAGATGTTAATAACAACATCATCAATGGACTTCTTGGTATATATGGCTTCTATCAACCTAGTGAAAATAATTGGTGGTATTTAAGCTCCATTTGGGGCCACTGCTTTAATTTTCTTTAAATTCAATGATGAAATCAAGATCCCAATGTTGAAATGGTGCCTCTATCACCATTGATTATAAAGGGAAAGAGACCAAATTTTGTTTTCCCATAAAGAATTGACATGGTTGACATTCTCTAACAAACCTATGAACATCAATTAAAATAGATGGCCAATAGTAGACACCCCTATGGATCTTCTGCAAGGTAGTATTAGTTGTGTGATGTCCCCTACATAAGCCTTGATGAAACTCTTTGATGAGAGTTTAGGATTCCTCTAAACTAACACATCATAATATCAATCCATCCATATTTATCCATCCCAAATCTTGGTCAATGAAACAATACTTGGAGGCATTCTACCTCAAATATATTCTCTTATGCTTAAGAAAGTTCCTAGGACTACTCTATTGTTTGAGATGATAAATCATATCTTGATACCAATTCATGTTCTCCAACTCTTAAGAAATGTAATTTACCATAGTACACATTTCATCATCTAAGCTTACGGATTTCTCATTACCCTTGTCCATGAGCTTTGTTATTCCCCAGCCCTTAATGGCTTTCGTAGGTTTAATCTTTAGATCATATTCCTCATTTTTTACCATCCACTTTCGTGCAGTTCCTAGATAATATTGTTGACATAAAATTTATTTTATTCAATAATAGGGAACAAATGCTACAATCATGTAGTAGCCACATAAGTATGGAAATTATTAAGTGTTTTGACTAAGGAATAGGCCTACTTTTCCATAATTGTGTAATTTAAATTTGTATCCCTACATATCTTGCTTATGAGTGTGATGGGTTGGTCATAGCCTTCTTTATTCTTCTTTTGTACTAAAAACAACATTCCCCAAGATGAGCACACATCCAAAACCACAATGTCTATACTCAGGAATACATCAGGATGCACTGCAAGGTGGAATTGTAAATTTTTTATTCCAATGAAAGGAACAAATATTCTTGTGTCTTCATGAAGTTATAAGTTCCATCCTCTTTATCACATGTAAACTCGTGGAATTTACTAAAAACCTTGAATCCATCATGCAATTATGAAGGATCTAAGAAGTTACATTAAATGGCACAAAAAATGGCTCATTTAAGGGATTGTTGCTAGGTTTGTTATAAATGATAGACATTAGAAACACGAGGGATACTCACTTTGATCCATACTGATAGGGTTAATATGAACGACCTCCTAGACTTTTGGATCTTCAAATCCTAAGACCTTCCCTTTTTTACCTCTAAAGTTAGGGATCTGGACAACCTCAGTTGCAGGAATAAGCACTTTAGCACTACATTACCATCCAGAGTTATCTACATCCAGTTCCATGGACCCTAAAGAATTAGGAGGGTCTACTACTATCTTACAAGAAGAGGATGCTCGACCAAATGATTAACCAGGAGTTTGAATTAGGTATGGGTTTGGATATGATGTTTCTTTATATTTACATTGTTAAGTCTTCCCTTTAAAACATTTAACATATGTATGTTTAAGCTCATCATTAGAAGGTATTCTATTGAACAACCTAGTATATTTATTCACTTGAGGATAATTTCCTTTAGGATTGGGTATATCAAAAAATCCACTAATACCTTCAAAATAATATATTTTTCATGTTTGGGAAACTAAACCCTTCAAGCTTTCTTTCATTGTATGCCTTTACATATTTCTAGGAAGTGGACACAAAGTGGAACACATCACACACCCTACCGAAAATATGACTAAATTGTTCAATGGATTTGTTATAATCCATAGGATTAGGAGGTTTATGACCTTGGTATGGAGGTCGATGAATAGTTTTAGGAGGAAAATTACTTTTGGGTTGGAAACAATGTTGGCCAAATTCCATTTGAACCTATTTCTTTTCACAACTTGATGACTTTTCATTGGTTAACTATGATTATTTAAGTTTTTGAGTTATTTCTTACATAGAGTCATTTGAGTTAGAAGTTGAATAATTTTATGTACTCTCATATGCCCTGGTTTGTGTTTTGGTTTTAGTTTCTAAAGGAACTAATATGTCCAACTTATTTTCTAGAGTCCAACTATCTAGTATCACCTATTTTTTGCATTAGTTTTAGTAGCATTAATGGTGTCTATTTTAGAGAGATTTATATTTAAAGCAAAAATTCCATTGAATGTGTGAAGGAAGTAAGTTAGGAGGGACTTTTATAGAGGTCTACAATCTTGAGTTATATCATGAAGCACCCTATAAAATCTAACATTAAATTCATTAATGATTTCATTTTCCTTTCCATCAATCTAATGCAAAGCATTCAATAAAAATATATGATCTTATGTTTCATACCAATTTTCAAATAACTTGGGTGTAATTTGAGGAAAGCTATTGATTATATTATTAAGTAAACTAGCAATCCATCTAGCATCATCACCATTTAAAGCAACGATAAAACATTTCATTTCTACGTCTCCATGTTGCACCTTTATTCCTTCCATCATTCTAGTAAAATATTCCTAGAAATGATGTGTAGAAACATAATGATCTCCCTTGAAAATTGGTAATTTTTCAAGGATATTGGAGAGATCATGGGGTTGACTCCCTATTTGAGTAAGTTAAGTGGCAGATGAGCTCTCCAAAGTATACAATGCACAATTGGTATCTTGCATTTCTGAGTAACTATCCACGATGTGTTTCATAGCACCGACACATTTTCCATCTTTTGAATTCAATTGATATGCCTAATGTGAATGAAGAGGCTCAGTCATGAATTGACTCAAAGTGTTCACTGCATAGCATATATATGGATGGGTGTTCACTAAGAACATCAGGGCCACAATCAATTGTCTATACCTGGATGGATTCGCCAAATTGGGTCTTGTACGTTCTCCACATATCTTCTTGAAATTCATTTCCACCGGTATGTCCAGGGACTTGCATTCTATCATTCCAAATCTCTCCAACAAATTCACGACATAGTTTCCTTGTGAAAGGGAAATCTCACCGAGCCTTTATCACACCTCAAGGCATAGGAAGTGGTGCATGAGTCCAAGTTCCTTCATCTTTAATTCAGAGGCCAGCTCCCTCTTACACTTGATCATCAGGGGCTCACTTTTGGTATGATCGATGACCAAATATGCCCCAGTGCTAGTCATATAAACAATTTGAGAATCTCCTTAAATCCCAATACTTTTATAGTTGACCTTGTGATCCCTACTCTTCTTCATTGTTGCATATCATATCACAAAAAAATCCATGTAGATCTTAGAGGAATCTCATATTTCAGAGAGTTGGTTGAAGCATAGGAATATGATTAAGCTCTCTTCAAGCAAACTGAAAACAAACTAAACATAAAAACTATGAATTTCACACTCACATCTAAGATGAATTCTCATGCTCAAAGCTCCAACATAAAAAAATAAAAATATTTTTTATAAGCTCCAATGGAATCTCAAATCTTAAAGGAATACTTATAAAAATATATTTTTTGTTTAATCTTTTTGTTTATTTCCATTTCCTAACACACACATGCACACACACACACACACACATATAGATATAATCAAAATTTAATATGTCATATAAATAAATACATAAATAAAGTTTGTTATTTAAACTTACTATTTAATATTAAATTTTTTAATATTTTAGAAAACAAGAAGTCAAAATTTCACTCAAAATCGTATCACCGTTTTAGGGTGAATGGATGAATAATTACTAATAATCTAAGAAAATAAAACTGAGTGAATAATATTGATGCTTAACAATTAATATTAATAGTATTAATATAACAATAATGTCATATGCTATAGGAGTTTCAACATCATGTTCTTTTAATGCCTCATGAATCAAAGCTTCTTCCCTGGGTGAGTTATCTTCTTCATGATCTATAATGACATGGGTAGCTCCCAAATTTACTACTCGTCTTAACCTCAAGTGTATATCATTACATTCAATAGAGGAGATGCAATAAGTAGGGAAGACTATAGCTTCAACTTGTTGCACCACCTTATTATTTTGGTTTGGGTTAGATTGCATACGTAGCTAGGGTCACAAAGGAGGATTGCTTAGTGGTGCATTGGATGGGAGTTTCAATTATTGATTTTGTATAAGAATCTATGTAGGAAAATGAATTGTCCCTAGAAAGATGCCCCATACCATCCTTGAGGAAACATGCATATTCAATTTTGAGGAGAATACCATATGTCATTTATTAGAATAATAAGTAAATGTTGCATTGAAGGAAAAATTAGAAGTAGAAAGTGCATCACCATGAGATGAATATTTGGAACAAGAAGAATCAATATTGAGATTTTGATTCTTCATCATTGATTATGAGGCCTCCATATTTTTAAAACATTTAGACTCTAAATGACCATCTTGCTCAGAAAAATTGCAATGTGTGTTGGTCTTCTTACCTTTTGATTTTGGTCCTTTGTCACTAATGGGGCTAGAAACTTGTTGAGAGTGTTTGGGATTCTTGTTTTGTTTGTTGTTGTTTGTTTATATGCTTGGATTTATCCTTTTATTGAGATAGTAAGGATTTGGTAGATGTATATGCAATGTTGATCACTCCAAAATGCAAGAGTTTATCTTGTTCTCTAATAACAGAATCATAAAATGACTCAAGAGAAGGTGTTGCATAAGAATTCCTTGAAGTTATTTTTCTTGTCGATTCATGAAAAGTATAGACAAGAACATAGTATGCACTATCAAGCTTAGCAAGAATAATATATATACATCATTCATTCTTTATTTCTATTTTACAGTGTTTTAAGTATAAGTTTGAATGTTTTGAACTTAATAATTTTCAAAGCAAGATAAATCATTGGAATTTAAAGAAATTATTGAATTTCAAGTCGATGGGCTCAAATTTCATTATGTTTACCAAAAACAACTTTTGAATTATCCTAATCTTCATATGGATCATAAAATTTTGAAAGTGAAATCATAAATCATTAGGGGTGGACATTTCAATTAATCCATGTGCTTCATTATGTTTACTATCTCATTTGAATTTCTTTGGGGGAGGTAATCCAATGAAGCCCTTTACTTTGTCGTACAATCTCTAATGAGATGTACTTGATAAGTAGTTGGCACTAGTAAGAATATATCACTTGGAGTAGCCATATTAAAATATGCAAGTAATGCATAAACTATTTGTATGAATGGAAAACTATTAAAAATTAGCAATTTCAAAATAAACAACACAAAAAATAAACTCTAAATGTCAAAGTTACACCCTTTTAAGAAAGGCATAAAGGCAACCAAAGTGTTGTTGGTTGCGGTGCCTTATTATCTTCCTGATTCATAGGTTTTGTTTTCTAACCATTTTTAGAGCCTAGTTCTTGATGGGGAGTGTAGGGGGGCTTGTCCCCCTACTATTGTCATCAAGGGATTTTGAGGGGGTGAAGACAATTATTTAGAGCCCCTAGAGAAGGGGTTCATGGGTCAACGCCATCGAATAATTTTTTTACCAAAAAATAACCTTGTAAAATATTGTAATTTGATAGTCAATCTAGATCGTTCATCTCTAGGTCATAAGATTTGATGGTAGAAGTAATGGTGTTTTTCCTAGAAGAAAACCCTCCTTTTATGAGGGAATTGTATTGTGATTGCACATTTTTATTGAGAGAGCATTACATTTATAGTGAAGAGACTAAGAGGGAGTGAATAGGCTAAAAGAGAGCAAATAAGAGAATACAACAAATGTGTTGTACATTGTATCCCTTCATTTACTCGATGCAATAAAAGGAAGGATTGGCTATTTCTCCATGGACATAACCTAGATTGGGTGAACCACGTATATTGGTGTCTCATTTGCATTATTTCAATATATGTTTTATTTTTGCATTCATTTTGATTTTATTGCTCCAATATTTTATTCCTAATAGGTGTCACATGGAAAGCAGAAGTTAGTCCATGTGGTGACCGGGCATAATAAGGTTGACAAGTTAAAAAAATATTTCCATTATCTTTGTTTATAAGTTCACTTTTACAAATAAGTTACTTATTATGTGACATTTTTTTTGTAACTAGAGCAATCGACAATAGGGTCAGTTTGATACTTGTATGATACAAGATTAGTTATAACTGCTACCACTATAACCTCTACGTGCGTATGTACACCCCTTCCAGTTAATAAGGTGGATTTGAACCTTGAATCTCATAGTTTACATAATACTTCATAATATGGCAATCATCAATTATGTTGCCCCTCGATGGTTAAATGACCAACTTTTATAAAATAAGTGTGAATCATTTTTACAATAAAGCTACTTTATAAATTAAAATTGTATCTAAAAAATAATATAAACAAGAACAATAAAGTTACTTTATAAGATTCACTTTTATAATTTAAGTGAAATGTAGTTTACAATATGATTATGTAATAATTTGAATTTGCAATGAGCTTTTTCAAAAAGTAACTTAATAAAGAGAAACACTTGAACTCATGATCACTTATTTAATAAAATAACTTACAATTAAATTAGTTAATGCAAAATATATAGTGAATATTATAATAGAGAAAATGTTTGAAAAACCCTTTTTTGTTTGGAAAAAAATTCCAATGTGGCCACAAACAAAAATAAGTGAATTTTCAAAAGAAAAGAATTAAAAAGTCCACAACATCCATGTTAAATATCGATTAGTTTTTCCCAAAAAAATGTAATATTTCTCTTTGTTTTTTATTTGTTTAGCTCACATAAAGTGTAGAGAAAAGAGCATATACACAAAAAAGAAAACTTAAATGACATAGAGTGCATGATAAAGAGCATATTTATCCCTAAAAGAGTTGCAAACTAAAAATATAAACAAAAAACCTATAATATTAACTTAGTAAAATAAAATTTAAAAGGTGTGATGAAACATTATACCTCCAAATTTAACCAAAAATGCTGTAAAATGTTGTATCTTAGACAAATAAAAATATTTTAAGGTGAAATGGAAAGTGTTTGCAACTGAAAGCAAGGCTTCAATGCAATGGAACAACTCGCTCAACCCAAAAGTGCACAAAAATAGTAGATCCCATAAATATTTTAATATATGCAATGACATAGATTCAAGATCTCAATCAATAATGAGAGTGGATCTTCACATGAGCTCTAATATCATGTGCAACAAAATATAATATTGTCATACCAAATGAACATTTTAAGAAAATACTCACAGTATGAGATTAATATTGATACATTATTGTTTTTACGTAGTTAAAACCTTCAAAGAGGGAAACAATCTACAACCCTAGCCAACATCACCACTTGGGGCAATATATCAATGGAATAGAAAAATAATACATTTAAGAGTTTCCCACAATCATTCTTTGGCAAATGAGACTCTATTCTCTTTCAATAGAGATCATAAACCAATAAGTGGGGTTAAGCCATGGATTGAGTATTGAAGAGAATATGAGAAATAAGATTATTTTATGTCTAAATCATATTGTAACAACTAAATTAGAAAATTAGAAATGCATACTAAATAGAAATAATAAATAAATATATTTTTACCTAAAGAATAACTCATAATTATATAAATATTTAATTTATTATTTAAGTTGTATTTTGGAAACAAAGTAAAAACAACCCTAAAATGAGATTTTCTCTTGTAAAGCTACCTCTGATCCTCTAGGCTTGACTTGTGACCTAGGGGCATCTTATCCCTCAAAATCACCTTGGAATCGCACCTCTCTTGAGGCGCACTAGCCCTAAGCTTACACAATTTTTTAGCACGTCTCCTCCCTTGGCATCTAATCCATCAAAATCACTTGGGAATCGCACCTGACCTAGGCCACACCAGCCTTAAGCTTACTGGATTTTTTAGCATGTCTCCTCCCCCAGCACAGGGCACAACCACCCCCCTTGAAGTTTGATCCCGGGTCGCCTTGCTACGGAGGCCCATCCTCAACTGATTGTGCTAGTGAGACTTCACACCCTGAAATGGAACTTTCATTAAAATGATTTAAAATCCATAATGATAATCCCTTTATGATTAATATTTTTAATAATCATTGTTGAAGTTTTAGGTTTAATATATTTTCATTTTCCATACTTCTAAAAAATTTATGATAACAAATTAATTTTTATATTTTCACTAACATAAAATTAAATTATTATATTAAAAAATTATATTATTTTGTATTCACATATTAATTTGATGTTTAACTTAATTATAATTTTAAAATTAATTTATTATTATTTTATGTTTTATTCAAAATCAAATTATTATTAATAAAATAAATCATTAATTTTTATTTTTTTTTAAATAAAATTATAATTATAGTTTCAACACCACTATTACCTAATGATTTTTGAAAGAAAATAAAGTATTTTACATCTATTCAAAACCACATTATTATTAATGAGATTTAATCATTTGACCCCTTTAAAATAAGGCATTTTACATCTCATTCAAAACCAACCAACTTATTATGAGCGAACTTAATCATTTGATTTCTTTTGAAAAAAGATATGTTCTTAATCATTAAACTTATTCCAATTGTACACATTTGACACCCAATTTATCATCCATCCATATGAATATAACAAGGACTCTATGTCAAAGAAACAACTTGGAAGAATAAAATCAAATTTTGCCATAAGCATCCATGGAAGAAGAAAATCAAATTTTGATGTAAACATTAATGCATTTGACATGGTATACAAGCATTCATTTGTTATATATATTTGAAATCATAACCAGTGATAATAAATGATGGCCTCTTTATTTACCAAACAAACAGTCATCTGAGATTATAATTAAATGTATCTCGAAACAAAATAAAAAACAAAAGAAACACAAAAACTAAATCCAGTGAACCACATGGTGGAAAAAATAGATGCCTACAAGCATAGGATCCTATGAATTTTGATTCAAATGATCTGCACTGTCTGCAATTTTATGAATTTTGATTCCAATAATCTGCATTGTCTGCAATTTTATTTTGTGACAAGATAGTGTATGAAATTGGTAAAGAGAATTTTTGGCTCGGTGTAAACATTCCCTCACGATGGGACCCACCCTTCTTCAAGATCATCGTCTGAAAACCCTAATGTTCTTCATCAATTGACATAATGGGTCCACTCAGCCCGTTCTGCAACGTCGTTCGGTCGAGGCCGAACATCAATCCTCTGGCCGCGACCCCCGCAAGAACCCCCGCTCCGAGCCCCAAACCCTTATGTTGTCTGGCACCGGCGTAGTTGTTTCCGGCGAGACGCGATCCCGACAAGCCTATCTAATTCTCAAGTGGCCAAGAACCCATAAATGGCGGCACTGGTTGGCTCGCCATCGGAGACCGAACTGGACGAGGGCGAGGATAATTAAAATTGCGAGGACGGGAAGGAACCTGAGTCGAGGCTGGGGCTAGTTTTTTCGACAGGGTAAGTGTAAGGGAAATTAGGGAGCGAGAAATTATCCCGGCGTCCTGACTGCATTTTTCACGGTGGAGCTGCTGGATACACAGTAACTGTCTCAGCATCCTCTCCAGAAGTGATGCCATTTGTTGAAGTTGAACACCTTGAATCGTAGGGGGCCTGAGGATCGAACCTGCGACCTACTCTTATCCACACGCCAACCATTCCCGGTGCCTTACCAGAGGGCGTACGGAGCTGGAAACTGGCAGACTCGGTTTGGTCTCCGTCTACATTATTGGATTTGGACACAAATTCTTTGAGCGGAATGATGGCGCTGCATTCGAGCTTCGTATAGTGGAAAAATGGCTCCTGGCTGTGGACTTCTATGTGCAGAGACGCTAATTCTTTGTCTTCTTCGAGCTCGCGGGCGTAGACGATGCAAGAAAAATTCATGTTCCAGGTGGGGTGCGTGTTTCCGATCTTGTCAATGTTGCTGCAATATTTGTCCTCAAGGGTTATCCATGCCATGCATAGGGTTCTGAGCTTGCATAGGGATTGATACGATTGAGACCCCTGGCAAGGACTATGCAGACCTCTATTGATCGCTTTTCCATTTCAAACCCACGACCTCCTTCTCATATTCCTGTTTACCAGATTGGAGTCCGTCGAAGGCGAAGGAGGGCCATCTTGTATTTGACCCCATGCCTGGAATGGAATCATTGGTTTCAGTAGGAATTGTCGTTCGGACTAGGAGCATAAAGCCAGGGCCTGGATGTCTCTGGAGGCGTTGGAATATGAATTGAGAGGCGAAGATTGATCGAGGAGGGTGTTATATTTCAAAATTTCGATGTCCCGCGCTTAATTTTAAAACATGGCTTATGTGGATTAACAGTATTATACTTTGTATAATATGTGAATCAGAAATAAAAAAACATTTTATTTTAGAATGTGAGGTCTTCAAAGATAGTAGGGAAAGGCAGTTAGTTTTTGGGATAATTTATTTAGCTAGGGGTTTATGGAAAAGTTGAGAGCATTTATTTTGAAGCTTCACACAAAAAGAGCGGAATACATCAAGCATATGAAGAATCAATATGTCCCATAGACTATCTTTAGCCTCGTAGACATAACATAATTTCTTTCTTTCTTTCTTCTTTCATTGTATGTATAATGATAAAAACGAAAACCGATAATTTCTTTCTTCCTTCTTTCATTGTATGTATCATTACGAAAACAAAAACCAACACCAAACATGAAGGTGAAATGGACATCACCCCTGATAGATTTTCATAATATCGAGGTAGAGATATTAGTAGTCTCATTCTTCCTTCTTTCATTGTATGTATCATTACGAAAACAAAAACCAACACCAAACATGAAGGTGAAATGGACATCACCCGTGATAGATTTTCATAATATCGAGGTAGAGATATTAGTACTCTGGGGCATTAAATATTCTATAGCATTCAAAATGTTGGTGACCTAAATTTAAAGGGACTATTTTAAAGGGCATTTTGGAGTCGTCTACAGAGGTGGAGGAATTGCCGGGATGGTTAAAAGTGGTCGGGCAAAAAAATTTCAAAAAATCTTCTAGAAGTAGTGTTTGAATGGTGTTTTTGATGGTGGAAATGGATTCAGCACCATAAAAAATGCCTAGAACACCTAAAATTTTGAAGTTTAACAACTATAAATTGGATTTACAAAAATCTTTGCCAAATTTTTTCTAAATATGACTCAAATTTCCATAACTTTCAGAGCAACTCCTCCCCTTGTTAGACTACAGCGCTACGACATCGACATTTTGAAGCCTATGTTTTATATATCGAAACTTGCGCATTAGGTCAACTGAAACCAAATGTTATGCAACCCATCAACCAGAAAAACGCAACATATATTCTGTAAACAAGAGGTTTCACGTCGATCATAAGCCAAGGAAATAACAAATTACAACATTCCATCGTTATAAAATTAAAGCGCCTTGACTCATTATAAAGTTCAGTGCTTTGTTTAACCAACAGATCGGGCACCAAGTAATCTTGGAAGCCCTTTTGACAGGCCATTAAGGTTACGAGTGCATAGTGCATGATTTTCATGGGCAGATCAATCAATTCACCAATATCACTTTGCTCGTTTACATGCAGTCATTGCCTGCTCTCAAAATGTTCAATTCTCACGTCCACCATGTTAATAAGAGAAAACTATAAACATTACTATAACTCTACTTTGGTGTATGGATATTTTCTTTCCCTAATTCTCACACACAATTTAAGTAAGCCTAATGATTAAAAATATGTATTTCCTCTTAAAAAATAAAAAATTCAAAACTAAAAATAACTCCCATATACTTTCGTAAATAGCAATGAAATCACTACATCATCTACCGTGACCTTAAAATTAGATGCAAACAGTCATCTAATCTCATTACTTGTTATAACTTATGGCCATGTTGTGCTCCATTTCATGTAAATTCAGCCACCAAGGAAAGTCGTCTATGTTAACTCTTGTTTGATGTAGATAAAAACATATTCCAAGGCAAGTTTAACGCATGACAACTACATAACTTTAACCTCATTCAAAACGAAATCCATCTACTTGAACACAAATCGAACTTCCATGCCATGTCATTAAACCAACTTATCGAACTTCCATGCCATGTCATTAAACCAACTTTCTCAAGTGGCCATAATTATTAACTCCAGATTTGAAACAAAATCTTTTACCGAATTAGATGGGATAGAAAAAGACCGAGTCACAATTCTGGGTAGTTTCGAAAATGCATGCGGGCCACATTGATTGTTCATAAATATTGGATTATCAATTAATATTATTAAATGTTTGTTTTACAAGATCTTTCAACATCACATGATATCGCAAGATTACTTCATAGCAAATAGAACGAAGCTTACCACCAAGGCGTTATCCCAACTCGGCCTATTGAACAAAGAAAAATTGTGATTCTATATTAGACTGTTATTTTTAAAATATGGATCTGTTGTGCAGGTGGAGTTTGGTGCAGGAGCAGGAGACACTCCAGTGTGGAAAAGAGCTAATATAAGTAAGCAAAATACTTGATGGATATATGTCGAACCTGAATATAATTTTTGTTTTATTGTCTCGTGTTTATAAATTAGTAATGAAATCTTCCAATGTGAGTAACTGTAGGATCATACATTTTGTAGCCACTCTTAAAATATTCGAGTGATAAATCTGTTCCATCATGTTTGTATAGGTGTCAAAATCCTTGTTGCGGAGCTCATGATGGAAAGAGGTTAGAGCCAAACCAAATATCAGTTTGGAGGTCGTTGTGAGAGAAACAACTCGATGGATTATAACATTTTTCTTTTATATGTTTGATTCCATGCTGTTATCCAAAACAGATCCAAACCGATTGAGTCTAATCTTAAGAGGTTGTCTTATTTCCTTTTTGGGAAATGAGAACTATGAATCATTATAAAAGAAGGATTGCAAATGTTAGAGAAGAAGGAGGGAGGATGATAATAAATTTGGTTTATTGTAACTATTGGTTTTGTTTGGATAATTACAATAAAACAAGAATTAATTATTTATGATATTTGAAATCTATAGTTGTTTATGAAAGTGTTGACACTGCTCGAAATCCATCAACGAGGGGGTCTCCTTGATTTGAAGTTTTAATTAGACCTCATACTATTTGGAGTAGGAGCCACATCCAAAGTATCAGCTCGACTGCCATGTATTGTTCTAGATTTTCCTTGGCTACAAAGTCCAGCACAAGAGAGTAATACACAAGTATCTTTGAATCAGCAAGTGATTATACCTTGTGAAATGTTAAACTGTGGAAAGTATCAAGGTCCTTCAACCGAAAGGGGAGAGAAAAGTATTCCCTTTAAAGACAAGTAATAGTACTAATCTAGAAAATGCACATGAGCACATACATAAGAATGATTCATTGATTAATCAGCGAAATAGTTCACAAGGAAGCAACGACTGTTAAAGCAAATACAACACACTTTTAACAAGATAAGTACCAAAGCCACCAAAATAGTTCAATTTCCTTAGTACAGATGAGGAACAACATACATCTCAAACATTCAAAGAACAATCTTACAATATTCACGATATGCATGAAAATGTGTCATCTCAATGAGTTTCTGAATTAAGTAAAAGTTCCAAGATACATCAAGACACTAAACACCACTAGCTCCAATAGTGGAGCATTAGAGCAGTCACTTGCTCCTCCAAAACAACTATCTTCCTCTCTAATGCCTAGTAGGAGGAGCCAAGGTGAGAAAGTATTTTTCATTTACAATGAGGGTGTATATATAACAAATTGGGTGATCATTCACCTCCCATGTAACTCTTGGACTACCCTCATGATTGTTTGACTTCTCTAAGCCCTTTTGACTCTCAAATGAATTTTCACATTACATGGATGACACTTGGACTACCACCTTACATTACATTTTGCAATATAGAATTTACATAATCCACAAATTATGTGACTGATGATGACTCGTGACATGACATGACACTGATGACATGGCAATGTCAAGCCACTCTGTGTTGTTTCTTTGTCTTCAATAAGAGATGTGCAATGCTTCATCTTCATGAGAGATATGCTTTGTTCTTCATATCCACCCTCTAAAGGGTTGTGAATCAAATGGATACTTCATGTGGTCTTGATCTCTGATCTTCTGTTGTAATCTAGTGTTCATTGGGCTTCTCACCTCATGATCATCTTATTTCTTTAGCTCCATATGTGTCTCCTAGCATGGTCTTCCTTTCCTTTCCTCCATCATCAACATGTAATGATAAGATAGAGTACCTGCAAGTAAAAACCATTCATGACAAGCCAACATCAGTCCAAAAAATTCCTAACATAACATATTTCATGAACTCACCTACTAGGGCTGGAACTGGTGATTGGTTGAGTGACTAGCAAAGGGGATTGTGCAGTTTCAGAGGCCAAAGTCTAGGATTGAGGCTCAAGACTGTGTAATGCATAATTCAAGATGGTTAGGTTCAAGAGATTGTGCAGTTGAGGGAGTTAAGAGCTCAAGGCAGGGGCCTGAGGCTTGAAGATGCCCACTACATAGTTTTGGAAGGACAAAGATCAAGGCATTACGTAGTTGAGGGACTCAAGGACTCATGCTAGAGGGTTGAGCCTCGATACTACGCAATGCACAGTTGAGGGAGGGTTGGGCAAAGGGATTTCATAGTTGAGGGACTCAAGGGCTCAGGATAGAGGCTTGAGCCTTGAGTTTTCCCACTACTCAATTCTAAAAGGAAGGGGGATGAATTGATTGTGAAATTGCACAGTTCAGGAGCTTAAGGCTAAGGCTTGGGGAGAAATATTGCATAGTTCTGGAGTTCAGGGGTTGGGCTTGAGCACTGAGATTGCGCAATGTGCATTTCTAGAAGGTAGAGACTGTGCATTATGTAGTGCCAAGGGATAAGGGTGTTGCTTGAGGATTGAGACTGTGCAATGCACAGTACGGGCTTGGAAGAATGAGACTGAGTAGCCCAGTAGGGATTTTTCCCATTTGGAATAAGTGTTGGATCATTGAGATGAAGACAAGTAAAAGAGGGACAAGGAACACTCAGAACATATGAACAACATACCCTCCTCAATGCAACGACTTTGTGATGGCTCCTACCAAGTGTGATTAAATATACACTTTGCAATGACAGTGACAACACTTGTGTGGTGGTGCTTAAAACTTTGGGAATGAATGCGATACATGTTTACATTATAAGAACAACTCATTATCACAAAGATTACCCCATGAGATAAACCAAAACTCCACTTTACGTGAAGAGCGACACTTCCCATGCCGAAAGAAGACACGTGATATGGAAAGAAAAGTGTGAACGACACTTGCGATATGCGAAAAATGTTGGGAGAGACACATGCCAAAGTGAAGATATCATGAGAATGACACTAATTAAAGTGAAAGAAAGCAAAAGAGACAGTAAAAAACTTGAACGTGACACTCGCAAAAATGAAAGTGTACAAAAGAGACAGTTTGAAAAACTCACCAAAATAGACGTACAAACGCAGCTGAAAGTGAGAGACTATAGATGAACATGCGCACTAACTGTCGACGTGGGTTGAACATGGCATAGACACTGGCATAACAAACTGTGCTAGGTCTGTTCAAGATTGTGCGAAAGAACACACTCATGAATTCATTACGAACTGAGCATGTGTGAGAAGGTGACTTCAAGACTTGCAATTCAAAAAAGGGATGCCCAAAATCTTAATAAAACATCATCGTCCAAGGAGTGACCACCGAATGACCAATCGCAAGATCCACAGTAGGCTCCAAAATTCGGGTGAAGTAAAAATTTTGGAGGGTGTTGTTGCAAGGAAAACACTTGGCAACACAATAGTATAACTCCAAGTTCTCTACCACGATAAATGCTTTACGTAAGGTCTAGTTCTTCAAGAAGTGTTGATTCATCATTAAGATTACCACAGCTCCCCAATTACCCTATGCATGAATACAACCCCCTTTATTCCTTTTCTCAGTTGAACAAAAACATAAGATAAATGATTACACAATGTTTTGAATAAGGAAAATGGTAATGAATTTTGTGAGCTTTAGATTTTTAGAGTGTATTTTTTCATCTCTAGAGTTGCTATGCTACCAGGAGGCCTGGACAGTACCCCAACAGAATCACTTTAGGGACACAAAAATTGCTTCGCTACTAGCACGCCTAGACAAGACCCCAACAGAGTTTCTTGCTTCGCCTCTCTATGCAAGAAGCCTTTCTCCTTTTTTTTCCTTTATTTATTTATTTATATATCACCATGCATCGACACTTATTTATCTCATGGGCAGAAGAGGGATCCAAAATTATTGAGAGCAGGAGAGGTTGTTCCTATAGAGAAGCATGTATAAGACCTCTGGTATTGATTTACTTGTTTAGATTTCCCCCTTTTCCTTCTCTACTTGATTGGATCAGCTTGAAAACATCGAAACATAAGGAACCAAGTGAAGGTGTAAGGTTTCAAGGATAGACACGGGTATCATGGCTCAACACAAGGCTCTCTATATGCAAGGATCGTATTTTCTGTCAAAACATCACTGACCAAAAGACGTGACCAAGATGAAGAAGACAGACAGAGAGTTAGCCAAATGTTGTAGTGTCACAAAACCCTTTTCTATTTTGCCACATTTCCTTTTGATCCAACAGAGCATCTTCATGAAAGGTCTTACAAAACGAAAGAAAAAACAAGACACAACAAGAAAACAAAACCAAAAGACAAAATAGGAGGAGTCTAAACCGAAACATGATGCGAAACCAAAATGAGGAAACACAAGACAACCTATAGAAAATGAATGCAGGGTGGATGTGCAGGTAAACTAATATGCAACTAGACCTTCTCCTAACCTATCCAACTAAAAGGTTGAGGTTACGTATTATGAAATTTCCAATGTATCTACCGTACTTTTTCCTGACCTTCATACACAAAGATAGGATCAATCAAAATTGACATAAAGTAATGTACAATAGATCATATAAGAACTTGAATTGCTTTCAAAAAAATTTGAAGGCCTTGCCTGTTAGCAGAAAGATAGGGCATAGCCACTACTTCTAACCAGTTCACATTCTTACCTTTTGGATGAAAACCATTATTCAACAAACCTCAAAAACTTCTTGCAAATGTGCCTTCAACTACATCGAACTCAGAAAGCATGCAGAAAGATCAAAACTTGTTATTTGCGACAAAGCTTTCTAGGTAAGATTGCTCCAACCATTCAGCGATTGGATTGTAACCTTTGTGACAATCCTCTTGAAAACCCTGAAATATTTGAAAAGATTAATTTTCAATTAGAGGCACAGGATTATGATGAGAATCTTGCAAGAGAAAATAGATCTGATCATATTCAGCAGGCATGTCAAGACACTGAGGATTTTACATAACCATTAGCGAGTGCGAAAGTGCCTCAACTGGTTAACAAGTACATAGATATTGAGATGTTAAACCATAAAGATCAAAGGGTGTAAAACAACTATTTGAATTTTCTAACAGGAAAATAGTAAGTTGAATGACAACCATCAGAGACAGAACCATGATAAATCAATTTGAATAGCTTCACAAATTCTCTACATAATAGAATCATCTTCCTCGCATGATGAATGTAACAAACCATTTTCTTATAATTGGTTACATACTGCACTAGCATTGTAATCGTCGAAAGAAGTGAAGAGGAATGCTAGTATAGAAAACAAATGAAACAAATTAGGATAAAATGAGTGAAGAAGAATTTGATTCATTAGATAATCCATGCATTCTCTAGTGCTCAAGAGGATTTCAGGTGAGATGAAGGAAAATATTAGCATCAAAATGTTCACAAGCAAGATCAGGAGTTTATTGTTTGCAAAAGAAGTGACAAGTATGACTCCTTTGGCCAAAGATAATTTTTATAATAATCAACTTCATAGTTCCATGCTTCTGTGAGAGATACATTATCCAAACTTGGGTTAAGAGCAAGAGTTTCACATGGAAGTGAACCAACTAAAATAGAAGTTTGAATCCAATCAGAAATCAAATATTGAAAGTTCGAAAGATTATATCTACAATGGCAAAAATACTTCAAGAAATAATTTACATAAAGTGAAACCATGCAGAAAGAAGAGTTTTGTGAGGGAAACCAAACCTAACTCAATTTGGGGATCCTACCAGAGTTGTGAGATCCTGACATAACCGTCAATGGAAGTTGAAGTGCCTCACCTCCCTGACAAGTCCCAGAAATTTCAAGGATTGTAAAATTGCATTTTGAATATTGAACCAGATCATACATGGTGTGAGGATGGCTACTTTCACTTATTTGAATGAGACCACTGCTGACCAAATGGCAGCCATCTCTATCGTGATTTGATCGGATTTTACAACTTCGACAGCTAGATTACTCAATTCGAAAGATTCTTCTAATCACAAATATAGAGATGTATGAATAAGAGTAATTTCATGAGCAAGCTAATTTGAAGAGTTATATTCATGAAAAATAAGAGATGATATGAGATTGAAAGGATACTCGATGATCTGATTGTTTTCACTCTCATCATGGACAACCTCACTACCTTGTGTCAATTGGGAAGTGAACTTATTCGATGAAGAACTTGAAAATCATGGAGTGCCTTCATTGCATGTACATGAATCGCAAATGGGAGAGCACAAGGGATAGTGAGATAAATAGGAAGTTTCCATAAGAGCATATACTTCGACTGAAACATATTCCAGATCTAAATATTTCAAATTAAAATCTTCATGAGAAACTGAAAGATCAACTGGTGTACTTGGGAATTCATCATCGAAATGATTGTTGCCCAATACTATATATCTAAAGAAACTAACTTCATTTGATTAATTATCGAGATTAACAGATTGAATATCAGCCAAGAATGAGGAAACACCATCTTCACAAATAGGACTTTGAAAAATATGAGAAACATGGAAAGAAGATTCACCATCCAGCTCCTCTACTTGCGAAATGTAACTACCTTGTACATAATCACAATCTAAACCAGCAACATAGAAATCAAAAGAGTTTGAAGAACTAGTTGTGGGAGAAGATTTCTAAAGTCAATCATGATACAAAGAGTCATTGCACATATATGATAAAGGATAAAAAAATTCCTTATCAGATTCAAGACTAAATTTATGAGTGTTAATACCATCTTGTGAAATGGAAAAAATAGTCTTTACTGTACACTTCATGAACCATTCCATAATTTATTCCATAGGATCTGAATCATGAAAAGCAGAAGGAGGATGAGAAGATGGATTAGGAATTTGATGTGAAGATTTCCAAACTTTGATATCATCGCGATAATCACCCTAATCGAAACTAGAAAAGGAGGAGGACAAGGAACAAAAGGAATAGCAAGTTCCTCCTTTGAAATTAGAGGTATATCACGATTTACAAGAGTTGGGGAAGAAGAAACATCAGGCGGTTTGGATTCACTATGCAAAGAGATATGGACCAAATGCTCAAACTTTTGTTTCAAAAAATCCCAATCTGTATCTTCTTAAGGAAACTCATAATAGAGGTGAAGGAATCAATCAGAAAAATCCTCAATTGATTCATCAAGCTTCATTCTTAGTTGATTGATTCTTTTATGAACATCTCGGTAATCATAGATATCAAAGGCTTGATGAAGCTCCTTGAGGAAATCATGAAAAAAATGGATGGAAGTAGATGCTAAGGTATGACACCATTGATTAACATGACCTTCAAGGGTGAGGAAGAAAGTGACACAAGAAAAAAATTCATCATCAATTTTGTAGTATTCACAAAATTTAATAAAATCAAAGATGTTCTCAGTTATGGATGTTCCATCCTCACTATCAAAATTTCATTGAGAAAAGTGATAAAAAGGCTCATCGGTGATTAAAATTTTACGAAGGGACAGGTTAGAGAAAAACCATGGGAGTGTGATTTGAGGATGAGCCATTTCAGATAAGGGGTTCAAAACAGACTCAACGGGCACAACTTGTCATCCGACCCTCCTTCTAGTGTCATTGTTGATTGTGCTGGAAATCTGTCAATGAGGGGGTCTCCCTGATGTGAAGTCCCAAACCTCACACTATTTGGAGTATGAGTCTATTGTAGTGGCTACAACCACCCTCCAAAATTTTGCCTCGGCTTCGTTTTGGAACCTCCCTTCCAACCTTCATAGCAACTTGTCTTGCTTCGTCAAGTTCACAAGCTTCAATGTTTTTCTTGCATAAAGGCAACATGTCGATCACACCTCGATGCACTCTCCTCACAGACAAATCACCTGAATTTGGTATAGTTGTAGATTGAGTAGCTCCCCCAAGGAATTGCGCAATTCTGTAGGGCAACCAGCTTTCCCTCCAGAAATTGCACAATCCTGATTGGCAGCTTGTTGGGCTCCAAAATTGTGCAATTCTGGCAATCAACCCTCACAGTGAAAATTGCGTAATTTTCCCCCGCAAAGCCACTGAGCCCAGAATTTTCATAAATCTGCGTAGTAGTCGACTGCTTTGGCCAAAAATTGCACAAATCTCCTTAGCAGCCAACACAACTCCCAGCCAGAAATGCACATTTTATCCCAGCAATTGAGCAACCTCATGCATGGGTTGCTTCTTCCAAGGCAGCATGCAAAGGCATCCCTCGTTTCAGGGATCTATTTTTGGCAGTTGGAGGTTACATGCAAGGATCATTTCAGAAACCTCCCACCAAGTGCCGCTTTCCCTAGATTTGTGGCATGCGTGTCACAACCTCGATGTTAGCAAAACTCATCAACTAAATGCTGCAGAGCTCATTCCTCGCATCCACCTTGCAGCTCTGACATTCCACATCACATTTAGGAGTTGTTGGCACATTCAACTCAACTGTTTTGGGGTAAGCCCGCTTCCTATGTCTTGTGTTGCATTTCTGGCACTTTTTGTGTTTCGCTTTGTATGAACATTGTTTGCTTGATTTCAATGGGCGCTTGCTGTCGTTTTGATACATATTAGCTTGTATTAGTACCATTTCAATTTTCGTTGCTATCTCACTATTGTCGCATGCATGAAACTATTTTTCATGAACGGTCGCTAATTCAGTGACTCGCCTCACCCACATTCATGTTGTTCCATTTTCTAAATATTTCATTCACCATTTTCATGCATGATCATTCACTTATGCTTATACTCATTATCACCATGCATTTGCACTCACATTCGCATTTAGTTGCCCGTCAGTGAGTCTGGGCAACCTCAGCCCAGACTATGCCTTCACTAAGATAACATTGTGCAATCCGAGGAAGGAAGGCTCTGTCTTCCTCTCCAGAAATGTGCATTTATTCCCAGGCATTGTCCTCCAAGATTGTTTGGTGAATTTCTAAGGGACATGAATGTTGGCCCAGGAAATTGTGCAATGCAGTCACTGAACCTACAACCATTGCCAGCTGAGATTGTGCATTGCGCAATTCCAGCAGTCCACAACCAGACTAGACTGTGCATTTCATAGTTCCAGCATTCAATCAATCTCCCACTAGCCCATACTATGGCTTGTTCAGTCTTGGTAGTTAGTCTCCCGACCTCACGGCCTAAATTGCGCAACCTTCATGATAAGTCACACAAGTATGTTGCAAGTCAGTTCTCAATTTCATTTTGGTTTTCAACTCACAGATTTCTTGCCATGGGTGTTGCCATGTCTCTAGGTACTGCATGTGTTCATCTGCCTCTCAGCAGTATAGGTACAATGGTTTCCAAGAGAGCATAGATGAAGACACTGTTGAGAGCACACTTGGGGATGCAGTCGATCAAGTGTCTATGAACTTGCCTACCCACAGAGACATCAAGGTGTTCATAGACAAGGACATCAAGATATAACAGCGAGCAGCATCATGAACAACAGCTAAATGCAGCATACCGAATGCAACGAATGTAAGATGAAGGTTGTTGACAACACAAAGGCGGAACAAAGTTGTGAGCTCAAGCAGATCCACTGATGATGAAAGAAAATTTGGAGACTTAGGCTATGAGGTGACGGCACGACATGAAGATTGTATGAAGACAGAGAATGGAACAAAGAAGGAGTTGCATGTGCTGATGTAGCAACTCAAGGAAGAATATGAAGCTGCACAAATAGACAAATGAGTTGTAGCCGTAACAGGAACAGGAGGGGGTGCAACATGCACTCATGGATGAAACTGCACCCGTACAAGTTATAGATCTATCCCAGCAGCTGGCACGAAGTAGACATGGTGAGTAGTGTTGTTGGTCACATGTAAAGGATTCAATAACATGCATTTCACCGTGCACACGTATGCGATCCAACCCATTCAGTACACTCATCAAGGTGAAGACAAGAAGCAAGTCTGACTGGAGCTGAACATGTAGTTGACAGTTGATGTGCATGACCACCAGCACACACTAGAATATCAACATGGACACTATGAATCAGTTTGTTGCCGGTTCATCTGCACCCAAAGACCATGCGCATGCTAGCAGACGAGTGGATGGAGGAACCATACCAATGCACCCGGATGCAACGAAGGCAAGAGTTTGCTTCAACAAGAGGTCACAATGTAGTGCATGCACACCATCACAGACAACCAAGCTTGGCATCATCTCACCACCTTCACCATCACAAGCATGTGAAAGAGTTGGTCTCATCACAACGGACTGAGTGTCAGTGATGTCTTACTTGGCTTTCTCAAGCCATGTTCTCTCACATGAGTACATGTGCATTGTAATGTATGTCTTTTCAAGTGTAATTCAAGTGTCGATAGTTGGATGTAACAGTCATAGAGTAGATGAAGAGTCATGAGGGTAGTTGAACTGTCATAAAGGGGAATGTCAAGGGTCACCAGACCCTTTGCTATAAATAGTCCCTCATCACTTATTGTATTGGCTTTTGGTCAGCTAAGCTTCTGATAAGACAATATTGCAGAGAGCTTGGACAGTATTGTAATGTGCCTTGGCTTCTCCACTGCACGGAGCTAGTACATCTCTTTGGAGGAGCAAGCAGATGTGGTTGTAACGTTCCACTATTGGAGCTAGTGGTCAAACATGAATGTATTGTATGACTGGAACTTACACTTGTTTATATAATAAGAGCCAGCACATTTCATGCATATATTGTATTGTATTCTAGTTATCTTGTTTACTCTAAATGGCATATGTATTTTCTTTCTTACGCATGCATGTATGGACTATTCTGTATGAGTATGTATGAATCTTCTGAAATGTGTTGTTGGTTTAACCATCACTTTGGATTTCCAGTTAAATTGCTTTCCATCTTGTGATGCATCTTCGCTCGTGTGTTCCCTTCCCATCCAAGTACTATTACAGGTTGCCAAGGGCACACTCATCTCAACCCACTTGTGTTAGAACCTCTCATGCACCTTCCTTGGCTCACTATAGCTATCAGACCCTTGCTACCAACAAAGTTATCTTACTTGCCTCTGTGTGAAATCGTGGTCAAGGCATTACCATTTGACCCACTACTGGGACTCCTACGCAAAATGGTTTAAGATCTAATTGGGACTTCTTACCGAGGAGATCCCCTTACATGTTGGCGGGTCCAGCACAGCACCGTCAACATTTTGGCACTAAAAGGAGGGCCAGATGACAAGATGAGTCCTCACATCTATTTTTAATCTCTACACATCTATCATGACTAACTACCGAGTTACTCTTCCAGAGTGCATGTCTTATGCAAACGACTTCATTATCTCGGAAAAGCTCTCAGATAACTTTTCTCATAAAACATTTGATGGTGGAGGCTACATAGCCTTGGTTAGGCACGTAGTCGGCGTTGTAGGCTTATGCGAAAGACATGGATTCTTTGAAGAATACATGAGTTGCGCATTGTTCGTCTACATGCTTCGAGGGCACCCAGTTCACTGGTGTGCCATGCTTCCTGAAAAATCTATTCATTCTCTTGCTTGTCTGGTCATAGAGATAGACTGTGCTTTCAATCACTTTAACTATATAGCACTCAAAAAAGAAATTATGAAAAGCACCCGATGAATCCATTGAACAGTTTTACAAATGCTTTCGTAATCTTGCATATCGATTCCCGGAAGATGATATTGATTGGGAATTTCTTGATGGAATATTTGAGTATCTTATTCACATATCTGAACCCCACTCAGCACACTTTGGTGATGGAACTACGCAATCATAGGTAGGCACAGTTGCTGTCACAAGTGACTGTCCACCTTCACCTCATCAAATAGATACACCACCGCGGAGTGTTGTGGGGGATAATGCACATACCTTTGTTGAACTGTCATATCCTTCCACCCCACCTTCTCTTGACATTTGCGTAGATTTGGCTTGCAAGCCTGTTGGTTGTCATGTGGATTCGTTCTATCGACCTCTATCCTCATGTTCTGTTGATCCTCTGGATTGTATTGTCTTGTGTTCTTCCATTCTAGACTCCTCACCTGTTGTGAACGAGGATCAAGTTTTCGATGGAGTTGGTGTTATGTAGCCAACCCGTACCATCATTCATGATGAGTGTGTGTGGGAATCTAAAAAAGAACCCGTGGTGGAGGATGAATCCCTTCCAGCCGTGCCTCAACCACTTCATCTTGACATCTCCTGTGATTCTGCTACTGCTAATTTCCCTTGTGAAAACTCATTTCCGGATGCTTCTTCTTCCGATCATTCATAAGACATGTCGGATGTTAGGATGTCATTACAGTGTAGAGAGAACACATCCTCCTCAGGAAATCCATCCAATCTGTCATCTATCTTTATTGAAAACATAGAGGGTGAGCATCTTTTCTTCCCATCTACCCCTTTGCCTGATTCAGCAAATCATGAGGATGCCGACGAACATCTCAAATTTTCTGATCTTGGTTTTCGTGATCTATTCACTTCCTTATTCGATCACTATGTTGATTCAATCATTTTTAATCTGTCTAATACACTGGCCTACAATGATCTATCTGTTAACAAAGTCAAAACCCCCTAGATTGTTGAGGCACTTCAGCCCAAGCTGATGGTTATGTAAGGCCCTCACTATCCTGAGGTTGGTTTCACCTCCGGTCAAGAAATTGTTGAAACACTTAAGGCTCCTCATCACTCTCTTCTTTGCATAGAAAATCAACCAAACAACCAGATTTCACTTCCTCCACTCAAACTACATGATCTCATCACTCATGTGTTGGAGGAATCTTACACGGCAAGCACACATGCACAACACAAGTGGTCTACCTTTCTCACACTTGCTTGCATATCACAACCAAGAGAATGCACACACTCAACATCTGCATGCAGTGTAGCACAACACCATGGCAGCTCCATAGAGTGCATGTCATGCGCTTTCACTCATCTCTGTTTTGTGGTCGCTTGTAAGCTCGAAGTGTGTTTGTCTTCACTATTACATCTTTCTTGTTTGCTAGTTCGCACAATTATCTTGTTCGCGAACCATGCCTTCACCAAGATGGGTCAACCAATGTGTCAATGGCTGCATGGGAAGTATCACATCACGTGAGATGAGCCATGCACTGTTAGCTTAGGAGTAGGAGTAGGAGTAGTGTTTGCTTGCATGCTTGTTTGCTTACTCGCTTTGTTTGTTTTTTTGTCTGCTTACTTGTTTTCTTACTTGCTTTGCTTTTTCTTTTTCTTCTGCTCTTTCTTTGCTTTGTTTTTAGTTTGCCTGTTTCGTTTTGTAGGATAGTTTCGCATGAAACCATGTATGACTCTTGAAGCAAGATGGGTAAATTACAAGAGGCCTTGTGTTTCTATCACTACTTGGTTATTTGTCATCTTGCCTGTCTATGAAGAACTTGTTACTTTTAGTCCATGATACATTGAAGGAAAATATATATTGTTGGAAGTGAACCTTGGTGAAAACAAAACGCTTGCGCGCTAACTAGTATCACCTACTCTAGTCGGTTTTTTTTGGGTTAATCCTTGTCAACTCAGTCAAGTAGAGCAAGGTGGGGGGGAAAACCTTAAAAAGCAAGTTAGAGGTATAATAAACTACTTCTCTGTAGGAACAACCTCTTCTACTCTTAATAAGTTGGGATCCCTCTTCTACCTCTAGAGTAAATAAGTGCTATTCACAGTTACAAAGATGAAAAATGAAAAAATGAAAAAGTGAAAAAAGTTTGAAAAAATGAAAATGAATAAGGTGAAAGAAGAGAAAGGCTTCATGCGTAGAGAGGTGATGCAAGTAACTCCGCGGGGTACTGACCAAGCTCACTGGAAATAGAGCCATGCTTTTGTTCCTATGTGACTCCGTCGGGGTACTGTCCAGGCCTCCTGGCAGCGGAGCAACACCAGAGATGAAACTAAGACTCTAACAACTATACTGATTGTGCACCAATATACCCCTCAACCCCAATCAAAAAAATTGTGTTTCCTTGCCTTGGAATGTGTGTCAATCGACCAAGAGCTTGGCAAATGCTACATCTTACAATCAAGCTAATGTGGAAACCAAGAGAAGCTGAGAACTGAACAATACTTCCGGAGGTTTTAGACTTGCTTTTCACGAACAAGATCCATTCAGAGATCTAAAGTTCTACCAATGTGTCGCCAAGTGTTGTAGCAGCTACAACCACCCTCCAAAATTTTTCCTCAGCTTCATTTTGGAGCCTCCCTTCCAACCTTCACAGGAGCTTGTCTTGCTTCGTCAAGTTCACAATCTTCAATGTTTTTCTCGCACAAAGGCAGCCTGTTGATCATAGCTCAATGCATTCTCCTCACAGGCTAATCACCCGGACGTGGTTCAGTTGTAGGCTGAGTATCTCCCCCAAGAAATTGCGCAATTCTGGAGGGCGGCCAACCTTCCCTCCGGAGATTGCACAATCGTGACAAGTAGCCTATTGGGCTGCAGAATTGCGCAATTCTGGCAGTCAACCCTCAAAGTGAAAATTGTGTAATTCTCCCCAGCAGGGCTGCTCAGCCTAGAATTTGCACAAATCTAGGCAGAAATCAGCTGCCTGCCCATAAATTGCGCAAATCTTTTGGTCAGCCAGCCCAACTCCCAGCCAAAAAAGCAAATTTTCTCCTGGCAGTTGAGTAGCCTCTTGCATGTGCAGCTGAGTTGACCGGTTCCCTCTGGGACCAAGCAAAATATACTTGCATGCATGGGTTTCTTCTCCCAAGGAAACATGCAAATTCATCCCTTGTTTCAGGGATCTATCTTTGGCAGTTGGAGGTTACATGCAAGGATCACTTCAGAAACCTCCCACCAAGTGTCACTTTCCCTAGATTTGTGGCATGCACATCACAACCTCAAAGTTATCAAAGCTCATCAACCAGATGCTTCAGAGCTCATTCCTTACATCCATCTTGCATCTTCGACATCCCACATCACATCTAGGAGCTATCGGCACCTTCAGCTCAGTTGTTTTGGGATAAGCCCGCTTCCCATGTCTTGTGTTGCATTTCTAGTGCTTTTTGTGTTTTGCTTCGTATGAACGCTATCTGCTTGATTTCAATGAGTGCTTGCCGTTGTTTTGATACACATTAGCTTGTACTACCACTGTTTCAGTTTTCATTGCTATCTCACTATTGTTGCATGCATGAAACTGTTTTTCATGAACGGTCACTGATTCGGCGACTCGCCTCACCCACATGCATGTTGTTCCGTTTTTGAATCTGTCATTCACCATTTGCATGCATGATCATTCACTTACGCTTACACTCAGTATCACCATGCATTCGCACTCACATTCGCATTCAGTTTCCTGTCGGTGATTCTGGGCAACCTCGACCCGGACTCTGCCTTCGCTGAGATAGCATTACGCAATCCAGGAAAGGAAAGCTCTATCTTCCTCTCCAGAAATGTGCATTTTTGCCCAAGCACTATCCTCCAAGACTATTTTTGCGTATTTCTAAGGGACAATGACTCTTATCCCAAGAAATTGTGCAATGCAATCACTGAGCCTATAGCCATTGCCAGCTGAGATTGCGCATTGCACAATTCCAGTAGTAAGCAGCCAAACTGGATTTTGCATTGTGCAGTTCCAACTATCAATCAGTCTCCCAGCAACCCAAGTTGTGCCTTGCACAGTCTTGACAGTCAGTCTCCCAACCTCTGCACAACCTTCATGGTCAGTCACAAAGGTATGTTGCAAGTCAGTTCTCAAGTTCATTTGGGTTTTCGACTTACAGATTTCTTTCCATGAGTGTTGCCATGTCTCCATGTATTGCAGGTGTTCATCTGCCTCTCAGCAGTATATGTACAATGGTTTCCAAGAGAGTAGAGATGAAGACACCGTCCAGAGCACACTTGGGGATGCAGTCAATCAAGTGTCTATGAACTTGCCTACCCACGAAGACATCAAGTTGTTCATAGACAAGGACATCAAGATATAACAACGACTGCCATCATGAACAATAGCTAAAGGTAGCATACAGAATGCAATGAATGCAAGAGGAAGGTTGTTGAAAACACAGAGGCAGAACAAATTTGTGAGCTCAAGCAAATTCACTGATGATGAAAGCAACTTTGGAGACTCGGGCTATGAGGTGACGACACGACATGAAGATCACATGAAGACAGGGAATGGAACAAATAAGGAGTTGCATGTGCTGAAGCAGAAACTCAAGGGAGAACATGAAGCTACACAGAAAGACGAATGAGTTGCAGCAGTAATAGGAAAATAGGGGGTGCAACAACACTCACAGATGAAACAGTGCCCATACAAGTTATAGATCTATCCCAACAGCTAGCACGGAGCAGACATGGTGATCAATTTTGTTGATCACATGCAATGGATTCAGCAACATGCATGTCATTATGCGCACACATGCAATCCAACCCATTTAGCACACTCACCAAGGCGAAGACAAGAAGCAAGTCCGACTGGAGTTGAACATGTAGTTAACAGTTGATGTGCATGACCACCAACACACTGGAATATCAGCACGGAAACTATGCATCAATGTGTTGTCGGTTCATCTACACCCAAAGACCATGCACATGCTAGCAGACGAGTCAGATGGAGGAACCATACCAATGCACCCAGATGTAACGAAGGCAAGAGTTCGCTTTAGAAAGAGGTCACAATGGAGTGTATGCACACCATCACGAACGACCAAGCTTGGCATCAACTCACCACCTTCACCATCACAAGCATGTTAAATAGTTGGTCTCATCACAATGGACCAAGTCTCAGTGATATCTTTCTTGGCTTGCTCAAGCCATGTTGTCTCAAATGAGTACATGTGCATTGTAATGTATGTCTTGTCAAGTGTAAGTCAAGTGTTGATATTCATATGTAACAATCATAGAGTAGATGAAGAGTCATGAGGGTAGTTGAACTGTCACAAAGGGGAATGTCAAGGGTCACCCCACCCTTTGCTATAAATAGTCCCTCATAACTCATTGTATTGGCTTTTGGTCAGCCAAGCTTCCGATAATACTATCTTGGAGAGAGCTTGGACAGTATTGTAACGCGCCTTGGCTTCTCCACTGCACTGAGCTAGTACATCTATTTGGAGGAGCAGGCGGATGTGGCTATAACATTCCACTATTGGAGCTAGTGGTTGGACATGGATGTATTGTATGACTAGAAATTACACTTGTTTATATAATAAGAGTCAACACATTTCATGCATATGTTGTATTCTATTCCAACTATCTTTTTACTCCAAATGACATATTTATTTTCTTTCTTACGCATGGATGTATGGACTATTTTGTATGAGTATGTATGAATCTTCTGAAATGTGTTGTTGGTTTAACCATCACTTTGGATTTCCAGCTAACTTGCTTTCCAGCTTGTGATGCATCTTCGTTTGTGTGTTCCCCTCCCATCCGAGTACTATTACAAGTTGCCAAGGGGCACACTCATCTCAACCCACTTGTGTTAAAACCTCTCATGCACCTTCCTTGACTCACTAAAGCTGTCACACCCTTCCTACCAACAGAGTTATCTTACTTGCCTCTGTACAAAATTGCAATCAAGGAATTACCATATGACTCACTGCTCAGACTCCTACACTAAACGGTCTGAGGTCTAATTGGGACTTCTTACCAGGGAGATCCCCTTACATGTTGGTGAGTCCAACACTGTCAACAGAGCCCCATCTGCAGTATCGGCCTGTCTGCCATGTATTGTTGTAAATTTTCCTTAGCTACAAATTCCAACACAAGAGAGTAATAGTGACATGTATCTTTGGATTAGCAAGTGAGTATGCCTTGTGAAATGTTTAGCTACAGAAAGTATCAAAGTCCTTCTACCAAAAGGGGAGAGAAATGTGGGCCCTTTAAAGACAAGTAATAGTACTAATCCAGAAAAGGCACACGAGCACAAAGATAAGAATGAATCATTGATCAAGCAATGACATAGTTCACAAGGAAGAAATGATTGTTAAAGCAAATACAACACACTTTTAACATGATAGTTACCAAAGCCACAAAAATACTTTAATTTCCTTAGTACATACGAGGAACAACATACATCGCAAACATTCAAAGAACAATCTTACTATATTCATGACATATGCATGAAAGTGTGTCAGCATAAAGAGCTTCTAAATTAAGTAAAAGTTCCAAGATACATCAAGACATCGAACACCACTAGCTCCAATAGTGGAGTATTAGAGTAGTCACTCCAAAATAATTATCTTCCTCTTTAATGCCTGGTAGGAGGAGCTAAGGTGAAAAATCCATTTGCATGTACAATGAGGGTGTATATATAACAAATGGGATGATCATTCACCTCCCATATAACTCTTGGACTACCCTCATGATTGTTTGACTTCTCTAACAACTTTTGACTCCCACATGACTTTTCACATTACATGGATGACTCTTGTACTTCCACTATACATTAAATTTTCCAATATATAATTTACATAATCCACAAATGATGTGCCATATGATGACTCATGACATGACATGATACTGATGACATAGCAATGTCAAGCCACTCTTTGATGCTTCTTTATCTTCAATAAGAGATGTGAAATGCTTCATCTTCATGAGAGACATGCTTTGTTCTTCATATCCATCCTCCAAAGAGTTGTGAACCAGATGGAGCCTTCATGTGGTACTGATATTTGATCTTCTATTGTAATCTTGTGTTCCTTGGTATTCTCGCTTGATGATCATCTTATCTCTTTAGCTCCATATGTGTTTCCTAGCATGGTCCTCCTCTCCTTTTCCTCCATCATCATCATGTCATGATAAGACAAAGTACCTACAATTGAAAACCATTCATGACAAGCCAACATCAGTCTAAAAACCCCCTAACCTAACATATTTCATGAACTCACCTGTTAGGGCTGGAACTGGTGACTGGTTGAGTGGCTGGCAAAGGGGATTGCACATTTCTAGAGGCCAAGGTTTGGGACTAAGGCTTGACACTGGGCAATGTGCAGTTCAGAATGGTTAGGTTCAAGAGATTGTGAAGTTGAGGGAGTTAAGAGCTCAAGGTAGGGGCTTGATGCTTGAAGATGCCCACAACACAGTTATAGAAGGACAGAGGCCAAGGAATTGCATATTTTAGGGACTCAAAGGCTTAGGATGGAGGCTTGAGCCTTGAGATTGCACAATGCGTAGTTGAGGGAGGCCTGAGCAGGGGGATTACGTAGTTGAGGGACTCAAGGGCTTAGGTTGGAGGCTTGAGCCTTGAGTTTTCTGACTGTGCAGTTTTGGGAGGAAGGGAGACCAAGTTATTGTGTAATTGCGCAGTTTAAGAGCTCAAGGCTTAGGCTTGAGGACTAAGACTGTGCAATGTGCAGTTCAGACCAAGTTGGAGAGAAAGATTGTATAGTTCTCGAGTTTAAGGGTTAGGCTTAAGCACTGAGATTGTGTAGTGCACAGTTCTGGAAGGCAAAGACTATGCATTGCACAGTGTTGAGGGATAAGGGTGTTTCTTGGGGACTGAGACTGTGCTGTGCGTAGTTTAGGCTGGGCAGAATGAGACTGAGTGGCCCGGTTGGGGAGTTTTCCCAATTAGACTAAGTGTTGGATCATTGAGATGAAAATGAGTAAAAGAGATAATTTGAGCATGATCACACACTTAGATCGCTTGATGATATGAAAAGGAACACTCATAACATATGTACATCACACCTTCCTCAATGCAACAACTTTGCGACAGATCCTACCAAGTTTGACACTAATGATACACTTTGTGAGGACAATGACAACACATGTACCACATTGCTTAAAACTTTGGGAATGAGTGCGATACATGTTTACATGATAAGAAAAACTCATTATCACAAAGATTTGAGATAAACCAAAACTTGACTTTACGCGATGAGAAACACTTCCCATGCTAGAAGAAGACACATGTGATATGGAAAGAAAAGTGTGAATGAAACTTGCGATACGTGAATGACTGTGGGAGCGACACATGCCAAAGTGAAGATATCATGAGAATGACACTAATTAAAGTGAAAGCAAGCAAAAGCGACAGTCAAAAACATGAAAATGACACTCGCGAAAACGAAAGTGCACAAAAACGACAATTTTAAAAACTCACCAAAATAGAAGTGCAAACGTATCTAAAATGCACACTAACTGTTGACATGGGTTGAGCATAGCATAGACACCATCTTGACAGACTACACTAGGCTTGTTCGATCTTGCACGAAAGAATGCTCTCATGAATTCATTACGGACTGAGCATGTGTGAGCAAGTGACTTCGACACTTGTAATTCATAAAAGGGGAATCCAACATACTAACAAAACATCATTAACCATGGAGTGGCCACAAAACGAATGATGGCAATATCCACAATAGGCTCCAAAATTTGGGTGTAGGAAAAATTTTGGAGGGTGTTGTCGTAGCGACAACATAATGGCTTATGAATTTTTTATTACCATGCTTTGGGAAATTCTGAAGAATAACCATTATTATTTTCATGGCTATGATCTATGAATAAAAAGTGATTTAATTACATATTTCCTTGTTGTATTAGTTTTGTTTTACATATATATTCTATTGTGTTATCCTTTTAAGACAGATGTTTTTTAAATATAATCTCGATATGTCCCTTGGTCAGGTCTGAATTCTTAGAACAATTTTTGGGAATTTAAGTCATTTGAGTATGTGGTTTGCATATGAATGTGTAGAAATTATGGTGTAGAATTGCAGCTACTCATGAAATTTTAATCTAAATAAAGAGACACAATCCTACTCTACAACTCTGTGGAATTCAATTCACAATTTAGAACAACAATCAGAAACATGTAATAAGAAATAACACACATGCACAATATTTTTTTAAGGGAAAGCAACTGCTAAAATCACCTTATTCCTACTTGCATTAAATTAGATGAATAAAGAGTTATCACAATTGCTTGATCTCTTTGAGAAAAACGTGCAAGTGAATAACCTATCTCTCTATTCACTAAAATTAGGCTCCTATTATTTAGGAATTTACCTCCAATTCATTGTACAATTCCCAAGGTTGATCATATGACTGCATGCAACACCTATACACTAAAGATTAGTCTACAATTGACCTTACACTGCCTTGGAATCTCCACCACAGCTGGGGAACTCAAATTCTTTGCATGCACTAGATATTTTGGGTTGATTGATTAGTTAGCTGGATGATCACTGAATTATATTGTTGTCCCACTACACAACTGACCTTCCACTAGTTTTATCAACAGTTAGAACTAGTTTTACTAAAAAAAACTTGAGATAACTAACCTTGATTGCTACAAATTAGAAATCACACATTCTTAGCTGAATGCCAATCCCCCCAACTCGAATTTATTTAGCTAACTGAGTGACAAGAGTCATTTCATCTCAGTTAACTTCCTCCAAGTTGCTAGTTGATGTGTAAATTTGATTTTTCTCAATTTGACCAAGGCAAAGTCAAATTGAGACTATTGCTACACTGCTCAATACTCCCTTTTAGAAAGAAAGGGATTATCAACCACCCCTATCCTGCACGTGTGGAATTCAAACTTCCCTCTTGACAAAGCCTTTGTCAAGATGTCATCATCTTGTTCCTCTATCAAAATGTATTGTAGCAACATTATCTTCCTCTGCACACAGTCCCATAAATGATGATACCAGATATCTATATGCTTGGATCAATCGTGAAATGCCAAATTCTCAGAGAGCTTAATGCAACTATAGTTATCAAAATAAATAAAAGTTGGATCCATCATCTGACCAAACAGTCTGACAAGTATCTTTCTCATCCAGATTGCCTCACATGTTTCTTGACTTGCAACCATGTATTCTGCCTCTCCCGAGCTGAGTGCCACCGATCTTTGCTTCCTTGATCCAGGTGGATATTGGTGGCCACCCGCTAATTCCACTTGGATCCCCTCTAGTGCTTCTTACAGTTTTTATCGGTTTCCTTAATTATAGCACAGTTTACTATTTTTAGCAGTTTTTCGGGTCCTAAACTTCCAGAGCCGTTTTGAGGCCCTAAACGACGTTTTTTGGGAAATCCACCGTCAGCGATTTTTCTGATAAAAATCGTCTTTTCCGTCGTAGTCCTCGGAGAGATCTTTCCAACGGGCTATAATGCACATCAAACGGAGATAGTATGACCAATTCGCGACCCCGGGAAGTTGATGTACCAACTTACCCAAAAACGAGGCCCACAATTTGGCGTTTCATCTTCTAGGGTTAGGTTTTGGAATGTGAAGGGTTTTCCATTGTTTCTCAAAAATAAATAGGCCCTCGAGCCTCATTGTAACACAGTTAAAAACAGTTCAGAGGCATGTAGCCGACACATCTCTTCTCAGAGATAAGCTACCATCGCCCTAGCTGGGTTATTTCTATTTGTAAGCATATTTCAGTATTCTCCATTAATGAAATGAAGTATTATTTCCGCGGCATCTCTGTTTTTATGGTTATCGCATCTCTGTATTTATGGTTATCTCTGTAATCTATTGCGTTCCTGCTTAAATCCGGATCAGTGGTATCAGAGCGGTCTGCTTTTTCTCTGTTTTTCTTTGCATGTCCCCAACGAGGTCGGGATATAAGGAGTTAGGGCTTGAACTGGTCGAACCTTTGCAAGACCAGCCTCGCAAATCTCGACGTCCTCCCATGGCGGATGAGAAGAAAGACGAGGGGGCAGGAGATCCTATCAAAATCTTGCTCGAAGAAGCGCTCGAGCGGCAAAGGAACGCGATGATGGATAGCTTTGCGCAGATCCTTCAGCGGCTACCCAGAGGCGACGCATCGGCTTCCAACAGCTACTCTGGAAACGCCACACCGTTTAAGGTACAAGTTAATTTTGAAATCCCCATCTTCGAGGGTCAAATAGACGCAGATGCCGTAGATAAATGGTTAAATCTGCTAGATGGGTATTTTACTGTTCACGAATTTTCAAGTCGGGAGAAGATTGTTTTCGCTCTTCTCAAAGCAGCCCCCCACGTCAAGGACTGGTGGGAAACCTATTGCGAGCAGAAGGATGAAAGTACAGGCTCACTATTTTCAACCGCACCCACTTGGAATGACTTCCGGGATGCCATCAAGGAGCAGTACTACCCCGTCGGAAGCTATGAGGACAAATACATCAAATGGACCACACTGCGGCAGGGACGAGACCAAGATGTGTCGGAGTTCACAAACATTTTTCATACCCTTCGCACACAGTTGGGTATCAAAGATTCTGAGCTGCATCTGGTACTCAAATACCGCGGCTGCCTACACAGATACATCCAGGAAGAGATGGAGTTCTTGAACATCTCCTCACTCGGCACAGCATACCGATACGCTATCAAAATCGAGCAAAAGTTCAAACAGAAGAAGCGAGACTTTGGATCTGCAAATCCAAAGCCCAAAGGACAAAGCCAAGGTGGGGTGACCCAAGACAACTCGTCGAAGCTACAAGAAAAGAACAACACCACGAAGCCGAAGAAGGACACAGGAAAGTGGTGTGAGTTCCACAAGAGTCCCACTCATAACACAAGTGAGTGTCGGACCAAGCAGTCGCTGGTGGCCGAGTTGAAGGCTTCCGAATCAGATGCATGTTCCGACTCTGAGTCAGAACCCGACAAGGGGAATGACAAAGGGAAGCAGATTATTGATGCGGATCCCAGCGCCACTGTTGCTACTGCCAAGATCCAGAAAAATGAGCCCGAAGATCCAGAGGAGGGGGAACGTCTTTTCCACTCACAGATGTGGGTGAAGGGTTCGCCGCTGCAATTCATTGTCGACAGTGGCAGCCAAAAGAACCTCATTTCAGCAGAGGTCGTGAAGCGGTTGGGCCTACCAACTACACCACACCCACAGCCGTACAATATCGGTTGGCTTCACGAAGGACGAGATCTCAAAGTTCGCCAGCAGTGCCGCCTTCCCTACAGCATCAAGCCCTTCACAGATGAGGTATTGTGTGATGTTACACCTCTGGATGTTTGTGATGTACTATTAGGCCAGCCATACTTGTGGAGGCGACATGCTGTGTATGAGTCAAGGCCTCGCGCTGTCATCATTTCTTTGGATAATTCATTATACAGGATACTGGAGGTAGCCCCACCTACCGCCACCTCTTTGATCACTGCTAAGAAAGGCAGCAAGCTCATCTCACAGACTAGGAAATTTATTTTCTGTCTGGTTCGTTCCCAAAGTAAGGGGAAGATCGTTGCTACATCCATGACCCCCGCGAAGGGTTCCTCCACACAGCAGCAGCAACAGAGGGATACAGTCATGACAGAACAGAGGAACAACTTCTCGTTACCTGGAGGGGTACCACACAAGTTTCAGGTGGGCGACAAAGTTTGGTTACATCTGCAGAGGGAGCGCCTTACTAGAACCCATCAGAAACTCAGACCACTTCGACATGGTCCTTACACCATTACCAAAGCTATGGGAGACAATGCATTTGAGCTCAGCATTCCCCCATTCCTTGGCCTACACCCGGTGTTCAATGTCGACCGCCTTCGGCCATACTTTCCACCATTACTAGACACGTCCGACATTGCAGAACAACTCACACCCACAGAGTTAAATCCAGCTTGCATGGAACAAGTTGCAACTGATCGGATCATGGACACACAGATCAAGCACACTTGCCAGCAGAATATCCAACTGTATCAAGTTGTCAAAGCAGGACAACTCCTTCACCAGGGCAAGTGGCTCACCCGGGACCAAGTGCAGCAGAAGTTCCCTCATCTCATGGAGGAACTCAACGCAATGGGGACCATTGCTTCCTAAGGGGGGAGGAATGATCCAGGTGGATATTGGTGGCCACCCGCTAATTCCACTTGGATCCCCTCTAGTGCTTCTTACAGTTTTTATCGGTTTCCTTAATTATAGCACAGTTTACTATTTTTAGCAGTTTTTCGGGTCCTAAACTTCCGGAGCCGTTTTGAGGCCCTAAACGACGTTTTTTGGGAAATCCACCGCCAGCGATTTTTCTGATAAAAATTGTCTTTTCCGTCGTAGTCCTCGGAGAGATCTTTCCAACGGGCTATCATGCACGTCAAACGGAGATAGTATGACCAATTCGCGACCCCGGGAAGTTGATGTACCAACTTACCCAAAAACGGGGCCCACAATTTGGCGTTTCATCTTCTAGGGTTAGGTTTTGGAATGTGAAGGGTTTTCCATTGTTTCTCAACAATAAATAGGCCCTCGAGCGTCATTGTAACACAATTCAAAATAGTTCAGAGGCATGTAGCCGACACATCTCTTCTCAGAGATAAGCTACCATCGCCCTAGCTGGGTTATTTCTATTTGTAAGCATATTTCAGTATTCTCCATTAATGGAATGAAGTATTATTTCCGCGGCATCTCTGTTTTTATGGTTATCGCATATTATTATTTCTGTTGCATCTCTGTTTTTATGGTTATCGCATCTCTGTATTTATGGTTATCTCTGTAATCTATTGCGTTCCTGCTTAAATCCGGATCATTCCTATTGTACTAGGAAACTGTTGTGAACCCAACACTGTAAATTCCACCTAATGTACTCTTTCAGTTGGATGGACTCCTTATCCAATCTGCATATGTGAAGCGACACAACTTCACTCCCACTATCACTTTGTACCATAATTCAAACTGGTTAGTGCCTCTGAGGTACTGTAAAACATGTTTAGTTGGCCTCCAATATAACTTGGTTGGCCTAACCATAGCTTGGCTTAGTTGGTTGAATGCATAACACATATCTAGTCATGTTTTCACAAGATACATCAATGAACCCACTAGCTGTCGATAAATGGTAGCATATACTTCTTCACTTGACGTGGCATCCTCCTTCCTCCAGTTTATTGCTAGAGGTGTCTCCATGGGTTTACATCTCTCCATGTGAAAGCTCTACAATATCTCATTTTCATACTTTCCTTGAGACACAAACAATTACATCGCCTTGCCATACTTCCAACCTAAGGAAGTAGTGCATGAGACCCATGTCTTTCATTTCAAATTCCCTTGCAAGGTCGTCCTTGCAAGAGCTAATAAGCTTCTCATCGCCACTTAATATCAAGTCATCAACATATAAAATAATTTATATAATTTACCTTCTACCAAAATATGATAGAGGTTTGCATCTGCTTCACTTTAGGTGAAGACCAAACCAGTGAGATAATTGTCTATCCTGGTTTACCAAGCATGTGGTGCTTATTTGAGAACATACAAAATTTTCTTGAGTCTACACACATGAGAACCTCGATAAAATGTCTCAAAACCTTGTGGTTTCTTGATGTACACCTCCTCCTCAATAACCCCATTGGAAAATGTTGTTTTTACATCCATCTAGTGGATCTTCCACCCCATCTATGCAGCCAATGCAAGAATTGATCTAATGGATGAATACCTTGCTATAGGAGAAAATTTTCCCTCATATTCAATTCCCTCAACTTGAGAGAATCCTTTGGCCACAAATATGGCCTTATATTTTTCTATGCTTTCATCTGCTTCATGCTTAACCTTGAATATTCATATCGAACCCACAATTGATTTATCTACTATTCTTGGGACCACTTCCCAAGCATTGTTCTTTACAATGGATTCATATTATTCCACCATTTCATTGACCCAAACAGGTTGCTCTATTTATTCCTCAAAAGAGGATGGCTCAGTCTCTACAATATCATTCATTAGAGCCATGTATCCAGTGTACCTCTCGCGTGACCTCCTTTTCCTGCGCAAAATTGAAGGAGCTCCCACATTCTCCCTCACATCCTGTACTATTCTATCAGATTCACTGGTTCTTTTTTTTCCTTATTTGGATGGTTCTGCTTAGGTGGATGTCTCCACTCTCTTCTCCTCAATTTTTGGCTACTCCACAACTTCCTGAGGCTCCTCCTTTGGAGCTAAATGATCCTCTTTTGGTGGGATCTAAGGCTCCCTCGAGAGAGAGAGCACCACATCTCTTTCTCCTCATCAAAATTTACATCCCTTCACACAACTATCATTTTGAGGGAAGGTAAGTACACACGGTAGTTGTGTGGACTTTCAATGTAACCCACAAAATCTCCCAACTCTTTTGTCGACTTAAGCTTCTTCCTAGACTACTTTGAGACATGGCAGTAAACAGAGGCTCCAAAAATCCTAAAGTGAGACACATCTAGCGTTCTCCCTAAGAAGCCTCCTCTACTATAATCATACCAAGAATCTGATGAGGAGTTGAGTTTTGCAATTAGATTGTTTTGTTACATGCCTCTACCCACAAATGTAGTGGCAGACCTTGGTCATGTAGGATAGCTCTCACAACTCCAACAATGATCCAGTTATTTCTCTTAGCTAGCACATTCTGTTGTGGGTTGTGGGGTGTTTTCAACTCTCTTCAAATGCCTTATTTCACATAGAAATTATTGAATTCATTTGAAACATAATCACCTCCATTGTCACTCCTGAGAGCCTTCACCTTCTTGTCGATCTCTTTCTCAACTAGTGCCTTGAATTCTACAAATTTGGAGAATGTCTCATCCTTCTTCCGCATGAAGAAGATCCAACAATTCCTTGAGAAGTCATCAATAAAAATAACAAAATATTTATATCTGGCAGTGGAGGTTGTCGAGAAATGTCCATAGACATCATAATGGACTCTTTCCAATACTGCATGTGCTTTGTTGTCTCTATCATGGAATGTGGATTTTGCATACTTCCCCAAGGTACAACCTTTGTAGACATCATGCTGCTCAAATTCTCCTTTAGGGATTATTGTGGTTATTTGTTGCATAATCTTTAAGGTGCCATGATGCAAATGGCCAATTCTTTTGTGCCAAAGTTCACTGACATTGCAACTCTGCACTATCTTTGCCTTACTACTTAATGCAACACAATCTTCCACATCAATTTTATACAAGTTCTTCACACGAAGCCTGATATGCTTCACCTGCCCAGTGGCTATGTGTCTTAGGAATGCTTTCCCTTTAATGAAGATCACATCATAACCAAGGTCTTCCAAAACTGCTACAAAGATGAGATTCTTATTTAGGCCTGGAATAAACATGACATCTTTGAGTCAAAGAGGGGATCTTGACTCCCTCCAAAAGGTTATTGTATCAATCCCAATCGTTTTGTACCTTCCATCATCCCCTAGATCAATATGCATCTAGAATTTTTTTTCTCCAGGTAATTGAAAAACTCTCTACACCCTCTCATTTGGAACAAGGCACTAGAGTCCAAGTACCACACACTCCCCATCACTATGTTGTCCATGCATGCGATAAGGGTGAATTCAATATCTAACTGCGAAGCTAAGGATTCACCTGCTTCTCTTCCTAAATTTCTTCTTGCTCGACTTTTTTTGTGGACACTTCATGGCATAGTGCCAAAATTCATGACAACCTAAGAATTTTATTTTGGACAAGTCTTTCTTCTTGACCCCTTGGATGGATTTTGATTTGGTTTGATATTTCTTCCCTTTTCCCTTCTTTCCCTTTCCAACCAATGCAAACTTTTCTTCATCCTCACCCTTGGATGAGGTTCCATTTATGGTATTTCTCCTAATTTATTCTTTTACCAAATCGGACCATAAGCATTCCTAATTCGATAATTGAGGTTTGAATTCAAACAAATTCAACAATATTATAGCATGTGACTTTCCAACTCTTTAATACTATGAGATTTATCTTAGCTTTGTTCCCCAACATCATTATTAACTTATAAGAGTTGATAGAAAATGTGACTCCATCTAGTTTGTCATTGATTGGTAAACAAACACCCAAAGGACATAACTTTTTTAGAACAATTGTGTGCATGGAAATAATTCCCTACATACAAAACAACAAATTGAACTTGGGGGTTTCTATAGGTAATGGGTATTGGAAAGTAAATGATAAAATTTATTTAGAATGAGTTGAAAATGTCAAATGTATATGATCATATTTTCCATATTCTAATGAGTATTCAAAGCTACTGAAATATAAGCCATTTGTTTCAAAAAGGACTATAAATATATTTGCAAAACAATAATTTACTTTGTAAAGAAGGTAGGGGAAAGGTACGTGAAAGATTTAGTTGTCACCATTATTAGTCCTTCATCCCCATGTATATTTAGAGATGTTGAATTGGAAGAAAAAGGCATTAAGGAATTCTTTGTAAAGAAAGTTAAATGAATAGATTATGTGAAACACTTGGAAGATATGGGCAGAGTTTAATCTTCTTTTCACTTATGTTCTTGCTTTGTAATAATTCTTGTGATAGCCCCTCGCTAATCCTAATATTTTAAATCATCTTTCTTGTAATTAAAAGGACTAAGAACTAGGACACAAATTTCAAGGCTTGGAGAGGGAGATTGGATAAGGAAGTTTGGTTGCTTTTAATACCAATCATGGAGGTTGACTAGTGTGCCTTAAATGGGTTGACTATGATTTAATTTTAGCTAAAGAATAAAGGATGATCCCATGCTCCTCTTGAGAAATTCCACAAGCAAAAGAGGACAAAAATCAATGTGCGGAATGGGTTGCGCTAGCCAAGAAGACTCACTCTGGAAAAATGTATAGGGGACAACAACCCAATTTGGTTACAACAATGGTAATAAGGGGCATAGGTGCTATCAGTGGCAAATGGGGAATTGGGAAAATAGTGAGGAAGGTCAAACAAACCAAAGAGAAGCCATGACAAGTAGAGAGGAGGTTCAAATGAAGAAACAAAGATCGTATAGTAGTGGGAGAACACACAACACATATGGGAATACAAAAGAGAGAGTCCACACCACATATTGCAACAACAAAGAAGGAAAAGGAAGAACGAAAACTAATGGATTGGTAGAGGAGCCATTAAAATTTATAGAGAATTCGAAGAGGAAAAAAAGGATTTGTTTTCAGTTGAGCAATGGAAGTACTGATAGGCATCTCCCATGTGAGGGGTCAAGGTGATTCCTTGTATCAGTTGGAGGGTGGAGATGGTTTAGTCTCTAAATTTCCTTACTTAAATAGTGGGTACAGGCCTTTCTCTTTGGATTCTTGGTCAACGAGTGCACTGGTGTCATCCTTTGCTTGTTTTTGGTTCATTCCCATTTAGTTATGGACTCCTGGTTTAGGATGGAACCACTTAGGGAAGTTATCTAAGGGTGGAGGTGGTATAACCTGTGGATTCCTTGGATCAGCTAGTGGGTGGAGATGGAGTAACCTTTGGGTTCCTTGTCTCAGTTGAATATATGATCAGTTAGTGGGTGGAAATGGAGTGGCCTCTAGATTCCTTGTCTCAGCTGTATATATGATTAGTTAGTGGATGGAGGCAGTGTAGCCTCTAGATTCCCTATTTTAGCTGAATATTTTGGATTAGCTGGTGGGTTGAGGTGGAGTGGCTTTTGGATTCCATGTTTCAGCTATCATGTTTGGTTGAATTCCTTAGATCATTGTTCCTCAAGCTCTGAAATATGGCTCGGGGGTGATTATCTGTAAGAAAGGTTGCAGTGCATGACCAATCTATGGTTGGGTGGAGAGTAAGAGTCTAAATCTCAGTTGCCAAACTTCTTTATAAGACAATTGTTTATTTATGTTTTCTATTCTTGTGATTTTATTTCACAGAATCAATGAACATGGTCTTCTAGCAAGAATTGTTGTTTATGTTTTTTGTATGTTGAGTAATTATGTATGAACATGATTTTTGGGCAGGTAATGGTTTTTTTTTTATATTCCTATGTTATGTGTGCATTGAATTGTAAGAAATGAACAAACATAGTTGTACAAATGCATACAAGTAAATTGGAAGCTAGCTAAGCTTCCTTGTAACCTTCTGGGTTACATTCACATGTATGATGTATGTGTATGATGGGAAAATGCAACAGTATGAGATTTTAGTGATAGATCAATGAAGTATAGGAAATAAGTGCTCATTGTGCACTTCAACAAGTAAAGTTGATGGTTACGCGTAAAAGACTAATGTTTTCATTTCTAAGACAGGTTGAATGCGGTCTAGTTGAGCTTAGATTTATGATCCATGAGTTCATACAAAAAACGGCAAGTCCTGTAGTTGTAAATGGAAAGGTCTGTGTTGCCTAAGGTAATATTCATGAAAAAAATTCTAATTCTGAGAACTTCGTGAATTAGAGCCAAACTAAGGGTAGGATCCACCAATTTGGGAGTTGGGAAAGATAGCCCGAAGGTAAAGTTGACGTCTGGAGGTTGGGACCCAACTCCTTGTAATAATAGCAAATGGCCCGAAGAGCCCGAGTGTGGACCAGGCTGTTTTGTTCAATGGTCAACAGTCCAGTAGGCATTAGTTGATGTTTTCCACACCTTGGGGCTAAGTACCGACTTTTGATTATAATGGGAAAATGCGTTCTCACACAAGGGTTAGAAACCTGGGTAGGGCCTAGGCAATAGTAGCAGCTGACGTGGAATTGGGGGTGATGTGGCGCCTAGGATGGTTACCATGTGGCATGTGCCAATGGCCTCTTGGTGAGGTCTGGTGGCCTAAAAATAGGTGACATGTGGTGATCCCAAAGGGGGCCACATGGATAGGATTACGCTACGTGACATCATAGTGATGTCACCTCTAGCTTATGTCATCTATGCAATTCCAAAGGGGTGGCAGTGAATAATGGTTGAGATTATGTCCCGAGATGGAGATCCTTGCAGCATGCAATGAAAAAATTTGTGTCTCAGTATTGACATCATCTCCGTGTGGCGGAGCACTACGCACAAGAATTGGGGCAATATATTTGAGTCCCAAGATAGGAAAAATGCTTACAATAGTCAACGACAATGAGAGTTTTGCCTCGGTCTCAGTGAATTTAAAAAGGACTATATGGTGCATTTGGAAAAGGGTTGAGGATCATTTTTCTTTTAAACAAGAAATTCGTGCATAGAAAAGGGGTTACGTGGGGTCATGATGGGATGAGGTGGAATTCCATGGGGAATGCCACGGTGGCACTATATAAACAACATTATGACATGGCCTGGTCAGGAGGAATGACATGGTAATGAAATGAGATTCCATATGAGCACTACGTGGGTGCCATGTAGCAGAGATGTGGCAAGAGTTCATTGGGAAAACCTTAAATAGCCATATATTTTGATATGTGAGCTAGATTGAGGAAAATGTATCTCCTCGGAAAGCTCTTGATGAGACAAGCACAATGGTGATGTTTCTTTTGAGTTTCGAGGAGTTTGAAAAAATAATGAAATTTTAAGACCCCATTTCCATAACAATACTTTGGAGGTCAGGTCAATGATAATAACACCTCCTTCCACCCCTAGTAAGGGCTATGTGGTGTATGGGGGCATGTTACAATTCCTATGCATTTTTTTTTGCTAAAAATGGTTTCTCTCTATTTTTTAATAATCAATGATGTAGATAATATTATTCTTATGTCACATTGAAGCATTAATGAGGATACACATATTTTAATAGTCCAACCAAAATTGAAACTCAAATTGGTAAATAAGATCTTATTTAACAAATCTTTCAAAAATATAGATATAAATTCAAATCACTGAAATGCCTTATCAAAACCCTATTTTTTCCTCGAATTTTGAATTTTGGATGAATTAGGGACAACTTACAACATATGATTGCAGTTTTTTTAAGTAACTCATGCACTCTCCCTTTCAATATTATATCTAAATGATTAAACTAAACTTCTTTATAAAATATATTTAAAATGTTTATTAATATAAAAGCTTTTTATCAAGAATTACACATTTTGATTCTTATCATTTTTATTTTTTTTTTTAATTTCAATCAAACTAACACTTTGAAGTTTTTATCACAGTTATTTCTTTTTCTTATTTAATGAGTCGCCACTTTCTTTTAACTAATTTCAACTCAACTAATGTTTTCATTAAAGAATAACTTTTATCATAACTAATTATTTCAACTCATTCAATGGAGTCACAAGAATTAAAAGCTTTTTCAATTTATTTTTGAGTTTGTATCTTGCATACTATTGTTTTTGTAAATGTTATAAATTTATCATAACCTAGTTGTCAATTGATCTTGAAAACAATCATTATTCATTAATATTATTAAATATCAATTATCTCATTACAATTATTTAAAAAAACCCATAATACCTAAAATATATATTTTTAATATATTAATACTTCTATAAATTTTCTACAATGTGTATATAAACATTATCACTCTATCAATTTCCAAAAAAAACTTTAAAGATATTTATTACAATATCAATCTTACCTATTTCAAAAACTTATGCAAATGCAATATAGAAAAACAAAACTAATTACATTTCGTAAAACCTCCCCATAAATTATTTTCATGTTTTAAATTACAATACAAAGGCCAACATAAATTTGATCACCAAACAAAAGGACATACAATAATAAATGCATTTCCTACATTGATGCCTCAGCCTTGACTATGTTTAAACCTAGGTAAAGAGAAAAGGTCATGGATAAACATTTCATCTCGAATGTTCCAACGAAGAAGGATGAAGATCACTACTACATTTTAAGTCCTCCCCATAAATTAATTATATTTTGTAAACCCTCCCTATAAATTATTTACATGTTTTATAAATTAATTACATTTTGTAAACCCTCCCTATAAATTATTTGCATGTTTTAAAAGTACAGTACAAGGCCGACACAAATTTGAACACCAAAACAAAAGGACATGTAACAATAAATGCATTTTCTATTGTGATGGTTAAGCTTTGACTATATTTAAATTTCGCTGAAGAGAAAAGGTTATTGAGTCAAGACGCTCATTTCACAATTCAATATAAAGGGATGTGTAAGTTTTTTTGTCTTTCCGTCTCTTTTTAAAATTAAAATTAAAAAAATATGTTTTAAATAGAAAAATAATGTTGGCTATAATAATAATAATAAAAAAAGAATATATTGTAAATCAATTAGAAGTAAAAAAAATGTGTGAATTAGATGTTTAAATCTTAAACTTTTCAAAAATATTTCAACAAAAAAATTAAATGAACTATTTGAAGATCTATGTTAACTAATTTATGTCGATATCAACTTTATATATATTTGTATATATAGAAAATTTATTTTTATTCGGTCCTATATATAGTCTATTTAGCATTCAAAAATATAGTTTAAACATTGAAAAATAACACATTGTGTTTTGCACTCTAAAAAAGTTTGCACTTGAAGAAATTTGATCCCTCTTGGCTCATGTTAAATCCATACTTAATATGGATCTATGTTGGTGGATAATCATTTGATCTCAATTCTTTCAAGAAAGAAGGAATTGAAGATCACTACTTCTACATTTTTAGGCCCTAGGAGGTGACTATTGTTAAAAGTGTATGGGTGAAGGCAGCGGCTTAATGAAATTTTAAACCTTGGTTGGTGTCCCTCTCGTACCAACTTTTCGTACACACAAAAATATATAATTAAGGGGATGTAACATTCACATGTAAGCATTCAAATTTATTGATCACCCTATTTTTTTCACTATGTTATAAGGTTCATATATTTCAAACTTAATAAAAGCATAGTTTATTTGTCATATGTTTTTTTAAGTTTTTTGGACATATTTCCTAGTTGAATTTGTCCATAATTTTATAGAAATTTGTTGAAATCACAAGTTTAAATTGTAAACTCTACACAATTTGGAGATTTTTGAGGATGTTGAATCTATATGTACAATCAAAATCATATTTTAAATAACAACAAATCAATATTTGACAAAAAAATGTTTCACCAATTCCAACAAAAAAAACTATAAACTATATAATAGTTATACAATACCATTTTAAAATAATAAAATTATACATTTTGCAAATTATGAATAAACATTTCAATTTACATTATTTTTCAATTGATGTGATTTTTGTTAAATAGCCACAATAAATAAATAGCAAGCAATAATAACTATCCTCATCATCTATTAAAAATTAATATGATTTATGTTAAATATAATGATGAAAGCCTTAAAAATCAATAACAAGTGTTGTAGAACACCTTAGTCCCTCCCACTCAAGTTAGAAATAATGACATGGGAAAATTTGGATAAAAAATTAAAATTTACATTGATCAATGCTAGATTAATAGTGGTCAATAAGCCTTTTGAAAGAAATAATAAATTGAGATGTGAAGTGGACAAATTAATTGCTTCAACACAAACACTAACACTACAACTCTTTAGTCCCTCCCATTGAAATTATAAATAATTCTCTGGGAAAATTTGTATAAAAAAAAATAATTTACATTGGTCAATGTTAAATTAATAGTGGTCAATAGGCCTTTCACAAGAACTAATAAATTAAGATGTGAAGTGGATAAATTACAAGCACTTGCATAAATTTTGATGGGTCTCCTACATAAATGTTGAGTAAATCATAAATAATGGTGGGAAGTAACTATTGGTAAGTATATTTATTCACTGTGACATCCTATGACTTGAGCATTATAAGTAAATAGTTGTATATATGTGTTTTCCTTTTTGAACTATTAAATTTGAAAAACATGAAGAATTTAATTATGAATATTTTATAATTGATAATGAACAATTGGGAATCTATATTTATAATAAATAATAAATAGTTTATTTTAAAGAGGTCTAGAAAATTAATATTGGAATACAATTGGCTGAAAGAGATGAGGTTGCAAATTGATGATGAATATTAAATACATAAGTCCTAGGCATCTAATATGGTAGATTAGATTTATTGTAAATCATGGAATTGACCAATTTATTGTTTCTCCAAAAGACAGGATGTTGTCTTCGGGAGTGGAAAACAAAAGCTCATTAATGAGCTAGTAACCAACTGCCAGTTTTTGGTGAGGTGGAGGTACTTACCAACTACCAAATGAGTGGTAGATGGGTGATGAAGGATACGTTTTTATTTTTGTCTTCTTGTTAAAAGAGGCTCACATTGTCTTGGAGAGACAAAAAAAAACATCAAGTAGATAAGAAAAAAAAAAACACAATTTGCAAACATGTTATGCTCGAGGGATACACGCTGGATGTAGTATCATAGTTGGGGGAGCTAAGTGATCTAACAATAATTTTCCAATTTTTTTTAACCTTCAAGTCGGTATTATGAACCTAGCTTATGTGTGAAAATTGTAAAGTAAAATGGTATAGATTCCAGTTTTATAAATTATATAGTTAAATCTGCATACAAGTTGATTTTTATGCATTTTGTGCAAAAGTTTCAAGTAGACATATTGGAGAAAATGTACTCTGGAAAGACATATAATGTAGATATATGAATACTAGAAACTGTTGTGTAGAAAAAGAGAAACAAAATTGTTATGGTATAGTTTCTTTTTTTTCTAATTTTGCAGTACAATTTGTTTATACTTTTGGATAAACACGAGATTTTCTGGTGAATACAATTACCTTACACAGAAGAATTCGAGTCGTATTAGCTCGTCATTATTCTAATATTTTATTAGTAACTCTACAAAAATTACAGAGATTAATATTCAAGAAGATTGTTATATTTGAGGAGCAGAGATATATCTATTTTTAAATAGATATGTAAAGGTTTATGTATATTTATACACATGTAAAGGTTTATATCTATTTTTAAATACACATGTAAAGGAAACATCAAATATACTAAAAGAAAGGATAAAAGATTTCTTACAGGTTTAATATATTCATGGTAAAAAATTAAAAGGAGAAAATATTATTATAATACACTGATGCAATTACAAGCATGGTTTTTTACTCCTTCCAGTGATATTTAACAAAGTATTTGGTCACAAAAAGTTACTGTAAGGGTCGAACATGACCTCTAAGAATTTGCATTATAGGATTTATGACTAACAAATATCCGAAAACAAAGAGTTTCTGAAAAACCTTATTACATAAGAGGCGTTGAGCCTTTGGTAAGATGCTTCCATTTATGTAGAAATACATCTCAGGAATATGTAAATAAAATTAATTATTAAATAACTCTGAATGAAAAACTCTGGAGTTTGAACTTCGAACACAACATTCACGTCCAGGCAGAAGGAGGCCAAGGGTTTGGACCATCCGGAAAATGATATTTGAATGTCCTGTAAGCTGTAGAAGTATCTAAGAACTGGAAACATTGAAGGAAAGAGTAAAATCATCTGGTACGAGGAAGGGCTACCTATAGGAAAAAAATAGGCATAAAGTTAGTAATTTAACAATCGAGCAGAAAAGAGATTAAAGCGGGAAAAAAATATTAACTCATAAATTAACTTGAGCTCGCAACCTTCGAAAATGATGGTAAAAAAAATAATAAAAAAAGTGTGTATAGGCATGAAAAAGACTCCTTAATTCTAATAAAAGGAAAAAAAAATGCATATATATCTACAACATGAGGACTAATCATGTGTGAAGACTTTTTTAACAACATGACCATAGAGTTACTGAAAACATAAATAAATATGAAAAATAATGTACAAAGAAGGAACTTTAGTCTGTTACACTAAATAAAACGTTTTAAAAAAGAGTGAATTAGGTTAGTTACATTTATGCTAGATAATTGTGTTGCAAACAAAATGGCCATGAGATTCCCTGGTAATTGTAATTGATATTGATTTGAATGGAAAATGACATCTACACATGGTATTCATCCACCCATGAAATTTACCCATGGTATTGTAAGTGGTATTTACCCATGGTATTGTATGTAACATCAAACCATGGTATTCATTCACCCATGGTATTTACCCACCCATGGAATTCACCTGTGGTAGTATAACAAAAAATGGTTATAAGTAACAAGTCTCATTTTGCAAAAGAATATATTGTCCACCACAATGCGACATTTACAGTGATTATCTGTTGTAAAAAAAAAAAAACAACAACAACAACAACTTTGTGGTTTTGTTATTGTATATTTTCCTCCTTTCTTCTGATATTTCAATTTTTCGAATCTTAGGGGCCTTTCACCATGATCCAGATCAATGATATCAGATTCACGTTATGGTTCCATGGGAATGAGGGTTTGATGCATATTTTAGTTTTAAATTTTTGCAATAATATTCAACAAAATTTAAGTACATGCGACGACCCCTAGAGAGCACTTTTTTGGGAAAGTGGGAAGAATTTTTCTTTTTTCATTTTTTTTTGCAAGAATTGTTTTGGCGGCGAGTTTGCAGATCAGATCTGAATTTTTTGGTGCAAAATTTACAAAACTAAATAACAGATTTGGATTCTTTGCCAAAAAATACCCAAATTCAGAACAAAAAAATCAGTTGAATCGGAGTCCAGATGAGGGAGAAATCGCTGATTTAAAATCAGCTATGTTGCAGAAATTTTTCTGACGAAAATTCATGGACGGTCGATATCCTATCATTTTTTTGCAAGTTTTGTGCATAATTTCAAAAAAGTAATTATAAATTTGAACTCATATAAAAAAATCACCCAATTTCAAAAAACAATTGGTAGAGTCAGAGTTCAGATGAGGTCGCTGATTTAAAATCAGCGATTTCTTTCAGAACATTTGTGACAACGGGACAGTTGAAGCATGAATCTGAGTTTCCAAAGTGTCCAGATAGGGATTCCAATCACATGGGAAGATGCAGACTAGTCATTCTATTTCCAAAAACAAGTTATAATAAACATTATGAGTTATATTGACCAAGTTATACCCAATTTAAATCTGAAGCAACATTCAGAGCAAGTTCCCTTTGGAGATGTGCCTTTCGACCCCACTTTAGTAGACATCTGCTTCACCTTCATCAGTTTCAAGATAGCAGCATACGGCTTGGATTCTTTGGAGATGTGCCCATCCACCCCAAGCTATGGAGGCACCTGCTATTTAATCAACAGTCAGCATCACAGTTAAGGGTCAACCACACAAAATCTTTGTCATCGAAGTCCATTTACTAGACCACACATTGTTAGTATCACAGTTGGTCACAAGCATTACAAGGTATCTCTATAATCAGATCTTCATTTTTCATGGTTATAGGTCATCCACAAACCCACACTTCATCAAAGTCCATTTGCTAGGTCATACACTGTTAGTATCACAGTTGGTCACAAGCATTACAGGGTATCTCTATCCTCGAATCTTCGTTTGTCATGGTTATGGGCATGGAAAATTTTAGGGGCTAATGTTTGCCCAGTGGGCTAATTTTCCATGATTTTTCCACAAAAAGATTTGCCAATTTCCAATTTTATAAAAAACGATTCGCCCAAATTTTAGAATATAAAATTATTTTACCTTAAAAATCGCCAACATTATATAGAGACTATATATAAAATCATTATAAATTTGAATAATTTTACAAATATATCAATAAACATTTTATAATTTACATATTAGAGATTAGTGAGATTCACCAATGTTTTGAAACTTCAAGAAAATTTTCCATCCTTAAAATTTTCATTGGTTATGGGTAATCCACAAACCCACACTTTATCGAAATCCATTTGCTAGGCTACACACTGTCAGTATCACAATTGGTTACAAGCATTACAGGGTAACTTTATCATTGAATCTTTGTTCATCACGGTTATGGTTTAACCGCACAAAACCCTTCTCTTTAGTTTCTCTTCATATTCAACACAAGGTTCTCAGGGGGTAATTCACGCAATGGGACCATTGCTTATTCAACACAGGCTTCTGAGGAGGGTAATTCACACAATGGGGACTAGTTCTTCTTAACGAAGAAGGAATGATCTGAATGGAAAATAGAATCTACCCATGGTATCCATCCATCTATGGTATTCTTTTACCCATGGAATTTACACATGGTATTCATCCACCCAAGGAATTTACGCATGATATTGTAAGTGACATCCACCCATGGTATTCATTCACCGATGGAAGTTGTCCATGGTATTGTATGTGATATCAAGCCATGGTATTAATTCACGCATGGTATTTACCCACCCATGGCATTTTCCTGTGGTATTGTAACAAAAAATAGTTATAAGTAACAAGTCATATTTTGTAAAAGGACAAATTGTCCACCACAATGTAACATTTACAACTATTATATGTTTTAATTAAAAAAATCTTTGTGATTTTGTTATTGTATATTTCTTTTTTTTTCTCGTATTTCAATTTTTTAGATCTTGAAAGCCTACCCAAAAATTTGGATCACATATCCAAATAAAACTTATACTCTAAACCTATGTAAAATATCTCCAATATTCCCTAAAGACTTAGGGTTTCTAATAACCAAACCTATCCACAGAGAAATGCGAAACCGCAATTGCATAAAAGAATTTCATAATTAAAAAATTCTAAATATAAACATTTATATGTATAATAATGAACCACAAGACCTAGAAAAATAAATAAAAATCCCTATAATACAATAAGCGTAATTGTAGTTACACAAATGTTGGAAATGAAATTAAAACGTCAGGAATGAAATTCATGAAGACCTGAACTTAATTAAACTCCATAAAAATATAGTTTAGGGTTTTATAGTATTTGAGGCACTGCAGGTACTGAGCCATTTTATGTCGCCAACACAAGGAAAATAGTCCTGATATTGGGTGAAGCAGGCAAACCCACCACTATATGTCAACTAAAAACCATATATAATTCCTCTAGAGTCCAATAAACTAAAGAAACCCAGAAATAGAGTTATTTAAGAACATATTCCAAAGTATAAGCTACAAATAGAAATCTACAGTTTTATTATAACAATAATTATGCTTTCAACAATTTTTTTTTACCAGAAATGAAAGCCCTAAATTAATCTGAGAAAATGCATTCTGGAAGCTTGAGCCAAGAATATGGCAATGGTAGATGGTTGGAATAACTAAAAACAATTGTTGTGTACCAGGTAATGCAAAGACCAAGTGTTTAAGACCAAAATAATGATGGATTCCATTGGTTCCAATGTTATTAATTAAGAAATCAATCGGTTACACAAGGTAATAAGTATTTTCTTAGAAAATCAAATTTGAAATTTGTGGTAAATTCTCACCTCCAAAAAATAATGATGGATGCCATTGGTTCCAATGTTATTAGTCCCTGCCATCTGGCATCCGGCAGGGACTATAGTGATCGATAGGACCCCCACTTAGCATTAATTGACCCCTGCGTTTCTCTGTTATACGGCGGTTATTAGTGGGATATGCTAAGTTTTGTTTGCAGTCATTCTTTGGCCATCGTGCGCCATCTTATTTGGCCTCTTCCCGAGGCGGAAGAGGCCGGACCATAGCTTAAAGGAGGAATAAACCCGGTGCATTTTCGCGCTAACCGTCACAGTGTCTGGTTTAATGCTAGCATTACTTCTGCCCGGTATGCAGTTTAGTAAAGCTCGGTGTTCCCTCTTGCAATGTTCTACATTGGCAGCTGGTGCATGCCATGATGCACCATGGTTCAACAGCTGTTAGCCTTCGTCGCACTTGTCAAAGCCCAAAGCCGGTTGGAAGCAACTTCTCCGGAGGCAAGGTAAGCGCTTGAGGTCTCTGCGATTGCTGATGAAGTTGCTGAACGGGAGGAACGGGAGGCCTCTGCGATTTCTGATGAAGTTGCGAAAAGGGGGAGGGCTTCAAGTAATAGTTCCTCGAAACCATTTCCCAGATCTCCTAGCTCTTCAGGTAAGCTTTTGAACTGTGGCTTCGCCAGTCTCAGTACTCGCAAATTGCTTAGTTGCTGAATACATTGGGAAGAGATTTTTATTACTAGCCTGCTGAATCATACGAACCTGCTTTTAAATTTTATTTTATTGGCTTTAGGTTTCTGAGGTTTTGTCCTCGTTATCTTTGTTACAGATTCTGGGGACTGGGATGGATACGCAAGATACATTCCCATCTGTTCTGCTGTTTTTTGATCAACAGCGCTTCATATTCAATGCTGGAGAGGTGAGTTCAAGTTAAACTAAAATATCATAGCTTTACCAGGCCATAAAAAAATAGAGAGCTTTCCACACAGGACTGGAGTCCCCGATGGTGGGGATATCTGCTTTCGGTATAGCGTTAAAATTACCGATTGAATCCATGTCAGTCCCTGCCATCTGGCATCCGGCAGGGACTATAGTGATCGATAGGACCCCCACTTAGCATTAATTGACCCCTGCGTTTCTCTGTTATACGGCGGTTAGAGAGGAGATATGCTAAGTTTCGTTTGCAGTCATTCTTTGGCCATCGTGCGCCATCTTATTTGGCCTCTTCCCGAGGCGGAAGAGGCCGGACCATAGCTTAAAGGAATAAACCCGGTGCATTTTCGCGCTAACCGTCACGGTGTCTGGTTTTAATGCTAGCATTACTTCTGCCCGGTATGCGGTTTAGTAAAGCTCGGTGTTCCCTCTTGCAATGTTCTACATTGGCAGCTGGTGCATGCCATGATGCACCATGGTTCAACAGCTGTTAGCCTTCGTCGCACTTGTCAAAGCCCAAAGCCAGTTGGAAGCAACTTCTCCGGAGGCAAGGTAAGCGCTTGAGGTCTCTGCGATTGCTGATGAAGTTGCTGAACGGGAGGAACGGGAGGCCTCTGCGATTTCTGATGAAGTTGCGAAAAGGGGGAGGGCTTCAAGTAATAGTTCCTCGAAACCATTTCCCAGATCTCCTAGCTCTTCAGGTAAGCTTTTGAACTGTGGCTTCGCCAGTCTCAGTACTCGCAAATTGCTTAGTTGCTGAATACATTGGGAAGAGATTTTTATTACTAGCCTGCTGAATCATACGAACCTGCTTTTAAATTTTATTTTATTGGCTTTAGGTTTCTGAGGTTTTGTCCTCGTTATCTTTGTTACAGATTCTGGGGACTGGGATGGATACGCAAGATACATTCCCATCTGTTCTGTTGTTTTTTGATCAACAGTGCTTCATATTCAATGCTGGAGAGGTGAGTTCAAGTTAAACTAAAATATCATAGCTTTACCAGGCCATAAAAAAATAGAGAGCTTTCCACACAGGACTGGAGTCCCCGATGGTGGGGATATTTGCTTTCGGTATAGCGTTAAAATTACCGATTGAATCCATGTCGCGTAGGCAATTGAAGCACTTTGTGGGTTTTGAAACTGTGACTACTGGTTGGTACTTGCAACTATTGATTCCTAGACAAAACAGGCCAGCTAGTCGCTTCCTTTTGAACTCAATGAATCGCTTACAGTCATAGGTTATGCGGCTTTTGGGTTAAAAGTATGGGTAATCGTGCTGGTATTTTCAATGTATTTGAACATAAAATCTGGTCAACATGTCTCTGAATGGACTATTCTTTTTTGTATCAGGGGCTGCAACGCTTCTCTGCTGAACACAAATTCAAGCTATCAAGAGTAAGTTGTGCTTTTGAATTAGTGTTATTTGGATCACTTATATACAGCTTTATAAATCATTGTTTTCTTAATGTGTCTGCCTTCTCTGTAAGATAAAATATTCAAGTTTACTTGAGCCGTTAGACACCCAATAGCAAAATATCACGCTCTTAGATTTGATAAGATTATTATGCACATGGACTGATAACCTATAAGGGTTGGCTCTCAGTTAGATCACATATTTCTTACCCTGGTTTGCTCAGAAACTGCGGGTGGCATTCCAGGTTAGTTGTCGGAATATTTGGTCAGTTTTTATCTATTGTACGCAGAACTAGGGTTGATATGCAGGCAACAGGAGTGATCTTTTTCTTTTGAATTGGTGTCTATACCTAGATTATGATTTTCTCAAGCAATCACAAATGGAATTACACCATGATCGTGCTTTGCAGGTCTTCTCCTGACGATGGCTGGCATAGGGGATGATGCAATGACAGTAAGCAAATTTTATGCCCTCTTTTACGTTGGAAGATTTTTTCTAGGAGGTCAAATTGAACACTAAAGTATTAAGACATCCTTATACTAGTGAAAATTTATCATGTTCTAAAATTTGTAGGTTCCTATGTTTTAACAGGTTAACATCTGGGGTCCATCAGATTTAGAATTTTTAACTGGTGCAATGCGGTCATTTATTCCAAACTCTGCTGTTGTTCACACCAATAGTTTTGGTCCAGGGCAGTACGTCATCAACCTCTAAAGTCTTCTTGTTCATTTAGTCTCTCTGAGTTAGGCTTAATGACCCATTGGTGAGATTTATATTGTTTGCTTTCTTTAAATGACGTGTGTTTGCTCCAAAGGCTCCAGCAAACTAGCCAGGATGTTGAAGGATCACGTCTGAGATAGAAGGGTTATTCCTAAGATTTTCTTGCTGCGGATATGTAACAGTATTTTCACATAATGCAGTGTACATTTAGCGAAACATATAAAGTATGTACAAAATGCATCCGTCAGTTCTTTAGCGTATAATGTTTGTTTACTGCTGAGCGTATATCGTTTGTACATATTCTCACTGTAAAGCCTATATTTTAGATATTAAGAGTAGTCAAACCATTGTACTAAGTTTTTATCATGTTGGTACTTCGGTCTCAGAACGCAAAAAGTCATCTCAATACAGGGGTTGACTCGAATGAAAATTGTGGAAGAAGGGGTTTACTCTTCTTCTTTTTTCTGAAGATAATTATAAACTAGAAAGTATTGTCAAATCCCCTAATCGTTCATTTTCTTCTAACATGCCACTCAGTTATAGCTTTTTGTACACTCTTAATGTAAGTTTGCTAAGGAGTCCCTCTGTTCCAAAATTTACTTTAGAATTATATTATGTGAAGGTTCTAACATAATTGCTTTATTATAGCAGTTTTGGCTTACAAACCCCCAACTCAGAATTTCTCAATACAATAATTTAATTTTTCTTTAACTTTTAACATCCATTAACATTACTCTTCTTCCACAAGTATTTAATGATATGGAGATTAAGGTTTTGTAATCATAAATGCATATGCTTCTTCTCAGCTTATTGTATACGTTTTCAGCATGCTCAACCTCTAGTATGTTGTACTTATCTCGATACTTTGTTTCTTAACAATTTTTTCACTTAAATCCACAGTATCAATAAGAAACTTGTTTTGGAATCCTTTATGTTTATATATATTGTATTAATTTCGTATGACTAGGGTTCCTAAACCTACCATTTTTTCATAATTATTGTATATAATTTAAACATGTAATATGAATACAATTATGTATGCGTGTATGTCCATAATTCCATGCGGTTGTTTTGCATATTTCATGTAAAGCTGAGGAGCAACCGGAGAAATACGCTGACAAGTATCTACGAGATGTTATTACGAATTTCATGATAGCTGGCCGGGACACAACTGCAGGAACCCTTTGTTGGTTTTTTCATTTGCTTTGCAAGCAACCTGATGTTGAAAAAAAGCTTCTTCAAGAAATTCATGACGTGGTCAAGGAGAATGAATGTGTGACCATTAAAGAATCTATTACTATGTTTTCTCAGAGTCTGCCCAACACAGTATTGAATAATATGCACTATCTTCAAGATACTTTATCGGAGACCCTAGGATTATTTCCAGTTGTTCCTATGGTAAGACACTCGTGTATTTTTCTTGCGGCAACTCTTTAATGCACTGGCACACTCATATTATAAAACTTTAGCTATGATAACTTTATATTCTTATAATTTTAACTTGTAAAAGTAACTTGGCAGGGACTTGCTGCGATGCAGCTTCCCTTGTTTATTAAGAAATCAATGTTATTTATTTATTAAGAAATCAATCAGTTACATAAGGTAATAAGTATTTCCTTATAAAACCAAATTTGAAATTTGTGGTAAATTCTCACCTCCAAAACAATAATGATGGATGCCATTGGTTCCAATGTTATAATTAAGAAATTTAGATAAAAAGAGTGAAGAATAGAATTGAATCCTTCCAAGACTTTAGACCGATTTCCTTTTTTAACATTTCTTTCAAAATTATTTCGAAAATTATTGCCGAAAGAATCAAAGAAACTCTTTCAAGATTCTTAACAAAGGATCAACACAGCTTTTTAAAGGGAAGAAATATTCTGGACGCAGTTGCAAATACACAAGAAAGTCTGTTTGCCATGCATTCAAAAAAAATTGATGTTGTCATTTTCAAGATTGACCTCCGCAAGGCATACGACTGCCTTGATTGGGTTTTCATCAAGTGTTTACTTGCAAAGATTGGATTAAGGGCCAACATGATTGACTGGATCATGGCATGTGTTGAGAAGGTGAACTATGCTATCATTGTAAACGGGATACCATCCTCTTATTTCTTAGCTGCTAGAGGACTTCGCCAAGGCTGTCCCCTGTCACCCCTCTTATTCATCTTGGCAATGAATTGCCTTAGTCTCCACATCAATAAGGCAGTCAAGGAAAACAGATGTAGCCCATTGAAAATATGCAGGAACAATTCCATCTCGCATAACTTATTTGTAGATGATATTCTTATGTTTGGTATGTTGTGAAAACTCACCTGGTTATGTTTTTATGACATCCTTGAAAACTTTCAAAAAGCTATAGGACTGCAAATTAACAAATCTAAGTCAGTAATCTATCATAATGATGTCAATAAGGAAGCAGTAGAGGCAAAATCCATTAAGCATGGAATAACATACTTGGGTTTCCAGTTAAAGGCAAACAGATATTCAAAGAAGGACTGGCAATGGATTTTAGATAGATACTACAAAAAGATATCAGTTTGGGAATACAGATGCTTATCACTGGCAGGAAGAGTGACCTTGGCTCAATCGGTCTTAAATCAACTCGCAGTATTCTGGGCCCATCTATTCTTTCTACCTGCAAGTATAATTCAAAAAATGAATAAGCTAACTGCGAATTTTATATGGGGCGGCCAATCGAAAAAAAGGAAATTTCATCTCTCCAAATTATCTGATATCTCTTTGTCGAAGAGCATGGGGGGATGGGGTCTGCTGGACTTACAGACTTTTGAAAAGGCACTTCTATGTAAGTCTTTGTGGAGAGGGATTTATGGAGAAGGCCCATGGAGCAACTCAATTCAAAAGAAATACATGGGCAGTAAGGATATCTCACACTGGTACAGGGTTGGAAGGATAGGTTCCTCTTATGGGTCATCAATATGGTTGAGCTTCTGCAAGATAGAAAGTTATTTTTTGAAGAATCTAACATGGCATTTCCAATCTGGTAGCAATATCCTTATTGGAAGAGACCATTTTCTGAGTGGTGCCGAGGAGATCTTTGTGCCTGAAACTTTAATAAAAAAACTTCACAGAAAAGGTTTTTTCTATTGGGATAAATTGATTTTAGATTGGCAGGGATCGATTCCTTTATGGAAAGAAGCAGAGAATATGGGGATGCCAGCTTCTATAGCTCGACAATGGGAGATCATCAGGACATGCCTGAGAAACTGCAGCATTTTCCGCTCTTCGGAATCTGACTGTCTTATATGGAAGAATTCAAAAGGTATCAACCTAGTCCGTGTTAAGGATATTTATCAGAATATGATTGGTCTAAGGGGTGCATCTCCCAATCTTATATTCCCAACTGTCTTTTGGAAATCGGGATGTCTCTCCAAAATGATTTATTTTTCATGGCTGACATTCCACAACAAAAATTTATCTTGGGAAAACTTAAAAAAGCGGGGATGGCAAGGGCCGAGTATCTGTCTAATATGCAAATCAGCTGAGGAAATCAACTGTCACATGTTTTTTAATTGCCAAGGAACTCAACTATTGTGGCAATCTCTGGAAAATTTATATGGAATCCCACATATTACACATGCTTCCACAAAAGAAGCGTTTCTGTGGTGGAGTGGACAAAAGGAGTCATGGAGGCCAATAATTATTATCACTCTCTGGAGCATCTGGAAATGGAGAAACAATGTTATTTTCAATGACAGAAAAGTGCCTTTCCTGGAAATTTTATCTCATATTGTCTCAATCTACGACTCTTTACCGGAAAAGCCGCACAAGCAAAAAAAGGAGGATCATAAGGAACATGTACAACCTCATTCAGTGTTGCCAAGAGCGTATTTTGATGGAGCCGAGCAGAAAGGTTCCTGCGGTTGCGGAGTGCACATTATAATGAATGAAGATGTTCAATATCTCATCCATTGGAATGGGGGAATGGGTTCCAACAGCAAAGCTGAGGCGATGGCCCTTGCTGGCCTTCTAAATTTTTGTTTTTTTCTAAATATTCAGGCAGTCTCAATTTATGGAGATTCCAAAGTAATGGTGGATTATGTATCAGGGAAAAACAACATCTACAAGCCTCACCTGGTAGGATGGATGGACAGGATCAGGTTTTTCTGGAGAAGGATGGAAGGATATTCTATTCATCACATCAACAGGACACAGAACCAGCAAGCAGACTTTTTGTCTAAGGAGGGTTTACATTCGGAACCAGGCCTTTGGTCTATGAAGGTAACGTCTGAAGGGGATATTTTCTCTATCATGGATTTTTCCCTTCCAAATTTCTAAATTTCATAGTTGCTGAAGCACAGGTATGCATTGTTTTTTTGCTCCTCTTTTTGTCCTATGGTACCTCCGAATTTTGTTTATGAATGGCTGAAGCATAATGTGAATTTCCCATCGAGTACTTCTGAAAAGCTACTCCTATGTTGTCTCTATGAGAATGTTAATTTTTGTTTCTGAATGACAGCCCTGTGGTCTGTCATTTTTTTCTTGAGAATTTTGCTCTTCTGTTGGGATTATGCTTCCCTTTTCTTCTACTTTGCCTTCAAAGATTTCAAGCCATAAATTGGCCATATACAGAATTACATGCAAATGTATTGATCTGTATTTTATATATCTTATATAATACAATCTCGCTTTTTTCGCCTGAAAAAAAAATAAAAAAAAAATAAAGTGATAATGTTTCTTACAACACAATATTTTTTTAGTGAACATTATGGGGTATATTACATTTATTTCTTATTCCTATCCAATTTTTATGCAAATAATAGTTTAAAATATGGTTACAGAAGGTAATAAGTATTTTTTTAGAAAACCAAATTTGAAATTTGTGGTAAATTCTCATTTTTTTTAAATAGTGATTGATTCCATTGGAAAAGTTATTAATTAAGAAATTTAACAAAAAAGTGTGAAGAATAGAATTGATAAATAAATTATAATGTTTCTTACAACACAATAATTTTTTTTTTGGTGAATATTATGGGGTATATTACATTTAGATCTTATTCCTATCCAATTTTTATGCAAATAATTGTTTAAAATATGATGGGAAGTAATTGATGGTAAATATGTTATTTATCTCAGTATGAGCTATTTTCAAAGATTTTATTTTAAGATGGTTTTTTTGAAAAGTTTAAGAATAAAAATCATTACACAAATATCTAAAAATCATGCATGGATATTGCAACTATATCAATAAATTATGGCATAAAATATGTGAGAGAGTTATCTACATGGCATTATATTGTGCAAACGCCACAACAAAACCTTAAATTTTTTATCTCAAATGGAAAAACTTATCATATCTTAGTTGTCAAGCCAATAATGGGAACCACTGATCCAGGGGATTAGTAAAGTGCTCAAAATTCAAAGTGTTCGAAAGTGCTGGAAACCTATGTCAAGTCGTAGAACTCGACGACCTAAATCCAACACAACTTGAATCTTTCAAAACTGATATTGTATGCTCCCTATATTGCACTCTGATAATTTTTCCAAACAAGTAAAAAAAATTGCAGGTTGGATGCAGGACTACTGACTGTGAAGTCCATATGCTGATTGGTTAGGGTGAGTGGGCAAGTTGACTATACCTCGTGGGCCAATGGCATGCTTCTAAGTGGCCTCACGTGATTCATTGATTTTTTGGGCGCATTTTCTTCGTGGTTGAAGTTTTTAAGTGGACCAATGGTGGAATGCCACGTGACCCAGTCATGGGATGCGACGTGGCACCCCGACACAATGCAAAAGCTGGCATGGGTATGCTAGAGGCCCAACTAGGTTCAAACATGAGACCATTGAACAAGCAATACAATGCACTACTGCAGTGCCCAAGGTGTGACCTGTTAGCTCCGCTATATAACGTGGATCGTAAAAGGTTGGAGACAAGTTTGGTCCTCGGTCGTGCTGAGAGAAAGGCTTATGGTGGTTTCCCTTCCCTCCTCCTCTATCTCCCTTCCCTCCTCTTATCTCCATTTCTCATGCTTCTCGGCTAAAAACCATAATAAAGTGCCCTCACTCTTAAGCCTAAGTGCTAAGTTTAAAACCCCATTAGACTATATCCACACGACCCTGCGCCTCCGTAACTCGTCGCCATCTTTTGATCGCAGACGTTGATCTCCGACACCATGATCCAACAGCCCTCCCATCACATCAAACGAACTAACCCGCACACTTAAATACCCACAGTTCGATCGCATCCGCCACGATCGGACGACATCCGCTTCCCCCGTGACCACAACATTTCGACGCGTTAACGCGCGATGGGAGGGTGGTTTTCCCTTTCCCCGCCACCACGCGTCACGCCCCAAGTGGGATCGCTCGCCCTTGTACGATTACTGCCCGACCCTCAATAGCGGTGCAAGCAATACTGCTTACCGCTCAAGCCCGCTCTTCTCGCCCGATAAACTCCGTGCATCTTCGGCGCCCAACAACCATTGGATATGCCCACTCGAGATCCAACGGCCTGCGATCATCTTCCTCCTCGCCTTCCCGATAGTCCCCGCCAAGCCGTATCCGCCGTCCATCCGTTCAATCTGATGGCCAATGTTGTTCCTCCATCCAGTTCATCAAATCTGCTATGTAGTCCGCGTCCTTGAACTGTCCCATGCACCCAAAGGACGAAGGCGACTAGTTACTAGTACACGGCGCATTTGCTCCTCAACAGCTGTATTCAAGAGATAGTAAGCCCAAGAAGGAAAAGGATAGACCCGAGCAAGTGAAGGCATTGAATAGTTATGGAATTTTATTCTCCACGACACTCCACCTTCCCGAGAAGGACAGCAGAGCACCCGAGAAGATCAAATCATTCACTAAATCAGGAAAATTGCACCAAAGACTCCAACAGGCAGTTAAAGTGGTTGGTGGTCAATTATGACCTCCTCATACTTAGAATGGCCAAGTGCCTTTGTATTCAAACTCTATATATACCCAGAAACAAGATGTAATGAGGGTTGATGGTTGTTGTTTTGATGTAAGGTTCAACTTCTGGAGACTGTAACTGCTTTGATACTTGCAGCGTCTCCTCTTCATTTTCAGCTAATACAAGCTTATTTTGTTGTTAATTGCTCATTTTCCATTTCTATTATGTTCTAGGTTGTGCATGATATTCAGTTTTCCTAAAATCTTGATGTTTTGCATTAAAGGAGTTGTCATCCTACATCTGTGTTAAAGTCTTGTATGTATCAGTGAATGTGTTATTCAGGTTTCTTTTCACTTAGTGACAGAGAGCTGTCATCCTGTCTGTGCACTAGGGAATTAGATTTGCAGACCTCTTTACTAGTTGCAGCTGGCCATCACAAGGTCTTGTGCATCTGTTGGTGTTGTCAGTATTCTCCATATTCACCTAATCCTTAAACTATGAGTAATTTGTGGTCTAAAGCCTTGTAGTCCGGGGGTGTTCATGCATGTCTGGAGTCAAGCAAAGTAGAAGTGGTTATCTGGCTTGAAAAAGCATCATTCCTTCCATTCATCCATTTCCAACATTGAGTTGAGTTTGTAATGTTCCTGAGCATCTCCGAGCTAAAACCTAGGAGAGTTTCTTGGGGCTCTAACATGACCTAGTAAACCATAATAGCAAAGTTATATTTGAAGTTTTGGCTGTCAATGTTTTTGTGACAGGGTTGGGTCTAAGCCCTAGCTCCCTATCACCTTACTACCCATGAGGCCGCAGGTAGAAGGGAGCCAAAGGCTCAGGCTTATCCCCGGCCCAAGATTCCTCAATCCACCATGTAACTAGAGGACGAAGCTTGGAGGATAGAGTTGGCGGACGAGTGCAAAGTTTTGGGAACAACCCTGGTCATGTTCACTTCATATGAACCTTGGCAAAGTTTGAAAGGCGCTCGAGGAAAAGAGGCTTGGGAATCACCCTCAGCCTATGGACATTAGACCTTAATACGACCTCAGCAGAGAAGTTTAAGCACTAACGAAAGAATGGCTAGGGATAAGCCTAAGCCTTGGTTCCACGCGCGCCCACAGGACTAGTGCTCCAGGTTTTAGCCAAGTGCATAAGGCCACTCCAATAAGGGGGCCAGCCCTAGGTCCTTTGGACCATTATATGACCACATGCCAAAGTTTAATGAGGTCCGAAGGGAAGGGTAGGTGGTTATCCCAACCCTTGGACCCATGGCACCCATAAGACAACATGCCAGAGAAAAATGTGCTTAACTGGCGAGGGTGGGTGTTAAGGCCCAGCCCTCGACCCTATGTGGCCCATATGGTCGTGATTTTCAAAGTTAAGGTGTTGGAGGACATTTAAACTATTTGAAAAAATGCACCTGAACTGACGGGAATCTCGCCAACACCAAGTGAAAATGGTGCTAAGTAGTTCCGGAAAAGGCACAATTTGTAGGATGGTTAGCAGGAGAGTGCAGTTTGTAGAGCAATTAGCAGAAAAAATACTCTAGAGCATAATGTCTTCAACTTTTGGCCAAATTGAGCCTAGATAGGGGTTTTTTACTGTTCTGGAGCCATTGGAGACATAATTTTTACATTCTGAGCATTTTAAATCCATTTAAACACAAATTTTAGCACTTAATGAAAGAGGCCCAACATTGGAAACTGGACCAAGAGATGTAGCCTATGAGAGGGGTGAACTCCTTTATCATTTTGTTGTCTTTTGTTTCTCATATGGTATATTTGTCTCTGTTTTTATGTTGTCAACTGAGTTTTAAAACCATTAATTTTATGTTCTTTTATAAAGTTATCCATTGCATAAAAGACATAAAATTTTACTTGCATATTTTCCAATCACCTTCAAGTTTTCATTATAGATCAGTTTGGTATCAGAGCCAAGGTTATTTTGATGGTTTAATTTTTTTGCAAGTGTTTTTTGATGCTTACAAGGTTGAAGCTCAAAATATGAGAAGGATAACTTGTGGAGCCAAGTTCTCAAATTGTTTCAAGGAGAACACACATATCTCAAGCTTCACTAGTGATGGCACATGAAGAAGGTTCTAAAGGGATGTCCGAAGATGAGAAAACTTTCAAAAAAACTTTCTTTTAAATGTATGAAATGGTAAAAGATCTTTGTGATGAGAGGAACTCAAGGTTGCAAGGATAGAGCTCAAAACCTCCAAAAGGAGATGGAGGAAAAGGAGGCAAACCCCCAAAAGGGAATGGAGATAATGGTGGCAAGCCACCACCTTCACCTCCATCTTCATCTTCATCTTCATCTTCATCATCCTCTTCTTCTACTTCTTCCCCTTCAGAAACACCTCCAAATTCTCCAAGGGGACATGGTAAAACTCATTTGTTAAAGCTTTACATAAAGTTTTAATTGTATATGTATGATGGAGAGGCAAATGCTAAGAAATTAGATAATTGGGTTATAAAATTCAGCTTGCTTCTCTTAGGTTGGAAAGTGTAGCACTTATTTGGTGGGAGGTCAAAACTCAAGAGGACATGAAGAAAAGTGGTAAGGTTTTATCCTATTGGAATGATTTTGTTGTTGCAATAGGAAGACAAAGTTATCCATTAGCATACATGCAAAAAGCTATAATGTATTGACAAAACTTTAGGCAAGCTAAAGGTCAAAATGTGCAAAGCTATACTCAAGAATCTAGGAAAAGAGCTTTGATTTTGGGTATAGATTTATCCTCTCAATACACTCTACTCAAATACATTGGAGGTTTACATAGTTATTTAAGACACACTATTCTCATGTTTAACCCTACAAAACTAGATGAAGTTTGTGTATAGGAAACTCATTTAGAAGCAAGAGGGAAGAATGTTTTTAAAGAAACTAGTGAGAAGTCATTTAAGTCTGGAGGCAAGGGAAGGGGAAGTTCAAAGGCAAGGATAAAAATAATGCTTCAATCAAGAAGGAGGTAGAAAAATTCACATGTAAACATTGTTCCAAAGAAGGCCATGATGAAGGACATTGTTGGAAACTTTATCATGAGATGATACCCAAAAAATTTAATAACAAGGAGAAAGAAAAAATTGTTGCAACAACTCAATAAGATCTAGGATCTAATTCTGGAGATGAAACAAAAATCACAGCCATGGGATTGATAGGTAAGGACTCTATTGCAAGTACTAGTTATTATAGAGAGCCCATTGAAACTCAAAATGAAAGAGAAAGAATAGAGATTTTCCATATTAGAGTCATCACAAAACATAGCAAAGTAGATACTTTGTTTGATATGGATCACAAGAAATCCTACTTCAGAAGGCATTATCGAGAAACTAAATTTGGAAACCATTCCTCAACCTAAACCTTATACTTTGGGTTAGGTATGTGACATTTCCAAATTGCAAGTGACAAGAAAATGCATACTTAAATTTTCCATCACTGAAAATTTTATTAATGAGGTAGAACTTGATGTAGTACTACTTGAGATATGCAGGATTGCTTTGGGAAGCCCATACTTATATGATAGGAAAGCCATATTTCATCGCCATGAGAACAAATATCATTTGTATTAAAATGGGATTGAGTATATTGTTAGGGCACATTGCAAGAAGTTTAATTTTTCTCTTGTGAATGTTGGACAAATGAAGAGGTTTGTAAATGTTAGTCGCAATTTTGCATTGTTAATGATTAAACATAAATATGTTCAGGAATCGGAAGCCTTCCAAGGATGTGATGCAAGATTAAAATCTGATTTAGTTGAGGCTGTTAACAAATGTGATAGGATGTTTCATAAATCTAACATGTTGCCATCTAAAAGAGGAAAACAACATGAAGTTCAATTGCAGTAGGATGCATCACTTTGAACATTGGTATGAACAAGATGCCAGTGTTAGAGAATGCAGGAATCAAGAAGCAAATGTAAGAGCTACTTGAAAAAGGGAACATTAGTTCTAATACATCTTCTTATGGATCTCCTAATGTTTTGGCTTAGAAGAAAAATGGTGCATGGTGATGATGATCACATTTGGTGAAGAGTAAAGCCCAGTTCAAGGCTGGACATGATAAGCATCATGTTGACCATAGTTTTCAGGTTGGAGATGAAGTAAGGCTTTGCATGAGCAAAGAAAAGATTCAAGGTGAAAATAACTTGAAATTGGGTAAGCCTCCTTTAATTGAATATCTAGGAGAGAATGTTCGAATTATTTCAATAGAAGTTTTCTCCCCTGAATATATTGAAGAATTGCAGCAAGATCCTATGCTTGAAAAAAACAGAAGAACTTCAATAAGAAGGAACAAGAAACACCTTTGTATGGGGCTCAAAGTTACAAATCCATGCAAATCCAAATGGATGGAGATTGGAAGGGTGAGGGAATTGTATCCTCATCTATTTTTTGACTAAAATTAGTATTTTGGATGTTCAAAAGCTTCTAGTTGGGAGGAGTGATCTAGGGGATCAGTAACGTGCTCAAAATTAAAAGTGTACAAAAGTGATTTATACCTATGCCAAAGTGTAGAAATCGTCGACTTGAATCCAATGCAACTTGAAACGCTCAAAATTAATATCATATGCTTATGATATCGTGTTGTTATTATTTTTCCAAACAGGTAAAAAAAATTGTAGGATTGCTGACTGTGCAGTCCGTATGTTGACTAAGCAGGGTGACTGGGCAAGATGACTATACCTCATTGGCCAATGGAAATTTCCAAGTGGCCTGATGTGATTGGTTGATTTTTTGGGTGTATTTGATTAGTGGTTGAAGTTTTTAAGTGGACCAATGGTGGGATGCCATGTGGCCCAATCATGGGCTGCCACGTGGCACCCTGACACAGTTAAAAATTTGGCATGGGTTGGTCGAAGGCTCGATCGGGTTCGAACATGAGACCACTGAACAAGCAATACAACGCCCTATCACAACGCCCAAGGTGTTGTTGAAGGAAATGTAACTAGTTTCAATCTTCATAAATGCACTTTTGATAGTTGTACTTATTCAAGAAAAGAAATATTATTTTTATAATATATGTCAATGAGTTTCTTGCTCATTGAAGTAGGTCTAGCACATGTCAAAGTTCTATAGGTGAATCAAAGAGTCAAAAGAATTATGTTGAAGACTTTAAGAGCATGTTACATCATGTATAAATATATATTAAATTCAAAGAGAAAAACCTCCAAGAAAATTCAAGTCTACTCCTATGCAAAGGCACCATCAAGAAGCTCCTTCAAGCATGCTACACCAACATAGAAACTATTCAAAGTCTTCTCCACAAATCTCCCTCCAAACAACCCTCAAAGTCAGCCTACAAACAAGGTGACAAGTCAGCCTTCTAGTCGGCCTAAATGAAGGGACATACATCTATAGAGGTTGTCCACTCCTCTATAACACATGAAAAGGATCTTTGAAATAAGCGAAGACAAGGAGCTGAGATTAGAGTGAGACAAGCCGAAGATAAAGAGCCTCTAGTGTAGTGAAGGAGGGACAAGTCTAAGCGAAGATTGAAGGATTGCTTCTAGGGAAAGACACAGTCACATGTGCGAGAAAAGGGGAGGGCTTTCCATAGACATATCAGTAGCAATATAACAGTCCCATAATTCTCATTGTTTGGTCTTGAAACTTATGCCTATAAGGCCTTTCATTGGAGAGAAGAAGAGTCTCTCACATACGAAGGAGAAAGGAACCAAATACATCACGAAACTTCCCACACGTGCGAGTTTTAGGGTTACAGTGCTGCCACATCAAGTCTACAATCTTACATGAAGAAGAAGTTCGATTGGTGAAGAGAAGAAAAGCATCATCCTATGTGAGTAGGTACACTTAGGATCAAGAAGAAATGTCTCTTCTATAACTAGCATAAGAAATCCTACCACCAAGGAGTAGGAGAATGAAGTGCCAGAAGAAGGAGGACGAAGTGTCAGAAAACAAAGTGCCGGAGGAAGTACCAGGGAATAACGTTCTGAAAGAAGGAAGGACTTAACGTGTGCTTGGAGGATACTTTTGTCAGGGGTCTATGGTTTGGCATTGATCAATAGAAGCTTCAATAAGAGAAATTCACTCAAGGGTTTTCCTCTCAAGAGAAGAGAGGTTTTGGCCCTGGCAGAAAGCCAACTTTGTGTGTTCTTATTTTTATGTTTTGGTAGCAGTTTGATGAAGTACACACATATGCACTAATAAGAAGAAGAAGAAGAATAAGCTACTAAGTAAAATTAAAAATACTCCACAAATTGTTATCAAGTAATAAAGAATCACACTACACTACTTTTCCCTAAGATTCTTCAACATGGTATCAAAGCTAAGGTGACACATCAAAGAAAGGTCAACTCAAGAACACTCATAAAGGAGAATCATCTACAAAGTTGAAACATCAAGCCTAGAAGTCTCAATCAATTCAAGGACAAGAAGGGTATACAATCCATCATTCATCAAGGAGGTCTACAAAGCTAGAAGAAGAGCCTTACATAAAGGCACCTACAAAGAAGAGCAAATTGAAGCAAGACCTACATCAAGCTACAAGTCATCCAGAAAATCTTGTCATCAAGCAAGTCCACTTGAAGAAGGCAACTTGAAGAACATCAAGATCTTAGGAAGGCAAGCCATCAAGTCTTCAAGGATGAATCAAATCCATTACATCTCAAAATCTATTAAGTAAGTACATGTCCCCTTCTGAATATACATCAATGTCTTTTTGCAAGGAAAGCAATAAATTGGTAGGTACGAATAACTTTCTTACATGGAAGAAGAGGACTGATCTACATCTCAAGGAGAATTAACTCCTAGAACATGTTAAAGGGAATATCACTATTCCTGCTAAGGAACAAACTCAAGCCTTAGCCAAGTACAATAAAGATGAGACAAGAGCTCAAAGGATTCTAATAGAATCAATCAAAGACTCTCTCATTCCATATGTCTCCAAATTTGAGACATCGAAAGAAATTTCTGATAAGCTAGTAGAGCTATTCTCGATATCCATAACTGGAGAAGTGATATCTCTAAGGAATGAATTATACAAGATGAAGATACCAAAGGAAGCAATAGATCCTTGCTTCATGAAAATCTCTGAAATGAGAGATCAACTTCAAGAAATTGGGGTAGTCATGTCTGACAGAGAAATGACCATTGTAGTACTCAATTCTCTACCCGAGGATTGGGGAAACTTCACATCAAGCATATATGCCAAGAAGGAAGCAACCACTCTCAGTGAAATATAGTCTCTATGCAGGACAGAGGAAACCAGAATCAAGGCAAAAGAAGATACGGGATCAAAGCAACAAGCATTTGCTACCATGGCCAAGAGAAAGGGTAAATTTGGCAGGTTTGGTCCTGTTGAAGCCCCAAAAATCAGGTCTACAACAAGGGGGATACCCACCCGGTCTGTACCTTGGTTAGCAACTCCTTTTCCTTTTTGTATAGTGGGTCCGACTGGGGATATGGGACCAGTTTCCCAATTTATGTGTGCGTGTGAAGGATTGATATTTCTCTTTCTAAAAGTTCCTAAGTGAGATGCTCTAATTCTAACTCTAATCTAATAACATGCAAATTGTATTCTAATAAGCAGACATATCTAAATCTACACTAACCCGGGGTGTAATCCTTCTGTTATGCGATCTAAAATGATTTCAAATAACAATTGGTAATAAATATCATTCAACTGTTATGAGAAAAGAATTCAATAAGGATAAACCAATTCGTATAAAAAGTTAGATGAAACATTTGTGAAAAACATATCGCATAATAAGTCGCTCATACATTAAGCATAAATAAATAGCTATCACCGTACAAAAGTGCCAAATGATAACTCGAGCATTCACACATCAATATATAAACAACTGAACATGAATATCACTTTTAACACAAAGGTAAAAATAGTTAAGAGATAGAAGTACCATTTATAACTAGTTCTACTCATGAGCTTCAAGCGATAATGATTTATCTCTTCTTGATCCAACATCCACTAAGAGTACAGAAGTGCAACATTAGTAGCAGATATTAAATGTAGATATCAATAAATCCTATTCCATTCATTCATCAAAACCTCCTCAGAGGGTACAAAAGTGCATGTTCTGGGGATAAGTTTTTGACAAATTTCAGGACCCTTCTCTAAATGCATGAGAAGGGTTTAAATACTACTAACTAAATCTAAAAATAGCTTATTACAAAAATGTAGGATGCAGTTTAAATGACCATCCTCATTGCAGGAAAAAACAAAATTAAAACTAAAACTGAATCTAAAATTAAAACTACTAACTAACTATTTCTGTATCCGCTCCTTGAAGTCGCACGCATTTAGCATTTGTTTGAGAAGAGTCAGCTGACTGATTTTTTATTTTAGCTGTGCTGCGAAAACAGAATCGGTAAGAGTTGGCGCCATCTTCTCGGCAGAATTGATGATACACTTGAGAGTCATCCACTAGTTTTCGGATTTAAGTTTTACTTCTTTTACCTCTAGTGTTCTTTTTTACAAATTTATGGGCTTATAGGTGACTGAGCACTCAGAAGCTTTCCTTTTCAAGAAGTTTTTCCCAGCGATGTGCGCATCGGAAACTGCCTCCGTTTCTTGATCCGGGCTTCCTTGGTGCATTTTTCACCCTTTGCGCATTTTCTTTTAGTGGATATAAAGCTCAGATTTTTGTGAAAATAATGATTCCGTAAGCTCTTGAACCTAAGTTTTAAATTGTCTGTTTGTGATGTGAGCACTATCCGGTACCTCGTGTATGGAAGAATTTTGGGCCTCGCCGCTATCTTGTGTAAGAACGAACAAGCTAGCTCCGTAATGGATGCCTCAGAAGAACCATGTGAGCCCGCAATAGCCGTAACTTCCATCACTCTGGGATTCTCTTCCTCAAGTAGATTATACATGCCTTCCCAAGTAGCAATACCAGCGTCTCTATTACAGGCAGTGTCTGTATACAAGGGCGCCATTTCTTTCTCTTCAGAACTCTGGGCTTTGCCTTTCTTTCCCATGATATCCTGCGTACTGCTTCGTATATTTCTCTGCTCTCCGTTCCTGCAATTTACAAGTGAAGTGAGAATAATGGTAAGGAAAGGTGATGAGAAAGCTTTAAATGCCAAAGGCGTATAAAATATACCACCTTACGTGAAATGACTTTTCGATAAGCACGAAACCATATTCCATTAATAACTGGCAACTAACTCATTAATTATCATTAAAGCACATAACCAGGTGTCAGTTTATGGAAAGTATTTTTTTGAACCATGAGCCCGAAAGATCTGCGTTGAAGCAATTTTGAAATTTGCTTCGCAACATCGCATATCGCAACATCGTAAAATTGCAACATCGCAATATCGCAGAATCACAACATCGCAGAATCGCAACATCGCAAAATTGCTAGCTCGCTATATAGCATTATCGCATTATCTCATTACCGCATTACCTCTCTATCGCAAAATCGCAATATCACAATATCGCAGGAACATGACATATGACAATTTTCTTTAATCTATTTTTTGCGAAATGTGATTTGCGGTATGCGCCATCGTATATCGGCAATTTAAATCTTTTCAATGTAAGTGGTCTTTGATGCATGCGATGCGATATATGTTTTTTGTCCCGTATCGCGATCTCTCAATGTTAGAATTCAGCTTGCAAGGAGGTATCCTGTAATACTTTTGCGATGTGATATTTCCTAAGGAAAGATTTTGTCTTACCTTATCATAGAACTTAGACTTTTAGATTTTTCAAGGGGATTTTCCTAAGTTTATGATGGTAAGTTTTATTAAAAAAGGAAATTCAAGCACTAATTGATTTTTAAATTTTTAACTAAGGGTCCCCACTTATTTAGTATTAGGAATAACACTAAATAAGAAGGGGGGTTGTTGCTGGCCACAACAATTGTCGATTCACTTGGAAGAACTAGTTATCTCTGCTTTTCTTTTGAATTTTCTAAACTTCCAAAACAGAACATTTTCTAGAAAATTAAACTTTATTATAGAAAGACTAAGTACATTATACTTTTACCTATCAATGATATTTTGTTTATTTTATTTTCAACTTCAATTATTTACTCCCTCAAGCTAGTCCTTGTATCTACATCAGTCATTACTTGGTTTATACAGATAAAAACAAAGCCTTCTCTGTAAATCAGTTTTGAATATGCTCATTTGTTGTAGGTAGAGCCTCTGCTGCCAGCAAGCGTTTATAGCCTCAACAGGGTTACTTGTTACGCAGCAATGATCTTGTATCCTACTTAGAGAAATTTATAACTTTCAAAGAGAAATCCATTTCCACACTTATTGCTTTCATTTTCTTTTTTACCCTTAAAGAACAATGTCTTGGTTTGGTAGACAATTTATGACACAGTCATTCACTGATTTATAGCTTTGCTAAACAAGCTAGGTCGTGATGAGACCCCTTGTCTTTTGATTGCAACAATCTTAAGTCATTGCCCTGTTGTGGTATGCAGTATTGGCAAAGTCAGCAAGCTATAATATCTATGATCATGATAAGTCAGCTTGTGATGAGACCTCTTACTCTTTAAGTTAAAGTGTATCTTTGGATCATTCTCTGAACATTGTAGTTTCCTAGGTGGGGAGGAAGTCATTGTTTCCTTAAGATAGCTCTGGACGACAATGATAGATTTTTTGGAAAGAGCTTTTCTACAGAGAATCTTCGTTTTATTATTGATACCTTTCATTGGACTGATATACAACAATTTCTTACTAAAAGTCATTTTTTTTCAAAGTTTATACAATTGAAACTAGTATCATTTCTAGGCCTAGAGTCTTTAACTGTATCTTTCAATAATAATGATCAATTTTCTAAAAGAATTCTATTTATACAAGTGAAAAAACGAAACCTAAAAGAGAATTTGTGTCTTTTTCGTGAATTCCTAATGTAACCATTTACAAACGGTTTTATTATAAAACTAAAACAACTACTCTACAAAATAGAAGAATGATCTCCTATGGAAAATATTTTTCGAGGATTTGTCCGTTAACAGGTAAAGAATCTATTTTCCTGTTAAATCCTGTAACATAAAAGTAGACAGACCTATGACTTCTACGATTTGAAAAGGGCCAAGCCACATTCTTTGAAATTTTGTATGTTTCCCTTTTTCCTCATGAGCCTTGTCCCATTTTAAAACTAGATCTCCCATCTGAAAATCTTTTCTGGATATCATGTTGGAATCAAAAGAGGCTTTTACTAAGGCTTGATGATGAGCGTGAGTTATCTTGGCCTGTTCTCATTGTTCTTCTAACTTAATTATTTCCAGCTGCCTTAGTTGTAAGGAAGAAGTTGGTGCTTCATCGATATATTGAACTAAGGCTAAAGAGGGAATTGCCAAATGAGTTGGAAGAACCACTTCTTTCCCATAAACTAAATTGAAGGGGGAAGTGCCGATGGAGGCTTTATGAGTTATCTGGTCTACCCATAAAGCATATATTAAAGACTTGTGCCAATTTTTATGATTTTGGTCAATGGTTCACTTAATAATCCTAATTAAGTTCTTATTTGTAGATTCAGCTAATCCGTTCCCCTGTGGGTAATAATTGGCAGAGTATTTAAGCTTGAAACCCCTTTTGAGTGCAAATTCAGTCATCGCATTACCAGAAAAATATGATGCATTATCAAACATTAAAGCAGAAGGCAACCCAAACCTAGTGATTATGAACTGATCTATGAACTTGATGATATTTTCAGCATTAGCCGCCTTAAGTGGAACTGCTTCTACCCATTTAGTAAAGTAATCTGTTGCTGTAAGGATATATCTATGCTGTTTAGAAGAGTGAGGAACGATCTCACCTATTATGTCCAATCCCCACTGATCGAAAGGCTGTTTAATGTTAACTGGTTGTAGTGGCAAGGATGGTTTCTTTTGTCTCATAGCAGCGGTTTGACAGACTTGACATATCCTCACGTAGTTATGTGAGTCTTTGAATAATGTGGGCCAGTAATAGCCTGCGTGTAAGATTTTATGAGTAGTTGCATAACCAGCATAGTGTCCGCTTGCTGGCCCATCGTGGAGTTCCTGCAAGACTTTTTCAACTTCAGATTTCTCAAGACATCTAAGGAGAACAGAATCATAATTTATTCTAAAAAGAACATCATTCATGAGCTGATATTGTTTGGCTTTTAACCTTAGAGCTCTTTTCTTGGTATGATCGAGGTTTGAAGGAGTGTATCCATTCTTTAGATAATTAATGATATCAGCGTATAATGACTCATCATCGTTTAGGCATACCTCGTACATTTGTATCTCTGCAGATGGAATTTCAGACATCAGTGATGCTCCGGCCATCATTTTGAAAAATCCTTGACCTTTTACAATACCTGCTGGTTTGATTTCTACATCATATTCCTATAAGGAAGTAACCCAATTGGCTCTTTTCTCACCCACATCCTTCTGTACTAGAATATTTCTTACCGCTGGAAACGGTACTATGATTTTTTTATGTGTTTTGAGTAACAAAGGTCTGAAATATTTAATTGCTTTGAAAACATCATAAGCTTGTTTCTCCACATCTGAATAATTCAACTCAACCCCTTGTAAATTGGAACTGAAAAAAGAAATTGGGGCTTCTACCTTTTCTTGATTTGCTTGAGTGAGTATCGCAGCATATGATCTATCAGAGGCAAATGTATACAAAACAAAAGGATCGGAAAAAATTGGAGTTGCTAAAGATGGAGCATTAATAATTGCTTGTTTGATTAGATTGAATGCTTCATGTTCATCTTGGACCCATTTAAAGTTTGAGTTCTTTTTAATCATTGCTTGTAAAGGAGACACAATTCTTGAAAAATCTGGAACAAATCTCTTTACAAAGTTAATCTGGCGAAGAAAATATTGCATGGCTTTCTTGTACTGAGGTAGGGGTACTGCGTAAATTTCCTTGATTCTGTCAGGATCAATGTGAATTCCAGATTTTGACACTATGAATCCGAGAAGTTTTCCTTCACTTAATGCGAAAAAGGATTTTTTCGGGTTAAGTGAAATTCCATACCTTAAACAACGTTGGAATATTTGTTTTAAATCTCTGAGATCATTGTTTCGTTTCTTGGAATATATAGTTATATCATCCAAATAGATTACCACTGATTTATTAACTAACCCCTTGAATGCGATGTCCATGGCTCTCTGAAATGTGGCGCCCGCGTTAATCAGACCAAATGGCATCTTTTGATATGCGTATGTGCCCCATTTAGTTCTGAATGTGGTTTTTAATTGATCATCGGGATGTACCAACACTTGATTGTATCCTGAGAATCGATCCAAGAATGACATTAATTCTGAGCCTGCGACTGCCTGCAGTATTTGTTCCATGTGGGGCAAAGAAAAATTATCCTTTTGGCAAGCTTTGTTAAGATTTCGAAAGTCAATGCAGATTCTAATATCTCCATTTTTCTTTTTGACAGGGACCATATTGGAAACCCATTGGAATGTCGAACGGGGAAAATTATTTTGGCTTTCAATAACTTATTGAGTTCAGATTTGATCTGGTTTTCTAGATTGGGATGGATCTTTCTCAACTTTTGTTGGACAGGTTTTTCATTGTCGATCATTGGAATAGTATGTTGGATGATGGAGGTGTCGTATGTTTTGAGTTCGTCGTAATTCCAAGCAAAGACACTTTTGTATTGTCTCAAGAGACGAATATACACTAATTTTTCTTCAGGAGCTAGACCAAGGCCTAGATTGATATTCTATGGTTTGGTATCAGTTCCTAGATTTACTAATTCATAATTCAATGTTGAACTTTGGAGTTTTGAATTGGTAGATCTTTTAAACCGATCTTTCAAATCATAAAGATCTTCTAACTTGACTACTGACTTAGGTATGGCATTGTTAATGCTATCCTGTTGCAATTGTTGGTCATGTTGGTCTTCATCAATTATTTGATTGGTATAGGATCCTTCAGATGTGAGGAAACTCACGATATCAGGATCATCGTTGAAAATCCTCCAATTGGTAATGTTATCAGGAATAGAAGGTCTAAAAATTAACTCAATTGAAAATCGATCAGGGCTAAAATCTTCTGACGGAATGAGCTTGCAAGCTACGTTGGCTAAGAGGTCTGCACTAGAATTCTGGAGTCTTGGAATTGATGAAATATTAAATGTTATAAAGTGTTCAGTCAGATCTTGAACTAAAGATTGGTAATGTTTTCAATGACTTGATAAACAATGTATAGTATTTCGTACCTATCTGATTAAAATTTCAGAATCTCCAAAAACTTGAAGGTATTTGACGTCTAATCCGATTGCTTTGTATAACCCTTGGACTAAAGCCTCGTATTCTGCGGTATTGTTGGTGCAATCAAATTCAAGTCTGCAAGTTAGCATAGTTTTATCTCCCTCTGGACTTATTAACATGCATCCTGCTCCTGCTACTTCGTTAGACTTAGAACCATCAAAAATAATTTCCAAAATAAAGATTTATTTACAGGACTATCTATAAAATTAATACATTTAGAACTATCTGTTTGAGATAAATTTTCTACTTGAGATAAAACAGAATCTTCTAAGTAAGGTGAAGTATGAGCATTAAAATTTCCTAAGAAAGAATCTACTGAGTAGTTGCCAATGATGTTATTGTTGTATGCTACTGGCTCATCTTCTCCCTCGAGTTCTATTACTATGTATTTCTGATGCCTTTCCCGCTCAACTTTTATTTGATTTGGTTTACCGTTGTAAGGGAGCCACATGTGCGACTAGTCAGTTGCAAAGTATCCATGAAGTTTTTCTGACCAATCTTTGCTTAGAATTAAGCCATAAAATTCTGGAATATCAGCAACTAAAATGTCGATAACTTGACATACTTTTGGGTTGGATGACAACCTTATGGTAACCTGATTTAATTCGCCAATCACTTCAACTTGCGATCGATCTAATTGAACTATGCGCACATCGGATTTTTGGGGTTGAACGTTCAATTTTTCACATATTGACTTTGGTAAGATATTCGATGAAGCTCCAGAATCCACTAAGCAATTATGCAAATTTTTATTGAAAATTTCATAAGTAAGAAGAAATGGGGGAGTATGAGATCTCGATCTTCCTCCAATTAAGGCGATATCATTTGGATCAACTTTATTCATCACATTAGTTGGAGGTCTTCCCATGTCATGGGAAGCTTGAGAGATTACAACGGCGGGCAAAGGTGTAATTGGTACAACATGTAATTCTTTCAAAAGTACCTTTTGCTGGTGTTTTAACTTGCTCAATTCGTAAAAATTGATATTGGCCCTAGTCTTTTTCATGTCTTCTATGATATTATACTCCATTTCATCCGAAACGATCAGTATTTTAGATGGAGTTGATGGGTCTGTTTGGACTGTGCTGGTTTGAGTCACTTTAGGTGTCGTTTTCTTGGCTGCGACTTTATCCTTAGTCATTGAGCTTGCGCTCTTTGGCTTAGGTGTAGGTTGAGGAGGATCAAGTTGATTTCTACTACGAGTACTAACCGGGAATGCCTCTTGAAACTCTTCATATGCGAAGATGAAATCCCACATACCTTGTAACTCTACAACTTCTTCTTCATCGATATGTTCTTCAGTAGCAATTTCCTCTTCTTCTTCTTCAGATTCAACACTTGTAATAGCGTTAGGGGGTTTGGAATCGATTGAAGGGTTTCTTTTAAAAGGTCTGTACAGCTTTTTAGAAGAAGTTTCTACCACTTGTTTCTTAATGTCGACCATCTCGTTAGACATGGTCTTCAAAACTTTTTGCAATCCTTCTAAATCGAATGGATCTTTCGATTGTTTTTCTTGGGATCTTCCTTGAAATAAACCTTCTTGGATTTTTGTTCTTCTATTGCATTTTTCTTTTCTAAGGCCATAATATGATTCTCTATTGCTATTGCTTCTTTCATATTTTCAACTAAAGTTGTTTTGTTAGCCCTATCAACAAAGATTGCTATATTTGATGGTAAAGCAGTAATGTACCATTCACTTCTCACTTCTTCGCTAGGCTGGGAAGCAGTAGGAATTTTGTTTAAGATTTTATTGAAACGTAAATTGAAATCTTTGATAGGTTCTTTTGATTCGGCCCTAAGGTTAGACAAGTTGTTGATCAGTGTCATCGTAGACATGTCATCACTGAACTGGGTCAGGAATTGTTCTTGGAAAATTTCCCAACTAGTAATAGATCCAGATGGTAATGAGAAATACCATGATCCGGTTGTTCCTTGCAGAGTATAAAGAAAAAGTCAAACAACAGCATTTTCATTGGTTATTCCATAGAGATTTATGGATAGCATAAAGTTATTTATATGTTCTTCCGCTAGCATGTCTGCCTCAGGATTAAACTTAGGCAACCATTTTTCAAGATGGGCCGGTAGCTGACTCAAGGGTGCAGGCATTAAGACTGCCCCTTGGTTATTCCATGGAGATTGGGCCATCGCTGGACTAATAACAGAGGAAAGTGCAGAAGATGATCCCTGCAGTTGAGAAGATGAGGATATTTCGACTCCAAATGATTGAGAAGGAGTTGTGGGAGTTCCAGTGGACTGATGGACAATGATCCGAAATGGAGGAGTGGATGGTTGAATTCGTGGTGAAGAGGTTGAGATGGATGATGATGATGAAAGAGTCTCACTATCAGACCCTTTAGGAGACTTCCTTGCTCTCTTCCTTGTAGGTAGAGGTAACTCGGTTGGCTGAACACCAAACTTTTCGCTCTTTAATCTGGTAAGAGGATGAGCAAGGTTATATTGCGAAGTCATGTTGCCTTGAGATTTATCAGATTTTGAGGAGATATAGAAAATCGCTGAAGTTTGTGAATCAAAGATTCAACTTCAGGAGGTTCAATAGTAGATTGTTCTGAAATGTCAGGGTTTGTAGCAGCGGTTGTTGCTCCAGTGACTTATGACTCTAGATTTAAAGATTCTAAATGCAATGGAGAAGTCAGGGGAGATGGTGAGGGTGATTTACTCTCAGAATGGTATTTAGATTTAGACTTGCTTGCCATTAACAGTTTGAGGTGCTCCTTCTAGCACCAAATATGTTGAAGCCCCAAAAATCGGGTCTACAACAAGGGGGATACCCACCTGGTCTGGACCTTGGTTAGCAGCTCCTTTTTTGTTTGGTATAGTGGGTCCGACTGGGGATATGGGACCGGTTTTCAAATTTATGTGTGTGTCTGTGAAGGATTGATATTTCTCTTTCTAAAAGTTCCTAAGTGAGATGCTTTAATCTAATAACATGCAAATTGTATTCTAATAAGCAGAAATATCTAAATCTACACTAACCTGGGGTGTAATCCTTCTGTTATGCGATCTAAAATGATTTCAAATAACAATTGGTAATAAATATCGTTAAACTGTTATGAGAAAAGAATTCAATAAGGATAAACCAATTCGTATAAAAAGTTAGATGAAACAGTTGTGAAAAACATATCGCATAATAAGCCACTCATACATTAAGCATAAATAAATATCTATCACCGTACAAAAGTGCCAAATGATAACTCAAGAATTCACGCATCAATATATAAACAACTGAACATGAATATCACTTTTAACACAAAGGTAGAAATAGTTAAGAGATAGAAGTACCATTTATAACTAGTTCTACTCATGAGCTTCAAGCGATAATGATTTATCTCTTCTTGATCCAACATCCACTAAGAGTACAGAAGTGCAACATCAGTAGCAGATATTAAATGCAGATATCAATAAATCCTGTTCCATTCATTCATCAAAACCTCCTCAGAGGGTACAAAATTGCATGTTCTGGGGATAAGTTTTTGACAAATTTCAGGACCCTTCTCTAAATGCATGAGAAGGGTTTAAATACTACTAACTAAATCTAGAAATAGCTTATTACAAAAATGTAGGATGCGGTTTAAATGACCATCCTCATTTCAGGAAAAAACAAAATTAAAACTAAAACTGAATCTAAAATTAAAACTACTAACTAACTATTTCTGTATCTGCTCCTTGAAGTCGCATGCGTTCAGCATCTGTTTGAGAAGAGTCGGCTAACTAATTTTCGATTTTAGCTGTGCTGCGAAAACAGAATCAGCAAGAGTTGGCGCCATCTTCTCGGCAGAATTGATGATACACTTGAGAGTCATCCACTAGTTTTCATATTTAAGTTTTACTTCTTTTACCTCTAGTGTTCTTTTTTACAAATTTTTGGGCTTACAGGTGACTAAGCACTCAGAAGCTTTCCTTTTCAAGAAGTTTTGCCCAGTGATGCATGATTAGCGCTAGGCTCTAATCGCGCATCGGAAACTTCCTCCGTTTCTTGATCCGGGCTTCCTTGGTGTGTTTTTTACCCTTTGCGCATTTTCTTTTAGCGGATATAAAGCTCAAATTTTTGTGAAAATAATTATTCCGTAAGCTGTTGACCCTGAGTTTTAAATTGTCTGTTTGTGATGTGATCGCTGTCTGATACCTTCGTGTATGGAAGAATTTTGGGCCTCACCGCTATCTTGTGTAAGAACGAACAAGCTAGCTCCGTAATGGATGCCTCAGAAGAACCATGTGAGCCCGCAGTAGCCGTAACTTCCATCACTCTAGGATTCTCTTCCTTAATTAGATTATACATGCCTTCCCAAGTAGCAATACCAGTGTCTCTATTATAGGTAGTGTCTGTATACAAGGGTGCCATTTCTTTCTCTTCAGAAGTTTGGGCTTTGCCTTTATGTCCCATGATATCCTGCGTACTGCTTCGTATATTTCTCTGCTCTCCGTTCTTGCAATTTACAAGTGAAGTGAGAATAATGGAAAGGAAAGGTGACGGGAAAGCTTTAAATTCCAAAGGCATATAAAATACACCACCTTACATGAAATGACTTTTCGATAAGCACGAAACCATATTCCATTAACAACTAGCAACTAACTCATTAATTAGCATTAAAGCGCATAACCAGGTGTCGGTTTATGGAAAGTACTTTTTTGAACCATGAGCCCAAAAGATTTGTGATGAAGCAATTTTGTGATTTGCTTCGCAATATCGCAGATCGCAACATCACAGAATTGCTAGCTCGCTATATCGCATTATCGCATTATCGCATTACTGCATTACCGCTCTATCACAAAATCGCAATATCGCAGGAACGTGACATATAACAATTTTTGTTAATCTGTTTTCTGCGAAATGCGATTTGTGATATGCGCCATCGTATATCGGCAATTTAAAGTTTTTCAATGTAAGTGGTCTTTGATGCATGTGATGCGATATATGTTTTTTGTCCCGTATCGCGATCTCGCAATGTTAGAATTCGGCTTGCAAGGAGGTATCATGTAATCCTTTTGCGATGCGATATTTCCTAAGGAAAGATTTTGTCTTACCTTATCATAGAACTTAGATTTTTAGATTTTTCAAGGGGATTTTCCTAAGTTTATGATGGTAAGTTTTATTAAAAAAGGAAATTCAAGCACTAATTGATTTTTAAATTTTTAACTAAGGGTCCCCACTTATTTAGTATTAGGAATAACACTAAATAAGAACGGGGGTTGTTGCTGGCCACAACAGGTCCACGAAGAACAAACAACAAAGACATGTCCAAACTCCAATGTTTTGGATGTCAAGAATATGGACACTACAAAAGGAATTCTCCTAAGCTTAAGAAGGACAACAACAACAAAAGAAAGAGGGAAGAAGCTCACATGACTCAAGAGGTTAAAGAAGAAGAAAAGAAGCAAAAGAAGGAAGATCCTTCGAATCTCTACTATGACTAAGTCAAACTATTTACTTCTAGTCTTCTTTCAAGTTTTTTAGTATAGGAACATGTAGGAATATTTCATGGCTATAACCATCCTCTAGAATCTAGAAGCATGATGTACATAGAGTTCTAGATACTCATGAAGATGTACAATTTATAATAAGAATAAAAATGCATGGGTAGAAATATCCTTTATTATATAGGAGCATGGCAAATATATCTCAAGATATTCATGTAGAAGAAGCATACCTAGTATAGGACCTCATCCACGATGAAAGAAAATTGATCATGATCTTAGAAGACCTCCATCATCAAAATAAAAGGAACATTTGAAAGGCAAGGGTCTCTAAGATCCTATGATGGAATCTTAAAATAAGGTTCATCAACCAAAGCAGATGTCTCATTGGGAATCCCATTAATGGGATTCAAGAAAAGGATGATATATAGGCAAGCTAAGATGAAGCAAGAAGGGCCACACCAAGGACAACCAAATGAAGCTAAGATGATCAAAGGAGAACCAAGATGAGGTATGTGTGCATCAAAGTTTAGTCATTTGTATATTAGTGAGTCATGGGAATAGTTCTATAACATGATGAAGTATGAAAGAATCTCTTTCAGCAAGAACATGCTCGAAGGCATGTACTACAATGCAATGAAGGTCAACAAAAGAATATGCTCACATAAGGAGTATAATATTGGTAGCTACGAAGCAAGAAGAAATGTTGACTAGTCCAAGAAACAAGCAAGGAAGAAATGCTCTCACAAGAAGCATAAGATGGTTGACCTATCTACCTAAGAAGGAGAAAATGAAAAAAGAGATCAAGCATGTGAGGAACACCATGATCATTGAGAACCACTATCTGATCAAATACTTTGAATATATCTCTCAAAAGAAGGCAGGACAACTCTAACAAAGGAAGGAAGGACCCTTGACACCTATGAAGGCCTTGGAGATATGAAGGATGCAAATAATTGATTCTACTTGATGAAGATTTCGTTATTAAGAAGCCATCCCACAAAAGAAAAAGAAATGTTGAAGCAATATCAGGATAGTCATGATGGGATACTATGTCAAAGCATGTAAACAAGCAAATACAACAAAGAATCCATGAGAAGAGTGTTCTGAAGCATGGACAAAAGAAAAAAGAGTAGCCAGATGATGAAACCTAATGTATGGCAAGAAAGACACTTTCCATTAAGGAAGCAATGACATGAAAAACCAGGAAGGAAAGTGATCGATGGATGGTTCCCTACCTAGAAGAAGTTTTCACAAAGACTTCATGACATCAAAGAAAGGAAGGAAATCAAGTAGCTAAAGAACCCACGAAGAAGAAGTTGTTGATGAAGGAAAGAGTCCCTAGTTAAGAGGGAACTCTGGTAGGTCTCTGATCAAGAGGGAGTTTTGGATCACCCCTGATTACAGAGTGACAATTGTGTTTTTCCATTTCATGGATCATGCACTAGACTAGGACTAACAGTTGTAAGTTTAGATGAAGGCCATGAATGGAAATATAGACACAATATTCTTGTCTTCACTTGGGAAGAAAGAATGGGAGGATTGCGTAATCATCTGGCATTCAATACTCTTTGAGGATTTGTAGGGCATCCAAGACAGGAGTAGGCAAGGGGACTGATATTCTTTGAGGGTTAGGAACCCAAGATAAGAATAGTCCTAGAAGGTCATATTCAATGAGCACTCGGGTGGGTATGTACCTTGAAAGACAATGATTGAAGGTGTCTATGAATCATTGGTCTCGTCAGAATTGTAGCTCATGATCCATGAATAGATGGAGTTGTTAGTCAAGTCCTTAAATTATGACAATGTTGATGGATGTGATGCTATAACAGATGGATTGCTAATCTAGTTTCTCTTATGTGAATTTTTCAAAGATTTATAATATCCAAACACCTTGTAATGTTGTATGAATACCTCCCTAGTTAAGGGGGAGTGTTGAAGGAAATGTAACTAGGTTCGGTCTTCATAAAATTACTTTTTATATTTGTGCTTATTCAAGAAAAGAAATATTATCTTTATAATATATGTTAATGAGTTTCTTTCTCATTGAAGTAGGTCTAGCACATGTCAAAGTGCTATAAGTGAATCAAAGAGACAAAAGAATTATGTTGAAGACCTTAAGGGCATGTTATATCATGTATAAATATATATTAAAGTCAAAGAGAAAAACCTCCAAGCAATGTCAAGTCTACTCCTATGCAAAGGCACCATCAAGAAGCTCCCTCAAGCATGCTACACCACCATAGAAACTATCCAAAGTCTGCTCAACAAATTGGCATCCAAACATCCCTCAAAGTCGGCCTACAAACAAGGTGACAAGTCGGCCTTCTAATCGTCCTATTTAGAGGGATGGGCCTCTATATATAGAGGTTGTCCACTCCTCTATAACACATAAAAAGGATCTCTGAAATAAGTGAATACAAGGAGCCAAGATTAGAGTGAGACAAGCCAAAGATAAAGAGCCTCTAGTGCAGCAAAGGAGGGAGAAGTCTAAGTGAATATTGAAGGAATGTTTCTAGGGAAAAATGTAATCACACGTGTGAGAAAAGGAGGGCTTTCTATAGACATATCAGCAACAATATACTAGTCCCATACTTCTCATTATTTGGGCTTGAAACTTAAGCCTATAAGGCCTTTCATTGGAGCAGAGAAGAGTCTCTCGCATACGAAGGAGAAAGGAACCAAAAACACCATGAAACTTCCCACACGTGCAAGTTTTAGGGCTACAGTGTTGCCATATCAAGTCTGCAATCTTACATGAAGAAGAAGCTCAATTGGTGAAGTGAAGAAAAAAATCATCCTGTGTGAGTAGGTACACTTAGGATCTAGAAGAAACATCTCTTCTAGAAATATCATAAGAAATATTACCCCCAAGGAGTAGAAGAATGAAGTGCCGTAAGAATGAGGATGAAGTGATGTAAAACAAAGTGTCGGAAGAAGTGTCTGGGAATAAGGTGAAGAAAGAAGGAAGGACTTGACTTGTGCTTGGAGGATACTCTTTTCAGGGGTCTACGGTTTGACATTGATTAATAGAAGCTTCAATAAGAGAAATTCACTCATGGATTTTCCTCTCAAGAGAAGAGAGGTTTTGGCCCTGGCAGAAATCCAACTTCGTGTGTTCTTGTTTTTATGATTTGGTAGAAGTTTGATGAAGTACACACATATGCACTAATAAGGAGAAGAAGAAGAATAAGCTAATAAAGAAAAGTAAAAACAGTCCACAAATTTTTATTAAGTAACAAAGAATCACACTACACTACTTTGCCCTAATATTCTTCAACATGCATGACTTATTAAACCATAGTAGAAAAGTTCTATTTTAAGTTTCAGTAGTTAATGTTTTTGGGACCGGGCCGGGGCTAAGCCCTAACCACCAGTCACCTTACCACCCACGAGGTAGTAGGCAGAAGGTATTTGAGGGCTTGGGATTAGCCTCGGCCCAAGGTTCTACAACTTACCGTGTAACTGAAGGGCAGAGCTTGGTGAATAGATCTAGTGGACAGGTGTAGAGTTTTGGGAACAACCTCGATCACGTTCACTGGATATGAGCCTTAATAGAGTTTGAAAGGCAACTAAGGAAAAAGTGCTTGTTAATGGCCCTCAACCCTTGGGTATTCGACCTTAATATGATGTTGGTAGAGAAGTTCAAGCACCAACAAAAGGATGAATAGGGATAGGCCTAAGCCTTCGTTCCATGCGCACCCACAAGACCAAAACTCCGAGTTTTAGGCACTTATGGAAGGGCACTCCGACAAGGGGGCCAACGTCAGGCCCTTTGGACCATTATATGACCACACACCAAATTTTAACGGCGCTTGTCGGGGATCTTGACTGGCTAGCCCAACCCTTGGACCCATGGCACCCATAATACCACATGCTGGAGAAAAAGGTGCTTAACCGGGGGGGATGAGTGTTAAGGCCCAGCCCTCAACCCTATGTGGCCCATATGGCCGTGATTTTGGGAGTTAAGGGGTCAAAGGACATTTAATCTGTTCGAAAAAATGCACCTTAACTGGTGGGAATCTCATCGATGCAGGGCGAAAATGGTGCTTGGCAGTTCTGGAAAATGCGCAATTCATAGGATGGTTAGCAGGAGAGTGCAATTTGTAGAGCAATGAGCAGAAAAACTTCTCTAGAGCATAACTTCTTCTGTTTTTTTGACAAATTGAGCCCAACAAGAGCCCAGTTAGGTGTTTTTTACTATCCTTGAGCCCTTGGAGACATAATTTTTACATTTTGAGCATTGTAAGTCCATGTAAAAACGAATTTGAGGACTTAATGAAAGAGGCCCAACATTGGAAGTTGGACTAGGAGATGTATCCCAAGAGAGGGGTGAACTCCTTTATCATTTTGTTGTCTTGTGTTTCTGATATGGTATATTTATCTCTTTTTTTTATGTTGTTAACTGAGTTTAAAACCATTAATTTTATGTGCTTTTGCAAAGTGATCCATTACCTAAAAGACATAAAATTTTACTTGCATATTTTCCAATCACCTTCAAGTTTGCATTACAGATCAACAACCATCACTCGATTTTATCTAAAAATTTTGGTTGACTCATCAATGTTATTTAAGCAAAACCATGTCACTTACAATTACCAGTTGGTGGTCCATAAGCTGGAAGACTTTCACTCCTACTCGGGCCTTAGGCCATTAATTTGTTTCCTTACATCTAAGGAATACAAGCTCTTAGCCAAGAAAAAATAGTTTTAAGGCATACTCTAGGCCCAATAAAACCTTTATGGTCCAAACAAATGTTTGAAAAATATATTTTTTAATATACCTATTCAACACCCTAAAAAACCCATGGGGCACTTGGATTGTGGAGAGTTGACAACTCAAAACTTGTGATAGGAAGAGACCCATGGGTTGGATGTGGTGAAGGATTTTGTCTTCTAGTTGATATGATATTGATTTTAAATGACCAGGGCAGGCTCACTCTCAATCATGTCGTTGATCCTCTAAACTCTACAATTTTGTCTTAGCATTAGGTTTCAGGCCAGGTCGTCAATATGCCTCTTGAATATCAAGTTCTCTGAAATAAATTCACGTTGTCCCTAAACATGGCCCATGTTTGAATCAGGGAAGATCAAGTCAACACCCTTTGTTGGATTCACTCGGCTTGGGGTATTTATACTTCAAAAGAAAGATATATTCACATTTGCAAAAATATGTAGCCGAATGAAGAGATCTGGTGGTGGAGGAAAATTTTGAAGTTAAAAATCCCTCCCAAATCTCGCGGGTTCTTGTGGTGTTTGCTTGAACACAAAATTCATTCTTGGGACTATTGTCACTCAATACATTATGAGTTTTCAGTTGATCAAAGTTTCCAAACTGAAGTGAATTTTGAAGCCATCTTCCAGGCCACAAAAGTTCTCAAGGCCAAATCAGACCCTCTCCATTGTAGGTTTTAACCCCGTATAAAAATTACCTGCATACGAATTCTAAAACACATAAAATAAATAATACAAGAGCATAACACATAAAACACATATATAAGAAGATTTTCCCCTGGATCCCAAAATCGGGACTACCAGCTTGATTTTTCATTATGTTCCTTTCAATGTTATAATACATATTCATACATGCCAAAGCATCCAATACCATGAACCAAAAACTATCGTGTCCAAAACCATGGACTGGAAACCATCGCATCCAAAAACATGTGCGAAAATCATGCACAAAACCATTGGTGGGTCCACCCAACCTAACATAGGTTCCAAAACCAAAATTTTCCGGGGCACTGCCCTGGACCCTATAGAGTGGGGTTACTTACACCCCACAAACCCCCTCTGACCCCCCCGCTACGCAATCGGCGCAACGAATGGGGTGCACCACCCCCCTCTAAACCCCCGGTTAACTACGTGGGTTAGTCATGGAAAGAATATAACACAACACAACATCCATTGCATAATTCTCTAAATGATCTTTCCAATGGTATATCGAAGTCTGAAAATGGACTCCTGGATCAGAAGTTAGAGAAGATTAAAGATACCCCTTTCAAGGCCACAAGAAAAAGCAAAAAGGGCTAAGGCTGAGGCTCATTGCAAATCGAAAATCGCAAATCGTGGCTTACTGAAGCAACACCAAAGAGGAAGATATCAAAAGTTGTGATCGGACGATCGCCGATATCACAAATCGCATATCAGCAGGTCTAGTCCATTGGCTTATAGGGCATATTGGCGGGACTAGGATTATCGACGATCGTTAGTGGGCAAGTCCCGCATCCTGCAATCCCACATTTCGGCATCCCGCAATCCTGCAATCTTGCAGTCCTACAGTCCTGCAATCCCACATTCCCGTAATATCACAGTCTCGCGATATCACAGTCCAGCAGTTCCCACAGTCCTGTAGTCCCGCGTTCCCGTGATATCATAACCTCGCAATGCAGGCAAATCGGCGATCAAAGGGCCCAAAGGACCATTCTTAAGGAATTGCGGGGGGTGAAAATGACCAATAGCGCAAAATCGCCGAAAACTAGGCATATAGTGTTAAATCGTTAGGGAAGGCCGAAAATATTTAACAAAGGAAATTGACGGAAAATAAGGATGGGCGGGCCCTCTTCTCTCTCCTCTAGGTGGCCATGTGGCAGAATCCTATTGGTCTTAAGGATCCACGGGGAAACTGACATTAGCATGACGCAACTGTACGGAGGACATGTGGCACGCAGATTTGTCTTTTCCAGGGGTCCTATGGGGGCATTTCTAGGTGACACGTGTCACCACTCAGGAAGTTCCATGTGGCATCGATGATGTCATAAACCCCACAATTGATGATCACACAATTCAAGGCCCTCCTCCACCGTAGTCCCTCTAGGCTTGTGATTTCGTTATGCGGGGGATCCTCCCAGATGCAATATTTTATTTGTCACATCTTATGAAAACTCCACGTCTGGGCAGTTGACCTGCGCTATGGAAAAAAGTGAAGGGGTCTATCTCTCCCATATTGCGATTGCAAGACCCTAGGTGGGCCCGATCCCGTAGATTGGCGATCGCAGGGGTCAAGAGGAAATATAAAGGGAAAATATTGTAAATCAATGATATGTGGGATTTCAGGTAACAAAGGAAAAAGGCCCCGGACAAGAGTCTAAAGGCTCTAGCGCTTTAGGGCTAAGCACCTGGTTCTATCTCCCGATCACATGAAGTAAAAGGGGCTAATTCATAAGGATCCAAGGGAGATCGAAACTCGCCTTTTTCATAATTTAGTGATAAGGGCCAGCGTTGGAGAGTCCTCCATATCACAACATAAGGGAATCACCAGGCATATCAGGGCACCGATAGTGCAGAGTAGGACTTTAAAGGCATGATGGGTCGTAAGTTGTGGATTTTAAGAAAATAGGTGGTGCATTCAAACCTGGCATGACCTGATCCAGAAAGGCCCATTGTGACACGGAACCAGGGTCGGCGTTGATAGGAGTAAAAAAAGGACTAAGTAGCTTGGGAGGATTTAATTATCAGGCATGGCATCCCATACAGAGGGAAGACGAAGTACCACCCAAGGGTCTCTTGTTTCAATGCTGCTACATGAAACTGACGATTCCCACTCCCAGTTTTAAAAGACAAATAATTCAAGCAGTAAAGGCAGAAGAAGCGACAGGAGTCAGCTAAGCAGCACAGGAGGCCATACAAAGAGAGAACTACAACCTAAAGCAGAGGCGATCACAAGGATGGGCAGGAAGATATTTCATTACTAATATGTCTGATTGATTACTTATTTGTTGTCCTTTAATGTGCCTCCCTTCAATGAGGCTATTAATTATGTAATGTTTTTGGGAAATAGAGACATCCCTGGCCGAGACAGCTAGTCAACCTGACAGCTGAGACTCATTCTAAGATATTTTGATGTAATGAATGTTTAATGATCCTCCTTTCCTGATAAATAGGAGGTAGCAAGACTTAACAAAGGTTCAGAAATTATAAATAAAACACTACATATTATTTTAACACTGTATGGCTTTGTAATACAGATCTTTCAAAATATCAAGGAAATGGTGGTGATTCCCCCTTCAAGTATTACAATATGTTATCCCATTGTTAAAACCCATTTTATGTTCATGTCTCTTCTCTGAATTCATGCAATCATAGCTACTAGAAATATTCCAAGCTTCCTCACAGATTCATTTGTATTGATATGTTAATGCAAGTGTCTGTAACTATATCACAGATTCATTTATATCGACATTGTTAATGCATGTTCTTGTATGGATTATTGAAATTATATCTTTAAATCTGTGCTACATTAATCCTAGCATTTAGTCCCTCCTTTATCCATTATATCTACTTGTAACTCAAATAAGTATATAAATTCTTAATGCCTCAAGCTCTATGTGTTAAGTGTACAATTCTTGAAGCCTCATGCTCTATGTGATGAGTTGCTCCTTCTCCTCCTCTCTCATCCACTCTACAAAATATTATTAAGTTGTAAGTCTTTGAAGTAATTAGCCTCCAATTTTTTATGCATATTTATGATATTTGAATATGTGAAGAAGTACAAGAAATTCATGTCTTACTCCTTTAGGTGAATGAACCAACCCATAATATATATCTATATATATATATATATATATATATATATATATATATATATATATATATATATATATATATATATATAGATGAGGTCTCCCTATTACTAAGATTCATTTGAGACATTCCAAATATAGATGTGCCTAGGCACTGGTCTTGTAAGCAATCCAAGGTTGTCTCTGGGAGCTACAACATCTTCTGCCATTGTTGTCGAGGAATGTATTGAAGGATTTCTCCCCTGGGATATGACAAATTGAGCACTCTTTGTGTACGTGCGTGAACTCTGTTTTGATTGCATCCACATCACCTTGGTGACTCCACAACCGCCATTATCATTTATCACCCGGGCTTTTAAAAGGCCTCACACTCACTCAAATACATCTCAATAGAGAGCCCCATTTGTATCTGACCCAGAAAAAATAATTTTCAGGAAAGTTTGGAAAGAGAAAAATTCCCCTGCCTATGCTACCATCTCATCAGCCTTTGCAACCTCCTCATCCGACTCTCAACCCGTTGTTTCTCACTACTCAGCGCTTACTCCTAAGACCCTAACATACCCTCCTACTAGTCTAGCCACTCCAACCACTGTGGTTTTGACTCAAGTTCCTCAGGCAAATCTCAATCCCCCTCCATTAATCCAGATGGCTCTTCTAGATTTTTTACTAAATAAATATGCCCCTCTTAATTCACCTCGGCCCCTGACTGCCATGCCCCAAGACTACCTAAAACTTCTGCCTAGGTTCAATGGGGAAGATGATAACATAGCATAGAGACACATAGAAACATTTTGTGCCTTTGCCGATAACCTGAACGTGGAAAAGTTGGATGTGTCCATGAGACGTTTTGTATAATCCCTCGATGGAGAGGCCAAAAAGTGGTTCAAAGCCCTACCCAATGCCTCCATCACTACCTGTGAGGAACTTGAAAACTCTTTCACATAGAAATGGGGTGAAAAGATAAAATATGAGTACCTCCTCACAGAGTTTAATGCCATAAAGAAAAAGCTGAAAGGGGATACTTCAAGGTTTATCAAAAGTTTTAATAAGCAGTATAATAACCTGCCTAGTGAAATAAATATTTCTCCAGTTGCTACTCGTGTGGCTTTCTTGGGAGCTTTTGAGTCAAACATTAGTTTTACCCTAAGACAAAGGAAGTCTCTCACTTTAGATCAACTTCAGATCGATTCTCTTGAGGTGGAAGCATATCTTACCTCGACGAGGAAGTCAAAGGTAAAGTGGGAACCTACTGAGTATAAAATAGGAAATAACACATACATGCTTGAGAATCTAGACGGTGAATCTCTGGAACTATCAGTAAATGGTTAATTCCTTAAAATCTATTTCCAAAACTAGAGGCTCTTAGCACCTTGCCAGCAAGGCACTGTCCCCAATTGGAGCCAATGTTGTCACTCAGTGCATTATGAATGTTTAGTTAATCAAAATTTCCAAAGAGCAGTGAATTTTGAAGCCATATTACATGCCACAAAAGCGCTCAAGGACAAATTGGACCCTCTCCATTGCATATTTCTCTGAAAAATATTTCCAACGGTATATAGAAGTCTGAAAATGGACTCCTAGATTAGAAGTTAGAGCATATTAAAGATACCCCTTTCAAGGCCACAAAACAAAGGAGAAATGGCTAAGGATCAGGCTCATCGCAAATCAAAAATCGCAAATTGGGGCTTATTGAAGCAGCGCCAAAGAGGAAGACATCAAAATTTGTGATCGACCAATTGTCAATATCACAAATCGGATATCGACGGATCTGGTCCATTGCCTTATCAGGTAGACCAGGTTGATCGGCGATCGGTGGTCGGTAAGTCCTACATCCCGTAATCCTGCAGTCCTGCATCCTGCGGTCCCGCAATCCCATAGTCTCACATCCCGTAATACCTCAATCCCGCAGTCTCGCAGCCCGTGGTCCTACGATTCTGCAATCCCCCAGTCTTGTGATATCACAATCCAGCAGGTCCCATAGTCCCACATTCCCACAACATCACAACCCCGCAATATTAGAAAATTGGAAATCAGAGGGCCCAAAGGACCATTCTTAAGGAATTATGGGGGGGGGGCAATTAACTGATAGCACAAAATTTCTGAACACTAGGCATATAGTGTTAAATCGTCAGGGAAGGCTGAAAATATTTAACAAAGGAAATCGACGCAAAACAAGGACGAGTGAGAACTCTTCTCTCTCCTCCAGGGGACCACGTGGAAGAATTGTATTGGTCCTAAGTGTTAGTGTCTGTCAGTCTTGGCAGTCACCAATGATCAATTGTGCTCTTTCAAATTTGTTGTTACGGTCTTAGGTCAAATTTTTATATTTTCAAATCAGTCCTCAAATAAAAATTTGGCCACTGGTTGGTGTTGGTGTAGGTCATCACTACTCCCTATGTGATTTTTCACTTCCCTAAGCCTCCCAACACATCTAACTACCTTCAAAATCCTCCCCTAAGATTTTCCCATGCCCATTCCTCTCATTTCCTTTACTTTCCCACAAACCCTAGCCTATTGCTACACTTTTGACACTTTCCTAGGATAGGACTGTTTTTTCCACCTTTGCACCCTTTCCCCTCACCCATTCCCTAAAATTTCACTTCCCTTCATTCCTTAACATCTATCCCTACCCCCCTAAATTTTCCCAATAATTTAGGATCCCCCTAACCTCTTCATCTCCCTTCATTCCTAAAACTGCCCCAAAACCTGTGTTTTCCTAAACTAAACCATAATTTTCCTTCCTAGTGAGCTAGGGTTTCACAGTGGATCCAGAGACCAAAACCACTGATCATAGGAAGCATAAAGGATTCCAATTACAAGAGATCTCAAGATTCATAAAGAGCAAGAGAGTGAGCCATCTCCTCCACTAGGTCAAAGGGACATTAAAAACATCATTTGCTGTAGATAGGGATAATTTTGTTTCAAAGTATATTTCTGACCAAATGGAGATGAACTTGACAAAAGTGAAAGAGGTTTTCGTCAATCATAGACCAAGGAAGAAAAACCTCCTTAATTTTTTACACGGGTATCATATATTAGGATATATGGAACCTTCTTGGAGGCATATTTCAAGAAATAAAAAAATTTCAAGTTAATTTCTTCTTTTAGTCATGATTTTGTGGCATGGATTAAGAGAAAATGAAAATGAAATTCCAAAAAATAAGAAAGTTTTTTCTTCAAAACATCCTTATCTAAACAAACCTCTCTCATTTTTTCAAAAATTCGTATGGTTAGATAGATTCGCTCCATCGTTGAGCCCTAGTTTTGTAGAAAACCCAGAAATTTTACATAGTTTTTTGTCCAAAAGGGTAGCGTGCCCCATGCTACGCTTTTGATGGGGAGCTCCAAATGACATTTGGTTTACATATTTTTATTTTTCATCACTTTTAAGTAACTTCTAGCACTTGGGAGCAAACTTTTAGCAGGTTCTGGTAGGTGGAAAAGGCCAAAAACTACTCAAAAATCACCTCTCTATGCTTTTGGAGTACCTCTCGGAGAATTAAGTTTTGGAGGGGTAGGAGTAGCCTTTTACAGTGATTGAGGATTCCATCATGTATTAGACATCCATACCTATATACAAAAAAATTTATATCAGGATTTGGACCTCAGGGAGGCCTCCAAAAGTCACTTTTACCAATTTCGTTACACTTTCTCCCAACACGCTGCACTTTTTTCCTCAATTCGCTACGCTTTTGCCTGAAACTCCTATTTCTGTGTTTTATCAGCTAGATTCAAGTTATCATGATATAATTACTTGACTTTGATGAAATTATGATGTAATTAAAGGTAAATAATATTGTTAGGTTGTTTTCATGTAAACTTAGGCCTCATTTATGAGAGAAGTTCAATCAAAGTTTAAATGGAGGATTTGTTTTAACCTCCCCAGATGTTAGGGTTTTGTTGAACACCTCATGTAATCAGTTCCTAAAGTGAAGGATTCGACCCTGAGACAGGGGAGAATGGTTTTGTTCTATATGTATCTAGTTTTCAGTCATAGAACAGGTTGGACATCAGTGAGTAGAACTCTTGGAGCTTGTACTTCATCACTTTTGCAGAAATTCAAAGGACAGTTGCAACTATTATTCAGGAATTCTTGTGTTGTGAGTTTGTGATACTTTTTTCTCTCTGTTATATTTTAATATGAATGATAAGTCCATCTTCTTTCCATCCCTATGCTTTTCAGTGATTTTCCTAAGAGGCTTTAAACAAAATTCTTAGTTTTAAGCTTTATTTTGTTAGGAACTCCATGTTTATGTCACTTGTCTTCTGATAAATGAGTTCATGCTTGCCATCCTCATTTTGATCTCTTCTTTTCCACCCTACAAAGCATTGACAAAACCCTAAATTATCACAAAAGCATACCTACCCTACTCCTTTATATCTCTTGCAGCTGAGACCTTTGATTTTTTGACCTAGTTACCTCATTATCACTCCTGATCGAACAAAACCATAAAATTTTCAAAACCCTAGAGCTAAAAACATCTAGCCTAACATCTTTTCCCATTCCAATCATAATTGGATGTGAATTCATAGAGATATCCCTCTCTAGTTTAGCAGGGCTAGCTGTTGAATCCTAAGTGGTTTGAGGTTACCTCCTTCGATCTCCCTTCTCAACCTTGGGATATTGTGGAGGATAACATTAAGGATCCACGGGGTAGATGACATCAACATGACCTGGAAGTAAAGAGGACACATGGCACGCAGATTCGTCTTTTATAGGGGTCCTATGGGGGCATTTCTGGGTGAAATGTGTCACCACTCAGGAAGTTCCACGTGGCACCGATGACATCATAAACCTCGCAATCGACGATCACACAATTCAAGGCCCTCCTCCATAGTAGTCCCTCCAGGCTTGCGATTGTAATATGCCGGAGATCCTCGCGGATGCGATATTTTATTTGTCACATCTTATGAAAACTTCCCCTCTGGATAGTCGGCCTATGCTATGGAAAAAGGTGAAGAAGTCTATCTCTCATATTGCAAATTAAGAGACACCAAGTGGACCTGATCCCACAGATCGGCAAAAACAGGGGTAAAGAGGAAATATAAAGGGAAAACATTGTAATCGTTGGTATGCGGGATTTCAGGTAACAAATGAAAAATTTCCTGAACAAGAGTCTAAAGGTTCTAGCGCCTTAGGGCTAAGAACTTGGTTCTAGCCGCTAGTCACATGAAGTAAAATGGGCTAATTTATAAGGAGCCAAGGGAGATCGAAACTCGCCTATTTCATGATGTTTTAGTGATAAGGGTCGACACTCGAAAGTCCTCCATATTACGACATAAGTGCATAACCAGGCATATCAGGGTGCCGATAGTGCAGAGCAGGACTTTAAAGGCGTGATGGGTTGGCAGTTGTGGCTTTTAAGAAAATAGGTGGTGCATTCAAAATTGACATGGGCTGATCCAGAAAGGCCCATTGTGACACGGAACCAAGGTTAGTGTTGACAGGAGTGAGAAAAGGACTTAGTAGCTCGGGAGGATTTAATTATCAGGCATGGCACCCCATATAGAGGGAAGACGAAAAATCGCCCAAGGGTCTTTTGTTTTAGTACTGCTACATGAAACTGATGGTGCCCATTCCCATCTTTAAAAGATGAATAGTTCAATTAGTAAAGGTAGAAGCGATGGAAATCGACTAAGCAACACAGGAGGCCATACAAAGAGTGAACTGCAACCTGAAGCAGAGGTGATCACAGGGATGGGCGTGAACATATTTCATTTACTTTTCCATCTAATTGTTTACTTATTTGTTGTCTTGTAATGCGCCTCCCTTCAATGAGGAAATTAATTATCTAATGTTTTCGGGCCATAGAGCCATCCATAGACGAGACAGTTAGTCAACCTGACTCAGCCTAAGATATTTTGATGTAATGAATGTTCAACGCTCCTCCTCTCCTGATAAATAGGAGGAAGCGATACTTAACAAAGGTTCAGAAATTCTAAAGAAAACACTCCATGTTATTTTCAGATTGTATGGCTTTGTAATACAGATATTTTAGAATATCAAGGAAATGGTGGTGATTCCCCATTTAAGTATTACAGTATATAATCCCTCTGTTATCATGTTTCTTCTCTTAATTCATGCAATCATAGTTGCTAGAAATATTCCAAGCTTCCTCACAGATCCATTTGTATCGATATGTTAATGCAAGTGCTTGTAACTATATCACATATTCATTTGTATCAACATTTATAATGCATGTTCCTGTATGGATTATTGAAATTATATCTTTAAATCTACAGTACATGAATCATATCATTCAGTCCCTCCTTTATCCATTATATCTACTTGTAACTCAAATAAGTATAGAAATTCTTAATGCCTCAAACTCTATGTTTTAAGTGTACAATTCTTGAAGCCTTATGCTCTATGTGATGAGTTTCTCCTTCTCCTTATCCTCTCTCATCCGCTCTACAAAAGATTATTAAGTTGTAATTCCTTGAACTACTCTGCCTCCACTATTTTATGCATATTTCTGAGATTTGTATATGTGAAGAAGTACCAGAAATTCATGTCTTAGTCCTTTAGGTGAATGAACCAAAACATATATATATATATATATATATATATATATATATAGAGAGAGAGAGAGAGAGAGAGAGAGAGATAAACTATATGCGAGGTCTTCCTATTACTGAGAATCATTTGAGACACTCCAAATCTAGATTTTCCCAAGCACTGGTCTTGTAAGCAATCCAAGGTTGTCTCTGGGAGCTACAATAGGGACCATCTCCAACATCACAGTATGCACAGTCCAGGTTGGTGTGCTCTTTGTAAAACACGGTTGAATCTATTGATCATTTATTTATTTCCTACCCCTTCTCAGAAGTTTTATAGAATATTGTTAGAGACAAGATGGGAGTTATCATGAATTGGAATGGTGCATCTCTTAGGGAGGTCGGGAAGGAATGGTGGTATCTCATCAATCCCAAAAAATTGAGAAAACTGCCACCCCTTGTATGTTGGGGATTATGGAATTCCATAAATAAAGCCATTTCAAGGAGAGAGCTTTGGTCCCAGACATGATGACAGCTAAGGTGGCAACAGAGTTTGACCTCCTCCCTGCCGAAGAAAATCCTCAAGCCCCTCATATTGTGGTAGCAAAACAAGTGGACAGAGGCATCCATTAGGCTTTCTTTGATGGTGTAGCTTTAGAATATGATTATTGAGGAGGGTCTATCCTCTATCTCCTGGAACATCACTCTTATAAAATTAAGAGCAGTCTTGGAAGGGGTACAAACAATTATGTGAAGTTACTCAACCTTAAGCTTCTTCTCCTTTTTTACATAAAAAAATGTGTCCTTTCATCGCAGATCTTCGGCGATTCCATGATTGTTGGAAACTAGTGATTCCATGATTGTTGTAAACTAGTTCAATGAAGTGTAGTGATGTCATATTCACACTTTATGTCCAATTCTTGAGGAATTCTTAAATATGAAATAACGTTTTAATTATATTTTTTGTTAACGTATTTACAGGGAAAGGAACAGTACAACAAAGGTGCTCTTAAGGCAGGTGCTGCTCAAGCTTTTGTAGCATCAAAAATAAACAAATAGATAAATCAAGATACATAAGTTTATTTTCACAGACCCTTCAATTAAGGCCTCCAGTGTTATTTTGTCTCTTTTACCATGCTCTTGGAATTCTACAGTTGATGCTTTTCAGCAACTTATTTTTATTCGGCTTACAGTTTCTTCAGTTGATCTTTTTTAAATATGTTATGTACTCATGTGTATGCCTCTAGATATGCTAAAGAGGCTTGATTTTGGACTTTATCAATGTAGCTTTTTTGAGTGCTTTATGCACACATAACATGTTTTTTCCTCAAAAACAAAAATTGTTATTTCAAGAAATTCCCCCTGGATTCTAGCAAATTAGACTAGAAAATATGTTGAAGAAGCTTCCAAAGCATAGAGCAGATGACTATGGTGTTAATTAAATCCTAGGCTAACTAATAGATGAAATGGATTTTTGGCCAAAATATGGTCATAAACGTTTCAGTAAGATTGTGATTTTTTATTGTTTAAAATATGCATTTCAATGCATAAATGGATTCAACGGCCTAAAAACCCCCAAAGCGCTCTATCTTTCCAAAATTTTTTTTTTAACAAAGTCGGATACTTTATATTATAAAACAAACAACATTACATAGTTCTATTACATCCGGGAAATTTGTCTGAAGAGTGAGGATCAAAAGTGGGTACGCAGACCCATATTCCTCCTTGCTTCTTTTGATTTAAACAGAAACTAAAACAAAGACGACTGTATTGTCTAACAAAAGAGCCTCCTATCCAGCAGTATTTGCAATGCATTCCTTATGGGAAGTGACTGAATCGTCCGGATTCCGGACACTTGCCTTGGTTGATGCTTCCGCTTGGTAGCTCTGGGTGAGAGAGCGAATGTGTTCCATGGCTGCCTCCAAATGGCTGCAGCGCTCCTGCAGTGCTTCAATCTCACTCTTTCTTTTGTCCAATTTTCTCCTCTTAGAATTCCTATCAGAGTGATAGTCATCTTGCAGCTCTTTCAGCTGCTTGGTCAGGCTATTAATCATTATGGTATGGGCTTTACACATAGTGCACTCCTTATTATTGAAAAGATTGTCATAAAAGTTGCTAGGTTGAGCCTACTCAGCTGGAGGATGATGTTGATCTGCCATACTTTCGCACAGAGGGTCGAAACAGTGAGGGGCTATGGACGGGATTAAAGAGAGAGCGGAGGAGAAAATGCTGGAGTGATGAATACAAGAGGAACGGTGCGCCCAGCTTAAGGAGCCGTGAGTGATCTTCAGGGATAGGCCTGAATCTCTTCTGAAGTGCAAAGACAGAGGGACAAGATTTTGGATATCAGTGGAAAGAGTATTAGAGGCTGTGAGCGGGATTATGAATGAGATGAAGAGGAGGGCGCTGGACTGTTGAAATCGAAGGGAGAGTTGCAATAATCTCAGGGGGCCGAGGGTGATCTTCAGGGATATGCCTGAGTCGCTGCTGCACTGCATAAATAGAGAGATTAGCGTGTATAAACCAGAAAAGAGAGTAACTAAGTTTACCAAAAGCGCCTTGAGATTCTCTTCTTCCTGATGAGAGATGAGTCCTTCCACGATACGCCTTTGTTGCCGGAGTCGAGCTGCGGACAAGAAAACTGAGCTGTGCTATTGCTTGAAGCTCGACTGCAATATATAATGATCTGATGGAACCACATATGCTCGAATCCGCACCTAGGGGTTCTGTTCTTGGGAGGGGGGAGGTCAGCTGATTTGATATGGCTGCTGGCTTGGCTTGTGCGAAGGGGAAAATCACAATCCCAGACCCTGAAAAAGACTGCGCTGGTCAGGTGGAGAATCCCGAAGGGATATGGGTCAATGATGGAGTTCAGATATTGGGGACACTTAGGATTTCGGTAGTACCAGATAGTGCAGGAGGGAGAACTGGGCCTAAAACGAGGAAGAATATACCTGTGGTGGCTGTGGTTTTTGGAGGGGGCATCGGGGGAAGCCCGCTTAGGGAATATCTTTCCTGTATACTCTGTCATTCTCCTTGACTTCACATATTTGCCTTTTTGAAGCCTTTTTTGCTTGATTGTCTGCCTCCTCGTTGTTTGTTCTGAGAATGTGTTTGAATGTGACATTGCCAAGAGACCTAATGTTTCCCATAATCCTCGCTTTGATGTTGTTTAAAGCTGTTTGTCTGAATTCCTTCCCTGTGGTCAAGGCTGCAATGATGATTGCGGAATCTCCTAGAATTAGTAGATTTCTCAGACCGTAGTTCTTGGCAATGGAGGTCCCAAGAAGAAGGCTGTAAGCCTCTGCCCTGTTATTTGTCATGATGCCCAACCCCCATTCGAAGGTGACTATGGTCCTCCCCTGACAGTCTTTGATAACTCCACCTGCTCCCGCTTGACCTGGGTTGTTCTTTGAGGCCCCGTCAAAGTGGAGAGTAGGGCGATTTTGGCTATGGATCCAGCTTTTGACTTCTTCTTTAGTTCCTCTTAATTTCCAGTCCATGTTCCTCCTCCCTGTATTTCCTTTCTTCTGATGTCCTCTCCCTAGTTTGAACTTGCTGATCCACTCTTTGACTCTTGTGTCTGATTGCTCCCCTTCTACCTGGTAATTGCCATTTGCCTCAATGGTCTCGGTGATTAGAGCCATCGTTTTGGTGAGAACGCTGGAAATGCTTGGTTGTTTACCCTTGAAGATGTACTTATTTCTGGCCAACCAAATTTGCCAACAGAGGTTAGCGGGGATGCTTCTCCATATCCTTTTGACTAGACCTTTACATTTGCCAGAATCAGGTAGATTATTTCCCCATTGCTTCTGAAGGGTAGTGATCTGATTGGGGAGGGCGTTGATGCTCAGGGTGTGTGTGATAATTTTCCAGCAAGCTTTAGTAAAAGAGCAGTCGATGAAGAGGTGGTTAGTGCTTTCTTCTGCATCCTTGCACATACAGCAAATTGAAGGGCCTTGAATGCCTTTCTTCCTAAGGTTCTCAGCTGTGAGAATTTTACAGTGTAGAAGGGTCCAATTAAAGAACCTTACCTTTGGAATACACTCAGATCTCCAAACAGCCCTCTGGAGCGGCCAATTGTTGATTGTTGAGGCGTTTTGCAGAGCTTTGTAGCCTTCTCTTACCGTGTAGTTGCCCCCACTAGGGTCCCAGACAAAGTTGTCTTCCTCCATTCTGTTTGTAGGGGCAGAACCAGTTAGAGACATCTTGAGTTCTTCCCAAAGGTTCTTCAGGTCATCAGGGAGGGGGAGAGGTCTCCAGCCAGACCAAAAGTCCTGATCCCAAAGGGAGATGTCATAAAGAGTTTTGATCTTTGCCTCTACCATCCACCGTTGTAGAGGCCTGAAGTCGATGCGAGCTGCCCTTGTCTCCGAGCCCATTATCCTGTCCTCCCATATGTTGGTATCCTTACCATTCCCCGGAGCTTTTGAAATGCTTGAAGTGAAGTAGGGAAGTGTCTTTTTGATCAGCTTCCAAACAGGGGTGCATTGTCTTTCGATGATATTTCCTGCAAGGATGTTGCTTTTGCTTCCATTTAAGTATTTCCTCTTGATTACCTCTGTCCACCAGGTCCCTTTCTCGGTGAGAATTCTCCAAACCAGTTTGCAACCCAGAGCCATGTTTGCTATCCTTGGTATTCTGATTCTGAGCCCTCCTTTTTCTAGAGGGAGTGTGACCTTGTCCCACTTCACCAAGCTGAACTTTTTTGTGTCTTGCTTTCCTCCTTGCCATAGGAAACTTCTGATGATCAATTCCATGTGCTTGTGGATGCCTGCCGGTGCTAGGGTGGTAGCAAATTGGTAGATTGGAAGGGCTGATAGGATGGCCTTTATTAAAATGGTTCTGCCAGCCAGATTTAACCAATGCACTCCCCAATTCTGTAGTTTCCCTCTCATTTTCTCAATTATTTTCACCCATATCTCCGCTTTTATTGTTTCTTTGGCTAAGGGGAGTCCTAAATATGTGAAGTGGGTCCAGTTTCCCTGGGCAGGGATTTCCATAATTGTGGATATTCTCTGAATTATATTTCTTGGCACATTCCAGGTGTATATCATACACTTGTTGTTATTTAATTTGCCTCCTGAAGCTTGAAGGAAGAGATCCAGGATTCTTTTGAACCTTCGTGCCATAATGCTGGAAGCTCCCCCTATTAGCAAAGTGTCATCTGCAAAAAGGGAGTGATTTATTCCTTTGGTTCCTCTGGTTATATCCACCCCTGTAATTTCTTTTAATTTGCGCTTGTTCTCTAGATGCAAGCTGAGGGTTTCGGCCACAATGATGTAAAGGAAGGGTGACAACGGGAAACCCTGCCTCAGTCCTCTTGAGCTCTTGAAGGCAGTGCAGGGCCTTCCATTAATGAGGGGAGCTGTCCAGTTTTGGGAAATGCATTCCATTACCCTGCTTGTGAAAAACTCTGAGATGCCAAATTTCAGAAGGACTGCCCTGAGAAAAGAGTGATTTACCCGGTCGAAAGCGTTCGCCATGTCCAGCTTGATGATCATACCCCTCTCCTTCCTGGATAAACTGCTGTGAATTGCCTCCTGGATGAGAATGACATTGTCCGTTATGTGGCGGTTAGGGACAAAACCCCCTTGATTTTCAGATATGAGAGAGGGAAGGATATTTTTTAACCTTTGCGCCAAGATTTTTGTGATGATTTTATATGAAACGTTACATAAGGAGATTGGGCAGAATCTGTCAAAGGATTGGGGATTCGATTCTTTGGGGATAAGTGCTAAATGAGAGGCCTTGATACTGCTGCCCATTTTGCATTTTTTGAAAAAGTTTTTGGCCATTCTTATGTAATCTTTCTTAATTACTTCCCAGTGGGTTTTGTAAAAGGCCACTGTGAGTCCATCAGGCCCTGGTGCCTTATCCAGAGGCATGCTTTGGATGGTTCTTTCGATTTCTTCCTGCGTGACTTCCTTTTCTAATTCTGCATTTTGTTCTTCTGTGATTTTGCTCTCTATTATCTTTAGAAAGTCTGGGTTTTCCGTGTATTGGGGGTCAGCAGATAGGAGGTTTTGAAAATGGCTGGTCGCTGCTTCTTTGATTTCCCATTGTTCTGTTAGGACTCTGCCTTCCCTTGTAATTTTCCCAATATTGTTCCCTGCTCTCCTTAGTTTGATACTGTTGTGGAAGAACGAAGTGTTCTTGTCGCCTGAATTGAGCCAGAGGCATCTCGATTTTTGCCTCAGCTCTTCCTCCTCCATGCGGTTCTGATTATACAGCTCCATGTATAATTTGGTTTCCATCCTTAAGTCTTCTGCTATGTCTTGACCCTTCTCTTTTTCTTGATTCCACTCTGTCAGTTTCTCTTGGAGCTCGATTTTCCTTTTTTTTCCCTCAGTTGCGAAGTTTCTTGCCCATTGTTTGATAGCTGTCCGTAGAATTTTGATCTTCGTTTCCCATATGTAATGTGGGGAGCCAACAATTTCTGTTGCCCAATTCTCTTTAACCAGATTCATGAAATCTTCACTCCTTTCCCATGCTCTGCTGTATTTAAAGGGTAATGGTCCCATATTTTCTCCTTTAACCAGATGCAAAGCGACTGGTTTATGATCTGAAAAATATCCTTGAATTATTGTGCTCTGGATCCTTGAGAAGTTGACCACAATGCTCTCTTGAACCAGTATGCGGTCCAGCCTCTCTTTGATGTTGTTTCTACCAGTCCTCTTGTTCGACCAAGTAAAGCGCCCATTCTGTGGGGGGACATCTACAAAGCTGTGAGTTTGGATGATTTTCTCCAAAGCTTCCCTTGAGGGATCTGCAAAAAAATTTCCCCCCATCTTCTCATCTACATTTCTTATTAAATTCAAGTCTCCACCCAGGAAAATGTTTCTGTCTTGGGTGCTCATTAAGTCCATGGTGATTGAATCCCAGCAAGAGGCTTTGTCTCTGTAGTGGGGAGGAGCATAGACATTGTATATTGTGAATTCTTCATTATTGGATATATATTGTATATCTGTTCTTAGCCACCATTTGTTTTGCCTGCTGTCTTTAAACTTCCATTTACTTTTATCCCATATGGTTCCTAATCCACCTGAGGCACCTACTGCGCTCAGCCCTATTCCTTCAAAGCTTCTGTTTCTCTTTACAATGTTTTGGAAGTCCTGTTCATTGATTTTGGTCTCCTGAAGAAGTAGAAAGTCTGGGTGTTCCGATTTGATGAGGTCACGGACTGCATTGATTTTTAGGGAGGAGCCCATCCCCCTACAATTCCAAGAGACCAGCTTCATCATTTACTATGTTTGTTGTGTGGTCCGCTTTTCTCCTTCATCTTCTCCCCGCTTCCTTTGGTCTTATCTAGAAAGGTATCCATTGGTTGTTGTGTCCCTGTGGCCATTTCCTTTGCTGTGTTCTCATCTCTTATCTCTTTGTTTGACTTCCGGCCTACTTTTCTGGGTGGGTCGGTGGACGTGATATTTTCCTTTGTCTTGTTCCTTGTTAGGATTCTTTCAACAGTTGGGGGAGGGGAGGATGGGGGAGGATAAGGAGGGGATATTATAGGGCCTCTCGGCGAGGAGGGGGGGGATGGGGGATCCTCAGCTGAAAGAGATTCGAAAGGGTTGGAGGAGGAGGGAAAAGAGGGGCCAGATCCGGTGGGATGGGAAGGGGAAGCCGGGGTTTCTTGGGAGGGTTTTGAGAGATTTCCCGGGGGTGGATTTGACTTCTTTCTCTTGACTTTTTCCCATGGTTCTTCCGGTGCTTCAGCGTTTTCAGACTCTATTGGTTTATTTTTACTGCATCTATTAGCAAAATGCCCGTATTCATGACATACCTTACATTTAAGCGGTAGCTGCTCGTAGTCCACTTGTTGAATGTGCGTCCACTGGTCTACCTTGAGTTTGATCGCTTCCGGTAGTCCTTTCCCCAGATCCACTTCTACACATATCCGGGCGCATGCATGCATGTTCTCCCTTGGCTCCGATCTATCAATATATTTCCCCACAGCGTTTCCTATAGCTCTGACCGATTCATCTCCCCAGCAGTGGAGAGGCAGATGGGGGAGACGGACCCAGACTGGGACAGCACTGGGAACGTCCATCTCAGGGTCAAAATCAGGGGTCCACCTATTGAGATACAAGCCTCTTGTGTCCATGAAATATGGGCCATTTCTGAAGATAAGGTTGCGATCTTCCACTGATTCGAAGAGGAAGGTGAAGAAGCCCCTCCCACAAAACCTTATTGCTATCTTTCCTTAGACCATTGAGTTCCAGTTTCTTTCCACCCAGCGTTAGACAGTGCGGGGTGATGGCCATAGCCCGGTGAACTGGCCCACCAGGCCACGATCTGCTAAAGCTACTGCAGCTCTCCTCGGTAGGGCGGGAGGGAGCGAAACTTCTGGGATTTCATCTAGCTTCTTAATGAACTTTGAGGCTGTAGGGCGTATTTTTTCTGAGGTGGTCTCTTTGGTTAGAGAGGCAAACATTTTTTCCAGATCATCCTTCTCTTGGGTTGGCGGATCCATTGTAAGAGAGAACTGCAGCACAGAAGCGCTTCAGCGAGGGCAGAGGGAAAGGGCCGCAGGCCCCCGATGAATGGGCAGGAGGCCCCAGGGTGGAAAGGGGAGCGTGCAGGAGGGGAAGCCGCCCAGCAGCAAAGCTGCCAGGCGCAGGCGCGCAGAGGGAAGCTAGAGGCAGCAGCCTAGGTCAGGGATGCAGAGCGCGGGCTCACTCACGTTCGACCAAAAAATCTCCTATCTTTCCAAATTAAACAACCTAAAATTATGATTTTTGAAAAAAATTAATCAGAAAAAAAATATTCAGTAAAAAATATATATATATAAAATATATTAATTAAACTACGTAATTAATTAATATTACACCAAATTTTACCCACTAAATTGAAAAAAGACAACTATTAATTGAACACTTTGTTAGTTAAAATATTTCCTTTATTTCTCTCATCACATATAGGCCTATTGGCATATACTCAACCTAATTCACACTTCATCAATGCCTCATGATGGAAAAGCACCCACTTCTTTAGTTCTTTCATAAATGAAACCACCTTTGTTTTCCTGAAGTCATGGACTCAAACATTCGAATCTAAATGAAATTCTAAAAAATGGAAGCCTCCAAATTTCCCTTTGGTAGGTGTTAACTAAGAGTAGAGAGGTAGATTTCCCACTTTCATAAAAAAGGGGATACACAATCCCAATTCCAAGGCACATAGTGAAATATTTTTTGAAATTCAAAGTTGATTTTTTAATTAGGATAATTGATAAACTTGTCACCAAGGAAACCTAGTTGAGTGAGTGGGACTGTCATTATATACCTGAGATTAACCCAACTTCCCACAATTTTTGTCAAAATTTTTAACTTGGGAAAGGTCTTTATATTGGTTAGAAAATGCCTTCTAATACTCCACATCCACCCTTTGGTCTAACCCTATGGGCTTCAAAACTCCAATGCTTATTTTTTTAAAGTTCCTCACCTATAGTACTCTTCAACAACTCTCAAGTTTAAACCTTACAAAGAAAGGAAAAAAATAAAATATCTCAAAAGATATTCACATTTCACCCAACTTTACACAATCCCAATAATATAACATCCCACATGGTTTTTCTACTCAATTTAACCACTACTAATTACATTCAACCTATTTGTGAAGAAAAAAATCAGAATTCGGATTAACTATATGTGCACCTAAAAAATAGAGACGGTGTTATTATCTACTGTTGTTGACTTTTATGTCTCTTTTCTTTTCCTCTCAATGCATCCCTATTAGCAGTCTTCTGATTGCTTAGCATTTCTAGCCAAAGGGGACAACGCTGGCCAATAAATTAATTCAGTCGAAGCCATGCTACAAGCTTTAAGAATATTGTTTTCTGCATGGAATCTTTGACTAAGAAATGGGAGCAAAGAAACCCTTACATCCATCTCTTGTTTCCGCCCAAGTGGACCTTGGGTTTCGTTTGGGTGGACAAAACATGACTGAGTGAAACGAAACATGACCAGCTAGGTCGCTTCTCTCGATTTAACTACACTCATCCCCAAGGAATGCGCTTCACTATTGGGATTTCTGGAATCGTATCAAAGGCTTCCAGATTGGGACTCCCTGATGTTAGGTGTTTTATGATGGGAGATAATGATACACTGATTCCGCTGCAAAATGTGGTGTAGATGATGGTCAAATAAGATCATAATCAATATTACTACATCAATAACATTCCTGAATTGACATATTAGAAAGTGATTCGTCTATGGCGTATGGTGAATTAGGATTTGACATTATTTGTCCAATGAGAAGAGCCCTTGACCAGAAAAATGTATGGGATAACAAGGTGACCATTCTAGGAAATATAATGAAGGGAAAAAATATACATGTTGAGAGGGTGAAGAAGGTGATAATTTTAGTGACACTTAGCAAAGATGTGGTGAGAGATAGGACACAACCTCAACAAGAACTAGTAAAGGTATATAATATCATCCTACATAATGGATATTGATGCAACCCTTCCCATTGAAAGGAGGTGAAACCATGTCCATCAATAAGGGAGAACATAGTAATGTGTAGAGAAGGTGAGATAGAGAGTAGGCAAAAACATTAGCAATAAGTAGTGACAGTGGATAAAATTGTCCCTTGTTAAGGATAAGATGAAATTTGTCTTGTTTGAAGGGGATAAATCCTTGTTTGTCCACAAGGGATAATAGAGCATAAATACATGGTGAGCTAGTGAAGGAGATGTAGAAGGCAAGTGAAAACATTAGCAAGGGATATTGATGGTATAAAACCTTGTTTATTATTTGATGCAACGATGGGACTCTTCCTAATGAAAGGGGATAAATCCTTAATTCCTTACACAGAGAGAGAAACAAGCCATACAAGTAAATGGTAGCACTAGGCAAGATAGTGAAGAGATAACATTATGAAAAAGATATAATATAAAAGGCATGAGATGTGAGGTACTAGCTACAAGTTTAAGTAAGCAACATAATATTTGTGATATGAAAGATGCATCATTCAAGGATATAAACTTGTGTTAGAGACTAATGTGAAAGATTATAAATGGGATGACCATTTCCAAGAAGGGTGAGGCTATCTAGAGTTAACTGTAACCCCAGGTAGCGACCCAAAAGGAACTAATCACTAATATAAGAAACAAAAAAGGAGTATCGAGGACCATGTGAAGCATGTGGCATGAGATAAGAGAATAGAAATGGGATGAGATGAAATGAAATGAGAAATATGACTAAGACAGTATTGAATCCCAAGATGTATAGGAACAACCATTAGCCACTTAGAACACAAGATATTCCCTCGAGGCATCGAAGGGATTTTTCTAGCTTTGAGATTCGCTGAATTTTGAAGTTAAGACAAGAAGAAGATGGGGTGCATGATCACTATCAAATGATTAATCATGAACATCAAAATAAATTTAGGGAGATAATATGACCTTAATCCATTAAGATAATTGGTAGACAATAACAAAAGCAAAATGAGACAAAAGACAAAGAGAGAACAAAAACAAGCGTAAAAGTGTGCTCCTAATATTTCAAGGGGAACCCAAGGATAGGAGAGACAAAAATCAACAAAAAAATCATGATTTCAATTCTCTTAATCCAATTTTATTTTAGTTTGAGTTTCAAGAACATTTTTATGACCTAGGTCATTAGAGTAAATTTCAGCCTAAAGATGGCCTCCTAAGGAAAAATAATAAAATAAAAATTATGAATTTTGGAAGGAAAATAAGAAACCTACTTTTTTAATTGTATTTTTGGCTTATCTCCTTATAGGTTTACTTAAATTTCAATTGTAAACACTCGTTGGATGCAAAATTAAGTTCCACAATCTATGAGTACCCATTATGCATACTTCTACGAAGACCCACATTGATAAAATTTGAAGATACATTAAACATTAGAGGAAATTTCAACCTAAAAGGGCCCATGAAATTTTCATGTAATTTCCATGTCATAATATGTAAATTAATAAAAATCCTTTAAAATTAAAAAGAGGTACATGTAAATATTTTGGAGAGAAAAGAAGAAAACTACTTTTTTAATTGTATTTTGGGTTTATATCCTTATAGGTTTATTCAAATTTCAAGTATAGACACTCGTTGGATGTGGAATTAAATTCCACATCCAACGAGTACCCATTATACATAATTTTGAGAAGACCTACATTGATAAAAATTGAATATACATTAAAAAAGTGTGTTGATTGAGAAAACCCATATCGATAAAAAAATGAGGATACATTAAAAAATTGTGAACACACTTTTTTAATGTATCTTCAATTTTTATCAATGTGGGCATAATGAGAACTCATTGGATGTGGAATTTAATTCCACATCCAACGAGTGTCTACACTTGAAATTTGAGTAAGCCTATAAGGTGATAAGTCAAAAATACGATTAAAAAAAAAAATTTCTTATTTTTCCTCCAAAATTCATAACTCTTATTATATTATTTTTCCTAATGAGGCCTCTTTTAGGCTAAAATTTCCTCTAATGAAAGTGTGTAGTGTAGAAATTTTGAATAATATAACACTTATTCACAGAGTTTATCCTGATTATACACTATTTTCGGAATGCATGCATAATACATAACCTCCTCTACCATTGATCATCAATTTGCGGAATTAAAAACAATCGCATGCGCACATTGAAACATCAATCACACATATCAACGCAGTATGTAATGGGGAAAGCATACAGCTGAAAACCCCCAACTATTTGTATATTATAATGATAGAGAACATGTAACAGTACATAGTACAATACTCCTCACAAGTACTCAATACTATCTCCACTTGCTACACACAAACTAGCTCAGATCTGAACAAGTCACGGGTTCAAATCTCCTCCACTGTTTGCCTGCCTCTACTACGCAATCCAATTTGAGAATAGATCAGATCCAAGTTCGAATTCCCTTGGCTTGTGCTACGCAATCCTGATTGGAAATCTCAATCAATGATTGTTGAAATCTCATGCATAGCTATAGTCACAACTGATAGTAGTCTCACCCTTTCACCCACCTCTAACACTTGTCTCCACTGAACTGTCCATGCACTGAGTTAACTGATGTATTCTTTAGTTGATTTATGAGTTAATAATTAGTTAATTAATTAATAATTAATTCACATCACTCATCACTAGTGTATTTAGCAGTTAGACTAAATATAACTAGTTCAACCAAGTCAAACTGAACACAACTCCATCAACTCCTCAATCAACTCCACCAAACTCAATCACTTGAGTTCTAACTGAAGTCCATCATGAAATAGCTCAAATAACACATAGGAAAAGCGTATTTCCTTCTGGAAGTTACATGTGCCACATCTGTAGCTCGAACTAAAGTGCTGCAAGAGGATAAGATAATGTTTATAGTCCAAATATTATTAAGAGCTAATAATATTCGACTGTTCTATTTTTAGACTGGCAGTCTAAAAATAGACTCCGCCCATATGTCTAATAATAGATGTACATCTATTTTTACCAACATGACCAATCATCCATAAATAGCATCCTGCAACTCATAGACCATGATCCATATGTCTAAAAATAGACATAGTCTAAAAATAGACTTTGCGCCAAAAATAGCCTGCGGGCCCACTTAGTGAAGGCGACTTCTTTTCACTAAGGTCCATCATCTTGCTGCATTTTCAACACTCCCTCTCAACAAGATATGGATTATCTGCAACCCCTATCCTGCCTCTGTGGTATTCGAATTTTCTCCTGGTGAGCGCCTTCGTCAAGATATCAGCATCCTGATCCTCCGTGGGAATGTATGAAAGTAACATGATTCTCTGCTGCACACAATCTCTGATATGATGGTAACTGATGTCGATGTGCTTGGATCTATCATGAAATACTAGATTAGCCGAGATTTTAATGCAACTCTGGTTATCACAATAAATCACAGTAGGCTCCAAGTGTGACCCGAAAAACTCGACCAGGATCTTCCTCATCCATATAGCCTCGCATGTAGCCAAAATTGCTGCCATATACTCGGCCTCTGCTGAACTGAGTGCCACAGATCTTTGCTTCCTACTATACCAAGAAACTGTTATCAACCCGATACTGAAGATCCCTCCAGATGTGCTCTTTCTGTCCGTTGGGCTCCCTGCCCAATCTGCATCCGTGAAGCCACATAGCTTCACCTCATCGTCCTGTCTGTACCACAATCCATATCCCGATGTGACTCTAAGATAACGCAATACATGCTTGCCTGCCTTCCAGAAGAGCTCGGTTGGCTTAACCATAGCTTGTGAAAGCTGGTTAACAGCATAGCATATATTGGGTCGTGTATTGACCAGATATATAAGCGACCCCACCAACTGTCGATAAACAATGGCATCCACTACCTCCGCTAAAGTAGCATCCTCCTTCCTCCAACCTCCAGGAAGAGGAGTATCAACAGGCTTGCAGCCATGCATGTTGAACTTCTCCAATATCTCCTGGGCATACTTACCCTGAGAAACAAATAGTCCATCATTGCACTGCCAAATTTCCAATCCCAGGAAATAATGAAGGAGGCCCAAGTCCTTCATCTCAAACTCTCTAGCAAGATCCTCCTTGCATGAAAGTATAAACAACTCATCTCCCATCAAAATAAAATCATCTACATAAAGTACAATGATCAGCAACTTATCCTCCACCACAATCTGGTATAGGTTAGGATCTGCCTCACTCTGTGAGAAGCCTCGGGCAACAAATCTTGCCTTGTACTTCTCCACACTCTCGTCAGTTACCTGCTTCACTTTGTAGATCCATCTCGAACCCACCACTGATTTCCCCTCCGATCTTGGGACAATCTCCCATGCACTGTTTCTGACAATCGAATCATACCCTTCCACCATGGCATCTACCCATGCGGGATCCTCCACAGCTTCCTCGAAAGAGGATGGCTCAGTCATGACACATTTGCTCACAAGATCCATGTATCTAGTGTACCGATTAGGTGACTATCTCTGTCTGCACTATGTTGTAGGTGGTCCTACAACCTTCTCTGCATCTTGAGCCAGTTGCTCAGCTTTTGTAGTGTGCTTTCGCCCTCTGATGGTTGGCGCTGCATGAGTGGTCTCTTCCACTCCATCAACTTCATCTTGTGGCTGATCCTCATCCTAAAGCTCATCCTTAGGAACTAATAGCTCCTCATCTGCATGCAAGTGTGGCTCCCTATCAAGCGAACACTTCATGGCTTTCTCCTTCTAAAATTTGATATCCCGTCGCACAACAGTCTTGCGACTGTTTGGAAAATACACACGATAGTTGTGGGGTGTATCAGTGTACCCCACAAATATCCCAACCTCTACGGTCGGCTCCAACTTCTTCCTGGCATCCTTCGTCACATGCATGTAAACAGGAGAACCAAAAATCTTCAAATGGGAAATATCAGGCCTCTTACCAGAATAAGCCTCCTCGGGTGTACTCATGCCAAGTATCTTGTGAGGACAACGGTTCTACACATATACTGCAGTATTGCATGCCTCCACCCACAGGTGAAGGGGTAGGCCCTGATCATGCAACATCACCCGTGCAGCACCCACGATCATTCTGTTCTTCCGCTCAGCAACCCCGTTTTGTTGTGGGTTATGGGGAGCTATGAGCTCTCCTCGAATCCCTTCTGCGCTACAGAAGTCCTTGAACTCACCAGAGATGAATTCACCACCATTGTCGCTCCTAAGAGCCTTCACCTTCTTCCTCGATTCCTTCTCGACTAGTGCTTTGAACTCACAGAACTTTGAGTATGTCTCGCTCTTCTTCTACATGAAGAAGATCCAGAACTTTCGAGAGAAATCATCAACAAAGATCACATAGTACTTGTGCTTTGCTGTCGAAGCTCCTAAGAAAGGTCCACACACATCTGTGTGAATTCCCTCAAGGATCGTCATGGCATGACTATCCTTCTCATGAAAGGTGGCTTTCAAAAATTTTCCCAAAGTACACCCCTTGCACTGATCTGACTACGCAAGAGTGCCTTTAGGAAGCCCAGTAGAAATCTGTTGCAGTATCTTCAAGGCTCCATGGTGAAGGTGGCCCAATATTTGGTGCCACAGCTCGCCATCATCCCGACTCACCAATCCTGCTACCTTGCATGCCATTGCTGTGCAGCCATGTACATGCAATTGATAAAGGTTATTGACTCGAACCCCTATCTTCCGGGTTTCTCCAGTTTTCTTACTATGCAGGAAAGCCTTTCCCTCGGTGAAGACAACATCATATCCCATGTCTTCTAACATCGCCACAGAGATAAGATTCTTCTTCAATCCTGGAACATGCATCACTTCCTTCAATACGAAGGGTTTACCAAACTCCCTCTCAAAGGAAATGGTACTGATACCGGTCGCCCTGTATCTACCATCATCGCCCATCTCGATGTGCACTCCAAGATCTTTCTCATCCAGATCAAAAAACAAATCTCGACCTCATGTCATGTGGAAAGACGCACCACTGTCCAAGAACCATACCGATCCCATCACACTTGATACCAAGCATGCGATCAGTGAAAAATCTAGCTCAAACTGTGAGGCTAAGGCCTCTCCCGCTGTAGATCCAGCAGCTTGCTTATTTTTCTTCTTCTGCAGACAATTTGTGGCATAATGTCCATGTTGGTGACAGTGAAAGCACTTCACCTTGGACATGTCCTGCTTCTTTCCTTTCGCACCGGAATGAGAAGATTTCTTGTTCTTCCCCTTCTTTGCTTTGGCAGCCAAAGCGCAATTTTCTTCATCAGATGCCTTTGATGAAGATCTGTCCCTGGTATTCTGCCTGATCTCCTCTTGCACAAGATCAGACCAAAGTCTCTCCCATCCTGGAAATTTTTCCCGACCATTGACAGAGTCCTGATAGGAATGCCAACTCTTCGAAAGACCAAGGAGAGCCAAGCTCACCAAGTCCTCATCATCGATAGTCACCCCCACACTTCCCAGCTCATCCTGGCATTGGGTGAACTTTGTGAGATACTTGGGCATACTGTCTCCTTTCTCACACTTAATGTTTCTAAGTTTATCCTTGAGCACCAACTTCCTCTGGTCACTCTTGCTTTGGAATAAATCTGTCAACGCTTTCCACATCAAGTATGGAGAAGCCTTTCCATGCAGGCTGGATACAATGTGATCCTTCACGCCCTGCAACAAAATCCTTCGACACTTTGTTGTCTTCTTTTGCCAAGCCTCAACCTGAGCAGCATCAGTAGGCTTTGGGACCTCAGAATCTATGAACTCCTTCAACCCATTTTCATATAACACCGCCTCCATCCTGTCTTTCCATGCAATATAATTCGAGCTGCCTTCAAGGGCATACTCCAATCGCAATCCGTTGAAAGACATTTCAACTTCGACACCAAGAAAACACTACTGCAAATTCGAATTCCACCAGCTCAAAACTCAACCACTTATGATCTAAAACTCGTGAGAACAAATTATTTCTCATACAGAGATTAACTGTATGGGCATTTGCCGAATATCTCACCTTCCAAAATAAGGATGAATCCAGAGGCTACCTGGCCCGATTACAGACTCTGCCCGAAGAAATAAAATGTAATCACTTTCTGAATAATAGATCTGATGATCAACTTCGCTCCGATAACATGTAGAAATTTTGAATAATATAACACTTATTCACAGAGTTTATCCTAATTATACACTATTTGCGGAATGCATGCATAATACATAACCTCCTCTACCATTGATCATCAATTTGTGGAATTAAAAACAATCGCATGCGCACATTGAAACATCAATCACACATATCAACACAGTATGTAATGGGGAAAGCATACAGCTGAAAACCCCCAACTATCTGTATATTATAATGATAGAGAACATGTAACAATACATAGTACAATACTCCTCACAAGTACTCAGTACTATCTCCACCTGCTACACACAAACTAGCTCAGATCTGAACAAGTCATGGGTTCAAATCTCCTCCACTGTTTGCCTTCCTCTACTGCGCAATCCAAGTTGATAATAGATCATATCCAAGTTCAAATTCCCTTGGCTTGTGCTACGCAATCCTCATTGGCAATCTCAATCAATGATTGTGCAAATCTCATGCACAGCTATAGTCACAACTGATAGTAGTCTCACCCTTTCACCCACCTCTAACACTTGTCTCCACTGAACTATCCATGCACTGAGTTAACTAATCTATTCTTTAGTTGATTTATGAGTTAATAATTAGTGAATTAATTAATAATTAATTCACATCACTCATCACAAGTGTATTTGGCAGTTAGACTAAATACAACTAGTTCAACTAAGTCAAACTGAACACAACTCCATCAACTCCTCAATCAACTCCACCAAACTCAATCATTTGAGTTCTAACTGAAGTCCATCATGCAATAGCTCAACTAACCCATAGGAAAAGCATATTTCCTTCTGGCAATTGCATGTGCCACATCCGTAGCTTGAACTGAAGTACTACAAGAGGATAAGTTAATGTTTATAGTCCAAATATTATTAAGAGCTTATAATATTCGACTGTTCTATTTTTAGACTGGTAGTCTAAAAATAGACTCCGGCCATATGTCTAAAAATAGAGGTCCATCTATTTTTACCAACATGACCAATCATCCATAAATAGCATCCTGTAACTCATAGATCATGATCAATATGTCTAAAAATAGACATAGTCTAAAAATAGACTTTGCGCCAAAAATAGTCTGGGGGCCCACTTAGTGAAGGCGACTTCTTTTCACTAAGCTCCATCATCTTGTTGCATTTTCAACATGTAGAACACATTTTTTTAATGTATCTTCATTTTTTGTCAATGTGGGTCTTCTCAAAAGTATACATAATGTGTATTCATTGGATGTGAAATTTAATTCTGCATCCAACAAGTGTCTATACTTGAAACTTGAATAAACTTATAAGGAGATAGGCCAAAAATACAATTAAAAAATGTAGATTTTTTCTTTTCCCTCCAAAATTATTTACATGTATCTCTTTTTAAATTTAAAGGATTTTGATTGGTTTACATATTATGACATGGAAATTATATGAAAATATCATGGGAACTTTTAAGTTGAAATTTCCTTTAATGCATCTCTAAGGCTCTTAAGTTCAAGCTCTAAAGTTTGAAGGTAGGTGTCTAAAGTTTTCTAAAGTCCAATGATTTGTTCATTCATTTGTATCATGCAAAGTATGAAATGGTCACATGGCATACATGTTGGTTTAGGTTGTATGCCAACTTGGATGGAAAGTGAAGGTGGTTGATTGCCACCTAACTAAGGGGATGTGGTGTTGTAGGTGGTATGCCAACTTGTCTTAAAGAAGGGGAGTTGTATGATACTTTAGTAAGGACCAATTCCCCGTGTGATATTGAAAGGAAGTGTTGTAACGTTTCCATGTTTAAACTAGTTCATGTTTGGAAAAGAGGGAGAGTATCCTATGGATTGATGTGACACTTGAGGTAAAGGATTAAGTTGTGATATTGTTACGTAAAAACCTTATCTAGGAGGTTTTCCAAGAAGGTTTATTACATGATTACTAGATAGGTGTTTGAGGATACATTTACAAGATAATTTGAATTACATGTTAAATATTTGAAATGTTCAAAGGAAGGAGGTGATTGGATCTAAAATGAAAGGAGTTGGGACTAGGATACCTTGAGTTAGTGGTCTTCATAAATAAAATAAAATAAATAAAAAAGAGATAAGGAGAGGGAACACTTCATTTATGAAATCTCGGGGTTAACAAGGACTAGCTCATGGAGTCTCCAAAATTTATAACAATAGTCAAAGTGATGCACTGTTCTACTAGAAGAGGGAATGCCTAAACTCTAGGGTTTGGAAGTGTTGATGCCTCGAATTTCGCTACACCAACATCAGGGAAAACCACCCGGTCTGGACCTTAAAGTAGTTTCTTTTTCGTTTGGAATAGTGGCTATGACTGTTTTAACTAGGTCCAATTACCTTTTCCCAATCGCTATCGATTTTAAAATATGCCTTGAATTACCAATAGCTAGGGACATCAGATCAATTATTCTAATTGATCAAGCAAGAATAATGACCCTTAAGTTTTTTTGTGGAACAACCAAACAAATCTCAAGTTTTTCCTCGAAGAGAGGACTTCTAAAATAACACATGCATGATTTAACTAGTATGTAATTAATCTATCCTATCTTGATTGAAGGAAAGAAAAATCATTCTCCCAATCAAGAGTTGATTTATTTAAAGAAGACATTAAGGAATTGAAGTAAAAATGAAGGAATTAGATCAAGGATATAGCTCTTGAGATCTGACTCCTTGTTAATATAAAAACTAACAATCAAGCCCTTAGTAAATAGTTACATAAGTGTTTGATAAAAGTATATTCAATCCCTAAGGTATATACATATAAAAACTATTCATTACCCAGGTTTTCTTGTTATTCGAATGCGATCTAAAATGGTTGTATTTATTACATGGTAATAAAACTTAATCATATACTAAAAGAAATGAAATATTTTAAGTCAATTCTTTTAATTAAATAATTAATTAAAAGAATTGTTAAAGCATATATCACCATCCAAATAAAATAACAATTTGTTGCTAGATGTATTAAAAAATTACATCATTGGCATATTCAGAAATGAGATGATGTTGAATTGTGCTAATAATATACATATAACAGACAAATTGAAAGATGGAATGAGTGCAAATTATACAAAAAAAAACATTAAAACATTGATAAAAATACAGGATGTATCACACTCCTTTTGTAAAATACATAGTCTCAGTCCTTTTCCTTTATTCCAAAGCTTCCTAAAAGTGCATAAACGTGACTCTTTGAAGTCTCTTTAAACAAAAAAACTAAGAACTTTGATCCAATCATTTTATTAAGATGAGCTTCTGAAAATATAGAAATGTTATCTCCACTCAGCTTTGTTCATAAAATTCAAGACCTGGCCCAGTCTATTAAGACGGACTTGGAGATACAAAAGTGCAAGCCTCAAAGACTTTCTTTCTCAGATTCCTGACCTTTTGTTCATTATGATGAAATGGTTGAAATAGCACATGGAGGATGTAAAAACAAATAATTACACACAGTGCTGGGGAGTTAAATAAATCCCATATTATTTGTGAAGATAATATAGAAATGGAAACAGTTGTGATAATGATCTTTTCGTAATCCGCTGTGTCTTATTTGTGCAGCTATGCGATCTGAAAATATCATAATGATGGTTGATTTCATTGAATGACATGTCCCTTCTGTGCAGCTATCCTTCTTCTTTTGCACCTGAAAGCGAGAAAACAATGAGCGGACTAGCCATAAAATCAACGCTAAATTTCTGAATCTTAACTTTTTTCGAACTGTTGAAAATAAATCTATAAGCCGTGTCAAACAAAACAATGAATTATCCTTAATTAAGAAGACAACAGGGCTTTTCTTTAAGAATAAATCGCAATCGCAGTGTTCGAGGATTGGCTTTGATCTCAATCGCATTTTACGGCTTGATTGCAATCGTAATATACAGAGATATCGTAATCACAATACCGGGAATATCGCAATCACAGTCAATGGGAGTGGTGGAGTACAAGAAGCGGACGAAGGATCTGCAATTGCGATATCCGGGGGATCATGTGGTAGGTGTGATGTGGCAGGTGACATCATGAGTGACGTGGTAGTGGAATGGGTCCACCAGTTCTTCTATTGCAATCGCATATGACATGGGCCTTTTGAATGGGATGACATGACTAATAGGGATTGTGATGGTTCCATATGCCATATATTATGAATTACAATTGACTATTATGTCGGGTCTGGGATATATCACAGATTTCATTTCGTAGGGGCAGAGTGGGGTCAACCCTTTGGATCTTGCAATTGCATGGACACGAGGCCTTATTAAATGGAGTGTATGACCCTGTCGAGTCCGATATCAAATCGCAATTGCAAAGTCGGAGGGGTAGAGGATCAAGCCCACAGATATCGTGATGTGATGGATGCGACGAGTTTTAAAATAGAATTCATTATCCCGTCCAATTCGACTAATCACAATCGCAATGGAGCCAAGGCTTTCGAGACTTTGTCCGTGGATATTGCGATCTGTGGACATGATGACTTATAGAATTTCGTTAACAACTCTCGAGTCCGTTCTTAAAATTTCAATCGTAGTGGAGTTAGCAGAGGGGCATTAACCATGATATGTTGTGATGCGGGGATTGAGATTTTAGATAAGCCTAAGCTTGGTTAAAACTCTGATTATTTTGATTTTAATTTAAACTCAAATAACTGTAATTATTTTGACTTTTTTTATTAAATAACCCATGCTTAATACCTAGGGCTTTAAAAACCTAAGTATGAGTTTTGGTCTAGGGAGCTATTTGGATTTTTATTTTTATGAAATAAAATCAAATGGTTTTAAAACTAAAAAAATGTTTTCTTATTTTTTATGAAAAATAAAAATGTTTTATTAAAAGAAAAAAATAAATAAATTATTTTTTGTGTTTTAAAATTTTAAAAAGGGTCCCTATTTTAATATAGTAAATTTCATATGAAATTTATAATATATTAAAATGGGGGGTTGTTAAACAGTAGAACAATTAGTGTTTCACTGGAAGAACCAGTTATCTCTGATGAATGATAAAGACATTTCAAAAATTCAGTGAAAATAATTTAGGAAGGGGAAACTACTTATTGAAACATTTAAATGAATAAAGTTACTCTGATCATAAAAACTTGTCAAATTGTAATTTCTTAGAAACCTTTCATAGATGAAAACACTTATTTATCCATATTAGTCATTAATCAGTTATTAAGATAAAGGAGAGGACCTTTTACAACTTATCTTTTAATGTACTCATTTGTCACAGGTAGAGCCACTGCTGCCAGCAAGCGTTCATAGCTTCGACAGGGTTACCTTTTAACCAACAATAATTCAAGGTCACATCCATTTAATAGCATGATATTTAGAGATAAATTTATTTTTATTTTTATTTTCTTTTTTCTTTTCACTAATGCCTAAAAGCCATTGTCCTGGTTTGGTGGCTAGATAGTGACAATGTCATTCACTGGTAGTAATTAAACTGAACAAGTTGGCTCGTGATTTGACCCCTTGTCTTATTTTTGAAACAATCATAAGCCATTACCCTAATTCGGTGTTCAGTATTGGTAATGTCGGTTTTATTATTTCCCTATGATCATGGTAAGCAGGCTCATGATGAGACCTCTTATCTTATAGATTTATTATATTATTGAGTTACACTCTAAAAATTACGTTTTAACGGATGGGGAGAATCATTGGTTGCTTAAGAGTTTTGAATGATAATTAGAGTTGAATATGCTTATTCAAAAGACAACCTTTACTTTTTAAAGATAACCTTTCTTAAATGATAATAGAGTAAAAAGGACTTTATAATTTTCTGAGGTTTAAAAGATTTCACAATGTGGTGGAAAAAAATTACAGAGTTATATAATTTTTATCTAAATTTTCAATTTTCGTAACCACTTCCTTAAAAATTTCTACTTTCAAATTGAAAAAATCATAAAATGGTTTCAAGAGATGTTTGTGGAAAGCCAAAGGTATGCTATTAACATTGTTATCTAAAATAAAAATGTAAATGTGATATCCTAATAGAATTTTCTCAAGATACGACCATTCACAAGTATGACGGTAAAATCACCAAAACCAAATCTAAAAGGAAAATTCCACAAGATTGTTTATATAAATTTTTTAACAAAAGAAGAAAAAGATAATCAAATAAATACTTCTTCTTATGTTGAAATTTAGATGAACTTTAACTTGTACAGTTATAAGCATTAAAGTACAGTTATAAGCATTAAAGTGCAGTTCGAATGAGGAAATCTTTGTTTTCTATGTATTATCTTTTAAAAGCAAAACTTGTAACCCTTTTCGAATCAAAGTAATGTTTTTTTAAAGAAAAATATTAAGGTTTAGAAATCTCCCAATTTGTCTAATATAATGTTAATCGTTACTGCTTCCTTTTTAAATTTGAGCTCAAAGTTTGATCTGGTGAAGGTGTGAAAATGCTTGTGAAGAGCTGCAAATAGAAAGTTACATATCAGCAAGAAATCGGAAAGTCAGAAAACAAAATTGAAAAAATTGAAGAAATGAATGAAAGTGAGTATATGAAACTTACCATTGAACGATTTCATTTAATCTTACAAAAAAGATATGACTTTCTCCAATGTAAGGCAACTAACACAAAATCATTATTTATTAAATCTAATCTAAGATAAGCGTTAAGTTTTAAGAAAATGATGCATGTTCAAGGGAATCAGATAAAACTAATTTTATCCAAAAATGAAAATTAAGATTCGCTTCTTTATCATTTGCAGTGATGCATGTTCTCTCTTTTTTTTTTTCCTGAATTTATATCAGCCCCTGAATATAGAAAATGATTCAAACTCAAATGATGTATCAATTAAGTATATGATGAAAGTTTGAATCTCTAAGCATGGAGTGATATATCAAAGATAAGAAATAAAAGAGAACTCAAAATGAATTAATCATGATCTATTAGATTTACCTGTTCCATATTCTATATTTACGAGGCAAATTGTGAGATTTGGAACATAATTTGATGCAAAATTCAAAAGACAACATTGGACTAAACTTTGCTTTAAGATAAAAATCCTTTTAAACAATTTAATTAATTATCGAGAGTTTTGATTACAGAAAGTTATTGGAACTTTTTAATGAGGAAAGTTACAAAATTTGATGATCCGATATGATTCTTCAATAACATGTTAAAGGATTATCAGAACATTTATGAGGGGAAGCAAAATTTAGAGAATTCTCAAATTTTGATGAACCAATAAGTATTTCCTTGAACATATTGAAGCTTTATAAAAAGTTAACTACTTGTTTATTTTAAGTTTTCAAATCAAACAAGAAAAAACTATAAAAGAAATAATGAGGAAAAGAAAAACTAATTATAGATGAAAATGAATTTGTAAGATGCATACTTGGAAGATTTCTAACTGTAATTTACCTCATAGATATTCAAGTTCTTCCCTGTATTTTTGAAATTCCCTTATGTTCAATATCATCTATTTATTCAATTTAAAATGCTAAGTAATGAATTTTAAGATTGCATTCATCTCAATTTCACATAGGATGACAATAATGATGACTATGATCTTTTCATAAGTACTTGTAAATCAAAGGTTTCCAAATGATAGCAATTCTCTACATATTTTTGTATTATTAAAAGTGTGATTGTCAGTGTGATAGAGTTTTGCAAAATAAAGATAATCAATTGATTCAAAATCTTCTGATATGTTTTAAATCACTTAATCATAAAATGAAAAATAGATGATGAAAATATTAAATTCATTACTTTCTTATTGAAATCTACAATGAAAACAGAAAAAAATCTAATCTAAATTAATCTACTCCTAATTCTAACATAATGGAGGAAAAATGAGTAAGTATAGTCATACTTCCAATGTAACCAAAATTTTAATTCCTACATGTATGTATAGATTAAACATTAGTAACGAAAATATAAATGTAATTAAACTAAACAAGTTAAATCTAAATGTGGAATATAAAATTATTACTAAAATATTTACAGACAAAAACTTATTTACAATTACCTTCTCTTGGAACATCCTTTCCAATTGAATTTTGATTGGATCTTAGAAATCTCGATGAATTTCTATTAATGATTGGAAGTGATTCAAAAGAGAAGATAATAGGCCAGGTTGTAGAAATGAACTTTTTGATTCAAAGGTCTGTATAAAATTGTTAGTGCTATGTGCAAGTGTTAAACTATTAACAATCTTCCATGAAGGAAAACTTCCCAAATATCTTTCAAATGGATTTATGAGAGATGGATGGAAATCTGTTAGATACAATGGGAGATTATTAATTGAATTAGATTGTTGGTCATATTGTGAAAATGCACTCTCTTGTTGACATTGCTTTCAAAAATAAAGAATTAATTGATAAGAGGTGAGAATCAATTGGAATTGGAAAAGAAATGATTTTTGATGTTCACGATTAAAATGTAAAACTTCATTTTTCCATTTAGGCAATGCATCAATTGAGTTTTTAATGTTAAATTTCTCGATATGCTAGCACAAAGTATCTAAAAATTGAAAACTGAAAATAGAAAAGAAATCTGAAATTAAACAAAATAAGTGAAGGAAAAATAGTAAAATCAAATCATAGTTTACACTAGTGTTACAATTATTGTTACAGCACAATTGGGATTGATTTAAAATGACTTCCTTTTCACAAGAGTTGGAGTTTGAATGAATATCAACTTGCGAATTAGAAAGATAATTATGACTATGAATAGGAATGAGATTTCGGTCACCATATGAATCATAGATTGGAATGGTTTCTTGAATGTTGAAATCATGAATACCAATAGTTGTTTGAAAATGAGATTTTTTTGAAACAATTTTTGAATTAAATTGTTCTTCATTTTCATATGTGATCTGACTTTGATCGTGGGGATTTAATTGTGAAGAAGACAAATCAACATCCTCAATGTCAAAGTAATTATCATAAATGACTTTACCACATTCATTAGAATTCTCTTCGATCGTATCCAATACATCAAAACAAGGATAAATATGAAGCACATGTTCATTGATGTGAGAAGAATGATAAATAATCAATTCTCTATCTTGATAAAAGATAATTGGTAATTCATTAAGATCAACCTCTTTATTTTTTGGAATGTCATTAATGTTAAGAGGGGATAGATTGCTATCAATAAAAATATCAGGATAAAGTGAAAAATGAGAATCATAAGCAATGGATTTAAAAATGTCTCTATTTGAGAATTCTTGCACATTTTCTTCATCACAAATTTCATATTTAAAATCATTTACTTGGCTAATTGTTTTTTCTTGAAGAATGTTGCTTGTATCTTCTTGTGGTTGATTTGTGAAATTTTGCAAGCTTTGCGATTTTGGTTTATTAACATGATTACCGTGAGAGGTGTGTACTAATGTTAAGAATTTATCATACATGGTTGAAGCCACTTCATCATGATTTGTATGTACCTCTATGATATAATTTGAAGGGGATTGATCAAAGCTTGTAATAATTTCACATGGATTATGAATGGGAGGAAGAAAACAAATATGTTCAAACCAATCTAATAATTCTTCTTCAGAAGGTTTATCTTCAATTTTAAATTTCAAGCAATTTAAATGACATTGAATGGTAAAATCAATCAACGATTTAGAGTCAAATCTTCATAAACATTCAATTTCATCACATACCTGTTCGTAGTCATAGCCATCAAACTTAAAAAGGAACATTGTAACAAATTGATCCCAACAGTGAATTGAGGCAACTGAAAGTGATTGACACCAGCTTCTGGCTTTTGCCAAGAATGTAAGAGTAAAAATCATGCATAAAATACCTTCGTCAATTCCTTGAAAAGGTGATTTTAAAAAATTTTGAATGAATTGTAGAACATAGTTAAATGCAGAAGTATTTTTCCGACCATTAAATTTTACCTGAGACAAAAGCCTTACCAATTTTGGTGGAGCATTGGAAGATGCATGTCCAAAAATACAACTCCAAATTGGAAGTTTAGAAGGGGCCATTGTGAAAAATGAAAATATTAGAAAACAAAGACTCCAAAATACAACAAGTTTCAAGTCAGCTTGTAGAGCCAAAATGTTGATGCCTCGAAATTCGTTGCACGAACATGGGGGAAAACCACCCGGTCTAATCCTTAAAGCAGTGCTTTTTCCATTTCGAATAGTGACTCCGACTGGTTTAATTAACTAGGTCCAGTTACCTTTTCCCAATCACTATCAGTTTTACAATATGTCTTGAATTACCAATAGCTAGGGACATCGGATCAATTCTTCTAATTGATCAAGCAAGAAGAATGACCTTTAAGTTGTTTTTGTGGAACAACCAAACCAATCTAAAGTTTTGCCTCGAAGAGAGGACTTCTAAAATAACACATGCATGATTTAACTAGTATGCAATTAATCTATCATATCTTGATTGAAGGAAAGAAAAATCCTTCTCCCAATCAAGAGCTAATTTACTAAAAGAAGACATTAAGGAATTGAAGTAAAAATGAAGGAATTATATTAAGGAGATATCCCTCAATATTTGGCTCCTTGTTAATCTAAATAATAACAATAACTCCATTAGTAAATAGTTACATAAGTGTTTGATAAAAGTATATTCAATCCCTAAGGTATATGCATATAAAAACTATTCATTACCTGAGTTTTCTTGTTATTTGAATGCGATCTAAAATGGTTGTCTTTAGTACATGGTAATAAAAATTAATCATACACTAAAATAAATGAAAACTTTTAAGTTAATTCTTTTAATTAAATAATTAATTAAAAGAATTGTTAAATCATATATCACCATCCAAATAAAATAACAAATTACTGCTAGATGTATTAAAAAATTACAACACTGGCATATTCAAAAATGAGATGATATTGAAATGTGTAATAATATACATATAACAAACAAATTGAAAGATGGAATGACTACAAATTATACAAAACGGAACATTAAAACATTGATAAAAATACTCAATGTATCATGCTCCTTTTGTAAAATACACAGTCTCAGTCCTTTTCCTTTATTCCAAAGCTTCCAAAAAGTGCAGAAATGCAACTCTTTGAAGCCTATTTAAACAAAACAAAAAAATAAGAACTTTGATCCAATCATTTTATTAAGATGAACTTTTGAAAATATAGAAATGTAATCTCCACTCAGCTTTGTTCATAAGATGCAGGACCTGGCCCAATCTATTAAGACAGACTTAGAGATACAAAAGTGCAAGCCCCAAATATTGTATGTCTCAAATTCCTGACATTTTATTCGTTATGATGAACGAGTTTAAATAACACATGGAGGATGCAAAAATAAATAATTACGCATAATGTTGGGAAGTGAAATAAATCCCTTATTATTTGTGAAGATATGCAGAAATGGAAATGGTTGTGAAAATGATCTTTTGGTAATCCCACTCTGTCTTTTCCATGCAACTATGTGATCTGAAAATATCATAACGATGGTTGATTTCATGGAATGACCTGTGCCTTCTGCTCAACTGTCCTTCTTCTTTTGCACCTAAAAGTGAGAAAACAGTGAGCGGATTAGCCATAAAATCAATGCTAAATTTCTGAATCTTAATTTTTTTCGAACTGTTGAAAATAAATCGATAAGTCATGTCAAACAAAATGATGAATTGGCCTTAACTAAGAAGACAACAGGGCTTTTATTTAAGAATAAATCGCAATCACAGTGTTCAGGGATTGGCTTTGATCTCAATCGCAATTTATGGCTTGACTGCAATCATAATACATGGAGATATCACAATCACAATACTTGGAAATATCGCAATCATAGTTAATAGGAGTGGCAGAGTACAAGAAGCAGCCGAAGGATCTGTGATTGCGATATTTGGGGGGTGACGTGGTGGGTGTGACATGGCAGGTGACATCATGAGTGATGTGGCAGTGGAATGGGTCCACTGGGTCTTCTATCACAATCACATATGACATGGGCCTTTTGAATGGGACGACATGACTAATGGGGATTGTGATGGTTCCAAATGCGATATATTATGAATTATAATTGATTATTATGTCGGGTTCGGGTTGTATCGTAGATCGCATTTTGAAGGGGCGGAGCGGGGTCAAGCCTTTGGATCTTGTGATTTCACGGACGCGGGGGCTTATTAAATGGAGTGTATGACCTCGTCGAGTCCTGTATCAAATCACAAATCGTAATCACAAATTCGTAGGGGTAGAGGACCAAGCCCACAACTATCTTGATGCGATTGACGCGACGAATTTTAAAATAGAATACATTATCCTGTCAAGTTTTGCTAATCACAACCGTAATGGAGTCAAGGCTTTCGGGACTTAGGTCATGGATATTGCAATCCACGGGCACGATGGCTTATAGAATTGCATTAACACCTTTGTTGGGTCCGTTCTTAAAATTGCAATCGCAATGGAGTTAACAGAGGAGAATTAACCATGATATGTTGTGATGCAGGGAGTGAGATTTTAGATAAGCCTAAGCTTGGTTAAAACTCCAATTATTTTTATTTTAATTTAAACTCAAATAACTCCAATTATTTTGATTTTTTATTATTAAATAACCCATGTTTAATACTTAGGGATTTAAAAACCTAAGTATGAGTTTTGGTCTCTGGGGCTATTTGGATTTTTTATTTTTATGAAAAAAAATCAAATGGTTTTAAAACTAAAAAAATGTTTGATTATTTTTTATGAAAAATAAAAATGTTTTATCAAAAAGATTTTTTTTTGTATTTTGAAATTTTAAAAAGGGTCCCTATTTTAATATAACACATTTCATTGGAAATTTATAATATATTAAAATGGGGAGTTGTTGAATAGTACAACAGGAAGATAGGTGAAATTACTACATAATTTTTTGGAGAAACTAAAAACATTGAGGCAAGGAAAGAAAGATATGAGGTTGAAGACTTCAAGTGCATTAATGTGAACCATAGGTATGGAATCTATTTTAAGGTATCTTATCATTAGAGAAATTTTGAGGTGAAAAATGGGCCTCAAACAAAAATGTGCAACCAAAAGAAATTTTATAAGAACCAATAAGATTCAAAAGGATGATGTCAAACATGGGGGATGATTCACCACTTTTGGAGTACAAAAGTTAAATATGAAAAAATAAAAATTAAAATTAAACTATTTTTTCAACTCATATTTTCAACTTATTTTCATACGATTTTACTCAAATTTCGAATGGGAGCACTCATTGGATGAAAAATTTAATTCCTCATCCAAGGAGTACTCATGTTGCATACTTTCGATGGACTTTCTACACGAAAAATGAGAAATGCATGAAAACCATGATTGCAAACACATTTTTCATGTATTTCTCATTTTTTTGCGTAGCAGGGTCCATCAAAAGTATGCAACGTGAAAATTCTTTGAACGAAAACTACTAGAATTTATTCTCCTAACTAATTAGTAGTTTATTAATTTTTTGATTAATATCAAATAAATCACACTGCAATTCTTCACAACCAAATATATGTGTTGCGGAAAATTAAACTGGAACTAAGAAATTCATGCACACAATTAACATAGTTATTTTGGACTAATGTCCCTAGAAAAACTTTGAAGGGAAAACCAGTGCATCAGATGAGGGTTTATATTTTATTATGCAGCAGTAAAAAATCTTAGTACAATAATTTAGATGCCTCACTAGAAATCCTCTAAGAAATATTATGACAAAATTTCTTGGAGATAATTTTCTCCCTCTACAAATTAATTGGCCTCCTTCTAGCCTACTCGCACTGCCTTCTGGCATATGCAAGTCTAGATGGCCCCTGAAACTACCTCTAACTGGGTCATTTATCATCCCTATGCCTTTGGAAAATATGCACTCTACCTTCCCTACTAAGATCTAGCCTCTGAAAACTAAAACTAACTTCTCCTAACACTCACACTGCCTAGATGGATTTTCTACATAATAATTCGACATCCCTATTTCATGTCTCTTTGACACTAAAAATCTACTAATAAATTCCTGCAAAATTCTTTCTATTGCTCCCTCAATAACTGATGCTCCTCCACTAGCTCGAATTCTTCTCTCTTTGAATCACTGTGCACTGGGAAATTCACATTGCCTGGATAATTTTCTCCCTCACTTGTCTCTCTCCTCATCCCATCAATATGCTCTTATAATCTCTTGTTGTAGCTTCAATGACCATGATTAAATCCTTATCAATGATTGAGATCACTTTATACTCGATCAATGTGAGCCTTTATACATTCTCAATCATACTTAACTAATCCCCTTTAATCAATTGATTTCCCTAAGTTAGACTTAGTTATTTTTTAATTATCGAGCAATTAATGTAATTTAGTGGTATCTAGGTGTTTTCTCCCAAAAAAAAAAAGGGTTTTGGAGATCTCATTTTCCTTAGTCTCTTAGACACAAATCGAGGCTAGAACACATGTTTAATGCTACAAAAAATAGCACTCCCTCTTAGTGAGGAAGGTGTTATCTCCACCAATACTACTCTCCTGCACCTGGACAGTCATGCGCTGCTGATGTCTGACCTTTTCCACATCTCCAAGCTAACCACTCTCCCTTCCACTAGAAATCATTGTGAAGATAATATTGTCCATCATGCTACTATACAAAATCTGATCTACTCATATTGTTGCTACTACTGCTCAGTTTCTATCTCTGCACTATTGTTGCAGCTACTATGATAATGAGACTTATCTCCTCATATCCTGAAGCACTAGCTTTCATAGGGTTACTCCCTCTAAGTCTTGATATCCCCATGGGAAATTTCTCTGCCCCCTCCTGGAAACTTGCATTGTCCTCCTACATTGGAAAATAATACAAATTCCTTATACTGGATTAATATTGTATCTATTTAACTATCAATGATTTTTTTGAAATTATATTTACATGAACTTAAAAGCTTGCATGCAATTACAACCAAAAAAATTACTCGCAATGTTTTTCTACATTGTATCTTGTATCAGTTTTGAAATTATGTAACTTAAGATGTCATTCTCAAAACTCTCTATTAATCCTAAATCAAAGGTTATTTCTTTTATTTTGTTTATCATGTAATTTAGGATGTGTTTTATAATCCATGCTAATCCCTACTCAAATGTTTTTTTTTAATATATATAAGGAGAATCAATAGAGTTGTCACTTGTCACTCAGGAGACATTGGATTGAATCAGTGGGACTGTCACTATACTCCTAAGCCTAATGCAACACGCCAAGCTAAATAGGTAATCCTAGCTCGAACTTGGGTGGGGCCCTTATATTGGTTGGAAAATTCCTTTCAATGTGGGGCTTCCACTCTTTGGCCTAGCCTCATGAGCTACAATGAGGATAGTTATTACTACTTCCTATTTGTGAATGTGACGAGAGAGATAACCATAATTCAAGGAAAACCACGCCATTTAAAATAACTTGTTAGTAGTTTTTAAAGAGAAAACTTCCACTCTTATCAAATTACTTTAGGTCTTCAAGTATTGACATGTTTCCTTACCCAAGAAAAATAAACCCTTAGCCATCCAAAACTAATTTGAAGTTTTAAGTATCTACAAGAAAGTCAATTTTACTTATGATTGCAATTTTGAAATTCTAGTTTATAAGAAATTGCATTAGATAAAATTTCTACAATTAAAATAAATAAATAATATATATAAAGCTTTTTTTTTTGTAAATTTTTCACTGGTTATCTATTAATAGAAAAAGCATATCTTTTTCAAAATCTCCATTCCAAGTTTATCACCTTTAGGGTCCTTGGTATTTCTCTGGATTCACATGCCAAAGACTATATAAAACCAGGGAGTCTCAAGAGAAAAGGTTAGCTTGAGTATGTAGTTAGTCCAGTATAATAACAAAAAACATAGACCAATACAAAATGGAAAGCTAGAGAAGAAGACAACAAAAGGAAAAATGTAGGTTATTAGCCGTAGAAACAATATGAATGACTAATATATATGAGTACAAAAAAAAAAAACAAAATCAAGGTTTCCTTTGGATCATCCATCTGATCCAAACCTCTAGCTGGACTCCTTAATCCATAATTATGACTGGTGAGGAAGAAGTATAATTCGCTTGAGGGGAGGTTTGCACTAGTGCATTGATGATGTCAGGTCCTTCATGGTTCTTGTTGGATTCAGTTACTTAGTTCGAGACTATATATTGCTCAATTATAGATAGTCGAGCCATTGTGTCGTCTAGATTATATCTGATGTCTCTGAGGATGTGCTTGATATCTTCCTAATCAAAAAAAAACTTATAGTAGTCAACTTGCTTATTTCTGATGACCATGCTCATGAGAGTCTCTAATTGGTGGTGAAGAGTGATAGAGTGTAGAAAATGCAACCTTATTCTGTGAAAGTTACCCAGATCCGGAGTCCATTTGAACTTATTGTCTGCAATGTTAGAATTAGAGAAATACTCTCGATCTCCAAATTCTTTGGCCTCGAGCTGAAAAAAAAAGTTGTGCACCTTTAGAGGTGTCACATTGATATAATTTTCAATTGACTCCAAACAGAATAGTATCCTATGCCACAAGGAGGAGGGCCTTGAAGAGGCTCCTCGATAACACAATGTGCGGAGTCCTAGAGCGATAGAATATGCGTACCTGCAAAAAAAACTAAAAGGCCTCTCTACATAAAAATCATAGACTATAGTGGGCACACGAATGATGAACGAGGGATACAACAGGATTGTGAAATAGGAAATTGCGACCTTGGAAATTTCAACTTTGTAAACCATATTAAAACCACATGCAAAATGACCCAAGGTACCAGATGCCATATACAAGAAGCAGACAAGGAAAGGAGATTCTGATTGAATCCAAGTCCTCGGGGGTTACTGAGGGGAGGATTGTGACAAGCTCAAAGGAGGGTCCAGACCTAGAGTTGTGCAAGAAAAGAATAAATAACATTGACTCTGGATCAAAATAACCACCTTGAGATAGGACTGTATGAAGACTACGAAACTGTAAATTGTTATTGTGTTGAACCCCGTGAATTCTTTCTTGAAGGAAAACCGTGCAATGGGATAGGGGAACTGAGAAACACTTGGATAGAACAATTTAACATGTAGACCTAACCAAAAAAACCTTCTTCAAATAATATGATTTGTAATAACCCATAACACGACATTAAGAATACCACACAGACTCTTAGAGGACCAACTGGGTTTATTATGTATCCTTTTATTGAACAAACTTCTCACAGGTCTAAACCCCTCAGATTGTAATTCAACCAAGAAAGAAAATGACCAGTAATGTATACCTCCCATGCAAAACAAGGATAGATTAAGAGGAATACCCTTGAAACCTTTTTTTTAGCATGGAAGTTGCGAAGGGACTAAAGAAGAGGACGTGAGGACATGGTCCATAGGAGACTCCATAAAAGCCTTTTCTGCCACCCTTTAGATGCCACCATGAAAATTAAAAACCGACAAAATGTGAGAGAGAAAACATAGTATTCCTTTGCTTCCCAAATGTGGGATGTATACTCATAACCAGTTACTTTGATCTTGTAAAACATAATTCTCTTATTAAAGAGCCTACCATTTATGTCATATTGAGGGGCGAGGATGTCCAATCCACCAAGATCCTAACATGCCATCTCCAAGCCGAAAAATTGTAATGAAAGATCCAACATAATACCAAATGCACCAGTTGATGCACCATGCTATGGGAATTTATTTTGCATCATATATCTATAGGTTATATCTTCAAGCGAACCACTCTCCTGCCACTGTGCAATCGTTGCTGCCAAGTGTTTTGTTCTTCGCTCATCTCAAGGGCCACCATCTTTGTGTCCAGCCAAATTTTTTTCATTTTCATCTATGTCAGACTGAGGGGTGAAGATGTCCAATCCACTAGAAGCTTGAGATTTCATCTCCAAGCTGACAGATCGTAATGAAAGAGCCAACATAATACAACACAGATTTGTTGATGCACCGTGTTGTGGGAATTCATTGTGCATCGTATATATATATATATATATATATATATATATATATATATATATATATATATATATATATATATATAGGTTATGCCTTCAAGAGGACCACTTTCCTGCCACATGTGCAATCGTTGTTGCCAAAAGGGCCACCACCTTTGTGGCCAACCAAAACTTTTACATGTTCATAATTTCCTATCTACTTGATACTCCTGTCTTCAGTGAACATTAGTGGGCTAAGTCATCAGAAATCATAATATTCCGGGAGACACCCCCATCAAGGATTTGGATATCCACATTGATTTTATGATCAAATGCTCAGAATTATTCCCAAAAATCAAAGTTTCAAAATCTTGTCAAACTCAACTTTAGATTGAAGAGCTCGTCATTCTAAATCCAACGGTGTGAATGTCACCCAAATCCGAGTTCATATGCAGAAGTTATAGCAAGTCAAAGTTCAAGTTTCACTTGTTTACATGGTAGATTAGTAATGTTGTGCTAATTCCCCATTCAGAATAAAACCCAAGATGCCTATCATTTTCTTATCAAGTGCTTAAGGATTCAATATTTTTTCTTAATTAACTAATTCCCATGAAAGTTTCTTATGTAAATGTTAAAAAGAATTTAACGTAAAACATATGCTAAACAAAAGAAAAATAACAGCAAATATTATCAAAATACAACACACAACAAGCACATGATAAAGGAGTTCACCCCTCCTATTCTACGACTCCTTGGTCCAGCTTCGAATGGCTTGGGCCTCTCTATTATGGTCAAATTACAACAAAAGTGTGTTTACAATGCTCCAATGTCTCTGAAACCTGTCTCAATGAGTTCAAAATAATAAAAAATGGCCATCTAGCCTCTTTTTGCATCCCATTGGATAATAACTGAAGAAGTTATGACTTTTCCTAGTTCTCCCACTATTTGTTCCACAAAATGCTCCAAATCCGACCAAAAACCACATTTCCACTCCAAAATCTACTAAAAAAGCGAGGAATTTGCCGCATCGTGGGCCATAACCTGTTGGTCGTATCACAAATCGTAATCAGCGAGTGTTTGTGGGTGGGAGATCTTGTTAACACAACAAAACGTTGCGATTGCGATATCGACGGACCCAACGGGGACTTAAATTGTTACATATAAAATCCCGCGGTCGGAGTCTTATCACTCATCACAATTAGCAATCAGTGTAGGAACATAATCGGTGATATGGTAGACTCATCAATACATTAAGCTACAGCATATGAATTATCACATCCCGGAACCTAATCGCAAATCACAATCAGGGCTTTCCATTGGCGGATACCAAAACCCATACCACTGCGATATAAACGGACCTGTCAGGCTATGAAATATAGTGTATAACATATCGCATCTGGGGAAAAATCACAATTAGCGTTATCAGAGGTGACACATATATCGGTGGGTAACAAGTGCGATATGAGATTATGATATATTGCATCGCAACCTTGACTATGTCGGGGGCCAATTATTAACATTATGTGATATGTGATTGCGATCGCATCGCATCACAACCTGATCTGCATCAGGAGCTGATTCTTTAACCCGAAACACTTACCATTGCAATATGAAATATGCGAGGGCCAATGGTGGGCTTCCACTTGGTGCCTCCTCATTCGCTGAAGACCTTGCCACATCATCCCAATCTTGCCATGTAGACAAGTCAAACTTGAACTTTGATTTGCTCTAACTTCTTCATATGAACTCGGACTTGAGTGTCATTCACACTATTAGATTCATAATGACAATCTCTTCAATCTGAAGCTGAGTTTGACAAGATTCTAACATTTTTATTTTTGAGCATAATTCTGAGCACCTGATCACTCCTCCCCACTGGAATCCTTTTGGACCCCAAAAGATTTATATTCAGTTATTGAACATATGAGTGTATTGTTCCCTCACCTTACCCACTTCAATCCATTAAGCCTTTTGATGGATGTTTTCCTTTGAGACCCACCTAAAGATAATCAATACTTCCCCTTTTAGTTGTCCTTTTCCTTTTGTCAAATATAGTGTCTTGCTGAATCACATCAAGGAATTCTAGAGAAAAGTCTTCAATAGATGGAATTTGAGCATTCTCTCCTTGACACCCAATCAAAGTAGGCTCATACAATCTCAAATTTTCAACATCAACAACATAATAGATTTGCATATATGAAGGTAAATCAAGCTTGAAATCATTATTACTAATCCTTTCTAGAATTTTAAATGGACCGTAACGGATTGGTTTCAGCTTTTTACCTTCACCTTGAAGCCTTTCCTTGCTAATGTGAAGCCAAAATTCATCACCTACTTGAAACTAATGATCCACAAGATGTTTATCATGTCTTTCCTTATACTTACCTTGACTCTTTTCTAGTTGTTCTTGAACTGTTTGGTGAATCAACTGAATTTTCTCAACGAATTTCTTTGCTCTATTTATGTCATTATGTCCATATACAGCTACATCTTTCTCAAAGATGAAATCCAAAGGTGATTTAGGCAAATAACCAAGTCATGCCTCAAAAGTCGATGTTAGAGTAGAAGAGTGTTTTTCTCGATTGTAAACATGTTGAATATAATGCAACTATTCATCCCACAACTTAGGATGTTTGTTGCAATATCCTCTTAGCAAATGAATAATTGTCTTGTTAACCGCTCCAGTTTGACCATCTATTTGTGAATACAAGGTTGTACTTTTCTTCAATTTGGTGTCCATCAAGTTCCATAAACTTGACCAAAAATCCCCCACAAATCAAGAATCACGATCACTTACAATAGAAGTAGGAAATCCAAAATGAACCCATACATTTTGAAAGAAAAGTTGACTTGTTTGTTCAGCTGTAATTTTCTTTTTACAAGTCAATACTAGGCACATATTGTTGAACCTATCCACAACTACATATAAATAACCTTTTCTTGATAAAGAAGACCTCCTATAAAATCCATAGAAACACTCTCCCATGGATGTGAAGGTACTAGAAGTGGTGTGTACAATCCTAGCTTCCTATTACTAGGTTTACTGACTGCACACAATGAACAACCTCTGACAAAATGTGACACACTTTCAAGCATACGAGGCGAGAAAAAATACCTCTAAATATTTTCCACTGTTTTACTTACACCAAAATGTCCAGCAATAAGAGAATTGTGTGCTTCCCTTGTTAGATTTACTCTCTCTCCCTGCGGAATACAAAGTTTTCCCAAATGATACAACAGATTATCATGCACATGGTAGTCTAATTCCTCAACTTGGTGGCCTTAAATCAAGTTTAAATATACCTTTTGAAAGTCAGCATCATGTGCATATTTCTCAACATAACTTTCAAGCAAAACACAATGATTCTTGAGTAAAATGGTTGCATTAGCAATCGGTCTAGAAAGCATATGAACAACTCTGTTATAAATACCTTTCGTGTACATGATTACCAAGTGGAATTACCGTAAAAATCCAATCCAACGAAAGTGCCTTGATTGCTACAATTTTGTTTGAGATTACAGATATTGCAAAGGTTGATGATCGGTGTGAATAATGGTTTCTTTTCCCATCAAGTAATGCTTCCATTTCTTCACACTTTGCACCAATGCATAAATCTCTTTATCATACGTAGGATAATCAATAACGACACAATTAAAACTTTTAGAATGAAATGAAATGGATTTACCATGTTGTAAAATAACCGCACCCATGGCGTAGTCACTTGCATCTGTTTGTATTTCAAATGGTTGTCTCAAATTCGTCAATGCTAAAATTGGGGCTGAACTGATATTTTGTTTTAAAGCATCAAATGCTTTTTTTTTTTGCCTCCCTACTGGAAGACAACCTTCACACTGGTCAAAGCATGTACTGGAGCTATTATGGAAGAGAAAATGGCAATGAACTTCCTCCAATACTATGTTTCTCCCATAGAACTCCTTACTTTTGTGACTGATTTGGGTATTGGCCAATTCACAATGACCGGAACTTTAGAGAGGTCAATCTTCAACTCTCCTCCAACTATATGGCCCAAATACACTAAGGAAGTTTTCCCGAATTCACATTTAGACATCTTCAAAAATAACTGTTCTTTTCTCATGGCATCCAAAACTTTCTTCACATGCTTGACAGGCTCTTCTTGTGATTTGTTGAATATCAAAATATCATCTAAATAGACAATTACAAACTCATCAAGAAAGCATCTTAAAACATCATTCATAACTCTCATGAATGTAGCTGGAGCATTGTAAAGACCTAAAGGCATAACCAACCACTCAAAAATCCATGTTTGGTTTCAAAAGTAGTCTTCCAAATATCCTCCTCAGCTATTCTAACTTGATGATATCCACTTCTCAAGTCTAATTTAGTGAAATATTCTGCATTCTTCAACTGATCTAGAAAATCATCTATTTCGGGCAGTGGGTATCGATTCTTTATGGTAATTTTATTCAAATCTTGATAATCTACACACATGCGCCAGGTTCCATCTTTATTGGGTACCAAAACAATTGTTGAACCACATGGCGAAGTAGAGGGATGAATTACACCTTTATCTAACAATTCCTGAACTTGTTTATTAATTTCTAAAGTTTCCAAAATTAACATTCGATACATACCGATATTTGGGAGTGGACAGTCTTGTTGTAGCTGAATTTCGTGTTGAATTCCCATTTTTGGTGGCAATCCCTTTGGTTCTTTAAACATGTCTCCATATTGATTAACCACATCAACCAATCCAGCTTTCAGCTTCACGTCACATCCTGCAAAGGATTCATGCTCCATGTCATTCTTCTACTTGATCATAAGGTGTTAAGATTAGGTATGTTCTATGCTAGAAATTTATTTAAATATTCACAGTTAGCAATCACATCAACATTACGATAAACTGCAGATAGAACATAAATATAATATGCAGAAGACAAGCCAAGACAAGAGGACACAATATATGGCGCAAGCCAGGGACAAACCCCAAAATGTGTGGGGAAACCCTTGATCAATTCTTCTTTTATGTTCTTCAAAGTTTAGTAGAGAAAGAGAGAGAGAGAGATAGTACATTTACAACAGAAGTCAACACTTTGACTTATCATAGATTATTTCAAATAACGATGAGATCAGTTGAAGACAATCTGCTTTAACTGATTCTCCAAGGTGACTCCTTCACCTATCATCGTGCTGCATCTGGTCCTCTAGCTGCACTACTGCATACTGCACCATGTTGCACTAATCATGATTATCATTATGCTGCCCATATCCATGATCTTATCCATCATCATGCTGCTCAAACTAATGTGCATCATCATCACACTGCTGCCTCTGCTCCATGTATCATTGTGCTGCCCATGCACACGATTTCATAGTGCTGCCCATGCACACGATCTCATAGTGCTACCCATCATTCTGCTGCCTCTGCCTTCTAGTTGCTTCATCATTGCTGCAACAATTTGCTTCTGTTGATATCAGCCTTAGCTGCTTGCTATGGCTTCAACCTAGCAAAGCAGCTAGGCTATAGATCCTATTCGGCAGACTTCATAAACTATCCTTCTTTCTGTGTTAACAGGTCTTCATGTGTTAACATTTTTCATTACAGCGTTTACAGATCTCTATTACAGCGCATAGTATGAACAGCGTGTGTTCTTCAAGGTGTGTATAGACCCTTTATCATGAAGTTGCTGCTTCCTACATATGATAGTTTATATATTTCCCCTGTGTGTATATATATATCCATGAGTAGCGTATTAATACCTCCAGCATATCATGACTGCGTTGATGCATCTATATGCCTCCACGAGTAGTGTTTATATGACTGCGTTGATGCGTCTATATGCCTCCACGATCAGTGTGTATATGACTGCGTTGATGTGTGTATAGTTGCTGTGAGTATTATCACTGTGTATTATATCATTTCCTGCGTCTGGATCATGAACAATGTGTAGATATTACCACTTCATCCCTTCGGCTCATTACCAACGTATATATATATATATATATATATATATATATATATATATATATATATGTATAACTATGACAACCCATGAAGACCTACGTGTAATTCTGTGCGTATATTTGCTGTGTATCCATATATAGACTGCGATTTATATGTCTCCATGTACAGCGTTAGACATGTCTCCATGACTACGTTTTATATGTCTTCACATACAGCATATCCAGTCTTCCATACAACGTATGAGGTCTTCAATGTACAGTGTAAGTAATTGACTACGTTGGATCAGTTAGGGCATCTTCTGCGGTTAGGGCTTCATGCTGAGCTAGCATATTCTTGCGTAATGCCATGATGCTGCGTTGTGTCTTTTGTTGATGCGTATATATATGAGTCCACATATCTCTTAACTGCGGATAGGGTATCTTCATTTGCTTGCAGATTCATGACCCAATGTATTTGTTTTCATTATTTATGACCTGTGTATGACAGCGTGTAGATGTCTCTTCATAAACAGCGTATCTGCATTTTCCATGCTGTTCACAGATATATCTGCATATGAATCCCTTGAATGTTGTGTGAATATATAGATTTCCATTCTGTGCAATTTCATCGTATATATATCTCCATGAATCAAGGTATTACGTTGACTGTGATTGCAGCTAGGGCATTCTTCATTAGTGTATCTCCTTCACCAAAAACCCAGGACGTGGAGAGGAGATCACATGAAGAATGTGTGTACAAATGACTTCAAGTCCCTGCTAATTTATACTAAAACGTATAGGTTGAATAAACATGACGTTTGGGCTTCTTGAGCCTACCTTAATTGCTGGTCGGCTAGATAATAAATCCATAATCAAAATAAATTCATATCTCCATAAATACTTATCGGAATTGGATGATCTTTGGATCAATCCTACACCTCTTGACGAGAGGGATCCAATAAAAATATCAGCAGCCAGAAATAAGCTAACCCACATGGAGTTTGGCCCTAGTTGCCAATTTAACATAAGGAGCATGGGGTTCTTGCTAGAATTGACCATTCGCTTCATTTTCCCTCCACTTGCCAAAGATAGATTAAGATTTATGCAATGGCCTCTCACAATATACTCCACTCCATCTTTGAACAAATGTAATTTTTTCTCAAACCTATGGAAAACGACTTTCCTGTCATTCAAATACGAGCTTCACAACACAATCCCAGAAATATCCAATGGCACAACATCTAATTTGACTTCATCAATGAAATTGGCAGTAATTGCAAACCTGAAAATGCATTTCCTTGTGACCTACAAATTGGAATCCTTGGTTATCCAAACCAATGGATACGGTTTATGATGAGGCACAGTTTCCAAATTCAATTTCTTGACAAAGTATGTAGAAATTAAGTTTGTCTGGGATCCACTGTCAAATAACGTATCAATTTTGGTGTGTTTGGAAATAACTCAAATATGGAACAACTCTATTCTGTTTTCCTCATTTAAAACGTTATTGGAGTTATTTTTTGTGCTAGTGCTTGCCACAACTTCCTCTTTACTTGTGTTTGCCACGGCTTTCCCTTTAATGATTGTGGTTGCAATCTTCGTTTGATCGCCTAAGTCAGAACCTGATCTGAAATGGAGCATATTAGTAATGTTGTGCTAATTCCCCATTTAGAATAAAACCCAAGATGCTTATCATTTGCTTATCAAGTGCTTAAGGATTCAATATTTTTGTTTAATTAACTGATTCCCATGAGAATTTCTTATGTAAATGTTAGAAACAATTTACCATAAAACATATGCTTAACAGCAACAAAATAACAACAAAGAACATCAAAATACAACACACAGCAAGAACATGATAAAGGAGTTCACACCTCTTGGGCTATGTCTCCTTGGTCAAACTTCCAATGGCTTGGGCCTTTGGATTATGCTAAAATTACATCAAAAGTGTGTTTACAATTCTCCAATACTTCTGAAACTTGTCTCAATGAATTCAAAATACTAAAAAATGTCCATCTCACCTCCTTTTGCATCCCATTTGGATCAGAACTGAAGAAGTTATGACTTCTCCTAGTTCTCCCACTATTTCTTCCACAAAATTATCCAAATCTAACCAGAAACCACATTTCCGCTCCAAAATCAGATGATGGGATGATAAATTTGTCGTACCGCGGGCCATAACCTGTCATCCATATCACAAATCGTAATTGGTGAGTGTTTTCAGGCGATATCAGCAGACCCGCCAGGCTATGAAATATAGTGTATAAAATATCGCGTTTGGGGATAAAATGCAATTGGTGTTATCGGTGGTCACACACAAACACACAATATATATATATATATATATATATATATATATATATATATATATATTGGTGGGTACCGGGTGCAATATGCGAGGGACAATGGCGAGCTGCCACATGGCACCTCCTCATTCGCTGAAGACCTTGCCACATCATCCCAATCCTACCATGTAGACAAGTCAAACTTGAACTTTGACTTGCTCTAACTTCTGCATATGAACTCAGATTTGTGTGTCATTCACACAATTCGATTTAGAATGACAAGCTCAATTTCAAGCTGAGTTTGACAAAATTCTGACACTTTGAATTTTGAGCATAATTCTAAGCACCTAATCACTCCTCCCCACTAGAAGCCTTTTGGACCCTAAAAGATTTATATTCAATTATTGAACAGATGAGGGTATTGTTCCCTCACCTTCCTCACTTCAATTAATTTTACCTTTGATGGATGTTTTTCTTTGAGACCCACCCAAAGATAATCAATACTTCCCGTTTTTGTTGTCCTTGTCCTTATGTCAATTATAGTGTCCTATTGAAGAACATCAAGGAATTCTAGAGAAAAGTCTTCAATAGATATAATTTTAACATTCTCTCCTTGATATTTAATCAAAGGAGGCTCATATGATCTCAAATTTTCAACATTAACAACGGAATATATTTTCATATATGAAGGTAAATCAATCTTGAAAGCATTATTATCAATCCTTTCCAGAATTTTAAATGGACCATAACGGATTGGTTTCAACTTTTTACATTCACCTTGAAGCCTTTCCTTGCTAACGTGAAGCCAAAATTCAACACCTACACGAAACTAATGATCCACACGATGCTTATCATGTCTTGCCTTATACTTACCTTGACCCTTTTCTAGTTTTTCTTGAACTATTTGGTGAATCAACTGAATTTTCTCAATGAATTTCATTTCTCTGTCTATGTCACTATGTCCATCTACAGCTACATCTTTCTCAAAGATGAAATCCAAAGGCAATTTAGGTAAATAACCAATACATGCCTCAAAAGGAAAAGTTAGAGTAGAAGAGTGTTTTGCTCAGTTGTAAGCATGCTAAATATAATGCAACTATTCTTCTCACAACTTAGGATGTTGGTTGTAATATCCTCTTAACAAATGAATAATTGTCCTGGTAACCACTTCAGTTTGACCATATGTTTGCGGATGAAGGCTATACTTTTATTCAATTTGGTGTCCATCAAGTTCCATAAACTTGACCAGAAATTCCCAAGAAATCGAGAATCGCAATCACTTACAATAGAAGTAGGCAATACAAAATGAACCCATACATTTTGAAAGAAAATTTGATTTGTTTCTTCAGTTGTAATTTTCTTTTTACAAGGCATTAATATGCACATCTTATTGAACCTATCCACCACTACATATAAATAATCACAACCTTTTCTTGATAAAGGAAGACCTCCTAGAAAATCCATAGAAACAGTGTCCCATGGACATGAAGGTACTGGAAGGGGTGTGTACAATCCTAGCTTCCTATTACTAGGTTTACTAACTGCACACAATGAAAAAATGTCTGACAAAATGTGACACACTTTCAAGCATACAAGGCCAGTAAATACCTTTGAAGATTTGCCATTGTTTTACATTCACCGAAATGTCCAACAATAAGAGAAGTGTGTGCTTCCCTTGTGACATTTACTCTCTCTCCCTGTAGAATACAAAGTTTTCCCAAATGATACAAAATATTATCATGCACATGGTTGTCTAGTTCCTCAACATGGTGGCCTTGACTCAATTTTAAATATATCTTTTGAAAGTCAGCATCATGTGCATATTGCTCAACATAACTTTCAGGCAAAACAAAATGATTCTCGAGTAAAATGGATGCATTAACAATCCGTCTAGAAAGAATATCAGTAACTCTGTTATAAATACCTTTCTTGTAACTGATTACCAAGTGGAATTGTTGTAAAAATCCCATCCAACAAAAGTGCCTTGATTGCTGCAATTATTTAAGATTGCAGATATTGCAAAGGTCGATGATCGATGTGAATAATGGTTTCTTTTCCCATTGAGTAATTCTTCCATTTATTCACACTTTTCACCAATGCATAAAGCTCTTTATCATACGTAGGATAATTAATAGCAAAACCATTAAAAATTTCAGAATGAAATGAAATGGGCTTACCATGTTGTAAAAGAACTGCACCCACGGCGTAGTCACTTGTATCTATTTGTATTTCAAATGGTTGTTTCAAATCCGGCAATGCTAAAACTGGGGCTGAACTGATATTTTTTTTAAAGCACCAAATGTTTTTTGTTGTTTTCCTCCCCACTAGAAGACAACCTTCATGCTGGTCAAAGCATGTAGTGGAGTTTCTATGGAAGAGAAATTGGAAATGAACTTCCTCCAATATTGCGCTACTCCTAGAAAACTCCTTACTTTTGTGGCTGATTTGGGTATTGGCCAATTCACAATGACCGAAACTTTAGAGGGGTCAATCTTCAGCTCACCTCCTCCAACTATATGGCCCAAATAAACTAAGGAAGTTTTCATGAATTCACATTTAGACATCTTCAGAAATAATTGTTCTTTTCTCATGACATATGTTAGGACTCAGAATTGACCATTTTTGACCTTATATTTTTGTCATAATATTATCCTTTTTCAGTTCATAAGTTGAAAGCTTTGATTACATAATGACTTAATCACCCCAAGGTATGAAGTAACTCTCCGCATATCTATATGTTTAATTGTTCATTACATATTCATGTTATCTTTATATTTATCTTTGGAAAAGATAACTAAGTTGCCAAGTAACCGTTGAACTGTCTAAAGTCTGCAGGAATTATAATTCATAGTTGCTGTAACACCAGAAACAACAACTACGCAGTTGCTGCAACACCAGAAACAAAAACTACGCAGTTGCTACAGCCAACAACAACAACTATCTAAAACAGGGAAATGTTATTTTGCAACAATACCGGAAATAAAAAAACGGCAACTATCAGAAGATCGCCAGAATTCCACGCTGACGCAGCATGATCAGCAACTGTCCAAAAATGGTAAAACACAGTTACAGTTGCTAAAATATCAGGAACAACACGGGTTTACTAAATCAACAACCATGGGGAAGCGGCAAAGGATAGCGCGAGGATTCCAAGAAGACGGTCGAAGTTCGGTTACCAGCTGTGTAACAGTAAGAGACCCAAGAAAGAATACACTGTCACACTGTTGTAACAGCATCCTGTAACAAGGATGGATTTCTTATTTTTGACAGAAAGGTTTAACTGAATGAACTATGACAATCTATTGTAATAGATGTCTCCTCTATAAAGAGGAGACATCTACATTAGAGAAGGGGGGGAGAAAAATAGTTTGTAAGGGGAATTTTGAAAGACAACAGCAAAGTCTGAACTTTTATTGTAACTAGATCTTTTGGCAGTTGAATAGGAGATTGTTCTGAGCACCTAATCTAGCATTTGTGTTCTGGGGAATCTTGTGAGAGGGACCGGGCCCACCTTCCTCACAAGATTCACCCATTTGCTTTTCTGTCAAGTGTGTAAGTGTGTTTGGTAATTTCTTTTTGCTGGTACTCTGCTTTGGATTCTGTAGCATTACCTCTGATGATTTCCTTTTTGCTGGTACTCTGTTTTGTTAACTGCTTGAAGTTGTACAAGGATATTTCACCGGTGAATTAGAATTGCAGTGTGTATTAGCAATCTGGTTACAGGGGCAGGTGCTGAACATCCTTACCTGGAGGATAGGGTCCTGATCCTCTGCTAACAGAGCATCCATCATTTTTCTTTTCAGATTTATAGTCTTAATTAATTGCTTTCATTTTATCTTTATAACATAGAGTGAGAATTATGTATACTACAGCTTTTTAATGCTTTTAGAGTTAAGTACATACAGTACGCGGTAGCCTTTGAAATAAAAGACTTTCCCAGGTTGACAAATTAATGTGGTACTTGACTGTTTAATTAATAAACAATTCAACTAGCCAACATTTTGGCGCCGTTGCTGGGGAAGGCGACTAGAGATTTCTAAAAGAATTAATGATTTCTTTGTAAGAATAACAGGTGCATGAGAGGACGCAGGAAACCTAATTTCACAGGCGGCAAAGGCGGAGGAGGAAGAAAAACCTCTATTGACGAAATCATCTCAAGGGCCGAAACATCACAGAGGACAAGTTCCTGGAGACCTCAGATCCAGTATTCCTCACAAACAGATCGACAGACGGAGGAAGTATTGGGACCTGAAAGGAAGCTGGAAGTACCAGAATACACTGAGGAACCGATAGAAGAACCTGAAGAAACAGAAGATAAAGCAAGTGATTCAGGAAAAAGACCAATGGAGGATAACAGAGCAGAAGGAAGGGGGGAAAACTCATTATCTACCCTGGAGTTCCCTATTGGGGAGCTCCCAAGAGGAGCAACCCCCATGAAAAACATTCCACTCTCAGCATTACCCAATTTTCATGGGTTATCCTCTGAAGACTCGAATGAATTCCTCTTTGAATTCGATATACTATGTAGAAGTTATGATTATGTAAGCCCTAATCAGAAACTAAAACTGTTTCCAGCAACACTGAAAGGGAATGCGTTAAGGTGGTTTATGAGCTTAGGAGCTCAGGCAATCTGGGATCAGATGAAAGAAAGCTTTCCGGCCAAATATCAAGATTACTGTCGGACAAGAGAAAGGAAGGAAGAATTGTTTAAAATGGTTCAGAAGGAGGACGAGAATCTGGAAGATTTTGTGGAAAGATTGCTGTATAATTTGCAGCGGTCTGACCACCCTAACATGAGTAAAGATATTCTGAAAACTATATTGCTGAAAGGGGTACGAGATGACTGCTTGGACATGTTGAACATGCTGGGAAAAGGGGACATTTCCAAGGAACCATTTGATGAAATTATCAATCTCTGCATGAGATGTTCAAGAGGAGCAGGGACAATGTATATTCAAGAGTTCAGAAGTCAGCAAGTGGAGGAGCAACAAGGGCGGAAATAGGTAATTTGTTAGAAGAATTTAAAACTGAGATGTTAAGCTCTTTTGCTTCACAAATTGATGCTCTGCAGGTAAAAAAGAAACAGGCAGAAGAAGAAGCTGCCCTAGCTATTTTTTGTTCCAAATGCAGAGAAAAACACCCACTCAGGGAATGCCCACTAGATAAGGTACCAATCTGCACGATCTACGGAAAGGACCATGAGACCCAGCAATGCCCCTCTCTGCCTGGAATTAAAGCAGCATTGCAGTCAACTGAAGAAGAGGCTGAAGCAGTGTACCTGATGACACAGAGGAGGCAATGGCCACAAAGACAAGGTATGAATTCTAACACAGCATTTAGTTGTTGGAATAATCATTCTCCTTTTCAAACAAATTACCCACCCATGAACCAAATGCAGTACCCACCCTTTAACACAATGAATTTTCCACCTATGCAGCAACCAAATCTTCCTTTTCCTGATCCTACCATATGGAATCCTTGGGCTCCCCAGCAACCGTATTTTAATCAATGGAATCCAAACTGGGCAGCCCAACAGATGCCATTTCCTCAACATCAACAGTCTCTTTCCTTACCATCCAATACTCCTCCAAATAACCAGGCAATTAGACCGCAGCTGCCTGTGCAACCCAACCCCAACCCAAATAATAATAAAGCCTTGCAAGCAATTGATATTCAAAATCAGCCTGTCTCCCCCATGCAATGTAACGATATCCACCTTCGCTCAGGGAGAATTGTTGAACCAATCATTGATGACATTACTGACTCTGATAAAGAGGAAGTTACAAAAGAAAAACCAGCTAACAATAATGCTGAAACAGTAGAATCAGCATCGAACAACAATGATCAAACAGCAGATCCGCCATTTCTTGAACGACTGGCTCTCACTAAAACACTTGAGCAACCTGCTTTTAACCTTTTAGGCGAACTACAGAATTTATACGTTAAAATTCCATTATTGCAAGCATTAAGAGATGTTCCCATTTATGCTAGCACTGTTAGAGATATTTGCATAAAAAAACCTGGAAGAAAAACTAAGGACCCCCTCACAGTTCATGTGATGGGGGAACTGATTGCTTTAATGACAGAAAAAGATCATCCTGTGAAGTATGGTGACCCTGGTCACCCTACAGTAACAGTCCAGGTTGGAAAAAATTTTGTCTCTAAATTTCTAGTAGATTTAGGTGCTGCAATAAATATTATGACACTTGAAACAACACAATTGCTTCAGTTAAAAAACTTTATTAGGGAAACTCCAACCATCCTAGAATTGGTTGATCGCTCTACAATTAAACCGGAAGGGGTCATTGAAGATTTAATAATTTCTGTAGAATCCTAGAATTACCCAGTTGACTTTGTGGTGTTACAAACTAAAACAAAGTTGGGGGGTCATCCGCTGATTCTAGGAAGACCTTGGCTGGCTACAGCAGATGCTTTCATTAGTTGTAGATCATGATCAATGACCATCTCTAATGGACAGGAAACCAAACAGCTTACCCTTTATCCTCATGCTACACCCATGATTAATAATGACAATTCTGTATGGGTAGATTATGAGGATGAAGAAACCCAACCTATATTGACTATCGGACAAGCCTTAACTTAAAGACTCTACCGAAGATGAATTAATCAGCAGCTTCATTTCTGAACCTTCTTCGGTCAATATAGAAATGTACAATCACTTCACTGCAATCTTGGAATCTGAATCTCAGCAGAACCTGAAAGATAAAAATTTATTTCAAACAACAGTAGGCAGCCCCTCCAAAAGTACAACAATAGAAATTGAGCCTGGCAAAACATTAAATATAAATCCTAATTTAACTGATAACGAAAAACAGCAATTAATAAAGTTACTCCAGGAAAATAAAGAAGCATTTGCATGGGACTATACAGACATGAAAGGGATCTCCCTTGAGCTATGCACTCACCGTATTTATATTAAAGAGGGATCCCGGCCAGTCTGTCAACCCCAGCGGCGAATGAATCCCAACCTAAGGGAAATTGTGAAGGAGGAACTTCAAAAACTCTTGAATGCAGGATTTATATACCCTATATCTGATAGTGAGTGGGTTTCCCCACTTGTAATTGTACCCAAGAAAAATGGCAAATGGAGAGTATGTGTGGATTACAGAGCACTGAATAAAGCCACCCAGAAAGACCATTTCCCTTTACCATTCATTGATCAGGTATTGGATAATTTGGCAGGTAAGAAATTCTTTTCATTCTTGGACGGGTTTAGTGGATATAATCAGATTAAGATTGCACCCCAAGATCAGGACAAGACCACGTTTACTAGCCCATGGGGGACCTTTGCTTACAGGGTACTTCCATTTGGGCTATGTAATGCTCCAACAACATTTCAAAGAGCAGTGATAGGGATTTTTTCTGATATGCTAAATGATTCATTAGAAATATTTATGGATGACTTTACTCCTTATGGAGTGACTTTTGAGGATGCACTGCAGAATCTTGAAAAAGTACTTAAGTGATGTATAGAAGCACACCTTGCCTTAAGCACTGAAAAGTGTCATATGATGATGAATCAAGGTATTGTATTGGGTCACTTCATCTCATTCCTAGGAATTCAAGTCGATCCAGCTAAAATACAGGTAATTCAGACCCTCCCTATCCCCAAAACACAAACTGATGTAAGAAGCTTTTTAGGACATGCTGGTTACTATAGAAGATTTATTAAGAATTTTTCCAAAATAGCTTCTCCTCTATTTGTGTTATTAACAAAAAATGTTGAATTTAAGTGGACTGATGATTGTGAAAAAGCATTTAATGAACTTAAACATCAGTTGTCTGCAGCTCCCATTTTGAGAGGACCTGATTGGGCACTACCCTTTCATATATCCTCTGATGCCTCAGACATTGCAATTGGAGCTGTCTTGGGTCGGGAAGAAAATAGTCTTCCCTATGCCATTTATTTTATCAGTAAGAATATGACACCAGCTGAACTGAATTACACAGTCACTGAGAAGGAATTCCTAGCAGTTATTTATGCTATCAATAAATTTCGACATTATATTACTGGCTACACTACTTTTGTGCATACTGATCACTCGGCCATTAAGTATTTAATGAATAAATCAGTTACAAATGCCCGAGTCACCAGATGGTTATTATTAATACAAGAATTTGACATCACAATTGTAGATAGGCCAGGAAAAAAAAATGTAGTTGCTGATTTCCTTTCTCGATTAAAAACTGATGAAAATGCTCCAGTAGATGATTCTTTTCCTGATGAGTATTTATTTGCAGTATCTACTCACTCACCTTGGTATGTAGACATTGCCAATTATCTAGTTGCAGGAAAATTACCATCACACCTATCACACAGGGAAAGAAGAAAGATCATCCAGCAAAGTGCTAGGTACAGCTGGATAAGCGGGTGTCTTTTCCATACAGGAATCGATCAGGAAATTCGGAGGTGCATTGGTGAAGATGAAATTTATGATGTACTAAAAGCTTGTCACGATGGCCCTTGTGGAGGACATTTTGCAGATAAAAGAACAGCACACAAGGTACTCAGAATGGGTTATTATTGGCCATCACTCTTCAAAGATGCTAGAAAATATGTGAAGGCTTGTGATAGTTGTCAAAGAATGGGCCAGCCTAATCACAGGGATGAAATGCCACTCAATCCCCAGGTAATTCTTGAACCTTTTGAGAAGTGGGCATTAGATTTTATAGGTCCCATTAATCCTCCATCCAATCAAAGAGTGTACATATCAGTATGCACAGATTATATGACTAAATGTGTAGAGGCTAAGGCACTCCTTAAAGCTAATGAAGAAGCAGTACTAACATTTTTATTTGAAGAAATCTTTGTTAGATTTGGATTGCCCAGAGAATTAGTCACGGATGGAGGACCTCCTTTCAACTCTCATGGCTTCAAAAATATGCTTCAGAAATATCATATTAAGCACAAAATGACTACACCTTATCACCCCCAAGCAAATGGGCAGGTAGAAAGCACCAATAAATTCATAGAAGCCATCCTAACAAAAACAATAAAGGAGAATAGAAGGGACTGGTTTCAAAGGTTGCCCGAGGCATTATGGGCCTATAGAACTACTTGGAGGAATACTACGGGCTTTTCACCCTATGAATTAGTTTTTGGAAAGAACGTTATTTTCCCTGTAGAGTTTGAGATCAAAACTTTAAGAACTGCTTTAGCTGTTAACCTTGATTTGACTGATGCACAGACAGCCAGGTTGCAGCAACTTCAAGAATTGGATGAGAAAAGACTGGATGCCATCCATCAAACAACCATGATACAACAACAAAGAAGCAGGTGGCATGATAGAACCATCAAGCAAAAGCAGTTCCAGAAAGGTAACTGGGCTCTACTTTATGATTCCCGTTTCGAGAATTTCCAAGGTAAGTTAAGAACAAGGTGGTTAGGGCCTTATGAAGTGGATGTTGTTTTTCCAAAATGGGACAGTTAGCCTTTTAACAATTGATGGAAGCAGAACACCACTACTAGTGAATGGCTATTGACTCTGTTTATATCAGAGGCCTGTTTCTAAAGAAGATTTTAAAGCCACTTGCATGGCAATTAAACAGTATTCTTTTCCAGGGGAACTTGCTGTCCCTCAAAGCACTTAAATTTCTGTTTATTTATGCATTTTTTTTAGATTAGATATTCTTTTTTTAATAATCCCTGCCAAGGGTTGCTATATTACATTTCAGTATTTTGCAGATTTGAGCTGTGGAAAATAGCTGAGAACAAAAGCTTCAAAGGAATCACTTTGCGGACTTGGAAGCCCTGTTGCTGCAACACCAATTTCCCGTGGCTGCAACACCAACTCCTGTTGCTGCAACACCACTTCCCGTTGCTGCAACACCAATTCCTGTTGCTGCAACACCAATTCCTGTTGCTACAACACCTTTTCCCATTACTACAACATCTTTTCCCGTTGATGTAACATCACTTCCAATGGCTGCAACACCAATCCCGTTGCTGCAACACCACTTCCCGATCCCGTAATACCTTTTTCAGCAATTCTCTCATTTATAAAAGTACCAGTCTCTCCACTTCAGCCCCCAAGAAACGAATTCTTTATAAAATAAACCATTTCGTGTGATGATTACAATACTCCACTATCACTTCCCGTCATTATTATTAAAAATCGCCAGTATTCTCATGCTCTTAGACCTGCTATAATCATTATGATCCAGCAAAAGATAAGACAAGACTTTTCGACGCAGCAACCAAAAAGGTAAAACATAAAGGTACGCATGATTATGTATGGACATTAAATAATAGTTAATGCGGAGATGATGATAGGACTACCGAATAATTGTACTTCCAATCATATCACTTACGCATAGGGGGGGGGATTACCAAAGCGCTCTCATAATTGCATACTACGCCAACGGCCGCCGCTCTTAACTCTCCCGGTAATACGTAAAAGTCATTCCATCACGGCATGTTGCCATTTGCAATGTTTACTCTGAACTGAACACGGAAGCTCGGCTTTGAACTGAGAATTTCACTGAAACAACAGCTATGGGAGGAAATCTCATCACATATGAACCTGGCACAACAGCACTTCTTGAGCTCTATCCCGAGGTTTATCAAATCTTTCTGCAAGAGGGATGGCTAGATTATTTCAGCAGACTTCGACGCGCAACAAGTCCTCGAGTTTGCATGCAATTTAACAGAAGGATTTTCTATCGTTCAAGGAGTTCAAATCCCAGTCATGGAGGAAGTCATAGCCCAAGTTACCGGGCTACCAGCTAATGGCATACGGTGGTTCAGTAGGAAGCACTTGATCCTTAATGCGCAGCAGGATTTTCTTCAACCGGGCGAGCAGGGAGAACCCAAGGGCAGAGGCGTAGCACTTCAGTCATTACCTCAACCGTGGCCGAAAGTTGCTGAATTTGTGAAACAATACCTGACGTGCGAAGGTCGGTACCAGGTAATTTACCAGCACGATTTCGTCTTGTTGAATCATTTGAGGAATGGTCAGTTGATAAATATGCCATATTATTTATTGGGATGTCTTAAAAATATGTCACGTTACACTGTCAACGCAAAGCGTCCGCTTCTTTCCTTGAAACACCACCGTTTAGCTCAATTGCTGATAAATAGAGGCCTCGCCTTAAATAACCCTCCACCCCCCATTAATCCCCATCAAGAGGCAGAAATTCCACAGCCGGAACAGGAAATTCCTCATCAGGAAGAGGAAATTCTTCACCAAGCTGAAGACATACCTCAGCCAGATGTAGAAATCCCTCAGCAAACAGAGGACATTCCTGAGCAAATACCCGAAGAAATCCCTCAGCAAGCAGACGACATTCCAGAACAAATGCCCAAAGAAGTCCTCCAGCAAACACCCCCACAAGTTGCTGCAAATGAACAATCAGCAGTAGAAATACCCACGGAAACAACCCCATCCCCCAATAGAACCAAGCCATCCATCCCCATACTTGGTATTTCTACCGATGACTCTGATGATAACATCCCTATTACCCTGCTCAAACGAAAAATGCAGAGGAAAATTGAAACCCCACCAAAAAGAAGAAGAACTAGGGCTTCGGCTAAAGCAGTTGTTATTTCTGCCACTGTCCCTATCTTAAAGAAAGCTAGCCTGAAAAGAAAAATGTCTGAATTCCCTGCTTCTCTACCCAAGCAAAGGACTCGGTCGTCTGTAATAGCTGAATCTCCTAGCCACACCCTCCCCAGCTCACCACCCATCACGTTAAAAACCCGCATTCCCACCAGCCCTGAAAACTCCTCTCCCTCACCCTCGGAGGCTAAGATGCAGAGTGTTCACAGTGTCGCGACATCATCTTTTAAGGCAGATGTCACACAAGAACCAGCTGCCGACACCCAAGGTAATATTGGCCAAGAAGCTGCAACACAAGAAACAGCCACTACTCCAGGTGACACACAAGAACCACCTGTCGAGGGTATAAGTGATCAAATCAATGTTGAAGCACAACCTCTGCCCCCACTGGAATCTGCCGCTCCACAAGATCAGCCTACCATATCTGCCCTGCAGGAAGAAATTGAATTTCTAAAATCTCAAATTCAGGATTACCAGGAGGAAATAATAAGGGTCAAGGAAGCCTATCAAAATGAATTTAGCCTGCATATTTTAGCACGAGTAGCATCCGCAGCAGAGAAGAGTAAGGACAATGAATATGTGTGTGCCAATTGTGGTGAGATATATACTCAAGCAGGATACAAGGTAGTGGCAGAACCAATGAATGAAGTCCCTGCTATTGTGGTTGAAACAAAAGAACCTGTTGTTACACAGATGGAAACACCACAACCCTCTGCTCAAACAGAAGAACCTGCTGACACCCAAGAACCAGTAGGCTCTCCAGAAAAGGTGCAGGAGCAGACAGAAGAACCTGCTGTCACACAAGAACCAGTAGGTTCTCCAGGAACTGCACAGGAGCAAACAGAAGAACTTGCTGAAACACAAGAACCAGCAAGTTCTCCAGGAACTGCACAGGAGCAAACAGAAGAACTTGCTGAAACACAAGAACCAGCAAGTTCTCCAGAAACTGCACAGGAGCAAACAGAAGAACTTGCTGAAACACAAGAACCAGCAAGTTCTCCAGAAACTGCACGGGAGCAAACAGAAGAACTTGTTGAAACACAAGAACCAGCAAGTTCTCCAGAAACTACGCAGGAAGTAACAGGGAATAAAGAAGAGGAAGATATAAAGTCACCACGGCCTACCCAAACTGTTGTATTGGTCGTAACACAGGAATCAGGAGGAAATAAAGAGGAAAATATAGACTCACCCCGGCCTACTCAAATTGCTATGGAACAAGAGGAGGAAGCAGTTACACAGGAATCAGGAAATGAAGAAAAAGGCATAGACTCACCCAGGCCTACTCAAATTGCCATGGAACGAGAAGAAGAAGTAGTTACAGGAGGAAATGAAGAAGAAGACATAGACTCACCCCGGCCTACCCAAATTGCCATGGAACAAGAAGAGGAAGCAGATACACAGGAATCAGTACAGAATATAGAACAAGAAGAAGAAACAGTAGCTGGAAATGGAAAGGAAGACATTGGATCATCCCGGCCTACTCAAATTATCACAGAGCAGATTATCCTTGTTGATGCCTTTACACAAACAGAACTTCCCTCTGTTAGTGATGCATGCACAGAAACAGATAGTTTTCAAGAATTAAAAGGAAAATGGTGGAGAGAATATGAGCTGTCACAAGGCAAAGCATTCCAACAGCAAAAGGGGATCTGGTTCAATTATGCATATAAGAACTGGGAAGCACTTGAGCAGTGTAGAGCTCAGTACAAAGAAATTAAGGAACTAAAAGCCAGATTGTCCCAGATGTTTGAGTTATTCCAAAGAACACTTGCCACAAGGAAACCCTCTTTCAATTATGCAACATTTTTGAGGGAACGACTGACATTCTTACAGATAAAGGCAGTTAGAGAAGGTAGACCTCATCAGGTGGTTACATCAGAACAATTTATGCAAACCTTTGCAGAGGCACCTAAAAATGATCAAAATCTGTTATGCGAGCTTTATCTCCATAATGAAGCCATGTCCGAAGAGAGAAACATGAATATGCTACCTGTTGTTGGCGACATACAGCTCAGAGCTTTCATTTCCTTTTTAGCCAACCAACTTACATGGCAAAACGCTTTTACCTCAGCTCAACATAATGAACAGAATTGCCTTCTGTGGATTAGGGCTGAACCTCAAAACGCAGCCACCTTCATTGCACAGCATCAAAGAATGATAAGTGATCCTGAAATGAAGGATCACGTCAGGCAACTACAAGCAGTGGTCCTGAGAGACTGCCAACACTATGTGAGAACCAAGGCACCCTTGGCTGTCAAGGCAAACAACCTATTTTGGGAAAACTGCCCCAAGGAGAGGCAGGAATATCACCCTTATAATCCACCTAATTTACAGGCAGCAATCTCAAGGGTACCTTACTATGTTAGATGCATGCAACAATGTGCTGAAAACTGGATTGGCTACAGATTTAAATTTCCACTTCTATGGTTATCTGGTCAACAATACAAGGGCCAGTTTGGATTATCCAAAAAGGAAGAGGCAGCAGCATGGAGGCAAATACAGACTGACTGTGGGTTTAGAGATAAGTTTGATGCCAATTCCTATAACTATTGTCTCAGTAATTTACACTGTTCATCCCAGTACTCCGACTCAGACTCAGAGTAAGCATTGCATGAGGACATGCAATCTCTTCAGTTGGGGGGGATGTTAGGACTCAGAATTGACCATTTTTGACCTTATATTTTTGCTATAATATTATCCTTTTTCAGTTCATAAGTTGAAAGCTTTGATTACATAATGACTTAATCACCCCAAGGTATGAAGTAAAACTCTTCATATATATATGTTTAATTGTTCATTACATATTCATGTTATCTTTATATTTATCTTTGGAAAAGATAACTAAGTTGCCAAGTAACCGTTGAACTGTCTAAAGTCTGCAGGAATTATAATTCATAGTTGCTGTAACACCAGAAACAGCAACTACGCAGTTGTTGCAACACCAAAAACAGAAACTACGCAGTTGCTACAACCAGCAACAGCAACTATCTAAAACAGGGAAATGTTATTTTGCAACAATACCAGAAATAACAAACGACAACTATCAGAAGATCGCCAGAATTCCACGCTGACGCAGCATGATCAGCAACTGTCCAAAAAGGGTAAAACACAGTTACAGTTGCTAAAATATCAGGAACAACACGGGTTTACTAAATCAGCAACCATGGGGAAGCGGCAAAGGATAGCGCGAGGATTCCAAGAAGACGGTCGAAGTTCGGTTACCAGCTGTGTAACAGTAAGAGACCCAAGAAAGAATACACTGTCACACTGTTGTAACAGCATCCTGTAACAAGGATGGATTTCTTATTTTTGACAGAAAGGTTTAACTGAATGAACTATGACAATCTATTGTAATAGATGTCTCCTCTATAAAGAGGAGACATCTACATTAGAGAAGGGGGGGAGAAAAAGAGTTTGTAAGGGGAATTTTGAAAGACAACAGCAAAGTCTGAACTTTTATTGTAACTAGATCTTTTGGCAAATGAATAGGAGATTGTTCTGAGCACCTAATCTAGCATTTGTGTTCTGGGGAATCTTGTGAGAGGGACCGGGCCCACCTTCCTCACAAGATTCACCCATTTGCTTTTCTGTCAAGTGTGTAAGTGTGTTTGGTAATTTCTTTTTGCTGGTACTCTGCTTTGGATTCTGTAGCATTACCTCTGATGATTTCCTTTTTGCTGGTACTCTGTTTTGTTAACTGCTTGAAGGTGTACAAGGATATTTCACCGGTGAATTAGAATTGCAGTGTGTATTAGCAATCTGGTTACAGGGGCAGGTGTTGAACGTCCTTACCTGGAGGATAGGGTCCTGATCCTCTGCTAACAGAGCATCCATCATTTTTCTTTTCAGATTTATAGTCTTAATTAATTGCTTTCATTTTATCTTTATAACATAGCGTGAGAATTATGTATACTACAGCTTTTTAATGCTTTTAGAGTTAAGTACATACAGTACGCGGTAGCCTTTGAAATAAAAGACTTTCCCAGGTTGACAAATTAATGTGGTACTTGACTGTTTAATTAATAAACAATTCAACTAGCCAACAACATCCAAAACTTTCTTCACATGCTTGACATGCTCTTCTCGTGATTTGTTGAATAGCAAAATATCATCTAAATAGGCAATTACAAACTCATCAAGGAAGGATCTTAAAACATCATTCATAACTCTCATGAATGTACCTGGAGCATTGCAAAGACCGAAAGGCATAACCAACCACTCAAACAATCCCTGTTTGGTTTCAAAAGTAGTCTTCCAAATATCTCCTCGGCTATTCTAACTGGATGATATCCACTTCTCAAGTCTAATTTAGTGAAATATTTTTCATTCTTCAATTGATCTTGCAAATCATCTATTCTAGGCAGTGGGTATCTATTGTTTGTGGTAATTTTGTTCAAAGCTCGATAATCTACACACATGTGCCAGGTTCCATCTTTCTTAGGTACCAAAACAATTGGTGAACCACATGGCGAAGTAAAGGGATGAATTACACCTTTATCTAACAATTCCTCAACTTGTTTCTTAATTTCTAAACTTTCCAAAATTGACATTCGATACATACCGATATTTGGGAGTGGACAGTCTTGTTGTAGTTGAATTTTGTGTTGAATTCCCATTTTTGGTGGGAATCCCTTTGGTTCTTGAAACATCTCTACACATTTATTGCGATTTGCGATGGGGAACTTCCGGACCCCAAACTTAGAATTATATTGATCTAGTAAGCAAAAAATAGTGGTCCAATACCAACTTTAAGCTTTTTGCAATGGCGTCTCACAATTTACTCCACTCCATCTTCGAACAAATGATATTTGTTCTCAAATCTATGGAAAATTGGTTTCCTATCATACAAATACAAGATTCCCAACACAATCCCAAAAATATCCAATGACACAACGTCTAATTCGACTTCATCAATGAAATTGACAGTAATTGCAAACCTAAAAACACATTTCCTTCTGACTTGAAAATTGGCATCCTTGGTTATCCAACCCAACAGATACGATTTATGATGAGGCACGGTTTCCAAATTCAATTTCTTGACCAAGCCTGTAGAAATTAAGTTTGTCTGGGATCCACTTTGAAACAACGTATCAATTTTGGTGTGTTTGGAAATAACTCGGATATGGAACAACTCTATTCTATTATCCTCATTTGACACTTTATTGGAGTTATTTGTTGTGTTGGTGCTTGCCATGACTTCCTCTTTTTTGTCTTCGCCACAACTTTCCCTTTAGTAATTTTGGTTGCAATCTTCATTTCATCACCTGTGTCAGAACCCAAGTCTTGTTGTGCAGCAGTGTTTTTCCTCTGTTTCCCTTTATTGTTAGATTTCTTTAGTCGCAATTCTAGATGAAGCTTTGAGCAATGCGCTTCATCATGGCCCTCTTTGGAGCAATTCTTGCACATGGGTTACTCCCCTTCTTTCTTAACAGAAGTATTTTTCTTATGCTTTCCTTTTAATTTCTTCCCTTTTTCACCACTCTAGAATGGCTTCTTCTTACCTTCTTCTTGTACATTTTTCCCTCTTGCTTCAAGGTGTGTAGCTTGAACACAGACTTCATCAAGGTTCATGGGACTAAACATAAGAATGGTATGTCGAAGATAGTTATGCAACCCTCCTATGTATTTCAGCAAGGTATAGATTGTCACTGTAAGTCTACTCCTAGCATAAGAGCTCTTCTCCTAAACTCTTGAGTATACTCTTGCACATTTTGATCTTTTAATTGTCTGAAATTTTTCCAATTCATGATAACTTTTTTCATATGGGATACTGGGTAGAATTTTCTTTTTATAGTGAAAATGAAATCAAACCAAGTAATAGAGATCTTACCATGTTTTTTGATCTCATCTTGAGTCCTTGCTTCCCACCAAATGAGTGTTGCACCCTCCATTCTCAATGAAGCCAACTGAATTTTGATATCATCCTCTTGAAGGTTCTAAATTCTAAAATACACCTCAAACTGACGAATCCAATTATCCAGCTTCTCTGCATTCACTTCACCATTGTACGTAGACAACTCGAATTTAACATCAAGCTTTAGAAAAGGTGATTTACCAGTTCCTTTTGTAGAATTATGATGAGTATGAGTATGGGTTGTCATAGTGGAAGAGGGTGAAGATGCTTGTGAAGTAGAAGATGAAGAATATGGTAGAGAGGGTGGAGGTTTATTCCATTCCCATTGCCTCCTTTTCCATTACCTCCTCGTGAAGAGACTTATCCTTTGGGAGGTTTGGAACTTTCTCCTTGCAATATGTTGTTTCTCTCTTCATAGAGGACCTTCACCATCTATGTCATATCAAAGAAATCCTTTTAGAAGGTCTTCTCATTCTCTGTCGTGAAAGGTTCTCCTTCATGAAACATGATCTCTGGAGACTCAACTGCAACTTCTACAACTTGAGGATGTACTGGTGTAGAAGACTTTGGCAACCTTGCTTTGGTATCAGAGCATTGGTTTTTTCTTACTAGATTTTCTTTGTGAAAGAAGGATTTACTTGTTTTCAAGTTTATGTCATGCTTATAAGGTTAAAGCTCAAAAGAGGTGAAGGAAATCTGGTTGAAAGCCCTGAAATTGGGTCAAGTGGAAGAAGAGCAACGTTGCCAAAGTCTTCTACACCAGTGCATCCTCAAGTTGCGGAAGTTGTAGTTGAGTCTCCAGAGATCATGTCTCATGAAGGAGAATCTATCATGATAGAGAATGAGAAGACCTTAAAAAAGGATTTCTTTGAAATTACATAGATGGTGAAGGTCCTCTATGAAGAGAGGAACAACAGATTGCAAGGAGAAAGTTCCAAACCTCCCAAAGGAGAAGGTTCTTCAAGAGGAGGTAATGGGAATGGAGACAAACCTCCACCCTCTCCACCATCTTCTTCATCTTCTACTTCACAAGCATCTTCACCCTCTTCCACTATGACAACCCATACTCATACTCATCATCATTCTGCAAAACGAACTGGTAAACAACCTTTTCTAAAGCTTGATTTTAAAATCGAGTTACCTATGTACAATGGTGAAGTGAATGCAAAGAAGTTGGATAATTGGATTTGTTAGTTGGAGGTGTGTTGTAGAATTCAAAACCTTCAAGAGGATGATATCAAAATCAGTTGGATTCATTGAGAATGGAGGGTGCAACACTCATTTGGTGGGAAGAAAGGACTCAAGACGAGATCAAAAAACATTGTAAGATCTCTATTACTTGGTCTAATTTCATTGTCGCTATAAAAATACAATTCTACCATTTATCCCATATGCAAAAATCTATCATGAATTGGAAAAATTACAGACAATTAAAAGGTCAAAATGTGCAAGAGTATACTCAAGAGTTTAGGAGAAAAGCTCTTATGCTAGGAGTAGACTTACAATCACAAGATACCTTGTTGAAATACATAGGAGGGTTGCATAGCTATCTTCGACATACCATTATTATGTTTAGTCCCATGATTCTTGATGAGGTTTGTGTTCAAGCTACACACCTCGAAGCAAGAGGGAAAAATGTACAAGAAGAAGGTAAGAAGAAGCCATTCCGGAGTGGTGAAAAAGGGGAGAAACTAAAAGGAAAGTAGAAGAAAAATGCTTCTGTTAAGAAAGAAGGGGAGAAACCCATGTGCAAGAATTATTCCAAAGAGGGCCATCATGAAGTGCATCGTTGGAAGCTTCATCCAAAATTATGACCGAAAAAATCTAACAATAAATGGAAATTGAGGACAAACGTTGCTACACAACAACACTTGGGTTTTGACTCAGGTGATGAAATGAATATTGCAGCCAAAATCAGTAAAGGGAAATTCGTGGAAAAGACAAGCAAAGGGGAAGTCATGGAAATAACTAGCACAGTGAATAACTCCAATAACATTTCAAATGAAGAAAACATAATAGAGTTGTTCCGTATCCATGTTATTTTCAAACACACCAAAATTGATATGGTGTTTGAGAGTGGATCCCAGGAAAACTTAATTTCTACAGACTTAGTCAAGAAATTGAATCTAGAAACTGTGCCTCATCATAAACCATATCCGTTGGGTTGGATAACCAAGGATGCCAATTTGCAGGTCACAAGGAAATGTGTTTTCAGGTTTGAAATTATCGCCAATTTCTTTGATGAAGTCGAATTAGATGTAGTGCCACTAGATATTTTTGGAATTTTGTTGGGAATCCCATATTTCTATGATAGGAAAGCCATTTTCCATAGATTTGAGAACAAATATCATTTGTTCAAAGATGTATTGGAGTATATTGTGAGAACCCATCACAGAAACCTTAATATGTCTTTGAAAAGCGCAGGGAAAATGAAGAGACTGGTCAATTCCAGCTAGAATCTCATACTCCTTATGATCAAGCACAAGAATGACACAGAGCATGAATTCTTTGCAGGCTGTGATGTGAAGCTGAAAGCTTAATTGGTTGATGTGGTCAATCAATATGGATACATGTTTCAAGAACCAAAGGTATTGCCACCAAAAAGGGGAATTCAACACAAAATTCAACTACAGCAAGACTATCCACTCCCAAATATCGGTATGTATCAAATGTCAACTTTGGAAAGTTTAGAAATTAAGAAACAAGTTCAGGAATTGTTAGATAAAGGTGTAATTTGTCCCTCTACTTCGCCATGTGGTTCACCAATTGTTTTGGTACCCAAGAAAGATGGAACCTGGCGCATGTGTGTAGATTATCAAGATTTGAATAAAATTACCATAAAGAATCGATACCCACTGCCCAAAAAAGATGATTTGCTAGATCAGTTGAAGAATGCAAAATATTTCACTAAATTAGACTTGAGAAGTGGATATCATCAAGTTAGAATAGGTGAGGAGGATATTTGAAAGACTGCTTTTAAAACCAAACAGGGATTGTTTGAGTGGTCAGTTATGCCTTTCGGCCTTTGCAACGCTCCAACTACATTCATGAGAGTTATGAATGATGTTTTAAGATCCTTTCTTGATGAGTTTGTAATTTTCTATTTAGATGATATTTTGACATTCAGCAAATCAAGAGAATAGCATGTAAAGCATGTGAAGAAAGTTTTGGATGTCATGAGAAAAGAACAGTTATTTATGAAGATGTCTAAATATGAATTCGAAAAAAATTCCTTAGCGTATTTGGGCCATATAGTTGGAGGAGGTGAGATGAAGACTGACCCCTCTTAATTTTTGGTCATTGTGAATTGGCCAATACCCAAATCAGTCATAGAAGTAAGGAGTTTTCTGGGAGTAGAACAGTATTGGAGGAAGTTCATTGCCAATTTCTCTTCCATAGCAGCTCCACTACATGCTTTGACCAGCCTGAAGGTTTCTTTCAGTGGGGAGGCAAACAACAAAAAACATTTGATGCTTTAAAAGAAAAGATCAGTTCAGCCCCAGTTTTAGCATTGCTAGATTTGAACAACCATTTGAAATACAAACAGATGCAAGTGACTACGCCATGGGTGCAGTTCTTTTACAGCCTGGTAAGCCCATTTCATTTCATTCTGAAATTTTTAATGGTGTTGTTATTAATTATCCTACATATGATAAAGAGCTTTATTCATTGGTGAAAAGTGTGAAGAAATGGAAGCATTACTTGATGGGAAAAGAAACCATTATTCACACCGATCATCAACCTTTGCAATATTTACAATCTCAAACAAAATTGCAGCAATCAGGGCACTTTCATTGGATGGTATTTTTATATAAATTCTTCTTGGTAATTAGGTACAAGAAAGGAATTTATAATAGAGTTGTTGATATGATTTCTAGACCGATTGTTAATTCAGCCATTTTACTCAAGAATCATTTTGTTTTGCTTGAAAGTTATATTGAGCAATATGCACATGATGCTCACTTTCAAAAGGTATATTTAAACTTGATTCAAGGCCACCATGTTGAGGAATTAGACTACCATGTGCATGATAATCTGTTGTATCATTTGGGGAAACTTTGTGTTCCAGAGGTAGTGAGAGAGTAAATGTCACAAGGGAAGCGCACACTTCTCTTATTGTTGGACATTTCGATGTAAGTAAAACATTGGCAATTCTTTCGAGTTATTTTTACTTGCCTCGTATGCTTGAAAGTGTGCCATGTTTTGTGAGAGGTTGTTCATTGTGTGAAGTTAGTAAACCTAGTAATAGGAAGCTAGGATTGTACACACCACTTCCAGTACCTTCACGTCCATGGGAGAGATTTTCTATGGATTTTGTAGGAGGTCTTCCTTTATCAAGAAAAGGTCATGATTATTTATATGTAGTGTTGGATACGTTCATCAAGATGTGCATATTAATGCCTTGCAAAAAGAAAATTACAGTTGAACAAACAACTTAACTTTTCTCTCAAAATGTATGGGTTTATTTTGGATTGCCTACTTCTATTGTAAGTGATCGTGATTCTCGATTTGTTGGGAATTTTTGGTCAAGTTTATTGAACTTGATGGACACCAAATTGAAGAAAAGTACAGCCTTCCATCCGCAAAAAGATGGTCAAAATGAAGTGGTTAACAGGATAGTTATTCATTTTCTAAGAGGATATTGCAGCAAACATCCTAAGTTGTGGGATGAATTGTTGCATTATATTCAGCATGCTTACAATCGAGAAAAACACTCTTCTACTCTATCTTCGCCTTTTGAGGCATGTCTTGATTATTTTCCTAAATCGTCTTTGGATTTCATATTTGAGAAAGATGTAGTTATAGATGGACATAGTTACATAGACAGAGAAAATAAATTCATTGAGCAAATTCAGTTGATTCACCAAACAGTTCAAGAACAACTAGAAAAGGGTCAGGGTAAGTATAAGACAAGACATGATAAGCATCGCATGGATCATGAATTTCAAATAGGTGATGAAGTTTTGCTTCACATTAGCAAGGAAAGGCTTCAAGGTGAAGGTAAAAAGCTGAAACTAATCTGTTATGGTCCATTTAAAATTATGGAAATGATTGGTAATAATGCTTTCAAGCTTGATTTACCTTCATATATGCAAATCTATTATGTTGTTAAGGTTGAAATTTTGAGATTGTATGAGCCTCCTTTGATTGAAGATCAAGGAGAGAATGTTCATATTCCATCTATTGAAGAATTTTCTCCATAATTTCTTGATGTGCTTCAGCAAGACACTATACTTGACAGAAGGACAAGGACAACAAAAAGGGGAAGTATTGATTATCTTCGGGTGGGTCTCAAAGGAAAACATCCATCGAAGGCCAAATGGATTGAAGTGGGGAAGGTGAGGGAACAGTACCCTCATCTGTTCAATAACTGAATATAAATATTTTGGGGTCCAAAAGGCTTCTAGTGGGGAGGAGTGATCAAGTGCTCAGAATTATGCTCAAAAATAAAAGTGTCAGAATCTTGTCAAACTCAACTTCAGATTGAAGAGCTCGTCATTCTGAATCCAATGATGTGAATGACACTCAAATCCGAGATCATAAGCAGAAGTTAGAGCAAGTCCAATTTCAAGTTTGACTTGTCTGCATGCCAGGATTTGGATGATACGGCAAGGTCTTCAGCAAATGAGGAGGCGCCAAGTGGCAGCCCACCATTGGCCCTCACATATCGCATATCGCAGTGGTAAGCAATTCAGGTTAAAGAATTGGCCCTCGGTGTACAACACGGTCAGGGTTGCGATGCAATATATCGCAATCGGATATCGCACTGAGTACCCACCTATGTGTGTGTGTGTGTGTGTGTGTATGTGTGTGTGTGTGTGTGTGTGCGTGTGTGCGTGTGCGTGTGTGTGTATGTGTGTGTGTGTGTGCGTGCGTGTGTGTGTGTGTGTGTGCGTGCGTGTGTGTGTGTGTGTGTGTCACTGCCGATAATCCCTATTGTGATTTGTCCCCGGACACAATATGTTATACACTATATTTCATAGCTCGGCGGGTCCGATGATATTGCAGTGGTATGCGTTTTGGTTTTCACCGATGGAAACCGTTGATTGTGATTTGTGATTGGGTTCCCGAATGTGATAATTCATATGTTGCAGTTTAATGTCCCGGTGGGTCCATCATATCGCCAATTGCCAATTACATTGAGAAATAAGACCCCGGATGCGGGATTTTATATGTAACAGTTTAAGTTCCAGTCGGGTCCATCGATATTGCAATCGCAACATTTTGTTGTGTTAACAAGACCTTCCACCCACAAACACTCACCGATTGTGATTTTCAATACAACCGACAAGTTATGGCCCGTGGTGCGGTAAATTCCTCACTTCGTCAGTGGATTTTGGAGCGGAAATGTGGTTTTTGGTCAGATTTGGAGCATTTTGTGGAACAAATAGTGGGAGAACTAGGAGAATTCATAACTTCTTCAGTTTTTATCCAAATGGGATGCTAAAAGAGGCTAAATGGCCATTTTTTATTATTCTGAACTCATTGAGACAAGTTTCAGAGGCATTGGAGCATTATAAACATACTTTTGTTGTAATTTGATCATAATAAAGAGGCTCAATCCATTAGAAGCTGGCAAGGAGACGTAGCCCAGGAGGGGTGAACTCCTTTATCATGTGCTTTCTGTGTGTTGTATTTGTATGTTATTTTGTTGTTTTTCAACATATGTTTTATGTTAAATTTTTTCTAACATTTACATAAAAAACTCTCATGGGAATCAGTTAATTAAGCAAAAATATTGAATCCTTAAGCACTTGATAAGCAAATGATAAGCATCTTAGGTTTTATTCTAAATGGGGAATTAGCACAGCATTACTAATCTGCTCCATTTTAGATCAGTTTATCATGCCCTATATAACCTTGGAGCTTTGTGGCTTCCTCTTTACCTTTCATCACCGGCCAAGTTGTATTAATAGCTATGTGGTATTTCTCACATCCCCAGTTTTCCACGGCATCAACTACTTTATTTCCATCTCACCATGTGTGCATTAGGATGACAAAATCGAAGTGGTTAAGTAATGATTTTATGTTTTCCACCATTGTTCACAAATGCCAACTATGGATGATTGTATTTGTTGGACGACCACTCAAGATCTTTGAAACTGGATTAATAACTAACTTTGAGTCACTATGAACTTGAATGAGTGGGAAACCCTCTCACTTGGCTATCAATAAACCTTTTTCTAACGCCTCAATTTTAGTTGAGTTATTTGATGAGAAGCCATAAGAGAATGCATAAATGTGTATAGGGTTTGAGTATTCATCTATGATAATTCTGCCATAGCCTACTAAACCAGGGTTTCCTTTTGAATCCCCGTCAAAACTTAATTGAATGAAGTTTGGGGGAGGATGTCGAAAATTGCTTATACCCTTTACTTTGCTAGCTATGTTTTTTTATGCATTAGTTAGCCACATATCAGAAGAAATCTTGAGTCTTTGCAAATTATTTGTCTTTAGATCACTTGTTAGATTTCCTTCCCAAGAGGCAAGGGATGTAAGAACTGTTTCCCTTATATTTTTTAATATGATATCTTGTAAGTGTGACATTAGTTGAACACTTACTTTGAAGATTCTTTTATTTCTTTCCTTCCAAACAGTCCACCATGTAAAACCTAGGGGAAAACACCATGTCTTTAACAACACATGATTCTTAAAATTGCCTTTATACCATTGTTACATCCATGTTTAATTGTTCCTAGAATTTGGGAGCGAACGATCAAAATTATTTTTGATAAAATTCCGCAACTCTGTTGCAATAGGACAGAAGATGAATAGGTGTTCTATTGTTTCTTCTTCCTATGAACTTAGTACACAGTGAGACGGTACTTTGAAACCTTTCCTTATTAACCTAATTTAGAGGTCTACGATATGATAGATGTCATAAGAAAGTAGTTATTTTGGGCCAACGTGATTACTTCCATAGTTTCCTCCATATTTTACTTGTGTTGTGAGAGTGAACCCCCAATATGAGTGAGTATGCTTCTTTAAGAGTGAAATAACCTATTGGTTTATGACCCCAACGAAGAACATCTTCTTGGTGTTGGGTACAAATCCTTCTAGACAATAGTGATCATTAAAATACCTCCCAATTGGAACAGTATCATGGGAATACCATTCTTCATTTTCCTTCCAATGTCGTTATTCCGACTCCTGGTGAGGTTGTTTCCAATAGTTTTCTACCTTTAGAGCTCCTTGTGAAAGAGTGAGTTGTTTAATTTGAGAAAATTGTTCATTTTCTTGCAATGGAAGAAGTTGTTGCCATGATTCCTCCCAAAAATATGCACTTTGTCCTTCACTGACCTCCCAAAAAATGTGTTTTCGAAAATATATCTTATATCCCTGCGCCCATTTCCAAATACTCGAACCCTTAATAAAACCATCAAACCTTAATCAATCTTGTAGACTTGAATGAGGCATATATTTTCGGGCACATATTTCTTTCCATGTTTGAGAGCCTTCGATGATCCATAACCACCGAAGTTTCATGGCATAGGCTTGAATGACAAGCATGGGGTCATGGATACCCAACCCTCCTGACTATTTGGATGAAATAATTTTACTCCATCCCAATAAAGACCATTTTCTAGACTGAAAGTGTCCTCACCATAGAAAGTTTGACCATATGGATCATAAGTATTGAGCTACTATGGTTGGAATTGACATTACCGAGAGTTGGTAGTTTGGTAGTGTTTGAAGTATCGCTTTAACTAACATCACTCGACTAGGTAAATTTAGAGTTCTCAATTTCCAATTTCTAATTTTGTGTCTAATCTTCTCAATAAGACTTTCCCATGATGCTACTTGGTTATGATGTAGTACCAAAGGTACTCCTAGATACTTGGATGGGAGATGCCCCAGTATTTTAAGTAGTTTGTTTTGAATTTTTTTGGGCAGTTAAAAAAGGAAATATTTTACTTAATTTTATTAATAATAATTGTTGGGTAGCGCAAGCCCCGCGGAACGAGTATGGGGTGTGAAGCCCAGAATTTTGGGTAATATTAGGGTAAAAGACTCCGCAGAAAGCATGGAGCGCGAACGATAGTAGGTTGAGTCAAAGGGTAGTCTGCCCAAAAATAATGTAAAGAAATAGTAATAGAGTCGGCCCGCGCAGGGATCGCGGGCCAAGGGAAACTATAAATAGATCAAGGCTCTATGAGGGAAAGTAGTTTTGGAGGAAGATGGAATTTAATGGGTTCTGAAAGGAAATAGCTTGAAGCGTCTGTAAGTCCGAGTCGAGGGAGTAGGGTAGAAGGTAGAGGCTCTGCAGCTGTGTGCGCAGAGGCCTGGAAAGCCCGCAGCGGTGTGCGCAGACCCCTGCAGCTGAGTGTGCAGGGTGGATCTGGATGTATTGTTGAAGATTGATGATAAAGATAAGTTTCTTCTGAATTCTGTGTTGGTTGCAACTTTACTCTTTTATGATAAATGAACTATTATGATTTCTGTAATTGCTACAGTTGAATACATGTGAACTGGGTTAATCTTGATGCACAAAGTAACCAAAAGTAATAAATGTTTGCTTAAAGACTGTTTTAACTAGATCAAACCAGTAATAAGTGATTCCATCTGTAATAAGCGCGATAAGGGTATTCTGATATGTGCAGATCTGGAATAGCGTGAGGCTGCAGAACAACACGCGAGCCCCAAACCACATCCAAGACATCCCCAGGGTGTGAAAACCTGGTTCCAACACCCTCCCCTGCTACCTCGGGTGAGACCTTAGTTCGCGCTTCGCGCGCTGTTGCCGAAAGGGCCGGTAGCTGCGGGATTTGTTTGGCTAAATAATTCTTCTGAACCTGGTTCAAGCCCATATAAGCCAACAAATGGTTTCGTTGTCGGGACCGGGATCTGCCTAACGGGTGTCGGGTGTGAAAGGTGGGGACGCTAGAGGAAAAAGTGACGAAGGATCGGGACGGTAGTAATGGCGAGCGCCATCCAGTTACCAATATTCAAGGGAGCAGGAAGTGAAGATCCGGAAAATTTTTGGTTTCTATTGAATTCAGTATGGAATGCACAGCAGATCACGAATGATGATATCAAGAAAGCCGTCTTCGTCAGCACACTACAGGACCGAGTGCTAACATGGTATATGAAGTATTCGGGCATCAACCCAACAGCAGGGATAGCGTACATCTACACGGAGTTAAAAAAGGAGTTCAGCCGGCCAAAATCAGAGTCGCAGTCGGTCGTAGGATTCAAAGAAATCACGATGATGCCTAGTGAGACCCTGTGGGATCTGGATCAGAGGTTAAAAAGCACTATTTTCAAAGCCAACATGACACTGACGGATGCACAACACTGCACTTAGTTCATCACATCACTAACGCCATATCTGAAATCGGCTTTGTCACAACAGAAGATCTCAACCCAAGCAGAAGTGTTGGAGGTAGCAATGCGGCTACATGAAACCCTGGTACAGGACCCAGGGTTGGGAGTTCAGCAAATCCAAGCACAGGTCCAAAATTTGTGTTTGGAAATACAAAAGTTAAAACAAGACCAGCTGCCGGAAGTTTGGGAAGAAGTTTGGTGCATCAAGTGTAGGGGCCAGGGACATGATAAAGACCATTGTCCAGTCGTGGTAAACCTGGTGGTCACGGGGGTACTAGTACCTTTGTGACCAGAGGCATAGGCAGGGCCAGGTGTGATCGCACCGCTCTGGTGCGCAATCTATCAAGTAGGAGGAAAACACAACATGGATAATTTCCATCTGTTGCCAAAATACAATCAGACCCCCCAGCAACTATTTTGCAACTTTTGTAGATCAGTGGGTCACGAGGACAGAGATTGTCGAATGTTGGTGGATCAGGCATCTGCCTACATAATATAGACTATGGGACGAGGTCAAAATCTAGTTGCAACGTTTGTGTGCAGTGGGTTCCAAGGATAGGGTCGAGGACGGGGCGGAATGGGACCAGGAAGGGGTCGAGGACAGCTAATTTGTTATAATTGTGGAGGACCAGGACACTACGCACGGGATTACACAAATCCAACTCGAGTATCATGTCCCTATTGCGAACAATTCGACCATGAACTGCTAGATTTCCCTATGCTGCTAGCACAGATTCGCAAAAAAAGGACAGCACCTCCTACAACACAGAATGTCCAGATGATAAGGGTCGAACCACGTGATGAAGAACCTAAGGTAAATATGGTCCTCATGATCGGGGCAATCTTAGAAGGAGATCAGGTTGAGCTGTATAAAGGTCCCTCGATGTTAACAACTTTCATAGAAACTTGCATGAAGTTAATTCACGATAATAGGGCAGTGAAAGGATTACAGGAGGTAATGAACAAATACGCAGGATGGGGAGAACCTCGCATAGTCCGACGAATGGGGATCCATACGTCGCGGACCGGACAAGAAATGTGGTTAACAGCGTGGATTGGTGACTATGAGATGGATCAGGTCATTCTGGACCTTGGTTTGGATGCAAACGTCTTGCCCACGCAGACGTGGGAGCGTATCGGCAAGCCCCCACTCCAATGGTTTCTAATCCAATTAAGGATGGCAAATCAGTAGAAGATCTTGCCCTTGGGTAGGCTGCAAGGAATCACCATAGACCTGGATGGTGCAAGCACTAGAATGGATTTTGATGTTATTGAGATAGTGGACGAGAAAATCCCGTACCCCGTGTTGTTGGGAATAGACTGGGCGATCGACATGAATGGGATTATTAATTTCAAGCACAAGAAGATGATATTTGATAAAAAGTCACGTCGCGTAGTTGTTCCACTAGATCCAACCAAGGTGCTCCGCTACATGGAACCTGTGTGCGACGATGAGCAGGATGAAGCCTTGGATTGCATCTACCAAATTGCTGCACAAAGGCCAATAAAGAGTAAGGTAATGGAGGAACGGAGAATTTCACAGGGTTACACGGAACCATACACCGATGATTCGGAGGAAGAAGACGATCAATGGTGGAACAGAATGAATGAGGCAACTACTTTAAGCTGCAATATGCTAACAAAATCTGTGTATTGCATTAAAGCTCAGGACCACGAGTGGCTGGTGTATGACAGGCTCACAGTAGTAAATGAATTCCTAGAGAAGTTTGAGAGCGCAGTACCAGAGTACCAGCGATTTGATGTGCTCAAATTGGCCTTGCACGCAACACCAGCGCGATGGTGGGGTACCCATGAAGGCACTTTCTTATATTGGCGACGTTGTAAGCACATGATACAAATACGATTTGGGAAGCCTGCACTCCAACTAAAGGAGAAATATGATGGAGGAGAAAATCTGCACATACATATGAGCAAATGGACCAAAGCCTATGGCGAAGAGCTGCAACCAGAATGGGTGCACCTATTTTATCATACCTTAGATGTCATCCCAAGGAATTGGTATACTGAAGCAGAGCTTTGACGTGGCACAGGTGAGTGGGATATCTTGCATGAAAGGTTTCTGTCAACATTTCTTTTCGAGGATCAATGGATGCATACAGTGGACGATGCATTAAAGCTAGTAAAGACCGAAATTTTCACGTTGTCGCTTGAACCGGAAGAAGTCGTGTAACCAGAATGGTTGCAACAGCTAAGTCAGGCCTTGGAATGTTACAATGTAAAAGCAAAAGGGGACGAGGATGATCCACGCTACATCAATATACCAGAATCCGAAGGAAGTCGAGAAGTGCGCAGCCCCGAAATAGAAGATCCAGACGTCGCAACACCATTAAAAATGAACCAAGTGAATATTGGAACAGAGAAAGAACCAAAATATGCTACACTTGGGGATTACTGAGACGACGCTACCATGGAAAACGTCATCGAGCTACTCAGGGAGTATCGAGACCTCTTCCCTACTAAGATTACGGAGCTGAAGGGGATTCAGGTCGAACAAGGAATGATGATTATAACCTTGAAGCCTAACACGAAGCCAGTAAAGCAGCGACCTTACCAATTGAATCCAAAATACAAAGCAAAAGTACGAGAAGAGATGGACAAGATTCTGGCAGCTGGGATCATTGAACCAGTTGAGGAGTCCGATTAGGTAAGTCTAATGGTGGTACAGGAGAAGAAACAGAAGGGTGAGATCCACATATACGTGGATCTATGGAAACTCAATGATGCTTGTGTTAACGATCCATTTCCCACACCTTTTACCGATGAAGTCTTAGAAAATGTGGGCGCGCAGGAAGCGTATTCCTTTACGGAGGGGTTCTCTGGATACCATCAGATCAAGATCGCGCCAGAGGATCGAAGCAAGATAATGTTTTCTGTGGAATGGTGTTGCTTTCAGTATACTGTGATGCCATTTGGGCCGAAGAATGTGATGGCAATATTTTCCCGCATTGTGGTAGCTGCATTCAAGGAATTTATACATAAATTCTTGGAAGTCTATCTTGATGATTGGACCGTCTTTGGCCTAGTTAAGAAACATACTGAGAGCTTACGATTAATTTTGGATACCTGCCTTCAACACCAGATTGTGCTCAATCTAAAGAAGTGTATGTTCCTTGTTCCTTTCGGGAACTTGCTGGGTCACGTAGTTTGTAGGCAAGCCCTGATGGTGGATCTGGCAAATATCGCTGTCATATTATGTCTGCAAGCACCACATAGTGTCAAATAGCTTCGCGCTACGCTAGGACACACGGGGTACTATCAGAAGTTCATAAAAGGTTATGCCTAGATTATGACTCCAATGGAACAATTGTTAAAAAAGGATGCCACGTATTGCTCGAACGAGGAATGTAACAAAAGCCTGGAATTGCTGAAGCAAAAAATGGCATCTGCCCCTATCTTGATCTTTCCAAAATGGGACATGGAGTTCCACGTGCATGTCAACGCGTCGTGCATCATGTTAGGAGCAGTACTTACTCATAAAGGCGTGGAGGGAGTTGACCACCCGATTGCGTTTGCAAGTCAAAGGTTGTCAAAAGCCAAGAAAAATTACTCTACTACTGAGCGAGAGGGATTAGCGATGGTGTACGCACTCCAGAAGTATCATCACTATTTGTTTGGAGGACCTTTTAAGATGCATATTGATCACTCTGCGCTAAAATACTTAGTGAATAAGCCTGTGTTGGGGGGGCACATCTGTCGATGGTTGTTGTTGTTTCAGGAATATGATTTTGAGGTTGTTGTAAGGCCAAGACATTTGAATGCAGGTCCAGACCACTTATCCCAGATTGAGATGGGCGAGGAACCCACGAATCTAGAAGGACTCCCGGATGCCCAGTTTTATGCAGTGCGCATTGCGGATGGCCACTTTGAAGATATAATCTATTTTTTGACTACCGACACTACTTTGCAAGGGTATTCTGTGCAACAAAAGAAGGAACTGGTGACACGAGTAGCAGATTTCACTGTGATTTCCCGCCATCTCTACAAGATGGGCCATGATGAGATATTATGGAGATATGTACCAGAGTTTGAGTGAGAACAGATCCCTACCGAAGCACATGGAGGGGTTGTTGGCGGACATTATGCGGGCCGCGCCACAACCCAGAAGATTCTTCACACCGGATTATGGTGGCCCACCCTACATCAAGATTCAAAAGCATATTGTCGAGCCTGCGATGTATGCTAACAAATAGGCAAGCTATCGCGAAGGGATGAAATGCCACTTCAGCCACAGGTAACACTACAGCCATTTAAGAAATGGGCGATTGACTTTGTTGAGCCTATTAAACTGCGAGGGAAGACAGGCGTGTGCTATATCATCACTGCGACTGAATACTTGACCTGATGGGCAGAAGCACAGCCAGTTAATGATTGCACAGCCATGACAGCGGAAAATTTCTTGTTCGAGTATGTGTTTCCCAGGTTTAGGTGTCCTAAGATTCTCATGAGTGATCGATGAATGCATTTTTTGAATGAAACCATCAGCGTGCTCACTGAGGAATTCCAAATATATCACCAACAGAGCACGCCATACCATCCGCAAGCAAATGGGATCGTTGAGGCATTCAACAAAATTTTGGAAACCGCGCTGACTAAGATCTGCAATGTGCGATGGAATGATTGGGACTTGCACATCCCTGCTGTGCTATGGGCATACCGAACCACGTGCAAAACGTTGACAGGCCAGACACCGTTTCGACTAGTCTATGGTAAGGAGGCCGTGATGCCTATGGAATATATTGTGCCCAGCCTATGGATTGCAACAGCTATAGGAATGGCAGATTGTGGGGATTTGGAGGAAAAGCTCGCACAACTCGACAAACTGGACGAAGAACGATTTCTGGTGGGATTTCATCAACAGGTACAAAAACAGTGCGAGAAAGCATGGCATGATTGCCATATCAAGGTGCGCACATTCAAGAAGGATGACCTCGTATTATTATATGACAGTAAGTTCGAAAAATTCCTAGGTAAACTCCGTATGCATTGGTTGGGGCCTTATGTCGTTAAAGAAGTAACTGATGGGGGCGCAGTTCAGCTGGCTAAGCTCAACGAAGACCCCTTCCTGGAAAGAGTGAATGGCAGTCGCCTGAAGCTCTATACGGGGAGGCCAACTGCCTGACTGACCGTTCCACAGAGAATCTCACCGCTCCAACCAGTTGAAAGAGAGTGAGGGACGATAAAGTAGTCTGGGGAAAATATGCATCGGTATCAGGGTACGTGTACAATTAGCCAACAATCAAGGGTGTGGTTTCGCGGACAGAGCCATGCGGGTGCGCGCTCTAAGGAAGGATGACAATTAATACCACTGTTCATGACAAGATGGCTGCATTAAGGCAAAAGGGAGCGGATGGCGAGCAATTAAGAGCCACAGTACGAGCCATATATGAAATGATCAACCACAGATTTCACACAGGAAGGTTACACGAGCTGGAACGAGCGGAAATCCAAGCATTTGAAGTTTGCATGGCTTATAAATCACCATGAGAAATCCGCTGGGCAACCTACTCTTTGAAAATACAAATGGAGTTGTTCATCATATCTGCACCTGGCATGCGCCCGAAGGTAGTAATCTGGTTGAAGAAGGGGTAGGACTATCTAAGGAATCTGGTATTGACAGCTGCGGGTATGCCCCAGGCGGCAGCATCACTAGCATGGGATGTACCAAAAAAAAGGGAATGCGAAGTAGAATTGGTCCAGATGTCGTCACCCCACCTAGAGGCGGGATGGCGCGTTACAACCAAACAACAGAAAGATGGACAGATGGCAACCATGGGTGGAGATGTAATCAATAGGTTTCCTCTGGTGGTTCTCGACTAGTGGGATCTGGCAGACCGCAGCCAGGGTCTTGCAAAATTGCAACACAGGTTGTAGCAGATGGTGCAAAGAGAAGATACATCAGTCAGAAAGGGTTACGGTGGTACCAGGAGGTCCTGTATGCAGCTCCCCCACTCGTGCTAAAATCCTCGGAGGGGGTGTTATGTGTTAATCAAGCATAGCAGAATGAGCATCATCGATTGCGAGATATGGTAGAAACATTGACGCCGGAAAAGCGTTGTAGGAGACAAAGTAGGAGTAGCCGGATGAAGAGCACCACTCAACAAAAGGCGAACTGCAAAGCCACAATTGAGCATCTAGCCATGCCAGTAAGTGACTCGGGATGAGTCATGATGATTGTGTTGGGGGACTATTGGCTAGCACAAGCCCCACAAAATGACTATGGGGTTTGAAGCCCAGAATTTTGGGTAATATTAGGGTAAAAGACTCCGTGGAAAGCACGGAGATCGAACGATAGTAGGTTGAGTCAAAGTGTAGTCCATCCAAAAATAATGTAAAGAAATAGTAATAGAGTCGGCCCGCAGAGGGATCGCGGGCCAAGGGAAAGTATAAATAGATCGAGGCTCTATGAGGGAAAGTAGTTCTGGAGGAAGATGGAATGTAATGGGTTCTGAAAGGAAATAGCTTGAAACATCTGTAAGTCTGAGTCGAGGGAGTAGGGTTGAATGTAGAGGCTCTGTTGTTATGTGCGCAGATGCCTGGAAAGTCCACAGCTATGTGTGTGGACCCCTACAACTGAGTGCGCAGGGTGGGATCTGGATGTATTGTTGAAGATTGATAATAAAGATAAGTTTCTTTCTGGATTTTGTGTTGGTTGCGACTTTACTCTTTTATGATAAATGAACTATTATGATTTCTGCAATTGCTACAGTTGAATACATGTGAACTGGGTTAATCTTGATGCGCAAAGTAACCAAAAGTAATAAATGTTTTCTTAAAGACCGTTTTAACTAGATCAAACCAGTAATAATTGATTCCATCTGTAATAAGGGTGATAAGCGTGTTAGACTCAGTCTTGTCAGTCCTCTATCAGAATCAAATTCACCCATGTTCATTTCTTGTCATCAAATGCCATTTTGGTCAAAAAGAGTCATTTTAATTCTTGAGTCCAGGGTTTTGTCTCCAGAAGTGTGAAATAACGCTTGCAGGCCAGAGGGAGGTTCATTAAGTTTCACTTCAAGATTCACATTATTAATAATGCTGAAGGACATTTCTTCTTCAAAACTCTGTTTTGAAGAAGAAATTATTAAGTTGGTTTAATACATGATTGATAAGATTTTACAGTTCTTCAGGCAGCCCTGCCCATCTTGCTAGGTTCAACAGCTCCTATCCCTGCAAAGAATCAAGAAAAATTCATCATTTCAAAGCCAAAAGTCAGAGGAAACGAGAAATCAGAGTTTGTGTCCAAGTTGTCAAAGTGCCAAGACTCTACAACTTTACAAAATGAATTTGCCAAAATCAAAGTCATCAAGATATTTTCATTGATTGAAGGGCCATTTGCATCCAAAAAGATCTAATTGAAGGGTTAAAGGATGAATTTTTTGTTTTGAGGCTGGAATTGTGCTGACAGTCAACGCGCGGCACATACAAAGAGCGCGCGGCGCACTGGGCATCATTTGTCAGTGCATTTTTGTGTGCACGCGGCGCACCAAACCAGCGCGGCGCACTGGGAGTGCGCGCGACGCGTTGAGCCTTTCACCCTGCATTCATCACTGTTTTGTGATTTTTCAATTCAAATCATCTTTTCGACAGTGCTATCATACATTCTTCAGTTCAGAAGCGGTCCACATATGAATTGGACCCAGATGATCTATCCAGTGTTCGAATCTGAAGTTGAAAGACATCCAAAGAATGTGTTTTTCTATCAGGATTCTTCTGATACAGGTTCCTTCATTCTGGGTATTCAAACAGAATGGAAATTGCAGCAAATGATTCGCTTTGGTAACAATAGTCTCATAGCAGCTGACACAACATTTGAAATTAACAAGCTCAAGTATCCTTTGTACACTCTTCTCGTCTTTGATTCAAACTACCATGCTCTCCCTGTGGCATGGGTTATTACGCGAAGTTTTGCAAGTGATGATGTTCGTGGACCAAGGCACTTCGTATGAAAGTAAGGGAAGTTGCAGAAACAGAAATTGCCCCTATAATTGTAAAGTACTGGGAATGAGCAGAATTTCTATTTGAGATTGTGCCAAAGCTCGCGAACATTAAAGTGGCTGGAGGCACCATTAAGGGATATGGCTGCCCTGGTCTATCTATTCTTGGGAGTGCTCTTGCAATGACTGAACTTGCAAGGGTAGATGCTAGCTGTTCTACATTTATGATGGTTACAATTTCAATGTGTGGAAGTGAGGATCAAAAGAAAAAAAAATACCTACCAGCTTCAGCTCGACTTGATATTATAGCATGTTGGGCTTTGATTGAATCCAACTATGGCAGTGATGCAAGCTCTTTGAACACAACAGCAACCAAGGTGGAAGGTGGTTGGAAGTTAGATGGCCAAAAACGATGGATCGGAAACAGTACCTTTGCAGACATACTTATAGTTTTTGCCAGGAATACAATCACAAATCAAATCAACGGGTTTATTGTGAGAAAGGGTGCTCCTGGGCTGAGGGTAGCGAAAATGAAGAATAAAATTGGGCTGAGGTGTGTTCAGAATGGGGACATTACTTTGACAGGTGTTTTTGTTGCTGACGAAGATAGATTGCGAGATATCAATTCTTTTTAAGATACAATACAGGCACAGAGCAGTATACCATGTGATGGGTTACTGCATGTGCACGGCTAAGGGAGCTGCAGAGACACTCAAATTTAACATGGCATTGATTTTGCTTCCTGTTTGTAGAAATACCATTACATGGCTCCACAATAAGACCAAGCTTGGTGTTAGCAGTTCCATTTGACGACAATCTCAATTTCCACAAGGTAATTGCAGTAGCAATAGCAATAGGAGTGGGGCTTCATGCAGGAGCACATTTAACATGTGATTTTCCCCATCTTCTCCATGCATCAAATGAGCAATATGTGCCCTTGCAACAGTTCTTTGGACATAACAGGCCTCCCAACTACTGGTGGTTTGTCAAAGGAGTTGAGGGCGTTACAGGTGTTATTATGGTGGTCTTCATGGAAATTTCATTCGTTCTGGCCACTCCGTGGTTCAGAAGGAATAAACTTAATCTTCCAAAACCATTGAAAAGGCTTACAGGATTCAATGCTTTCTGGTATTCACACCACTTATTCGTAATCGTCTATGTGTTGTTGATAGTCCATGGTATATATCTGTACCTCAGCCACAAATGGTACAAGAAACGACATGGATGTACCTTGCAGTTCCAGTGTGGTTATATGGTGGAGAAAGAACTCTGAGAGCTTTCAGATCAGGTTGCAAATCCGTTAAAATCCTCAAGCTCCAGGAGACGATTACTTGAGTGTCCACATCCGAACCTTGGGTGATTGGACAACAGAACTTAAGAGGATATTTTCTAGGGTTTGTGAACCCCCTACTGCCAATAAAAGTGGTCTACTGAGGGCTGACACTACACTGGTAGCTGACAATGGAGTCCCAGTATGCAGATTTCCCAAGCTTTACATCGATGGACCTTATGGAGCTCCGGCCCAAAATTACAACAAATATGACATTCTGTTACTCGTGGGTTTGAGAATTGGGACGAGAATTTTAGGGTGCTCCATATAGCTCCGAATGGCAGTTTTTATGTACAAATCCAGGCATTCAAAAAACAGGACGACATTTCCAAAAAATTGTTATCGAAACTGCTTCTATTTTTGCAATTTTCAACAACACAAAGAGACATGGCGAGGTTCTGATGGCATTCGTGGTGAAATCATCAGAAATCAGACCGCCAATGAAGATTACATGCGATACATGTGGCATTTGAAACAAGTCCGCCAGATTCATAAACTATTTTCACACCTGATCATGCACAACAGTTATCCGATGCGCCCGATTTGTTAATCGCCAGGTGGATAAATGGAGAGAATATATGGAAATAGGGATTCGAATCCCTCATGATGGTTTTTACTCAACCAGGTGTATTTTTGGCAAACAGAAAGAAAAGGGAGCTGAAACGGTCAAAGCACCGAACGCCTGAATGTAAACGTTGATATCCACCGTGGCAAAAAAAAAAAAAATATATGATTCGATTGCTTATGTTTATCTTCAGTTATGGGATCTACGCTACAGGTGTTGCTTCTTGAAGTTTCAGGCCTTTTATTGTTTCTTATTTAGCAATCATCTGGAAAGGAGAATCCCCTCGAGCCTTGGGAAATGTAATAATCTCAGATATATAGACCTGTCGATGAATAATTTAATGGGCAGTATACCAAAGAATTTGGGCAGTTATCAAATGCTAGAGGCAGTGATGGGGTAACTACAGCTGGCTCACGATATGGTGACAGTCAAACTCAAAATTGAATAAAGAACAACTACCATGCAGAAAGATAGGTTCGATTGCCTATTTTGGTTTTCAGTTACGATTTCAGAGGCTCTACATTACAGTTTCCGCATTCTAATTGGTCATCAACAAACAAAATGTAACGCTGCTCCTTTTTAGAGCAGTCTTGTCCTATTTTCATGATTTTAGGTGAAACTGCCCCTTATTTTCATCGATTCGCTTTCCCAGGCTCTAAGTCTATTTATTGTATTAAAAAATCATTTGTACGGAGAGTCCTGAGTTCTGGGAAATGGTGGAGGAATAACTCAGCGTTTGGCTGTACAGATTGACAGAGAAATAATTAAATGGTGCAGCTCTGATTTATAAGATTCTTGTGGTATGAGTTTTGGCATGTGTTTTTCTCTCTGTTTCATATGTATCCTGTGTTGTTTTTCATTTCATTCATGATCGTTTCCAGCTGAATACTTTTAAGTGAGAAAGGTAGAATTCAGTCATTACTCTGCCTTGAGGAAGTGTCCAGTCTCTATTTGTTTTCTTCTGCCTAGAAAGGATTCATACATTAATGCCCTTTTCATCTTTCTTAAACAGTCTTTTCACCCCATTTAAATTCAATTCGATTCCTAAAACCTCATGCTTATCTCGCCTTATGAAATATCCTGTGCCTTTGGTTAAATCTCTGCTCATGTTGTCCTTGTCCCATGCAGCCCAGCAACTTAGTCATTAAATCAAATATCCCTCATTCAAATTCATTTTACTAGCCTAAATCAGTTCCCATTTTAAGTCATCTCGGACTTTATCAAGATAGACCCGGAGAGAGCCCTCTCCTGTCCTCGTAGAGATAGCTACGAGGCTGAGCTTGGTTTGATGTTGCCTTGAGTTTTACCTTATTTCAGCCTAAGGTAGATTCGAGCGCTAACAAAGGGTATTCCGATCTGCGCGGATCTGGCATAGCGTGAGGCTACAGAACAGCGCGCGAGCCCCAAACCACATCCAAGACATCCCTAGGGTACAGAAACCTGGTTCTAGCACCCTCCCCTACTACCTCGGGTGAGACCTCAGTCCGTGCTTTGCGGGCTATTGTCGAAAGGGTCGGTAGTTGCGGGATTTGTTTGGCTAAATAATTCTTCCGAACCTGGGTCAAGCCCATATAAGCCAACAATAATACCATAGGCCTCCATGAATATTTGTAATAGATTATCTATCCTTTTTTCCTCTCTCCATGTTGTCCGATCGAATAGGAGTACATCATCTACAAATTGTTGATGTGAGATGGGTAAATCCTTACCATATAAATGAAGTCCATGAAGAAAACCTGATTCAGACACCTTGAATAAAAAATTTCCGAGACCCTCCATTGCAAGCATGAATAGGAAGGGTGATAAAGGGTGACCCTATCTTAGTGCTCTTGAAGGTTGGAAAGTGGAGGAATGCACACCATTTATTAAAATGGAAATGAAATGAAATGAAACTAGGGACCCAACCATTCCTATGAAAAACCAAAATCTTGCAAAGCATAGTATAAATACGTCCATCTTAGCCTATCAAAATCCTCCGACAAGTCTATTTTTAAAATCATTCCTAGATGTTTGGTTTGTTTGAACGAGTGAATTATTTTCTATACTGCTATAAATTCATCCCCTATCTATCTTCCCTGTATGAAACTATATTGATTTGGTGACACCAATTGGGGTAAGAGTGGTTTGATTCTGCTAACTATCACCAAAGAAATGATCTTGTATAACACGTTGCAAAGAGCAATAGGTCAAAATCCTTCAAGGTTGTCTGACCAACCTTGTTTGGGTGCCAAAGAGAATAAAGTTACATTTGAAGTTGGAAATAATATTCTTGTCTGTCATGATTCCTCCACTAGTTTGTCAATTTCTTCCCCTAAGAAAGCCCAACAAACTTGGTAAAATCAATAGTGATGCAATTTGGACCTAGGGCCTTGTTTTTTGGCATGTTCATGACAACAAATTCTACCTCTATATAGGAAATCAGTCTCATTAAATCTATATTTTTTTCATTAGATACTATATGTGGGATACGTTGTACCACGACTTTAATACATGGATTCCTCTTGGGGTTGTTTTCTGAATATAATTTTGTAAAGTAGTTGACTAATTCTTTCTCGGTGTCCTCATGTTTTATTTCCTTTCTCCATCCAAGCCCTTAAGAGAAAAAAACTTGTTGTGTTGACAATGTTTCACTAAGGAGTTATGAAAGAATTTAGAGTTGATCTCTCCTACTTTCACCATTGTATTCTAGATTTATGCCTCATGAGAATATCCTCTTGTTTTCTTCATTTTTCCAAATTTTGTAGGGTGATTGCCTCTGCATTCAGTAACTCTTGAGATCGACCTTCCAGGATAATATTTTTTTTAATATCTTGCATTTTCTTTTCGAGGGCTAATTTCTTCATGCCCAAATATACTTGTTCTAAGCCTTAATCCTGTGTTTTAGATCTTTTGATTTTAAATGAAAAGCATGCATACAATTCCATCTTTTGACATCCATTGCAACCACCATTTCATCATCAATTCTACCAAATCTATTTGTCAACCAAAAACTTTCAAGTAGGAATGGTCTATTGAGAGGGACTTCCTTTAGGTCCATATAAAGCCTTATAGGCCAGTGATCTGAACCCATATAGGATAATATCACCACTTCCAGGTAAATATATTTTTTCATTATTTTCTCAACTACCAAAAAATGATCTAATCCACATGCTATCTACCCTTCCCTGCCACATTTATTATTCCATGTTGAGATCCCATTGTTTGTTCTTATGTTTATCAAATGAAACTCTTCTATATATTCATCAAAATAAAGGGAAGCTTGATATAGTTTACGCATACCTCCTTTCTTCTCCTTAAGATATCTTATAAGATCAAAATATCCTCCTACCACCCATAAAGTGTCTCCTATCAGAATTTGATTTTTTTGAGTGTTTCTAGAAGATATTTTTTCTCCATAACCCTTGAGGGACCATAAACTGTTGACAAAACCACTTCCTCTTTGATGCCTATATAATGAAAGGTGCACGTTAGAATTATTTTTGTGGCCATCCACACAATAAATATCACCGCATTGGGATTCCACCAGACCGCTATTAAACTTAAATTTCTCCTAGCATATATCGACATTTGCATGCAATGGTTCCAACAAAAGTCTGTGATTTTATACTTTTTGACAATACCTAGCTTTGTCTCTTGGAGCAATACTATCATTGGTCTTTCTTTGTTTATCCGTTCTCTAAGATATATATGCTTCCCTATGTTATTTAGACCATAGACGTTCCATGATATGATCCTCATTATGATAGGGTTTGAGTGGTCCTCGTTGCCTCCTTCGAGGCTGAGATTTGATTCATGATTTTTATGGCTTCCTTCTTTGGGTTACGCCCCTACTTCCTCCCTAAGATATATTTTCCTTTATCTTTGAATCCTTGAAAAGACCGAGCTACTGGTTCCTCAATCAAACTCCTTTTTTTTCTCCAAGCTAAGTAGGATTTTGAGTAAGATTCAAAAACCTCCAGGGATAACACATCTAGGTCATGTTGTGCCCATTTGTGTACCATCAACACTAACTTTATTTCTTCCTCCGAGAGTGTGGAATCATCCCATGATAATAAAGGCGTAACTTCTACAAATATTGGAAGAGAATATAGGTCGAAATCCTCTTTCGGTCTTACATCCTCTTCCAGTTTTATTTTTAAATTTTTATTCTCAATTGCACTTCCTGGTGTTGTTTCTTCGATAACGATATCTATTTGTTTAGAGATTTCTTCCTCCATAATTTATAATACCATGAAAGGATTATTGTCTTATTTTTCCTTTGAAACTCCCATATTTCTTTTCTCTAGTTTCACCTTCTTTGAGTGACCTTTGTGAAACCCTCGTTATTTATTTGATCTTTGGGTTCTTGTTGGATTATTCGTGAAGGAAAAACTCTTATTAAGTTTCAAACCTCATGGAATAATTGACATTTGAACATCCATGTTCATAATCATAGGTTGATACCATATCTCTCCTTGGTAATCCAGCTCGATGGATTCCGACAAGGGTTGATATATGTTAGGTCCCTATAATACTAGTGATTCCCCCATTACTATTGTCATTGTAGCCCTTATTGTTATTTTTGTGCCCCTATTGTCCCCATATTGTTATTATTGTGCCCCATAGAAGCCCACTATTGTTATTATTGTGCCCTTATATTATTATTTTTATGTCGGCTTTGATTATATTGTGACCCCTTAGACTCCTATATATAGAAAGGAGGTTTTTTCATTTGTATCATCCAAGAATTATTCATTTGTGTAATGTAAAGGAGGTTTTCCCCTTGAAGAGACTAATTTTGAAAGCTTTGATCCATCTTTTCTTCTATTTTATGAGTTGGTTGCATAACATTTGGTATCAGAGCTTTGAATTCTAGGGTTTCACTACTCCAAACAGGTCATCATGTAATTTTTGCTATAACTTTTTTCTGCGATGTTTCAGAAGCTAAAAAAAAAAATCCATTTGAGCTGCAATATCTTTGAACCTCGGGTCTGAATTTCAGATCTTGTCTCACTATATTTTTGGATATATGATCCAAGGAATTTAGGGTTTGTGCAGGATCCCGAATTATATCTCAAACAAGTGACCTGAGGAAAATCATCATAACTTTCTTTTTGGGCATCAGATTGAAATTTCGTAAGAATTTATAGAAAGAGATGCCCTGTATTTTTCTATGTATCGGTTTCAGGTCCTAATGTCGAAACAATGACATGTGGCACTTCGTACAATTTCGCTCTACTGAACTAGTCTATAATCAGGTCATCGTGGGAGATTTGGCATAACTCTTCTTTGGAGAATCCAGTCTTGATCAGACTTGCAGGGTTGGAAAAAGGACTAATAGGGCTACTGCATGATGCAATTTTAGACCTTGGAGATCTGAAATTATAGAGATACAACAGATTCAATATCAAGCTCCTACAAAGTGAAAAAAGGTGTGTAGTTTTTTTTTAATTTTGCATAAATTTGGTTTGAAAAATTAGTTTGAAGGAATTCGAAGGGCATAGTGAAGCATTATTATCATTAATTGATGCCACGAAGAAAGAAAATGGAAACACCTAGTAAGCAACCTGAAATCTCTAGTATGACTCATGAAGAAGAGGAAGAAATGCAACATGATATATCAAAATTACGAGACCAAGTGCAACAAAATTCACTCTCACAAAAAGTAACAGAAGCTAATATGGATATTATAAATAAAGGCATGGAAGCTAAGAGGGATGGTATAGAAGAAAACCTTAAAGGAAACATCGAATATTTGAAAATTTTGCTACAAAAAATGCTTACTAATGGCGAAAGGCTAGTAAAGGAAACTCATGAGGAGAACAAAAGAAATGTTAATCATGATTTCATAGACTCTAATGGTGGATTGAAGACCCACCATGTTCCAAATATTGATATGAGGAAGTTTGATGGCAAGGATCCCGTAACATGGATACTACAGATGGAGCAATATTTCGATCTCCATTATGTGTAAAATACACAAAAGGTACGCATTGCAACTTTATAATTGGAACCAAATTAGTTTGTATGGTATCAATGGCTTTACTCTCGTAAATAAATTGTCACTTGGGAAATTTTTACGGAAAAAATGATAACACATTATGAGGGTACAAAAAGCAACACTTTTTTTTAGCCAATTGATAAATCTCAAACAAAAAGGTTCAATGATGGAGCACATTGAGTACTTCCAAAAATTGAATACAAGGGTAAAAGATATTCCAGAGGAGCATAGGATTGATGTTTTCATAGGGACTTTAAAGGACAACATCCAACATGAGCTTTGACTTTGGGAACCTAATTCATTAGAGAATGCATTCAAGTTGGCAAGAAAAATGGAAAGCAAAATTATGGCCACAAGGAAGCCTACCACTCACAACTATAAAGATGGATGTGTTGTTGCCCCTAGCATTCCACAACCTACAAGTTTGGCACCAAAACAATTGGAAGAAAAAAGATAAAAAGGGTTTTGTTATAGTTGTGATAGAAAATACACTGAAGGTCATAAGTGTGTTGAGAAGAAATTATTTTACATAGATTGTGAAGAGGAGGAAGAAAAGGAACAAGAAACATCAAAAGAAGAGGATATACACTAAGGAAAAACCCTAGAGAAAGAAGAAATGAATCTGATCATATCTTGTAATGCATTGGCTGGAATTACCACTCCTAAAACTATCAAGATAGAAGGACATATCAAGAAGAGAAAGGTAATAGTGTTGATTGATTTTGAAAGTACCCATAATTTTATTCATTGTAAGATAGCCAAGGAATTGAATTGCTTCCTATATCCAGCACCAAAGTGTCAAGTGATGGTTGAAAGTGGAGGAACCATAAATTTCTCAAGAAAGTGCCATAATATCAAGCTATCCATGGGAGAATATGTATTGAATAGCCCAATGCTTTCCATTCCAATGGGTGGTGTTGATGTTGTACTAGGAGTCCAATGGCTACAATCCTTGGGTACAATAGCTTTTAATTTTCAAGAAATTTTCCTGAAATGTTCTTCAGAAGGAAAGGAAGTTGAATTAAGGGGTATCACAGGGAAACCAAGAAAGATAATCAGCTCTAACGAAATGACAAAGCTTCTAAAGAAAGAAAAACGAGGCGTAATTTCACAATTATGTTCACTAAAGGTTCCCACATCGAAATCATCTATTTCTCCAGATCTCCAAAACGCCTTGGACAATCATTCCAAGGTATTTGAGACTCCCAAAGGCCTCCCACCTATTTGTGATCATGATGATGCCATTCATTTGATTCTGAGAAGTGTTCCTCCAAACATCAAGCCTTATAGATATACCTATGCCCAAAAGAGTGAAATTGAACGTATGGTTGCAGAAATGTTAAAGGCTAGAATAATTCAACCTAGTCAAAGTTCTTTCTCTGCTCCAATAGTATTGGTGCACAAGAAGGATGGGTCATGGCGCATGTGTCCAGATTATAGGGAGCTCAACAAGCTCACTGTTAAAGATAAATTTCCCATTCCTATCATTGATGAATTATTGGATGAATTGCATGGATCAATTTACTTCACCAAGTTGGATATTCGTTCAGAATATCATCAAATTCGAATGAAGACTGAAGACATTCCAAAAACAACATTTAGAACTCATGAGGGTCATTATGACTTTTTGGTCATGCCTTTTGACCTTACCAATGCACCTTCTACATTTGAAGGTTTGATGAATTCCATTTTCAAACCCTTCCTTAGAAAATTTGTGTTAGTTTTTTTTTATGATATACTAATCTATAGCAAGTATTGAAAGGATCATGTTCAACATGTTGACAGGGTGCTCAAACTATTGGAGGAGAAATAATTATATGCAAAAACCTCCAAATGTTTCTTTGGAGTATAAGGGGTGGAATATATGGGTCATATTGTATCTCATGAAGGTGTGAAGGTAGACCATAGCAAAATTAAAACCATTAAGGAATGGAAAATCCCCACATCCATAAAGAATCTACGAGGATTTCTCGGGTTGACAAGGTATTATCGCAAGTTTGTTAAGAAGTATGGGTGAATAGCAGCACCTCTAACAACATTATTGAAGAAAGATGCATTTTCATGGACTCCAGAAGCAACAAAGGCCTTTGAACATCTTAAAGAGGCAATGTGTCGAGCACCGGTCTTAGCTATGCAGACTTCACAAAAACCTTTATTGTGGAATGTGATGCCTTAGGAAATGGAATTGGTGTTGTTTTAATGCAAGAAAAAAGATCCATTGCTTTCGAAAGTCGTCCAATCAAAGGAACGTATTTACACAAAGCTATTTATGAGAAGGAAATGTTGGAAATACTACATGCACTTAAGAAATAGCAACCCTACCTAATGGGAAGACACTTCAAGGTAACTATGGATCATGATAGTCCTAAATAATTTTTAGAACAAAAACAATGTAAACTTTCAAAAGGGAACTATAAACTCAAAACAGGAACTTTGGTGAAAAAACCCAAAAGAAACATGAAAAAGAGTGCTAAAAACGAAAAGTGTGTATACTGGAACGATGGTTTTTTTTAAGGGTCAATTTTGAACACGTTTTAAAATGGCAGTGAAAACGAATTTTTTGTGCAAAAATTGTGCAAAAAACACCCTGAAAATGAAAAGTGTTGACATTGGAATGATGGCATTTTTTTAAGGGTCAATTTTCAACATTTTAAAAAATTTCAGTAAAACCAACTTTTTATGTGCAAAAATTGTGCAAAGAACACCCTCAAAACGAAAAGTGTTGATGCTGGAATAACGTTTTTTTTCTAGCGTAAACTTTCAACATTTTCAAATATTGGTGTAAAAGATTTTCTCATGACTCCGAAAAACATTAAAATTTCAAAAGAATAATGAAAACATAAAATAAAAATTAAAACAATGAAAAAAAACAAAAGAAAAAGTTTAAAAAATAGCAAAACATAAATAAAAAAAAAATAAAAAAAAAAAAAAAAAAAATAAATAAATAAATAAAAAAAATAAAAATAAATAAATAAAAAATAAAAATAAAATAAATAAATAAAAAATAAAAATAAAAATAAATAAATAAATAATAATAATAAATAAATAAATAAATAAAAAGTCAATCATAAAAATGTTAAAAAACAAAAACAAAAACAAAAAAAACAAAAATTAACCTATAAAAGATAAGAATTAAAAAATTAAAGAAATAAATAATAAGAAAAACATATTTTCACTTTTCTTTTCTTTTCTTTTCTTTCTTTCTTTCTTTCTTTCTTCTTCTTCTTTTTTTTTTTTTTTTTTAATCTGGTCAACCATAAAATAAAATAAAAATTAAAAAAAAAACAAACAAAACAAACAAATAAAATTTAAAAAAAAAAAAAAAAAAAAAACTATAAAATTAAGTGAAAATAGGACATTACAGTACAATGACTAACAGCAAAATGACATAAAAAACTAACTCTACATGCATTTGTAAAAGCGTTATTTGTACATCGAGAAGTACAGAGACGATGGCGGGATCGAAAAGGAACCCTAGCTGTGCAGTCGCCCCCTCTTCTCCTCTGGCCGCCGTCTGGACACAGCTCGGCCTCTGCGACGATGGCGTTGAAGGTCTCCGGCAGAAATCGCAGATATCGAAGGTTCTCAAGGCTTTATCGAAGGCTCCCCGCCCCATGTCCCTTTTTGCGCTGGAATTTGGGGCCGCCGGTTCTCAGACTTATGCCCCATTCCGAGGTGCAGGCGCAGTGGTTAAGATCAGGCAAAAATCGTAGATCTATAACCTCATAGCAAATCCGACTGGTCTCAGGGCTCTTACGAAAGTTCCCCGCCCCCTGTGCCTTTCAGATCTGGAACTTGGGGCCGCCGGCTCTCAAACATCTGACCCCTTCCGGATTGCAGGCGCAATGGTCAAGAGAGAACTTCCAGAACACGCATTCAGCCTACTCCAAGCGGTGGCTCAAGGAAATAATTTCTTTACCCTGGAAGGCAGCCTACTGGTATTTACTGCTTCTTCTTTATCTCCCCTGAACTACGTTTGGATGCTCTGTTTGGGGGAACGCAGTGACAGATTCGGAGTCCCCAGAGATCCCCTTTGGGGAAAAAATTACCTCAGGCAGAAGATTTCATCTCACCAGCGGCCTCCTCGGCGTCTAGAGGTGGATGACTCAAAAGACTCTGGCCCCAGGCTGCTCCAGAAATCTTCTGAAGATTCCTCTGCCCCCTTTCAGATTCAAATAGCACAGATCTCTGGCAAAACCGTCATGCAATGGGTAAATCCTACAGATCTGGTACAGAATCTCAAAGCAAATCTGGAGCACAGGCTTGGGATCCCCTCAGCCCTTCAAAGACTTATCTTCCAAGGTAAACAGCTCGAAGATCCTCTTCCTCTCTCTTCTTACAGCATAAAAAGCAATAGTTCTCTAGTGTTTTCCTTTCGTTTGAGAGGTGGAGCTGCAGGGCAATCCTCTTCTGCTCCTCCAAACTCCTACAAAGCTGCAGTTCGCCCTGAGATGCCCGCAACCCCGGAACCTCCCAAACCCAAGCCTTTTTTGGTTGACAAATTGGAGGAAGTTCCCTCTGTTGAGATCTCCTACCCTGATCTTGCAGATGACACCCAAAAATTCGCTGAAAGGGCCATCATCTGCAGATTCAATGGGCTCTGGCCGAGATCAAAGAATCTGTATGACTGGATCAAGGATAACTGGACTGACCATTGCAAGGTTTAT